>JAPVLV010000019.1:3798214-5064285 GCA_029168935.1 Oxyria digyna
TTTTAACCAAATAACCGGATTTGACCAACCCATTCCCAACCCGGTTTCAATATATCGCGAGATATTGACGATAGAAAGATTTAACCTAATTTCATTTTTTACTCGTTTACGATTTACCAGAAGCGGCGGATGAGTGTGCGATTTGGGGATTTAGGGTTTCATCCGATTTCTTAGTGATTGAGTTCGATCTCGTCGAGATATAGAAGGGAGATAGGCTGTGCGAGCTCGGAATCAATCGATTTAGGGGTGTAGCTGTGTTTCTCTTTGTAATTTGGGTGATCAAGGGGGTTGCGATTGAAAATGGAGATTTAGGGTTTCAGAAGGCAAAATTTGGGGGTTGCGATTGAAGATGGAGATTTAGGGTTTCAGAAGGCAGAATTTCGGGGTTGCGATTGAAGATGGAGATTTAGGGTTTTAGAAGGCAGAATTTCGGGGTTGCGGTTGAAGATGGAGATTTAGGGTTTCAGAAGGCAGAATTCTGGGGTTGCGATTGAGGGAGAAGACGAGGCCATTTCTAGAGGTTTGAGCTTCGATTGAACAACTACAACAAGCAAGGGTGTTCTACAGAAGGTAAGTCTCTCCCTCTCTCTCTCTCTCTCTCTTTTGGAAATTAGGGTTTGCAGAGTTGAATAATCAGATGATTTTAGGGTTTGCTGCTTTCAATTAGGGTTTGTTTCGGAATTTTTCAATTGAATGGTTGTTGGAATGGTTGTTGACTGAATTCAATGCTTTGTATACTAGTGGTTATGGAATATTTTTTGCAGCTTTGAATGAATGATTTATGCATGTGATCGATGGTCCCATTTCATTGTTTTGGAATCTTTTATCAGCTTTGAATGATGTGTGCATAGATGATGTGGATGATGAATTTTGATATATGTGCCAATATACTATAAACAAATCATGGAATCTTTTACTTAGTTATTATAGTATAGATATGTATAGTTATTAATGTTTCTTGTTTATTCTTTGTCTTATGGCTCCAGAAGAGTGTTAGCATCAAGTTCTTTTATGATGGGACTTTTTATTTGGGTCCAAATATGTCTCAACACAGATTGTCTTATAGGAGAAATTTGGTCTATAAGAAGGATAATGTAGATCCTGATTTAATTTCTAAGATTGAACTAGAGGATTTTATTAAGGAGGGTGTGGGAGTTGAAGATGTTAAGGAACTATGGTATGCAAGGTCTGGTATGCCACTGCAGAGAGGGATCAAACAGATAAAAGTAGATAGTGATATATTGTAGTGGTGTGCATCTGTTGGGAATGATCATACTTTGGAAGTGTATGTCATTCATGGGGCAGATGTTAGTCCATTAACTGTAATGGCCCAGGCTTCAAATATGTGTAGTCCATCAAGGAGCTATGGAAGGCCCGTGACTGTTGGCCCAGCTGAGAACCCTACTTCATCCTCAATTGCTGATCAAACTCCCAATCTCAGCCAAAGCCAAGTATCATCTCGATCTACACAAGCCCCCTTAGGATCTACACAAGCCCCCTTAGCCACTGAAAGCCAATTTACCACCAGATCTGCCCCTTTCAGCAATCCTTTCCAAGTCCCTTTTGAAACCAGATATGTTGAAGATGATTCAGAAGATGATTCAGAAGATGATGATGCAGAGCTGTTAGGAGAAGAGTCCTCGGATGATGATGATGATGTGGTTTATGAGAAGAATATATTTGGGGATTCAGATGAAGACAATGCTGCCTTTGAAGCAAATGTAGATAAGGATGTGTTTGATGAGAATATCAACACTGAGGTGGGTGCAGATGATGGAGAAGATGTCTTTGACATCATAGTTGATGAGGACACCTATGTAACATCCAATTTTGATGAAGATAAGGTTCACAAAGCTAAGTATCCAGAGTTTAACCATTTAGTTGATTTCAAGCACAAGATATGTCTCAAGAAACAGATGACATTTGCTTCTAATGAAGTCTTTAGAAAAGCTTTAAAACAGTATGCCTTGGAGAATGGATTTGACTTCTATTACTTGCATAATGACAAGTCTAAAGTTTCTGCTTACTGTATGAATAAGTGTCAGTGTGGGTTCAGACATAGTAGGAAAAACTGCAAGTGTAAAGAGACATTGTGTGGGTTCAAAGCAACAACAAGGAGGATGGGAACTGATGAAAGTTTCCAACTTAAGACTTGGAGCCCTGAACATCAGTGTGGTTGGCAGGATAAGAACACCAAGATGGATTCTATTTGGCTTGCTAAGAGGTATCTTGAGCATTACAGAAAGGATCCACAATGGAGGATCAGACATTTTATCCTCACAGTAAAGAGGGAGCACAATGTCAACATATCATATCACCAGGCTTGGAGAGCCAGGCTTAGGGCAATCATGTTGACACAAGGATTTGCACCTGAACAATATGCAAGAGTATGAGATTATGCAGCAACTATTATTAAGTACAATGAGGGCAGCACAATGTATGTTAGACCTGAGCAGAATACAGAGAATCCTAAGAAGCCTATCTTTCAGAGGATGTATGTTTGTCTCCAAGCTTGCAAAGAGGGATTCAAGGCAGGTTGTAGGCCAATTATAGGACTCGATGGGTGTCATTTGAAGGGAGCTTATACAGGACAAGTATTGTCTGCAGTTGCACAAGATGGAAATGAAAACATATTTCCAATTGCTTTTGCAGTGGTGGAGTCAGAAAAGAAATCTACATGGTGTTGGTTCCTGGAAAATTTGCTAAGAGATATTGGTGGCGAGCCATTGACTTTCATGTCAGATAGGCAGAAGGTAAATGATCATTCTTTTTAATTTCTGGGTTTTGACTAAAAATGGATCATAATGTGGCTTTTTTATTTGATATTGCAGGGATTGCTTGAGGCATTGAAGTTGGTTGCTCCTAATGCTGACACACGTGTATGTGTAAGACATCTTCAAAAAAACTTCGCCCAACAATGGTCTGGGAAGTCATACAGGGATTCTGTTGGTGCAGCTGCAAAGGCTGCCACTCTACCTGATTTTGAGATGGAAATGGAGAAGATAAAAGACATGGATGAGAAGGCATATAACTACCTCATGAGACAAGAACCATCCACATGGTCTCTACATGGTTTCAAGCATTATGTGAAGTCATATATGCTACTCAACAATTCATGTGAGTCTTTTAATAGTTGTATACTGCCTGCCAGAGAGATGTCTATTCTTAGTATGTGTGAGTGGGTAAGGAGAAAACTCATGAAGATGTTTATAAGCAAGAGAGCCAAAATGGATGCACACCAGGAATATCTAACTCCAGAAGCTGCTAAAAGGCTGAATTCTCTTAGAACTGATAGTTTGTATAGGTGCAGATGCTATGGGGATGCAGATAGCTATGAAGTGGATTGTGGTGGAAAGACATATGTGGTTGATCTGGTTAGGAGGAGTTGTGGATGCAACATGTGGGACATAACTGGAAGACCCAAGAAATCCAGAAACAAGGAACCCGGAGAGCCTGGAAAACAGACAAGACTAAGGACTAGGAAAAACAAGTGTGGTAATTGTGGAGAAGAAGGCCACATCAGGAAGACTTGTAAAAAAAACCCTAAACCACCTTCAACAACTGAGATTCCAAGGGATAGAAACACTGGAGGAAGACCACCAAGTAATAATACCATGCCTGTTAATCCTAGGAAAAGGAAGTACAACAACATTATTAATTGTGTCCTTTCACTTATGTTATTTATTAATTTTGAATGTATAATGTTTCTTGAATTTGCTTAACCTATAGGTGAGGCCAGATCCAGTCCCTGAGGACACAGATGAACCACAACAACATTCAAAAGCAACTCCAGTCCCTGATGAAACAGTGCAGATGGGAAATGTTGAAGATTATGATGTGGTAATTTCAGTTCTTTACTATGGTTCCCAATTTCATTGTTTTGGTTGATCATTATTTCATTCTATTTTGGCAGGATGCACTCCTTCTCCAAGAGATGACACAACCTCCATCTACACAGTCATCCCAAGCACCGACTTCTAATAATGTGAGTGCCATTTTGATTTTTGCAGTGATTTTCCTACTTATTTCATTGTTATTGAGGCCTACTTGTTTATCACAGGTTGATGCTCTAAGACCTACTACTGCCAGGAAGTTCCATCCTCCGAGACGTTCTAAGAAGTCTACCACTGTTGCATCCAGGTCTGGAACTACAACAAGATCACAAGTTGGCACATCGACAATATCAAGCTCACGTGGAACAAAATGACCTTATCTTAGTTTGGAAAAAAATTCAGTGTTGAATTATGTCAGACTACTTTCTATGTCATTTTGGTTTGATTAGGTGAAATATGGGGAATACATTGCTAGACTACCACTTGAACACTACTATCTATGTCATTTTGTTTCAGGTGAATTATGGGGTATTAACTTCATGGTTTCATAACCATTTTGGTTCAACATTTTGATTGCTCATTTTGGTATATCATGACTATCGGATTCTTGCATTGACATTGAAAACAAACCATTGTTTCATTACCAAGCTGGCATTAAAATAAAAGACCATAGAACATCATGAACCAAAACAGACAATTTAAAAGGAAAGATGGAAACATTTGCTAACAAAGCACACTTAAAAACAAGCAGAGAAACACCTAGAAGGATAGAACACCCAATTGTTCAAGACTTGAAGATCTTGACATCATAGACAACACCGTTATGTCCTACGCCCAATAGCTCAAACAGGCACGCATCATTCTTGCGCATGTTGTTTTCTTCAACAAAAGTCCTCCAACCTTTGCCCAATCTATACGCATTGTTGCTGGGTTTTTTTGACCAAGCAAAACCCAATGCACCTGCAGTTAGTAATGTGCATTAACATTGCACCGTTTCATGCAACCAATGGACCATTTTATAACCAAAATTCAAACTTGTTTTCTGATACATTCAAACTTAGATAAAACTTAGAAATAAGATTCATACAACATTTTGTCATGTCTCAAAGATACTAAGATAACACAATAGCCCTACTTATAAAACCTAAAAAATACAATCTCAGCAACCAATACAAATACAAGCAACCACAGCCTCCCAATCTGCTAATCTTTGGCCTTCACTGTTGCTTTGAGCTGCAGATTTTTCTCTTCCAATTTCTGGATTATGTCACTGACATTGGGCTCCAATGGAGCATCAATCCATTGAAAAAATTTGCAGCATCTTGATGGCCATCTTAAAAAATTTCCTTCCATAATTCTTAGGAGTATAAGCTGTAAGAATTACAGGCCTCAAATTGCAATGACAAAATATGCTACCATTGTGTGAAGAATAGGATTGGGATTGAGATGACATGATCCTGCACATTATCAAATGATTTTTACACACAAATTGAACAACAACCCTAATTCAAAAGAAATCCCTAATTCGAAACAAATCCCTAATTCGGAATCCCTAATTCACTTAACTTACTTCAACAAATCAGATAACCAAAATTCACATACAGAACAACCTAGCCCCGATTCGATTACATATAGCCCTAATTCGAGAACATAAATGCCCTAATATTCGTTTTCGCATAAACCCTAATTGCGGACTAGATTGGTTTGAGGATTACTTACCACGACTCCTGCGAGGACATCTTCGATCTTCGATTCCTGATAGGAAAGCTTCGATCTTTGATTGCGAACTCTTTCTTTGATCAATCTCCAATCGCCAAACGAGAGGTCGCCCCTTTCCCGATGAAGATTTCACTAAGGATGAAGATTTCACTAAGGATGAAGTTTTAACTTAATGATACATTGAAGGAGTCATACGAGAAATTGAAAATTTCTTTCAAATTCTCGTCAGATTCATCGGATATTACAATGACATGTTTACCCTTCATTTGGTTAAAAAATAAGGGGTATAATGGCCATTTCACAGTCTCAAACGACAACTTGGACGAAAACTGTTAAGGGTGGTGAATTGTAAGAAAATGATACAATTTGGGTGGTTTGGAATAAATATGTTAATATCGGGTGGTTACCTGCAAATTCCGACAAATAGCGGGTGATTTCTTGCAAAAAAACCATTAAAAAAAATGAGTAACATAGTAACGATTAACATTAAGGAAACTATATTTTCTATTTACAATAGGAATTAGTACCTACAATATACTTGTATGTCGTTTATGATTGGTAAGAGTAGAAACATATCATTGTACAATATAAGATCATCAATATTTATGTCAAGTGTTAAACATATATCATATCATATTATAATCATAATTATAATCATATCATATCATAATCATAATCATAATCATAATATATATAATTTTTGGGGTTGGTTGAAAAATATTCACACAAGATAATCATAAAGATATTCAAGAATATATTCATCTTGGGTTGAGCTTTTACTTGAGCAACCAGGATAAAAGTCTAATACTAAAGTTTACATTTTTCAAACAAATCTATTATTATTAAATTAAAGATTATCTTTTAAGAAACTACATCAATCTATTTCCTAATAAAGATTTTATCTTTTACTAAGTTAAAAACGAAATTATATTTTATAAGGATTATATAATTGAAAAAATATTTTTGGAGGTGGTTGAAAATATTCACACAAGATATTTGAAAAAGAAATTTCCACATATATTTTTTAAACAAATCTATTACTATTAAATTAAAGATTATCTTTTAAGAAACTACATCAATCTATTTCCTAATAAAGATTTTATTTTTTACTAAATTAAAAACGAAATTATATTTTATAAGGATTACATAATTGAAAAAATATTTTGGGGGTGGTTGAAAATATTCACACAAGATATTTTAAAAATAAATTTCCAAATATATTTTTCAAACAAATTTATTACTAAATGCATATAGGTTGCATATAGGTTGCATATATTTTTCAAACAAGTATTTTGGGGGTGTGCATATAGGTTGCGTCTATATGCACACGTTTTTTTTGCTAAATGCACACTATTTTGTGCGGTAACAATTGCAGTACACATCTGTGCATTAACTCTTACCGCACCAAAGGACTCAGGGGCATTGTTGGAATTTTTTCTGAAACCTATACGACGCTGGTGCGGTAAGAATTACCGCACAGATCTGTGCGTTAACAATTACCGCACCAGATTAATCCCAGATTAAGCAAAAAAAAATACAGATTTTGATTAACTTAAACCCTGTGCGGTAACAATTACCGCACAGGAATTTTATTTTTTTTAATTAATAATTTTTTTTTAAAAAGTATTAAAATACTAATAAATTGGTGCGGTAAGTGTTACCGCACCGTATTTTTTTAAAAAAAAATAAAAATGGTGCGGTAAAAGTTACCGCACCGTATTAGTTTTTTTTTTTAAAATAAAACTGGTGCGGTAAACGTTACCGCACCGTAATAGTTTTTTTTTTTTTAAATAAAACTGGTGCGGTAAACGTTACCGCACCAGGTATTTTTTGAAAAAATGCCCGTTGGTGCGGTAATAGTTAACGCACCAACGGGCATAAAATTCCAACGGGCATTTTTTGGTTGTATATATAGGTTGAGCTATCTTGTTGAAGTTTTGCAATGCACACTACAATGTCTTATAATTATGAGAGTAGTGAGGATGATGGTAACGACAATTGGATATCAGGGGTCGTGGAAGAAGAATACGAAGTCGATGAAGAAGAGGAAGTGGACGAAGAAGACGAAGAAGTCGATGAGGAAGTGGACGAAGAAGAGGAAGAAGGCGAAGCAAATGTATCAATTGCATTAGACGATTGGACTCCGTTACCGATTTTGGTTAGTATATTATCAATTTAAATTTTGTATTTAATTGCATGAGATTTAGGTTAATTAGTTAAAATTGCGTATCTAAGTAATGTAGTTTAATCAATATAGGAAGAAGACTTTAGACCACATTTTAGTACTGCGCAAATGTGGGATAGTAAAGAAGAGATGATGGAATGGACAAAACAGAGAGCAAGGGATTTAATGATAGTTTTGGTACATCGTACATCTAGCAAATATTGCGTTGATTTTGTATGCGATAGGTTTGGAAAACCTAGATCGGGTAGGCCGAAAGTGAATTTAAAAAATCCAGAATTGCCGGTTTCGAGGCTTCGTCACCGAAAATCGAAGAAATGTAGTTGTACATTTGAGTTATATGGGGTTCGTATAAAAGAAGGGCCTTATAGTTATAAATGGATCGTCAATGTTGTCGAAGGTCGTCACAACCACACCCTTCCTACTAGTTTTCATGGGAATTCATTCGTGGGTAGAATGAGCAAAGAGGAGGAGAAAATAGCAAGGGAAGCGGGGGATGATCGCAAGACGCCAAAAAACATACTTATTCAGCTTAGGATAAGAGACCCGCAAAATGTGACATCCATGAAGCAGATTGCCAATTTTTTGCAGAAGATCAATTTTGAAGATCGTGGTGAATTGTCAGTTACTCAGTGGTCTCTAAATTTTCAGAAAGAGAACAAGTATTTTTGTCAACCTTTGAGGAACACGAGGACGAATGAGGTTGAAGTCCTTTTTTTTGCTCACCCGGAGTCGATTCGTTTGTTCAGGAACTTTCCTCATGTGATTATCATGGACGCCACATACAAGACAAATAGGTATGATATGACTTTAGTGGAGATGGTTGGTTTCACTTGCACGCACAAGACGTTCAACATCGCATATGCATTCATGGCTCAGGAGACAGTAATGCATTACAAGTTTGTGATGATGTGCGTTCATGAGTTGTGTAGAAATTTGGGAGTGATGCCGAAGGCTATAATGACCGACTGTGAGAAGGCTTTGTTGAGAGCAATCAAACTTGTGTTCAAAGACACTGATGTGAAGCAACTATTGTGTTGGGTGCACATTAAGCACAACATCCAGTCACACGCAGAAAAAGTGATTAAAAATACTAAAAGGGCGGAGAACTTTGTTACGCAATGTTGGGGGATATTTTGCTCGAGCACCGAAGAAATCTACGAAGAGAGGTTGAGAAAGCTGAGAGATTCATGGAAGAAGGGCATTGTTGGTTACGTTGAAAAGTACTGGTTTATTCCGTACAAGAAGTTCATAGTTAGAGCGTGGACGGACTACACTCTTCACTTTCACACAAGGACTACAAACAGGTATCTTTGTTTGTTTAGTTGTTAATTTGGACCACCATATTATTAATGCTAATGATTAGAAATTGTGTTTATTTAGGGTGGAGGGGATGCATAAGGTGTTGAAAGAAATTGTGGGTTCTAGTAGAGGAGGCTTCAACAGAGTGATCGTGAGGATCCACCATGCGGTCATAGTTCAGATGGACCTGATTAGGGCGACGATGAACCAAACACTTACCACTCGGCAAATGGTCTTTGATGACCCAACCTTTCCTCCTGGCATTCGAATGTTGTTTTCAAGGCTATTTTACCGAGTGTCAGATAGGTGTTTTCTGTTGTTGTTGGAAACGACCAACTTGTCCTAAAAAGCAAGCAAGTCAAGTGTCGTTCGACTTCGGATCACAGTCCCAACCTAAACCATTGTTTTCAGAGACCATCGATTTAGAAGACGAAGACATGAATGCCGTGCCCCTAAGAGCTTGCTATCCAGATCGAAACGAAACAGAGGAAGGAGAAGATGAAGAAGAGATTGAAGAAGCCATAAGTTATATGGGGGTGAACTTGGGGTTGAAAAATATTGACTACTTTTGGCTTTCCTACATGACTTCTGTGAAAGATGTGCGTTCAGGCGGACATTGTGGGTATCGGTCAATGGCTCTACTTACGGGTATGCAACAGAGTCAATATCGTATGATCCGTGCTGCGTTGGCAGCGGAGCTTCTTGGAAACAAAGAGACATGGGAGCCCATACGACGTGGACTACGGGTAGGATCATGGGATGATCTTATTGCTCAAGTTAACTACATGAGAAGTCCTTGTGAGAGACCATTTTGGATGGACATGCCATTTATGGGTTTGGTGTTTGCCACAGTGTATAATGTTGGTTTAGTGCAACTATCCTGGGATGCGCCGTGTTTATGCTTGCCAATAAGGCAGTCTACAGTGAGCCCTGGTCCTCCACAGAAGATTTTTGGGATAGCTCTTGTCGGATGCAGTAATCACTGGATACCGGTAAGAATCTGTGGTAATCTAAACAAACGTCATGAAACGTCGAAATCATTTATACTTATTGATTAATTTTCTTTGTATATCTAGGTTTGGCTCCGTGATGGGGCACCATTGCCACGTTTTTCCGGTTCGTGGAGAAGATTTGCAGATGACAACATCAAGTGGTGGGAAGGGATATATGCTGGCCAAGTGGACTTGTTTCGACAATACCGCTTCACTGCTGGAAAGCGTATGGACTACATGACTTGATTTGTAATAGTTTAGTAGCCTTGATCTTTAGACTTTGATTGGAATTGATTTATAATATGTAATGACTTGTCTTGTCTGCTTTGAAATATGTAATGACTTGTCTTGTTTGCTTTAAATAGTGTTTTCAGTAGAGTTAGATGAGGTAGGTGAAACAGTGAAGTGAAATCAGTGAATCCATAAACTACAACACACTCAGCATAAATTAAAAAGACAACAGACTCATTAAGGAAAGACAACAGACTCATTAAGGAAAGACAACAGACTCATTAAGGAAAGACAACAGACTCATTAAGGAAAGACAACATACTCATTAAGGAAAGACAACATACTCATTCTTGAAATTTAAACTAAACACAGACTTAACGGAGATTCACTGATTTGATACCCAGATCCCTAATCGGAGTCACTGTCATAAAAACTAGGAACAGGGTCATTGGGAAACCTCTGTTGTATCCAGTGTTTGGCTGCTTCAATACTCTTAGCCTGGTGAAAATATACCAGCTTCAACTGCTGGTCAGCTATTTCCTTCAACAGTTTTGCAATGACTCGGAGATGATGACTGTCGTATTCTGGCTCAAGATACACGATCATGTAGTTACACTGACATGTGGTATACCTTCGTCCATACGTATGGGGATTGTTCTTGTCATTACCAGTGAACACCTTGATTGTTCTTGAGCACCTTCTACTCGGGCACTGGATCTCACTGCCTTCTGCTGGAACTGGGGAGGATGAAGATGATGCCATGGTTGTTTGAATCTGTAATACAAAGTAAGAAAACATGTTAGAAACAATGAAGATATCTAACGAAATCAGTAAAAAAATGAGACTTTTAATTGAAATACAGAGTAAGAACTTGAAACCTAATTATTTTACGGCGCAGTGAGAATGAGATAATAGGGTTCACTGAGGCAGTGAATTTATAGCCGAGGTTTTACTAGGGTAACTTAGATTTGGGCCGATGTAGACAAAAGGTCCACAACAACAAAGGCCCAATAACGTAATTCGGTCATCCAAAGGTGACTTACAGCTGTGTGGTAGCTGTAACACACTCAAGCAAAATATGGTGGTGCGTTAGCAATAAACGCACAACTGATAACAGAACTTCGTCAAGATCCAACAGAAAAATCCCCAACCCTAGGGTTCTTTTCAGTACTAAAAACGATTAGGATAGCATAACTCCCTGCAAATCCGGTCTAAAAACGTATATATACTCCCCCAAATAAAGAAACGTCGGAAGAAACGAAAAGACACATTAACAGCGTTTCCGCACGGTCCGTAACAAATCGGCACGGTCTGAAGCAAACCGTGCCGCTTCACTGGACGTCTTCCACATCTTCTGCTGATCTGCACGGTTTGCAGCAATCCTGCACGGTTTGTATCCAACCGTGCCGCTTGACTGGACGTCTTCCACATCTTCTGCTAACGCACCAGACTCTGGTGCATTAACACTTAACGCACAGAATATGTGCGTTAATTGTTAACGCACCAACCCTTTTACCCAGAATCAAATGTTTCTGGTGTTTGTAGGGTTTAGGGTATTAGGGTTGGTGCGGTAACTGTTGTAGTACCAACCCTAATTACATAAAAATTCATTTTTTATGTTGTTTTCTTATACTATTTGATATTATAAAAAGTTTTATGACCCAAAGTAATGTTATACTACTGAAATATGTCGTTATTGAGAGTTTTGTGAATAATTTTATCAAGTTTTACTAATGTAATATGAGATTACGAAGAGTTATATGATAAAAATTCATATTATACTAATGAAATACGAGGTCAGTTGAGTCAAACGATAACAATTAAGTGTTAAACTAATGTTATATGATGAAATAAACACATTATATGAAGTTCATTTTAGTAACGAAGTGGTATCACATACATATGAGTATAACTATACAACTTATATACTTGAGAGTAGTAGCATACAGGTGAAAGTCTTCGTTTACATACTTCTAAGTGTTAAAGTTGTTAATTTCTTATAAAAACGATAGCGTTTGATTGGTAATGCTCAAATATTAATGTTACATTTCTTGACTTTTACGTTTTAAGTGCTTATTAAGCCGTTTTATGTCATTTTTTGTCGTTTTTTGTGTTTGGGCCTCATTCAAATTTCATTAGGCCTTATTAGGCCCGTTGACGTTTTCGATAATAATTTTTCGATTCCGAAAAATGAAAATAACTATTCGCCGTATTTGTTGTCAGGTTTCAATTTCAAAATTTCGATTTTCATCGTTTCAAGGCGTTAAAACGATATGGGCCCAAACTATACACATATGACATCCATTATCCATTACCCACTATCCATTATCCATTATCCACTATCCACTATCCATTATCCATTATCCATATTTCGATTTGGCTTGTTTTATATCGTTTTGAGTCGATTTTTTTCGTTTCTTAGTCGTTTCGACACGTTTTGAACCATTTTTATTAATATTTGACGTACTTGGTCATTTTTTGCCTTTTTCAAAACAGTCAAGTTTCGCTAAGCTTTGCTCATTTTGGCCATATTATGCCATCATTTTGGCCACATTTTTACACTTTTTTACAACTTGTTCGGAAATCCTCCATATTTCGATTTGGCTTGTTTTATATCGTTTTGAGTCGATTTTTTTCGTTTCTTAGTCGTTTCGACACGTTTTGAACCATTTTTATTAATATTTGACGTACTTGGTCGTTTTTCACCTTTTTCAAAAAAGTCAAGTTTCGCTAAGCTTTGCTCATTTTGGCCATATTATGCCATCATTTTTGCCACATTTTTACACTTTTTTACAACTTGTTCGGAAATCCTCCATATTTCGATTTGGCTTGTTTTATATCGTTTTGAGTCGATTTTTTTCGTTTCTTAGTCGTTTCGACACGTTTTGAACCATTTTTATTAATATTTGACGTACTTGGTCGTTTTTCGCCTTTTTCAAAAAAGTCAAGTTTCGCTAAGCTTTGCTCATTTTGGCCATATTATGCCATCATTTTGGCCACATTTTTACACTTTTTTACAACTTGTTCGGAAATCCTCCATATTTCGATTTGGCTTGTTTTATATCGTTTTCGAGTCGTTTCGAGACGTTTTGAACCATTTATCAATATTTGACGTTTAGTAGTTTTTAATTATTTTTTGCGATTGTGACCATTTTCTCGCGTTTTTAAGAAAAGCCCAAAATAAATAAGCAAAAGTGAACCAAACATTACCAAAACATAGTATCCAAACAAACTATACATCACTCCTAGTCACGACCCTCATTCCCACTACGTTGCCCACTACCTTGCCCTTCCTCGTGGATTGAATGCCGAACAAGCTGAGATTGACGAACCGGAGCTGGAGCCATCGGTGGAGCCTCGTCAGTCAAAACTCCAAGGAGACGCCTCATGAACTCATCGATATCTGCAGGCCTCCTCTCTGGTGGTGTCTCCAAGAAAGCTCGAATCTCACAAGTCACTAGCTGGGTCCGCTATATTAACAACATATCAAAAGATTACTATCAAATATACTAATTGAATGAATATGACTAATAAAATTTATAATCGTACCGCAAAACTGTCAACCGAAGGTGGAATACGCAGCGGACCAACTGGACGATCGAGTCTACGTGATCTGGGATCCACCAGAGGATGAGAATCTCGATCATACCAATCGAGATAATCATCTGTGACTGCCCAATAGTACGTCGCTCGTGGCTCCCGAATCTGTAACAAAGGCCTGGGGTCCTGATCCCACACACCAAGCAGATCCTCGGCAAAGTGAACTGAATAATGCGTCAGCCTGTTATTACGTGTCACCTGGATGGGCTCTGGGGGAGGATCTGGGATACCCTGCACATGTCCAAACTGTCGCAGCAGGCGACCTGGCTGATAGAGCTCCTCGATGTCCAGACAACGGAGAATGCCCTCAAACAAAGACGAGGCGTACTGCGGAAGTCTGAAATCCACATTTGCAAAGGGAAACCAATTAACCTGCAACAAAACATTACAAAACAGTTAGTATAGTTTACATTCACACCATATAACGAAAGCATACATTCTTAAAATCTGACCTCCTCATAACGAACACGGTCAAGCATGCCACGAATGGCAACCAAACGATCCGTGCTCTTCCCCTGTGGCACCTCTCTTCCCTCCCTCATAGCAGCTGCGGCGTGGTCCATAGAAAGTGGATCTGTCACAAAATGTCCACGAAAATGTGGAAAATATGCCCAGATCCACGACTGCAAAAAAAGGATAATTAGAACTCGACTTCCTAAACATAGCCAATCGTATAGTTGTTTGCGTACTAACCCGCAAAAGAATGCCAGAACTCCCCATCCCCATAGCCAATCGCCTCGACGCATGTCCAAGGTTGCGATACAGATGAGCTAACACTCCAGCTCCCCAAGCATATCGGCCAGTGCTGTCGTGGTCGGCCAAAAGAACTAACCACCAGTGCTTGACTGTTGTAGTCGACTTGTCCACTAGAACTGTAGTGCCGAGAAGCAACAGTAAGTACATAGACGCAATGAGGCTCTCATCTCTCTGTCCATCCTCCATCCGCATCATATCCTTCAATCTCTGCTGAAGATAACCCAAAGGAATGCCTCCATCCCTATACCAAGTCTTCACCAGTGCCTCCTCTACGTGAAGCATCTCAGCAACAAAAGTGAAGATCTCCTCCCTGCTCAAAACTGAGCTACAACTCCTGCCATGTATAGGCAGCGACAGGATCTCAACCACATCGTGAAGTGTAGGACCAATCTCTCCAAATGGCAAATGAAATGTGTTGGTTTCTGGGTGCCATCTCTCGACGAAAGCAGAAACCAACACATGATCGACAAGACCGGACCCGATATAGCGTAGATCAGTCAATCCAGATCGCTCTGCAAGCTGAAACCACGAATCTGGACCAGGTCTCCTAAACGCCTCTAGTGGAGTGCAGTAGGCGGTGTGGAAGTGAACCTTGACGACCTTCCGTGTCTGGAAAAAAAGTAAAAAATTAACACAGTTACTTCTACAGAATGTCGTTCATATTTCACATATGAACATTATAGTTCAAATACATACCAAATCAAGAGGAGCCTCGCCTTCTGGAAGATCAGCAGGCTGTGGAAAATCAGCATGATCTGCAGCACGTCCACGTCCACGTCCACGTCCTCGTCCTCGTCCTCGTCCTCCGCGTGGAGCACGTCCACCTCGTGCTGGAGGATCAGCAGCGTCTGCATCAGCAACATCATCATCTGCATGAGCTCCTCGGCCTCCTCGCTGTCTCTGTATAAATGGAGGAAGAGGACGGGGGCCAGCTGGAATCACAGGTGCGGGAGGATCAACAACTGTAAGCTCATAAATAGCTCTGGCGATGTGCATCTCATAACTCTTCAGCAACTCATTTGTAAAAGGACCTCCGGACATCCAAGGTACAGCAGGAGGTGGTACATGAGGTGCAGCAGCCGGATGCGGTACATCATCAGTCGGGGGAGGTGGTACATCTGGCGTAGGAGACGAAGGACCTAAATCTGCAGGAGCTGGCGATGAAGGCCCCATACCAGCATGATCCTCTGAAATAATAGGAGGGTCGTCTCTCCTAAGCTGATCTGTCGGTATCTCGAGATGAGATACAATATAATCTGTACCTAAACCCTCCCCGTCTCCCAGCATATCATCATCCAAATCAACAGCTGTATCATCGACGTCCATACCCTCCTCCTCACTCTCACTGAAACCCTCATCATCAGCACACGGATCAACATCCAGACCACAATCCCTAACTGCCCCAGTATCTGTAAGTGCACGAGCCTCGTCAGTGGGTGTCGAACTAGAAGCATTCAGCTGGTCTCGAGCAGTAGCAAAACTCTGACGTATGGACGCTGTAATCTGCGTCCTCCTAACACGCTCTGCAGCAACAGGAGCCCCCGGAACAAAACCACTAGAGGTCATCGTATCTCGCACCCCCTAATGTTGTTGTTACGTAACGTTATTTTCATAGCGTTACAAAAATAACGTCAAATTCAAAAACGTCTTTTCCATGACGTCGTAACGTTACAAACAGTTGTTGTAACGTCAATCCTAATCAAAATCATCTCTAATTTCTAAACATTTGTTCATAACGTTACGAAATTAACGTTATAATTCGCCTAATTTCAATACTTTATATACTAATAGTTCATAACGTTACAAAATAAGAGAAGATAAATTGATAACGTTATAATTCGCCTAATCAAATTAAATAAATTGATAACGTTATGAAATTAAATAACTAATTTCACAACGTTATAAATTTAATAAATTAATTAAATTAAATAAATTGATAACGTTACGAAATTTATTTAAAAATTTCATAACGTTATCAAATATTATTAAATTGATAACGTTATGAAATTAAATAACTAATTTCACAACGTTATAAATTTAATAAATTAATTAAATTAAATAAATTGATAACGTTACGAAATTTATTTAAAAATTTCATAACGTTATCAAATATTATTAAATTCATAACGTTATGAAATTAAATAACTAATTTCACAACGTTATAAATTTAATAAATTAATTAAATTAAATAAATTGATAACGTTACGAAATTTATTTAAAAATTTCATAACGTTATCAAATATTATTAAATTCATAACGTTATGAAATTAAATAACTAATTTCACAACGTTATAAATTTAATAAATTAAATAAATTGATAACGTTACGAAATTTATTTAAAAATGTCATAACGTTATCAAATATTATTAAATTCATAACGTTATGAAATTGAATAACTAATTTCATAACGTTACGAAATAAATAAATTAAACTATTTAAAAACATTACAAAAGTTATAGAATATTTAATAAAAATACATACTTGATGTAGATCTACGGGAGTCGAAAAAACTTCTGGTTGCGCCTCGGTTTGTGGATTCAACCTTCTATTTGCTCGAGTAGCGTACCCGGGACCGACGTTTTGGACGCGTCGCTTACGGTTTCTTCGCCTCGAAGCGGGTTCGGGTGCAGGTATCGGGGCGGGTTGGGTTGCTGGTATCGGGTCGGGTCGGGCAACAGGTATCGGGTCGGGTCGGGCAACGGGTATCGGGTCGGGTCGGGCTCGGGATTTTGGCCGGATCCGGGCACCACCACTGTACCTCAGTGGCACCTCCACTTCCTCCTCTTCTTCTTCCTCCACAGCCAGCCATGGCATCGTCGTCGTCGTCGTCGACGGAAGAGAAGACGGCGGGACTTCTGCGGGGGGGACTTCAGGCGGATTTTGGGGGCCAGAAGAACCGCCATGGTCGGGGCAACTCGAATCCATCGTCGATTGAAGCTTTTGATGGGTTAATCGGTGGGAAAAGGGAGATGTAACGGCGGCGATTTTTAGGTTTGGCGGCGGCGGAAATTTGCAGAAGGAGGAAGAAGGTTGGGGGAGAGGGAATTTTTTTTTTTTTAAAGCTGTAACTTGGTGCGGTAAGGGTTACCGCACCATTTTGTGCGGTAACACTTACCGCACCATATTATATATTTGTTTAATACTATTTAAAAAAAATTATTAATTAAAAAAAATAAAATTCCTGTGCGGTAATTGTTACCGCACAGGGTTTAAGTTAATCAAAATCTGTTTTTTTTTTGCTTAATCTGGGATTAATCTGGTGCGGTAATTGTTAACGCACAGATCTGTGCGGTAATTCTTACCGCACCAGCGTCGTATAGGTTTCAGAAAAAATTCCAACAATGCCCCTGAGTCCTTTGGTGCGGTAAGAGTTAACGCACAGATGTGTACTGCAATTGTTACCGCACAGAATAGTGTGCATTTAGCAAAAAAAACGTGTGCATTTAGACGCAGCCATTAAATATTATCTTTTAATAAACTACATCAATCTATTTCTTAATGAAGATTTTATCTTTTACTAAGTTAAAAACGAAATTATATTTTATAAGGATTATATAATTGAAAAAATAGTTTTAGGGGTGATTGAAAAATAGTCACACAAGATATCTTAAAAAGAAATTTTCCACATATATTTTTCAAACAAATCTATTACTATTAAATTAAACATTATTTTTTAAGAAACTACATCAATCTATTTCCTAATAAAGATTTTATCTTTTACTAAGTTAAAACGAAATTACTCCCTCTGTCCCATTTTGTTAGTCCCATTTGCTTTTTTCACATATGCCGAGACACGTTTTGTATCGTAAATATCTCTAATTATATGTTAATAAAAATTATAATTTTTTAATATTGTTAAAGTACTTATTAAGACGAATCAAACAAGACCCCACATGACTATGTTTGTTCTTATACATTAGGAGAAATCTACAAGATTCTCTCGGTTTGTGAACAGTGTCACAAAAAACAATGGGACTAACAAAATGGGACGGAGGGAGTATATTTTATAAGGATTATATAATTGAAAAAATATTTTTGGGGGTGGTTGAAAAATAATCACACAAGATAATCCCAAAGATATTCATGAATATATTTATCTTGGATTGGGGTTTTGCTTTACCCATACAAAAAAAGTTCAATCAAAATTAAAATATTGCCTTTAATAATGGAAAATATTAAAAATAAAGGATATAATGAAAAAAATAACGATAAATCAAATTAAGAAAAATGATATTTTGTGAACATGATAAATCATATTTTAATAGAAAAAAAAAATTTTAAGGCTCATATAATTAAAATAAACAATTTTTCACAAATTATTTTACTAAATAAAAGAATTTTAATTTTTTAAGGGTCATATAATTGGGAATAATATCAAATATATGCATAATTAAAATTTTCTTTAGATAAAATGTATTATAAACAAAATAAGCCAACATAAATCATATTAACTTATTAAAATTACGGGTTAAGATAGAAAAAATGATTTTTAAAATGTACAAGTAACATGTTTTCTGAATAAATAAAGAAGAAGAAGATATATTTAGCAAACACTTATAAATCGTAACCTCTTCATTTTTCGGTCACATTTTTTCACCTTTTATTTGATAAAGGGAAATTAGATCCGGCAAACGGGTCGAGTTTGGGTACGGACGAAAAACGGGTTTGGGTTAAGCTGGTCGACCATTGGTCGAGTTTGGGTCGGGTCAACCCAATTGTTTCAAATGTTCAATATTTTTATTGTAATAAAGAAAATAAAATTTAAACAATATTTTTATAATAAAATATTATTATATTATTATTATTTAATAAAATCCATTATAATTTTTAATTTAAATGAAAGAAAATATGTGAAAAGTGGATCCCTCGACGAGTTTCGAAAAGTACAGACAGTTCAGGTTTGACCCAAACGGCTTCATTGTTTGGTAAGTTTTTGACAAGTCTACTTAGGATATAATAACATATAAATTCTATATTTTAATATAACTATTTGATCTGTTTCCCCGTGCTAGAAATATCTATAATGACACAGAACTTCATCAGTAAATATTTGACGCTAAAAAAGATTAATTTTTTAAATTTCAATATTTCTTCTTTGGTAAAATAAAACTATATGATTATTATATCATTAGATAATAAATAACAAAATATCCTACAAAGGTATTCTTTAGTAGTAACCTAAATTTACATAATACAATTCGAAAATAAAAAAAATCTCAATTTTTACTTTAGATAAAATTAATCTCAACTTTTAAGTCAATAAAAAATTAAGAACCCCAACTTAAAATTTATAAACCAAAAACAACCAAATTACCATTTCAATTAAATATTTTCTAAATTCGAAGATGAATGTTTTGCAACATACATAAAACTATTATTATGTGCCATGTTGTTATTGAATTTTCTTAATTTTTAATGAAAAAGTCGTTTGATCTACATTTTTGTCTTCTGGTAAAAGTCGAAAATATTTTAATTAGTTTTTACTAAACAATGAAAGTTTAAGATTATATTTTTCCCGTGTCGTGTATGCATTTAGTATTTTATGTACTTTATTAATTAATTTTTCAAATTATATTTAATTCTCTTAAAGATATAACAATATAGTTGAACACAATAATAGATTTAAAAATTATTATTTGGATTCAAAGTAAAATATAAGTGAAACATACGGGACAATATTACACATACTAATTCATATTTATAGAATACGAAATTTTTATTTATTAAAATTCATTTGGCCCGTGCTACGCACGGGCAGGAGGGACTAGTATATATAATAAAGAGTTCACATCGGAAGTCATTTTTATTTGTTTGCTTATCTCATAACAAACATAATAATTAATTAATCCAATTGGATGGATTATTACGTTTCAATAATTATCGTTTGTCAACACAACATAAGATAGAACATCCTTGTCTTATACGCATGTTTTAATAACTTGAAAGTGTTATATAGTTACATAATTCTACTAATTCATAAAGGTTTTGGATCTTTGTTAAAAGTTATACTTAATGTGTTGAATCCAGTTTGAGAAACCTTAAAACTCTACTTATTATCGTTGTCTTGTCTTGTCTTGTCCCTTACATTTTCATAGTCCGTTTGTAAGTACCTAACTTTAAATTGTTTGTTTTAGAGGTACAAACACCGCTCATTCTTCATAGAAAACCTTATGACATTATTTGTTGCTTTAGGCATTTCATTTTTATTTCATGTTCTAAATTAAAAATAATCGTACTAATAAAACTTCTCACTTAAACAAACACCCTATATATGTACAAAGTAGACAAATAAGTAGGGAGGAAGGGAGTAGTTATTTCTTGTTTATAAAAGGCATAACTAGTCGTCTGTTGTCGGCTCAACTTTGTTGTCACTTGATTAATCAATTACTACAAACTACTGCTCGATCTTCCAGCTAAGCACAAAAGAACTCCAATATTTATACTGTATATATAAAAGTTTATTTAACACACCCATACATTCGTCGCGAAGGTATTTGGTCAGACATTCGTCACGAAGGTATATGGTCAGACATTCGTTACGAAGGTTCGAAGGTATCCGTCACGAAAGTATTGGGGAGATCCGTCACGAAGGTATTGGAGAGATCCGTGACGAATCTTTTTTTAAAAAAAAATAAAAAATTCAGAATCTTGTAGAGAATTTCAATACGAGTCCGTGCATATAAAATACGTCCAAAACGGACATCGTTTGTCCTTCCAAAAGCCTCCAAAACAAAATAGTCGCATGCGTTAAGTTCGTAAAAACAAAAACTTATATAAATTTAGTATTTGTATAATATAATTATTAATTATAGTTAAAAATCATGCAATTAAATTTATATACTATAATTGCATATTATCATTTAATATCACTAGTTTATTACTTATAAAGTATAATTATGCATTATGTTTAAATATTACGAACTTAACAAAAACGACTGTTTTGTTTTTAGGGCTTTTGGAAGGGCAAACGATGTCCGTTTTGGACGTATTTTATATGCACGGACTAGTATTGAAATTCTCTACAAGATTCTGAATTTTTAAAAAAAAAAAACGATTCGTCACGGAACTCCCTAATACCTTCGTGACAGATCTCTCCAATACCTTCGTGACGAATGTCCTTCGAACCTTCGTGACGAATATGTCTGACCAAATACCTCTGTGACGAATGTATGGGTGTGTTAAATAAACTTTTAGGGTGTGTCAAATAAAGACTTTGCATATATATTGCTAGCTAATATATATTGCTAGCTAATCCTCACTTAACCATTAACAAGTTGCAATTTTGTAAAACAAATTGAAAAAGAGCTTTCCCACAGAGGTCATTGTTAATTTAATTAGTATTGATCCAGATCTAGATCACACATTTACAGAATAAACTTCAGAATGCTAGCTAATCCTCACTTAACAATTAGCAAGTTGCAATTTTTTGTAATTGTTTTTTGAAAAAGAGCTTTCTTAGGAAAGTTCGGGTGCAAATAACTCTTAACATAGGAAAAACGAACAGATCGTGTTCACAGATTAGCCGTCAATGTCCATATTCTGTATGGTAGTGTTCACAATATAGGCCACAAAATTTTTTGAACGTTGTAAGTGAGAGACACGGTGACATACTTGTAATTAGTGCGAACTTTGATATTTTTAATTATTTTCTCAAAATGACCTCAAAAAAATTTACTTAGATCCAGATTTACATCACACATTTACTTGGATCGAGCTGCGTAAAATATTTAAAAACAAAGCTTTGTTCCTTTATACTCCCTCCGTCCCCTAATGTTCTTCCCATCTCCAACTTTTACACTATTCACAATTCAATACAATTCGCTAGATTATTCTCAATCTATAAGAACAAACATGGTCATGCGGGATCTTGTTTTGTTCGTCTCATTAAGTACTTTAACAATATCAAAATTTTATAATTTTTAGAAATATATAATAAGAGATATTAACGATGCAAAACATGTCTCGACAAATGTGCCAAATTGAAATGGGAAGAACATTAAGGGACAGAGAGAGTAAGTAATACAGTAAAGAGCTTAAATAACGAAAAGATCAAACTTTGACACGATGATGGATGGAGAAAAATCCCTAGTACCAACTAGTACTTCAGATCAAAGCACCTCCTCTCTAACTGATATGTTCAAGGATCTATGTGTCGCTCGGTGCAAGACTTTGCTTGAAATCAATCTAAATTGGCTTGTCAAAGTGGATGGGATGATCGACGATTTTTGGATGATGAAGGTGATGAACGATCTGATTGTGGGGATGATGGATATGAGATCTCCTAGATATAACTCACTAAGTATTGTTGATCCATGGCTAAGGATTTGAGATAATAGCGTGTAGGATCTGTATGTTAGTATTAAGGGAAGTGGGACACAAAGTTGTCCAGTTCCTAAGCACATCGGAAGCAATAAACAAGTTATCAACACTCTTACTTAAAGTGGAAACCCTAGATAACCAATTAGTTATCTTTGGATAAAAATCACCCCTCTTTCGAGGATTAAAAGTCTACTTGTATATTCAATTTGTGAGTTTAGAGAAGATCGAGATTACAAACTTATTGCTAAGTACTAACTTAGTTCCTATCAGAAACTCTAAAGTGAAACACTATAAGACTTACATGATGTTCTTTGACAAGAACAACTCTTTTAACATTTCTTTCTTCTTAGCAAGATGCACTTGAAGTTCTCCAAAATGCATTAGTGCTAAGGTAGTCCAAATGGGTATATAAAGAGAAGAAAGATCTCGTACAAAGATATCTGGGAAGATATATTATACGAGATAATTCATTCCAAATAAATATCCATTCTTACGTTTTTGAGTTTACCAAATAAACTCGAGATATTTACTTGTTCATTTAATAACGATTACAACTCTAGAGATATTCTAAAATAGGATAAAATCTTTCACAAGATCTTCATCTTCTTGCCACCCACGCTAGGTTAGAGTTGATGTGGTTAATGAGACGTGGTTCCCCTTTTTCTTCCCTTGGACTTCAAATGCTTGATATTTTCTATCTTTTCATCTGAAATATCATGATAATACTTGCCATAATATATAATGAGATTGTATCTTCTAAACCAGAGAAACAACGGAAAATAACTCCATAGGAACTAACGTTTATGAAGTCCATATTCCAACAATTTTCCCCTTTATGATGATGATACGAGCATTAATTGGCAAAATGTTGTTTAAAAATACTTAATTATCATTAATACCAACATAATTTCTTTTTCTTTTTAGGGACAACATTTGTCCAGTCAGGATGTGCTAAACTTAATGAGTGTCGATCAATCATTCTTCTAGAGCCAACAAGATATGGGTGGAGCATCCAATACATCTGAATTTCCAAGAACATATACATATCCTCCATTGTCTATGCCGCCACCCTATATTCCGCCGCCGCCAATGCCCACTATGATGCCTCCGCCAATGTCTTATCCCCCTATGCCAACACCTACATATATATCATGGATTTCCTACTCCTTCGATGACACCCCCGCTCTCTTTTTCGTCATTTGAAGGGTCTGTTAGTTCTTCTACGGGTGTTGCATCGTCATTTTTGGTATTTTTATTATTATTAATGGACATCGTCAATGAATTGACAAACGACAACATTAATGCAAGCACCAATTCAAGCTCCTTCACTTCCACCAATGTTTTAAGTGTATTTATTTCACCCACTAGGCCAATAACTAGATATGTTGATTTTAATCGCTTTGGATTTGGTCAATCTTTATCAACCGTGATGGAGCCAAACGAAGATGAAGACGACGAGGATGCGGAGACCCACAAAGACGGGAATTAGGACTAGCATAATGATGTAATAATGAATTTAATAAGCTTTAAGCATGAAGTCTATTATATGATCGATAAAAATGATGAAATAAGTGTGTGAAATTATTCGGATTATGCATGCAAGAGTAATTTTTGTTTTTCTGAAACATTTTCGATATATAGATGGATCAACTTCTGAATTTACATATGAGACGTATCCATTTTTTTTTTGCCTGATCGATAAGAGACAATTGATCAGGAGTTCACAAGATGTAATCCATCTTCCGGCCTCCAAAACTAAGACAATCTTCCATCTGAAACACTATTTATAGATATCGAAGGCACACACGTACACTAATACAAGCTGGATGAAACCAAATTATAACACATACCAAAACAAACAATAAGTTGCCACCAACACAAGCCGAGAATGGCTCACATACACCCTTTGTTACAACACAAGTAACCAGAGCAGTTATTTAAGAAAATAAAACTTACAACAATAACATCAATTACATTTATGGATAATTAGGCGTCGTCGTAGAAAGCACATTCCAAATGGTAGGTCTGCTCACACAAGGCACAATAATAATACCAATCCTCTGGACTCATATTATCTTCACAATAGCTACAAGGGAAATCCTCATCCTCCTTATCCTTCCTCTCAAATATCAGCTCCACATTATGCTCATGCCCGCTATGTTTGTGCTCTTTTATAGGATAAGGCAACAAAGCACACTTGACATGATAGTTCTTCTCACACCCGTCGCACCCGTACGCAGCATACTCCCCTTCCTTCCCACAAGCCGCGCACGTGTACGCGCCCTTCCCCTCGATCTTCATTGCCCATAAGCTGAGCTTATGGGCATGTCCTTCGTGCTCGATTATGGTCGGGACAAGACCACATTTCAGGAGGGACTCGAACACGCAACCTGAGCAATTCTGGGAGAATTCCTCCCCTGCTTCCTTGCAGTGGAAGCAGGGGAAATTCTCTGGGAAGGAATAGAATGCTTTATCAGACGAATCTTGGATGAAGGCAGGAAATTCTTGAGGAGTGAAGGATTTGTTCGTCTCGGCGCAAGACTTGTGGAGCGTAGCTTGGCACGAGTTACAGGCATAAGCAGGGCCGATTACAGGGGTGTCGCAGACAATGCAATCGGCATTGTAGCCAACCAGCCCTTGTTCTGTATAGACACCAATTCTATGCCCGTCTTTGCAGGATCGCGCGTTGTGCGAAACGAGGCGTCGGCTTAACAACTTCTTTTCAGCACGGCCATGATCGTGGTCATGTTCGTGTCCACAGTTGGTATGATCATGGTCGTGATCGTGGTCATGGTCGTTGTACTTGTACTGATGCATAATGGAGAGGTTATACCTGCTCCATTTCTGGTAATCGACATGGCGGTCGTCTTTGCAAAAGACGAGCGTCTGGATGGCCTGGATGAGGTGGCGGCCTCGGACTGGCTCATCCACGTTGAGGTACAGCCTGGAGACTCCAGGGACGAGCTCGTCCAAGGACTTGTCGTATCCCTTGACAATATCGGCGACTTCCTCCCAGCTTCGAGGCTTGTACCAAGGAATGGTGTCTTCTCGATGCTCCTTGTTAAACCTGATACCATATAGAAAAAGAGAATATAAGAAACAAGTGTTGTATGTAATATTGTGTTGCTGGAATTGTGTACATTACAAGACGAAGAGCATCACTTAGGGCATCTCCAATGACTTGCTAAATTTAGCAAGCCAACTAGGATTATAACAAGTTGAAATGACACATTATAGCAAATGTTATTTTAGCAAACAAGTGTAACACCAACAACACTTGCTATAATTTTGTCATTTTCAAGTTTAACACCAATTTCCTACTCTTTCAATTTTCAATTTATTAAAGAAATATCATTTATTTAGTGGACCACACACACTTGACTTGCTATTTGGATTGCCAAATTTAGCAATCAAGATGGAGAAATAAAGCATCTCTAAAAGAATATTCTTATTATTTGTCATTATAGCTTGTTGTTGGTGTTTGATTTTGCTATAAATTTGGTATCTCCATTTATAGCAAGTCATTGGAGATGCCCTTATATAGAAGAAGAAGAAGAAGAAGAAGAGCGATAACCTCATCTGCCAAAAGTATTGCCTCTCGATCTGGCACTCGACGATGATGATCTTGGAGGATTTGGGAGAGAGGGTTGCGAGGCGGTCGAGGAGGAGTTTGGAGAGGGGGAGAGAGTCGATGATCACGGATTGGTCGATGCTCAGCTGTTTCTCGACTTGACTACAGAGGATATCGAAGCCTTTGTTGATGAGGAGGTGGTCGGATGTTGGGGTTGGGGAGTAAGAATGAGGAGTGATGGCGTGAAGGATATCGTCCAGGCTCAGGAGAAGGCAAAGTCGGAGGTGGTATGCTAATTCCACTGATAACTTCGTCTTTCCTGTGAATGGATAGCCTTTCAACACTATGATGCTAGGATGCTTCCATTCCATGATGGGATTGATTAGCTGAATGAGTTTCAGACTTTTGTGTGTATGAAATTTATGATCAAGCTAAGGACGGTAGGAAGAGTAATTTGGCGAAAATGGATTAACTGTTGCTTTATGTGCTACACTTGCAATTATTTTTTTGTACTACTGCAGTATAATTTGTTTGTTGTCTTTTTTTTTTTGGTCAAAGCCAATATAGTATTCAAGTCAATAACAATATAGTCTGACATCGATCTATGCATGTGGAATTGAATCAAAGGCTCCACAATTTCATCGCAACTTGCATAACTACTCCACTATATACGCCTTCCTCACAGCTACCAGACTTAAACAAAGGGTGCGTCTATATGCATACGTTTTTTTTTGCTAAATGCACACTATTCTGTGCGGTAACAATTGCAGTACACGTCTGTGCGTTAACGCTTACCGCACCAAATGACTCAGGGGCATTGTTGGAATTTTTTCTGAAACCTATACGACGCTGGTGCGGTAATTGTTAACGCACATACGAGATTAACAAAAAAAAAAAAAAAATTTGATTAACTTAAACACCTGTGCGGTAACTCTTACCGCACAGGATTTGTTATTTTTTTAATTAATAAATTTTTTTAAAAAAGTATTTAAATAATAATATCTTGTGCGTTAACTCTTACCGCACAGATCTGTGCGGTAAGAGTTAACGCACGGGATTAAAAAAAATTAAAAAAAAAAATTAAATTTTTGATTAAAAAAATTCCTGTGCGGTAACCTTTACCGCACAGCTTTTTTTTTAAATTTTTAAATTTTTTTTTAAATTTTTTTTGAATTAATCGCGCAGATTTTATTTTAAATAAAATATATCTGTGCGGTAAATATAACCGCACAGATCTAATAATTATCGCTTCAGTCTCATTGCTCTAGTGATAAGGCATTGTGCATCCTTTGTAAGGTCTCAGGTTCGAGTCTCAACTCCAACACTAAATCTTTTATTTTATTTGTGAAAAATAAATAAAAGAAGAGGGTGAGAAGGATTGAACTTGAGACCTTATGCACAAATATTGGTGTGAAACCACCACACTAATGAGTTCTCATGATATGTTTGTAATTTTATTATTACATGTTACAATAGAACTTGGTTCCATCTTATTTTATTATTAATTTTTTTTATCTTGGTCCCATATAATTATTGAATTAATTATAATAATAAATTCAAAAAAAAATATTATTCAAATAATCAGATGTTTTGTATTATTATTATTTAGCCTTTTTAATATATATTATTATTTGAATATTTTTACTATTTTTCATGTTTTGATAAATCTTTTTATATAAAAATACTACAATTATAAAACAATAAAACCTATATTACTTTTTAAGATAAAAAAAGTATGATAATCAATATTAATCTCAATTTAATCTTTCAATAAATTCTAGACATGGCAAACGACTCAAACGCTAAAAGGCCTTAAATGGGCTTAAGGCCCAATTTGACAAAACGATGTCAGAATGTAATGAAACTTGATTTCAATGCCTATTAGAGATATTTGACCATGTGGGTAACTTCCAATCACAACTTCTAACTTTTCAAATAGCACCTCCTTTATAAATATCAAACTAGTGATAACTCTCTAACTTGTCGCAATATGTATGGTTCACAAAACGACGCCCAAACGATGTCGGAATGGAATGAAACTTGATTTCAATGCCTATTAGAGATATTTGACCATGTGGGTAACTTCCAATCACAACTTCTAACTTTTCAAATAGCACCTCCTTTGTAAAAACCAAACTAGTGATAACTCTCTAACTTGTCGCAATATGTATGGTCTACAACATCGACGATGATTATTGTTGACAACATTATAAAACTTAGTCTTGTTAGGCATATAAAGTACCAATAAGGTCTCGCTCAAACAAAACGAGGCTCGAAACTATACGTAAACGCTAAAAGGCCTTAAAAGGCCTTAAATGGGCTTAAGGCCCAATTTCACAAAACGACGCCCAAACGATGTCGGAATGGAATGAAACTTGATTTCAATGCCTATTAGAGATATTTGACCATGTGGGTAACTTCCAATCACAACTTCTAACTTTTCAAATAGCACCTCCTTTGTAAAAACCAAACTAGTGATAACTCTCTAACTTGTCGCAATATGTATGGTCTACAACATCGACGATGATTATTGCTGACAAAATTATAAAACTTATTCTTGTTAGGCATATAAAGTACCAATAAGGTCTCGCTCAAACAAAACGAGGCTCGAAACTATACGTAAACGCTAAAAGGCCTTAAAAGGCCTTAAATGGGCTTAAGGCCCAATTTCACAAAACGACGCCCAAACGATGTCGGAATGGAATGAAACTTGATTTCAATGCCTATTAGAGATATTTGACCATGTGGGTAACTTCCAATCACAACTTCTAACTTTTCAAATAGCACCTCCTTTGTAAAAACCAAACTAGTGATAACTCTCTAACTTGTCGCAATATGTATGGTCTACAACATCGACGATGATTATTGTTGACAACATTATAAAACTTATTCTTGTTAGGCATATAAAGTACCAATAAGGTCTCGCTCAAACAAAACGAGGCTCGAAACTATACGTAAACGCTAAAAGGCCTTAAAAGGCCTTAAATGGGCTTAAGGCCCAATTTCACAAAACGACGCCCAAACGATGTCGGAATGGAATGAAACTTGATTTCAATGCCTATTAGAGATATTTGACCATGTGGGTAACTTCCAATCACAACTTCTAACTTTTCAAATAGCACCTCCTTTGTAAAAACCAAACTAGTGATAACTCTCTAACTTGTCGCAATATGTATGGTCTACAACATCGACGATGATTATTGTTGACAACATTATAAAACTTAGTCTTGTTAGGCATATAAAGTACCAATAAGGTCTCTCTCAAACAAAACGAGGCTCGAAACTATACGTAAACGCTAAAAGGCCTTAAAAGGCCTTAAATGGGCTTAAGGCCCAATTTCACAAAACGACGCCCAAACGATGTCGGAATGGAATGAAACTTGATTTCAATGCCTATTAGAGATATTTGACCATGTGGGTAACTTCCAATCACAACTTCTAACTTTTCAAATAGCACCTCCTTTGTAAAAACCAAACTAGTGATAACTCTCTAACTTGTCGCAATATGTATGGTCTACAACATCGACGATGATTATTGTTGACAAAATTATAAAACTTAGTCTTGTTAGGCATATAAAGTACCAATAAGGTCTCGCTCAAACAAAACGAGGCTCGAAATTATACGTAAACGCTAAAAGGCCTTAAAAGGCCTCAAATGGGCTTAAGGCCCAATTTCACAAAACGACGCCCAAACGATGTCGGAATGGAATGAAACTTGATTTCAATGCCTATTAGAGATATTTGACCATGTGGGTAACTTCCAATCACAACTTCTAACTTTTCAAATAGCACCTCCTTTGTAAAAACCAAACTAGTGATAACTCTCTAACTTGTCGCAATATGTATGGTCTACAACATCGACGATGATTATTGTTGACAACATTATAAACCTTACTTGTTAGGCATATAAAGTACCAATAAGGTCTCGCTCAAACAAAACGAGGCTCGAAACTATACGTAAACGCTAAAAGGCCTTAAAAGGGCTTAAATGGGCTTAAGGCCCAATTTCACAAAACGACGCCCAAACGATGTCGGAATGGAATGAAACTTGATTTCAATGCCTATTAGAGATATTTGACCATGTGGGTAACTTCCAATCACAACTTCTAACTTTTCAAATAGCACCTCCTTTGTAAAACCAAACTAGTGATAACTCTCTAACTTGTCGCAATATGTATGGTCTACAACATCGACGATGATTATTGTTGACAAAATTATAAAACTTAGTCTTGTTAGGCATATAAAGTACAAATAAGGTCTCGCTCAAACAAAACGAGGCTCGAAACTATACGTAAACGCTAAAAGGCCTTAAAAGGCCTTAAATGGGCTTAAGGCCCAATTTCACAAAACGACGCCCAAACGATGTCGGAATGGAATGAAACTTGATTTCAATGCCTATTAGAGATATTTGACCATGTGGGTAACTTCCAATCACAACTTCTAACTTTTCAAATAGCACCTCCTTTGTAAAAACCAAACTAGTGATAACTCTCTAACTTGTCGCAATATGTATGGTCTACAACATCGATGATGATTATTGTTGACAAAATTATAAAACTTAGTCTTATCAGGCATATAAAGTACCAATAAGGTCTCGCTCAAACAAAACGAGGCTCGAAACTATACGTAAACGCTAAAAGGCCTTAAAAGGCCTTAAATGGGCTTAAGGCCCAATTTCACAAAACGACGCCCAAACGATGTCGGAATGGAATGAAACTTGATTTCAATGCCTATTAGAGATATTTGACCATGTGGGTAACTTCCAATCACAACTTCTAACTTTTCAAATAGCACCTCCTTTGTAAAAACCAAACTAGTGATAACTCTCTAACTTGTCGCAATATGTATGGTCTACAACATCGATGATGATTATTGTTGACAAAATTATAAAACTTAGTCTTATTAGGCATATAAAGTACCAATAAGGTCTCGCTCAAACAAAACGAGGCTCGAAACTATACGTAAACGCTAAAAGGCCTTAAAAGGCCTTATATGGGCTTAAGGCCCAATTTCACAAAACGACGCCCAAACGATGTCGGAATGGAATGAAACTTGATTTCAATGCCTATTAAAGATATTTGACCATGTGGATAACTTCCAATCACAACTTCTAACTTTTCGAAGAGCACCTCCTTTGTAAAAACCAAACTAGTGATAACTCTCTAACTTGTCGCAATATGTATATCGACAAGTTAGAGAGGTAAGAGATGTTTGGTATTACAAAGGACGTGTTACTTGAAAAATACGAAGTGGTGGTTGAGAGTAACCCACATGGTCAAATACCTTTAACAGTCATAGAAACCAAGTTTCAAACCATTCTGACATCGTTTGGGTCGTTTGTCAAGTCTAGAATTTATAGAAAGGTTAAATTGAGAACAATATTGATTATCATAATATTTTTATCTTAAAAAGTAATATAGGTTTTATTGTTTTATAATTATAGTATTTTTATATAAAAAGATTTATCAGAACATGAAAAATAGTAAAAATATTCAAATAATAATAAATATATTAAAACAAGGCCTAAAATAATAATAATAAAATATTAAACATCTGATTATTTGAATAATATTTTTTTTTGAATTTATTATTATAATTAATTCAATAATTATATGAGACCAAGATAAAAAAAAATTAATAATAAAATAAGATGGAACCAAGTTCTATTGTAACATGTAATAATAAAATTACAAACATATCATGAGAACTCATTAGTGTGGTGGTTTCACACCAAATATTTGTGCATAAGGTCTCAAGTTCAATCATTCTCACCCTCTTCTTTTATTTATTTTTCACAAATAAAATAAAAGAATTAGTGTTGGAGTTGAGACTCGAACCTGAGACCTTAGAAAGGATGCACAATGCCTTACCACTAGAGCAATGAGACTGAAGCGATAATTATTAGATCTGTGCGGTTATATTTACCGCACAGATATATTCTATTTAAAATAAAATCTGGGCGATTAATTCAAAAAAAATTTAAAAAAAATTAAAAAATTTAAAAAAGAGCTGTGCGGTAAAGGTTACCGCACAAGAATTTTTTTAATCAAAAATTTAATTTTTTTTTAATTTTTTTTAATCCCGTGCGTTAACTCTTACCGTACAGATTTGTGCGGTAAGAGTTAACGCACAAGATATTATTATTTAAATACTTTTTAAGAAAAATTTATTAATTAAAAAAATAACAAATCCTGTGCGGTAAGAGTTACCGCACAGGTGTTTAAGTTAATCAAATTTTTTTTTTTTTTTGTTAATCTCGTATTAATCTGGTGCGGTAATTGTTAACGCACAGATCTGTGCGGTAAGAATTACCGCACCAGCGTCGTATAGGTTTCAGAAAAAATTCCAACAATGCCCCTGAGTCATTTGGTGCGGTAAGCGTTAACGCACAGACGTGTACTGCAATTGTTACCGCACAGAATAGTGTGCATTTAGCAAAAAAAACGTGTGCATATAGACGCAGCCTAAACAAATGATTCACATTTGGAGGTCATTGTATATCTATTTCGTACCACATATTTGACCTTCCATGGAGTATCTCTTTGTTCCGATTTGTTAGTCTTATTTCAACCCGACACATATATCGAGACACGTTTTGTATAGTTAATATCTCTAGTTATATATTAATAAAAATTATAATCATTTAATATTGTTAAATTGTTCATTGAGACGAATCAAAAAAACCTCACATGACTACGTTTTTTCTTATATATTAGGAGAAATCCACAAAATTATCTTAGTTTGTGAATATAGTGTCACAAAATGAAATGAGACTAACATTATGAGACGAAGGGAGTACATTGAGATGACTTTCACACTTGTATGTCATGCATTCATTGTTGATCGGGAGATGAGCTACCTCGCTGCTTGACTGTCTAGGAAGTCAAGAATAAATTATCGTTTGTAACTAGTGTAGTCACCTGTGCCATGCATGAGAAATTTCATATTATTTGTGTGAAACCTTTATATATACTTTAATCAGAATTCATTCTAAAATTAAAGTTTTAACTTTTATATTATGTTTAATTTTTTCCTTGTAAAGACTTTTGATAAAAATATATTCTATTTCATAAATATTATGTACATAGTTTGACTTATTTTTTATTATCGAAAATCATCTTAATTTTATCCTAAAAATGATTTATTAACTCTTAGAGTAATTTTTATTCTTAATGGAATAGCTTGTATATTTGTTGGTGAAAGTTTTTTGTTCATATAACAATGCAATATATTAATAATTAATATTACAGATAAAAATAGTAATTGTTTAACAACTTACCCTAAAATTATTCTAAATGCTCTTAAAGGAATACCTTTAATATATAAGATAGATTTGCCTATTAAAATTTTACTTATAAATATAAATAATAACAACCAATAAAAATTTGTCACATGAGAAGTGGTAGGGCCAGAAGCAATGAGAAGGCTTGAAAAGGCTCAAGTTTGAGTTAAACTAGTATAGTGACCCGTGCCATGCACGGGTATTCCAGATTGTTCGTCATAAAAATTCCTACGATTTCAGCCAAGTTTGTCTAAAAATTAAGTTTAACTCTCACCAAATAAGCGAAATAAATTTAACTTTTTGTTTGTGAATACTAATTAATACATATTCATTTCACGAATGATATGAAATTTAATTATATATATAAATATCTCATTATATATATATTTATCATAAATAAGTTTAAAATTTATTCTTAATAGAACAGGATAATTTGTATTGTTTTTATGTTGAATGAAGTGATTGGTTTATAAGATTTATTTGTTTAGTTAATTATTCAATATATTTTTAATTAAAGTTAAAAATAAAAATAAAAATAGCTTAACAACCAAGCCTAGAATCACTCTAGAGGCTCTAAAAGTCTTAGCTTTAATATATCTTATATATATATAAAGATTGGTTGTCCAATGACAAAATTGAATGAAATTGGTATCGGGCTTGATACGGGCCGGTCATTAAAATCTCGGGCTTATGGTAGCGATTATTAATGGACCGAAGATTAATGGGCCTTAAATTAATGTATCAGGGCTTGATATCGAAATTATGGTGTCTGGTGGACCGTGTACTCCTTCTGCAAATGTCCTCCTGAATACCATTGCTTTCTGCCGCTTCCACTCCTTTTGAGGCCAATTCAACGAAGAGCGACGCAAGAGATACCGCCAACTTCACCTTCCTCCAATCCCTCGGTGGTGGCTCAGCCTCTGTTCCATAGTAAGTAAGCGTCTTTCGATGAGCGGTGGAGAAGCGACGACCATGGTGGCGGATGATTCCGCAGAGCTGCAGTATGTGACGGCGAAGACATCTTTCTGGTGGGACATTGCGATCCCTTCTCCATCGCCCAGAACATCAATTCTGCTCTCTCTTAAATGAATTACTGCGGACCCGTCTCTATTTCTACTTATGGCGACACTAATAAGATTCCTAATGCTATTCAACAAGCTCTCCCAACCTTCATGTGGGCAACCAAGCTCCCCAATTTCACCCACAATCAGTCCACCTACCGTGCCCTAATCCTCAAGATTTGTTCTTTTCGTCGCTTTGAATATTTGCACAAGGTGCTCGACGAAATGCTCAATTCGATTGGGTCGCCTTCGGGTGAAGATGTATTTGTTACAGTCATGCGAGGGCTTGGACGTGCCTAGAGGATCAAAGGGGTAAGTGAGAGCAGAACTTTGCTTAGCTTTTTCAGTGTTACTTTCTTAGTTAAATTGAATCTAATTTTTTATTTCAACCTGTCAAACTTTGATTCGTCAACCGCTTGATGTGATCGGAAAAGTTTGAATCTGAATCGATAATTCTTGTTTTTAAACTCAGAATTCGCTTTCGTTTTCCTCTTTCTATAAAGGTTTTTTTTTTAATCTTGACAATTTAATTAAGGTCTCAGAAGTTCATCTCAGAACAGGTAGGTAGGTAACAGTTGCATGTGTTTCTCTTCTGAGATTTTGTTTGCGTGACGATTTCTGTGGTTAGACTTGTTGATCTGTCCAATATAGTTTCTCTAGATTCAGTATTGCCTCATTTTCTGCATTTTGTTCTTGAAATTCATCCTCCTAATTCAGTCTTTTACTTGGGAAGATAGTGTTGATAAAGAAACAAAGGCATGGATGATCAGACAAAAGGCGGCGGCATACAAGAGTTTTGCATACCTGATTACATACTTGACGGAGATGGAGCCTGAAATCACTGACCTAACTCCTGAGTTCCCCGTCGTTGTCTTTGTGAACTCTAAGAGTGGTGATCAACTGGGTGGTAATCTTCTTACAACATACCGGACGCTTCTCAATTCGAAACAGGTGTGAACTTTAGCTGTATTATTATAAAAAGAGAGGTAAGTGTGGATAAATTTGGGATTTTCATTGATTCTGACATGAAAAATGAATCAGGTTGTTGATCTGTTGGAAGAGGCTCGAGATAAGGTGTTGTGTAGGATTTACCATAACATAGAGAAGCTCAAGCAAAATGGAGAGGATTTAGCTGCTAAAACCGAGGAGAAATTGAGAATTATTGTGAGTCTAGATTACTGATATGTAGTGCCATAATTCAAGTAAGATCATTGTGCTGTTAATCTTATAGATGTTACTGATGCAAATCATTAATCAGGTTGCAGGAGGACTGCTGGATGGCTTCTTGGAGTTGTGTGTGACCTAAAATTGCCACATCCACCACCACTCGCTACTGTCCCGCTCGGAACTGGAAACAGTCTACCCTTTGCATTTGGATGAGTCAGTTTTCCTTTCTTAACAATCTATGAGCATTATATTCTTGAAATCTACATTGCAAAGTCTTAATAACTGCATTGTATAGGTGATTCTTTGTCAAATCACAATTTCATCAATCCATTACCTTCGTAAGAGTGTATATTTGGCTCTCCTTCAGTGTTTTTGGTCCATTTGACTTTATCTCCATTGCAAAGTCTTAATAACTGCATTGTATAGGCGATTCATTGTCAAATCACAATTTCATCAATCCATTACCTTCGTAAGAGTGTATATTTGGCTCTCCTTCCTGTTTTTGGTCCGTTGGACTTTATTGGCGTAACTGTTTCTGTATATTGCAGCATCATATTGATTTTTTCATTTAACCATCCCATTTATTAGGTAGCGTTATTATTCTTCAATTGGGGTTTATTGCATTGTAACCGTTTGGATTAATTGTTGATATTTATGTTTCTTGCAATTCCTATTCTGTCACTTATTATCATCAATTTCTGCTCCTATAAATATTGTGTTCATCTTTCATTTTGCATATTGCCTCCTCATTCGGATTCTGTTTTTTGTGTTCACTTCATTCTGTGTCCCTACGCTTTCCACGCGATGGCTTCTTCTTCATCCCTACAAATCTCTTCCGCTGGAAACGCTCTCAAGAGTTCCAAGTCCCGACGGGGACAATCCAGTTTGTCTTCGAGCAAGCAAGGTCGCGGGTTTGGTGGTTCTACCGTTGTCTTTTCTGATTTGGCTTCGAGAAAGAATTTGCTTACATTTGTGATCTTCCAAAATTCATCTTCGTTGGATCTTCATGCATCTTCTTATTTTATTTCAAGTCAAAGATTGCTTACATTTGTGCAGATGACAGGAAGCTCGACAACAAAAAGGTTTCATACTGATCTTCCATTACTTATGGCAAAAAATTAGAATGAAACATAGGACACCAAAGAATGGTTGGGTTGTTGTTTAATCACATTCCTTCGGATCAAGAGGTAACGCCATTTTTCTAACGCATGCATAGTTGATATCACAGTAAATAGTTAGAGATTTTACCTCACGGTCCCACAAAAATATGTTTCCGTTAAGTTGTCAGATTTATAGTTGAATTTGTATAGTTTTTACCATCCTATGATATGTTTTTGTTCTAATTGAAGAAAAATGCAGTAATCATGCTTCACTTAGCTTTTAATGTGAATAAATCCTCACTTTGTTCTTACAGTTTTTCCTATCTAATTATTTTGTCTTCTTCTTATCATGGTTTGAGCTATCTTATATAATAAGTGTTACCCATAAACCATTACGAAACTTTTAGTTTAAAAAAATCCTTAGTGTTTCAACTGCATGGTGTAATTATTTTTCTTTAACTCCGAGAATGGGAAGTTTTGCCAATTACTTCTCTTTGGATACTTGGATCTGTAGGTATATTTATCCTTCTGATTTCTTGTTCGAAGTTGTTATTGATTCTTCTGCTTCAATTGTTTGTTCATACAGTTTTCATTCTATAGGGCGACGGTGTGTGCGACCAATCCGAAGCTTCAAGGAAGAGAAAGATGGTGGTCAAAATAAAGTCTTTATGTGTAAGCAGAATCAAAAGAAGAATAAGTTTTTTCATCAATTCGTTTATCCACACATTAGAGTAGATTGTTATACTGAAATCGAAATCTAGCTTTCCATTTAGTGTTAATTCTATATCGTTCATCCATTAGATTGAGTAAGATGTTGGATTGAAGTATAACTTTGCATAAACTGGTCATTTATCTGATTTGTTGAAATCACAAATGAAAAGTGGAAGCACCCAATTCGTTGGATCAGATCGCGACCAAGTTCAAGGTTATGAATGAAGCTAATGGTGGTATTGATCAGAAGTTGCATCATGCTTGTTCAAGCTAAAAAAAATGATTTTAATTGGTTGATTTCTAGGCTTGAATGGATTCCCCATTATATCTTTATTGTTTGGGCCACCAAAACTGAGCGAGACCAGCTTTGTTGGGTCCGTATTGATCTCAACTTTCACCGGATATGTCTCTTGTTGTATGATATGGAGGAACGAATTTGTATATCTTCATTTATAGTAGAAGGTACGCACGATACTTACGCGTGTTCGGGTGGCTCGTATGGGGTCGTTCGGAATCAGAATCGAGCGAGAGACATATCTGGTGAAAGCTGTGATCAATATGGACCCAACGAAATTGGTCTCGCTCAGTTCCGAATCCGAACGAGTTCATACGAGCCACCCAAACACGCGTAAGTCTAATGCAATAATATATATATAAAACATTTGAAAAAATAACCAAAAAATTATGCCTATGTTGGGAATATGTTTCAAATCGAGCCTATAACGAGAATAGTTTTGAAAGAAAGCCCATTTCACAAGAAAAAAAAAATCACAACTTTATTAAGGAGGATAGATTTTGAGATAATTTATTCGTATACGAACCATCTACGTAATAAATATGATGCATGTCCTAAGTGTTCTACAAAAATTTCAAATCATGAGTCATATATTGTACATTCAATAAAATGCCAAATTTATGTTTCATATAATTATATGAACACTTGTTTAGATTTTTTTTAAAATATGATAGTATCTGAAATATAAATTATCATAACCATCAATTGTTAGTTTACACTTACAAAGATAAATTTTTAAGAAAATAAAATAAAAAATAAAAACCTCTTGACACTAATTCAATAGCGCGTTTTAATTCTTAACCTCATCGTTTTCTATTCACAAATTTTCACCATTTATATGATAAAGGGAGTCATTCTCGCCAATTTTTTGAGAGAGCCAAAAAAATTCAATTTTAAATACTACTACATTTTTTATTAATTCATTTGGCTGGTGCGTAGCACGGGCAAAAAGGACTAGTTATTTACCCAAAAACTGGATTTAGAGTATTTATCCAAAAACTGGATTCTACTTCCCTTCGATAAATGTTCGATTATCTTCATCATTTTTGGTCAAAGAAACGGTCAAAGGAGAAACGGAGATGTCTTCAAACATCTTTTTGGGTAAATACCCCAAAAGTGTACTGTTTTGTTGGCTTTTGCACTAGTTATTTAAGTTATATGGAAATACCCTAATTTAAATAACCTTGGTGATGTAGCACATGGTTCCCTCTCCCCTCCCCTCTACAAAAGCAAAACCCGCTGCCCTCTCCCGCTGACTCACTGGTCCTCCCTCCCTCTCCCGTCGGCCTCCGCTCCAGCCTCACCGACCTCCTCCCAGCATCACCGGCCTCCAACCAGTCGGTGACATTAGTGTCTCTCTCTCTCTTGCTCTTCCTCACAGTTAGCTCTCTTTTTTCCTTTTCTATGTTTTCACTTATTTTTTGCTGATTAATGATTTTTTGGGGTAAAAGATTTATGTCGAATTAATGTTACGAAGTTTGTAATTCCTTATGTCATTGATAGTTCAATTTATTTAGCATGTATACTTGTTTATTTAGTGTGTTGAATGTTTATATAGGATGTGTTGATAGTTTATTTAGTGTGTTAACAATTGTTTTATAGTGTGTTGACAATTTCTTTGATGCATTGACATGTTTTCTAGTTTTTTATAGGATTTTGTGTGTTGACATTAGTGTGTTGACAACTTTATTACGTGTTCTGGCAATTTTTAACTGTCAACTCGACTAAATAAAACTATCAACAAAAACACTAAATAAAATTGTTAACAAGACACCCAATAAAATTGTCAACTGTCAACAAGACACTAAACTATCAACGATAGTAATTAAACTGTCAATGGGAGTAATATAATTGTCAACATGATTAAACTGTTAACAAAAGTAACTATAATTGTCAACACGATTAAATTGTCAACAACACTAATAATTTGTAATCAATACAACAAATAAATTATCAACACACTAATTAAAACTGTCAATAAACTAACTAAATTGTCAACAAACTAAAAAATAAATTGTCAATATACTAAATAAAACTCTCAATCACATTAAAAATTGTCAACACAGTAAAGCAACTTCTGCCAAAACCATAGGTAAAGTCCCGCTTGATATTGGGCACGAATTGTTCGTCTTCAAAAGGAGAAGGCCCATTAGCAATTGGGCCTAATTCTGTTTTGGGCCGTTAGTATCAATATTCCTTCATCTTCGTCTAAAGTCTAAACCCCAAACTCCAGCTCCCAGAAAGCACAAACCCTCCAACAATGGCGGTAATCGAAACCGAATCTGACAGCCAAAACCCTAACCTCCAAATCCACCGCCTCACTCAATCAAAATACGTCGACGGCGTGCGATGGATTCCGCCTTTCTCCGCATTCGACAAGTTCGCCGTCCTCTCACTCTTCGACACCGACTCATCCTCTTCCTCCATCGAAATCTGCTCCGTTTCCTCGTCAACTCTCTCTCCTCTCCTCTCCATCCCCATTTCCTCCAGAATCTCATCCCTCAGAGCCTCTCGCTCCCACCACAAGCCTCTCGTCGCGTTCTCCACTTTCGCAGGCTCATTCCACCTCCTCTTTCCTCAATTATCCAGTGACATTGATGCTAATGAAGGCACTCATCTATCGTTGCAGGACGGGCCGATTTCCTGCGTTGATGGATTGGATGACGGGGAATTTGTGACTGTTGGAGAGGATGGACGTATTAATTTGGTTAGCCTCGTTGGTGGCGGGTCTGAGATGAAATGTAGGAGAGTTTATGATAGTAATGGACTTGTTTCGTACTCGGCTGTGAAATGGGCGTCTCCTGCCGAGTTTGCTACTGGCGGTTTAGGGTTTAGCCTTCATTGGTGGGATCAGAGGAAGCCTGGTGGACCTGCCTTGCAATTCAAGGCCAATTGGTAACAACACTAATTGAGATTTCAGTTTGTGTATATTATTGAGAATTGCTGGTTACTGCACATTTGCTGATGCAGTTTTGTATTGTCATATTGTTAAAGTACTCATTTAAATGAATCAAACAAGATGATTGATCATAAATGGAAAGATTCTCTTCCACCGTGGATAATGTCAAAATATCAAGCATCCCTTATAGTAAGGGATTAGTATTGATTAGCAAATGTGGATAATACGGTACACTTGGGAAAAATCACCAGGTGAAAATTTTAATTTATTTACTCCAGTCCTGACTGAATTATTCAATTTGTTTCAGGCTCCAGAATGCTGCTTCTGGGATTATACACTCTATAGACATTCATACCTCAAGGAAGCACACCTGTATGGTAATGCACAGTCTCTAGCATTTGCGGTTTCAAGGCCCTCTTTCCATTATGAACATTTTTATTGATTCTGATTTAACTCATTGCTTTCGGGATGTGAAAGTCATTTCATTATCTTCAGAGATACACTATTTTCACTGAAAAACAAATTTTTATTGTTTGATTGATTGAAGGCAGGAGGATCTTCGGGTACTGTTTTTGCCTGGGATCTAAGATGGCAACAACAGCCTATAATTCTTTCTGGACTGGGAATCACCGAAAGGGGATTTCAGTCGCCATCTGAGAGTGAAGTGTGGGAAGTTCAGTATGACACCTACACGCATTCCTCTCACATTAACAGTCTTTCTTCATCAAAGACATTACCTGTAATGATGTGTTCTGAAGATGGAATTCTCGCTGTTATTGAAAAAGGTATGAAGTTGTTGTACATCTTGATTTCAGAATTCAGATTATTTTTCATAGAATTAAATGTTTTTGTGTATGTTGGTATCAAATTTGTGAAGGCGTGGAGCCAGTTGAACTATTAGCAGAACCTTGTGCTATTAACAGCTTCGACATCGATAAGCAGAACCCATCTGTAAGATTGAAGCTTAGAACTTGCTATTTAGTTTATCTCAGGAGTATATAATGATGATTTTGATGGGTGGTTCTATTGCAGAGTATCATATGTGGATTAGAATGGGAATCTGTTGCCATCCTCACAAGGTCTTGATTTAGGCAAGGATAGACCAGGTTTGTTGTCACAATTACAAGTTGTAAGTTGATCTGATGTTATGTTCAGTGGGCTGCCCTGCCTCCCTTTGATGTGAGCATTCTGATGCTTAGTCTCTGTATAAATTGTCCACAATCTTTTTCCTCTGAAGTTCCAATGAGATGCAATGGATTTATTTTGGTAGAACTCCCTTTATTTAATTAAATTACAAGGGAGAGCTCATTATTTTCTGCAATTGCAAAGCTTCAAGCTTGTGTCATATTGATGATTCGATTCCTTGTATTTCCTTAAATCTCTTAGATTTGTATTATGAGTTTTGTTTCCAGAAAAGATTTATTTAGTGTTGTCTAAGATAATTTTCATGCAATTTCAACTCCAGTGTAATACTTCATCTGAATATATTGAATATTTTTCGTTTAAAAAAACCTCAATTTTGAACTTGGATTACAAAAAGTCGGGATATGAATAAGGCATTGCAAATGAAATTGTTGTGGAAATTTTTACCTGAAAAGAATAACATTTGTGTTAAAATTATTAATGAAAAATACCTTCGTTTAAAAATAAACTTCTGGACTAACTGTTGGGTTTTCCTTTTAATAATCAACTAGTGATCGCTCGTATCACGGACAATGAAACGATTATTATATAACATAATGAATTAAAAATATATTATACAATAACTAACTATAGCAATCAAGTTTTCATGAACCATCCTTTTTAAGATTACCAAGGTTATAACAAAATGTTCTGATGGTTTACAAAAAGGTAAACCCTCCACTTTAAATTTCTTGACCAATCAAGGATAATACACCTCATGAGGATATCTACCCACTAGGTAGATGAATCATTTTCCTACCCATCTACCCCCACTACATTCCTAATGGTTGCCCATTTATTTATGGTCATTCATTTCTCTATAAGACACTTGTCAAATTTATTTATGTATTTTAGCTCAAAAGTGATGTCATCTTGGGACACATGTCAAATTTAAGTGAATGCCTATTTCTTTTACCATGGCGAAGAGAATGCCCATTTTTTTTTTGTGGGTATTGTTTCTCTTTCCTCCAAAATTCTACTTTTTCATATTTTAATATTATTTTGGATTTCTCTTTCCTAATACTCATATCAAGTGGGCAACCAATGGGTATGCTCTTAACGATCAATAAGGTCCTATAATGACATTAAAGCTATCATCACCTCCATCAAAGAAGAAGACTAACACGACCGCTTCCAATTCCACCAGAATTGTTAGCTTCAATCCCGCAACTCATCTTAGGCTTCATTGAAAACTTTGGCATAGGCAAGCTACTCGGTGGAGGAGCCTCGGGAAAGACTAACCCACAAATCTTTTCCGGGTTGGATTTGTTGCTCACATATTTTGCACCTTGTTTTGATACTTTTGTGTTGGCCTGATTCTTGATTCCTTTGTTCTGCTTCTTGTAACTCGGAAGAGATTGGAACTTTCTAGACTCCGTCGGAAGAGGAAGAAGAGGCGGTTGGTGATCATGAAGGGTTAAAAAACACACCTCCATTCACCATCATCTCCATCTTAGGCAAGCTTTCTGAATAATATAAGTTACCAATACTATTGATTCTTGATGGTACGAAAGGGCGCGTTTGGTTGTTGGTGCTTCTCCTCGCGTTTCTCGTCTTCTTGTAAGAGGACATCGACATGGATTCATGATCTGCAGATGAATGTAACAGTGCTCCCTCCATATCTTATGAAATGTGTTTGGGTATGATCTCAACTAAAAACGGATCAGTTTAAACCCAAGATGAAAATTTAGTGCATGATAGGAAAGAAAACGGAATTAAGATGGGATAGAAGAGATGTTTTCTCGAATCAATGGATCATCTTAAGCTCCTCCTTAAATAGAAAGAGACTTTAACGTCTAAATTTAGCTTTTACAAAGTGAAAAGCTTATCCAAAGTTTATACTACTTCTATATATCATCAAACATCTCATGTATCTGCGTAATATAACAAACAAAAAAAGTAGAGAAAAATTGTGTCTCTGGATTATCAATGACCAAACCTGTTTCCTAAATGTTGCTCTGGATCCAAATCTCAATATTGACCACATTACAACCTACGCGAGCTAGCACAGCATTCTGCTCAGACAACAAACCACGCATGCCCCCTCTGGATTAGCTAAGATTGACGTGTAATATTCTGAAGTCGACTGGAATTCAATAAATTTATTGCTGGAAGTTGAATCTGGTCCTAGAGATTAAAATGTTCGATTAGAAAACATCAGCAAACTGAATTGAAAGGAAACCAGTAATGAGTTTTAGTGCATGTACTTCCCCCATCAATATTTTTTTTCCCTTTCTTGATCAGTTACATTGAATAACGAAATTCAGAAAAAGACTGTTGTTCAATTTGCTAAATCCTCTCACCCTCCCCCACCTCAATCATCTGAGGCAATAGATTTTCCAGGCATCTGCAAACAGAAAACATTTAAAATAATATAAAATATTTTACATAAAAGTCTAACGTGAATAATACAAAGGAATATATCGCAGGAAATCATACCTCAACCACAGGCATTCCGAATAAGTGCAAGTTCTCATAACTCCCCTTCATTGGAAATCAATATGTCACGACAGAATAATGGAAGAAGCAACACAAAAAGAGGTTAGGAGATTAAAATAAACACTCACCTGAAAACACTTTCATTAGTCAAAACACTAAGACATGCAGCTCCTCCATTTTCATAGGATCCAGGCCCGGCCCAAAGGGTAGGCGAGTGGGGCGACGACCTAGGGCCCATTGAGAATAGGGGTCCAATCCCAGTTGAAAAGTTTTTGGTGTAGATATATACGTCATGTTTTTATAATAGTGTGTGAATAATTTACATGGAAAAAGCTAACCTTCTCTTTTGAGAACTGAGAGAAGCGACCCCATTGACTATGATCTCAAAGAAATCCCGCAAAAAGCAGAAGGCTGCATAAGGCCTTAGCCATTCCTTTCAACCAAAAATATAACTTGGATTAGCAAAACACCAAAAGAACAAAGAACTTGGAATAGCAAAATAGCAGTTAAGAAAATTAAGTAATCAAAATCGAGCTAGGACAAAAACTAATAATTGTGACAACCACGCCATTTGCAGCTAACCTCATTCTCTGAAAAGAACTGTCAGAACTTAGTACTGAGTCGACTTTCTCCAGAGAAAAGGAATGGATGTGGCATTGAGGTTTCTTAGTTCCTCATACAACATCAAGAAAAAGAAGCAAAGCGGCAGAATCATAATCATCAGACTTAACTTAACCAATTTGGTTGCTTTTCAGGCTTGAACAGTTCAACTATTTCTCACAGAAGAAGCTTGGCTTTATTTACGTCTTAACCAATATTGCAAGATTATTGTCAGCAACTATTAATTTGTAGTGCAACTCTTGAAGATGAAGCTTGGAAAGCTATAATATGCAAAATAACTTATATTACAAAAAAAACTTACAGCTTCAGTAATAACTTGCATTTTCTTAAGCTTTTACACCTTCTACACCTTCTACCTTCAATGCTATCTCTTGTTGTTTCGTCTCTTCCTTCAATTGTATGGCCTCAAACACCTACCATCAGAAAATGAAAAATTAGCAAGTGTTCAGTACAAACCACCATAGTATACCACGAGGTTAAAATAAATATCTGTATAAAAATAGAGAAAATAGGAACCCGCCAAAACTAAACACTCATACTAAACACCAGATGAGTCGATTAATCAAATAAAAAACACGATTATCAGCTGAAAATAAACAAAAGAATCACCCTCTTCCAAAATTCCACTAACAAACATGTAATGGAAAATGACGATGAGGATTGGTTAGTAGCCAGATAATAATCATATACAGATATATATAAGAGGGGCTATGAAGCAAATAGACAAACCAGCTATTAGAATTTTAAGCCTGATTAGGTATGTATTTGACATGCATAGACTATCAATATACATGATTGAGCTATATACACCTTAATTCAGCACAAATTTACGCACAAATTTACAAATCAACAATGAACATCAAAACCTATTCCTATTATCACTCAAGTTGCCGACAATGAATTGTAATCAACAAAATTTCAAACAGAACAGTTAATTTGCAACCAGACAAATTGCATTGCCTGAAGTCCAATGAATTATGATATCTACTACCAACTGATGCTTATAGCTAGAAATTGCAGCTTATACCACAACTGAATTATTTTATCCCGACACTCCTCAGGAAAGAAAATTGTTCAAGGGGCCTAAACAAATACATTATAGTGATTAAAAGAATTGAGGCAAATAGGATAAAGCAGTTCATCATTCAAAATTTGATGGTGGGAGTAGAGTGATCTAACCCTATCTGTAGAAATTTACGCACGTAATGTCTAGTTCTATATATATTAATGTAAACTTGAATTTTATATCCAATATTACGTGGTTATAAAGAAACGTAGGAACAAAATCTGAAGCAGCAAAGAAAACACAGATTAGAATATCACCACTTTACAATCAAATGAAATTCAAGCCTTTAGGCAGTGTTCATTCCATCATATCAGAGCCTGCTTCAATACATCTTCCTAAGGTTGACAAAGAAATTGAGTTGTTTAAATTATTATCCATTATGAGAGAGACCATATATCATAGGATCCTTAAAGAAGACGCTGAAACTAAAACATTAGCAGAAAATTTACAAACCTCGCAACGTTCCTGAAAAAGCCTCAGACTCTCCTATTGCGCATAAATTGCGAATTAGTTACAATGCAACCTAGCTGATAAAAAAATTAAAATCAATTTCTCACATTTCCACCCATGTAATCACCATCAGTGAAGACTACACTGCAACCTAGCTGTTAAAAAAAATCAAAATAAATTTCTCACCTTTCCACCCATGTAATCACCGTCGGTGAAGACTAAACCGGTCCTAATGAAGAAGCATATGGAATTGGAGGATTGAAATTTAGGGACTCTCCTCGTGGCATATTATCTCCTCGCCCACAACCGCATTAACATAGTATGATTTATACAGAGAAGAAGAATCTAAAATTAATGATTGAGTATCAAACATCAAACAGAAATTTTAAAAACTAAAGAAGTAGGATAAAAGGTGTAACAGATCTTACCAATCATTTATGAGATAGATCTCAACCAACTGTGAGAAATTTGTTGTAGACTTCAGTTTGTCGACTTCGACCGCGCATCCGAGGACATCTGGACATGAGCATAGGGTAGTATCTATAAGAATAGAGTTATGGTTGACAGTATCCCTTTGTCTACTAATTTTCAAGACAATTTAATTGAAAAAGACTCGCAACAGTTCATGTGAGTGAGCTAAGCAAATTAACGAACAGTTGGTGGGCATCAAAAGGTTATGCACCACCATTAAAGAGAAACACAGATCGAATCAAGGTCACCACAAAACTAATGAATCTGTAACATTTTCATTTGCAAATATCAAACCCTAAATTGATTTAGGAGAATATGATACACACACTTCATCATCACATGGTCTGATGTCCATCAAGACTGATGACTTACCAGCTAGGTAATCACAGATCAACACAAATATGATAAATGACCAAAACAAATTACAATCAACAAAGAATGCAGAAAAATCAAACTGTAATACACAATGAGAATCTTACACTCTTTCCTCTCGGTAGAAGTTTTACAGAAGTTGTGTGTTACTCAATAGCCTTTTACATTCTTCTGCAAATTGTGAAATTTAAGCATTAAATCATCATATGGAAGTAAATAAGGAAAAAGAAGAAGGTAAGATCATGGATTTTTTTTCTTACAGAGAAGAAGTCAGAGTCATGAGCGGCCCAGAAGAAGATAACCGACATGACAGCCAAATAAGTTCCAAGAACAACTCCAGTGGCGAAAATCTCATTGAGCTTCCATGAATCCGGTGTAGGAGAAGGCTTGACTCGATATTTAGAGATTGTCATGATCGTGCCATCATTGAGGATGGCTATGATCAAGACCATGAAAGGCGAGAAATCAAATTTCCAAATGAGAGCAATGAGCATGAATCCCAAGACTATACGAATCGTGATGGAGACTGCATAGATAGTGTAGTTCTTCATCCTTTGGAAAATTTCTCGGCTTGTCAAAACCGCGCTAATGATCACACTCAATCCTGGCTCTGTTAGGACTATGTCGGATGCACTTCGTGCAGCGTCGGTTGCATCATCCACTGCAATGCTGATGTCAGCCTTTTTCAGTGTTGGTGCGTCGTTTACTCCATCACCCGTCATCCCACAGATATGCTTCCTTTCTTGCAACTTCTTCACAATCTCATACTTGTGCTCTACATTTATCCCAAACAAAAGCATTGTTACAACATTAAGGTAAGGTAAGGTAAGGTAAGGTAAGCTAAGTGAGATTTGAAAATGTACCAGGAAAAACTCCAGCAAATCCATCAGCTTTCTCAATGAGTTCCTCAACCGGGATAGTAGCAACATTCTCATCCTTATCTTGGCCAAGTAAAGTGGAAGAGGGTACATATTAGTGCCCATTCCAAGTCTCCTTGCAGTCTCTTTTCCAATGGCAAGCTGATCACCAGTGATCATCTTCACATTAACTCCAAGACTTAATGCTCGGCTAATCGTCAATGCACTATCATGTCTTGGAGGATCAAAAAGAGGCAACAGACCCACAAATTCCCATGGTATTCCAGAACTTTCCTTTCTCTTCTCAGGAACAGTCTGCATATACAAAGCGAATTTTGCCATAAACAAAAAACTCAATCCTAAAGAACTATCAATGGAGTTGATAAGTGATAACTTCACCTGTCTTGCAAGACCGAGAGAGCGAAGACCGCGTTCGGCAAACGTATCGATGATTGAGTGAGCTCTATTTCTCACCGCTTCCTTAAGATTGCAGAGGTCAATAATCTGTAGTACAGAGATTCAAAAAAAAATTCATGTTGATGTCATTAATTGATAGTTATGAATATATGGGAAAAAAACTGTCACCTGTTCAGGAGATCCTTTGCTGATACGATGCCAGTCACTTTGGTCATCAATGTAGGTAATAGCAGTTCTTTTATCAACTGGGTTAAAAGGCAAGAAATGCACTTCATTGATCCCAACTCTTGCCTCCTTTGCACTTCAGTGATACCCTGCAGTCTCTTTTGCACAAAATAAATGAGCCCCAGAGGAATAGAGAAATAAGCAAGGGCGATAAATAAGTCCGATATATACTGAGAATTAATCAGGAGGTCATCAGCAAACCATTGATTATCAATGCACTCACAGGAATCCATCATTAGTATGCTCCCGGATCAACCTGAAACATTCATACTGTGGGTTACGAACGCAATAAAAGTTCATCAAGTGCAGGAAACTACAGTCTACAGAGCAATATCATACATCAAGTAGATGATCTGACATTATCACAGTACCCTAAAAAATATCTGTAAAACATCTTTGATATTTAAGACAACAAGAATTCTGGTGCCAATGCATTTCATACAGCAAATCCTTCTACTTCATATAAAAAGGCCTTATAAGTTATAAGTTATAAGTTATAACAAATTTTCTTCTTCTCAATTTCCACTTCTCTACAAAAACATAATACTCCAGTTAATCACTAAAAGTGAGCTTCATAGCATGATTATTACATCAACTAAGTTGCCAAAATAAGCCACAAAAAAGACCAAACTTTAGGCAAAACCCTAAATCACTAAACTTAGACCTAGCCATTCAAATGTAACCCTAAAAAGTACAACCTGGAAGAGAAATCACATTGTCGTCGAGCCACTCAAACGCGTTCTGAAGAATATTTTTCTGCAGGGTATCACTCGTACCAGAATTCTTCAAGAAATATCAAACAATGAATGAAATTTGAGAGGAGAAAGATCACGGAGGATTAGAGAGCAGATGAAAAGGGTTACCTTGAGGGAGATTGCAAGCAATCGGCGGTAGAGAGAGGGAGGAGCGAGTCGTTGCTAGCAGTGTGCCTCCGGAGATTGCGGAACCCGGTTGCGACGTGGAGCGGTAAAAGTTGTGAGTGCGAGTTCTTCTGCAGGCGATCGAATAGTGAAGCAAACGAAAAGGAATTGACGACAGCCCTAGCAAATTGAGAGATGGGGTGGGTTGGGCTGGGGATTGGGAAAAAAACGGGCTCACCAAAATGGGCTGGGATTAGGGATAGAAAAGTGGGCTGGTTAGGAAAATGATAAAAAGGCTGGAATGAAAAAAAGGTTATTTAGAGGATGGTTTTAAATGGTGGTGAGTGGTATTTATTACCAAAAACATCTAATCTTTTCGGGTCTTTTATTTTTTGGTATATCATGCTTCATTTAGTGTTTTATTTTTTATTTAGGTAATAAATTTTATTTTTACTCACGGAAAAAATATGTGCTTCTGTTGTAACTTTGATATTCAAACTATGTGTGAAAGTGTATCATTGTTTTTTTAAAATTTGCATTTATGGGTAATAGAGGGTTTTTTTCCTAAAGTGTTTAAAGTTATAGATGTGTTGTTTGTATATTGCAATATTTATAATTTTTCAACTATATATGATATTAAACTAAGTTTTCTTTATCAACAAAATTGCTTTTTTAGAAACGATTACATCATGTTTGAAAATACAAAAGCGATAAATAAAAATGTTGAAGTTTATGGTTTTAAACATCGTTATATAGTTAGAGTTGAACTTCAAATCTGTTAAGATTGAAGTTCTCCTTTATTTTTTTGAAAATAAAAAACAATCATCAATCAAACTCTATGTTTTAATGCAATAATTCTTCACACATTCATATTTTTTGGAGTTTGATCCATCTACCATGTATACAATCCATCAATTAGAAGATAATAATAGTATTAAATTGAGGAGTGTCAATTAACCAATTAAAACACAAAGACATTTAATGTTTGTCTTTCATTTTCTCTCTCTGCAAATTATATAGTAGATTAGATTAAGATTTTATCTTTTTATTATTAAATTTTAAATCTTGTTAATTTATATAGTAGTACGTGTTAATATCTTTATCTTTTATCAATATCTTTTTTATTATCTTGTTATCTTTTGTCATTATAGAATATTTTATCTTTTTATTATTAAATTTTGAATCTATCAAAAACTCTACATGTTGGAAGTGTATCCACAGGATAAGTTATACGTGTTATCTTGTTAATATGATGGCACATGTTATCTTTTTAATATAATGAATGAATAATATCTTGTTAATATTGATCTTGTTAATATCATGTTATATAGTGTTGGTGTTAATATGATGGCACGTTTTATCTTGTTAATATAATGAATGAATAATATCTTGTTAATATCGTGTTATATAGTATTGGGTCAAGCAAAAGTCTAAAGCCCAAAGCCCAACCCAAGATGAATATAATGAGGAATATCATTGTGAATATAATTGATGGATATTTTTCAACCACCCCCAAAAATTATATATACTAGTCCCTCATGCCCGTGCTACGCAGGAGCCAAATGAATTTTAATAAATAAAAATTTAGTACTCTATAAATATGAATTAGAATGTATAATATTTTCCCATATGTTTCACTTATATTTTACTTTGAATCCGGATAATAATTTTTAAATCTATTATTGTGTTCAACTATTTTGTTATATCTTTAAAAGAATTAAATACAATTTGAAAAATTATATAATAAAGTACATAAACATACTAAATGCATACACGACACGGGAAAAATATAGGCTTAAACTTTAATTGTTTAGGAAAAACTAATTAAAATATTTTCAACTTTTACCAAAAGACCAAAATGTAGATCAAACGACTTTTTTCATTAAAAATTAAGAAAATTCAATAACAGCATGACACATAATAATAGTTTTATGTATGTTGCAAAACATTTATCTTCGAATTTAGAAAATACTTAATTGAAATTGTAATTTGGTTGTTTTTGGTTTATAAATTTTAAGTTGAGGTTCTTAACTTTTTATTGATTTAAAAGTTGAGATTAATTTTATCTAAAGTAAAAAATGAGATTTTATTTATTTTTCATATTGTATTATGTAAATTTAGGTTACTACTAAAGAATACCTTTGTAGGATATTTTGTTATTTATTGTCTAATGATATAATAATCATATAATATTATTTTACCAAAGGAGAAATATTGAAATTTATAAAAATTAATCTTTTTTAGCGTCAAATATTTACTGATGAAGTTCTTTGTCATTATAGATATTTCTAGCACGGGGAAACAAATTAAATAGTTATATTAAAATATTGAATTTATATGTTATTATATCCTTAGTAGACTTGTCAAAAGCTTACCAAACAATGAAGCCGTTTGGGTCAAACCTGAACCGATCTGTACTTCTCGAAACTCTTCGAGGAACCACTTTTCACATATTTTATTTCTGAATAAATAAAAATATTGTTTAAATTTTATTTTCTTTATTACAATAAAACTATCGAACATTTTAAACCCACTGGGTTGACCCGACCCGAACTCGACCAATGGTCGGCCCGCTTAACCCAAATAAAACTATCGAATAATTTATTTTAATTATATGAGCCTTAATTTTTTTTTTATTTCTATTAAAATATGATTTATCATGTTCATAAAATATCATTTTTCTTAATTTAATTTATCGTTATTTTTTTATTATATCATTTAGTATTAATATTTTGGATTATAAAAGACAATATTTTTTTTTGATTAAAACTTTTTTTTATGGGTCAAGCAAAACCCAATCCAAGATGAATATATTCATGAATATCTTTGTGATTATCTTGTGTGAATATATTTCAACCACCCCCAAAAATATTTTTTCAATTATATAATCCTTATAAAATATAATTTTGTTTTTAACTTTGTAAGAGATAAAATCTTTATTAGGAAATAGATTGATGTAGTTTCTTAAAAGATAATCTTTAATTTAATAGTTATAGATTTGTTTGAAAAATAAATTTGGAAATTTCTTTTTAAAATATCTTGTTTGAATATTTTAAACTGCCCCCAATAATAGTTTTTCAATTATATAATCCTTATAAAATATAATTTCGTTTTTTACTTAGTAAAAGATAAAATATTTATTAGGAAATAGATTGATGTAGTTTCTTAAAAGATAATCTTTTATTTAATAGTAATAGATTTGTTTGAACAATATATGTGGAAATTTCTTTTTAAAATATCTTGTGTGAATATTTTTCAACCACCCCAAAAAATATGTTCTTAATTATATAATCCTTATAAAATATAATTTTTTTTTTAACTTACTACAAGATAAAATATTTATTAGGAAATAGATGTATGTAGTTTCTTAAAACATAATCTTTAATTTAATAGTAATAGATTTGTTTGAAAAATATATGTGGAAATTTCTTTTTAAAATATGTTGTGTGAATATTTTTCAACCACCCCCAAAAATATTTTTTCAATTATATAATCCTTATAAAATATATTCTGGTTTTTAATTTAGTAAAAGATAAAATCTTTATTAGGAAATAGATTGATGTAGTTTATTAAAAGATAATCTTTTATTTAATAGTAATAGATTTGTTTGAAAAATATATGTGGAAATATTTTTTTTAAATATCTTGTGTGAATATTTTACAACCACCCACAAAAATATTTTTTCAATTAATAAGTTGATATTATTTCCAATTATATGACCCTTAAAGAATTAAAATTCTTTTATTTAGTAAAATAATTTGTGAAAAAATGTTTATTTCAATTATATGAGCCATACAAAAATTATTTCTATTAAAATATGATTTATCATGTTCACAAAATATCATTTTCTTAATTTGATTTATCGTTATTGTTTTATTATATCCTTTAGTTTTAATATTTTCGATTATAAAAGGCAATATTTCATTTTTGATTGAACCTTTTTGTTATGGGTCAAGCAAAACCCCAATCCAAGATGAATATATTCATGAATATCTTTGTAATTATCTTGTGTGAATATTTTTCAACCACCCGCAAAAATATTTTTTCAATTATATAATCCTTATAAAATATAAATTCATAGCATATTTATAAATGTTTTTTTATATGCATGTAGAAGATTATTTGATTGTCATTTGAGTGTATCATGAGATATGAATTCATAGCATATTTATAAATGATGGAATTATTTTTTTTCCTTTTTAAATTATATGTATTTAATATTGATTTTTTTTAGTAGGCTAAAGAATAAACTTTTTTCCTTTTTGATAATCTTTTTATTTGATAATATCTCTAGAGAATATAAAATTCATGAACAAATGATATAGTAACTATACAATATCTTAATATACTATAAAATTAGGGTTCCTCCAATTAATTACACTACATTTAATGTTTTGTTTCTAATTTATATATTTTATTGATTTTTTTATTTTCCCATTTCTTTCATACGTTTACGAATATGTCACTCAAATGAAGATTTTGACCCACCAACATATGTCTATAGTGGATTTGTATGAAACTTATCATCTTTTACTCTTCGGTTTCGCAAGATGTGAAGTTTTATAGACCGTAAACCCCGCGCGTAGCGCGGGCCCAAAAAGTCTAGTAATGGTATAAAAAATATTAATTGATCAAATTTATTATAACTTAAGTATGTTATTGCAAAGATGTAGTATAATCTCCAACTACAAACTAACAATCTATGTAGTGTAAAAAATATTATACCTTATTATATTTTATTATCTTTTTCAACTAAAATATTTTTCAGTATATCTTATAAGTTTGATATTTTTCCATTATAAAAATAAATATTTAATTTTTAATATTGGGCTTTTTTCTCGTTGGGCCAAGCAAAACCTCAACCCAAGATGAATATATTTGATAAACAACTTTGTGAATATATTGATTAATATCTTTGTGAATAATATAATATACAAATATCTTTAATAACATATTTTTCCCATTTAATGTTGAATATTTCGTTTATAAAATTAATACATTTATAAAGTACTAAATACAAAAATATTTTTTCAATTATATAATCCTTATAAAAATAATTTCGTTTTTTAATTAATAAAAGATAAATTTTTTATTAGGAAATAGATTGATGTAGTTTCTTAAAAGATAATGTTTTATTTAATAATAATATATTTTTTTGAAAAATATATGTGGAATAGTTTCTTAAAAGATAATTTTTTATTTAATAATAATAGATTTGTTTGAAAAATATAGGTGAAATTTTTGTTTTTAAAAATATGAACTTTAATAATGGACTTTTTTCCGGTTGGCCAAGCAAAAGCTCAACTCAAAATGAATATACTTCATGAATATATTGTGTAAATATTTTATAACCACCCCCAAAAATTATATCTTTGTGAATATATAATATACAAATATCTTTAAGAACATATTTTTCCCATTTTATGATGAATATTTCGTTTATAAAATTAATACATTTATAAAATACTAAGCACACAAGTATTTTTTCAATTATATAATCCTTATAAAAATAATTTTGTTTTTAAATTAATCAAAGATAAAATCTTTATTAGGAAATAGATTGATGTAGTTTCTTAAAAGACAATATTTTATTTAATAATAATAGATTTGTTTGAAAAATATAGGTGGGATTTTTTTTTATAAAATATGAACTTTTATAATGGGTAAATATTTTTCAACCACCCCCAAAAACTATATCTCTGTGAATATATAATATACAAATATCTTTAATAACATATTTTTCCCATTTTATTATGAATATTTCGTTTTTAAAATTAATACATTTATAAAATACTAAGCACACAAAAGTTTTTTCAATTATATTCTTAAAATATAAGTTTTTATTTAATATAAATAGATTTGTTTGAAAAATATAGGTGGATTTTTGTTTTAAAAAATATGAACTTTAATAATGGATAAATATTTTTCATCCACCCCAAAAATTATATCTTTGTGAATATATAATATACAAATATCTTTAAGAACATATTTTTCCCATTTTATGATGAATATTTCGTTTATAAAATTAATACATTTATAAAATACTAAGCACACAAGTATTTTTTCAATTATATAATCCTTATAAAAATAATTTTGTTTTTAACTTAGTAAAAGATAAAATCTTTATTAGGAAATAGATTGATGTAGTTTCTTAAAAGATAATCTTTAATTTAATAGTAATAGATTTGTTTGAAAGTATATGTGAAAATTTCTTTTTAAAATATCTTGTGTGAATATTTTTCAATCACCCCCAAAAATATTTTTTCAATTATATAATCCTTATTAAATATAATTTCGTTTTTAGCTTTCTGTACTAATAATGTTTATTTTATGATATGATTATGATAATAGTGTTTATGAATATTTTGATAACAATTGTTTTCAATTAAGAATTTTAAAAGATATAGTTTAGTCATTTATTATAACAAAAAATTTATGTGGACTTTAACATTGGGCTTTTTTCCGGTGGCCCAAGCAAAAGCTCAACTAAAGGTGAATATATTGATGAATATCTTGTTGAATATTTTGGGTGAATATTTTTCAACCACCCCAAAAATTATATATATTATGATTATGATTATGATATGATGATTATGATTATGATTATGATTATGATATGATGTATAGACGCTTTAAATAAAATTATCTTATTAAATAATTATCTCAATCTTATTATTTTTTATTCAATTAAAATTTGTAAATAATATTAATACAAATATTAATCATTATTATGCATGACTACCTATGTGTTATTCTGTCTCTCAAATAAAGCTCATACTTGATTTTCATAATCTATTTCTTACTTACGGGCATACACCATTTTCGGAGTGGACTCGTCATAACTTGCTTATACATAGTAGGCTCTTTGCATTCTAAAAACAAGATATCACAACCTGTAGTCAATACGAAATTTACATATTTCTTTGGTTGCGATATGGACCCATCAAATATATAAATTGAGTAACAAGAGGATTTTCCACAATAAACAGAGGTCCCGTTCGGCGTGTATTAAGTACAGCAAAAAACGGATTGAAGTTGAAGATGGAGGTGGGTTGAAGGAAGAAAGCCGTGTTCGGCAAAGATGAAGGAGAAAAAGGCATGTGTATGAAGCTGGTTGAAGCTGGTTGAAGAAATGGGGGATCTTCAACCCAACAGTGCCATTTTCATAAGCTATCCCCCCAGTTCAAGCATTCTCTTCAACTTCAACCCACATGAAGCTGAGAAATTTCCACCAAATACCCTTGACGAGCTATCACAGAGGTGGGTCGAATTTCTGGTATTTTTCTTCCTTTCTCTTTGACGAGCTATCGCCTCCTCTAGTCCTCTATGAACCCTAATTTTGTTCAATCATTTTGCAGCGCAAAACCGAAACGGAAGAGATTCATCAACCTTCGTTTCTGATTTCAAGGTATGTGGAACCCTCAATTTTGGTTTTGCTTAACCCTAACTTCTAGCCCTAACTTCGTTTCTGATTTCGACTGTTCTTGAACCCTCATTTTTGCATTTCCAATGGTTAAACTTCGAATGGTCTTATGTCTTCAACTTCTGCTCTATATGCTTAAGCTTTGGTGTAATGATTGTCTATTAGGCATTATCTATGGTTTAACATCAATTCCCTATTGTGTTTTATAGGCACTTATAGTTGTGCACTCCATGTGTTTGTTGAAATGGCAAACACATGGAGCTGAATGTTGTGCACTGTCTCACTGCAGACTCAAGAAAAGTTACGGAATGTAGTTGTTTCTGAATGTAGTTGTGCGCTCCATGTATTTTGTATGTGAAATTTGAAATGTGAATTTTTGTTTACAAAATCTCTGCAGGACAGCACAACTAGCAAAATGTTTCTTAAACTATTTTGATGTCATGTGAATTTGTAATGTTGCTGAATGTTGTTGACCTTGATGGTAGGACTGCACAACTAGAAAAATCACTTTGTATGTGATTTTTTTGTTCTTGACATTAAAAAAATGAACTACCTTTGTCAATTTAAATGCTGAATTTGTTTGTTGATGAACATGTGAATTTGTTTGTATATATGGTAGTATAGGAACTAGTTAATAACCAAGATTATTGTAACAAAGCCTTTTGTAGATGTCGAATGAATACTATGCACATGATATGGAAGCTCATTTGCTTGCTGAAGATGCTGAACGTGAAGACTGGGGACTCCCTGGAGAAGTGTTGGAAACACTTACAGATTATAGCTCAACCACAACTCGTTTCTCAACTGCAAGTGCAACACTGGAGGCTATGTGGAGGGTAATGAACACTAGTTTCCCTTGATCCTTTTTCAATTGAATGTTTCACACTTGAACACTAGTGTCCCTTTATGACAGTAATGCAGTACACAGTTCATGATTTTCTGCATTCACTCCTTTGTTTTCAAATGTTTTTAGGATGAAAATGTGGAACGATACAACTATATTATCAATGCCAGCGTTGAACAAGGAGATGGTCGTGTTCGATTGGTTCAAGAGGTTGCTCGAGCACTCCGTGACCAAGCTGCGAGGTTATTAGGACAAGCAGCATTTGCCACATATCAACTGCAAGACCTGACTTCTACATTACAAGAAATGAGTTCAAGATGTGGAACGATACAACTATATTATCAATGCCAGCGTTGAACAAGGAGATGGTCGTGTTCGATTGGTTCAAGAGGTTGCTCGAGCACTCCGTGACCAAGCTGCGAGGTTATTAGGACAAGCAGCATTTGCCACATATCAACTGCAAGACCTGACTTCTACATTACAAGAAATGAGTTCAAGACTTCAAGATCAATTTGATAGAAGGAGACCACTAAATGATGAGAACCAAGAGCTACATGAGCATGTAGTCGAAATCGCCACTTCCAATGTTCAGCTGAGACTTGAGCGTGACAACCTTCTTTATGAAAACCAAGCTCTTCGAGACGTTGCAACACGAAGCACAACCCTGGTGTGGTTTCATTATGCTGTTATTGTTGTTATACGTATGTTAGTTGCCATCGTTATTGGTATGTAATAGTGCAGCTTTTATGAACTAAAACATGGGATTTATGTAGTAATATGCAGGGGGTAGTATGCATGTGTGTGCAATACAAGGGTGATAATATGTAAGGATGAATGTGTATGCAGGGGAGTCATTTTGGACTAGTAATCCCCTCTGGTTTGCCTCTTTTTGTTGTAATGGTATCCTTTTTATGTATAAGTTATAATTTTGGCCTAGTATCTACTCACCCGCCAAATGTAGTGTAACTTGTGGTCCCTTGTGACCTACAAAATGCCAAAGTAATGGACAAACATGTCAAAGTAATGGACTAGTATTCCCTTGTGAGGTACAAAAGCTATGTTACAAACCAATGATGTGCACATATATAAAACCATGGTTTGTAACCGAACACCATTTGAGGCTAACCAATGATGTTAAGATGAGGCCAAAAAACAAAATGCAAACTACCCCCTTGCCATTTGCCACCATACTCATGCTAAGCATTCATGTTCACCTGAGGCAAAAAAACAAAATGTCTACCATATACATACATATATATATATATATATAGATTTAGGTTCTAGTGTAATGGGTTTTTGTGGTGTAACAAGGGGATTGATTAGGAGCATTAGATCTTCTCTAAATCAATGGCGTAGATTTAATCTTGAAAGGTACATAGAGCTCTATAGGCTTGCACATACCGAATTCACCCTCTCTACTACCGAAATTGGTGGAATTAAAAAAAAAATCCAAAATTCCCCAAATCATATCACGTTAGAAAATCTCTCCATCTCACCCTCTCTCCCGTTTCTCAATCTGTCGAACTCCCTTCTCGACTCCATTTCTCTATCCCCAGAATCCCCCTCTCGAAATCCCCTCTCACCCTCTCCAACTCCGGCTTCGCAGTCTCCATTTCCGACGTGCTCTCTCGGAGCCGATTCTTCAACGGAAGTGGAAGTCGGAGCCGACGAAGACTCGTCTCAGCATATAGAAGTCGGAGCCGACGATTACACCATTCTTCATCTCCTTCCTCCATTCAACCTCCAAACATGTAAGTTTATGGTTTGATTTCAATTTTTTCTCTGCATTTCGAAAAAAACCCTAACTATAAGTCCCCAATTGAAAAACCCTAATTTTTTAGAATTAATTTCCTTTGGTAAACTGATTTTTTTCATATAGATTCCTTCGATAAACATGATTTCTAAAAAAACCCTAATTAATGGTGGAAGGAGAGTCTTATATGTGAGAGGATCGGTAAACAGGTTTTCATCAGTAGTAGTGGATGTTCTGATTCAGTGGTTTTCATATATAGGGACTTTGTCCATGGGATCCTTGTAAGAGGCCTACTGCTTCAGAGGTCCTTCAACATCCTTTCTTTAAGGTAAAGTCATTTTCTTGGCACTTCGGCAAATTTTGTGATGATCAATAAGTGAGTTTCTTTCCCCTACTACTGATGCAGAACTGTCCATATGTTCCACCCCTCCCTCCGATCCAAAACCGGTATTAGCAGAGCATATCCATCAACGGCTTTAGAGGTCCTCTAAACTGCCTGCTGCATCTGCTGTCAAACAACCACCACCTAAGTACCGTCCACCAAGAAGGGCTATTCAATGTAAGATTTCCATAACTTTTCTAGGTTTTTAGGATTCGTTTCATATCATACATGGAATCAGAATTTGAGTCTATGAATTACTTCATACGGATTGGATGTTAAATTCTAGGCAAACACATGAATGGGTATGGTTGATATTGTTGTTTTTGGAGGGAGTGAAGCCTAGCTACTTTGTGTTTGTCAATTGTGCTAACATATACACGTCTTCTGTTCTGCACAGCTTTGACAGTTGCAGCAGTTGGAAAAACTAGTACTCGTGGGATTAAGCCTGGCCCAAGGGTTTGTTCGGAGGTGCGATCTGCAGGACCCGTGTCAAGGGGTTGTGTTGTTCAGATTCGAGGCCCGCGCCTAAATGTGCTTTACTTAAGTGGTGTGTATACTTGCATTTCAATGAAACTAAGAAAAATAGTTTGTTTTTTTTAAAGAAAAATATTGTGTTAAATTTTAAATGTATGTATCCAAAAGATGTTATAATAATAAAAAAAAATATGTATCAAGTTTTCACCCGTACTTAATTCTTCCTCTGGTTGAAGTTCAAGTGACTGTTTTGTAAAGTAAGAAAATATACAAGGTAAATTTTATGATGAATTACAGGTTGAGCCCGAAGGAGGTGTCTTTGTAGCAGATGTAGAAGCATTGACAAGTATGGATGTGTCTTGTGATGACTAACCTAAGGGATGATGGGTCAATAGTCATCTTCATTCATTCGACATGATCACCCAACACTTGTGGAATGTATTACCTACTAAAACATCAACATCTAGGATATTTGCAATGAAAAACCATAACGAAACGCTAGAGTCTCAAAAAACAAATAAACAGTTGAGTAAGTAGTAGCTAGGTAGAATACAAACTTGGTAGTGGTAGAAAGTTGATTAGTTCTAGCTAATATTGCTTATCGAAGTCTAGAACAATTTACATGTTTTCAGCAGTTCAAAATTAAGCAGACGGTTTAAGTTTAAACAATCAGGTTTAAATATTATTTTTATGCAGTTTAATGTGGTCAAAGCAAATTAAACCTTAAATGTATTGCAACGGCTGCAAGTTTTGCGTACATGCAAAGAGCACCGATATGTCAATTTGTACTATAACAAAATCAAGTGTCTATAATAGACAAAACTTTTTAACTTACACGCGTATGTCAATTTGTACAATGAAGTACATTATATTCGTTTATAAGACGGTGTTCAAAACCGGAAAAAAGGCCTTTCATAATGGAACCCTATAACAGAATATTTCTGCAGTAGAACACGAATAACTACGATTAACATCTGAATATCATCTTTTTTTATGTAGGAACAAAAGCCTTTCGTAATGGAACCCCTATAACAGAATATTTCAACAGTAGAACACGAATAACAAAGATGAACATCATAATATCGTCTTCTTTATGTATGTAGAAAATCCTTTCATAATGGAACCTCAATAACAAAATATTTCAACAGTAGAACACGCATAACAAAGATTAAAATCTGAATATCGTCTTCTTTATGTAGGAACAAAAGCCTTTCGTAATGTAATCTCTATAACAGAATATATCAACAGTAGAACACGAATAACAAAGATGAACATCAGAATATCATCTTCTTTATGTATGTACAAAATCCTTTCATAATGGAACCCCTATAACAGAATATTTCTACAGTAGAACACACACAACAAAGATTAAAATCTGAATATCGTCTTCTTTATGTAGGAACAAAAGTCTTTCGTAATGGAACCCCTATAACATAATATATCAACAGTAGAACACGAATAACAAAGATGAACATCAGAATACCGTCTTCTTTATGTATGAACAAAGTCCTTTCATAATGGAACACCTATAACTGAATATTCAACCGTAGAACACGAATAACAAAGATGAACATCAGAATATCGTCTTCTTTATGTAGGAACCAAAGTCTTTCGTAATGGAAACCCTAGAACCTATTATATCACATGTACAACACGAAAAACAAAGATGAACATTAGAATATTGTCTTCTTTATGTTTTTCATTAATTACTTTCATAATGGAACCCCTATAAATGAATATTGAACAGTAGAACACGAATAACAAAGATGAACATCAGAATATCGTCTTCTTTACGTAAGAACAAAAGTCTTTCGTAATGGAAACCCTAGAACCTAATATATCACCAGTAGAACACAACTACGGAAAAGATGAATATCTCACATTAGAATACGAATACACACACTGCATTGTAAACATGAATATCGATTAAACAAAATCGAATATATATTGCGCCACATAAGAAGGGATTTTTCCAGATTTGAGTCGAACATCATAGTAACCAAAACTGAATATGAAGAAACCCTAATTATCAAGAACTAACTTTTACGATCCACTTCATTTGTAGACATTGTAAATTCAGGCGACAATGGAAAAAGAATGAAGAACTTGAAGAATAATGAAGAAACCTTGAAGAAGAGCGTGAAGATTGTGATGCAAACTGCAATGGAGAAAACCTACTGAAGAAGAACGTGAAACGATAATTAAGGATTCTCTCCTGATTAACAGTATACCACGAATAACAAGGTTGAATATCGGAATATCGTCTTCTTTCGTAATGGAAACCCTAAAACCTAATATATCACTATTGGAACACGAATATTCTACAGTCAAACACGAATAAAAAAGATGAACAACGGAATATCGTCTTCTTAATATTGGAATAAAAGTCTTTCGTAATGGAAAACCTAAAACCTAATACTTCAGAGGAAGAACCGAATAACAAAGTTGAATAACAGAATACCGTCTTCTATCGTAATGGAAACCCTAAAACCTAATATATCACTATTTGTACTGAATATTCTACAGTCGAACTCGAATAACAAAGATGAATAACGGAATATCGTCTTCTTAATATTGGAATAAAAGTCTTTCGTAATGGAAAGCCTAAAACCTAATACTTCAGGGGATAAACCGAATATCAAAGTTGAATATCAGAATACCGTCTTCTTTCGTAATGGAAACCCTAAAACCTAATATATCACTATTTGTACCGAATATTCTACAGTCGAACACGAATAACAAAGATGAACAACAGAATATCGTCTTCTTAATATTGGAATACCGTCTTCTTTCGTAATTGAAAACCTAAAACCTAATACTTCAGGTGAAGAACACGAATAACAAAGATGAATATTAGAATACCGTCTATTTTCGTAATGGAAACCCTAAAACCTAATATATCACTATTTGTACTGAATATTCTACAGTCGAACACGAATAACAAAGATGAACAACAGAATATCGTCTTCTTAATATTGGAATACCGTCTTCTTTCGTAATGGAAAACCTAAAACCTAATACTTCAGGTGAAGAACACGAATAACAAAGATGAATATTAGAATACCGTCTATTTTCGTAATGGAAACCCTAAAACCTAATATATAACTATTAGAACACCCGGAGAAGATGAATATCTCACATTAGAACACGAATACACAAACTGTACTGTAAACATGAATATCGATTAATCAAAATCGAATATCTCTTGCGCAACATAAGCCATTGATTTTTGCAGATTTCGTCGAACAACAAAGTAACCATAACTGAATAATAAGAAACCCTAATTCTCAAGAACTAACCTTTACGATCAACTTCTTCCGTAGACATTGTAAATTCATGCGTCAATGGAAAAAGAATTTAAAACTTCAAGAAGAATGAAGATCTGGAAGAAGAGCAAGAGCGTTAATGTTGTGAACATGGATTCAGGCTGCAATGGAGAAAATTAAATCGTCATTCTATCTCTCTGTTTAACCGTCATTCTATCTCTTTCTCTCTCATGTTTAACGTTTAAAATTTAAATGAAAAAATCACAAAATCCTACAAATACGTTAACTGCTAACAATTACATACTCTCTCTCCTATTAATTTCTTTTTCTTTTCTTTTTTCCACCATTAATCCAAGCCATTGATTTTGTCCCATCCAACGCTCCTAATTAATCCCCTTGTTACACCACAAAATCCGTTACACCGGAACCGGCCTCTATATATATATATATATATATATATATATTGTGGTGTAACGGTGTAACGAGTATTTACCTTAAATGGTATTCGGGTTTGTTAAGGTTGATATTCAACTTTATGGAGATTTAGGTTATATATGCATTAATCGCATTCTCATATGCTTGTGCCTCTATTCAATATTTTCCGCTATTTATTCATGTTTATTTAGTTGAATATCTACCCTATATTGATATAGGTAAATTAAGTTGAATATCAACCTTAACAAACCTGAATACCATTGAGGGTGAATACTCGTTACACCGTTACACCGTAAGAGACTATTACACCAGAACTATAGATTAAAGTTCTGATGTAACAGTCTCTTACGGTGTAATAAGTGGACCAATTTAAGCCGTCAGATTTTAAATAAATAATGGGTTCAGATTAATTGAAATGGGTTGTAGAATTTTAATATAGGAAGATACACATCAAATTAAATCCATCCTGAAATTAGAGGGATTTGATATTCTTTTTACTCCCCAAATCGGATTCAAAACCCTAAAATACACCTCCCTCCCAAAACTGCCTCCACTCTCTATCTTCTCTCTGCAAATCTCCCCCTCCTCCATGAATCCACTACTTTGTTTCACCCCTCAACTCCACCTTCACCAACATCATCTCCGTCAGCCTCTCCTTCTCCGCTCTTCACTTCATCGCCGGTCTCGGATTTGGGCCCTGCGTCCGCCACCTGGCCGATGCCGGTGTCGACGTCAACCTCCGAGACAACATTGGAGGACTCACCCGCTCCATATGGCGGCCGACTACCTCCGACCGGGCGTCGCCGAGATCTTGATCGCTCTAATTTAGAGACGGGTACGAGATAATTTAGCAGTCACTCTCTACAAGTTAAGGCAAGATAAGGAAGCAGAGGAGATTGCTCTTGAGGCTTTGCAAATACGTGAAGCTACATATGGAAAAGACTCTCTCCCAATCGGTGAGTTTCTTCTTTTGATTGATTGAATTTGTATATTGGTCAATGCACGAAGTGTATCTAGAATTTGTTATGGTAAAATCTAATTTGATGCAGGAGAAGCGCTCGACTGTTTGATTTCAATTCAAGTCAGATTGGGGGAGGACAACAACAAGCTACTGGAGCTACTAAATAGTGAATAGAGTGTTGGCAGTTCAGGAGAAAGAGTTTGGGCACGAGAGCGAGGAAGTGATGATGACGCTCAAGGAGATGGTATTCTACCTCAATAAACTAGGACGCAAAGCTGAAAAAATTCCTATGAATAGAAGATTAACATTGCTATATGCAAATTCTACTTCTCGGTGTTGGGTTTATGGTGTGCTTGTGTATCTTAGCTGGTAGATTGATATATCGATGTGCAACAAATGTGTGCTATATGCACATCAGCACATGTACATGGGTTGTATACCAAGGGGGACCCATACACCCACATTCTTTTGGCATAACAGAAATGTAAGTCTCCGGCTTGTTCCGGTGGAAGATGGTTTTGATATGAAATTTGCTAAGAAAATTTGTATGGTGCACTGAAGATGCTTTTGAAGACAGATTCTTGTAAATATTGTTCACGTTTTGATCGGTTGATATTCATGTTTCTATTAGGTGATATTCTTCTTCACGTTTTTATCGGTGATATTCATGTTTCTATTAGGTGATATTCTTGTTTAGGTGCAATATTATGCGTTTAGTATAGTTTGTGAAAATCATAAATAAATGACATTCTTCACGTTCTATTCGATGATATTTTTTATTATGTAGTAAATTATGTTCTTACTGTTTTTCTTTTCATGATTACCATTTTTGAATATTATAAATCAATACTAATATTCATGTTTTAAATAGGTGATATTCAGGATAACACTCTTGGGATGGTTGAGAAGGATTAAAGTACAAGCTCAGATCCAATATGAGACATAATATTCACGACTTTGTAGGACAATGTTTATGTATCTAGGAGATGATATTCATGTTTTTAAGTGATGATACTGATATCTATATGAAATTACACAATAGCATACTAGATTCACATAAAAATGACTATCTAGAACCTAATGGTGATATTCATATTGTACTTGATTCATATTCAAAAAACATTATTGATTGTAATTGCATAACATGAACTTAAAATCACATAAGACTGAATTGAGACACATATTTGTGAATGCAATGGCTGAATATGTAAGTAAATAAAACTGAATATTGGGGTAACAAATACAACTACATTGATGAATATAGTTTGCATATGTCTCAAAATAAACTTGAACATGAAATAGTTTGCATATGTCAGAAAATAAAATTGAATATCAACTAAATAAACGTAAACAAATAATCGTAAAATATTGAACAAAGGCACAAACACAAGCATAGGTAAATAAATGTGAATATCAACATTAACAAACCCGAAGACTACTGAAGTAAACAAAGCTGAATATCAACAGGTAAATAAAGGTGAATATCAACATTAATAAACCTGAATACTACTGAAGTAAACAAAACTGAATATTAACAGGTAAATAAAGGTGAATATCAACATTAGCAAACGTAAATATGACGTTCAGCAGAAACGAGTTTGACAGTTAATGGAGTAATTTTAAGATTCTCTCTCTCTCCTCTTTTATAACTTCCCATTTTTAATTAAATTAATTAATTGAAAAAAAACCCTTAATTTTGGAGAGAAAAGGTTGATTTAAACCGTACAACCCTATAATTAAGGTTGTTAATTTATTTTTCCTTTTTTTCTCCTTTTAAATCAAGCCATCCAATTTATCTAATTCGACGCTCCTGATTTGTCCACTCGTTACACCATAAAACTTGTTACACCGGAACCAGCCTCTCTCTCTATATATATACATACTAACCCTTGCCATTTGCACAATTTTTACCTAAGTTCCAAGACCAGCTAGAAACATGCTTTTGTACTTCCAAATGTGTGTTGCTATTGAATCTCGGATCCCACCCATTGCCGACTTTGGATCGATATCTTCTTCATCTTCATCGGTAAACTTTTTATTGGCGTTATCCTCTTCTTCATCATCTTTGTCTGGGACGGAGTCGTAATGCTTGTGTTCTAGTATGAAGTTGCTTAAAGCAAAACATGCACAGATAATGTCAACTTGAGTGGTTAGTGGATATGAAGGCATACCCTTCAAAATGTTCCATCGTTTCTTCAAAATTCCAAAGCATCTTTCAATTGTTGTCCTCAATGACGAATGAATATGATTAAAGGCTTCCTTATGGTTCTCTAGAATGTGTTTGATGAACTGGGATTGGTGATAATTAGTTTTCATATATGGCACCAAGTAGTCGTTCCTATCCGGGTAGCCCTTGTCACACAAGAAGTAACGACCTATAATATATACAAAGAGATATGAAAAAGTGGTCCTCAAGACATGTATCATATATATGTCGTTTATATTTTATGGTAAATATTTACCATTTGGAGGATGCGGGAAATTCATATGAGCTTCTTGTAGAGCGTGGTCGAACACCCGAGCATCATAAGCACTTCCTTCCCACCCAACATGTAGGAAAGTAAAGTACATTTCAAAGTCGCACACCGCCATTACATTGAACGATGTGAATCCCTTCCTACATCTAAAAGGAAATTGTTCCTCCTTTGGGACAACACATTCCACATGAACCCCATCAATGGCCCCAATAGCCCCCCTGAAAATATGAAAGAGATAGACTTATGGACTATGTACAAAAACCATGTTTAAAAAAAAATAATGACTAATATAATACATTTACCTTAAATACCTTATAGCGAGACTCTTGAAGGAATGATTGCAAACTTCCAGCCAGCAGAGTCACAAAAAACAGAAATCCAATACTAAAACAAACACACACATAAATCCAGCACGATTACATCATGACTAAGGATGTGCAAACTTCACAAAAATGAAACGAACACACACAGAAATCAATGTGTATAAAACAAACTTTCCTCCCGAAAAAACAGACATAACAAACACTACTAAATCTGATACATCAGTAAAATTCGACATGTCCTCAAAAAGCAAACATAACAAACAGTACTAAAAAACAGACATAACAAACAGACTTAAGAAACAACATTCTAGAGATCTTTCTTCATGAAAAAAAACAAAACAAAGCTCAAATTCCACATGTCCTCAAAATTCCATCACAATCACATATTAAAAAAAACAGTACTGAATCCAGCTACCAGAATGCATACCAAACAGACATAACAAACAGACAACAAGCATAGGCATACAGATCCAAAAATCAGAATAGAAAATCATACAAACAAACCATAACAAACTGAAAAATCTATTAGAATACATACCATAGTGATGTGATTCCATCCCATCTCCAAGACAAGGACATAAGCAAATACCAAGAAGAGTCAGCGCCTCAAGACCAAGACATGCCTAGGCGGATCACTCGCGCCAAGGACAAAGAATTGGGCGCCCAACTCAAGCAAGGCCTACATACTTATGGGCTTCCTTCCCTCGTCCAACCTGATGCATATACACTCTTGGAAGACAAGGAAGAGCCTTGAAGAGCCAGCCCATCAAGAAAGGAATCCTAGGCACACTTATGCCAACATTCCTTTCTTGCATTTTTCCTTTATGGTATTGTTTTAATTCAACCTTGAACACCTTTAAGGCAGATGTTTTTAGACTTTATTTTGGACGTTTTTTATGTGTTAATTCAGGCTTTGAAAGCCTTAGAAAGTTACCTTAGGAGGCAGGCCAAAAACAATATAAAAGGCCACCTCTTCCTTTGTAAGTTTCAGCTTTTGACTTGATGAAAAACCTCTTATTGAGAATCGTTGAAAGCTCACTTTTACCTTGAGTTTGTGTGTAATATCAAACCCTCAAAATTCTTAGTTCTTCCCTTGGTGCGTCGTATCCAAAGTTAGAACTCAAGAACAATTGTTGGTCTTGTTTCAAGAGTGAGTCATATCTCTTGAATCTCGATCTCTCCTAAACTTGAGTGGTGAGTCATATCCACAAGAGTATTAGATGCTTATCCATTCTTTTCAATTCTCTAAGGTGCGTTATATCCTATCTTGAATTGATCTGCCTATCCCAAACTCTCCTTGATTCAACATTGAGAGTTATATCTTTCCCTTTTTCAAGCACATCAAATAACATCGTTTTTTAGAGCTTATTCAAGATGTCCATTTATGGGCTTTGCTTGACGATTCCTTGAAGATATTTGAATCCATTCCTTGCACCGTGTCACACTCGATCCTTGATTCACATTATCTGGTATCAGAGCGACGCAAGGAGGTTTTGAAAAGGAGTGATGAATCACAATCCAACCTACCGATCGATGACCATGCTCGAGTTTCAATTTTTTGTCATTCTTGCAAGGCACTTAGATTCGAGGACAAATAATTTTGAAGGGAGGGAGGATGATGTGATTCCATCCCATCTCCAAGTCAAGGACATAAGCAAATCCCAAGAAGAGTCAGCGCCTCAAGACCAAGACATGCCTAGGGGGATCACTCGCGCCAAGGACAAAGAATTCGGCGCCCAACTCAAGGCCTACATACTTATGGGCTTCCTTCCCACATCCAACCTGACGCATATACACTCTTGGAAGCCAATGAAGAGCCAGCCCATCAAGAAAGGAATCCTAGGCACACTTATGCCAACATTCCTTTCTTGCATTTTTCCTTTATGGTATTGTTTTAATTCAGCCTTGAACACCTTTAAGGAAGATGTTTTTAGACTTTATTTTGGACGTTTTTTATGTGTTGATTCAGGCTTTGAAAGCCTTAGAAAGTTACCTTAGGAGGCAGGCCAAAAACAATATAAAAGGCCACCTCTTCCTTTGTAAGTTTCAGCTTTTGACTTGATGAAAAACCTCTTATTGAGAATCGTTGAAAGCTCACTTTTACCTTGAGTTTGTGTGTAATATCAAACTCTCAAAACTCTTAGTTCTTCCCTTGGTGCGTCATATCCAAAGTTAGAACTCAACAACAATTGTTGGTCTTGTTTCAAGAGTGAGTCATATCTCTTAAATCTCGATCTCTCCTAAACTTGAGTGTTGAGTCATATCCACAAGAGTATTAGGTGCTTATCCATTCTTTTCAATTCTCTAAGGTGTGTTATATCCTATGTTGAATTGATCTGCCTATCCCAAACTCTCCTTGATTCAACATTGAGAGTTATATCTTTCCCTTTTTCAAGCACATCAAATAACATCGTTTTTGAGAGCTTATTCGAGATGTCCATTTCTGGGCTTTGCTTGACGATTCCTTGAAGATCTTTGAAGCCATTCCTTGCACCGTATCACACCCGATCCTTGATTCACATTACATAGCCTCTTGAGCCTTCCCACTACAGGTACCATCCTTCTTTGTGTAGCATCTTTCTACAAAGAAAATGAAAGAGTTTAAATAGATAGTAACTAGTGTGTGTTCCTGTACCATGTACGGGGTCACATGTATTTAATATTTCAATAATATTATCAATTAGTTTATAACTTATAGTTTATAGATTGTAGTTTATTGATACGCTGCACTTTGTATAGCGTAACTAGAGATTATTACATTATATTAGGAGTATATTCATATGAGTTTAGGGACAATTCTATGTTATGTATCATTGGTGTTATTATGAAGACTTAGAAGATATACTATGAAGATATGGAGTGAAGTTGAGAAGTGTTGAAGACGCTGTTAAAGGAGTTGCTGGAGCTGACGACCCGCGATCGCCATAGACGAGATGGCGATCGCCATGAAGCAAGAGAAGCTACTGTGATTTACAAGGCGGGCTATTTATTTAATAAATAGAAGAAGGCAGGCCCGCTTGGAGAGGAGTCCACGATGCAAGGCCCACTCGGATTGAATTGCCAGGCCCACGTGGAAGAAGAGAAGCAAGCAACTAGAGCAGATTGAGCCGTGCAAAGAATTGGACGTGGGCCACGTTGATGTTGAAGAAGCAGGCAGCTAGACGCCACATGGAGGAAGCCCGCACCTGCAATTGTGAAATCAATTCACATGAGTTCACCAATTTGGTTTCTTTATTTTCCTTTTGTTTTCTTTTCTTTTCTTTTATTAATTAGTTTTAGGATTTATCTTTTAGGATATTATTCTAGGGTTAAACTCTTTTTATACCCTAGCAGCCTTGTTTGGCTATCATCATCTTTTCCAACAGACAATTTAGTTTTGCAACCATGAGCAGGAACTAATCTCCATTGTTTTGCTTAGCGGTTGAAACCTTCAGTTATTAAGTTGTGAGATTTCTAAACTCTTGTTCTTTTCTTATGGGTTTGTATTAATTCTCTTGTTCTTCATCTATTGATTTCTATTAGTTTTGCTAGCTTGATCACCTAGTTTGATTGATAGTTTTCTATTGCTAGACTAGGAATATACGGTGGAATTCCTTGTCATTGTAGCACTCATATCTGCATGATCTGGTAGTTGATTGCTTTTATGAAAGAGAATTGATTGCATGTTAATACTTGACGGTTGTAAGTTATTGCATGCATCCTTATGATTCTTGTGCCCTTTTCTGCTATTTCATCTAATCTTGAGAGGTTTCCCTGATTGCTGAATAGTAAGTATTATCAGGACCGGTTGGCCTGCTGATATATTAAAGATTGGAATAGGAACATTCCCTAGGATTGAATAGAACTTGAGATAAATCTATGATCAACTTGATTGACTGTTGTGTGGATACTTGCTAGGTGAAACCCCTTCGCATAATATTCTCACCCAAACTTCCTCTGCTTGTTACTGGTTACTTGTGTGTTCTTGCAATCAAACCCCCCCCCTTTGGTTACTTATTACTAGTTGATATTTCACTTGACTGCATTGATTTGGTGTTTTGATTCCCTTGGGTTCGACCTCTACTTACTTGCTATACTCTAGTTAGTGTTTAGGGTTTTCTTTGATTTGGCACTACGACTTTAGCCTCATCAAATTTGGCGTCGTTGCCGGGGAATTGAAATTTTTCCGATTCTGTGTTAATTGTGAAATTATCAACTGTTTGGTGTGAACCTTTATGGTTCAGACCCGTGCTACTGATTCATCTCTTGTTGCCTTTGACCCAGAGATTGAAAGGACGTTCCTTCGGAACCAAAGAGCAGCTCTGAACCAAGATAACGAGATGGGTGATCGACATGGACCGCCATTGCCTACTATGAGGCAACTCACTGCCCCAGACTTAAACCAACAACCTTTGACAGTGAGGTTTTCCTGAGATTGAAGAAGGTGTGAACTTTGAATTAAAAGCTGGTTTAATTCATGAGCTACCACACTTCCATGGCTTAGCAGGAGAAGATCCCAACAAACACTTGGCTCAATTCCATGCCATATGTTCTAGTATGAAGCCAAGAGGTGTTACTGAGGAGCATGTCATGCTGAGAGCTTTCAGATTTACTCTGAAAGACGCTGCGAATGATTGGCTCTATTATCAAGCTCCAGGGAGTATTGATACATGGGCTAAGATGAAAAAGGTCTTTTTAGAGAAATATTTTCCAGCTACAAAACTGAGCAGCTTGAAGAAGGAGATCACGAATCTTCAACACCACTCAACTGAGAGTCTCTATGAATATTATGAGAGATTCAAGAAGCTTTGCTCAAGTTGCCCATTCCATAGTTATACTGACCAAGATCTCCTTATGTATTTATTTAGTGGCCTGATTGATGAGGATCGTCGAATGGTAAACGCATCTTGTGGAGGTAATTTTCTGAAACTAACTATACCTCAGGCCACTGAAATGTTTGAAGAGCTAGCTGAGAGTTCAAGGCAGTTTGGCAGTAGACAGGGATCTCACTCAGTCAAAGCAATTAATTCAGATCAATTACAGACTGACATGAATGAGTTGAAAGAGATGGTAAAGGCTTTGATGCTGAAAAGTGATTCCCTTCATGATCCCAATGTTGAGGTAAACGCTGTTGGTGGATGGCAACCAAGGCCAAGGTATGATTCTCATAATATTAATTATCAGCTACCTAAACCTCAGAATTCTATGACTGTTAAGATATGATCAAGTCCTTAGCTCAGACTGTGATGCAACAAAACGCTAAGACGAGATCAAGCATCCAAAATCTTGAAAATCAGTTGGGACAGATTGCTCAAGCTGTGAGTAAATTAGAGGCCAAGGAACCGGTAAGAAACCCGAGAGAGAACGTCAGTGCAATGTTCTTGAGGAGCGGAAAAACTTTAAATGAATGTTCTGTGCCAAAACCGCGATCGCCATATCTGAGTGGCGATCGCCATGAGATTACAGAGAGCAAAACAGGGTCTGCATCCCGACCGCGATCGCCATATGGCGATGGCGGTCGCCATGCCACTCCAGAAGCTGCATCAGATTTCGACAACAATCCGCGACCGTGGATTGATACCCGCGATCGCGGGTCTTCTGCAGAAACATACTTCTCTCGGCCGCGATCGCCAAGAGCTGATGGCGATCGCCGGGAGACCCCTGAGTACATTGATGATTATGTTCGCCCGAATTTCCCGCCTCTGTTCTCTCAGAAGCCTGTTGCTCCCTTTCCTGAGGCGTTGAAGGATACTCGAAGACTGGATAACGACAAAGAAATCTTCGAAACCTTTAGTAGGTGTGAGGTAAACATTCCTTTGCTTAAACTTGTTAAGAGTATTCCTAGATTTGCTAAGTTTTTGAAAGAAGTTTGCACTATTAAAAGAAACCAAAAACTGAAAGGAAAGAAGAAAGTTGAAATAAGTGAGCAAGTTTCTGTTGTGTTTCAAAAACGCATGCCTAAGAAATGTGGTGATCCAGGCATATTTAGCATTCCATGTGTGATTGGTGAAACTATATTTGACAAAGTCATGCTAGATTTAGGTGCATCAATCAATGTTTTGCCTTACTCTTTGTATGAATCACTAGGCTTAGGACCTTTGCATAAAACAGGAACTGTTATTCAACTTGCTGATAGGTCTACTGTGTACCCGAAAGGGGTTGTTGAGGATGTTCTTGTTATGGTTGGTGATCTGATTTTTCCTGCTGATTTCTTTGTGTTGGATATGGAGCATGCTAATAATGTCATACCTATACTGCTAGGTAGACCTTTCATGAAAACAGCACAAACGAAAATTGATGTTAATAGTGGGACTCTCTCTATGGAGTTTGATGGGGATAAGGTAGAATATAATATATATGATATGGATCTCATTGATAAAAATTCTTTATGTGCTATTGATGTGATTAAGCCTACTTGTAAGGATAAATTGCAACCTGTTTTAGAGAATCTCTTAGAGCCCCCAAAAGTAGATACTGTTTTGTCTACTAATATGCAGGAGTGTCGGGCTAAGCTAGAGCCTAAAGGTAAGCTCTCTTCACATCCTTTGGGCAATCGCCCTTCATTACTGACCTCGCCAGGCGAGATACCATTGATGTCTAGTGTGCAGGCACTTGACATTGAGCTTAAACAGTCGCCTGATACGGTCAAGGAGGATAAAGTGAATGAAACCACCTTCATTGCTAAAGACAAGGTGGTCAAGGTAAGAGGGACGAGATTCAAGGAGTTCCATGAGTGGTTCAAGAGAGAATTCAGAAAAGAGACAGTTTTCACAAAGCCAAATGGCGTTAGTTAAATCTCTCGAGTTTCATGTCGAGCCACGACATAAAATAAGGCGCTACTCGGGAGGCAACCCGAGGTTTGAGTTTGTTTTTATTTGTTTTTGTTCGGTTTAATTTTCTTTTTAGTTTTTCTATGGACAGGAGGAAATCACCGAAGCTTAGGGTCAGCTACAGTCAGTAGCCAATCTCGTTGTAAGTCTTCTCTCCTGTATATAAAAAAAAAAAATCATTCCGAGAAAAAAATAATATATCAGATTAAAAAAAAATAGAGTGCAGAAAAAAAAATCAGAGAAAAGAAAGTAAGGAGTTGTATTTCATCAAGTTTGGTTTCGATTAGTACTATCATTCTAGATCTACATTCGCTGGAGCTTAGCTTGTTGGTGACCATGTTCTTTGCAAGGAGTTGATTTGTTTGGGTCACCTTCTACATTGGAGGTATTCTTTCTTTTGCTTTAGATGAGCTATGCATTATTGAATTACCTTTAGTGCTCATCTAGTTTCTCATTCTACCACACTTTGAGTTTTATTGGAGGAAGGTCATCCGACCTTGTATGTGAGTCTTCTGTCTCCTTCCCTGGGTTCGTTTTTATGTCTTCCATTTCATTGAGGACAATGCAATGTTCAAGTATGGGGGAGGAGAATGTATTCACATGTAATTATTTGGGTGTTGGTTGTATCTGCATGAGCTTATTGAATATATATTGTATGAAAAAGCCACAAAAATTGAAAAAAAGGCATACAAAATCCTTGGATAGCAAGTTCTATGCAATAAGAAGGTGGCTTGACCGGCATTAGGCTGGGGCAAAAATAAGTCTTGAGTGATGTGAGTTTTGTGAGCCTGGAACAATTATTGAGTGGTTGAGATAAAAACACGAAAGGGCGCCCAAGCAAGATGAGTGTTATAAAAAAATTGAGTGTTTTAGGATCTTTATCATCTTGGCATATGGAGACATAAGAAGGAGGCGTATAGGAGGATTCAGGTAGGCCACTTGGAGGAATAAGGTGTAGTTTTGGGTTTGTTCTTATTTGATCACATTGTTGTTGTTGTGTTTTGTATGTTTGGAGGAGCTTATTGGTTATGTAATCACTAGGAGATATTCTTGTACTTCCTGAGACCTTGAGTATTTTTATTTTATGGGTAGCTTTTCTTTAAGCTACTCGGGACGAGTAAAAGTCTAAGTATGGGGGTATTTGATACGTTGCACTTTGTATAGCGTAACTAGAGATTATTACATTATATTAGGAGTATATTCATATGAGTTTAGGGAGAATTCTATGTTATGTATCATTGGTGTTATTATGAAGACTTAGAAGATATACAATGAAGATATGGAGTGAAGTTGAGAAGTGTTGAAGACGCTGTTAAAGGAGTTGCTAGAGCTGACGACCCGCGATCTCCATAGACGAGATGGAGATCGCCATGAAGCAAGAGAAGCTACTGTGATTTACAAGGCGGGCTATTTATTTAATAAATAGAAGAAGGCAGGCCCGCTTGGAGAGGAGTCCACGATGCAAGGCCCACTCGGATTGAATTGCCATGCCCACGTGGAAGAAGAGAAGCAAGCAGCTGGAGCAGATTGAGCCGTGCAAAGAATTGGACGTGGGCCACGTTATGTTGAAGAAGCAGACAGTTGGACGCCACATGGAGGAAGCACGCACCTGCAATTGAGAAATCAATTCACATGAGTTCACCGATTTGGTTTCTTTATTTTCCTTTTGTTTTCTTTTCTTTTCTTTTATTAATTAGTTTTAGGATTTATCTTTTAGGATATTATTCTAGGGTTAAACTCTTTTTATACCCTAGCAGCCTTGTTTGGCTATCATCATCTTTTCCATCAAACAATTTAGTTTTGCAACCATGAGCAGAAACTAATCTCCATTGTTTTGCTTAGCGGTTGAAACCTTCAGTTATTAAGTTGTGAGATTTCTAAACTCTTGTTCTTTTCCTATGGGTTTGTATTAATTCTCTTGTTCTTCATCTATTGATTTCTATTAGTTTTGCTAGCTTGATCACCTAGTTTGATTGATAGTTTTCTATTGCTAGACTAAGAATATACGGTGGAATTCCTTGTCATTGTAGCACTCATATCTGCATGATCTGGTAGTTGATTGCTTTTATGAAAGAGAATTGATTGCATGTTAATACTTGACGGTTGTAAGTTATTGCATGCATCCTTATGATTCCTGTGCCCTTTACTACTATTTCATCTAATCTTGAGAGGTTTCCCTGATTGCTGAATAGTAAGTATTATCAGGACCGGTTGGCCTGCTGATATATTAAAGATTGGAATAGGAACATTCCCTAGGATTGAATAAAACTTGAGATAAATCTATGATCAACTTGATTGATTGTTGTGTGGATACTTGCTAGGTGAAACCCCTTCGCATAATATTCTCACCCAAACTTCCTCTACTTGTTACTGGTTACTTGTGTGTTCTTGCAATCAAACCCCCCCCCTTTGGTTACTTATTACTAGTTGATATTTCACTTGACTGCATTGATTTGGTGTTTTGATTCCCTTGGGTTCGACCTCTACTTACTTGCTATACTCTAGTTAGTGTTTAGGGTTTTCTTTGATTTGGCACTACGACTTTAGCCTCATCATTTATACTTTTGTATTCATAATTTATAGATTATAGTTTACGATAAAAAAGGATATAAGAGAAAGGATATAATTTGGTAAAAAAATAAAAAAGGATAATATAATATTTTTGTTATCTTTTTAATTTTATAATTTGGTAAAGATAAAAATAAAGATATAGTCTATTAGATATCTTTTTATTTTCCTTATTTAATCTATCTTTTAAAGATATATATAACAAAAGATCAAAACTAATGACGTGGAGGTAATGTGGAAGATGTGGTGGCATAGCCCAGAGGCTGACACATAAGCCAATTAAATGTAAGGGCGACATGTGGCAAAACACCGCTCTGTTTTAGTATATGTATATAGATAGATGTTGAACATCGAAAATACAAAACAGTTAAATATATCAAGAAAAAACATACCAGTTTTCGCTTGTGAGCAGAAACAAAAATAGATCCACCAGCATACGGTGGCATATCGATCTCAGTTGATTTTGCTGGACTACGCTTATTGGTCTGTGTAATAACCCTCATTTTCAATAAGGGTATTTTAGTTAAAAAAAATTCATATAAATAATTTTTCTTGTATTTATGTTAATTAATTATGAGATAAATTATAACTTGTTGCATAAAGTTGTACAAGTATATGATATCACACATAAATTAAAACCCGTCAATATATAACCTAGAATTTTTTTAAATCAAATTAATAAATTTATTTTAAGATTTAAATACGATTAATATCCTTCAATCATTTTAACCTAAGTTCCGCGTTTCATTAATACTTTAGAGCTATTTGAAAAGTTTGGGTAACTTTCATAAATTCTCGAAATCTACCAAGGTCGTTTCATAATATTTTAGTAAGTTGGGTCGCCTCACATAATGTTAAATTAAGTGAGGTTCATCCTTGTTATTCCAGTAGAAGAGGGGGCGAAAATTGGAATTGACCCCAACTCCTTTTTTTTTCGGGTTGCAACCGGGCAGCACCCATTTTGCGCCCGACAGCACCCCCTCGTTCGGAACCCCATTCCGAACGAGGGGAAAAATTATTTTTTTTTAAAAATTTCGTTTCTCGTTCGGAATGGGGTTCCGAACGAGAAACGGTTCATTTAAATAAAAAAAAAAAATAATGCCAAACCGGTTCGCATATTGCGAACCGGTTTACACCTCGTTCGGAACCCCATTCCGAACGAGGATTTTTTTTTTTTTTTTATTATGACGTCACACCTCGTTCGGAATGGGGTTCCGAACGAGGTGTAATTTTTTTTTTTAATTATGACGTCAGCATCTCGTTCGGAACCCCATTCCGAACGAGGTGTGACGTCATTTTTTTTTAATATGCCGTCATATCTCGTTCGGAATGGGGTTCCGAACGAGATGCTGACGTCATAATTAAAAAAAAATTAATCCTTGTTCGGAACCCCATTCCGAACGAGATTCGGCAAAAATTTTTGAAAATGCGAACGGCTATATTTTGACGGAGTCTATAAATTCGGGAGTTGTATGACCAAATTATCAAACCCAATCGGAAGAAACACAAAAAATGACGTCTGAAAGCGATTCCACTAATTCTTCAAGGGCAGGTAGTTGGAAAGAAGGACGGGAGTGTTCTTCTAGTGAGACGTCGGTGGAGGAGGAGGTTGATTTGTCTGCGCCGGTAGATGATACATATTTCCAAGTAAGTATTTGTAAACCTTTTTTTTATAGCGTTTCATTATAATTTATTTTATTGGTATAGTAGTATTGATATTTGAGTAATTTTAAATAGGGATACTGTAGTGATGAGGAATATTTAAAAATCGACTATAGTGCCCATTTTACGACTAGTGAGAGATTTCCTACTATGGATCTTCTGAGAGAGTGGGTTAGAAAGGTCGGTTATGAGTTGTGTATGGTTATCACCACGAAATCATCAATGGCCAACAAGAGGATATTTCTGCACTGTGAGCAATCCGGTAGTTATAGAAAACATGGAAAGAACATTAATCTTGAAGGAGATGTAGCAGAACCATCGTCGCAGCGTAGCAACCTTAGTAGGTTAAGGAAGTACAATTGTCCTTTTATGTTAAGAGGATATTATCGACGAGCAACTCTTGTTGAGCCGCCTGGGTGGATACTAAAAGTTGAGAAGGCATGTCACAACCACTGTCTTTCCAGCAGCTTGATTGGCCATGCATTTGCTTCGAGGATGACGGGAGAGCAGAGACGAAAAATAATGATTGCATCAGCGGCCGGGGCAATGCCGAAGGTTATTTATACACAGCTGCTTCAGGAAAATCCGACTTCCACAATATCAAGAAGGCAAGTGTACACTGTGAGGGAAAAGGAGAGGAAGAAAGCATTGGCAAATCTAACCGTGACCCAGTGGTCATTAGATTTCCTCCATCATAGAGGTTATCGTAAAGACATTTACCACGAGACGAATCCGGAGACGGGGGAGAAAAAGTTGGCAGCGTTTTTCATATCTCATCCGGATTGTCAACATTTGTTGAGAATGTTCCCTCGGGTGGTGATCATGGACGCGACGTACAAGACTAATAGGTACACTAAAATTCATTATTATGAATTCAAATACCGTTATAGAATTATAATTATTAATATACCCTCGTTGATAGGTATGGTTGGCCGTTACTTCAGTTTGTTGGATTCAATTGCACCAACTATACATATTGTATTGCGCTAGCGTTCATCTGTTGTGAGACAGCCCCATACTATGCATGGGCATTGAAACGGGTCAAGTATTTGTTTCGTGCACTCGAAGGACCGGATTGCATCATGTCTGATCGAGAGCTGGCAACAATTAAGGCGGTTGACCATGTATTTCCTAGTGTGCGTCATATGCTTTGCCATGTCCACGTTGATCGGAATGTTAAGGCATTTGCTAAATTGAACAACCTGGACGAAAAAAGTGCATCTGCTAGCGTTCGACGGGTGATGCGGTCTCACACAGAGAAGCAGTATGAGGAGAGACTTGATCACTTCCGGAAAACATGGAGGAATGGTCATCTTGTACAATATGCTGAGAGCACATGGTTTACTCCCCATAAAGAAAAACTTATAGCTGCGTATTGCGATGATATACGCCATTTTAGCACAAGAACGTCTAACAGGTAAGATATTTGAATTTGTTTTTAACGAGAATGATCATGACATTCGGTTGGATAAAATGTTTAACATGTACAATGTTGTTGTCAGGGTTGAAGGTCAACACTCGATGTTGAAGCATATGTTTGATTCAGCTGTTGGAGGGTTCGACACTTTAGTGCAACATATTGACAATATGTTTGTCGATCAGCACCGTCGAATACGGGCCGAGATGGAAATGTCCAACCATACTAGCCCGAAGGAGATACAAGACGGGCCTCGGTGGATCAAGACTATATTCATGCGCATATTGAGGAAGTGCTCCGACAAGTGTTTGAGAATGCTACTGAAAGAAGTCCTTAAGGCAAAGGAGGGAAAGATATGTGGCCCATGTGAGGATCCTTGGTGGGAATCAACACTCGGATTGCCTTGCCCACACAGGATTAAGGTGTTTGTAGAAGAAGGAACGCCATTGTTGCCGAGCGACATTGATATCTTCTGGAAGCAGATCAAGTGGGAAGGAGTGGAATTGAAAGACTTCGACTCTGACGACGACGTGCAATTGACTGCAGATAAGGTTCTTATGGATGATTTCTTTGAAGGGGTGTTTACCGGTAACGTTGATGATTTCGATATGAAGAGGATGGCTGATAAGTGGCGTGAGTGCAAGGATCCTTCTTCAGTTGATGTCCAGGACCCCCCTCGGGGAGAGACGAAGAGAGGAAGGCCTAAGATTCATGCGAAGAAGACGGGTACAAAGCGAGATCCGGGTTGGGATGAGAGGGCTCAAGCTAAGAAGGATAAGGAGAAGGCAGAAGCAAGGAAAAAGGGGATGAAAGAGGAAGAGGGTGCAACTGTGCCACCGAAAGCCGATTCACAAAAGAAATCGTCGGTTGCATCCAACAGAGCTTCAAGCGGGGCCACGACCGTAAAAGGGAGTGCAACTAAACCACCGAGGGCAAGAGGAAATGCTAGATCGAAATGTAGCGGTGGCAATTCAATCATTTATCTCGACTTCGACTGGGGGATAGATAATATAGACCTTTTCATGCTCGCATACATAGCTGCTGTGGAGAAAGTAGGTGATGACGGTCATTGTGGTTATCGATCCCTCGCTCGCTTACTAGGTAAACCAGAGCAACAGTTCGTTGAAATCCGATTTGATCTTTCGAAGCACCTCCAACAAAACGGGCATATGTATCATGAGATGCTAGAGGGTTTCAAGACTATCCCGCAACTCATTCGAGAAGTGAATCACATTCGATCGCCATGCTCTCCTGAATTCTGGATGTGCACACCTACAATGGGATTGGTATTTGCCACGAGGTATCAAGTTGCACTAGTGGTGTTATCATGGTTTGGTCCTTGTACATGTCTTCCGATGTTTGCTCCTCCCGGTTCAGAGCCTCCTACCACGGTGTTCGCCATTGCACATGTAGGCAGACGCAACCATTACGTACCGGTACGCATCGATATTTTCCGCTCTTGTACCTTATTTCACATATGTTATTTAGCATACAATAACAATTTTGTTTTGACAGATTTGGTTGGTTGATGACAATTGTCCAATTCCACCCCCTCCAAGGCAGTGGAGTATCTACAAACAGCCATCGGTGGACGGATGGGAACAGCGCTTTCAGAGTAGATTCGACAACTACGTATCCGAGAGAGAGTTTCATGGTGGCGGTCCCATAATGACCTAAATCTTGTATTTGTTTGATTAATGTTCGTAACTCAGCATGTTGTTTGTTGACTTGATTAATGTTTGTTGAATTATATATGTTTGTTTAATGTTTTGGTGGACAATTTATAAATGTTTGAGTAATTTTTTTTCCAGAATGATGTCAACATAATCATAGAAGCATTAATATTGAAACAACAACACAATTGAAAAAGAACAGCACGAGTACAACGCAGACGGTGAACAACTAACGATACAGGAAATTAAAAATCTAACAATTCTCTATTTGTTACGTGTTGCATCTATATCTATGTCCCGGATTTCTTTAACGTCATAACCGTGCAAACCAATGCCGCCTCTAAATATTAACCCGATACCCCAAGATGACGATGATGACGATCATGTAGTTGAAGATGGTGGTGAAGACGATGAAGACAGCGAAGGTGAAGACGACGGTGACGACGAAGGTGAAGACGAAGGTGAAGACGAAGGTGAAGACGAAGGTGAAGACGAAGGTGAAGACGAAGGTGAAGACGAAGGTGAAGACGAAGATGAAGACGAAGGTGAAGACGAATCGGAAGAAGAACATGAAGATGATTATGATGACGTTGAAGAAGACGGTGGGGAAGAAGATGATGATGATGATTAGAAATGGTCACGTTTATATACTTTGTAATGCTCAGTTGTGTTGTCGTCTTGTTACAACAAAGGACATCAATAAAGAAATTTGCAACAAAGAAGTTTTCGAAAATTGCTAAGTTGTGTTTAAGGCTTATATATTGATGGTGAAGATATCATGTTGGTAGAACACTTGAAAACCACATCAAAAGACATACTAAATTGCAACAAAGAAGTATCTCGAGTTGAGAAGCAAAAAATTGAAGTGAAATTGGAATTGGGAACCAACAAGGAAGATGACTGGAATTGGAATTGGGTGGGGCTTTAAACGAGTTAAAGTTTCAATTGAAAGAGTATCCAATTGAAAGAAGTTTTCGAAAATTGCTAAGAGTATCTAATTGGGTGGGCCTCCTAAATCTTCCCCCCCTTCTTCCCTATAAATTACGTATTAACACCTATCTATCTCTCTGCCTCCTCACATTCACCTCGTTCGTTTTTCTCCATTTCTCTAAAAAAATCCACCATTATATTTCCTTCATATCTCTGAAACCAGTCGTATAAAAAGTCTGCTACTGCTAGGCTGATGAAGTAAATAGCCAACCTATTTGAAGTAAATAGCCAACCTATTTGAAGTAAATAGCCAACCTATTTGAAGATTTGGGTTTAAACCAAGCCTAATTTGAATATACTTTACGTTTTTCAGCCATTGAACAAGCTATCCATCATTTTAACATATCAATTTATTTAGTTTTAATCAAGTTAAAATTCAATGTTTTTGTTTGTACTGTGGATCGTTGATAAGTACTCTTGTTTCAGTATGAGGGATAAATATACAAGATTAATGTTGTTTAAATCTAACAACTATTATTTGGAGGAAATACTAAATTAAATTGATTGAAACGTAAGGAAACCAAATAATATTCATTATAACTTAAACAACAAATACAACGATTCAAATCCCCCAATAAGGTTCCGACCCGTAACCCACATTATCTTCCCATTCATTACGCCTTGCTTCTTGTTCCGGATGGCCTTGTCCCGCACCCATCCTTGCCCGCTCCCATATAGAAGGTGTGGCTCTCTCTTCTGCACTCCTGGACGACTCTGCTTGTGACATCCGTTGAGTTTGAGTGACCTCCTCAGCTGTAGGCGGATTGTCGATACTGAGCATCCGAATGTAGTAATCCAAATTCTCCATGGATAATATCCCCTGTTGTCGATGTGTCCGCATAATACCGAGTGTCGTCGATACACGCTGCAATACCAACACATAATTAGGAGATGGGTCATATAGAAAACACAATACCAACAAATAAAATAATATAAGAATTACCCGGTTGAAATCGAGGGTAAGGATCGGGTTCGGGTTACGTGGCGGTCGAGGTCTTGCCGGGGCGTTTGGGCTCACATATGGATGTGAGACCTGAGCAAACCAATCGAGGTAAGCATCCTCAGCATCCCAAGGGATAAGAGCTGGTGGGCTTGACATGATGTACTGACACAGGTTGTCATAACGCTGGTCCCATCTATCCCATTCCGGGCCATACCGTACAGTGTATTCCCGGCCACCTCGCATTGATTTTGGCGGACAATAATACTCCACTGGCTCGGGAACATCCAAAGGCCGGGACTGACGGCGACCGAACTGTCTGCAAAACCGATCAGGGTTGTACATCTCCATAATGTCAAAGCACCGGATCCCACCACGATAAGTGGCCACTCTATGACGCCCTTGCGGTCCCACGTCCAAATCCGGATACGGCATCCAACACACCTGCACAAGTAGCTTATAACAATTAATAACAATATTAATAACAACTTGGAATGACATTTAGACGATTCACTTACATCTTCCGGTGCATACTCATCCAAGATGCGTCTGTACTGTTGCAGTGTCCTTTTTTGCCTCAGCGGGGCTCGTCCAGTGGAATAACGGGACACACGAGCAGTAGCTTCTTGGGAGTTGACATCCAGGTTTGGGTTCCCAGGAAAATACGGGAAATGTAACCAAATCCAAATCTCAAGAAGCCTGACGCAACCAGAAAATTGCACGCATCTCGCCCTAGATGCTATACCCAGCTGCCTGTACAGCAATGCCAAACAACCTGTACCCCATGCGTATTCATGTATCCTGCTCGGATCCTCTAGTAGCGGCAGGAAGCATGTGTCTAACAGGTTGGAGGTCTTGTTCACGAACAAGGACTGCTGAATTAGGTGCCACAGAAAGCCGGTTGCAATGGAGCTCGGATCGGATCTTCTTCGAGAGTTGATCATCGAGACAACGTGGCAAAAGAATTCCCGCTCGCCGACTTTCCCCCTACCTATGAACTTGACCATAAATGCCTCCTCAGCGTCAAACGGGTTGTCCAGGTCAACGCCAAACAAATAGGAAAACAATTCGGCACAATGCGCTGAATCTGCATCTAGACCCAAATGTGTCCATGGCGTGGTGACAGCACCCCCGTCAATAGGCAGCTCCAGAATCTCCAAAACGTCATGGAGACCGATTCCAAGCTCCCCAAAGTTCAGATGAAATGTGTTCGTCTCAGGGTGCCACCTTTCCACGAATGCAGAAAGGAGGTTGTGGTCCACATTCCAAAATTGACCCTTCAGGATGTGAAGCAGCCCCGACTCCTGGGCAAGAGCAAACCATGATTCTGGCTCCGGGTCGGTAGGAATTCTAGGAAACCATAGCTCGAAACACTTTTGCCTTGTCTGCGCCTTTAGCTGACGGGGGACACTTTCATCGGGATTCGGATCTATCCAAATCTGATGAGCAATGTGTTGCTCATAACGAGTCAATATAGACCCCTCGTTGAGTCCTGGAAGAGGAGGAGCCGCAGCAGCTTCTGACTGCATCGGAGCAGGACCTGACTGCCGAGTATGTCGGGATCTACCCCGCGAAGAACCCGACCCACTCGGAACATCTGGGTTAGGTGGGTTCCTAACCCCCGCAGCACTTGACCCCCGGGAACCTGACTGTTGCGGTCTATCACCACGCGATCTTCTATCCCCCCTCCTCTCAGAAGCAGTGATTCGCCTATCACCCAAATTTCTGTCCTCTCCAACTCTGGATCGGATATTTCTAACTACCTCCTAGTTTTAGCGAAATACATACAAATTTACCATCGATTATTATAACTAAAGTCCATATATGCGATTTTAAGTAGTTTTCAACCTTTTTGGTATTTTCTACAAAGTGTTGATACGCTTTCCACATGCATTAAACTAATTTTTTTTACCATGCATTGCAGTTAATATTGAAATGAAGCGTTTTCCACTATAAACTAATTTTACCTCCTAGTTTTAGCGAAATACATACAAATTTACCATCGATTATTATAACTAAAGTCCATATATGCGATTTTAAGTAGTTTTCAACCTTTTTGGTATTTTCTACAAAGTGTTGATACGCTTTCCACATGCATTAAACTAATTTTTTTTACCATGCATTGCAGTTAATATTGAAATGAAGCGTTTTCCACTATAAACTAATTTTACCTCCTAGTTTTAGCGAAATACATACAAATTTACCATCGATTATTATAACTAAAGTCCATATATGCGATTTTAAGTAGTTTTCAACCTTTTTGGTATTTTCTACAAAGTGTTGATACGCTTTCCACATGCATTAAACTAATTTTTTTTACCATGCATTGCAGTTAATATTGAAATGAAGCGTTTTCCACTATAAACTAATTTTAGCATGCATTTGAAATACAATTGAGCATTTTCCACTATTTCTACAAAATTAAGCGTATTTCAGGTTTTTAGAAATACTAACCGACTCCGTGTTTCGTCTCCGACGTGCTGCTCGGACATCCTCCTCCGCTTGCTCCGGCTCTTCTTGAGGCGTTGCTCCGCCTGTAACAGTTGCATCCCAGAACATGTGTTGTTGATGCCTTTGGAGATCACTGAAACTGGGGGTGGGAAGGTTGTAACTACTACTAGCTGCTCCGTCCATGTCGAAAAAACCACTACCAGAAGGACCAGCGTAGCTTGCATTCGGAACACCATAACCCGACCACCACTCGTTTCCTACGTAAATTTCTTCATCTGCAGCCGTCGGATCAGAAAAAAAAGGATTAGGAGGAGTTCCGGCCATTATCGAGACGAGGGAAAGCGTTTTTTGAAAGATTTAGAAGGGAGCGTTTTTTTGTAAGATTGAGAAGAGAGCGAATTCGAGTGTGGTTCGGAATGGCATCCCGAACGAACTATATATAGGCAAAAGCTGGTGAGAATGATGACGTCAGCTAGCCGTTATACATAGCTGACGTCATCATTTTTAAAAAATAATAATTCTCGTTCGGAATGGGGTTCCGAACGAGAATGATGACGTCATCATGACGTCATCAAAAAACTATTCTAGTTCGGAATGGGGTTCCGAACGAGAATAGTTTTTTAAACCGGATTATTTTATTTATTAAATAAAACCCGGTTCATGAACCGGGTTCACAAATATTCTCGTTCGGAACGGTGTTCCGAACGAGAATATTTTAATAAAAAAAAAATACAAAACTCGTTCGGAACGGGGTTCCGAACGAGGGGGGGTGCCGAGTGTAAATTGGGTGCTGCCTGGTTGAATGGCCTTTTTTTTCTTCCCGATCGATCAAGATCTTCAAATTTCCTTAATTCCCTCCCTTAGTATGAGACATATCTCCGAAAAGGTAACTTTGTAGGTTACCGAAAACTTTACGAGCGGTATATCAGTTCTCTTTCTCTCGTTCAAGTCATACGCCTCCATTCCAAACCTCTATTCTTTTCGTCTCAAACCGAGAGCAAGAATTCCATAAATTCATTCAGCCCTTTTCCTCGACTTTGTCCTTCCCTCCCTCGTTCCTTCATTGCTTCGTCTTCGTTCCGGATTCGAAGTCGTACGCACTCCTCGTATTACGTACGTCGTTCTCGTCCCGAGTTTGGATCGAATCGGTTAAGTTTCGGTAAGTTTTTAATACCGTTTCGATATTTATCCAAGGCGTTTAATAAGAGTTTACTCGATTATTTGATTCCAGGAGCGTCGTCGGGTTGCCCTTGTTAACGTCGTCTCACTCCCGAGCCTAACCGTAAAGCTTTCGGTAAGGATTCATTCCGTTTTTCGATATCGTTTCGATTTTATATTGGGTTCGTTAAGCCACGATTTAACTCCTCTCTCGTCAAGGAAGTCCTGCCGGAGTTGCTCAGTAGCCGCTATCGTCCGTACTCATCTGAAGTTGCCAGTTTAGTCGCCGCCGCTGAGCCTCCTCTGCGTTTCGTTTGAAGATAGAAGGAGGAATATTACTCTTCATATTAAATTGAACTTGTTCGTTTGCCAGTTTACTATGTAAGAATATTTAATATACGTTCATGTGGCCTATCTGTCTCTCGGTTTAATTATAAAGATTAAGTTCATATTATATATCGGAGTTTTAACATTATAGTCGATACCGTGATGGATCGGTCTCGGTTAAAGTAGTTAGAATTCGGGGTATTGATTATCCCTCGTCTCTTGCCTAATTATGTTTAGTCTCCTTTATATATATAACGGCAGTTACCAAAGTAACTACCATGTACGTGGGTATATATACATACTTTCTATTTGACGCCCACCCTTTTTGCTATTTGCCGCCCAGGTCATCCGTGCGTCACACACGGATTGCACATTCCAGAAAACGCACGGATTGTATCCATGCGTGACGCACGGATTAAATCCATGCGTGACGCACGGATAACATCCATGCATGACGCACAGATTGTATCCTTACGTCATGCATGGATTTGCATATATGAATCTAGGGTTATTCAATGTATTCAATGTATTTCTAGTTAAGTGTGCAAATAAACACATTTTTAGTGTCTTTTTTAAGGCGATAAAGCCCAATTCGACAAAAACGTCATCGAAACTTTATCGAAATGGAATGAAACTTTGTTTCAATCCTTATAATGTCTATTTGATCATGTGTGTAACTTGAAAATCAAATTTATACCTTTGTAAGTGAAACATAGTTTGAAAACCGAACGAGGTCGCAATATGTATGGCGCACCATATACAATTTGAAATACAATAAGGTTGAACATTCGTCAACATAACAACAATATAAGCATTCTAAATATAACAATAAGATTTTGCAACATAAAACCATGCGTCACGTGTGGAATTCATCCACACGTGACGCATGGATTTTCATATGTTTTTTTGTTGCTTATATGATCCATGTCAATGTATTCAATGTATTTTTAGTTATGTCACACAAAATAATTCATGTTCCGTGTTGTTTTTAAAGGCTTTAAAAGCACAATTCGCCATAACGTCGTCGAAACATCATCAGAATGGAATGAAACTTGTTTACAATGCCTATTAGAGATATTTAACCATGTCCGTAACTTTACATCAAAACCTTTTGATTTTAGAGTAACACGCTCTTTGTAAAACATCAAACTACTCACCACAAGCTTAACTTGTTGCAATATATATAGTCGTAACATTGATGTTCACGTATGTTTGAAAAATTTATAAACAAATGTGTTATAAGGCATATAAAGTCCCAATAATGTCTCACACATACAAAACGGGATTCGAAACTATGCCAAAACGCTAAAACCACTAAAAACGCCTTAAATGGACTTAAGGCGGTTTTTGGCGAAACGACACACGAACGATGTCCGAATGTAATGAAACTTGTTTTCAGTGGCTATTATGGATATTTAACCATGTGGGTAACTCCCAATCACAACTTCTAACTTTTAAAGTACCGCCTCCTTTGTAAAAAACATACTAGTCGTAACTCTCTAACTTGTCGCAATATGTATATTCTACAACATTGACGGTGATTATTGTTGAAAATACTATACGACTTACTCTTATTAGGGATATTCAGTAGAAAAGAGGTCTCGCTCACACGAAATGAGGCACGTAAACGCTAAAACCACTAAAAACGCCTTAAATGGACTTAAGGCAGTTTTTGGCGAAACGACACTCAAACGATGTCCGAATGTAATGAAACTTGTTTTCAATGCCTATTAGGGATATTTAACCATGTGGGTAACTCCCAATAACACCTATTAACTTGTAAAGTAGCATATCCTTTGTTTGGACTTCTTACGTGGCCTAAATGTCCAACCTTTGACAATATGTAATTTTATTTTGATTGGAAATCATGCACACATCAGTGTTACTAAGAATCAAAGGGATCATGTGTCATTTTGTGCGTCACGCATGGAATAGAACCCTGTGTCATGCACAGTTCATATCCACGCGTGACGCGGGGATTAGATCCATGCGTCACGCATGGATCTAATCCATGCGTGACGCACGGATTTTCTTTTCAGAACTCATGCAGCAAGTACGTCTTGTCTCACCTACTGTAATAACTCCATTAATTTTTTTACTATTTCCGTAACACCTACATTAATCCCTATTATCTTCCTTTCTTTCCATATTTCAAATGTCAAAAACCTTTGAACACCATTGTTGAACATTTTTTAGAGCAAAACACCATTTTTAACTATCTTCCTTTCCTTCTATATGGAGAATGAAGAGGAATGCACCAATGAAAGAGGTGGAGAAGCTCCATTTTCAAGTTACAACCTTAATAAGGTAACATTTTTTGTTCATAATAATATTTTTTAAGGTGTTGACTTGTTTTAGGGTTTGACTTGTTTTAGGGGTTTGTATTAGTTAGGTTTAATGGATTTTACATGTTCAAGGTATTAGTTGTATGACTAAACATGTTGATTTGTGAATTTATGTTGTTTGAAATGTATTTTAAATGTATTATAATATTACTTTTTAAGGGTTTGACTTGTTTTAGGGGTTTGTATTAGTTAGGTTTAATGGATTTTACATGTTCAAGGTATTAGTTGTATGACTAAACATGTTGATTTGTGAATTTATGTTGTTTGAAATGTATTTTAAATGTATTATAATATTACTTTTTAAGGTTTTGACTTGTTTTAGGGGTTTGTATTAGTTAGGTTAAATGGATTTTACATGTTCAAGGTATTAGTTGTATGACTAAACATGTTGATTTGTGAATTTATGTTGTTTGAAATGTATTATAATGTATGACTTGTTGGTTAAGGGGTTTGAAATGTATGACTTATGGCAATTCCACACGTCACGCATGGTTCAAGACCGTGCGTCACGCATGGAATGGATCCACACGTGACGTGTGTATTTGCCATACAGAAGCTTAACTGGTTTGTTATCTGTGTGTTTGTGCATAGATGAACTTTTCTGTGTTTACTGGATTAGACAAGATTACTCTTAATGACTGCCCACCTCCGTCATACCTCGACTACATACCTTCGTTTGATTTGGGCATTGATTTGACAACATGGGAGCAACCGCAATCACAGTTTGGTGATATCAACACTGGATCTTTTGGAACTGGTTACGGTTTGTCGCAATGGCCTTCGCATTTGATGAGGCCACTTTCAGACACAAGTAGCTTAAATGTGTTTCGTCCTTTGCGTACTGCACCACAATTTGATATTGAAGTTCAAGAAGAACAATATGTCTCTGTTGATTACTCAGAGTTGTTTGCAAATGACTTGGTATTCGCCTCTAGACAACAGGGAGTGAATTGGGCCGTTAACATTGCACAAGCCAACAACTTTTGCATAGTCAATGGAAGGAGTAGAGCACCTACCGAAACAAAATCTGGAAAACTTCAGCTTATCTGTGATAGAGGACGAGTGAATTACTCAAAAGCTAAGGGAGTGAGGAAAAACATAAAGACGAAAAAATGTAGATGTTGGTTCGAATTAAAGCTTCTAGAGGAGCATAGAGGGGCTTGGAAACTTACTGTAATGTTAGGTACCCACAACCATCCTATTGGTAGTAGCTTGTTTGGGAATGCGTTTGCAAGCAGATTGACGCCTGATGAAGTGTGTACAGTAGTTGAAATGACTAGGGCTCATTGTAAACCAAATGAGATTTACACTATGCTCAACAAGTCTCCCAAGAACCTTACAAAAAAAAACAAGTTTACAATTTGATGGCCAAGACGAGGATCGAAAACAGGGAAGGAAGAACTGTTATCCAAGAGTTTTTCTACAAATGCAAGCAGAGCGACTATTTCATGGAGTATAGGACAAGCAAAGATGATGCATCTATGATTGGTGATATGTTCTTTGCGTCCCCTGAATCAATGAAGCTCTTGAAATCATTTCCCTATGTACTTATAATGGACTCCACATATGCCACAATCAAGTAAGTTTTGTGTGATTATTGACCATTACATATGATTTTCCATAACATTGCAATAATATTATTTCAAATTATTTATTTACAGGTACAAAATGTCATTTTTCGAGATTGTTGGAATCACGTCTACATGGAGGAACTTTGTAGTTTGTGGGGCATTTCTTGAGGGCGAGACTAAAGAGCATTATTTGTGGGCAATGCAACAACTTCAAGAGATGTATAGAAGAATTGGAGCAACGCCGACTTGCATTGTCACCGACCGTGAACAAGCTTTAATGAGTGCAACAGATCTTCTTTTTCCAAATGCAAAGTTTCTTCTATGTAGACGACAAATAAGGAAAAACATAGAGGCCAAAGCTTCCCTCGAAATGAGATCGAAACTAAAGGGAAAAAACTTATCCAACGACTACTACAACTTGTTCGAGGAAACCACCGTAGAAGGATATGAAAAAAAGTTGGATACTATAGAGAGAGATTGGAACGCGCATATTCCCGTACTGCAATATGTTAGAGACAGTTGGCTTGGTCCTTTCAAAGAAAGATGTGTGTCGGCATGGACGGATGACGTGTTTACTCTTGGAAGCAACACGACAAACAGGTAATTTATCTATAATTGCACTTACACAACTATATTCAGTTTTTTGTGAATTTAAACAGTATCTGTAAACTGCATATTTATACATCACGCGTGGATTACATCCGTGCGTGATGCACTAATTTGTTCCATGCGTCACGCACGGATTTATTCCATGCGTCACGCATGGATGTGCAGTTTACAGAAACTGCAGAAGCACATTCCTGTTTGAACACCTTAATAAAAATGCAGAGTGGAAGGAGCGCATTCCTGTTTGAAGTCATATTTGAGTGGTGGACAAGGTAGGCTCGACACAGTGTTTGAGGAATACAGTGACATGGCACGAAACCAGCTGAAAGAGATATTGGGTTCATTTAACGAGAGTCTAACAAAGACGTTTAGACTTGTTCACCAAACATCTTTGTTTGTACATTTGAAGTGCAAAGTTTCGTACAAGGAAATGGAGCTCTTGATTAAAGAATACGACAAAGGTGTACAAGGCATGTACAATGCACAATATTGCGATTGTGCAACCAAGGTCAGAGACGGGATGCTGTGTGTCCATGACCTTGCGACTTGTGTGAAGAAACAAATGTCAATTCAGCCCGTGTCTTTGCATCCTTTTTGGAGTACGTTGTCTTTGGAAGAAGTGGATACACAGTGTCATCTTGAAACTAAGAAAAACGTGGCAAGACGTTTATTTGATGAATTTTATGAAGAAACATGGAACACCTTGTCACCACATGATCAAGAGAAGTGTATTGAATCTGTCAGAAAGATAGCTAAAGTGGATACACCTCTCAAAGAGCCGCCTATTTCGAAACACACCGGTGGTCGTCCCCAAGGAGCTCCTAACAAAGTGCCTAGATCTACACAAAGAAAGAAGTCAGCATGGGAATACACCGACCAAGAGATGAGGTCTAGAGCTTTGGAAGAAACACCTCCCAAGAAGCAAAGGGTTCCTAAACCCTTTGGTGCACCTCCCGCTCCACAAAAAATGTATGCGCCTTCTAAGTACATTAGAAAGATACCAATGTGCATGAGACCATATGTGGAGGGTTGGTTTGACATCAGAGCCGATGGAAACTGCGGGTTTAGATCTATTTCTATGGAAACAGGTGACCGATATTATCTTCACTCTAATGTACACTTTATCCAAAATATTCCGTCACTCAATCTGTTTTTGAGAGTCATGTAACAGGTGGGACCCAAGAGCATTGGAAGTTCATACGAGAAGAGATGATAAGTAAGGCTAAAGAGATTTGGCATTTACTTAAAGGCACGTGGATTGGTGGAGAAGTAAATCCAACATTGGAGTCCGCTATACATCAACTTACATGGGAAAGCGATTACTACCCAGCTCCAAGGGATAAGTGGCTTACCGTACCAGAAATGGCATGTTTGGTGGCTTCGGCATGTAATTGTGTCTTTGTGTGTCTAGGCGAGCAAATTAAACAGACATTCCTACCTCTTAGACTTCCGACTTGGTATGGTCAACCTGGAGCCAAGATGCAAGTTGTTTGCCTATTACTACTTACACAGCAGGAACATTTCATCCCGGTATGTTTATTTCAATTGCTATTTACCTAGTGCATTACATGTAAATTTAATTATGCAATTCCGTAAAATCTATCTCAGATTCGGCTGAAGGATGGATGTCCACTACCACCTGTTTATAATCTTTGGGAGCGTAATTGTGAAGAATCTGCTGCGGACTTGTATGACGAAGTGTGGCAAAGATGTGGGGCTTACACACCCCCGAAAAGAGGAGGACATCAATCGTCCAAACAAAGCATCACAATTCCAGACGATGATGAAAACGCTTACTAGTTCAAGAGTTATTGTCAGTCATGACAAAGCATCACAATTCTGTAGGAAAAATGCAATTCCATGCGTCACGTGTGGAACAAATCCGTGCGTCACGCATGGTTCGTGTCCATGCGTCACACATGGAATTGCATTTTTCCTACAGAATGCAGAAATTACATTTCAGCTTTACTTGTCAAAAGCAACACTTCCGAATTGTTTTGTCAAAAGGAGACATATGAGTTGTCTTGTCAAAAGGAGACATATGAGTTTTCTTGTCAAAAGGAGACATATGAGTTGTCTTGTCAAAAGGAGACATATGAGTTGTCTTGTCAAAAGGAGACATATGAGTAGTCTTATCAAAAGGAGACATCGGAATTACAACATAAAACAGATATATTACAACATAAAACAGATATGTTACAACAAAAAACCGATATATTACAAAATAAAACAGATTCATTACAGCATAAAAAAGACTCATTCTTGAAACGTAAATTAAAACATACTTAACAAAGACAAAACCGTGATATACTTCCTACAACATAAAAAAGACTCATTCTTTCTCTTCGTTAAAGATTTCCAATTTTGCTGCCATAGTCCGTTTTTCCTCCAACAATTTCGTCATGACACGGAGATGATGAGGGTCATATTCAGGATCAAGAAACACCACCTGATAGGATTATTACATTCGCATGTAATAAACCTCCGGCCATACTGGTCTGGTCTCATCTTGTCATTAGCGCTGAAAACCGTGATAGACTTCCTACACATCTTATTTGGACACTGAATGGTGCTGCCTTCTCGTGGTATTGAAGATGATGATGAGGATGATGCCATGTTGGTTTCCAATCTGTAATACAATGTAAGAAAACAAGTGAGAAAGTAAGGAATAAGATGTGGAATATGGAGCTTCAATGAAGAACTTCAAAAATCAACTTACAGGCTGATGGAGTGAAAAGGAGAGATTAATGAGTGGAAATGGTATGCTGAGGGAGTGAATTTATAGGCGATTTGAAATTAGGTTTACACTTCCATGCGTCACGCATGGAAGAGAACCATGCGCCACGAATGGAATGCATCCGTGCGTGACGCATGGAATGCATCCGTGCGTGACGCATGGAATGCATCAGTGCGTGACGCATGGTTTTGCATTTGACCAACAGAATGCAGATTTATGTCTTGTGCACCCTAAACAAATAATCCAACAAATTCAACAACGCTAACCAGAAATGAAAAGTTCAACAACGTCATAACAAACAATCCTTACGAAAAACGGACAATCCTGAAAATCTGAAAACAAACAGTTCATAAAAAACATTCGAACCAAATCCAACAAGATCACCACCGATGTTGTTGATACATAGTTGTCCACGGCTCAATATCTTGAAGGACCTCGGTTATGGCTCCATGCATTGCAGAAACATCATAGGGATCAGGCAAGGTTGCATATGGTGACAAGTGATCGTAGACCCTGTCAAAAACCTACAAATAAAAATAAATATTGAAATAAGCCATTTGCATAATGTTTACCTTAAATCAAACTTAAAGAGAAATCAAGATCTCAAGTTACATGAGATAAATGTAATACCTGCTGTGCTTCCAAGCTAGCGTGTCTGTCGGGTATAAGAAATCGATGAGTGCGAGGGATGTACCACAGAAGATACGGAGCTTCTTCAAAACCTGTCTCCGCAGGTGGTCCCATCTGCTCAAGGGTCGCCCTGTGGATATCCATCCCCTCCCAACTCCACGCCATTCTATCATAATTCACCACATATGACCTAGGGCTGATGAGCCTATGGGCTCTAAGGGGTGAAATTGGAGGCCTGGGAATCATCTGCACCCTACCAAACTGCCTAGGCGACCTATCGGGATGGTGGGGCTCGGTTATGTCCATGCAGCTCAGCACCCCGAAAAAAAGAGCAGGAGCATAGGCAAGATCATTGAAGTCGATTTCACCATACGGGTTCCAATTAACCTAAAAACGATATCAACGTCTTGCATTACTCAAACAGTAATTTTACACCTTAAGGTACCAAAACAGAGGTAAAAAATAGTATGCAGTTTTTTTTGCAATTCCATGCGCCACGCATAGAATCAAGCCATGCGTCACGCATGGATCTTTTTCTTGCGTGACGCATGAAACAGATCCATGCGTGACGCATGGAATTGCAAAAAAAAACTGAGGCTTTAAAATGTAAACAAAATGCAACACAAATACCTGATCCGCCCTCATTGCATCTAGTTCAGCTCTGTAGTTTCGTGCTTCAGGGTCGTAGTTCGGCAACGCTTCCTCTGGTAGAAACCGAAATGCATAAGGATGATCAACTGACCAACCAGGATTAAGCCGAACACCAGCTGCTAAGGATGGGAAGTATGTGTATATCCAACCCTACCATTTAAAAAATATAGTTAGCATTAAAACCATAGAAATAAGTTATGATTGCTAAAAAATGTAGTTCCTAAATAATTAAAAACTTGAAGGAGAGTGAAACAAAATGAGATCAAACCACAATTTTGGCGTGTAGCGATGCCCATTTGGCGATAGAAATATGCTAGCGCCGCCGATCCCCAAGACATACTTCTTGCCTCTTCAACACACCCTAGAAATGCACCAAATCTCACCGGGAGCTTATGTTGTGACTTGTCAGTGAAGATTGTGGAAGCCATCAAGTGGAATATATATCCCATTCCATGAACTACGGGATCATTTAGGCCCTCAATGTGCGCCTTAAACTCTTTCGCTCTAATCCAATAACTATCGAGCTGTTCATTTTGAAGATGAAAATTTTGCCGTCCCTTTTCACCAAAATAGTTCTTGTTCGTAGTTCTCCCGACTGAAGCGGTGGGGTCGGTCACCATAGCTTTCCCGTGAATAGGAAGCAACATCAGCTTCTTGATGTCGAGCAACGTCACTGTCATCTCACCAAATGGCATGTGGAAGCTGTTTGTTTCAGGATGCCACCTTTCTATAAAGGCGCAGATGAGCGGATAATCAATCACATCGTACATCAATACCCTGAGATGAGTCAGCTCCGTTGCAACTGCGTGATTACCCCATGGCAAGTCAGAATTAAGTTCCCAATCTTTCAGCTGTGATTGTCTAGTCTGGTAAGGGAGTACGCCTCTATCCTGTAAATTGATTACGTAACACAAATAATTTTAATAACGCATAAATTTTTTCCACAAACTACAGAAACTTGACATTCCATGCGTCACGCATGGTTCTTCTCCACACGTCACGTATGAAACAGAACCATGCGTGACGCATGGACATGAAGCATGCGTCACGCATGGATTTGCATTACACAGAATGCAGAAACCAGTTTCTGCATTCTGTACAGCACACCTTAACCAAATTTTCAACAAAACTACAAATATTTCAACAAATAATCCATCAATTTAATCAAATCAATTCATACATTAACAAATTTAATATCACAAATTCTATAAACCAAATTAGTTATGATAAGTATTGAATCTATAAACAAAATTCTAATTACATACCTTTCCTTTTTGCACAAAAAAGGTTGTATGGGCTTCAAAGCTTATGAGCAGCTCCGGAATTTGTGGACCTCCAGGAGTACCCCCCTCTAACTGAGGGACGTATATGTTTTTGACCGGAGGTTGTCGTCGTCGTCGTCTTCTGGGTTGTTCCTCTCGCTCCTCTTGCTCTTCCGCTTCTTCATGTTCTTCATGAACATTCTCATAGGTCCGATCCTCTTCCTCACCCTGTTCCTCATGCTCATGCTCCTGCTCAGAATCAGAATCAGAATCAGCATTTGCACCCCGAGCTGATGGCCCTGCACTGCTACAAGCAACCAGTGCGTATTGGTCATCACCCGTCTGAGGGTTCTGAAAGTTATGAGAACCAGTAGCTTGTCTCATCATCTCCACAAATGATTGCACTTGTTGTGGATAGCCCGGATAGCCTGGAAACTGTGTTTGTTGTGGAAACATTGTTTGATGTGGGATCAGAATGGGGGTGCCAGGAAAGTAATGAGGGGAACCCTGGGGATCGAAACTTGCAGCAGACAAAGCTAGTTGTTGATGTTGTTGTTGTTGTTGATGTTGTTGTTGTTGCTGTTGTTGCTGCTGTTGTTGCATCTCACCAGAAAACTCTAAACGACGAGGAGACGATTCTTGTCTATTCTTCTTCTTCCTTGGTTTTGGAACTATGGGATCTTTTTTCTTCAGTTCTCTGTTTCTTTGACGAGTATCGCGTCCAGGTCGACGACCACCATCCATATCTGCATCATAAAATGTGCAATTCCACAAAATTAATCAGTTTACTGAATTTAATCAGCATATCATCAAAAACTCAATCAGTATATCATCAAATCCAATCTGAAACTGCAGAACACAATTTCTGGAATGTGCAATTTCATGCGTCACGCATGGCTTCCATCCATGCGTGACGTGTGGAATTGCACATTCCAGAAATTGCTCGTCAACAGTTTTTCCATGTTTCAAACCCTAATCTCAACAGTTTTTCCAAAATTCTAACAGTTTTTCAATAATTTCATTAAAACCATACCAAATTTCAACAACCTAATTCATAACCCTAATTCACAAAACCCTAATTCAATATCAAAACCCTAATAAACTATATACACATGAAAATATCAAATTGGTCAATAAATTATCAACAAAGTACACAATCCATTCATATATTACAAGTTTAATCATTTCTAATCAACTAATTAACATACACATTGGATTTTGAAGTAAATATCATCAAAACAACATGAAAACCTCATATATACATCAATACCATACCATAACAATGAAATCTTAATGTTTACATACCTTATATGCAAAAAAGATGATGAGAATGATGGTTTTTGGGTAAAATGGTGCGTTATGGAGTGCAACCGCCGTCTCAATAAGTTGGAGAAGGTGACAAAATGGTAGGGTTTGATGTTTTTGGGCTTTTATAGGTAAAAAATCCATGCGTGACGCATGGTTTGTGTCCATGCGTCACGCATGGTTTTGTTCTGTGCGTGGCGTGTGGATTAAAACCATGCGTCACGCACGGATATAATCCATGCGTGATGCACGGCGCCTGGGCGGTAAATAGAAAAAAGGGTGGGCGTTAAATAGTAAGGGCCTATATATATATACGGAGGTGGTTCTACGGTTACATGTGTTGATACTACGGTTACATGTGTTGATAGCAAAATCTTGTGTGCCATTCACAATAAGAGAAAAGCCGTAGCCATCAGGAGACCAAAGATTGATTTTGCCTTTTCCATCAAAGAGCAAATTAAAGTAAGGATTAAGGGAGGAGAACAAGCCATCGTCTTGATTGATTATTGTGAAGACTAATTGAACATGGATCAAGGTTAGTTATTTTTATATCCCTCCTCGATAATTATAGGGTTGAATCATATTAAGTCTAGATCTATTTGGGGTTGATTTCATGTCTAGAAATCATTAAATTGCATACAAATACCTAATTATTGGACCATTGCAAGAACTCATCGACGAAGTTATACAGTAATACTATATATACATACATGAGAGTACATGACACACGTATATATATGTACATGACACACGATGTACGTGTATAATATTCCTTACAAGTTTTATGAATTTAACGAGATATAATAAGTATTAGGAGAGGAGTCTTCTTGTGAGGACAAACCTTATAGCGAGGACATGAGGATGGATTTGGGCCCTTAGATCAACAATTCAACGGTAGAGATTAAAAGGGAGAGGGATTCAGTGCGTCGCAGGCGTGCGATAGGGCTTCAGAAGTGCGGTGACTATTTTGAAATTATCAAAACAAATTAGGGGCAAACTCGTCTTTCCACAAAAAACATAGCAGGGAAGGATGGAAGGAGACAGAACAAGGAAAGCGGGAGAGAAAGAGGCGACAAACCCTAGCAGAGAGACGAGAGTGGTTTCGATCGTCGACGAACGAAATCAACCAAAATCGCAAGTTACCGACTTCAAATTGCTCTCGTCGACAACGACGACGACCTACGCGCAGGCGCGCACCCTTGTCGGCGTCGATATCTCCTACATTACAAGCATCGTCGAGTGAATTAAGCAACCCGGTGACGCCTGGTCTCAATCGGATCGAGTTCAATAACTTGTCGGTAGTCGGAGAAGGTGGCCGCGACGACGATGGTGTCCATGAACGTCCAATGGTGACCTGAAGCAACACTTCACGAATTGACTAGGTCCAGGAGCTCTACACTGATAAACCTTGCGAATGTTGCTCACGATGATGCAACAATTAAGGATTGGTGGTGTTCTTCTTCACTTGACATTTTGTCGAACACATGGCGGCAGGTTTGAAAACTTATGTTAAGTTTCCCTTTCAGTTAGGCCATTTCATACTTTAGTCTTTGGCTGGATTTGCCTTGATCCTTTATTAAGGGTTGTTGTTAGGTCTTCAGGAGATTGTCGGCGTTACAAATCATCGGTTGTGTAATATGAAGGGTTTTATTGTTTGTAACTTGCAGGTGCATTTGAAAAATTTGCAAGATGCAGCTGAACATATATTGTCATGTGGTGCATTGCATCAGAGGGAGCCAAGAAGGTGAAGGGGAAAGCCTGGTTCATTCCTGAATTCATCAAACTTCAGTTCAGTTTCCCTATTTTGTTTTGCACTCACATGTTCATATTACATATTTTTTTTTACCTACTGCTAGGCTGATGTCGAAGTTGTTGGCGCAGAGGTTGATGTCGAGGTTGCCGACACTTCCCAACTTAAGAACAAGTAGGTTATGTCCTCTCTTCTTGCCGACACTTCCCCAGGTACTACTCGCCTCCGTGATATCCTACTAAACATGATATTGATAACAAAGAGGGAAGGAAAATGGACTGCACCAAAGTTTATGATTTATTTAGAACTGTGAAGCCAGAGATTAATTGGTGCAAGGATATTTGGTTTGGATGGGGAGCTAGGAAATGGAGCATGATTGTGTGGTTGGCTTCCTTATCCAGATTGTCAACTATGGACAAGCTGCTCAGATGGAACATTATTTCTGAAAAACAAGTGTGTTATGTGTGAGAATGCTGAGGAAAGCAACATGCATTTGTGTTGGGCCTGCAGCTGTTCTGGTGCAATCCTAGAAAGAGTTCTTAGCTGGTTTGGGTGAGGAATTTTTTTGCTAATATACAGGGATGGTTAAGGCAGCTGGAAATTGCAAGTAAGAAGAGAAGTTCAAGTTTTAAAGCCTTCAAACTTGCTTGCACTGCAGTCATATACTATACATGGGCAGAAAGGAACAATAGGATTTTTAACAATTGCAGGAAAAGTATCATACAGTGTAGTGATGATATTATCTCTGATTGTAAAAAGCGAATTGCCCTCAAGTGCAAAGGGGTATCTAGAAGAGATCTTCATCTTTTGCATAGATTGAGAGTGTAGAACTTCTTGTTAGTCTTTGGTTTGTTTGAGTCAGTTTGTATGGGTTAAGTTTGGTCTGTGTCTTGGAATTGATGTGTGTAAATAAGACGGTGAGCCTTATTCTCATCATTATCAATACAATTAAACGTTTTCCAAAAAAAATGAATATCTAAGCTGGTGTAGTTCTGTTGAACTGTGTATGATCCTTCAGTTTTTGCCAATAGAAGGTTGTGGTTTTGGATTCTGAAGTTCAAACTAGTAGATATCCCAACAATGTTCACACGGATACGGTAAGTTCTTCCTGCACAAAACCACCATATCGCTAGTAGAAAGTAAACATCAAAAAGAAGAAGTAGAACTGAGAATTTGAATCTTATCCCTCAAATTCGAAATGGCATAAGAATATATGACAATCATGTACCTACTTCAGTATTTCTACACGTTATGGATGAGAAAAAAAGTTAAACACAACCATGAAATCATACCAGACAAGCCATATGAGAGTGGCTCCCACTTGATTGACTAATAGAAGCAAGCAGAGAATGTAAGGAATGTCATATTTTTTATGAACCATAAGAAATGACTATCATATCTTGTGATTGCTCAAAAGAACCACTTCCCAGATGCACCAGAACATCTGAACTATGATGTGGTAAGAAGTATGAATAAGCAATAAAGAGTTGCATGAATGAGCTCATGCAATTATAAATGAAACACTCATACAACAATGAACAAATAAATGTGCCTAGAGGTTCATGAAAATATGCCTAGAGGTTCATGAAAATGTGCCTAGAGGTTTATGAAAATATGCCTAGAAGTTCATGAAAGAAAATACACACTTAGGTTCATGAAAGTATACACTTAGGTTTATAGCAATAAACTTAGGTTAATGAAAATATGAGGTTCATGAAAATATGCCTAGAGGTTCATAAAAATATGCCTAGAGGTTCATGAAAATATGCCTAAAGGTTCATGAAGGTATGTTTAGAGGTTCATGAAAATACACACTTGGGGTTCATTAAAATATGCCTAGAGGTTCATGAAAATACACACTTAGGTTCATGAAAATATGCCTAGAGGTTCATAAAAATATGCCTAGAGGTTCATGAAAATATGTCTAAAGGTTCATGAAGGTATGTTTAGAGGTTCATGAATATACACACTTGGGGTTCATTAAAATATGCCTAGAGGTTCATGAAAATACACACTTAGGTTCATGAAAGTATACACTTAGGTTCATAACAATAAACTTAGGTTAATGAAAATATGAGGTTCATGAAAATATGCCTAGAGGTTCATAAAAATATGCCTAGAGGTTCATGAAAATATGCCTAGAGGTTCATGAAAGTATGTTTAGAGGTCCATGAAAATAAGCCTAGAGGTTCATGAAAATATGACTATAGGTTTATGAAAATAAGCCTAGAGGTTCATGAAAATATGCCTAGAGGTTCGTGAAAATATGCCTAGAGGTTCATGAAAATATACAATTAGGTTTATGAAAATATGCCTAGAGGCTCATGAGAATACACACTTAGGTTCATGAAAAATACACACTTAGGTTAATGTCGATAGTCATGTAGGTTCATGTCGATATCCTTAGATGTTTATGAATATATGCCTAGAGGCTCATACACACTTAGGTTCATGAAAAATACACACTTAGGTTCATGTCGATAGTCATGTAGGTTCATGTCGTTATCCTTACAGTTACAGGTTCATGCTAATAGTCTTGCAAGTTCATTTAGCCTAATTTACTTTTCAGGCTAACACACCCAAGTTCATGCTGATAGTCTTTAAGGTTCATACAATAGTCGTATAAGGTTCATGATCATTGTTTTCTTTTTACTCATTTTTTTGGTTAATCTCGGTTTTACCTACATGTTCATTAGTTTTCACTTGCGGATTCACTAATTTCACTTGCAGTTTCATGAGTATATCGTTGCAGTTTCATGACTTTAACAAGTTCACTAATTTCATAGTGTAGGTTCATAAGTTTACACTTGCAGGTTCATAATTTTTCACTTGCAGGTTCATAAGTTTATTCTTGCGGGTTCATTAGGTTTTTTTACAAACAAAACTCATGGACAAGAGACATGACGCTCATGTTGAGTGCCTCGTCACTTGCCACAAACCTACCTTTACGAATTGTTAACTATAATCCAAAACTGAATTACTTGATAAACTGTATGACCTTATGTTCATGTCGATAGCTTTACAGGTTCATGCCGATAGTCTTGCAGGTTCATGAAAAGAAAAAATAAACTTTAAGTTCATTAATTTTTACTCACATGTTCCTTAATTTTCAATTGCGGTTTCACTAATTTCACTTGCACTTTCATGAGTATATCCTTGCAGTTTCATGACTTTATCAAGTTTATTAATTTCATAGTGTAAGTTTAGACTTGCACGTTCATAATTTTACACTTGCAGGTTCATAATATTACTCTTGCGGGTTTGTTAGGCTTTTTTTACAAGAAATTATATTAGAACTGAATCGGTGCACAGTAAGAAAGGGGTCTTGCACTGTCAACCAGTGTTTAAAAGAAGACCAAAATAAAAGTCACAAAACTGGCATTCAGAAAAAGCTAAAAATAAAACCATGTCATCCCCAACGTGATTAGTACACTTGTTTGGTAGAAGGAGATAAGCTAAGCAAATGCTTAGAGGTGTTCAAGCAAGGCTTAACCAAATTGTTCATTCTGCAGAAACTACAACATAATGAACATCAAAACACAATTTTCATTCTGCAAGTATAGAGAAGTAGTTCAATATGCCAACTGATGCCCAGTGAACGAGGCTAATTGTCAAATCTGCAGCCTTCACCTCCCAAACATGCAAAAAAAAGTCAAATACAAAATCACTAACTGAAATGTGAATCTAATGGGAAATCAAATTACCGTGTATTACCTCTGATGGTTCAAACCAGACATCTGGCACAAGAGATTCTCTATATAAGAAGCATGACTGCAGATCATGTCAAGAATATACAAAGGGATCAAAGCTTAATTCAATTCTTACCAGGGAAAACAGTATCACTAACAACATAATCAACAAGGCGGAACCCCTAGATTAAGATTACAGTTGAATTGCTGTAGAAGCTAAGTAAGCGAAGGAGTGTGTGTATTTGGAGATGGATAGTGCGCCGAGCAACACGAATTGGCAGTGGTGACATAGAATGAGCGCCATCTGGAGTTTTCAACGTTGGGGAGAATGAACATGTTGTATGAATAAAGAGTTGAATATTTGCTCAATATATACACAGAAGACACACCAACTAACCTCAGAGTTATAAAACTTAAGCTCCTTTGAGCAAACCAGGAAACCAATCACACCACTGAAGAACAAGCAAAGCAATGAATAAAACGAGTAACTGGGCATATGCATGTTGAGTTCTCTATGGATGGAATATATTATCATAAGTTTACACCAACCTCATCACTACTCAACTTCGCACCAAACCAAATTACTCAAGTTGGCTCCATGGTTGAACTTTCAAAGGCATGGCATCACACAACTGGTTACTAATCACATATAAAGGAAACTAACAGGAATCAATGCTACTATAAAATATAAAAATGAATACAATTGACAATTCGAACAGAATGAATACATTTAATTGGGAACAATAGGAAATGATAAAGGTAGGCATCTGAACATTGGAACCAAAGAACAAAAACATGGAAACACAACTGCATCAAAACATTAATTTACATTCCATCAAGCAGCTGATATGCACAAAACAATTGAATCTCCATCTAACAAGAATGCAGAATCAGATCCATCTTCAACACATATAAGCATAAAAATCACTCGGAAGAGCACCATGATGAGGTTTGAATCAATTGCAACACAACAACTTTCTTTCTCATGAGATTAAGATTCACAACCAATCAAAACCCTAGAATCGATCAATCGTTGTTACTTTACCATGGCAAACTTGATTCGAGATTCGTCTCTGAAGTAGCTTCATATGGGTAGAGTGTTGAGGTGCTTGTCCGAAGAGGAGGCCACTTCCTTAAAAGAGGTTGTCGCGATGGGAGACGCGGAGAGAAAGGCAGAATTACATGGCTTCGATGGTTGACCTAGAATTTTGAATTTGACAGAGGTGATGAGAAATCGACGATATCTGGATTCGCGTCGAAAATCGAGACATGGAATAAGAGATTCCTCCATCGAAGACAAGTAAGGAGGGAAGGCATCAAGGAGGATGTTGACGATGGTCTGCCATGGAAGCCGCACGCGGGGACGAAGAAGAACATCTCCGTATAAACTGACGAAAATGCCCTTAATGAATTAAAACCTATTGAAACGCATAATTAATCGTAGCCGTTAGATTATGACGATCCAATGGTCGGGATCGTATCCTCATGTCCTCACCAGAAGACTTGTCCTCGTATGATTCTATAAACTATCTCAGTATTATGAATTTAACGAGATATAATAAGTAAACGAGATTCATATTTTAAAGGTATAATGCCGGGATAAATTACTAATATAATTTATTTTGGTAATTTGGGTATCGTTTTTAGATCAGGGTTCAATAGTTCGTTGACAAGGCTCCAAACTCCGTCTTCAATCTGTTCGTCGCATTTCTGTTTCAGGCAAGTGGCGGTTTGCTCTTGCTTTCTCTTCACCTTGCATATTTAGCCGACCATTAATATTGAAATTAATTGTTGAATAATTGAGTAATTTCTAAAAAAAACCTAATTAATTGTTTGGAACACTTGTGTGCTAAATTTTTTTGTATCTAGGTTGTTAGATATTTTTCATATCTATATTTAATTATAAATACTAGGTTGATTAACGTTTTAAAGAGGGTGTGTGTGGCCTTTGTTTGCTATGTGTGGACTTAAGTGTAGTTTTGAATATTAATTTAATAAGCACATGCACGTGTATGCAGGGATATTATTCCAAAGCTCGGGTGTTAGTAGTGGTGCTAGAGATGGGTTGATTTGGGACACACTCCTTATTAATCTCAGTAACATGATTATTGATGGGAGATAAAGGTGTTGATAACTCTTCAGGTAAGGTCGGCTCATTTGGGGTGAACCCATTAACATTAGGTATGGGTGGTTCGGGAATAGTTGATTCATTATGAATGGGAGAAAGGACTGGTGAAGGTTCATCATGAATTAGGGCTGGTGGTGAGGAATCTAGAGCTTCAGATGAGCGGGTACTTTTCCGCCCAAGACCTAAGGACTTTCCTTCCCGCATAACTACACAATATAGCAGCAATAAAAGGATAAGGGGAAGCCAGAACAAGAGACAGGATTTAAGAACACAACATGGCATAGACATATTTACAAGCATCCATGCTTAATTAGCAAAACAAATCAGATCAGACATTTCATTCATAAAAAGGAAACCAAATAAGATTTACAAGCATGTCATTCATGAAAAGCTTATCAAAAAGTCTACAAACCCTAATAGCCTTCTCTGAACTATTAGTGCATAGACATATTTACAAGCATCCATGCTTAATTAGAAAAAAAAAAATCAGAACAAACATTTCATTCATAAAAAACAAACCAGACAAGATTTACAAGCATGTCATTCATGAAAAGCTTATCAATTCCATGGTTATACCTAGAAAACTGATGGAGATGGTAGACTTTGATGCTGAATGCAATACGAGAGAGTTGTGAAAAAGAATAGGAGAAGTAATGTATATTTTAAGGATGAAGAAATTACGTTTTAGTAGAGATTTTAGGGAGTATAAGATTCTTTTTTCCCACCGATATCTCAGGAGGAAGATATTGTGGCGAACTTCATTGGCGCCAAAGTGCATATTAAGGAAATTATATTGGCGCCAATTTCATAAAAAAAAGATTTGCACAGTTTGCCCTAACAAGAATTTGGCTCCATTTCTGTCAAAAATTCCTGCTAAACTCAAATCTTCGAGAATCTTAAACATCAAAATCGGGAAATTCAAACTTCATAAAATGAAAAATACTAAACTCCAAATTGCTAAAAAAACGAAACCTAGAAAGATATCAATGTCTAGAATACAGAAGATTCAGAAAAATGTCACATTAAACATACCTTAATTAGATTAGGGATTTGGTTAGAGGAGATTAGGGCTTCTCGACTATTTATTCCATCCTCTCGCTAGTTCATACCATCCCATTCTAGCCAAATCCATTCCGTTCTCGATCTATAACTCCATCATTCTGGATCTGTAATGAATTAGGAAGTAATTATCGGATTCAGGAAATTCCCATTCAATAACAACGAGAGAACGAACTAACTGACCTTGAAGACCATGCCATCGCCTGCAGACGACCTTGAATCTCAGACTGCGTTTCCTGACCGTCGCTCAACATCGACTTTGAAGCTTTGACTGTGTTTTCAATATTCACCGCGACCTCGCGCATGCAAAGACGAATCGATGTTGACAGCGAGCTCCAACGGCCTCTTCCTGGGATGGAGATTTGGAGTTGGGATAGTGTAGAGGAGCGGCAGATCTGGCGTTGCCTCTTGGGGAAGGGGATCATGCGAGATCGGAGCTGAATCGAACCAGAGTAGTTGGTATTGATGCTTGGCGATGGAGAATTTTGAGTTGAATAGTAGAAGAGGTAGAAGAAAGGGACTCTACAGGTGGGAGTGGTAGCAGATGAACGAAAACCCTAAACAAGTTGCCTCTTTTTGTCTTTTTCCTCTGTGCAAAAATAAATAAAAACGGACATACCTTAACATGGTTAGCAGATGTATAACATGATACATGGTTAGTAAAAGGTAGCATTGAGTTTTATCATTTTTATGTGCATCGATCACTTTGTTGCATTTCTATAACAACTACTGAAGTATAATGTAACATTTTGAAATGTTGAACCAAGATTTTTATGAAATCCAATCTAAGTATAATTAAATTTGTATTTTTATCATTTTTCGTTAAACGTTGCGAACTCGCTTTAACGTAGTTTGTATATACTATTTTACGAGGGTCATTTACATCATTGATCACTAAACTTTCAAACGTCTTCCTAATTCGTCTTTAAACTATTACTCTAACTATGAATAGTTTTAATTTCATTTACATATAAATATCACTCATTCCATTTAAAAATATATATAGTAATTTTAATATGTTTAAAGATATAGCTATTGTTCTTCGAGTCACTTCGGTAAAACTATATCACTGTTAATCAACTATTATATAACTCATATGTCGATCTTACATTATGATTTACACATAGATATTCTCATCACATCGGTAAAACTATATCATTGTTATTCAAATACTATTAGATTAATTCATAAGTCAAACTTAGATTTCGTTTTACATATATAAATAACACACATTGCATTTAAAAATATAAAATTTTAATATTTTAAACGATATACTTGAGAATGTTGTTCTTCGAGTTACATCGGTAAGACTATATCATTTTTATTCAAATATTATTTGATTCATATGTCGATATTACATTATTATTTATAGATAGATATCACTCATCACATCGATAAAATTATATCATTGTTATTCAAATATTATTTGATTCATATGTCGATCTTACATTATGATTTACAGATAGATATCACTCATCACATCAGTAAAACTATATCATTGTTATTCAAATATTATTTGATTCATATGTTGATCTTACATTATGATTTACATATAGATATCATTCATCACATCGGTAAAACTATATCATTGTTATTCAAATATTATTTGATTCATATGTCGATCGTACATTATGATTTACAGATAGATATCACTCAGCATATCGGTAAAACTATATCATTGTTCTTCGAGTCACATCGGTACGTAAAACTATATTAGATTGTTCTTCGAGTCATATCAGTGAAGTAAAATTGTATCATTATTATTCAAATACTATTAGATTCATAAGTCAAACTTACATTACGTTTTACATATATAGATAACACACATTACATTTAAAAATATAAAATTGTTATATTTTTAACAATATACTTGAGAATGTTGTTCTTCGAGTTACATCGGTAAAACTATATCATTGTTATTCAAATATTATTTGATTCATATGTCGATCTTACATTATGATTTACAGATAGATATCACTCATCACATCGGTAAAACTATATCATTGTTCTTCGAGTCACATCGGTACGTAAAACTATATTAGATTGTACTTCGAGTCATATCAGTGAAGTAAAATTGTATCATTATTATTCAAATACTATTAGATTCATAAGTCAAACTTACATTACGTTTTACATATATAGATAACACACATTGTAATTAAAAATGTGAATTTTAATATTTTTAACGACATACTTGAGAATGTTGTTCTTCGAGTTACATAGGTAAAACTATATCATTGTTATTCAAATATTATTTTATTCATATGTCGATGTTACATTATGATTTACAGATCGATATCACTCATCGCATCGGTAAAACTATATCATTCTTCTTCGAGTCACATCAGTACGTAAAACTATATTAGATTGTTCTTTGAGTCATATCAGTGAAGTAAAATTGTATCATTGTTATTCAAATATTATAAGATTCATAAGTCAATCTTACATTACGTTTTACATATATATTTATTTATAATAAGTTAACTTATTATAATTAAAAAAAGATTAAAAAATAATGACACTCAATGGATCTCATTTAATCAAACAAATTATTTTTGGCACTAAATTTGTCACTAATATCATCATCCTAGCATATATCTCATCTAAACACGGGTCGTGCATATGATGAATTAGTGCCAAATTTAACAGAAATTGAGGATGCCTCACCCTGGAAAATCCATGTACAGAACATGTATACGATGATTCTAATTAAGTACTCAAATTAGTCCCAAATTTTACTTGTAACACATGAGAAATGTAAGATCAGTACGTATGATAGATGAGGAGGCTGATCCAATTTAAGAATGACGAGAATTGAGTTGTACCGTTTGTTTGAGCAGGTATATACGGTGTACATAAGGGTTTAGTTGTAAGCCTCTATCTTTTAGTAGAGATTATAAGGTTATTAGCTAGCTAGGTTAAGATAAGTATAATATGAAGAAAGAAAGTAAAATTGATTATCAACTAGGTTAAGGTATCTACCTAGGGTTTGAAGAGTATTTGCGTTTAAGTCTTGTATGTATACATATAAAATTTAAAAGATATAAAATAATCAAATCATTTTTAATATTTTATAACTAAATGTCTTTTCAAAGTAGATATACTTAATGAAAAAGTATCACATGAGAATATATTATATGGTGAGAATTGAGAATGAATCTCCACTCTCCATTTTGAACCAATCGGACGGCTCACATCAAGTAGCACTTGATTTTCTCACGCGCGTGTGGCCTTCTCCATTAAATCCTTTCTATTATTCTGTTCTCCTCTTCTCCTCTTCCTCGCTCTTTTCTTTCTGCCGTCGATCTCCTCTCTTCCTCCTCTTCTCCTCTTCTTCTTCTCTTTCTCTTCTCCTCCTCCTCTTCTCCTCCTCGTTCATTTTAATCTCGACTCTTCATTCTCCTTATCATTGTTTATTTCTCTCGATTTCTTCTGTTTTTGATTTGTAATTGATTTTTGGTTTTGTTCATGTGTTGCAGGTGTTCTTAGCTCGTTACACATCAATTGGCGTCATGGAACCAGGTTAATTTGTTTAATTAGGCTTCATTCTCGTTTTTCAGATTGTTTGTTTATCTTTTGTTGAATTTTTGCTGAATTATTGTGTACGAGATATCCTTTGATTGATTTCAGTAATTTCAGTGATTTTCAGTGTTGATTTCATCTTATTAGTATTCCTATGTATGATTGTTGCTTCAATTTCGACAATCTGTAGTTGCTTGCAATTGATTCCAGGTTTTAGGTCTTTTAGCCATTAATTAGTTTTTCCCCATTGTTCTGTATTTGATTGTGTTTTTGCTTTGTTGATATTCAGGAAATTGCATTCCTGTTTACAATGATGTTGATGTTGCTAAGCCTTTTGTTGGTCAAATATTTTCTTCACTTGATCAAGGGGTTCAGTTTTATTTGAACTACGCAAATGAATGTGGATTTAATGTTCGTATGGGTACACGTACAAAAGCGAATGATTCCAGTAAAGTAGTTCTCTGGAACTATTTGGTTTGTAGCAAGGAAGGATTCACAAAAACACGTGTTTTAACCCCAAGTTCCCAGATGTCAAAGAAAAGAAAAAGGACTTCAGACAGATGCGGTTGCAAAGCAAAGATAGCTCTTCGATATGGTGGACGTGATGGATATTGTGTAAAGAGATTTGTGGAATCTCACACTCATGATATGGTTCCTAAATCTTATCAACATTTCTTGAAGAACAATCGAAAACTGACTCCATTCCACCAGGACTTCATTATTAACTGTTTAAAGTCAAATCTTGGTACAAGTCAAGCATACAAGTTGCTCAAGAATTCTGTTGGTACATACTCCGATATTGGTGCTACAATGATTGACTTCAAAAACTTCAAGAGGGATTTGAACTCGTATATGATTGGTTGTGATGGTCAAATGATAATTGACAATATGGTTCGTAAGAAGGAAATGTGCGAGGCGTTCTATTTCGATTATGCTGTCAATGAAAAGAATGAGTTGAGCCGTTTGTTTTACTCTGATCCCATCAGTCGCAAAAGTTATTCATTCTTCGGTGATGTTGTCTCAGCCGATGCAACATACCAGTTTAATAGGTATGTACAATAAAATCACATTCACATGCACACTTGAGTAATTCACATGCACATATGTACAAATTACATGCACCTTAAGTTTGTATGTGATTAATACCTATATCCAATTATTCTGTTTTGTTTATTCACATGCATACCTGAGTAATTGACATGCATATATGTTCAAATTACATGCACCTTAAGTTTGTTAGTGATGCATACCTATACCCAGTTATTCTGGTTTGTTTATTCACATGCATAATTGAGTAATTCACATGCACATATGTTCAAATTACATGCACCTTAAGTTTGTATGTGATGACTAGCTATACTCACCTTCTGTTTTTTGTTTATTAACATATTTTTAGGTATGATATGGTTTTCATCCCATTCACCGGAGTTGATAATAACAAGAAATCAGTCACTTTTGGTTTTGGTTTACTCTTGAATGAAGATATTCCATCATATGTGTGGTTATTCGAGAACTTCAAGAAAGCAATGGGTCATGAGCCACATGTCATTTTAACTGATCAAGACGCCATACCTCAGAGGCGGCGATCGTCGTAGGTTGGGCGGCGATCGCTGCAATTAATTGACAAAAGTCGTAGCCAGTTGAATTGGCGGCGATCGCTGCTTTTTGGGGCAGCGGTCGCCGGAGGCAAGGCGGCGGTCGCCGCCATTAAATGTCAAAAAGCCGTAGAAAAAAGGAATTGGCGGCGGGGGCTGCTTTTGGGGCGGCGGTCGCTGCCCGGTTGTTGCCTGGTCGCCGCCTTCACTTCGTGGCGTCATCCAATTGTTTCCCTGCATAGCTTAGTTCCAAACAAAAGCGTACGAAAGAGAATTAATGTGAGAGAGATTTATTGAAGAAAATAACTACCTATCATCGGGTTGCCTCCCGATAAGCGCCTTAGTTAATGTCGTGGCTCGACATCGTACTCAGATGATTCAGCTGACACCATTCGGTTTCGAGATAACCGATCCTTTCTTGAACTCTTTGTTGAACCACACATGGAAAGATCTAAACCTTTTTCCATTCACTTTGACCACCTTATCCTTAGCAATGAAAGTAATGTCTTTCTATTTCCCTTTGTTGATCTTACCGGGCGGTTGTTGAAGCTCAATCTTAAGTGTCTGCACACTAGAAGACAATGGTTTCTCGCCTGACAAGGTTAGCACAGTGGGGCGAATGCCCAATGGATGAGAAGGAAACTTACCGTCGCGGTCTAAAATAGCCTGAACTTCCTGCAAATTAGTAGATACAACAACATGTACAAGTGCATCTCCTACGACATTCTCTACAGTAGGATTAATCACATCGATAACATTTAGAGAATTTTTCTCAATGGCGTTCATATCATATATATTGTATTGAACCTTATCCCCATCAAACTCCATCGTCAAAGCACCTGTACTCACATTAATATTTGTATTTGCAGTTTTTAGAAAAGGTCTCCCTAACAGAATAGGGGTTGCATGTTTATCATGGTTCATGTCAAGCACGAAAAAATCAGCAGGAAAAGTAAGATCATCAACTTGAACAAGAACATCCTCTATTACTCCAATAGGTCGCACATTAGATCGATCAGCTAGTTAAATAACTACTCTAGTCTCGTGAATAGGTCCTAACCCCAAGGTTTCACATAGAGATGAAGGTAAAACATTAATGGAAGCACCCAAATCTAATAAAGCTTTATCGAACTTGGTACCTCCAATTGTACATGGGATTGTAAACATACCTGGATCTCCACATTTCTTAGGCAGACTCTTCTGAAATACAGCTGAGACATGCTCAACGACTTTCTCCTTCTTTTGACTATTCTTGTCTTGAGCTTTCTTTGTGGTGCACATCTACTTCGGAAACTTTGCATAACGAGGGACAAATTTTATCATATTAAGGAGAGGACGGTTTACCTCAACGTTTCTGAACATCTCAAATATGTCCTTGTCTTGCTTAAGTGGCTCGGTATGCTGCAGTGCAGATGGGAATGGTGCAAAAGGTTTCCACTCATGCAGAATTGGCTTTTCTCTAGCTTGATTTTCTTGAGCATCATCTTGCTTCATTCCACTTCTTAAGGACATTGCACTCACATTTCGAATAATCGGATTCTCTTCAGTTTGGGATGGGAGGTTCCCTGAATCCTTTGCTTCAAGCTTGCTCACCACTTGAGAAATCTGACCTATCTGTCGTTCCAAGTTCTGAATACTAGATTTTGTAGCTTCTTGGAATTGCAATGTGTTTTGCATCAACATTTTTATCATATCCTCCGTAGATGAAGATGAGTTCCTCCAACCAGAATTGTGATTGTTGGGTTGAGAGTCATACATGGGCCTTTGTTGATATCCTTCAATTGCGTTTGCTTCTTCTTGGTGTGTTGGGCAAGCATCAGTTGGGTGAAGTTCATCTCTGCAAATCTCACAAGCCTTAGCTTGCTGAGGTGTTCCTTTCAGCTTCAGGCGTCTCACTTCTTCTTTCAGAATGTCAAAGTCAGCCTGGTCAACAGTAGATTGAGAACCTGCAGCTAGAAGTGTTTGAGAACCTCTCCCACTGAACTGCCTAGAATCATCAGCTAGCGTTGCAAAGATCTCTAAGGCTTCCTCATATGTCTTCTTCAAGATGTTCCCACCACATGCAGCATTTACCATCCTACGGTCATCCTCGCGAAGACCTCCATGAAGATATAGAATCAAATCATGCTTTTCATAGCCATGATAAGGACAACTTGTAACCAGACTCTTGAAACGCTCATAATAGTCATAGAGAATTTCATTAGACTGTTGCTCAATATTGTTGATTTTCTTCTTCAGATGATTAGACTTAATCGCTGGAAAATACTTATCGAGAAACACTTTCTTCAATTCAACCCAAGTAGTGATGCTCCTTGGAGTCAAAGAATGATACCAGTCCTTAGCCGATTCCTTAAGAGAGAAGGAAAAGGCTCTCATCTTCATCTGATCTTCAGTGATATCAGATGGACACATGCTAGTGCAAACCTCATGGAACTCAGTTAAGTGCTTATTAGGATCCTCTAACGGTAGTCCATTGAATTTCGGAAGTAAATGTATCATTCCCGTCTTAAGCTCAAACTTAACGCCCTCAGTGAGTGCAGAAAATTGCACTGCTCGAGGCGCTTGCACAAGTTCTGGTTCCGTCAAGGATTCAAGAGTAACACGTTCAGCCAAGCTTCTAGCTGCCTGATGTCGTGCCCGAATAGCCTTGCGAGTACGGAGAAGAGTTCTCTCAATTTCTGGATCTAAATCAAGAGGTAAATTATTAGTAGCACGGGTGTGAACCATAAGATAGGTTCACACCAAGATTGACACACAAATCACACACAAACACAATTAGAATTGTTGCCTCCCCCGGCAACGGCGCCAATTTGATAACAACAATTTGTCGTGCTAATTGCTCCTATGCAAGTAATCCAAACAAACCTAATATGCAGTCCTAGGCAAGTAAGGGTCGAGTCCTCAGGGAGACAAATTCTAGTTCTGTATGAAATATATGTGTCAATCAAGTAACCAAAAGGGGGGTTTTGTTTGTCTTAAGTAACCAAGCATGCAAATAGTAACCAGTAAAGGATGATGGAATCAGTAATTGGGAAATAGCTCAGCCAAACAAATATCCACACTTCGTATGACAAGTTGATCTTAGATAACTCATTCAATATCTCATGCAATGGAAATTCTTATTCCTTTTCTGAATTAGCTATTAGCACAACCAGATACTAATAGCTCTAACTAATTAAACAACCATGAAACTATCAAGATTCAGTTTAATAGCAACATTAAGATCAGGAATATAATCAGGATACATCAGTATAAAACAACCAGCTTTTATCCTAGATGTAAATCAATTCTCTCCACATAAGACTAGCACAACCAGATACTAGCACGATGCAGTTGCTACTACGAATTAGATATGCTCAACCAGTAACAATCTAATTCTGCAATAGATCAATAAAGACGATACCTAGATGATCAGGCTAGAAACAATCAATATTAATCATGAAAGATTCAAGCAAGAGAATTGATTAATTCCAAGCAATTGATAAGGAACGAGAAATCTCACAACTTAATCAAAACGAATGCTTCAATTGTCTGACTAAGCAAAGGGGCTTAGTTCTTCATAACAAACTGTCTGCTGATGAAAAGAAAAGTGTAAACGGGGTTAGAGAAGAACATACTCTCCTCTAACCTAATTATATAAAAGATATCCTAAAACAAAACATAAAAACGAGTTTAAACAAATAAGGAAAAATAACAAAAACAATAGAAAATAGAGATGGTAATTCGGATCTGACAGAGGCAGCGGTCGCTGCTTTTTGGGCAGCGGTCGCCGTCAGTAAATGACTCAGAATCTTCACGTGGTTGGGCGGCGATCGTCGTAGGTTTGGCGGCGGTCGCCGCCAATAATATCTTCGTCTTCTTCTGTCTTCTCGTCGGTCTTCTGCTGGCTTCTCTTCTTCTTTTGTAATAAGTCTCTAATATCAACATAAAGCTCCATACGTCGTCTTCACTCCAAATGCATGAATAAGCTCCAAGACGCTCCTAAAACTCAGTAATCTCACCCTAAAACACCATACTTACACACTATGATATCGTGTGTATCATGGACGAAGAAGTCAATGATTCAACCAACATTTGAGATAGATGGTGCCATCTACAATCAAGGTTTAGATATGGATGAAAACAAGGTCCTTGTCTCTCAACTACTTTCTGAGATGCATGGTTGTGTCAATCTTATTGAGGATAATCCGATTGCCATGAATCATCTATTGAGTGTGGTAAGACGTGAGAAGGAATTGTTCCAAAAGTCAATGCTTCCTGATTCTACACTTGCATGTAGATCAACACAAAGTAGATTTGAGAAGTTTGTTGGTCCGGTTCCCGAGGTTATTAATATTCTTCCTCCTCCACTTACCAAGAAAAAGGGCATACCAAAATCTACTCGCTTAGTTGGTGTTGCAGAGGCAATCCGAGACAATGCATCCAAGAAGATTAGGCGTTGCACAATATGTCATGAGATTGGGCACAACAGTAGAACATGCAAGAAGGATACTCCAGTTGTTTGAAATTTATTTCTGTTATTCAAAACAACAATTATTTTCATGATATTTTTGTTGAATTTGGTATACGTGTGACAGTTGTTTTACTTTTCTGTTAATGATATACACTTTCATTTACATGCACATTTATGGAATTGACATGCAAATATTGGAAATTCACATGCACATACTGTAAAATTGCAACTTTCTGTACAAGTGCCCATATATTGGTATTCATGTGCACAATATGTGAATTCACATGCACAATATGCATATTTACATGCACATTTATGAAATTCACATGCAAATTTTGGAAATTCATATGCACATCCTTAAAAATTGCAACTTTTCTGTCCAAGTGTTCATATATGGGAATTCACGTGCACATTATGTGAATTCACATGCACATTATGTGAATTCACATGCACAATATGCATATTTACATGCACATTTATGAAATTCACATGCACATCCTTAAAAATTACAATTTTTCTGTCATATTGTTCATATATGGGAATTCACGTGCACATTATGTGAATTCACATGCACAAAATGCATATTTACATGCATCTCACTTCAAATTTTACAAGTTTTTGTTCAAGTGCACATATATGTGAATTCACGTGCACATTTTCCAAATTCACATGCACATCCTGTTGAAATAACATGCACGCACATCATAATTTTCATAACTCTAAAAACATTTCATTTGCAAATACCACACTGTAAAAACACACCACTCAATTACAATGTTCTAAAAACATATCATCCAAAATAACATCCAACTAGTAATATTTCCTCCAAAATAACACAATACATGATCATATTAGTCTTGATACTCCAACATGTATTCAAAGAGATGTTGTCTTCTTTTTTGCCTTCGAGACCATTGCTACAACCTTATTCTTCTCTGAATTCCAATGATTATCAATGATTGAAGTGCAATACTTAATCCTCATAGTTTATATTTGCTTTGCATCTTCTTTCTTTAGTTGACTGTCCCAATCATCCACACCTTTTCCAAAGTAAGTTTCCATATGTCTCATGGAAAATAACCCGCAGTCAATCTTGTTTGCATTGTCTCTCCATGACATTTCCGGTCTTACAGTAGGCACTTGGGTTTCATCTCTTAAAACTGCAGCCACGTTATCCATTTTGTGTGCCATTAAGTAGTTCACAAACAACTCTCTCTGCATTCCAAAGAAAAAATAAACAATTAATGATCCATTCTTAGTAGAATAGAAAGTACATGTGATTATTTATTAAAAAACTCACCAATTTGGATGGTACTTTTCCATACTTCTCTTGTACACCAACATCAACAGCTGAATTGTCTAGGATATCAAATCTCGGGTTCTTGACATTTATAGCAATCACATAGTAGTGTTTAGAGTGACATATTGGAAATACAAACTGTAGAAAATACAAGAATCAGAAAGTTAGAAACCATGAATGACATGCACAAAACCAGGAATAACATGCACAAAACAAGAAATGACATGCACAAGACAAGGAATGACATGCACAAGAGAAGGAATGACATGCACAAAACAAGGAATGACATGCACAATTATATTTAATAACATGCAAATACAAAAGTAACATCATGCACACTAAATATATACTGTACTTACCAAATCAATTGCTTCCTTTGTTGAAAATGAATACTCTTTCATAACCTTTTCCATTTCGTCGTTGAACATACTAGACCTATCCTCCAATGGTTCGTCTACTAAAATTGACCAGTTCTGCAAATCATTTAACATAACATTAACATGTGAACAATTAGTTTATGATCTCTTAAACTATACAATATAGTTAATGCATACCGAAACTTCTATTCTGACGAAGAACCTTCGAGGTTTTTTATCACTTTTGAATTGTTCATTCCTATTCAACTCATCTGTCCACAAGTCAATTATGTTTGAATCTACATATTGCCCATGCTTCATTGATTTAAAGTCTTCTTTTATTGCAGTTACATTCCCAAGCTTTACCACCAATTCCCTGAAAATTGACATGCACAATTAGTGTAATTGACATGCACAATAGATGTAAATACATGCACATTTGATAGATTGTGCATGCTTTGATAATATATGAATGTGTGCATGTGAATATTGAGAGTGTGCATGTGAATACTGAGAATGTGCATGTGTATACTGAGAATATGCATGTGAATACTGAGAATGTGCATGTGTATACTGAGAATATGCATGTGAATACTGAGAATATGCATGTGAATAGCTTACTTGGCATTGGATGAGTCTTCAGTTAACCAATTATACAATTTGTTCTCTGCAGCCGTTGTTTTGTCATTCAAATTTATCGCTCTTGGCTTGCAAGGTGACTTGTGGTGCTCAGATGGTTTCCATTGCCTCTTCTCTCTTGTTCCATATTCCGGTTGCACAATTTGAACTTGTTTTTCAATTTTCTTTCCTTGATTAATGTCTTCTGCATTACTAGATTGATTCAATGCTCCATCCTTCAAAAATATTTCAAAATAAAATGTTAGAAATACATGCACAATCATCCATATTCACATGCACAACCAATTATAAAGACATGAACAGAAATAAACCTTATCCTGAATCATGGTTTCTTCATCCACACTTGATCCCTTATCAACATTTTTAACTACGTGGTGTTGCAATGCTTCATCCTTCAAATTTATTTAAACAAAATAAATAACATATTAAAATTCATCATGACAGCTGAAAATATATGAACAATGATTCAACCTATACCTGAGCTATATTGATGTTTTCCTCCATTCTAGTTCTCTTCTCACTGTTTTCTTCAACTGTAAATCTAGCTTCATCAAATATGTTTTTTCTTTTGTTGTTTTTAGCTCTGGTATATGTCCGTGGTATATCCGGCACACCTTCTCTAGCTGTTTGTGCATCCCAAAATGTTTCAGTGTATGATGTTGGATCCGGGAAACCGCTTGGACATACACCAGGAATACCCAAGGTAAACAATGGTCCAGCATAAGACTCTTTAAGCTTTATTGTCCTTTCAATTTCCTCAATGCACTTTTCAGCCTCCTCCCAAAATTCTTGCTCCGTTGATGTCTCTACAACCTCCTCTGGTTTCTTTTGAGTGTCAAGTGGACTCAATTTCAAATTTAACATCTTCTCAAGATCTTCATAAACCTTAACAAACAAAGTGTTGTTGGCTAATTGTGCAGGGGCTGCCTTAATTCTATCTAGGTACCTGCTTATGAACTTTGCAAGCTCCTCGCCTTCTTCTATTACGCTACGAAGAAATCCCTGTCCACATTAAAATTGACAAGCACATTCATGAAATTGACATGCACATTAATGTAATTGACATGCACATTTGATGTATATACATGCACATTTGATGTATATACATGCACATTAATGTAATTGACATGCACATTAAAGTAATTGACATGCGCATTTGGTGTAATTGACATGCACATTAATGTAATTGACATGCACATTTGATGTATATACATGCACATTTGACAGATTGTGCATGCTTTGAATAATATATGAATATGTGCATGTGAATAGTGATCATATGCATGTGAATAGCAAATATGTGCATGTGAATATCTTACCAGTAAATCTTCCTCTGATTTAGTTCTTGGTTGCTCTGTAGGCTTATCCTTGCCTTTTTGTTCTTCAGGATTTTCTTGTTTTTTATCTTCTTTTTGCGGGCTTTCTCGAACATATCCCAAGCCAAATCCTCCAATCATAATCTCATCCGTTTCTTTTTTTCTCAAAGATTTTGTGTCCCAGTTTTTAATTATAGGCAACTCCCTCTTTGGTTTCTGATTCTTAATCAACATTCTGTCAACATACATCATCTGTATAAAATAAGAAGAAGAAAATTAGATGCATATTTTTAAGGAAAACAACAAGTACAATCACATGCACACTGTGATCAAAGACATGCAATTATTGTACAATAACATGCAAAACTGAGGCAAACACATGCAAATAATTATAATTTTAGTCACTTACCAGTGGTAATAGAACTGGACCTCGGAAAACTCCCTTCATAGTTTTCTCCCATACCTCAGTGTGATTAATTAAGTTTCTCATCACAAGCTCACACCAATTGTACTCACCTATCTTGCTAGTGTCCTTCAGGGCATCTAGGATTCTTGTGTTCAGTTTTCCGGATAGGTTACACTCTACAACAAGTGTGTACATAAGGGTGATGATGTTCCTTCTAAACCAATCATCCGCCGTTTTGTTTTTAAGCAGAACACGACTGAGATCGGTTGGTGTAAGACTCTTTACATCCCTTAATTTCTTCTCTCCACTCTTGGGATCTTCAATAGGGTCAAACTGCTCTATTAAACCATTAAGCAACTCTGTATTGGTTACAGCAGAAGGAATGTTAATTTTAGTATCACCGTGAGGAAAGCCTAAGTACGTCTGAACATCATCCTCTTCTATCCGCATAATACTTCCTTCATCTCCAATCTTTATTGAAGAAGCAACATGGTTGAATTGGCTTAATATCCAATATGACATTCTCCAAGGAATTTTTCCAATATTCCATTCCAACATGCACCCGAAACCCATATCCTTAAGGGCTTGCTTTTGTACTGGTTCAAGATTATTAATTGTTTCAACCAACAGTAGAGGTGGACTTCTTGTCTTGATGGTTACGTATCCAGATTTCAGCTCTCTAATTCCAACTCTTGTTTTTTTGGGATTCCCCACATTCTGTCTTGATGAACCTTCTTGCCTTCGAAACTTTTTCATAATTTTTTCCACAGGATCCTTGTCCTTATGAACCATTGGTTCCTTACCTTTTCCTGTTGAAGTAATCGAAGCTTCTGCTAATCTAGGACTCGTCCTAGTTCTTTCTCTTATAACCAATGGTCTTGATGTTGGTTTTTTGTTCTTCATTGTTGTTTGCTTTACTTTCTTTACCTTTACAACTGTAAAATTCAGAAATAAATCAACAATTAGTCAGTTGTTACAACTTCCCAAACACATAGAAATACATGCACAAATCAGAGAATTGCATGCACATATATGAAATTCACATGCACAGTTTGTAAATACACATGCACATCCTGTAAAATTGCAATTTTCTGTGCATGTCTTTATATGGGAATTCACGTGCACCATATGTGAATACACATGCACAATATGCATATTTACATGCACACAAATTATCATAACCAGAGAAAATACATGGACTAGTAATTAACCTTTTCCTTTATCAATCATATGCACACACAAGCAAAATTTGATGCACTCCCAACATAAATTTCATGCACAACAATATAAAGTACATTTATATGAAATCTACTTTACCTTGCGCTTCATTTGTTGTGATTGGATTTGGATCTTTTGGTTGTTGACTTGTGTTTGGAACTTCACTTGTTTCTTTTTCCAAGTCTGATACAACACCCATGACAGTATCAGTGACATTGGTGTCTTGTACCTTCTTTGTCCTGCCTTCTCGATTTGCATCTTGAACAAAAACAATATAAGATTAGTAATGAACGTAGTACAATATTTCTTAGGAAGACATAGATTAAGTACTAAATTATCAAAGTTGGACCTCTATGCAAAGTTGTTTCCCCAATAGTCATGGTAGCGTCCTAGAAATGTATTACTCTAGGTGTGCTACCCTTTTCATCATCATTTTTCTGTTTTTTTGCAGCTGCTACTTTTTTAGTTTTTGCTTTACATTTAGCTATCAATATAGGAATTTTTTTTAGTAAATAAACCTTCAACTACATGCACTTTCAGTCATATTAACATGCACATTTAACATATCCACATGCACATAATCACTCAGAATCAATCACACATCCTAGTTGGAGACCCAGGGGAAAATCGAAACCTAAGGAAGCAAGGCGATCCGCACAAGCATTTGCTTCCCTAGGAACAAAACGAAGTTGGATGTCCCACTTCTACAAAAAAAAAGCCCCGACAAGAGGAGACGAGGCTAGCAAAAGGGTGGAGATGTTGATCGACTCCATTGATAAGGTCCACGGCGAGAAGGGAGTCAGACTCGAAAACGACACGTCTCATACCTTTGTCCCAAGCCATCGTAAGACCATGTAAAATGGCCCAGATTTCCGCCGCCAGAATAGGGCAAAGCCCGATGTTATAGACGAAGCCCGCCTGCCAAGCACCCACATTATTTCGGATCAGACCTCCTGCACTCGTTGTTTGATTAAAATCCCGAAAGAGCCATCGACATTCACTTTCACCCAATCCAAAGGAGGGGGGTCCAAAGAAAGTGGCTTGGGAGGGTTCTCTGGATAGAAGCAGAGGAATTGTTAGCAACCTGAGCACGCTGGAACTACATCACTTGGTCCAGAATGAACGCTCTCTTGCTTGTGTTGAGACGGCCAGACTCGAACACAACATCATTTCGCCAACGCCAGAGCCACCAAAAGGTGGTGGCAAGGAGAACGTCGTCAGGGCAATTCGGGATAAGTTGGTACTTGTTGCCAAGTCCTTTCTGCAGCCAGGTGAGGTGCTGGTCCGAATTAAAGGAGTGCAGTTTTGAAGCTGGGATAAGGGACTTCCAAACTTTCTGCGCCTCCCGACAGCTCCTGAGAAGGTGAGGGATCGTCTCGGGAAAGTCCTTGCAGGCCGGGCACAGGTTGGAAGAAGTGAGGTGTCTTCGATGTCGCTCCGAGTTGGTGAGAATGTTTCCTTGCAGCACAAGCCAGAGGAAGATCTTGATTCTCTCAGGGACGCAAACTTTCAACGTACGTTTGTACAGCTCCCCAACATCAGCATTTAGCTCTTCGGTACCTGCATCACGAAGAAAGTTGTAAGCAGAAGCTCTAGAAAACATACCCGAAGAGGTTTGGATCCAAAAAACAGAATCATCATCATTTGTATTTGCATTTAATCCCGTGGCGCCAATTTTCAGAAGCCAAGAAGTGGGGAGGAGATGTTGAAAGGAGCTCCAAATCCATCTCGAAACCGGATTCCAGAAATCCCGAAGGACTTGGTTTTCCATCGCAGCAGGGACAAGGGACAAAGTCAGCTCCTTGAGCGACACACACCCCCACCCAACGGTCCTCCCAGTATCTGCATCTACGACCATTGTCGATACGCCATTGAGCCCCATGAGTCGTGGCCATAGCGGACCCCCATTGGATGCTCTTCCAAGTAGCAGACCCATTAATAGAAGTCGTTTGAGCGAGATCACTCGTGACCACATTCAGGCCGTATTTAGCCTTCAAGATATCACCCCAGAGACCACTAGTCCCGACAAGCAATCTCCAACCAAGTTTCCCGAGCAAAGCAACATTCATATTCTGAGCACTCCGAATACCGATCCCGCCCTGTTTCTTCGACTTGCACAGTTCATTCCACGGGACTAAACGAATTTTCCTTTTACCATCCCGATCACCCCACACAAAGCCTCTTGTAATGAGATCAACCTTGTCGCAAACGGTTTTTGGGACCCGATATGGGAGATCATAATCTTCACATAATCACACATATATGGGTTATGTCATTCATGTATATTTGAATGATGATGATTTATATATGGGCAAATAAAAACTTGAAATTGCATACATAAGGCAATATGCTGTCGTAGATTATGCACCAAGATATGGGAGAAGGCAATTGATTTCATATATACTCATGGGTGAAAATCAGAACCATATACTCCCTCCGTCCCCTTTTGATCTTCCCATTTCAAACGGGCACATTTGTCGATGCACGTTTTGTTTCGCTAATATCTCTAAATATACGATGATAAAAAATATAATTTTTTTATATTGTCAAAGTACTCATTGAGGCGAATCAAATGAGATCTCGCATGCCTATATTTATGTCTATATGTTGGAAGAAAACGAGAAGATTCTCTCGGTTTGTGAATAGTGTCGAAAAAGTAAATGGGCCTTATATTAAGGAACGGAGGGAGTATATTACCTTAATATATTCCTGAGAAACCAGCTCTTACACTACAACGGAGTTAACGCCTTAAAGGCGTTGGATCAAATATGGAGGAATGGTCAGGATTCACTCGTAATTTTCAATAATAAAAAAGCGTTTTAATATTTACAAAATTTCCCTAAATCTAGCTATCAATCTCAGTAGAGGTGTTGCCGGTTCCGGATCATGAACCGCCGGTTCAAGGTTCATGAACCGCCGGTTCAAGGTTCAACATGTGCTTGAACCTGAACCTAAACCTTTAAGGGGACGGTTCAGTCGGTCCGGTTCCGGTTTTGACCGGGTTTGACAAAAAAACCCGGTTCCGGTTCCGGTTCGACCCTGAACCACAATAATTTTAAAAAGATAAAAAATATATATGAAATTTATATTTTAAAATTTTACTATATTTTTTTAATGAGCTCAAATATCTAAGTGTAATCAAGAAATTGAGTCATTAGAGGCCTTCAACTTGTAAGTAATTTGTTGTTTTTATATACACAATTATGAGGGTGTTTTTTTCTTCTTCTAAATTCGAATGTCGAACACTATTTTATTACCAACATAAAACATTTAGAAACTTCTCACATTGAAAACTACCTGAGAGGTTGAAATCTATATATTAAAAAATAAAATTCTTCATCCTCCACTCAATTTTTATGTATATATTTTGATATTTTTTTGTGCGAATTGACGGTTAACCGGACGGTTTAGGTTCCTGACCGATTTACCCGGTTAACCTTCATTAAAACCGCCGATTCAAGGTTCCGTAATCTCATGAACCTGAACCTAAACCTAAACCTAAACCGTTAGTAAGGCAGTTTGGCCGGTCCGGTTCCGATTCTGGTCCGATTTGGCCGGTCCGATTAACCTTTTAACACCTCTAAATCTCAGCCCTCTCACTCTCCTCCCTAATTCTTCTCTCTCGATCTCACCCCTCTCTCTCTTTCTCCTCTCAATTCGCCGCCTCTCTCTTCTCTCTCAGCCCTTTCCCCTTCAATTTGTCGCCTCAAGTTGAAGATGAGGGCCGCCGCCGCAAGCCCGCTAACCGTAGTTCGTACCCTCGTACTCGCCCAAGCGCATCTCGACGCAATACCGTATCCCCCAATTCGCTGCAGTGAACCCGCCGTCTTGCTCGCCATTCTTGCAGTCGTTCGTAGTCGCCGGTAAGCCTCAATTTGGTGTGTTTTTGTTGAGTAGATTAGGGTTTACAAATTAGGGTTTTCGTTCTAATTCCGCAATTCGTCGTTTCCTTCTAATGAACATAAGGTTTTGATGAGATTTTGGGGCTTCTGGATTTTTTCTAGGTTTGAACTGTGAACTAAGCCATATTTGAACTGGGAGAGGCAAGACTTTGAAGACTGAAGACGACTTCTCATGTGAGTTTCTTCTTTTACCCAGTATCTATAATGTCCATTCATTTGTGATTTGCCACCAATCGTTTGATCCAGACCAGTCACCTTGAGATTGCTTCGCAACATCAGTAAGTACTCTGCAATAAAACAAACTGATATAAAAGTAACCCTAAAAATGGAGGTGGCAACATCAAAGTGAGTTAGCCAGCAAACTGAACTGCAACGGGAATCAAAACAAAAAGCTAAAATGAAAACCATTCAATCTCATTATAAAGTCGAATCCCAGTATCTTTTTCCGCAGATTGTTTATCAGGGGAGAAGTTGCAGAAGATAGGAAGACGGTGGTCGAGAAAAGGCCGGTGAGCGAGGCGGTTATTCTGACAGAGAGATGCAGGCGCTGGGTAACCTGCACGACGACTCTCAAACTTAATTCCAGTCTCCAGAGATTGAAAGTTGCGGTATGCAGAGGTATGCAGAGCCGGGCAACCATTGTTTTGCGATAAATTTCTGTGGGCTGTTGATAATGTGAGAGAGAAGTGATGGTAACTATTCCTGCAAGAGACAAGTCCTCATCGTTGTTAAGTCCAACTTGCAACCAAAACACTCCAAATACTTTTCGTGTTTAATTGCTACACTCAATTTCACCAAAAATCAACCCCTTTTGATTTTGGTGTACTGGTGTTTGAGTTGGTTTGTGTGTAAGTTTGGATATGTAGCTTTACAGGGTCTTATTGGTGATACATATAGTCTTTCTTGTTGCTGGTGCAGTTCAGATTATTTTCCTTTTTGGCTTAGGTTGAATAGCTTGACTATGATGCTGGTCCATATATTCTAAAGAAAAGGACATGGTTGTTTATATTTATACATTTTAATCCCTTGTTTTTTCTAATTTGTGTTTTTGTTTATATGATTTGGCATTAAATACATGATTTAGAGAGAAGGCAGATGGAATTGGTAATTGAATCCAGCTTTAGCATATCGTCTTATCAATTATGCATATTTCTATATTGTTCTTAACTTCTTATGGTAATAAATTGAAAAACCAGGAATCCTGGAGTTAAATTGTGAAGTCTTCTGAATATATGCACAGTGTTGGATATATGCACAGTGTTGGAGTGTAGGACGAGCACTCTCCATAGATTTATATTCATAATCTTCTAACAATATTCAATGCTTATTACGTTATTCGCCTTGTCGCTATTGATATGCATTAGCAAGTTTTGCATATCATCTATAGTCTAGTGCATATTCATTTTATATATGATATGATCTATATGAGTATAATATTCACATATAGTGTGTTGATATTCACTTGTTTGTGTGTGATATTCACTTGTCTTAATATGATGAATTTGATGAACAACTATTGGTGCATATCGCTACGGATTTGGTGCATATCGCTGTAGATTTGGTGCATATCTATACAGATTTAGTGCATATCGCTATAAATTTGGTTCATATCCATACATATTTGGTGCATATCGCTGCATGTTTTGGTGCATATCTATACAGATTTAATGCATATCGATGCGGATTTGGTGCATATCTATAGATATGTGTTGCATATCAACTAGAAAGTTGTAAACCTTGGAAAACGAACCCTAGTATGTCTTCAACGCCAATAACACAATGAGAACCAAATAATAATAATTCTTCGTTTGTCAAACCATCATCTGAAACATCAAAAAATCGTCCAAGGAAGAATCATCATCATTTGGGTTCTTCTGCATATTTGAACTTCTGGTGTGCATATCAACTAAAAAGGTGTGCATTGAGGAAAAAATAGATCACATCATCAATTGGGTTCTTCTGCATACCTGAACCATTTTTATGCATATCAATGAACAGTTAGTGCACATCCTTTAACAACAATTGCATATCAAATAACCGCAAAATGAAACCCTAGAGACCAATATTGAAATTCACTATGGCATATGATTTGAGAGGCGACAAACAAGCAATTTAACACATAGTGCATATCATGTAAATATTATTGCATAACAGTGAAAAAACAACGCATATGACAACTTAATTACTGCATAACGCCTCAAAATTAGAAACCCTTAAATGCTACTGCATAACGGCGAATGGAATATGCATATCGTTCTAGCGAGTTCACATATCAAAATTAAACCCTAGCGAGTTCGCATAACGACGAATATGTTGTTCAATTACATCAAACCCTAATCAAATTCTTGTGAATCTAATACATCAACTAGTTGACCCTAGAAATCGTAACCCTAATTAGCATAACGTAAACAGTTCAGGATAGGTAAATCCTGACCCTAATTAGCATAACGTAAACAGTGATTGAACAAGCATAACCCTAAAAATCGTAACCCTATATTAAACCCTAACGTAAACAGTTCAACAATGCATATCTATGAAAAAATATTGCATAACGTCGAACTAGCATCGCATACGACAACTTAACAACAGCATAACCCCTAAAAATTGTAACCCTAATTAGCTATTGTGTAACGAACATGCGGAATTGCATATCGAATTTACGAATTCGCATAACAAAATGAAACATCATGAATCTAACCTTCTTCCATGGAGATTTGTGTGTTGTTGTATCAATCAAACAAGATATGGATCAACACTAGGAGAAAAAACGCAATTTTTCATAATTAAACCCTAACGTAAACAGTTCACCCTGGAAATCGTAACCCTAATTAGCATAAAGTAAACATTTGATGATAGGTAAATCGTAATCCTAGTTAGCATAACGTAAACAGTGATTGAACAAGCATAACCCTAAAAACCGTAACCCTTTATTAAACCCTAACGAGAACTTAACAACAAAGCTAGTGCATATCTAGTAAATCTGATTGCATAACGACGAAACGGAAACGCATACGACAACTTAATTTATGCATAACAGATATCATGTGAAACCCTAACGTAGCTACTGCATAACGAGGTTGCGGAATAACATATCTATTTTACGAATTTGCATATCAGAATGACAAATCTTGAAACTAACCTTCTTCCATGGAGATTTGTGTGTTGATGTATGAATCAAACAAGATATTGAATTGCCAAGGAGAGAAACGCAAGAGAAGTCGTCTGTAAGGGAGAAGATCGAGAGAGAAGAAAGAAGAGAGAGAGAAGATCGTGATTTGGGCTTGAAGAGAGAGAGAAGATCGTGAAAGAGATAGAGAAGTCTAAAATTAGGATGATATATTTGATAATTTTTTCTATTTTCCTTTTATTATATTGCATTTAATCTCAGTCTTCCATCTACTTCTCATCCAACGCTCTATACTCGCCAACTCCGTTTTACTATAAGAATGGTCTTACCGGAGCGTTCCTCATATACAATATATATGGCCATAGGAAAGGAAACGGATTTTGATTACACAATCTCGTTCACATGAATGGGATTGTGCTATTTACACTACTTTTTTTTGGTTTCCGACTCTAGTCCAGCGGTTAGGGACTCCCCTACTACCCTTACATCTAGAGTTCGAGCTGCGTGGGTGACTCTCCCAACAAACAATTTTTAAACCTCCACCAAGTCTCGAAACTCGAGACCTCATGTTGGGTGGTTGGGGTCCCTTACCACCCGACCACATGCTAGAAATCAGGCACAAAAATGACGTTTTGCGTCGACGCTTTAGCAAAGCGTCAAGGGGAGAAAATGCCGCGTCGGTTTCGGCGACGCTTTGTTCGACGCTTTTAATCGTCGAAAATAATCTACCATTAAATGAGTCGAAGAATATTATAAAAGCGTCGATTTGTAAGCCTCCAAAATTTCGATCGAGCCCATTCTCCCCGCCTTGTCAGATCGATCTAGAGAACTGGTGCTCAATTCTCCCCGCCTTCAACCCTAGAAACTATCAGCGACAACGAACTGGTGCTCGATCTTAGGTTATAATTTCAGTCTTCCACCTCTCGATCCAGCGAACAGTCCCGCGCGCCTTCAACCCTAGATTCCACCTCCCGATCCATCGAACTTTCGTTTTATCGTTGTTTTTCTATGAACCGATGTTTTTTAGGTTTTGGTATCAACTTGAATTTTTTTTGGTTGAATAGGTGGCTTCTGCGAAGGATGTGAGCAGAAGCAGCTTTGCAACTGGTTCGAGCAATAAGAGACACACAGAGCTCACTGCGATTGATTACTCTTATATCCTTTCCTTTCCTGATGATGTTGTTCCCGGTACTAAGGTTCTTTCTTACGCACTCTAAATCCGTACGTTATTAAAATCTATAATGCCTTGCAATGTGCCATTCTGGTTATTCTATTGGGCGGGATCACTTTATTTTGTTTCCTAATACATTTGGCATTTTGAGTCACAAGGTCCCCGAGTTGCGCAATGCAGGTGTAGTTTGTAAACTCTTCAGTTCAAAGGCTTTCTAGTCATGAAAATAGCTCAAAATTTGCTTAGGAAATACGGAGTAATAGCTTTAGTTATTGGCTACTGGCTTGTACTGGTAGGTCTGAAGAATTCATATAAAGTAACATGTTCGAAAATAACTGCCAATTCTGCTATTGATTTAACAATAGAGTTTGGAGTGAAGTTGTAAATTTTCATTTTCAAAATTTGTATGTTCTAGATTAGCTTAGAAGTGCCTCAGTATGTATTTCCTGAAATCACACAGAATCTCTTTGGTCCTTGTTTATTGTTTTTCTTCGATTTGTTGTCCTCTTATTACTTCTATGGTAAATTGTATAGTGTTATTGGTGTTTGTCTTGGTGTTTGAACAATAATTCACTCTGCTGTATGAGCTCAGCCTTTTGTTTTTTTATTCTGTTGAAAATACTGCAGATCTGTCTGGAAAAGAAACCAGTGGTACATTGTGGGATACTTTTATTGTATTAAAAAAATCTGAAATGTCTTTCTGTACATTGTGGCATAGATGAGTTTACTACTGCTCATGTTGAGGACTTGGGATTTAGTGACTGGTGCCATGCTTGACAATCTGTTTGGTAACCTAAGGAAGAATTGATTGCACTTTTTTCAGAACTTATTGAGTGCACTTTTTTCAGGAGATTGAATTCTCATCCTATTTATTTTTTATATCAAACATTCTAAGGAAGAATTGATTTAGGATGTATTCTGTTAATTATGAACGGATGATTTAGTATGTGATATAATTATGAATCTATTGTGTTGTAATATCGGCATTGTAACCACAGTGTTTGTATAAAGTAAATATAACACTTGTTCTGCATATGATTTAGAATTTACGGTAGAATTTTGTTATAATGTGTTGTGTATGATACGTTTAACTGTTTCTTTAGCTTCCATTGGAGGCACTACTGCACTTGATGAATTTTTAAAGAATGAAAATTGTTAGATACTTGGATGAATTGAACTAATCTTGATAAGATATGTTTTTTAGCAAGCAATTAATTATTCTCTTTGATGCTTTGAAGCCTTAACAACTATAAAAATCAAGAATATGGTAGTTACTTACATGTCAATAGGTTCAGTCAATGGTGTGATAACAGTTGTAAAGTCCTCTTTGCAGACTGTACATGCAACAGATCCAACTCACATCTTCTTATTACTATTAACAAAAACAAATACTGAATCATTAGCATCTTAAAATAAAAGCCCCAGCAGAATTTAGTTCCTCGTGTTCGAAGCTAGACTAACAGTCATTGTTAGTTACTTGTATCCTTTCTTTTATTTTGAACTTTTTAGCTATAAGGTTGAATTAGATTTTTCAACATGGCATTGTGATTGATTGCACTAGGGTAGGGTCTCCTGTTAGTGACTTAGTGTAGAAGAAGGTGGACTTGAGGAGTATGCCATATGTGAATGATAGGGTCCTGTTTAGAAGTTGAACTAGATCAGTACCCGTGCCCTGCACGAGATTTATTTTGAATAACAACTTTTATAAATATTCTTTCTAAATTATTAAAATAATTTTAATTTTCAATAATAGTATCCTACTAACCTGATTGGTTTTCTTGTTTTTTTATCTCTTTTATGTAATTTTATTACCTATATGAGCAATTAATATAAGATATGCAATATAATTTATTTAAGAGACAATAATTTTGATACCTAAAGCAAAGACAACATGAAAACAAAATTGTACTATAGATTTTTTATTGTGAGATATCACTAATAAAACTGAAATATGAGAGATTGGATCTTGCAAACATTGGATCTTGCAAACATCTCGGTGTAACATTTTGATACACTATAAAATTCAATCAATGTTCAATAAAGACCAAATATAGATTTTAATTGACTAAAAAAAGATAAAATCAATGACATAAATTACTAACTATTTGAAATGTAGGAAATCGGGGTTTGCAAGTTATGTAATTTGTTGTACAAACTCTGTTAGTAGATCTTTTTCATATAAAATTTACTACGCAAATTATTACTTTTATATCAATTTGACTATACAAATGTTAGATAATTAATTCCGGTCTTTTTTATTGTCATTCTTGTATGATTTCACGAAATTTACCCCTTCGCACAATTTTATTATTTCATGATAAGTTGTTTATACTATAATCATTGAAATATTTATTATGTAATTGTATAAAATACGGAGTAATTTGTAATTATTTATAAATCTCTATATAATATTATCACTTAATAAATGATAATATTTATAAATCTCTAAATAATTTTCAAGCCATTTTTTCTAAGTGGATCTTTACACAATTCTAACGTAGGATACTATTTTGCAGCTGTTGTAAATGTTAAATGGCTAGAATTTGTATTCATTCATTTGTAAATATCGGCTTCCTCGGCGCTCTTCTTTTTCTCAGGTAATTCCCCGAACGCGAACATGTTATTATTGGCATGAATATCACCGCCAATCTCCAATCTCAGTCTTTGCTCCTTTTTTTAGGGTTTCATCGTCCAAATCTGAGAGCTATCCATACAAATTCTAGATTTGAGCTCACAACCTCTTTTTTCCTCAATCAATGGGAGCCAAAAGAGGAAAACGTTCTGAGGTACATTTTTTCCTTGGCTAAGTAATTTTCCAATTCATGTCATGTGATTATTTTGCTTCTAATGTTTTTTTTAATTCAAAATTTATTTTTTACAGTGATTGTGGTAGTTCAACATCAAATTGTGGTTGTGTTAAAAAGGTGTTGTCGAAAATCCTAGTTAGTGCTTCATGAATTTATATGATATGCAATTTTCTATGAGTCTTGCCAACTTGACTGCTTGCTTTGAATTGGGTAGGGATTTCCTGTTTTGCTTCTGTGTGTGTTTTCTGATTCTTGAAAGCTTAGTTGCAATGTGCTGTTTTCAGTTCATAATTAAAGTGTTTTCTCTTGTTTCTGCTCCTTCATTTGTAAGAAATAAATGTTTTTTATCTCGTTTCTTACATAATGTTATTGTTTTACAATATAGGGTTGTAGGGAATTTGACTTAAATTATTTTTTGATACTCAATCTTAATCTGAATAACATACCTTGAAAGCAAAAGTTTTTTTAGGATTAAATAACATAGAACTTCCTTGCAAGCTCTTAAACTGTTATTTCTCTGCATTTATTTTATCATTTCCAAGCTATTAACAGGATTTTACAAAAAAAAATCTAATTTGATTAAACTTTTGTGATACTGTTGCCACTTGTAAACAATTTTAATCAATGTATATTTATTCAACTGAGCTTGAATCCTAATTCTGTCAAATTCTATTCTAGCTTTAAGAAACTGTAGGTGTCTCACTTCAAGTTCCTGTAAAGTGAACTGTGTGTCTGTAGGTGCTATGCTCGTCTGCATCCCAGAGCTGTAAATTGCAGGAAGAAGAAATGTGGTCACAACAACCAGGTACAATCTTCTTGAAATTTATCCTTTCAGTCTCAGTTTGATTATGCTCGTATGCTGACACTATTTCTTGTTGAATTATTTGATGTTTTAGTTTGTACTCCTTGTGTGCATCCATAAATTTTTCTCTCAAGAGAGACCCATTTGATGCAGCTAACTTAATCTCATAGTTACTTCTTTCTAAATTTACTTTAATAGGTTAATAAAATTTGTATGCATGACTAACTTATTCTGAATTATTTATAGTTTGCTCAAGTCGAAATGCAAAGGTTGCTCAATAAACGAAAACTTGGAAATTGCTGGTCGAGTTATCAAGGTTCGCAAAATTAATGCTTATTATGCTATCTAAAATTTGTGGGTGCTTGAATGGTTTGACTGCTCAGGTTTCTTTTAGAATTGCTTGTCGAGTTATCTTTATTTGTTCAAACGAATGACACGATTACATTGTTCTTAGGTTTCATCCGTTACCGAACATGTGAGAAGTCAAGAAGCTGGAACAGCTACATCAGATTTTGATGATGATGATGGGGGTGGTCTGGTGAGCCTTTTTTCTTTCTTAATCTAATTGCATCAATTATGTTTAAGTTGATTTCCTTAATTTGTGCTAGGTTTTGTTATACTAATGAGCAATTCTAGCTTTAAAAAATATATTTAAAAATACACATTCCTTTCTTCTGATTCTGGACAGAAATATGTACTCTATGTAATAACTAAATATAAATGTTCCCTTGTTGTGTTTTTAATAATATGATGATGCAGTTTTTCAAATCCATATTTTCCTTTCATTGGCCTTTAGGAAAATTTCAGGAGCCAACTAATTGAGTACATTTGTCAGAACACAACTAATAGGCTATTTCAAGTAGTAACTAATAGGCCAATGAAATGCTATTTCAAGAATACACTTTCCTTTCTTATGATTTTGGAGCCAACCAATAAGCTATTTCAACAATGAAGTACAGTAGTAACTAATAACAAATGTACCCAAATTGTATGACAACCAATCCAGACAAAGAGTTTATCATGTGTTTGTTCGTTCTTATAAATCTTTAACAAAGCCTAAATAGTTTATCTTATATCATTTTATTAGTTTCTTCAGCTATGCTTTCTTGCTTTTGTGAAATGTCATTCTAGGATAAGAGTTTCATTGTTTAAATTCCTATAGGTTTCACTTTGTTGGCTCTTTCTTTTACTCGGGTTCTAAGATGGTTATATGACATTCTTTCATTTGTTGGTTAGGTTGAGGGTTCTTTTTCAGTGTAAACAACTATGAAGATCGGGGATCCATTTATAGTTGTGAAGGCCAGAGATCTGATGAAGCTTTTATCAAGAAGTGTTCTGTTCCTGCATCCCAGGTATCTTCCACTGGCCATAACAAACACTAAGTAAATGACCTTATATCCTCATTTTACAGATTTAGTTAAAATTCATAAATAGCAGAATGCTTCTGCAATTGAAGTTAAAACTGTAGATCTAGAGCATATTAATCCAAAACCATACCTGGTATCCATTAACTTTTAAGATTATCACCCATATGGCTGAAGATCTCATTGTGCCTGAAAATACATGTAAAAAAACATTATCACCCAAATAAAACATTTAAGCAAGAAGATCTAAGTAAAGGAAAATATAAGTTATCTTAATTACACTAAAGCACAGCTGCTGCACAACTATTTCTGCAAAAGCCTAGATTTGAAAGAGAGAGGTTTAACTTCTGCATATGTCTGAAATTTCAGTTTATAAATCACGATTTATACACAATACTCCTATACTTGTTGTCTAGAATAAGATCGAATCCCTGCAGAAAGCAGGGATTCGATCTTACTGATATAAGAATAGTTTTAGTTAGATAGACAGGTGTAGAAACACAAAGGATTGAACTAATATATATTTACCGTTTCATCCATGAAAATTATGTTGGTGGTGGAGAATTTTGAGGGATCTGCCTTCATAGGAAAAGAATGACTCTAGGTGTATGATAGGAATATGAGAATATGGTGGGTTATGATTGGAAGAACGTCAATTTTATAATGAAACTTTAGGGTTTTATTTTGTGCAGAATATTGCTGCGTCTTATTTCTGAAATTTAATAAGTTATAATTTAGGTTAAAGTTGTAAGCCATGATTCGATTACTGTTTGATATATTCTCCTTGGTTTAAACAGGTTGCATATTGCATATAAATACATTAATTTCCTTTTTCTTGCTTTACAGGTTTATGGAAATTGGGTTGCAGATTTTTGGCAAGAGTATCCTTTATTTTATGGTAAAGATTCAGGTGGGAATAATTATTATTGTGCGAATTGCAAATGGATGCACATTTGGGCGATTGACATGTACTTTCTTCAGTAATGACATGCACATTTAGGCCATTGACATGCACTCGGTCAGATTTGCATGTCATTGATAATATATGAAAAGTACATGCACATACCCCGAAAATGCATGTCAATGGCAAATTATCAATGACATGCAAATCTGACCGAGTGCATGTCAATGGCCTAAATGTGCATGTCATTACTGAAGAAAGTGCATGTCAATCGCCTAAATGTGCATCCATTCGCAATTCGCACAATAATAATCATTCTCACCTGATCCGGATTCTTATGATATCTTTTCCATCGTAATTTTTAATTTTGCAGATTAGTTATTATTTTTGTTTTCAGGTTCATATAATTATTGCAGGAAAATTTGTAATAATTTTTTCTTTTTTTTTGCTTTAGGGTTTCATTATTGCTTTATAGGTTCATATAAATAGTTCAACTTAAAAATTAGGGTTTCAATTTTTTCTTTACAGTTTGTTGTACATGTTCAATAGTATAGGGTATGAATAGTTAAAAATGTTATTCACACAATTAGGAAATAGGTATAGATGAATTATATACAATTTTGGATTACATCTGATATTTATGACCAAAATAAAAATCTGTCATAATTCAATCACCTCATAAAAAAGTTAAAAATATTCTTCCGGAAGATTTCCCCAATATTTCTGAAATTATGCGTGATACTATTACCAAAAATATGCAAGTTCAGCCGTATATATTAAATTTGCCAAAAAAGAAAAAAAATACCTTCCTTAGTTGGAAAAAAGAACAAAATCAACGAATTGCGTTATGACACGTGGCAGACACGTGGATAGGCTGAAAAGCCTTCTAGCCACGTGACATAGCTAAGGTGAGAGTAAGACATTCTGCTTTAGTAGTTATATAGTAGATTAAACTAGTCAAAGCTAAAATAAAATTCTAGTAACATTGTTATTCCGAATTACACTAATTCCCTTTCATTTAATCATACCCAAGTTGCCAATGACTTTTCACTGAAGACATGTGAATACATAATTGACTGTTATGTTTAAAAAAACAAGAGAAAAATCTGATTCAAGCTTATAGCTAAAAAGGTTCAAAATAAAAGAAAGGTTGCCAGCTTTCTTTTATATGATTTACATCATATGGTCTTTGCTTCTGCTGGGGCTTTCATTTCAAGTTTGAGCCCTCTGTTTTGGTTTTGTTCTTTTGTTTTTACTGTAAGATGTGATGCTACATTAAATGCTTTGGATGCCAGTCTTGACCTGGTGATACTTCTACATTCTAGTGCTAAGACGTGTATCTGCAAGAATATGTATGCATATATATCTTAAAGGGACTGATAGCTAAATATAGCCTTTGAAATCACGCTCTAATCATTTAGTCATGTATTTTCTTGATTCTAATTCTTGACGTTTGTGGGTACTTTGCCCTCTAAAAAATACTTCATATTCCAGTCTCCTCATTTTTTCCTCTAAAGTCACACCCTCTGCAAAATCAAGTTGCTATGGTCTGGAGAAAGTATAATTGAGTGTTGAGGAAGATATTAAGAAAAGATAGGAGATGGCAAAACGAAATGCAGTTGAGTGGTTTCAGTGAATAAAAGGGCGCTGGGCGACCCTGGGCGGTGAGCCCTCCCGGGCGCGCCTAGGCGCGCCCAGGGTCGCCTAGGGTCGCCTAGGTCGCCTAGGACATAAGAACCTGCAGGATTAAGTTTAAAATTCCTTGGACAGTATAAAAATCAAATGCAGACATGGAAAAAGTCATAAAAGTTATAAAAAACTGTCTAAAAGCATCCAAACAATTAAAAAGCATGAGAAATTCAAAGTTCAAGTCATAGAAAAACAGTAAAAACAGTCAAAAGCAAGCTCAATCATCTTCCTCCAAGTCCAAACTTCCATCCTCCTCATCTATAGGGATGCAATCATCAATATCTTCATCAAGTGTAGTGTTCTTGTAGACTTCATCATCTGCCTCCTCTTCCTCCTCTTCCTCCTCTTGTGGCTGTGACCTATTGCCACTTCTAAGGTTAAACCTTTCTACATTAGCCCCAGAAACTGCAGCAACTTGCCCCCATGTTAGAGTCGGGTCTTCTTCAAACACCGGCTCGTTTTCTTCACCTCCCTCATGCAATATTCCTGTGAGCCATTCATTGGACTCATCAATGCCATCCAAGCTGATTGGATCAATCCTATCCCGCATCTCATATCTCTTCAGCAAAGTTCGGTTGTATTTTACATACACCAAATCATTTAAACGCTTCTGAGCAAGTCTATTTCTCTTCTTCGTATGAATCTGTAATAATACAAGTCAAAATATTAAATATAAGCTTCACCTATTAAACTTAAATTTAAAGACTACATATTAATATGACAATCTTACATGCTCAAAGGTGCTCCAGTTTCTTTCACAACCAGAGGCACTACATGTGAGGCTAAGAATTCTTATTGCAAATTGTTGCAATGTAGGGGTTGATATACCATAGGAACTCCACCATTCAGCTGAGTTCAAATATTATAGAAAATCAGTGAATGTCTTCGCACATCTTTGCCCTAGCTTCTTTCTTGTAGGCCTCATTGATTGTAGTTTGCCTCCTTGTAGGCTGAGTTGCTGGGGTTTCTCTTTGCTTAAAGAATCGATCGATAGTCCCCTTTTTTCTTGGCTGAGTTTCAGATGACATTGGCCTCTTTCCCTTTCGAACGACCACTGGAGCCTCAACTTCCACATCATCATCAAGGAATGCAAGACTGTTTGTTCTTTCATCAAATTCAGACAACAAATTAGTTTGCTCCTTACCTTCCTTCTTCTTCTTAATTCTTGATAAAATTTCTTCCCTTACATGATCCGGACACTTTGTGCAGCCTACTACATCCCGATTCCCACCAGCAAGATGATTTTTCAGCCTATAAATCCCAGCTCTAGTCACTGTCTGGCAGAAAATACAAGTGACGTCGTTCCTGTTACTCTCATCAGCGAGAAAACCATACGGCCAAGCTGGATCCCTCTTACTCTGCTTACTACTTTGCTGAGTAGAACTCTCATTCCCATCAGCCATGGTTTCCTAGAAATAATGTAAACAAAAAGAAAGGATAAGCAATATGGTAGAGACAGTTCAGATCAGTAATAAAACAGCAAGTATAAATGTATAAGCAACATGAAACAGCAAGTATAAATGAGATTGAAGGCAGTGAAGTAACTTATGGAATGCTGCCTTCAATCTCGTTTCTTATAAGCAACATCAAGCAACTTATAAATTTATAACTTATAAGCAACATCAAGTAATGGAATGCTGCCTTCAATCTTGTTTCTTATATCAAGAAAGTAGAAACAGTGAAGCATGAAGCAATGTAGAAATATGGTAGAGAGTTAGAGACAGTAGTAATGGAAATATATTCATAGAGTTAGAAGAAGAACATACCTGGTTGGCTGGTTGGTTCTGCAGTACACTCGATCGAACACTTGAAGCAATGGAGAGGAGGACGATGTTGAGCAGAGGAGGAAGCAGAGAAGAAGATTGCAGGAGGAAGGAAGTGAACGTGAAATAAAAGGAAGTGTATGGCTATGTTTATAGCAGAAAATCAAGCAAATTCATTGAAAAATACATAAAATCATTAATGAAATCATCATTAATCTAATCTTGGAAGTTGTTAAGATATCACTTAGCTGTTTTTACAGCAGATCCATTTATTCTAAGCAATTAAATCTGGCCCAAATCCCAAATTCATCCATTTCGAAATTTTTTTACAAAAAGGCGACGCATAAACCCTACTGTCGCCTTGCTCGCCCAAGGCCGCCCAGCCCGCCTATCCCCCGCCTAATCTTCAAGGGTCCGCCTCAGCCCAAATAGGCGTTGGCATGCCTGAGACGCGCCTAGGTGGCACCTTTTCATTCACTGAGTGGTTTTATAAGATCTTGTTCAGGGTAGAATTTGATATTTTCTTATTACTCCTGCATTATAACCTGACATTGTGTTCAATCTAGCCTGTTTTAAATTGATACCCTTCTCTAGCTAGTTCATAACATGAATGTCACAAATGAATAAATTTATCTCCACTCTGCCAAATGATATATGCGTAAGAGTTTTCGTGTCTGTCGTTGAATTTGGAGCTTTTAATTGCTTGATTAGGTTCCACACGAAGGACCGATGTGTGATCTCTTATGGCCAGATCCTGATGACCGATGTGGTTGGGGAATCTCTTCTCGTGGGGCTGGCTACACTTTTGGACAGGATATAGCTGCTCAATTTAACCATACAAATGGACTTTCACTTATTTCTAGGACCCATCAGCTCGTGATGGAAGGGTTTAATTGGTGTCAGGTTTGTAAATTCTAAATCTACTAGTTTACCACTTAACCATTTTCTTTTCATGTACTTCGTTATTAACAAGAACATTTTGTGCAGGACAAAAATGTAGTGACAGTGTTCAGTGCTCCCAACTATTGTTACCGCTGTGGGAACATGGCTGCAATTCTTGAAGTTGGAGAGAATATGGAACACAACTTCCTCCAATTCGACTCCGCTCCTCGTCTGATTGAGCCTGACACCACCCGCAAAACTCCTGACTATTTCTTGTGATTTCTGAGGAGCACGAAGGTTTAATCTGTTAATGAGTAAGACAACAGATTGAGGAAGGTAAGGTCGTTTCTTGTTATGTAATCATGTTTTATTTGTTTTTAAATATTGGGAGGCAGATTGGTTTCCCCGGAACATTTTTGCTGGTTACTGGAAGGGTTTTTGGAATTTACGGTTTTCTTAATAAATTATAGGGTTTCAAATTGGTGTCAGGAAGTAGTGTTAGCTTAGGTTTGCTTGATGAGTGGTTTTTCGATTGATTTTGTATCATGTAGCTTATAATAGCAAGTATTAAGCTAGTTTGGTTAATGTAATATGGTTATAAGCGTCGCAGTTGTATCATGTAGCTGAGAATTTCGACGCTTTTATATACAAGTTCGACGCTTTTAATTGTCGATGATGTTCAATTTTCGACGCTTTTTTTCTTCTTCTGTGTGTTTTTGCGACGCTTTTTTATACAACTGCGACGCTTTTTTATACAATGCGACGCTTTTGTTTATCGTTAGTTTGGTTCCCCAATCTCAAAAAGCGTCGAAAACGTCATTTCGATGCTTTAAAGCGACGAAAATATTCGACGCAACCAGACACAGGTACGTAGAACCTGTTTGCTTATGATCTTCACTCGGTCAATTTTTAGAAGTGCCATATTTCACTCATCTTGTGAGTTGTGATAATTCAGTTTTTAACTTAGAATCTTGTTTGATTTATGGGTTTTTCTTTTTATTTTTAACAATTTTTTTCCTGGAATGTGGCTCTTCTGGATGTTTAGTTCATTCCTAGGATTGTCCAGTGAGCAGCATCAAGAACTTGCCTACCAACTTTTGACCCTTTTGTTGAATGAATTAGACGAAAGCAAGTGGGCAGTAACAGCTGCTGGCGGGATTTGGGTCGTAATCTGTTCATAGCTTGGGCTGGATGGTGAGTTATAAAGACAGTTTCTCCTGTTTTCTGTCAAAGGTTAACTTGATGTTTCTGAATTTTTATGTTGTTTGTAAAAAAAAAAACCCAGGTTTTGTGTATGGAAAGCAGCTTTGCTGTACTTGCTTGCAATCTTGGGTGCTTTCCTGGTAACTGGTATGTTCATCAGGTCCTTTTTCTTTCATCACATCCTTCAGTTCTTTGTTAATTATGTACAACTTTGAGGCAAGGACTAAAAAGCAAGCTTACATCACTATATTATTCAAAAAAATTCTCTATTGCCATAGGTTCCATGTTTTTGGTATCGGGCAAAGGTCAATAGGGTTCAATGTTAGAATTAAAGTGAAGTCTGAATCCAAAACATTAGTATGGTTGTCTTAATTGAAGGTGTGTTGGTATTTTAACTTTTCGGGGTTCGATCTTATGTTTTTTGTTTAGAATTTTATATTGGTTCCATGTGAATCATATCTCATCTCTCAACTCTGTGTTTGAGGCTATGGCGAATTCCCCCCTCTCCCCTTCTTTGTTCTTGTGAGTTGTGAATCGTGAATTCGTGATGCAACTGTGTGTGGGTTTAACTGAATTAATGCAGGCTATCTGGCTATGCAGTTGAGTTGTGCTGAACTGAATGTTTCTGATCCTAACTGTATTGTCCTAACTGAATTGAAGGTGTGTGGGTTTAATTAGTTAATCACACTACTCCCCTGATTTTGAATTTGTGATACTTACTGAATTGAATGAATTTTGCTTAATGAACTTTCCTTGACTGAATGAACTTTTTTGCAGGCGATTGCACTGCTTCTCTTCAACTTGAATGATAATCTCGTCATAGACTGTTACATTGTTTGTCATGTGCAAGGTATGGAGTTCTAAAGGCAGAGCGATGTGGAAATAATATCAGTAACTGATTACTTTTAGTTTACTTGCAAAATGATATCGGAATATACTTTGAGGCAAATGGACACAAGACAATTTTGTTTTCAGAAAATTACTAATCATGGATAGAGGGTAGAGCTAAGGAGTTGGGCTTGAAATCTAAAGGTGAGTTCCTATTTTTGGTGTCTTCTACCTTTAACTTTGTGTTTCCCCCCTTTTTCTTCAACTCGTAGCTCATCTCCCCCATGATCTTATTGGAGCAGAGATTGCGGGAGCAGCTTGTTCTCTTGTAAGTTCATGGCCTAACAATAAATGGGAAGGTGCCAACAGAAAACCTGATTGGTCTGTGAATGGTGAAGAATTGGGTAGGTTGAAGAAGTCAACTAGGCACTAACAACATGAACCACAACAATTTATGCATGTCCTTGCTGTTCATTTGCAAATGGATAGATCCTCAAATCACACACAACGTTTGAAGACTACTCGTGACTCTAAGAAGCTAGAGTTTATTATTATACTTGTTCGGTTGTCTAATGTATTAGCTAGAACATCATTACTAGTCCAGGTTTATTGACTGATATGTATGGGTCATCGATTTATTCTATAGGTTCATTAGTGTACTCCTCCATATTCATTGATTTATATGTACAGGTTCATCAGTTATTCGTATAAGTTCGTATCCAGCCATCCAGGCTCCGTTTAAAAAAATCTCGCTACATGAACATACAAGACAATCAACAAGAATCTACATGATATGAACCTACAAGCCTAATCTATTGATATGAACCGAAAAAGAAAAAAAACGAACCTACAAGAGATAACTAATGAACCTAAAAGAGAAAAGTGATAAACTTACTATAGAAAAATCGTAAACTCGAAATAAAAAATCATGAATCTTCAAGAAATCAGTCATCCAGACCCCATTTAAATAAGCGAGTTTCGTATTAATGAATAATCTATTAACATATATGCACCTGCATGATTACATTGTTGAACTTGTAATAGTAATTCACTTAACCTACATGAGTACATTGTTGAACCTGTAATAATAAATCATTGAACTTGTAGGATCATACGAGTAGTGTTCATGTTCACTAGTAATTTAATGAGCTCGTATGTGTAAATCGATGAACATGATACGTAAGAGTAAACTTAGGTTTGCTATATCAGGTATGGCATTAGACGGTTTAACTTTTTGTTTTGACATTCATGTGTCATGTTGTTGTTATACTTTTGTTCAACATTCAAGTAAGAAAGCTACTTCTGAATATCTGTTGAGCCTACAGGTCTAACCTGTTGAGTCTACAGTTCGTAGTTGTAGGTTTATGTGTTTTAACTTGCAAGTTCATAAGTTTTTTTCTAACACGTTCATTAGTTTCTTTTTCTTTTTTCATAAAAAATACTCTCACAACCCTCAGGTTCATAAAAAGAAAAACGTATCTTAAGTTCATAAATTTCTCATTAGTTTCAATATATTTGGGTTCATGAGTTTCACTTGCAGCTTCATTAGTTTCTATATAACTCATTTTTTTAATTTTTCATCAAAAATACTTTAATATTCGTCAAGTTCACGAAAAGAAAAGTTTTCTTAAGATCATTAATTTTTACTTGCAGGTTCATTTGTTTTCCCTTGCGGATTCATTAGTTTAGACGTTTCTTTACTTCTCACTTGTGGGTTCATAGGTTCAATGAACCCATAAACATGCAAAAAAAATCTGATGAACCCATACGACAAAACTCATGAACCTGCAAGAAGAAAAAATTCATCAATTAAGAAAAATCATGAACCTGCAAGTTAGATTCGATGAACCCATAAATTAAAACTCGTGAACTTGCAAGTTAAAATTAGGAACTAGATGTTAAAACGTACAAGTTAAAATGTAACCATAGAAAAATAAAATTAAGGAACGTGAACTAATGAGCCTAAAAATTAAAACTAATGAACACGCATGTTAAATCACATAAACCTAGATTAATGTACATAGACTTGTAAGTTCATATACCGGTAGTGTTCAGGTTCACTAGTAATTTAATGAACTTGTATATGTAAATCGATGAACCTGATACGTAAGTGTAACCTTAGGTTTGCTATATCAGGGATGACATTGGTAATTGTATGAAGACGGTTTAACTCTTTTTTTTTGACATTTATGTGTCATGTTATACTTTTGTTCAACGTACAAGTAAGAAAGCTACTTCTGAATATCTGTTGAACCTACAGGTCTAACTTGTTGAGCCTTCCGTTCTGACTTGTTGAACCTACATGTCTAATTTGTTGAACCTTCAGTTATGAGGACAATAGGTTGCAAGGAGTTCGACATTAACTTTTCGTACATTTTGCTATGAATCTGTAATACATTCGACATGAACTTGTTGTATATTTTTCACAAACGGTCGTGCATTTTTAACGAACGTGCATGCAATACATTTGACATGAACCTAATATACATATATAATGAACCTGCAGTACATTGATCATGAACTTGGAATACATGGCTTTGAAATTGGTTTGAAACGTACCTCTCTTTATTTTATGAACCTTAAAGAGTATTGATATGAACCTGCAAAAAGATTATTAAACGTGCAAGTCAAAACTAATGAAACTTCACAAAGATTATTGAACCTGCAAAAAAACATCGTTGCACCTACTAGTGTAATATCATGTACCTACATAAAACAATTTTGAACCTGCAAGTGTAAACTCATGTACCTACAAAAAATTGGAGGTTCAACTAATTAATGCTCAACTCAGCTCAATTAAGTTCATTTCATGTTCATGGTGTTTTCCAGGCGAGTTCATCATTTTCTCTTGCAAGTTCATTTATTTTGTCTTATCTGTTTATGGGATTTTCCTTGCAGATTCATGAGATTTTCCTTGTATATTCATCAAGTTTAGCTTTGCAAGTTCATGAGTTTTATCTTCATGTACGTTCATGAGTATTTTCTTATTAGTTAATGGAATTTTCATGAGTATTTACCATATGCTTGTAATACAAAACTTACAAGGATACAAGGAAAATCCCACGAACACAAAAGACAAAACTGATGAACCTACAAAATAAAATTGATGAACCTGCATGATAAACCGCATGAACCTACAAGGAAATCGGTTTTATGAATTTTTTCGATTATAATAATCAGGTTCAATCATGTTTGTGTAAAGGTTCATGGGTTAAAACAATCAAGTTCATGAGTATCAATGAACAAGTTTATGTCAGTTTGAACCTAAATGTGTAAACCAATGAACTTGTATGACTAAACCACCAAACTATATGACACTTTGGGCGTTAAGACTGGGAAATTTAAAAACTAATGAACTTGGATAATCTCTTTTTATTCATGTTGCATTGATTTGCTAATGAGCCTGCCTAGCTTAACTATTGAACCTTCCCTTAGAGTAATTGAACATGTGATTGATTTATTCTTTTTTTTATTGAACTTTTTCTTATTTCATGAACCTGCATTAATACCCTAATGGACCTGCCTAGCTTAACCAATGAACCTATGAGGATGTGTTTGCTCTGAATTGCAAATTTCCAATAGTCAATAAACATACATATTGAAATGATTCCAAAGTCATCATAAATCCAATACACAAAAAGCTTTCCGACAATAATAAGACTTTGAGCAGGTTCATTAGTTTTCACTTGCAGGTTCACTAGTTTTCACTTGCGAGTTTGTTAGTTTTCAGTTGCGAATTCATAAGTTTTAACTTACTGTTTCTTTAGGTTTATAGCAGTATAATAGCAGGTTCATGAAATTATACATTGAGGTTCATGGACAATTATTTATTTGTTCATAAGGTTGAATTCAATATAGCAAAAAATCATGATGGAATGAATTTGCAAGAGGTGCAAATGGAATGAACTTCGAGTTGAAACCGATGAACCTGCAAGTTCAAACTGATGAATCTACATGAAAAAACCCATGAACCTGCAAGGAAAAACCCGATGAACCCATATGACAAAACTGATTAACCGTAAAACAAATGAACCATGAAATTCAATGAATTGACAAGATACTCATGAACCTGCAGTGAAAAAAACCATGAACTTGTGTATTGAGAAATTCAATGGACCTTTATGCATGGATGACTAAACTTAATGAACTTGTAGGCCTTAATCCAAGTTGTGAACCTATTTCAAACTACATAAGCTAAGAATGAAAAATAAAAATATAAACATAAATGCAGATTCATTTGTATGTACATGTAGGTTCATATGTATGTACATGCAGGTTCATGTGTATGGACATGCAAGTTCATCCGTAAAAGTGAGCAAGTTCATGTGTAGAACGAGCTTGTTCATCCATTTTCTTAAAATCTAAAGTATAATTTTCATGAACCCCAGAGGTCATGAACCTCTGTTTCAAGATTTACGAAAATTTATATTAATGGTTCACAAGGTTTATAAATTTAGTTCAGAAACATATAATGGGCATTAACTGTAAACTAGAGGTTTAGCGAATCACCTAACATCATCCAAAATGCATAAATATATTATTTTCAGGTTCATGGCTAGTATCTTGTATGTTTATGATTTTTCTATTTGAGGTTTACGGTTTTTCTAATGTAAGTTCGTGAGTTTTCTCTTTCAGGTTCAAAGAGTTTTCTCTTGTAGGTTTATGATTTTTATGAGACACTTGAGAATTAAAAATTAAAGGATCATGAACCTATAAGACAAACTAATGAACATGCAAACTAATCTTGATGAACCGACATAAAAAATCCCACGAACACATGGGCTAACAACGAGAGGTTCAAGAAGCCCTGATTTTCAATCTTACATATTCTATGAATAAAAATCAAAAATATAAACATAAATATATGTTCATGTGTATAAGAAGCAAGTTCATCTGTAAGAAGCGGAAGGTTCATCAAGATGTTGTTTTAAAAACTTTGATATAATTTTCATGAACTCAGAGTTTATGAACCTTTGTTTCATGATTTACAAAAATTTAGATTAAAAGTTCATAAGCCGTAAACTTATAAACATAGGTTCATAAAGATAAAAGAGAAGGTTTATAAATTTTGTAATATAGGTTCCAAAATTATAAATGGATGTTCAAAAAGGTAAAAATGAAGTGGTGAACTTGTAAGTGTAAACCAATGTACGTGTATAAATAAATCAATAAACCTGAACGAGTGAATTGATGAACTTGCAAGTGTAAATCAATGAACATCTATTAATAAATCAATGAACCTGAATGAGTGAACGAATGAACTTGTCAATGCAAATCAATGAATGTGTAAAAATTAATCAATAAACTTACAAGACATCAACCACATAAAGAACCTTGTAAGTTTATGGTCAAAACCTGTCAACTTCATAATTTTTCTTTGATAGGTTAAACAATGTTTTTTTTTAGGTTTATTAATTTTTTGCAGGTTCATGAGATTACATTAACAAAAAAAATTGTACGGTCATGAGTTTATATTAACAAAATTAATCAATGAACCTATACACTTAAATCATTGAACATAAACAACTGAAGTGGTGAACTTGTAACAATAGGTTCATAAGATATAGAAAATAGGTTCACAAAGAAAATAAAAATATCCTTAATCAATTTTATTGGTAGAAAAAAAAGCGGAATGCTTGTTGACCGTTTGATGAAACTGATCCATTGCGTGAAATGCCTCACACCCTAACTTGAACTTCACGCTTGATCCTGATCTAGTGATCTATAGCAGAAGATATCACATTGTAAGCCCTCTTGCTAACCCACATCAACTAATATATTTGATTAAAATTTAGGTCCACACCCGGATATTACCTCTACAATCAAAGAGAAATCAGAAGATCACAACTCATACGAGATTTTGAAAAGAAACATTGATTTAACACTCTCTAGACATGCTCACTTCCATTTATGGCACAATTGACACCACTTAATTCGATCTGCAATTTCAAGAGGAAAAAAAGAACACTAACCTAAGACAAAATGTATGGGTATACTCAAGTTCAACATCACCTGAACCAAAATCAGCTCTTTTACTCTTTCTCTGCCTTGGGTGTCTCTTCACCACCGAGTGCACCACCAGACGTCGCACCACCAGACGTCGCGCCACCTGACATGTGCTGCCCAATCTTAGAAATAGCCTTGTTTAATCTCCTCGACATTGTCTTTATGCATAACACTCCTCACGTCTGAGACAGCGTCTTCAATTTCCTTAGCAATCTCGGTAAGGATTTTGTCCCTGTACTCATTAAGACTCTTTTCAATACTGTAGTTGGTTGTGTCCGTAGTGTTTTTGGTGTCAATCAGGGTTTTCTTCTCTTGATCCTTTTGAGCATGAAGCTCGGCTTCTTTCACCATTTTCTCAATTTCATCTTCTCCTAGACCACCAGATGAACGAATTGTGATTTGCTGTTCTTTGTTAGTTGACTTGTCCTTGGCTGATACGGTCACTATGCCATTGGCGTCAATGTCGAATGAAACCTCGATTTGAGGCATGCCACGGGGTGCAGGTGGTAGTCCCATCAGCTCGAACTCCCCGAGAAGCTTGTTGTTAGAAGCCATTTCACGCTCGCCTTGTAACACTTTAATCCCCACTTGAGTTTGGTTGTCTGCTGCTGTAGAAAATACCTAAATCCCCAAGTCATAATTTTGAAATCAGACTTCATGATATAGAGAAAAGTAAGGAGAAGTTCTCAGGTTTAAATTAAAGCCATTAAACCAATTGCATTACAGCAGAAAAAGGCAAGGACAAGTTTCCAAAAAAAATAAAGAGAGAATTTTGGCGCAACAAGATAACAAATAAAACGGAGTCTATGGCATGTCAATTGAATTGCCAAATGCAATTGGCAGTTTTTTTTCCAAAAATTAGTCATAAGAGGGATATAAGATTAGGAGAGCCGAGAGCACTTCTCTTACCTGACACCTCTTTGTGGGAATGGTTGTGTTCCTGTTGATGAGCCTAGTGAAGACACCACCCCATAGTTTTAATACCGAGAGAGAGAGGAGTAACATCCAAAAGAAGTAACTCCTTCACATCACCACGCAAGATACCACCTTGAATTGCAGCACCCATAGCAACAACCTCATCCGGGTTCACTCCTTTACTAGGGCTCTTTCCAAAGATCTCAAAAACTATTTCCTGTACCTTAGGTACACGGGTCATGCCTCCAACTAATGAAACTCCAGCATCCTTCAAACAGCTTTTGCACGGATTCTTTGTCCTCTCTATCAAGTGAAATACAACCTGATAAAACCAAAACCTTAGTGTATACTCAGGTGGATCTGGGAAATTCTGTCTTTTGGACAATCTGAGTGTATACTCAGTTGCAGCACGTCCATCGCGAAGAACAAAAGCTTTTAAAAATGAGAGTAGGTTCCTTTGGTCCTTCTTGGATAATTCAACAATCATGCCTACATCAAGAAACACAACATGAGGCCTTAGTTCCAAAAATGGTACCCCTACGCTAGTCTGATTCAAACTTACAAGAATATTTCCCGGGTGCATATTTGCATGGATAAAATTATCAAACTGTATAAAGAAAATAATCAGATACGAAACCTATGATTTTATTCATATACAAGATTCCAAAAACACTAGGAGATGAATTCATTGTAAGTTCCTAATAACAAAATTAATGAAGAGTTAGAGCTAGGTTCATGATTTATAACTGCAAGTTCAAAACTTATCACTGCAAGTTCATGATTTATCACTGTAGGTTCCAAACAGAATATAATGAACAATTGAACTATGAAATCAGCAAACTAGCTAATAACTATATCAAAATAATTAGTGTAAACAGGTTGCTATGAACCTAAACCAGTGTCCAACAATCATGAACTAGTAAATAATTTACCTTGAACTTGTAAGCACACTAGCATGAACCTATAATAATTCTTTCATGAACTTACAGTAATTCTTTCATGAATCTGCATTTTGAATCTGGGGAATCAGCCATTTGTCATGGATCCTTTGTAGCAATCAAGAGCAAATCTGAGGAATCCTCATCCTTAAACTCCTCCCTCAACAAAACAAAACAATTGTATTAGACAGTTCCAAGTATTGGCATCAACCATTCAAGTATTGGCATCAAACAATTCATAATGCTAATCAGGAGCCAAGTAAGAAGAAATGAATGCAATCCGTTACTACAATGCAGTTCAGAAAGTTCGTACTCAAGGAAGCATTACACAGTTTCAGAGATAAAGAAAAAATTGTAGAGGAAGAAGAACAAGGCAGACGCAGACCACAAATAGCAAAATTCAGACTGTCAATGACTGAGTGAACACCTACCAAACAGAACTGAAGGTGAATGATCACAGTAGTCAGAGGGAGTTTTTATGCTCTATTAAGTGACTTATAAATTCTGAACTTAAAATTCTGAACCTGGAGATTAAACTCATGAACCCCCAATATATAAATTATGAACCTCACATGAACCTAAGAGAAGTACCAAAAGCGAGATGGCTAAATATGTGGAAGCAACTTAAGTCCATTTCCCACCATTTCTAGTTCTAGTAATACCAGAAATAGATCATGTTTCAATACGCCTCTGTTGTGTCGTTGCAGTCATTGCACAATATCCATACCTGCATTTCAAACCAAACAGATCATGTAAAATGTAAACACTAATGATTTACTTTTAGCAAATCTCTGCCTTGTTCAGAAAAAAAAGGATCCCTTTTTTTGCACCAAGTATATTAGCAAACACAGTCTGATGAACAATGAATGAAGAGTATTTACAAGCAGTACTAGATGCTCTAGATATCTTGTTACATGTTGTTTGATCAAAACAAACATTTTCAAAGCATTACTTTTATAAGAATGTCGGTAAGCAATAGAAAAACATGACCTTCTTGTTGCGATAGTCCTTAGGCATGATAGTCTCTTCAATCTGACAAAGGGCATACCTCTGCATCTATCATCTTCCATGTCTTGGACATATCAAGGACTAATTTGGAACATATGGGGCAACAATATCTGCAAATGCAGCTACCAAGCTGCACACCCATTACAGAAGCTAAGTTTAGTACATTTTCTATCACATTGTATTGGGCTGGAAATCAGAATCACCTTTTCCTTATGGACTTCCAGATTAGTTTGTTTTTAGACAAACTAGATTACTTTCTGCTAAATCAACAAGATTAAAGTCCAAATATTATTCTTACTGATTCAAGAATTTCCACACAAAGCATAGAACTAAGTTCATGAACCTGTGAGAGTAATCTCATGAACCTCAAAGTTAAAACTATTGAACCTCAAAGTTAAAACTATAGCTGATTGCATCAGGAAATGTTTAACAATTAGTGAGGAGATCGATTTACAGAAGGATATACCTCGGCGAGAGTGAGAATTTAACAGGATCCCTGCTGAAAGTAGGATGAGGAATCGCAGCCAAATTGCAGTCCACGCATATGTAGACCGGCTTGCTTTCCTTCAACGACGTTGAAATTGCAGTATCAATCTGCTCATGCGCATCATCCAGATTGTTCACCACCGCCTGCAATCAAATCCGAAAACATTGCAGCAACATTTACATAATGGATCATCAATGTGCAAACAAGTTCAAGTATACATTAAGATTCGAGACAAGTTATTTTTCAAGAAAAAAGTAAGCTAATTAGCATAGAGAGAGACAAGCAAAGATCCTGCCGCCTATCCTACTTTCAGTCAAACATTGAAATCGTAAGAAACATCAATTTTAGAAAAGAAGGTAGTATAAAAACAAGTTCAAGTGTAGATTAAGATGCAAGACAAGTTATCTCTATCAATACTGCTATCCTTGATCATTAAAAACAGAACTACAGAAAGTTGAGTTTGTTAGGCATTTCAAATAATTTACTCCAGTAATCACCTATAAGGTTAAAACTACTGAAACAAGAAGAACTACTGAAACAAGAAGAGTTACCTTGAAATTGTTCGGGTTAGTGTCCTGGTAAGTGCGCAGGAAGAGTGGTGCAACATCGATCATCACCAAGTTATGTTACCCAGAAACAAAATTAGATAATAACAAATGACAGTAGAATCAAAGTGGCGACGAGCACGAATCGATGACTACAGGAATTAGAGCAAGCAACTGATGTCATCCTCGGTCGGAGTAGAACACTAGCGTTATAGGAGGGCATCATGTCCGGCTTGAACACCCCGAAATACCTCTCACATGTGGGGCCCGGCTTCATATTCTCGTCGAACAGGGCGAAGATGTAGGTCTCGAAATTCCGATTGGGCATCATTGTCACAATCGCCGAAGATTTGTGGTGGGACGAAGGACAGCACGGCGGGGGCGGTTCTTGGAAGAGGGGTCGGGAGCGGAGCGGATAAAATCTCAATCGCCCGTCAGAGAGAAGGTGTTTTACGGTAAAAAGGTGTCTTTTTTTTTATAATTATTTTGTCAAAATTGCAAAAATGCCGTGTATAAGTGCATCTGAACCGTTAATTTCTCAATCCAACGACTCGTGTTGGTTATTAGTTCTTATCTAACAAAAAATTTGTCTAAAACTTATCTCCTTAGTTTCTTCAGTGTTTGCTCGGGTCCGATCTTTGTGGCGGGTGATTTTAATTGCATCACCAACATTGATGAAAGGCAAGGAGGATATGGGGTTTACATCATGTACTCCTATCTTTCGTAATCTGATCAGTGACAATGACCTTATTGACTTGGGTTTTTCGGGCCAAAAATTCACTTGGTCGCGAGGTACCTCGACTGAGACCATGATTTCTAAAAGGCTGGATAGAGTGCTCATGAACATTGATTGTTGTCTCAGATGGCCGAACACTTCTATTCGCCACCTTCCTAAGTTTGGGTCTGACCACACTCCTATGTTGTTTTGTTTGGAACCGCAGATCACTTACAACAAGAACCGTAGACCATTCTGTTTCGAAGCCGCGTGGCTGTCTCATCCCGACCTCTTTCCCTTCGTCTAGAGGTCGTGGGATTTTAATTGCCCTGCTAACGTGGCTCTTGCTAAGCTGAAGTCCAAGCTGATCGAGTGGAATAAAAAGACTTTTGGTCACATCCAGGAAAGGAAAGCGAAGCTGCTGGATTTACTTGATAAGGCCCAAACTGATCTTGGCGAGGGTGTCTCTGCTGCTCGTATTCAGACTGAGGCTAATATTCAAGAGGATATACCCTTAATCAAGAGGAACTTCTTTTGTTCCAAAAGTCTCGGGATCTGTGGCTCGGCTTGGGAGACCGAAATACAAAGTTTTTTCACTCTTCTACTGTGATTAGAAGGAAAAGAAATCGTGTGCAAGCCTTGCTTGATAGTCATGGTAATTGGATTGATAACAAGCGCAGTTTGGAAGCTTTAGGGCCTGTTCGGCAATAGCTTTTTTACCCTTAATTTCAAAGAAAAATAAGCTAGCTTATGAAAACAATAAGCTAGGATTTCAAGCTTTTTGGAAAAATAAGCTAGCTTATTATAACCTTCCCGAATAGAGCCTTAGTGGTAGAGGTGGCTCGACCGGACCGGGACCGGCGGTTCGAACCGGAACCGGACCGGGTCAAAATCGGAACCGGTTTGGTCACGGTCCGGTTCAGGTTCACGAAAATACCGAACCCGAACCGGCGGTTAACCGCCGGTTTTTTATTTTTTTTAAATTTTTTTTTTAACCTGCGGTTAACCGGAACCGCCGGTTTTTTAAAAAAAAAATAAAAAAATAAACCGCCGGTTAACCGGCGGTTTTAAAAAAAAATAAAAAAATAAACTGAAGCCGTTAGGAAATTAAAAAAAAATAACAAATTTATTTTTTAATATTAAAAAACCCATATCAAACCCCTATAAATACCATACCATACAATCTTCAAATCACACATCCAACAACAACAATCTCTCTTCTTTTTCTCAAATCTCAATCTCATAATCTCTCAAATTCCATCAACAATCTCTCTTAATCTCTTCCTTTTAATTAGCTTTTGTCTTTCAATATTTTATTGCTTTTACATTTTTAATCACATTATTATATTGTTCTAAGTTTTATTGTTTTATTGTTATATTGTTTTAATTGTTTTAATTGCTTTTAATCATATTATTTAATTGTTCTTAATCATATGGCGGAACATTTTGACACCCAAGAGAGTGATAATGTCACTTCTCCCACTCCCACCTCCCAAGTTAGGTCCTCCGGTAGGGGTAGGACCGCTAGGCCTCAAGGGCAAGCTAGTGGTTCGAGGCCGACTAGGGGTAGGGGGGGAGGACCGGGACCGGGACCGGGTCCTCCGGGAACCAATCCCGGAAACTAACATCTCCTGTTTTTACAAAGTGGTTTACTAAATTAGAACCCGGTATCGAGGAACTCGAGGCAGAGGATTATGATCCCGGACTAATTATTGTTTCTTGTAACTTTTGCGAGGCGACATTCCAATGGAAGAAAAGTGGAGGATATGGAACCCTTCAACGACACATGGAGCACAGACACGTCGCCGAGATGGGAATGCTATGGGGACAAACGCAAATTTCCGGCGGATTTGCATCTTCTACTAGCGGTAACCCTTTATTTCGTTTTGATCATGAAGCTAATAGTGTAGCATTAGCCGAAGCTATTTGTGTTGATCATTTAGCATTTCGATTTAGTGAAAATGTAGGATTTAATGAGTATATTAAAGAGCATACACAACCCGCTTTTAAATCCGTATCTAGGAAAGTGATTAAGAAAAACGTAATTAAGGCTTATAAAAGACACAAGGCCGAATTAGTTTCTTATTTTTCGCAAAATGATATGAATGTTTCTATTTGTAGTGATATATGGAGTGATAATACTCAAACTCATTCTTACATGGGTGTTACATGTCATTTTGTAGATCATCATTTTACAATGCAAAAACGTTTATTGGCATTTAGAGTCTTTGATGATTCACACCGCACAAAATATTGCTATGATGATTCGTGCAATTTTAGAAGAATATAGACTACTTAATAGAGTTTTTTCAATTGGATTCGACAATGCATCTGCTAACACCGCATCTATTAGAGATTTACAAGAAATGTGTCAACCTTTATTTGGTGGGAAATTTTTTCATATTCGATGTGCTTGTCATATTTTAAACTTATGTGTTCAAGATGGTTTACGTGCTATGAGTTATCATTTTAAGCCAATTAAGAACTTTATTAAGTATATTTGGGGGCATCCTAAAGTTACAAGAGATTGGATGACCTTTTGTAAAACTAACGGGGTGCACCCAAAACGTTTTTCAAAAGATGTGGGTACCCGATGGAACTCTACTTACATATTACTATGTGAATGTATAGAATATAAACAAGTTTTAACGTCTTTTGTTTCTCAAAACCTTTCTGGCTCTACTTTCTATTTTAGCGAATCAGGTTGGGATATATGTCAAAGTATTGCAACGTTTTTAAAATGTTTTAGTGATGCAACAAAGAGATTTAGTCATGTTTATACACCAAGTAGTAATGTTTTTGTCTTGGAAGCTTGTAATGTTATGTGTGGTTTAAGTGAGGGAGCTAAAATTCCCGGCATTGAGGAATCCGTTGCAAGCATGAGGAGTAAGTGGTTGCAATACTATAGATATATTCCCGATTGTTTTCTTGTTGCTTGTGTTTTAGATCCTAGACTTAAATTAGGAGTTTTACACGCACTTTTAGATGACTATTATGGATATATTTTAGCCGACGGTGAACTAGAGGATATTTTAGGTATGGTTTCTAGAACTAGAACAAACATTGAAACTTTATTTACTCATTTTTCGGATTCTCCGACTACTTCACAATTACCTCCGGCTTCTTCGGGCTCTAGCTTGGGGGCCTTTGGAGCTAAGTATTTTAGTAAAAGACCAAGAGTTACAAACACGAATGCGGAAATTGATAACTATCTTAACACCAACTTTGAGTTTGTTAGTTGTGATACTTTAGATGTTTTGAAGTGGTGGGAGGATCATAGGAGCATGTTTCCAACGCTTGCGAAGATTGCGGCTCAAGTTCTTGCCGTCCCCGCTTCAACCGTGGCGGTGGAACAAACTTTTAGTGCAGGAGGCAACACTTTAACGAGGAAGAGATCAAATTTGGCACCGGAGTCATTGGAGGCGCAATGTTGTGTTTGCGATTGGAAGAGAGCCGCAATTAGGCAACAACGTAACATTATCGAGTCATCGGAAGACGAGTGGATTGGAGATTCTACTACGATACGCACCGATTCATTCGCCGAAGATTCGACTTAGGTAACGGGTTTTGAAAAAAGGTAAAGAACTACGTGGGCTTTGATTCCTCTAACCCAAGAGGATACGTAGGCAACTTAACAAGTAAGTCACTGTTAAGTGCAAGCCCAATTTTTTTTAATTTTTTTGTTCCTTCATATTTAATTTAAAAAACTTAAAAAAAATGATTATAAAAAAACGCTATTAAAAAGAATGTTTTACAAAACATTCTTTTTAATAGCGTTTTTTTATAATCATTTTTTTTAAGTTTTTTAAACATAATTTTTAAACTTAAAAACAATGACAAAACATTCTTTTTTAATAGCGTTTTTTTATAATTATTTTTTTTAAGTTTAAAAATTATTTTTACATTTTTTTATTTTTTTTTCAGTTTTATAAATTTATAAAATTATTTTTTTAAAAAAAACCGGTCCGGTTCAGCCCGAACCGGACTGAACCGGGCTGAACCGGCCGGTTCCGGTTTCGAACCGTAACCGGTGGAACCGGTTTTTCTCGGTTCCGGTTCCGGTTCCGGATTCCGGAGGACCGGAACCGGACCAGACCGGGAGCCATCACTACTTAGTGGTGGATTTTTTTAGGGATCTCTATTGCCTTCCTGTTAATGAAATCTTTCCTATTGTTACCAAGTATGGCCTTTTCCCTCAGCTGGATGTGTGCGTTTGGGAGGCTCTGAAGGATGATTTTTCTGACGATGAGATCTTCAAGGCGGTTAAAAACATGGGCGGCCTTAAAGCGCCGGGCCCCGACGGTTTTCAACCGATTTTTTACCACCAATGTTGGTCCACGGTGGGACCTTCGGTTCGTGCTGCAGTCAGGTCTTTTCTTGCCTCCAGTAAGTTACCTTTTGGCTTGAATGATACCCTAATCTCTTTGATTCCTAAGGTCCCAAATCCTGATAAGATTTGCCTCTTCCGCCCTATTAGTCTTTGTAATGTGTCTTACAAGATTATTACGAAAATGCTTGTCAATAGAATGCAACAAATTCTTCCCGAGTTGATTGGCCCTATGAAAGGGAGTTTCCTTCCGGGTAGGCTCATCACGGACAATATCGTTCTTGCCTAAGAATTAGTTCATTCGATGCGCCATAAGCAAGGGAAAGGTGGTTGGATGATTCTCAAAATCGACTTAGAAAAGGCGTATGACCGCCTTCGTTGGGATTTCCTTGTTGATACTCTTATTGATGCGGGTTTCCCGGAGCAATGGGTGGATTGGATTGTGGAGTGTATCTCGTCAGTTTCTATGAATGTTCTTTGGAACGGAGAAAGAACGGATAGGTTTGTCCCTTCTAGGGGCATTCGCCAAGGCGACTCTATTTCACCCTACATCTTTGTCTTATGTGTAGAAAGACTCAGCCACCTTATTCTGAGCTCGGTGAATGATGGTTCTTGGAAGCCTATTAAGATTTCGAGAGGTGGGCCGCCCATTTCCCATATCTTGTTTGCCGACGATATCCTTCTCATGGCAGAGGCGTCTGTGGATCAGATCAGAAACATCAACAATTGCTTAGATTTATTCTGTCGTTCCTCAGGGAAAAAGGTGAATATCCTTAAATCTAAGCTTTTTATTTCGCCTAATGTGGAGGCGTCTTTGGTTCAGTCCATTAAGGAGGCAAGTGGGTTCCCGACTTCCTCTGATTTAGGAGTCTATCTTGGATTGGAATGCCTCTTCTCCACACAAAAATTGACAAGAACTCTTTTGAACCGCTCCTGCAAAAAATCAATGCTCGTCTTTCGGGTTTGAGAGGGCGTCACCTTAGCTTTGCCGGGAGGGTCACTCTCGCCAAATCTGTGATTTGTTCGATTCCCATTTATTCCATGGCTACTATTATTCTTCCCAAGTCGATATGCAAGAAGATTGATAAGGTTACTCGATCTTTCATCTGGGGAAGTTGGGGAGATCGAAAGAAGATGCATCTGATGAAATGGAATGAGGTTTGCAAGCCTAGGCAGATCGATGGTCTTGGCTTGAAAAGCATGGATCTGTTTAACCAAGCTCTTACCGGTAAATTAGCTTGGCAGTTTCTGACGAACACCGAGTCCCTTTGGGGGCAGGTTTTAAGACATAAATATATTAGGCCCTCTCAGTCTAACCATGGGCACCCCTCTCCTGTTTGGCACGGTATCCATAGGGTTGTTCGTAAGGTTATTGTGCGAGGGTCTAAGTGGCAGCTTCGTGATGGCAGTATGATTAGGTTTTGGAAGGATGAATGGTTGTTTGTTTTCAATCTGAATTCTTGTGTTTTGTCTCCCATTGCTCTTGTTTCTCTGGACGTGTGCGTCAATCACTACTGGATTCGGGGTTTTGGTTGGGATTGGATTGCCCTTAATCCACTTCTGCCTTCCACCGTCCTCCTCAAGCTTGCTGCGACGACTGTTGTGGAGGAGGAGGATGACCATGATATCATTAGCTGGGGAGCTTCGCCTGATGGCAATTACAGTGTTTCGTCGGCTTATCGCATGTTGCAAAATCAGGGCTCCTCCATGGAGGTTGACGCCCCTTTTTTCAAAAAGATCTAGGCTCTTAAAACGCAGGAGAGGGTTCGTTACTTTGTTTGGATGACTTTCAGAGGGGGTATTCTTACCAATTTTGAAAGGAAGAGACGACATATCTCTGAGATTGACGACTGCCCTTTCTGTCCCTCTATTACTGAGACTTCCCTTCACCTGTTTCGTGATTGTGTGCAGGCGAAGCGTGTTTGGGCTCAGTTACAACCGCCTCTTGCTTGGACTGAGTTTTTTGGGCTCAACTTTGCCCAATGGTTACGCCATAATCTGAGGCCTTTTAAACACCCGATTGTGAGTGAGGATTGGGCTAGCATTTTTGGGATTGCCTTGTGGAATATTTGGAAGTGGAGAAACAATTGGGTCTTCAACAAGACTGTTTTTTTGGGCCATAAAGGTAGTTTTATCTTAGGTGTGGCTAAAGACTACGCTAATGCTACTGCCTCTCCTCTTGGGATTTGCTCCATAAATTTTGTTGAGATTCAAGTCAAGTGGTCGCCACCTCCTGAGCAATGGATCAAGTTGAATACTGATGGTTCGGTGGTCGATGGTCGTGCCGCGGCGGCTGGGGTGTTTAGAGATGACAATGGGTCTTGGTTAGGTGGCTTTGTTCACAACATCGGTCTTTGCTCAGTTCCGATGACGGAAATTTGGGGTATTGTTTCGGGTCTCAAGTTTGCTTGGGACAGGGGATACAAGAGGGTTTGCCTAGAAACAAATTCGCGTTTAGCGGTTCTGTTGCTAAGCAAACCTATGGATCGTTTTCACCCCTTGGCTAGCCTCGTCACTCTGGCGCAAGGCTTCTTTCGTAGGGACTGGATTGTTCAGCTCCGTCATGTGTTCCGTGAGGCTAACTCGGTTGCCGATAGTCTTGCTTCTTTTGCGTTTGATTTTCCTTTAGGTGTTCATGTTTTAGATGTTCCATCCGATCGGATGTGTTTTCTTTTGTCCAGTGATGAGCGATTTGATTACACCCGCCTCGTGGCAAATTAGTGTTTCACATCTTATTTATATAAAGATTGGCTATCCAAAGCCAAAATTGAATGAAATTGATACCTCATAAATGTTGGTCCCTCCATTGATAAATTTAGGATTTCACTAAATAAATTTACATCAACCATTTTTTCTAATTTAAAAAGATGTCCAAAAGATCAAAACGAAGCGTTTTGCTAAAAAATTAAACACCCTCCTTTTTTTTCTTTCATTAGATCCGTGGTAAAACTGTACAACGTTTAAAATTTTCCAAACTAGAGATTCAATTGTTTTAAATTTTAAGTAAAAATGTGATATACTGATTATACTCCTCTGGTTTAGTATCATATAAGTAGTTAGCTTTTTAATATATTTTTTTAAAATTCAATTTACACAACGGTAATTAATTACTAAGTAATTAATAGAATTACATGAAGTTGGTTTGATTTTATTTTTCATGTAATATAACGTAAGTCATTTTAGCCTTTTAATTTTATACACAAACTAGACTAGGTCTCGCGCCATGCGCGGGTTTATATAACTCGATATAGTGAATTAGTAGTAAGGAGTATTATGTAATATAAAATTTTATATGAAAATAAGTTTATATCTTAAAATGATATTGATATATAATTAAGTTTTTACATTTTAAATATAATAAACAACGAATATACATGAATTTTTAATACCAAAAATCTTATTTGATCAAATTATCATGGGTCAATTTTTAACAAATTTAAATAAATTGATTTCAACATATATAAAAATATATAATTCAAAACACTACAATAACACAAAAATATAATTATTTCTCTTATTTATTAAGAAATCAATCTTTTTGTGATACGTCATATCATAAAAATAAAATATATATTTGTAAAATAAAATAATAGGATATTGGGAGGTCAAAATCTAGAAAATTAACACATAAAAATCTTTTTGTAATCTGAAAGATCTTAAGCAATCTTTTTGTAATCTGAAAGATCTTAAGCAATCTTTTTGTAATATTTTTGCAGACGATTTTCCAAATTTAATTATTTTTTTTTGAGAAAATTACAATAAATTATAAAAAATCGTGACCAATGAAATGACGACAGGTGGATGGCCTGAATGAAGAGTATGCCACGTGACATAGCTAGAATTGAACAAATGTAATTTGCTTTAGTAGTTATATAGAGATTTTTTCTATTTTATTCTTGAATTTTGGTAAGAAAAGTAAGAGGTGTGTTAAACAGAGAAACATGATTATTAAAAATGTAAGGAAACTAAATGTAATTTTTACATACATAGTTTTTATATTTTTAATATCTATCAAACCCACTAAATATCGGTAATATTAGAGAAAAAGAATAACTTTTATATGATATTTCTATGTACAAGATATTTATTTGATACAAGAATAAAAAGTAGAAGAATATTTATTATTGATTTTACCACAAATAAATTAAATTAATTTAAAATTTAAATGTGGGTTAATATTATATTGAATATGTTTAAATCAAATTGATAATACTCAAGAAAAAGAGAACATAATTTATAATCTTAATTATTCTCGATCCCCACTCTCCCTTTCAAATTCACCGATCAACCTCAATTTTGACTGTGGTAATTTTCTTCTTACATAGATGACAATGAATGATGTCTACTTGTCTTTTCTCCCCCTCGCACACATACTTGACCGTATGATTGTGGGAAAAAAATCCCGCACTCGGAAAATTTTAACTGGCACCCCAAACCTTTTTTTTAAAACCCGGTTCAGTTTTGGGCGCAACTAGAATGCGCCCAAAACTAGATCGAATTTTTGAGCATTTTGAAGGCAATAATAAAAAGAAATTCCATGGCAATCACTCTTATACACATGAAATTCAATGTCTTAACATCACTCAATGTTGTATGTTTTCATTGACTCTTTTTTTCATGACCTCTTGTAATTAAGATTAGTCAAATTAATTTGAGTTTCTGATTTCAAAAACTGAATTATGTGCTATCAGTTTGTGTTTTCAGATCGAATATAAATATAAAATGAAAAGAAAGATGTTTGGACAAGAAGGTTGTGATCACATGAGATGGGCTGTTAACATTGTTGTTAGATTAGATATTGGTGTTCCATGGTTAATGTGCAAGGAAGATGACTCTCTTGATCCCGTTATAAGTTCCAGTGTTCTTGTTGACAATCTTAATTCATTTCAAAATAAATTTTTTAATAGTTAATGATCTTATTGTGACAGATTAATATACTTGCAACGACTTTTACTGTTATGTGTTTACTAAAACAGACCTTACAAACCTCTCATGTGGACAGAGGTTTGGAGTGGATGGTATGATTTTGCAGTAATTGACTTTATCATTAGATTAATAAAGTAAAAAGTAAAATGCCAGATCAATAATTTTTTTCAAAGGTACACATGAAGACTTTAGTAAATTATACTCCCTCCGTCCCAAAATATGAGTCTCATTTTCCTTTTTGGGTGTCCCGAAATGTTAGTCTCATTTCTATTTTTGTCCATAAACTTCTTCCAATTATACCCTTACTCATATTATTTTAATATTTTACATTCATCATTTTCAATGCACTTATGTACTTTTCATTTGTAAACTCTTCTCCCATTGATTAATGAATTATTTTAATATTTTATATTCATCATTTCCAATGCACTTATGTACGTTAAAGCATTTGCCTTAATCCAAGATATTTTTGTACAATGAGACTCATATTTTGGGACGGATGGAGTATATATATATACAAATAATATGCAAATTTACAGAGTTTAGAGGACCGACTTACCAAAGAATCTAAATTCCCTATATTCAATTCATGTATCATGTGTCTTTGTAAAAGGATTTAACTTTTGCAATTACTAAATTTATAAAAAGAGGAAGATCTGTTGTGAACTATATGGTATGCATTTTTTCCTCTTTCAATTTCTTTGTGCTTGAAGTGTTTACTTTTTACTTATCCTAAACTACATTTTTCGTCATTAGTACCAAACTTTGAGCCCTTATCGGAGGCCGTTTGCATCTAATTTTAGTAATTGTAAACAATATTACATATTGCAATATGCTAGAATGTTGTTTTCAAACATTTACACTCAGTTTCCAACAAGCGTGATAATTTAGTAAACACGTCAAAAATGTATACAATGGGGAAATAACATTTAATAACTGGTCCTCGGGTTTATTCAATTGTAATGAGTTATAGACAGAAAAATAGATCATATATTCACCAACTTGGCTATTAATAAATCAAAATAGATTACCTTATTTTATATACCAAAATCTGTGGAGTTGGTAATAATACCGCAAACAAGACTTGAACAAAAATTTAGCATATAGAGCATTGAAGAAATTGCATACGCAAATAACATATATTTAAAAACTTTTGTCATGTACATTACAAGAATATTAAACTTATGTCCCGTATATTACAATAATATTACAAAATGATATAACAATTTGGCGAATTGAGAGAAGAGGTACAAATCATCAAACTCATTTGATTATATGATATAATATCATTTCAATATCTATTATGAAACATTTAAGAAATTATAATTACGCAAGACCCGTACGCGGGTTTCAGTCTGTTGATTTAAGCCCTAATAAAATAGGAACACCAATACACGAGCTAATTGTTTGGCAAAAAAAAAGCACCCGAGCTAATTAGGTAATGTGATGATTTTAAAGGGAGAGACAAATTCATAGGTAGTTGTTTGTCAATTGCTAAAATGATTAATAAAACATTTAGGAAAAACATAATCACTAATTAAACTTTTTTTTTTTTGATAGAACAAATATTAGAGACTGCTTTGTCGAGGTTAGATTCTATATCATAAAGGGTTGTGAATATGATTAGTCCAATCTAATTTTAGGACACCTATTAAACAACGTTAAATCATATTAAAAACTGTAATTTCCCCGCGCGTAGCGCGGAGGCCCGTTTCTAGTTTATATAATGCTAGAGACTTCTTTCGATAAAAAAAAACAACAAAACAAAGGGCATAAAGTAATTGATTATATTTCTAACAATCGTGATGCTTTTCCTTATCTCTGGAAGCAGGTGCCGGCCCTATTGAAAGTTGCATCATCGATCGATCTCCCTCCTGCTCCTTGATCTCCTCCCATCTTTTCTCCTGGATCCTTATCTCCTTCCATCTCTTTCTCCTCTCAATCTTCATCTTCCCATTTGCGGCGGTGTCCCCTGTTGCTGGGAGGAACCAGGCCAAGCTTCCGCGACGGTCGACGCCTGACGGAGCAGCGAGTGAGTCGGAAGGAGAGGTGGTGACTAGCTTCTTCTGTGCTGCTTCTTACTTCTTCTAATTAGTCCCACTAGGAGTGCAAATTTCAGCAGGTAAGGTAACCCTAAATCCCTAATTTCTTGCTTCAAATTTCCTTTGTAGGGCTTTTTAATTATCTGATTATTTAAGAAACTGATTCAATCATTAGATGTACATCATGTGATTGAATCAGTTTTCTGTTTGTGAGTTTGTGGTATAATTATGCATTCACGGACTTGATTTTTGTGAGGAATTGTTGATGTTTGTTTGTTATGATGAGTTATTGAGTTGCCTATTTGTGGTTTGAATTTGAATTGCGTTGGTCACTAATTGTGCTCTCAATTGATTTTGATTTTATGAGGAATTGTTGATTGTGCACTCATTAGTCTCGTTACATACTCAGAAGAGGAAAAGAAGGAAAACAGGCAGCGCCGTGCTGGACAAACACTGCATTTTCTGAATAATGGATATATCGGAACTATGGGCTATCTTCGGCCCCGGATTTGCCGGATCCGTTTTTGGCGCCGGTTGGTGGTTCTGGGTCGATGCTGTTGTTTGTAGTTCTGTCACGGTTTCCTTCCTCCACTACCTCCCAGGTCCCTCTCTCTCTCTCTCTCTCTCTCTCTCTCTCTCTCTCTCTCTTTCTTTCTAACCGATTCGTTTAATTTCTCAACTCTTTCTATCTCTGGCGGCTTTGACAGGCATATTTGCTTCTCTGGCGGCTTTGATGTTCAATTGTGTGAGAAAAGAAGATATTGATTACTCTCCCTACGACGAAGGAGAATGGAGGTTAGTTGATTGACTCTTTGATTTACTCGTTCTTGTAAGTTTCTTTGGTTGATGAGACGGTTTTTAAAAAAAGCTGTTTGATCTGTGACCTTGTCAGTGAATGTACGTGATCAATGGAAATTTGATGAGCACGATTAAATTATCAATTTTTTCTTGACATGCAAATGCAATGACTATTGCTGTTAAAGTTTTAATGGCTCTTGTTTCTTACTCTCATGTGAACAAATTTGAAAATGAATGATGGATGAAAATGTTTCTGGATAGATAGAGCATGTCTAGGTTTTCTTCTTTCACTATCTCAGCTTCGTGGTAGTTTCAATACTTCAGATTTTTGTCGAATGTTTCTGGATAGATAGAGCATGTCTAGTTTTTCTTGATGATTGCAATACTATTTTTCATTGTAATTCATAATTTTGTTGCTTGAATGTTCATGAAAATACAAAGACCTTACAATCACGTGAGAAAATCATGTTTAATTGAATAAGATGATATTAAAACATCATTTCCAGCAAGGTTGGTATTCACCTGTAGCTAATCTGGGAATAGACCTATTATATCATGTTAGCACATACCTAGGGTCTTGGGGATAAGGCTGAACAGGCTCACCGGGTGGTCAAGAAAGTGGAGCCCCATAGTTATGAGATATCGGTGTTTGAGAGTTGTGAGGTTGAGACATATCAGATGGAAGGAAGAAGGGAAGATGGAAGGGACACCTGCGAGTGGATTCTCCAAATCGGAGTACCCGATGACGGAAAAGCCACCAAGCTTCCAAAAGGGCAGGGAGATTGCTTGCGAAACCGAGAAGAGGATTGAGAGGAAGAATGTAGGCGTATCTTCCAAGGGGGTGGAAGGAGATAGGAGCATTACTTTTCCAAGTGTGGAGAATCACACTGATCAAAGGGAAGCTGCTCAGAGAAGAACTCAACAGAGGATTCCAGAAGATAATGTCTACGGTGGCGCGTAAGTTACAAATGGAAAAGACTGTTTGGATTTTACGGCTGAGAGTGAGAGAAAAGTCTGAACCTTTTTTCTATTTGGTAAGGGATATGGTATTTTTCGGTTACGGGTAAGCCCACCTGGTTTGATTACCCACATGAGAGGCAAAAGCGAATTGGACCAAAATTGGATATTAGAATGTCAAATGGGCCTGTTTTTCTCCCTATCCAACATGGGCCTAGTAAAGAAATACTAGAAGCAGCCTCAGAAAGCGCTCTTCGTATTCAACCTATAGAAACGGGGTCTTCCATTCGCTTGGAGTATAGCTACGAGCGGAGGAGCTTTGGGACATCCCTCTTGCCTCTTGGAAAGCTACTGCCACCAGAACCACCAGACCTTTCTTTCAAAGTTTTGAGGTTAGACTTCAATTCCACCATATATGTTGTTGCTTCCCCCTTCATGCTCTCCTAATCTCCATGTCAGCGGAAAAGCGGACGTCGCGCTGCCGACCATGTTGACATACAACTTTAATTTCCAGACTCGATCGCATATCTGTTCAATTTCAAACATAGCCTTGAGGGCAAGGTTGATTTTAAGGGGTTGGCAAGAGCAGTAATAATCCCGATGAGAGGGAGTTACACTTGAGAGCTGGGATTTATGCTACGGTGCTACCAACTCCACCAGAACCCCCACCAATCATATTGTTGGTTCTTGTATACAATTTGCCCACATTCGATACCAACGGAAGACACAAGGATGGTAACAAAGCAGTTGTAGTGACAAGGTATCTTCCCTCGAGGGGAATAATTGGATTAGAAAATAGCCAAGTCGGGAAAGCAAAAGGGCAGATCATCTACCTATTAATGAGGCTGTTTCTAGAATGAATCAATGTGGTGATCTCAACAACTATGGAGCATATGGCCGCATCTGTGAGCCTAGTAACATTCATTGTCTCAAATTCTCTGGAGAGTTTAGAAAATTCAGTCAGGGGAGCTTCATGCCCAATAGTAAAGAAACCTTAAGAGGGGAGACTAGTTTAAACTGTACCCGGTTTAGTGAGAGGGCTAAATGGGATACAACAAAGGAAATGAAAATAGGGATGAAGTGGATAGACTGCTGCAAGGGCTTAATATTGTGGCAACCGAGGCTATCGGGTTACTTGAAAGGAGGTGCCACCCCAAGGTCTTGCTCTGAATGGTGGGAAGCATCTTGATATGGATACATTCAGAATCAGTGCTTGCATATTTCCATGTTCTATCGTTGCACCAATCCTTGAAGTCAACTGGACATTTCAGTGATTTCACTATGTCGTGTGCAACTTGGATTAGAAGAAAAACATTTTGTTCTGAAATGAAAGGAGCTAGGAACCTCAGACTCAGTTTGCTGCAGCCTGCATCTTTGTCCAACCTAGCTACAGTGCTTCTTGTAGTCTATTATATTCAAGATCTTGCCATCCTTTGCTATTGGTCTATTCCTGGTTCTTACTTAGTAGCGTACCTCAGATTCTACAAGTTGGATGGCTGTACAACCTACGACTACGATGCTACTTGGAGACGACTATATTCAAGCACATCCTCGAGAGGTCTATGCTAGAGATCCCTAAGTGGATAAGTTCACTTCAAATGAATACAACCTTGAGGACAAGGTTGTTTTGAAGAGGGTGGCATTGTTGGGACACATAACTTTTTTGTGTATTCTAGATGGAAGAAAGGAGTGGAAACAAACAGGGAGTTAAACTAGTTATGAGTAAGGGTATTTCAGTCTTATCTAATGAGGGAATATTCTGACATAGGCGGTTAGAGAAGGGTCTATGAGCTGCGTAGAGAAGAATATATATATAGGAAGAGAACACTGTAATAGAGGTTATCCAGAAATGAAGTTAGGAATTCGGGCTTTATGCCTTGGGAATCTTCAGAGTTAACCTCCTCGGATATTGACTCATTAGCGATATCCCTCTTGAGATTTACCTTGTTATTTGCTATTATCAATCAAAGTCAATAATCTTTTTCTAGATGTTGGAGGTTGGAACTTTGACTAACGTTAGTAGGAAAATTATGTTAAGGATAAGTTGATACATGTCTAGCATCAATTGAACTGTTGCTTGTTCTCAAGCTATTGACTTCTGCGATGCCGCTCACGGTGGGACTGTTAATTTTTGCAGGCTGAAGCTTTGGCTTTTTCTTGCCTACGTTGTTTCTTTCGTATCTCTTGCAGCTTCAGTGGGGCTATTGATCAAAGATGCTGTTGAGACATCTGGTCCTTCAGCTTGGACAGGCACTGCTGGTGTCCTCCAATGTGTTTTTGTATTAATCAGGTCTGTACTTTTCAACTATAGCATGGTTTATTGTTATTTTTAGTTAACTTTCTGGAGATTGAGGTAATTCTTAGGCACTCCTTTTAGTGTCTTCCATTATATACTAATGGTTGAATGTTTCGACATAATATGCGTAGATGCTTCAGTTATAATAGCTAACACATCATCGTAATCTGGTTAGACTTCTTTCCATCATTTCTGCTGTCTGTAATTCACACTTGCGTTATGTCATGTCTCTTTATTCATGTGCTGTATAAAGACTGCAAACGTGTGTGTGAGGGAGGTTTGCTTTTGAAAAATTATGGGACCGAAATCTGATTACATTGGAATGTTCTCTTGCATATTTCACCCATGCATGTGTTGTGTGCAGATAACTGTACTAGAAAAGGCTAAATTTTAGCATGATCACTTGTTTATATTATCTCAACCAAACAAGGGGAACATTAAAGCTAGTCCCGCCCAAACGATGAATAGTAACAAACATCTAGTTGAATGAAGCAAATTTTGATGATGCATTTAGTAGGTTATACATTTGAGTGCTGAAACAAATGAATTCATTATATCTTGTTCTGTTGTGCTGTTAAAGTATCCATGTTTTTGCTGATAAGCATATTACCGATGGCTTTTATAGTTTTGTTGCATCAACGCATTTATATTGTACTCTCTTTCTTGTAGCGGGCTGATCTATTGGACATCACATTCGGATCAAAGTGGCAATGCATGGTACTAAAGGGATTAAATCGTGGTTTTAAATTGCTATTTCCCGTGTAATATGAGTGAATGAATCACTTGAAACTTGGTAGAGTTACCAGTTTATCATATGTAAATGCTTGTTACAAGTGCGTTTTCACCTACTGATTAAATGGGTCTTTGGAAATATTGTTGCTTAAATTATTTCGTGGACCGTGAATGTTGTTTGTTGAATCATATCTGAGATTTTTCAAGGCATCAATTTGTACGTATTGTGAAGCTGACAAATTTTAAATAAACAGGTGGGGAAGGGGACACGGTTCTCTTCTCCAAATTGGACTGCTCCAGCATATAGTCTCTAGGCTCATTTTATTGGAATTGTCGTGGTATTAGAAGACCACATTTTTGGATTGAAATTTCGTTCCTAAAAAGAACTCATAATATTGATTTTTTTTGCCTTGCAGAAACAAAAAATAATGAGACCCCTTCGTCACAATTTCTAGGAAAGATTGGTTTCAAACATCTTACAATTTCTCCTTCTGATGGTAGTAAGGATGGTCTTTGGCTACTTATCACAAACTTCATAGACCAAAATAAAATTAGCATTTTATTTCATAATTTTAATACAATAGTAATCCAGTACAAAGATCACTTAAAACAGTATATTATCATCTTCATTTATGCCCCTAGTAAGGATAATGAAAAAACTAATTTCTGGAATTTCATTTCAGAAATAATCAATACCCACCGAGAGCCTTCAAACATAATTGGTGATTTGAACGATCTACTAACTCCTGACGATATATTAGATGGTGTCCCTTGTACATACCACCGTTTTTGTCTAGACTTAATACTTTTGTTAACAAACATGGTCTCCTCCCTACAAAATGCAATGGATTTCTTTATACTTGGAGGAAATCAATGCACAATTCATCAACCATACTAGAACGATTAGATAGAGTCCTAATTCACCCAACAATTGTCAATTACTATAATAATATACAACTAGAACATTTACAACGTCCGATCATTGTTGTATCACACTTCAGCTAGGCAACAATACTACACCTAAAAACTACCCATTCATTATGGAAAATGCTTGGTTCGAAAACCCTGATTTTGGAAGGATGATTACAAGAATTTGGAATTATCATTTCCAAGGTTCTTTTATGTTCCAATTATTTATGAAACAAAAGCGAATCAAAATGAAAAGTAAGGACTGGCTTAAGAAACACACCCATAACATTTTTGAACAATTAAAACAAACAGAAGACACTCTAAAAAAGCTCCAACAACTTTGTACATCCTCAAATATAGAAGATAACCTTCACCATAGATATATTAGACATCTTCATAAATATCATAAACTATTACAATTCCAACATACATATTGGAAACAACGAGCAAAAATTAAACATATGACAGAAATGGATGTCAATACAAAATATTTTCAGAATAAGGTTAAGATTAGAAAGTTTAAACAAAAAATAAATTTCTATGAATCTTTAGATAAAAATAAGTTATACTCATGCAGATATTACACAACACATCACAAATGATCTGCAATTAAGATTTCAACCAAACCACACAACCAATATTACTAATACAAACTTAAAAAGGATACCAAAATTAATCACTGATGAAGATAATAATGAGCTATTGCAACAACCGTTTGCTCAAGAAATTAAAGATGTTATTTTTGAACTTCCTCATAATAAGACTCCAGGACCAGACGAATTCACAACAGAATTCTATAAGCATTATTGGTCGATACTCTCTAAAAAAATGGTTTCAGCTATCCAATCCTTCTTCCATTCAGGAGTTCATTTAGCTGATTGTGTGCAATCCTTTATAACGCTAATTCCAAAAATCACTAGTACATAAGTGAGTTTATGTAACACCGAAGAAGTGTTACATAAAGGGGTTAAAGTGTTATTTTAGACTATAGGTAACACTTTAGTGGGTGATACTTCTGACCATGTTCCCTAAGCTTATATGTAACACTTTTGATAAGGCATGGTAACACTTTTCAAAATGTTACTATACATCCTCTAATGTTACACTTTTTTATATTATTAGTATCATTTTTGAAGTGTTACTTATAATTTCTTACGTAACACTTTCTTATCTGCAGTAAAACTTTTCAATCGTCTTTTGACATATAGTAACACTTTATTTGACATCATGTATCACTTTTTGCTAACTATTGTAACACTTTGTTAACTATTAGGTAACATTTTTCGTTAAAAATACCACTATATAATAATATTATAACATTATAATTATTATTTAAAATATAATGTATTATTAACCTTTTCAATAACTATGAATGTTAAGTTACTATAGCTAGAGAATAGTTCAAATTGATTAAAAAAAACATTCACAATTACATACAAGAACATCCACAAAAACCAACAAACTAAACAAACAAGCAAAACTAGGAAACCGTCAAATTTCATAGTTACATACACAATTTGACTAAACTACACCAATCCATCGTCTCTAAGAAAGCATAAAAAATCAGGTTGCACAAATTTTCTTTTGGCATCTGTTTACCAATCCTTGAAGCTCAGGGGAATCCGTGACTTGGAGGTTGATCACACCAAGTGGCGACAAAGAATCTAATACTGCCGACAATGATGTTTTGCTCACCATACACACTCTGTAAAGCCTATCATACCAATATGTATCTTCATTATCTTCGACATTGTCTTAGTGCCATTTTTTCGAAATGACTTTGAACACATATTAATCCTGGTAACATATGATGAAGAGGAAGTTGTGATTTATCGAATGAAAACCTAAAACATATGATGAACAAAGTAATTATTATTCATCGAATGAAAAGCTAAAAATCATTATGTTCACAAAAGGGTTGAAACATATACTCATTATGAAGGAATACGTTAATGCAGCAACATGGTGTGGAAGTGAAAGGGAAGAGATAAATGGGTTGAGGTTTAAACTATCTCATTGTAAACGCAAACCACAATACTTCAACACTCAAGGGACTTATTTTTTCTATCCCAACAAAAAAACTAAATGTTGCTTATTCAAGCTAGCTTTATATATATATATAAATTTAAGTTCTGATGTAATAGCCTCTTACGGTGTAACGGTGTAATGAGTATTCACCCTTAATGGTATTCAGGTTTGTTAAGGGTGATATTCAACTTAATTTACCTATATCAATATAAGGTAGATATTCAACTAAACAAACATGAATAAATAGCGTAAAAGATTGAATAGAGGCACAAGCATACGAGAATGCGATTAGTGCATATATAACCTAAATCTACATAAAGTTGAATATCAACCTTAACAAACCCGAATACCATTGAAGGTAAATACTCGTTACACCGTTACACCACAATACTCGTTACACCGAAACTCACCTGGGAGGCTCACTTTTGTAGTAAAACGGAGTTAACGAATAGGAGTCATAGGATGAGATTAGATGAAGGGCTAGATTAGAAGTCTTGTAATTAAAAGAAAATAAGGAAAAAAATAGCATAACCCTAGTTTGATTAGGGTTTTATTAGGGTTTGAGTATATTCGACTTTGATTTATGCATCAAACTAGGGTTAAACAAGGTTTTGTTCTGATATGCGACAACACCAAAACGATATGCATGTGACATTCGGCGGTATGCAGTAGAAGTTTAGGGTTTCACATTAATTTTGTTATGCATTAAAACTGTAGTCGTATGCGTTTCAGAATACATGTAATGCAATTGGATATAATTGATATGCAGTAGATACGTTTTGATTCTAACAATAACATTCGCCTATCAAATCGAATTATTAGCCAAGTGGATGTGACATTCGACTTTCACATTATATTTTTGAGGTTATGCACTCTGATTTATTTGGTATTCCATTGTTCTAAATGAGTGTCATTTACGGTTCACTGATATGCACAAAACTGTATCAGGTATGCAGGAGAACCGACCTGATGATGTGATATATTCTTCCTCAGACGATGGTGTTGATTTTATGTCAGATGATGATGAAGAAGCATTATATGGCACCGAATGTGTTATTCACGCGAAAGACACAAACAAAAAGTATTGGGTTCCTCATTGCCTCGATGACATTAAACCAATAATTGGAAAATCCTTTAATTCCTTGTTGGAAGGAGAAACATTCTATAGTAAGTATGCAGACACTGTTGGTTTTCAGATTAAGAGAGGCAGCCATCACAAATTCAATCACACAAAGGTTAGAAAGATTCAGTACTTACAATGCAATAGGGAAGGATCCAAGTATACAACTAACAGTTTAGGGAAGCGTAAGACAACATCGGATAGAGTACAGTGTTGCGGAAGTTTGTCTCTCAAATCTAGTGATGGTATTACCTACGTTGTTGGTAGATTTGAAGAGAAACACACCCACGACATGATTCCTAACGTAGCAAAACATTTGATGAAGGGCAACAGGAAAATGGATATTGGCCACCAAAAATTTATGTTGGCTTGTGCTAAGGCGAACTTGGGGCCAGTAAAGTCTTATAATCTCTTGAAGGAGATGGTTGGTGGATATCATAACATGAGGGTCATGGCAAGAGAATTTAAGAATTTCAAGCGGGGTCTTATGGCGAACATCAAAGCTGCTGATGCGCAAATGGTTATCAATCGATTTACGAAGAAGAAAGAATAATGTGACTCTTTTTACTTCGAGTATGAAGTGAACGACGAACAACAACTAACAAGGTTGTTTTGGGCGGATCCAATCTCACGTCGGAACTATGGTGCATTTGGGTATGTCGTCTCTTTTTACTCGACTTACAGAACTAACAGGTAATCCCATTCACATTAATTAAAATTTTGTCGATTTCAATTTAATATGCAGATAGGAATACGAGATATGCGCATAACATTACTTAATATGCATATAGGTACTGCATGGTATTTGCACCATTCACTGGGATTGATAACCACAAGAAAAATCTTACTTTTGGTACTGGCTTAGTCATGAAGGAGGACGTGCAATCATATGAATGGCTCTTCAAGAACTTTAAGAAAGCAATGGGGCCACCACCGAAGATCATTGTGACGGATCAGGATCCGGTGATGAAGATCGCCATTGAGAATGTAATGCCTCATACTAGACATCGGTTATGTATGTGGCACATCATGGAAAAGGTTTCAAAGAAGTTCGGTGCAAATAAAATTAATTCCAAGGATTTCAGAAAGAGGTTGGGGAAGTTGGTTTGGGATGACACCCAATCTATTGAAGAGTTTGAGAAAGGGTGGATCGAATTTGTTGTTGAATATGAGTTGGACTGTAAACCATGGTTCGGGATATGTATGCACTACGTCGCTATTGGATTCCAGTGTATTTTAAGGATATCGTGCTTGGTGGGCTTGTTCGCACAACATCGATTTCAGAATCTCAAAACAGTTTTTTTGGGAACTATTCGAACAGGAACTTCAACCTTGTTGAGTTATTGATGCACTTTGATAGTGCAATGGAAACCCAACGTTATAACCAATTGAGGAACGATGTTGCCTCAGCTTCACGAGCACATGATTTCTTAACACCATTGTTGATTGAGAAGGATGCATCTAAGCTCTACACCTTGAATATATTCACTATGGTGCAAGCCGAGATTTCTGCAGCGTGTTTTGAATGTTCAACCACTAATGAGGATGAAGGTATGTAGTGGTTTCTTGCATATCGTTATATCTGCATATTGTGACATGCACAAATGCATATCTGTGTTATTATATTGCATATCAGTACATTGACATATACTACTTATGTACATTTAATTTTATTCTTATTATTGATACGAATATATATGTAGATGAGGATAGGGTGACGTACACTGTAAAAGAGCCTTGTGGAAACTTATATGTTGTAGAACGTGCAACGAATAACAACTTCACTACATGTAGTTGCATGATGTTCAACAAAAATGGTCTACCTTGTCGTCACATTTTCACCGCTCTGAAATATGGGGGTGTTGATATGATCCCTGAATGTCTAATACTAGATAGATGGAGAAAGGGTGCTGCAAAAAAGGCGAATATTAATATTCCTAATAGTGTTTGGGATCAAAGTATGCAGATAGAAGAGAAACAAGCTATGATGAATGAACTGTGGTCTTTAATATACTCATGTGTAGGTGTTGTTGAGGAAGACCAAGAAAAGATCAGTGATTTATTGTCGACATTGAAGAATAAGAAGGTAGAATACACTACAGGTGCTAATGATGTGCACAACCAAGCAGATATAATGGGATCAATGGTTGAGACCTTTGCGGGAACTAGTGCACCAACTGAGATTCTTGTCCATCCTCCGAAACAGGCAAAAAACAAGGGAACGGGGCTTAGGTTTAAAGATGGAAAGGAGAGGTATGTGGCAAAACATGCGAAGAAGAAGGCTCTAGAGGAAGACGCAATTCAGAATAAGGGCAAGAGGAAATGCAAGAGGTGCAACAAGTATGCAAATCATGACAGCAGAAATTGCAAAGAAAACCTTTAAATCTGTAATATGCATTTTAATTTTAGAGATGTTGGAATTCGTATTATGCAGTTCATTTGAATAACTTGTCTCGTTTTTTCCAAGATTTAACTTATTTGACGTTATGCAGTTCATTTGTATAGATATGCAGAAACTACCGAGAGATATGCAGTTCATCCGTATTGTTGAGGAATAAGCTCTCATGATTTTTCCCATGGTTACAACATTTCGGTTGTTATGGAAATCTTTTCTACGGATATGCAATAACTCCAAGAAAACTAAGGAAAAATTCATAGATTTCAGTGGAGATATTGGTGTTGTTTCTCTTTTCCCAAACTTGTAAAGTATTCTGTAGATATGCAGTTCATTTGTATAGATATGCAGAAACTACCTAGAGATATGCAGTTCATCCGTATTGTTAAGGAATAAGTTCTTATGATTTTTCCCATGTTTACAACATTTCGGTTATTATGGAAATCTTTTCATAGGATATGCAAGAATTCCAAGAAAAATTAAGGCAAAATTCTCAAATTTTAGTGGAGATATTGGTGTTGTTTCTCTTTTCCCAAGTTGTAAAGTATTCGGTAGATATGCAATTTTTGAGTTGAGATATGCACAAAATCAGTCGAGATATGCAGATAATCTGCAACATATAGAATGATCCTTAATAGTAGAATAAAACTATCTATTCTCAATTAAATTAAGGCAACACAAGCTGTTCGCGAGATTCTTAATTGTTTGTAATTAAAATAAAGAATATGACATTAAAAATGATCACTACTACATATTGAATGCTACTCTTCCACTTTAGCGTTAGCCTTAGCCTTAGCCTTAGCCTTGTTAATGATTTCATCTCTCAACATGTTCCTCTTAAATGTAATAAGTGCATGCAGATACTTATGACGCAAAGGAAGTATACACTTCGATGAGTTACGCTTGAATCCAGGGTCCCAGTGCGAGCCACCCTCAAAAAATGTCTCCATGTGGCGCATTACGTAGATCCCGCTATCAGTCTTGTTTTTGGTATTCACCCATGACAGTGATAGGACATCTTGGGCTGGGTGCGATCCAAGGATTTTACATCTTGATGAAAGATTCATCAATTCCATATATTTGAAGAACATCTTTCTCTGTGGACAATAAAATTAAACAAACGATGCTTCCTTATGCATATCAATTATGGAATTATAAAACATAGCATACCAAACTGATTTAAAAGAAAGTTCATTACCAGCTTGTGAACTAGATGATACTTGTCATTCACGTCCATAACCTAGTCATCGAATTGTTCGTCAATTATGTCTATAGTTTTACGCCCAAAGTTGAAACATACCAAGTAATACTGACCTTGTCTAAAAACGGGAAAAAACACCTGTCATCCATGTAACATGAATTGAGCATGAGATCATAAATAAGATGTTTTAAATAGTAGGTCGGGTGAATGCTTACCAATTCTGCGTCTACAAGGGATGTATGTTTCGTCTTGGCTACCACAACATTCATACCATCTCGGAATATGCCAAACATTGTGGCCAAATCGCTTTTCGGTTTGGTAACAAATTCAATCTGTAAGTGCATATCGAAGGTAATTAATTGCATATCCTTGTTATACATCTGCATATTACTGTATATCATATGAATACGTACCATACTTGACGGGTAGACGAAAAAACGTGATAAAGTGGTATTGTTTTGAAGCTCTTCTAAATCATTTAGATACATACACCACAAGTCGACAATTTTACTTGAGACAATATTATTTTCACATAGCGACTTGAAATCTCTTGCTAGAACCGCTTCTCGATTGTTATCGAATAGAACCTCCCTGATTAATGGGTTATAAAGGAATGATTTTAATTATACCATGTAAAAAAGAATTCAATGAATAGAAGAAGTTCACGCATACTAAATACTAACCCATCAACCGAGCATGTAGTCACATAATGATGTAAATCACGTTGTTTTTTAGTGATGCATTTCATGGGGTTTATAACCCTGTCAATCCAAGGGCTCTTGTCTGTAAAATGGACCTTTGCGTCTCGTTTCGGATGTAATATCACATTCTTCATAGGTGTTGTGAAATCATGATCATCATCATCGATTTGTATGGGATTTATTTGTGCCTGGTTGATCCGAGGAAAAACCCAAGGGGTATATAACAACATGCATATTTGAAATAATGGTTCACGTGAACTTCGTGAATATCATTGAGAAATTAATGCATATCAAGACCTACTACATGACTAACAAAGCATAACTTCAACATACATAACTAGACTACAACAATCAAGATTTCTAACATATAATCAGTATGATTTATTTGGTATGCTGATGAGGCGATTGTCGCGATGCCTATCAAAGTAATACCTAGCTTGAATCCACTAATATAGTGGGAAGCAAGGGTCGAACCCAAGGGAGTCAAAGTACAATTCAAATCACAACTCTTGTTCCTAACAAGTAACCAATTTTGGGGGGGGTTTGTATGTAGTTGAGATCAAGGAAGTAAACAAAAACGCAAGAGTTGAGATTAAGTAGTATGATGGAAAAGAAGTTCACTTCTCGGTTTTTAGCACATCAATCATGCAAGGAGAATTGATCATAGCAACCTAACACCCTATATTCATCACATTCAATTGATTTTATCCTACTCTTTGTTCATATAAAGTAACTAGTCCAACAAGTCCTAGAAACCCTTATTTGATTATAACCCTAGAACAACTAAGATTCAATAATCAAATAGCATTAAGCACAAAGATATGTAGGCTTGTGCAATACCATTGGCGACGAGCCGGTACTTGACACAAGTTTATAATCTCTACCCTATGAACATTCACAACAAGTTCATGCAAATAAGGATTGCTACCAAAGACAAGACTCTTCAACAAGAATTATCAAGTCTAGCAATATAAAAGATAGAAATCAAACCTAGTTTGCAACCTAGAATAAACCAATATCTCTCAATAGCAAATTGAGGCACAAGAGATTATAAAATAAAACAACAATTGAAATAGAATATAAGATGTAGGAAACTCACAATCCTCCAATGAAAGAAGGCTTCAAACCTCAAAGTGAACAATGGAGATTTAGTTGCACAAAGTCATGGAAACTCTCAACAATGGAGTTTTCTTACTAAAAACCAAGATAAAAACTCTAGGGAGAAGGAGAAGAGTTTATATAATTTCTCCCTAGAAAAACCAAGAAAAATAAATAAAAACCAAGTCTTAATGCAGCAAATTAAAGATAAACATAACTTGTTTTTGGAGTTACAAATCAAATGGAGAGAGGAAGGTCTAGCATCCAATGCCATCAATTCAATGCTGACTCCGGGTAGAAATCTCGACCGAGATGTTGGAAATCTCGACCGCGATTTGCACATGCTGACGTGGAATGACGTGGAATCAACAGAATCTCGATGCTGGAAAATGGCAAAATCTCGACCGAGATTTTGGGATCTCGACCGCGATTTCTTGTCTGCAGCTTCTTCTCTCCGTCTTCTTCTGGTCTCGAGGCAGCTCGGCTTCGCCTCTCGACCACTCCTCTGGTGCAAGTGTGGTGTGTACTCCTCCTAAGCTCCATCCCGCAAGTACCAATGAAGGATACAAGCGGAATCTCCTAACTCCACCACCAAAATCGCTTTCGAGCTTCCCGCAAATCCATAATAACAACTCCAACCGGATTCCGGAAATAACACTCGACAAGCACCTAAACTCCTCTAATCCTATGCTAATAGTCGCTAGTTATCACCATATAACATGCTCCTATCAAACTCCCCCATACTTAAACCTTGCTCGTCCCCGAGAAAGCAAAGTGATGCTAACTCCTCCAATGAGCACAAAGGTCACAAAAGCATGGGAAAGCTTGCTAGCGACTATACTCCAAACTCCGTGTGTAAGCAAGTAACTCTAATCCTAGCTCCTGACTAGCTTCTTATCACTCCGAGGTGACCTACCCAATTCCCTCCTTATATCACCACTTCATATGACGCCACTCCAAAATAGTAACCAATATCGAACCAAGTGACGTGCAATAAGCACAAGTGGACTCCTAATCTCCTCTAAGGCTAAGGGAACAAATAATGGGCAATAATAAAAAAAATAAAACCGAGTCACCCACTCGCTTAACACACTTCTTATTCCTCCTCTTCTTTTGATGTCCTAAACCACTACATAATATCCAATCAACTCATCAACCACCAATCCTAAAACAAGAAATCTGCATAGTACAACCCCAACAATATGCATCAAACTCCAAGAAAAGAACCTAACCCTAGAGCTATCACAACCGCCAAAGATGTACCAAAACAAATCTCAAATCAAAGAAAGAGATAGTAAAATGATCATGGGTATGCAATAAAGATCAATGAGAGAAAAAAAAAACAAGATATCTAACTCCTTATCCCTCCATGGTGAATCCTAAAACCCGAGACAATCCTTCTACTCCCTTCTTATGTCTCCAACGCCATAAAAGTGCAAATCATTCAACAATGAAGTCAAACAAATCACAACACATTAAGTTCGGCAATGTGGTAGTGAACCGGCAATGTGGTAGACCGGGAAAAGTAACCATGAAACGGAATGGGGAATCGAATGTGTGACACTCGGGATTGCAATGAGCAACGATCCGAGTGACATGGAGGTAGAGGATGAGGTGACGTCGTCGGCGCTAGATCGATGTTACTCGGGGAGGCGACGACGTTTAGGTATGGATGGAAGAAGCGGAATGGTGGAGTGATAGTGAAATGGAGGTGATAGAATACCAAAAGCACGTTTTTTTTTTTTTTTTTTTTTTTTTAAAAAAAAAATACCCCTCGGGTTGCCTCCCGATAAGTGTCGCTTTTAATGTCTTGACTCGACGTGAGTTTGCAACTCAAGTAGCGGGCTCGGGTTCCTCAAGAGCCAACTCCTCAACAACCTTGGTAGAAAAACCATCATGGTAAGGTTTCAACCTTTGACCATTCACTTTAAACGTGGTGTGGCTTCCCTTATCAAAGAGCTCAACCGCTCCATGAGGAAAGACACGTGCTACCACGTAGGGACCACTCCACCTTGATCGTAGCTTGCCCGGAAAAAGTTGAAGACGGGATTGATATAGGAGGACTTTGTCTCCTACTTTGAATTCCTTCCGCAAGACTTGCTTGTCATGCCAAGCCTTCGTCTTCTCCTTATAGATAGCCGCATTCTCATACGCCTCTCGACGTATCTCTTCAAGCTCATGCAATTCCAGCTTCCGGGACTCACCGGCTTCATCCATCCGCATATTACATTGTTTCACAGCCCACCACGCCTTGTGCTCAAGTTCCACCGGAAGGTGGCATCCTTTCCCAAACACAAGACGATAGGGAGACATTCCAATGGGCGTCTTGTAAGCGGTCCGGTAGGCCCAAAGTGCATCGTCAAGGCGGAGACTCCAATCCTTTCGGTTCGGTGCCACCGTCTTTTCCAAGACACTCTTAATCTGCCGGTTAGACACCTCGGCCAGCCCATTACTCTGCGGATGATAAGCGGTAGAAACTCGATGGGTAACGCCATACTTCTTTAGAAGAGCACTCATCGTTCTATTCAAGAAATGAGTTCCCCTATCACTCACAAGAGCTTTAGGAATCCCAAACCGAGAAAAGATGTTCTCTTTCAAAAAAGTAGACACTACTTTCGAGTCGTTAGTTCTAGTGGCCTTTGCTTCCACCCACTTGGAAACATAGTCCACCGCAAGCAATATGTAAAGATTCCCATAAGAGCTAGGAAAGGGACCCATGAAATCAATCCCCCAAACATCGAAAACCTCACAAAAGATCATCGATGTTTGTGGCATCTCATCTTTCCGGGAGATCTTACCAACCCTTTGACACCGATCACAAGCTTTGCAAAAAGCGTGCGCATCCCGAAAGATGTGAGGCCAAAAGAAGCCGGTATCTAAAACCTTCCTAGCAGTCTTATTAGGCCCAAAATGACCCCCACAAGCATAAGAATGACAAAAGGAAAGAACCGATTGTACCTCACTATCCGGGAGACATCTTCGGATAACCTTATCAACACAATGCTTCCATAAGTATGGGTCATCCCACACATAGAACCGGGCCTCACTCTTGATCCGTTCCCGTTGAGCCTTGGTGTAATTGGGCGGAAATTCACCCCGCACAAGATAGTTCACAATATGAGCATACCATGGCTTAAGGGACCGAAGAGCTAAGAGTTGAGCAGCCGAAAGAGAAGGAGGACCCATGTCAACCTGGAAAAGAGATTCATCCGGGAAGGAGCCTAGCCTTGGTCTCGCTTCTTCTCCTCCATCATGAACAATCCGGCTAAGGTGATCTGCTACGGGGTTCTCGGACCCTTTCTTATCACGAATCTCAACATCAAACTCACTTAGCAAGAGAACCCACCGAATGAGTCGAGGTTTCGATTCCTTCTTCGTCATTAGATAACGAAGGGCTGCATGGTCCGCGTGGATGATCACCTTCACCCCTAGCAAGTATTGCCGGAACTTGTCCAAGGCGTAGACCACGGCTAACAACTCTTTCTCCGTGGTGGAGTAGTTCTTTTGAGCCCCATTCAAGGTCATAGAGGCATAGTAAATGACATGTGAAGCTCGCCCCACTCTTTGACCTAGAACGGCTCCAACCGCATAATCGCTAGCATCACACATGATCTCGAATGGGAGAGACCAATCCGGAGCCTTGATAATGGGTGCGGCTGTGAGGTGTGACTTCAAAGTGTCGAATGCAAGCTTGCACTTGTCGGTGAGATCAAAAGTCACATCCTTCTTCAAGAGATCACAAAGGGGTGTCGCGATTTTTGAGAAATCCTTAATGAACCTGCGATAAAACCCTGCATGGCCAAGAAAGGAACGCACTTCGCGCACATTAGTAGGATAAGGTAAAGATTGAATCACGTCAATCTTTGCCTTATCAACCTCTATCCCTTTGGATGACACAATGTGGCCCAAAACAATGCCATGGTTTACCATAAAATGACACTTCTCCGAGTTCAAGACAAGATTAGTCTCAACACATCTTTGAAGTACTCGTGTCAAATTAAGTAAACAAGCATCAAATGAGTCCCCATGCACAGTGAAATCATCCATAAAGACCTCAATAAAATTCTCAACAAAATCGGAGAAGATACTCACCATACATCGTTGGAAAGTACCGGGTGCGTTGCACAAGCCGAATGGCATTCTACGATAAGCAAAAGTGCCAAAGGGACAAGTGAAGGTGGTCTTCTCCTGATCTTCCGGAGCTATGGCTACTTGGAAGTACCCCGAATAGCCATCAAGGAAGCAATAATAAGGGCGACCTGCAAGGCGTTCTAGCATTTGATCAATGAAAGGAAGAGGGAAGTGATCCTTACGAGTTACCGCGTTCAGCTTGCGGTAATCAATGCAGACACGCCAGCCCTTTTGAGTTCTTTGGGGCACCATTTCTCCTGCGTCATTCTCCACGATTGTGATCCCTCCCTTCTTCTTGACAACTTGAGTAGGACTAACCCACCGGCTATCGGAGATTGGATAGATCATGTCCGCGGACAGCAGCTTAAGCACTTCTTTCTTCACCACCTCCATCATAGGTGGGTTCAATCGTCGCTGCGGTTGACGGCTAGGCTTTGCCCCTTCTTCTAGGAGGATTCGGTGCATGCAAGTCGAAGGGCTTATGCCCTTGATATCGGCAATGGTCCATCCCAATGCCGTGACGTTTTCCTTCAACACTTGCACCAACCGATCCTCTTGATCCTTAGTGAGGATGCGCGAGATGATAACCGGCAACGTGTCACCTGTCCCTAAGAAAGCATACTTCAAATGCGAAGGCAGCTCTTGGAGCTCAATATCCGGTGCCTGCACAATAGAAGGGAGCAATTTCTCGCTCTCAAGAGTTAGTGACAAGGGCCCACCGGCCAATCGCATATCTGGAGCATCCAACTGAGCCAAGTCCTCATACATATCCGAAGTGAAAACCAAATCATGCTCACTAGAAGTAGTCAAACTATTCTCTAAAACAGAACGCAATGAATCAATAGCACACAAGTCAAAAGTCTCTTGCACTATAGGCTCAATAACATCAATAGAGAAAACCGAATTATCACGTGAGGGGTGTTTCATAGCTTCATAGATGTTAAAGCTCACCACTTCCCCATCAAACTCAAGTGTAAGCGCCCCACTAGCTAGATCAATTTTAGTGTTCGCTGCTCTCATAAAAGGTCTACCCAAAAGGATAGGTGCAGCTTGATTATCATGTTCCATGTCTAGCACGTAGAAATCAGCAGGGAATATGAGACTATCAACCATGACCAATACATCTTCAACCACCCCTTTCGGGACGACCGTAGACCTATCGGCTAATTGAATAACAATCCCCGTTTCATTCAGGGGTCCTAGTCCTAACAACTTGTATAATGAGTAAGGAAGAACATTGATGGAAGCACCCAAATCAAGCATAGCTTTATCAATTTTAGTCTCACCTATCACACAAGGGATAGTAACCATACCTGGGTCGCTACACTTCTTTGCGACCTTGTGTTGGAACACAGCGGACACTCTCTCGCTCACCTGGACCTTTTGCTTGCCCTTCAACTTTTGATTCCTCTTGATGGTGCACAACTCCTTCAAGAACTTGGCATACCTAGGAATACTTTTAACAAGTTTAAGTAAAGGGATATTTACCTCACACTTGCTAAACGTCTCAAAGATCTCTTGGTCGTTAGCGGGTCTTTTTGTGTCCTTGAGAGCTTCTGGAAAGGGAGCGGGAGGCTTCTCGGAGTATAAGGGAGGGAAACTGGGGCGCACATAGTCCTCTTGCCTCAAAGCAAAGTCTCCTCTATCCTCGTACTCCTCTTCGGGCCTTGGATGTGTGGTTTTAGTCTTAGGACCCCCCTTTTCCAGATCTCGGTCGAGAATGTCACCAACAGGTCGAGATCCACTTCCAGAAAGCAAATCTCGACCGCGAATTCCCCTATCTCGACCGAGATTTCCCTCTGTCAATTTTTCGGAAATGCAATCACCGTCTCCAGAAGCAAAATCTCGACCGAGATTTTGGGATCTCGACCGCGATTTCACCCCTGTATCTTTTCTTCGATGTCGTTGTAGTATAGTGGTAAGTATTCCCGCCTGTCACGCGGGTGACCCGGGTTCGTTCCCCGGCAACGGCGCCAAATTTGATGAGGCGATTGTCGCGATGCCTATCAAAGTAATACCTAGCTTGAATCCACTAATATAGTGGGAAGCAAGGGTCGAACCCAAGGGAGTCAAAGTACAATTCAAATCACAACTCTTGTTCCTAACAAGTAACCAATTTTGGGGGGGGTTTGTATGTAGTTGAGATCAAGGAAGTAAACAAAAACGCAAGAGTTGAGATTAAGTAGTATGATGGAAAAGAAGTTCACTTCTCGGTTTTTAGCACATCAATCATGCAAGGAGAATTGATCATAGCAACCTAACACCCTATATTCATCACATTCAATTGATTTTATCCTACTCTTTGTTCATATAAAGTAACTAGTCCAACAAGTCCTAGAAACCCTTATTTGATTATAACCCTAGAACAACTAAGATTCAATAATCAAATAGCATTAAGCACAAAGATATGTAGGCTTGTGCAATACCATTGGCGACGAGCCGGTACTTGACACAAGTTTATAATCTCTACCCTATGAACATTCACAACAAGTTCATGCAAATAAGGATTGCTACCAAAGACAAGACTCTTCAACAAGAATTATCAAGTCTAGCAATATAAAAGATAGAAATCAAACCTAGTTTGCAACCTAGAATAAACCAATATCTCTCAATAGCAAATTGAGGCACAAGAGATTATAAAATAAAACAACAATTGAAATAGAATATAAGATGTAGGAAACTCACAATCCTCCAATGAAAGAAGGCTTCAAACCTCAAAGTGAACAATGGAGATTTAGTTGCACAAAGTCATGGAAACTCTCAACAATGGAGTTTTCTTACTAAAAACCAAGATAAAAACTCTAGGGAGAAGGAGAAGAGTTTATATAATTTCTCCCTAGAAAAACCAAGAAAAATAAATAAAAACCAAGTCTTAATGCAGCAAATTAAAGATAAACATAACTTGTTTTTGGAGTTACAAATCAAATGGAGAGAGGAAGGTCTAGCATCCAATGCCATCAATTCAATGCTGACTCCGGGTAGAAATCTCGACCGAGATGTTGGAAATCTCGACCGCGATTTGCACATGCTGACGTGGAATGACGTGGAATCAACAGAATCTCGATGCTGGAAAATGGCAAAATCTCGACCGAGATTTTGGGATCTCGACCGCGATTTCTTGTCTGCAGCTTCTTCTCTCCGTCTTCTTCTGGTCTCGAGGCAGCTCGGCTTCGCCTCTCGACCACTCCTCTGGTGCAAGTGTGGTGTGTACTCCTCCTAAGCTCCATCCCGCAAGTACCAATGAAGGATACAAGCGGAATCTCCTAACTCCACCACCAAAATCGCTTTCGAGCTTCCCGCAAATCCATAATAACAACTCCAACCGGATTCCGGAAATAACACTCGACAAGCACCTAAACTCCTCTAATCCTATGCTAATAGTCGCTAGTTATCACCATATAACATGCTCCTATCAAACTCCCCCATACTTAAACCTTGCTCGTCCCCGAGAAAGCAAAGTGATGCTAACTCCTCCAATGAGCACAAAGGTCACAAAAGCATGGGAAAGCTTGCTAGCGACTATACTCCAAACTCCGTGTGTAAGCAAGTAACTCTAATCCTAGCTCCTGACTAGCTTCTTATCACTCCGAGGTGACCTACCCAATTCCCTCCTTATATCACCACTTCATATGACGCCACTCCAAAATAGTAACCAATATCGAACCAAGTGACGTGCAATAAGCACAAGTGGACTCCTAATCTCCTCTAAGGCTAAGGGAACAAATAATGGGCAATAATAAAAAAAATAAAACCGAGTCACCCACTCGCTTAACACACTTCTTATTCCTCCTCTTCTTTTGATGTCCTAAACCACTACATAATATCCAATCAACTCATCAACCACCAATCCTAAAACAAGAAATCTGCATAGTACAACCCCAACAATATGCATCAAACTCCAAGAAAAGAACCTAACCCTAGAGCTATCACAACCGCCAAAGATGTACCAAAACAAATCTCAAATCAAAGAAAGAGATAGTAAAATGATCATGGGTATGCAATAAAGATCAATGAGAGAAAAAAAAAACAAGATATCTAACTCCTTATCCCTCCATGGTGAATCCTAAAACCCGAGACAATCCTTCTACTCCCTTCTTATGTCTCCAACGCCATAAAAGTGCAAATCATTCAACAATGAAGTCAAACAAATCACAACACATTAAGTTCGGCAATGTGGTAGTGAACCGGCAATGTGGTAGACCGGGAAAAGTAACCATGAAACGGAATGGGGAATCGAATGTGTGACACTCGGGATTGCAATGAGCAACGATCCGAGTGACATGGAGGTAGAGGATGAGGTGACGTCGTCGGCGCTAGATCGATGTTACTCGGGGAGGCGACGACGTTTAGGTATGGATGGAAGAAGCGGAATGGTGGAGTGATAGTGAAATGGAGGTGATAGAATACCAAAAGCACGTTTTTTTTTTTTTTTTTTTTTTTTTAAAAAAAAAATACCCCTCGGGTTGCCTCCCGATAAGTGTCGCTTTTAACGTCTTGACTCGACGTGAGTTTGCAACTCAAGTAGCGGGCTCGGGTTCCTCAAGAGCCAACTCCTCAACAACCTTGGTAGAAAAACCATCATGGTAAGGTTTCAACCTTTGACCATTCACTTTAAACGTGGTGTGGCTTCCCTTATCAAAGAGCTCAACCGCTCCATGAGGAAAGACACGTGCTACCACGTAGGGACCACTCCACCTTGATCGTAGCTTGCCCGGAAAAAGTTGAAGACGGGATTGATATAGGAGGACTTTGTCTCCTACTTTGAATTCCTTCCGCAAGACTTGCTTGTCATGCCAAGCCTTCGTCTTCTCCTTATAGATAGCCGCATTCTCATACGCCTCTCGACGTATCTCTTCAAGCTCATGCAATTCCAGCTTCCGGGACTCACCGGCTTCATCCATCCGCATATTACATTGTTTCACAGCCCACCACGCCTTGTGCTCAAGTTCCACCGGAAGGTGGCATCCTTTCCCAAACACAAGACGATAGGGAGACATTCCAATGGGCGTCTTGTAAGCGGTCCGGTAGGCCCAAAGTGCATCGTCAAGGCGGAGACTCCAATCCTTTCGGTTCGGTGCCACCGTCTTTTCCAAGACACTCTTAATCTGCCGGTTAGACACCTCGGCCAGCCCATTACTCTGCGGATGATAAGCGGTAGAAACTCGATGGGTAACGCCATACTTCTTTAGAAGAGCACTCATCGTTCTATTCAAGAAATGAGTTCCCCTATCACTCACAAGAGCTTTAGGAATCCCAAACCGAGAAAAGATGTTCTCTTTCAAAAAAGTAGACACTACTTTCGAGTCGTTAGTTCTAGTGGCCTTTGCTTCCACCCACTTGGAAACATAGTCCACCGCAAGCAATATGTAAAGATTCCCATAAGAGCTAGGAAAGGGACCCATGAAATCAATCCCCCAAACATCGAAAACCTCACAAAAGATCATCGATGTTTGTGGCATCTCATCTTTCCGGGAGATCTTACCAACCCTTTGACACCGATCACAAGCTTTGCAAAAAGCGTGCGCATCCCGAAAGATGTGAGGCCAAAAGAAGCCGGTATCTAAAACCTTCCTAGCAGTCTTATTAGGCCCAAAATGACCCCCACAAGCATAAGAATGACAAAAGGAAAGAACCGATTGTACCTCACTATCCGGGAGACATCTTCGGATAACCTTATCAACACAATGCTTCCATAAGTATGGGTCATCCCACACATAGAACCGGGCCTCACTCTTGATCCGTTCCCGTTGAGCCTTGGTGTAATTGGGCGGAAATTCACCCCGCACAAGATAGTTCACAATATGAGCATACCATGGCTTAAGGGACCGAAGAGCTAAGAGTTGAGCAGCCGAAAGAGAAGGAGGACCCATGTCAACCTGGAAAAGAGATTCATCCGGGAAGGAGCCTAGCCTTGGTCTCGCTTCTTCTCCTCCATCATGAACAATCCGGCTAAGGTGATCTGCTACGGGGTTCTCGGACCCTTTCTTATCACGAATCTCAACATCAAACTCACTTAGCAAGAGAACCCACCGAATGAGTCGAGGTTTCGATTCCTTCTTCGTCATTAGATAACGAAGGGCTGCATGGTCCGCGTGGATGATCACCTTCACCCCTAGCAAGTATTGCCGGAACTTGTCCAAGGCGTAGACCACGGCTAACAACTCTTTCTCCGTGGTGGAGTAGTTCTTTTGAGCCCCATTCAAGGTCATAGAGGCATAGTAAATGACATGTGAAGCTCGCCCCACTCTTTGACCTAGAACGGCTCCAACCGCATAATCGCTAGCATCACACATGATCTCGAATGGGAGAGACCAATCCGGAGCCTTGATAATGGGTGCGGCTGTGAGGTGTGACTTCAAAGTGTCGAATGCAAGCTTGCACTTGTCGGTGAGATCAAAAGTCACATCCTTCTTCAAGAGATCACAAAGGGGTGTCGCGATTTTTGAGAAATCCTTAATGAACCTGCGATAAAACCCTGCATGGCCAAGAAAGGAACGCACTTCGCGCACATTAGTAGGATAAGGTAAAGATTGAATCACGTCAATCTTTGCCTTATCAACCTCTATCCCTTTGGATGACACAATGTGGCCCAAAACAATGCCATGGTTTACCATAAAATGACACTTCTCCGAGTTCAAGACAAGATTAGTCTCAACACATCTTTGAAGTACTCGTGTCAAATTAAGTAAACAAGCATCAAATGAGTCCCCATGCACAGTGAAATCATCCATAAAGACCTCAATAAAATTCTCAACAAAATCGGAGAAGATACTCACCATACATCGTTGGAAAGTACCGGGTGCGTTGCACAAGCCGAATGGCATTCTACGATAAGCAAAAGTGCCAAAGGGACAAGTGAAGGTGGTCTTCTCCTGATCTTCCGGAGCTATGGCTACTTGGAAGTACCCCGAATAGCCATCAAGGAAGCAATAATAAGGGCGACCTGCAAGGCGTTCTAGCATTTGATCAATGAAAGGAAGAGGGAAGTGATCCTTACGAGTTACCGCGTTCAGCTTGCGGTAATCAATGCAGACACGCCAGCCCTTTTGAGTTCTTTGGGGCACCATTTCTCCTGCGTCATTCTCCACGATTGTGATCCCTCCCTTCTTCTTGACAACTTGAGTAGGACTAACCCACCGGCTATCGGAGATTGGATAGATCATGTCCGCGGACAGCAGCTTAAGCACTTCTTTCTTCACCACCTCCATCATAGGTGGGTTCAATCGTCGCTGCGGTTGACGGCTAGGCTTTGCCCCTTCTTCTAGGAGGATTCGGTGCATGCAAGTCGAAGGGCTTATGCCCTTGATATCGGCAATGGTCCATCCCAATGCCGTGACGTTTTCCTTCAACACTTGCACCAACCGATCCTCTTGATCCTTAGTGAGGATGCGCGAGATGATAACCGGCAACGTGTCACCTGTCCCTAAGAAAGCATACTTCAAATGCGAAGGCAGCTCTTGGAGCTCAATATCCGGTGCCTGCACAATAGAAGGGAGCAATTTCTCGCTCTCAAGAGTTAGTGACAAGGGCCCACCGGCCAATCGCATATCTGGAGCATCCAACTGAGCCAAGTCCTCATACATATCCGAAGTGAAAACCAAATCATGCTCACTAGAAGTAGTCAAACTATTCTCTAAAACAGAACGCAATGAATCAATAGCACACAAGTCAAAAGTCTCTTGCACTATAGGCTCAATAACATCAATAGAGAAAACCGAATTATCACGTGAGGGGTGTTTCATAGCTTCATAGATGTTAAAGCTCACCACTTCCCCATCAAACTCAAGTGTAAGCGCCCCACTAGCTAGATCAATTTTAGTGTTCGCTGCTCTCATAAAAGGTCTACCCAAAAGGATAGGTGCAGCTTGATTATCATGTTCCATGTCTAGCACGTAGAAATCAGCAGGGAATATGAGACTATCAACCATGACCAATACATCTTCAACCACCCCTTTCGGGACGACCGTAGACCTATCGGCTAATTGAATAACAATCCCCGTTTCATTCAGGGGTCCTAGTCCTAACAACTTGTATAATGAGTAAGGAAGAACATTGATGGAAGCACCCAAATCAAGCATAGCTTTATCAATTTTAGTCTCACCTATCACACAAGGGATAGTAACCATACCTGGGTCGCTACACTTCTTTGCGACCTTGTGTTGGAACACAGCGGACACTCTCTCGCTCACCTGGACCTTTTGCTTGCCCTTCAACTTTTGATTCCTCTTGATGGTGCACAACTCCTTCAAGAACTTGGCATACCTAGGAATACTTTTAACAAGTTTAAGTAAAGGGATATTTACCTCACACTTGCTAAACGTCTCAAAGATCTCTTGGTCGTTAGCGGGTCTTTTTGTGTCCTTGAGAGCTTCTGGAAAGGGAGCGGGAGGCTTCTCGGAGTATAAGGGAGGGAAACTGGGGCGCACATAGTCCTCTTGCCTCAAAGCAAAGTCTCCTCTATCCTCGTACTCCTCTTCGGGCCTTGGATGTGTGGTTTTAGTCTTAGGACCCCCCTTTTCCAGATCTCGGTCGAGAATGTCACCAACAGGTCGAGATCCACTTCCAGAAAGCAAATCTCGACCGCGAATTCCCCTATCTCGACCGAGATTTCCCTCTGTCAATTTTTCGGAAATGCAATCACCGTCTCCAGAAGCAAAATCTCGACCGAGATTTTGGGATCTCGACCGCGATTTCACCCCTGTATCTTTTCTTCGATGTCGTTGTAGTATAGTGGTAAGTATTCCCGCCTGTCACGCGGGTGACCCGGGTTCGTTCCCCGGCAACGGCGCCAAATTTGATGAGGCGATTGTCGCGATGCCTATCAAAGTAATACCTAGCTTGAATCCACTAATATAGTGGGAAGCAAGGGTCGAACCCAAGGGAGTCAAAGTACAATTCAAATCACAACTCTTGTTCCTAACAAGTAACCAATTTTGGGGGGGGTTTGTATGTAGTTGAGATCAAGGAAGTAAACAAAAACGCAAGAGTTGAGATTAAGTAGTATGATGGAAAAGAAGTTCACTTCTCGGTTTTTAGCACATCAATCATGCAAGGAGAATTGATCATAGCAACCTAACACCCTATATTCATCACATTCAATTGATTTTATCCTACTCTTTGTTCATATAAAGTAACTAGTCCAACAAGTCCTAGAAACCCTTATTTGATTATAACCCTAGAACAACTAAGATTCAATAATCAAATAGCATTAAGCACAAAGATATGTAGGCTTGTGCAATACCATTGGCGACAAGCCGGTACTTGACACAAGTTTATAATCTCTACCCTATGAACATTCACAACAAGTTCATGCAAATAAGGATTGCTACCAAAGACAAGACTCTTCAACAAGAATTATCAAGTCTAGCAATATAAAAGATAGAAATCAAACCTAGTTTGCAACCTAGATTAAACCAATATCTCTCAATAGCAAATTGAGGCACAAGAGATTATAAAATAAAACAACAATTGAAATAGAATATAAGATGTAGGAAACTCACAATCCTCCAATGAAAGAAGGCTTCAAACCTCAAAGTGAACAATGGAGATTTAGTTGTACAAAGTCATGGAAACTCTCAACAATGGAGTTTTCTTACTAAAAACCAAGATAAAAACTCTAGGGAGAAGGAGAAGAGTTTATATAATTTCTCCCTAGAAAAACCAAGAAAAATAAATAAAAACCAAGTCTTAATGCAGCAAATTAAAGATAAACATAACTTGTTTTTGGAGTTACAAATCAAATGGAGAGAGGAAGGTCTAGCATCCAATGCCATCAATTCAATGCTGACTCCGGGTAGAAATCTCGACCGAGATGTTGGAAATCTCGACCGCGATTTGCACATGCTGACGTGGAATGACGTGGAATCAACAGAATCTCGATGCTGGAAAATGGCAAAATCTCGACCGAGATTTTGGGATCTCGACCGCGATTTCTTGTCTGCAGCTTCTTCTCTCCGTCTTCTTCTGGTCTCGAGGCAGCTCGGCTTCGCCTCTCGACCACTCCTCTGGTGCAAGTGTGGTGTGTACTCCTCCTAAGCTCCATCCCGCAAGTACCAATGAAGGATACAAGCGGAATCTCCTAACTCCACCACCAAAATCGCTTTCGAGCTTCCCGCAAATCCATAATAACAACTCCAACCGGATTCCGGAAATAACACTCGACAAGCACCTAAACTCCTCTAATCCTATGCTAATAGTCGCTAGTTATCACCATATAACATGCTCCTATCATATGCACTTCCTCTTACTGAATGTGCATTTCAGGTTCATTGATATGCACAAAACTGTATAAGGTATGCAGAAAAACCGACCTGATGTGATCAAATCAGCAAAAACATAACTCGACAGGCACATGACAGGATTCCTAACATATAAGTAGTAAGTAGCAATTACATTAATATCCTGCAAATACAAAATAGCTCCATTTGTCTTCTAGATAATTACATATTATGCCGTTACAAAATTGTGGCTTTACAACCACCATTCTTGTTCCTAGTCAGCAAAATATAAAACAGAATAACACATGACTTCTAAGTCACAAAATGGATAATTACACTGATGAGGCTAAAGTCGTAGTGCCAAATCAAAGAAATAAACTCTAAACACTAACTAGAGTATAGCACGTAAGTAGAGGTCGAACCCAAGGGAATCAAAACACCAATCTCTATGCAGTCAAGCGGAATACCAACTAAAGAACAAGTAACAAGTAACCAGGGGGGGTTTTGATTGTATGAAACACAAAAGTAACAAGTATCAAGCAAAGAAGGTTTGGTTGTGAATATGATGAGAAGGGGTTTCACCCAGCAAGTATCCACACAACAGTCAATCAAGTTGATCATAGATTTATCTCAAGTTCTATTCAATCCTAGGGAATGTTCCTATTCCAATCTTTAATATATCAGCAGGCCAACCGGTCCTGATAATACTTACTATTCAACAATCAGGGAAACCTCTCAAGATTAGATGAAATAGCAGCAAATGGCACATGAATCATAAGGATGCATGCAATAACTTACAACCGTCAAGTATTAACATGCAATCAATTCTCTTTCATAAAAGCAATCAACTACCAGATCATGCAGATATGAGCGCTACAATGACAAGGAATTCCACCGTATATTCCTAGTCTAGCAATAGAAAACTATCAATCAAACTAGGTGATCAAGCTAGCAAAACTAATAGAAATCAATAGATGAAGAACAAGAGAATTAATACAAACCCATAGGAAAAGAACAAGAGTTTAGAAATCTCACAACTTAATAACTGAAGGTTTCAACCGCTAGATAAAACAATGGAGATTAGTTCCTGCTCATGGTTGCAGAACTAAATTGTCTGATGGAAAAGATGATAGAAAAGATGATAATAACTAGGGTATATATAGAGACTAACCCTAAAAATATATGGTAAAAGATATATCCTAAAACTAAATAAGGAAAAAGGAAAAAAAAGGAAAGAAATAAAACAAAAAGGAAAATAAGTAAATCAAACTAAAGCAGGGATGGAAAAAAAAGTGAGATGCCGTTCAATTCCAATTGCAGCTGCTTGATTACGGTGCAGCTTCCAGTGGGCCCAATTCACGTGCTTGCTTCCTTTAAATCAGCCCAGCTGCTTGCTTCAAATCCACGGCCCGTCTCGCACACGAAGGGGAATCCAACATAATACCCGCGATCGCAGATATTAATCCGCGGTCGCGGATTTATTTAATATTCTCGGCTCCTCTCTGTTGCTCCACCGCGATCGCCGCTGATCCATGGCGATCGTCGTCGGTGATTTCTTCAACTCTTCAATATTCTTTGGTTCTGATCTTCAATTCTTCACTTCTTAATAAATATCTCAGAACATAACAATGACTCGAAACACATATAATAATACTCCTAAACTAATGTAATAATCCCTAGTTACGCTATACAAAGTGCAGCGTATCATACACCTTAATAGATAAAATCATAACTTCTCAGCCACCCTACTACTCCTCCTCAAGCTTACTTGAGCATATTTCTGATTTCCACTGCGTTGACCACTACCTTTCTTTACAGTTTTGGTAGATTTAGTCCCAACTACTGTAGTTTGGTCCAAATCTACTACTTCAACGGGAGGATGGGTGACAGCAGGATGCGTCACAGCAGGAGGATGGTTAACAACAATGTCATTCAAAACGTCATTGACAACATTGTTAGCATTAACCTGATCCTGCATTTGGAAAATATGATAACTTTTATATGCAAATCATTTAGTTAGGCAATATGCATAAACCACTACATACCTTGTCATGTGCATGTTTTGCTCCAACGACTTCTGCATCCTCTGGTTCAACAAGACTAGTGGCGTTTTCCCCTTCATTGACTTGGACAGCTGGTTGTTGGTTGAATATTGTATGATCAGCACCCAGATCAGCCTGATTGGAAAGAAACCATATCAGTTTATGACAGCATTTATCCAAGTTCAATACAGAAAAATGATATGCATATAAACATACATCAAAAGCATATAACCATAACTGAAATGCATATAACTATATATGATCTGCATATTAATTAAAATTGACCGGATTAATGTTTTCATGAATCCAAAGTTGAAGTTTTCATTGCAGTGAGGAACTTTAGCCTCGGTCTTCAGGATATCAGTCTGCCTCAACATTGCAGCCTCGATCTCCTCAAACAACTTGGTTAGCTCCAGACTAGTCCAAAAGGGATCTTGAGTTTAAGTGAACACATCACCTACTTGTGTAGATGCATCAAATGGTACTTCATTGTCAGAACCAATCCTAGATCCGAGTAATGCCCTTGCAGACTCAATCAATGCATTCGACACCTCGTCGTCCTTGCACTCGTCGGGAATTTCCTTGGTCCTATTAGCTATTCTAACTATGGCTTTTGCCACAATACTTAAATCCTTCGCCATGCCTTCATTGAACTTCTACAAGTTTCAGAATGCAGAAATATCAACACAATTTAACATCAATATAAACATAATTTATGTATAACATTTATTGGTTAACAAAGCTAGAGAAAATCCTTTGGTTTGAGTATATAAAATTTGCTTCATATCAACACAGTTCATCTACATATCGACATTGCTAACATACAAACAAGAAAACTGACCAAAACAGGCCCCTTTTTAGGGTTTGGTTCTTCAGGAGTTTGACGCGGATCCTGAATCTTTCTGTCGTTAATAGGCAATTGAGGCTCCAAATTTCCATCCCCGAGTTGTCCATATTCCATTTCAAGAGCAGCCCTCTGATCAACAAGGTCTTCAGTCCAACCAACAAACGCAGGAAACATTCTTGGTATCACTCGGTTGGAGTACATCACCACACGGTCTAGATACAGAATCTGAATTTCCAGCAATGGAATTTTGGTCATCAATATACATTATAAAATAGTAAGAATAAAATCAAAAAGTGCCAAAGAGAGTTGATTCGATGTACGGAAGCAAAATTCAACAACAAATCACTGTTTCATTTACACAGTCACATATTTTTTGAAAAAAGGTAATCACTGTTTCATAAAAACTACGTAAGTCAAATGCATTGTGAATCAATTTCAATACATCTGACTATATCATCCATTCGGCCATTCACTCACTCATTCATTCACTCATTCATCCATTCACTAATCTACAAAACAAATCAGCAACAATTCAACAAAACAAATTGGAGAATTGATTCAGCAATTTAGTAATCTACCACAGTTAAGAAATTCAGTAATCTACAAGTCAGCAATACAGTTAGCAATTCGGTAATCTACAATAGTTCAACAATTCAGCAAAAAAACAATATGACATTAAAAAATTCGAATCAGCAATCCAAATTTACAAATTGGATACAAAATCAACAACAAAATAGATCAAATAGAATCCGACCCTGACTGAATTAGAACTAACAAAAAGAGAGGAAGTATATATGAAAAAAACTAAGAATCGAACAAGATCATGTGTGGTTTCAGAGAAACGAAATAAAAAATGGAAGCAAAATTCAGTATGGAAGCAAAATTCTACTACCAGATTCTCAGACCGAATCTACTATCAAAAATCGAAATCGAACAGAGTCGAAAGGGAAGCAAAATTCATCAACAGATAAGTAACAGGTAATCTCAGACCGTACTAATTCATCAACAGGTAAACTCTACTACGAGATTTTCGATTTGTTTAATCTCAGACAGAACTTCGAATTTTATCAAAACCTAAATTCGAAATCAAAAATGGAGATGCAAACAACGAATGAAGAAACGAGAGAGGAAGAGGTACCTTGGAGGGTGTAGCCGGACGGAAGAGTGCCGTCTCCTTTGTCTCCGGCGACGACTTGCAGATTTAGGGCAACAGTGAGTGGGAGAAGATTTAGGGAAAGAGAGAGGCAGAGGAGAGGAGGAGGACGACGAATGAAGAGAGGCGGAGGAAGGCGGAGGAGAACGAATGAAGAGAGGCGGAGAGGCGACCTGCAAAGAGGCGGAGAGACGGCTCCTGAGGACTGGTGCGGTTGAAGAGAGGCGGAGGAGAGGAGAGGGCTTGGAGAGAACGAGAGAGAAGGGTTTAGGGAGGAGAGAGAGAGGGTTGAGATTTGATAACGGGATTTAGTAAAGAGACAACTAGAAAAGAATAGGATAAAAACTCGGATTTCTTCAAGGAGTACAAACTAGAAAAGAAAAACAAAGATAAAGTTATGTGAACATCATGCAATATCCATTGTACACTCATTTTGTAAAGAGACAACTAGAACAACAAGTCAAGAAACGAATCAAATATATCTCGACAAATCAAAGAAAATATCACGAACTACAAAGATAGGGACAAGTTGATGTCAAAGCAACACTGCTCACACTAGCTAAGGAGTAAAGTGATTCCCCTGAGTCAACGTGCTGATGTATATTTCAATGTCATTGACACATGTACATTGTAGCAGAAGGGTTAAAAAAGAGCAACATACACCATCTCTTTAACCTAACTCACAAGGTGTCAATGCCTATGTTTTCTCCAGTCCCTGCAGAACTACTTCAAAAGTCCAGGAAGGATTCCTTCTATTAAGTAGTTGAATAACAGAAAAGGTGTCATTATAAGGACGTGTGCATATTCTGATAAATTGAGAATCTCAGCTCTGTTTGAAAGAACAAGATCAAATGCATGTAAAATAGAGAAGAACCAGAAAGACAATAAAACACAACTATTCCTCAATTCCATAATCATTTTCGTCCTATTAGCCTATGTACAACTATTTATAAAATTATAACTAAAATTATGGCAAACACATTACAAAAACTATTACCCAAAATAATCCATCCATGTCAAGGGGCCTTTGTACAAGGAAGATCAATCTTTGACAACATCCTAATCTCTCATGAAGTTTTTCACTCTTTCTATAAAAGGAAAAAAAGGAATGCGAGGATGGATGACTCTTAAACTTGATATGGAAAAAGCTTATGATAAATTACAATGGCCCTTCTTAACAAGAATACTTCAACAATTTGGTTTTCATGATACTTGGATTGATCGCATAATGACTTGCATTAAATCTGCATCCTTTTCAGTTTTAGTGAATAACGTTCCAGGACCTACTTTTAAACCAAATTGTGGATTACGACAGGGAGATCCCATTGCGACTTTCCTATTCATTATTGCGATGGAATATTTAGCTAGGTCACTCCAAATAGAAGCAGACAAACCCCAACATAAGGTTGGCATTCAACTCTCTCAACATGGAACACGAATTCCATTTCTATGCTTTGCGGATGACACTTTGATTTTTCCAATGCAAATCTTGCTAATATGCAATTTATTAAGAAAACGCTTGATAAATTTACAGCTCTATCAGGCTTATCAATTAATTACAATAAAAGTACTTTCCAGACAAAACCAAACTTAGTAAATACACAGAGACAAGCATTAGCTTCAATACTAAACCTCCAACTTACTAATTCAATGGAAAAGTATCTCGGAATTCCCATTGTAAGGGCTAGAGTCAAAAGTGAAAGTTTTGAATACGCCATTCAGAATATGACTAACAAACTTTCTAAATAGAAAGCTAACTCAATATCCCAAGCTGGTAGAGCAATACTGATTCAATCCAACCTGATCTCTACAGCCAACCATTTAATGCAATGTTTTTCACTACCAAATAACATTTGTGAAAAAATGGATAAGATTAATAAAGACTTCTTCTGGAATAGTGTAAATCCAAACTATCGACCCCTAACCTCTTGAGACAATATCTGTAGGCCAAAGTAAGATGGTTGTCTAGGTCTTCATAAAGCTAAATATATCAACAATGCCTTACAAATGAAACTACTATGGAAGATACTGACAAACAATGATAATATTTGGGTTAAAATTATTACGCAAAAATATCTAAAAACAAACACAATTCTTCAGTATAAAAAAGGTTATAAAAGTCAATAATGGCAATTCTCACAGCTACTTCATTTACGGAAAATTTTCCAAGAGGGGCTTTTCTGGAAAGTAGGTGATGGATGTAATATTAAATTTTGGACAGATAAATGGATTCCAAACCTAATTCTGAAAATTTGCTTTAAACCCTTATTATTGGATATTAATGAAACAATTTGTTGTTATATGACCGACTCCCGCACTTGGGACATACAACGCCTCCAAAACTTGTTACCCACACACATTGTAAACCAAATATGTGCAACGTATATACATAGATTACCTTGTCTGGATCAGATAGTTTGGAACTTGGAAAACTCAGGGTCCTTCACAACAAGTTCAACTCGAAAACTTTACACAAATAGGTCCCATCACACGTACAATAACCTTTTCGACTAGTTATGGAATCTCAAAATTCCACCAAGGCATAAGAACTTCATATGGAAAACCATTTCGGATAATTTACCTACAACAGAAAGACTTAATAGATACTATAACAGAGTACCTTCAAATGTTCACGTTTTAATCATACTATAGAAGATACACAACATTTTTTCCTTCAATGCCCTAACACCATACAACAATTTCAAAAAACTCTCACGATTACTAAATATACAATTCTCGTTGCCCATCAATACAACATTTAGGGAATGTATAGAAGATGTAGTTATTTCTAATTCACGACACACAAATATCTTACAACCCCTTATCTTCTTCTGGTATTAATTATGGCTATTCAGAAATAAAACTGTCTTTAATAGAAACGACACAGATAATAGGGACCCAACTGACATAACTTACTTTAACTTCAAAAAATGGGAAACAATTCAAACAAAAGGAACTGGTCCAAAAGTTAAAACACAACTTAAAACACATCGTAATAGAAACAAAAGGAAAAATAACACTTGGACACCTCCACCAGATAACTGGGTCAAAGTCAATTTTGATGGATCATTAAAAACGGATAGAGAAGCATATGTGGCTAATATTTGTAGAACAAACAATGGTAAAATCCTTTTTGTCAATAGTCAAAAGACAAACCTACACAACATTCTTCAGATTGAAGCTTACGTAGCTTTACAAGCCATACAGTTTGCAATTTTTCACAACCTAAATATATAATTTTGAGATAACCTTACAATTATTAACTCAATTACACGATTATGGAAAATCCCGTGGGAGATCAAAACAATTATTTCACATTGCTGGCATCTTCTAAAATGCATTCCTAACTACACATTTAAACATTGTTTCAGGGAGGCGAACAAAGCCGCATATTTTCTAGCTGACAAAATCATTAACATTACGACGATTAAATTATCACTATATAGCCATAATAGTATGTGTTTACCTGATGCTAATATCAGGAATCTTAGAGGTTTCTTGCTTTCACATGGTTGTCCTTCAACCTTGTTGTCCTTAATTCGGATCATCCTTAAGGATGATCAGGGACCGCCATTGCTTTGATGCATGGGGTCCTAGTTCTTGCCTTTTTGCAAAAAAAGAAAAGAAACCCTACCCTTTTGTTTTTACCCTCCTCTCCCACGGTGCAGCAGTATCCCTAACGCACCGATTTGCTCCAAAATCAAGCATTTTCAACAAGTCTTTGCATATAAGGTATGGAAACATTAAGATTTCATTATTATGGTATGATATTGATGTATATATGAGGTTTTGATGTTGTTTTGATGATATTTACTTCGAAATCCAGTGTGTATGTTAATTAGTTGATTAGAAAGGATTAAACTTGTATTGTATGGATGAATTGTAAAATTTGTTGAGAATTTCTTGTTGAATTTGATATTTTTATGTGTAGATAGTGTAATTAGGGTTTTGATATTAAATTAGGGTTTTCTGAATTAGGGTTATGAATTAGGGTGTTGAAATTTGATATGTTTTAATGAAATTATTGAGAAACTGTTGAATACAGGAAAAAAATGTTGTTTTTAGGGTTTTATCATTCTGTAAAACTGCAGAATTAAGGTTCAGGAATAGGCAATTCCACACGTGACGTGTGGATTGTGTCCATACGTCATGTATGGATGGTATCCACACGCCACGTATGGAATTGCCTATTCCTGAACTTGTTTTCTGCAGTTTCTGATTAAATTTGATAATATACAGATTGGAATTTTTATGATATACTGATTAAATTCGATTTGTGGAATTGCACATTTGTTTATAATGATCGTGTTCCTCAATGATTAATTTTGTGATGCAGATATGGATCATCGTCCTGGCTGCTCTTCTCGTGCTAGAAATAGAGACGAGAAGAAAAAAGAACCCGCAATTCCAAAGAGAAAGGGGGTAGAAGAAGAGACAAGAATCTCCTCCTCTCTGTTTAGGGTTCTTTGAGGAGAGGCAGCGACAACAACAACAAGGTCCACATATCTCTGTTGGAAGCTTCATGCCCCAGGGCTTCCCTCATTATTTCCCCGACACCCCCACTGTGTTACCACGGTCCCCGGATATCCTCTTATGGAACACAACCACCATTCCCCAACTATCCTCCTGTGCAGCCACAACCAGATCAATCATTTGTAGAGATGATGAGGTTGGCTAGCGAACCTCATAACCGTCAGTGGGGCGGCTACTACTCTGTACCTGCACCTTCTGGCAGTGCATGGCCATCAGATAATCAAGCAGAGTGTGCAAATGTTGATTCTGATGGAGAGGAAGAGGAAGAGGATGTCCATGAGGGTGAGGATGAGGATAAGGAAGAGGTTCAACAAAAAGGGAATGTTCAGGAAGAACATTAGGAAGAGGAAGAGGAAGAGGAACAAGAAGAGAAAGAGGAAGAGGCCAAACGACGACGACGACCACCTCCAGTCAAAATTATATACGACCCTAACTTAGAGCACGGTGTTTCCGGAGGTCCACAAAATCCGTAGCTGATCAAAAGCTTTCCTGCTCATATAGTGATGGAAGACGAATTTGCAGGATCGAATATGTAAGGCTGAAAACGTTCTCTTTAGATGGAAGTTGGGGAAATCGTTGTTGAGGTGACTTCGAGAGATCGTTGTGGAAGACGATCGATCGAACCTTGGCCTTCGACAAGTGTTATCTACCTTGACTCCTTCGTCGATCTAGGTAGACTAGCTTGGCTTGGACACGATAAGCAAGTGACGTCTTTCTTGACTCAGCCCGACGTCTAGCTCGTGTCACGGGTGGTCCTGGTATGTCTGAGCTAGAGCCTTGAGTAAGTATAGGCGTACTTACATCATATAGCCTTCTACGTGCAAGAAGGACAGGTATGTAATTAGAATTTGGTTTATAGATTGAATACTTATCATGACTAAATTGATATGAATTTAATGTTATGATATATGGTTGAAATAAATGAAAAAATACATTTAGTCCATTACTTGATTATATGAAGCATGAGTTCTTATAAGTATGGTTTTGTATTTATGTATGACCACTTTGTGTTGTGATATTGAATTTGGTAATGTATGGATTGATTTAGTTAAATTGTTGGATTGTTTGTTGAAATATTTGTAGATGTGTTGAAAATTTGGTTAGGGATGTTTCTGTCCAGAATGCAGAAACTGATTTCCGTGTTCTGTGAAATGCAAATCCACACGTGACGTATTGCATTTCACAAAATGTCCAATTTCTGCATTCTGTTGGACATAATATGTAATATGCAGTTTGTGGAAATTTGTTAATTTGTGGATACTGTTTTTGAAGTTATGGAAATGATTTGTAGCGAAAGTGAAATGATTTATGTTATGTAATCAATTTACAGGAGAGAGGCGTATTAAATCACCAGACCACAGTTGGGCAACATTGTAAATGGAATCTTAAGGAAGGGCAGGATTGGAGTAGACATGCAATTGCAACTCAGCTGACTCATCTCAAGCATTTGATGTTCGAAGAGATTGATTATCCGCTCATCTGCGCCTTTATAGAAAAGTGGTATCCGGAAACGAACTCCTTCCATATGCCCTTTTCTGAGATGACGGTGACGTTGCATGACATTGAGAAGCTATTGGCGCTTCCTATTCACGGGTTTTCTATGGTGGCCCACGACGCAACGGGTTTCAGGACCATTTCCAAAAAGAATTGGTTTGGTGAAAAGGGATAAGCCAATTTACAGGTTCCAAATGAAAAACACGATGACTATTGGATGAGTGCAGCAGGTCTGAAGGCGCACTGTGAGAGCCTAGACGATCCCCAAGTACATATGTTGGGCTATATTTTTCATTTGTTAACTTCCACCATCTTTACAGACAAGTCGCAACACAAAGTCCCTCTGGGATTTGCTGCATTTCTGGGGAGTGTTGAAGAGGCACGACAATGCTCATGGGGATCTGCGGCGCTAGCATATTTCTATTGTTGCATGGGCATCCGTTCACAACAGGAATGTGCCTTGATATCCTTTTGTTTCACTCTCCTGCAAGTAAGTATTTAATTATTTAGGTTATATATTTTTCACTCTGCTAGCTTATTTCTATTGTTTTGATGCTAACTATATTTTTTTGAAATTAGCCTTGGATCTACACCTATTTCCCATCCGTTGCAGATGATGTTCCAATAAATCCTTATTGGACTCCTGGTCATCCTTATGCAGATCGGTTTCGACCAATGAATGTGTTGCCAACTTACAACCCTCGTTGGACAAACTACAGAGCTGAATTACATGCAATGGTGGAGGATCAAATATTTGTGTTGTATTTTATAATTTCGTTTACATATCAGCTTCTGGATTGAGTTTTAAATGTTGTTGTTTATTGTTTATATTAATTAGGGTCTTTAGGTTTGGATTGTGTCAACTGTAGAAAAAATGGAACTCAGTTTTGTGCAAGTCTATACGTCACGTATGGAATGATTCCATACACGACGTATGAAATTGCACAAAACTGAGTTCCATTTTCCCTTTGTTTTAGAAAATGAAGATAGGGAAAATGAAGGAGACCTCATAATGGTTGAAGAGTTGGCAACACTAGAAGCTTTGACCTTCATAGTGAAACTAAAACACTTGGAGAGACAACAACTTTCTCATATATGTGAAGATGAGAAGAGATCAAGAAATCAAGAAATCAATGGTATAATATCTCAAACAGGTTACTATGAATGGACTGTTTATTACACACTTCCCTGTATAACTCGGTTAATTTTGTTAGCAATACTGTTTTCTGCTTGCTCACTTTTTGTACTCTTTGTGTTATAATATTTCTCTGTTTTATCTGCGAAATCATCTCAAATTTGTAAGAAGATCTTCAATTAGCATTGTTCTAAACTCCACATGGTGAGAACCATTTTCTGGATAGCTAAGTGTGAATTTATACAGTATGTCATACTCCTACATAAGTTTTCTTTATACTTTGCCAACTGATAATACCAAATCATACTTTGTTCTATCTAATCTGTCATATATAATATATGTTGGAGCCCAGATATTCGCGATCTTGCAATCAACACCTCGCGAGATCTGGCCTTCTATGAATCTTCAAATACTGGAGACCTTCCTTACGCAAACTGGAGCAACAACTTGTGACACACTGTTATCTGGATCAAAATGTGCTATTCTCTTCTGTTCTTTATGTTCTTCAGTCCCTACGGTACCTGCACAACCAAACTGGAAGGTTGAACCCCCTGATTTGGCTCTCCGACACTCAAGTCAGTAATAGCAATGGGTAAATGAACACAATGCCTCAATAACAACAACAGAATGAAGTAACACAAAGAGAAGATAGCGATCGAAATATGGCTAAAACAATGAAACCTCGTGAGCCAACTCAATGAAACAGTAAATGATGAAACTCAACCAATCGTGACGAATCAAACCTCAAAAGCACGATGACGATACCGAGAGTCAGAATCCAGGTACCGATCATCCGATTTCCTACTAAAAGAGGTGAATCGGGACCGAAGAGACGAGCTCGGAAATGAGTAATCGCCTTCTGTGTTTTCTCTCTCTCAAGGGGGAAGAAGATGCTCTCCGTCGCCTCTATTTCTCTCTCTTTGCCGTTAGGATTTATAATTGGACATTGGGTCCCACACAATCTGGTATTGCTCTCTTTACCTATTGGGCCTCTTAATGGGCCTTTCATACTTGATTTAGTTACTCAAGCTTATGGGCTTCGCGGTCTGTTTCTCAGTTGCGGATCGGGTTCGTATCACTGTAATCGCGAGAACCGGGTTCGCATCGCGACTCGCGAGAACCGGGTCCAACAGCCAGCCCCCCAAGTCCTTGCCTTCGCGAAGGTAAGGCTTGGGTAATAATTGAAATCGGGTTCTCGGGGAGTCCCTTGAAGGTTATTTGGTCGCGACTCCTTCCCATTCCATCGCGCTTGTTTTGAATTTTGAATTAAATTTGAGACGCTTCGTCTTCCCGCGCTCTGACACCTTTCAACACGTGGTAGCCTTTTGGGGATTTTTCCATCTTCCTATATAAGGCTGTCAAGTCATATTCTCTCCTTCTTCTTTACTTCAACTGTTCGTGTTTCCTCTGTAAAATCCTATTTCTAATAAAATTCCGAGAAGCCTTCACTCGTTCAAACAATCTTCAGATTCACAAATGGCTGGTAAGTTCTATTTTGAATTCGCTCTTTTACTTGTTGTTCTTTTCCATTTCTGTTATACATGACTTCGGTATTTTTATATCTCCGCTGCTTTGTGTTCTTTCGAAGCTTTCACCGGTTTTCATGGTGGTCAGGCGGGTTTTCTCCGCACCTTTTCTGGTTTTTCACTGGGCGGTGCCCCTTTTTCCCTTCTCCGGTATGATGAGCGTTCTTCTTCCCTTAAGAAGCCATTTTAGGCTGTCAGGATTCTCATCGTTCTTTCAAGTCGGTTTTCTTCTCATGGCTTCTATCCTACTCATCTCGCCCTTCCTTGGAGTACCCGCCTGGAGTCTGTTTGACTCCCACTTAGATCTTATATTTCTCGTTTTCCAGGGTTTTCTTTGTTTTTCGTTCCCATGGCTCGCGAAGCTTCTTTCTGGTCTTCGCGTTTCGTACTCTTGCCCTGGAAAACTAACTCTCGATCTTTTCCTCTTAATCATCCACAGGGAACCCTGTAAGAAATAATGGCGATGAAGTTCCTTCTACCTCGCGACCGGATGCGGGTTATGGTAATAAAGATCTTCCTCAGGATTCTGAGGCTGTAATACTCGGTCGTGAGGACTATGAGATGTTTTACTCCTGGCGAGTCGATCTTCCTCGCTTGGAGATCGAAGATATTTTCAATAATCCGGCGGGTCGCGTACAGATTTTGACTCGCCGTGTTCGTTATAAAAAGGTCAAGAACCTTGGGAACCCGTTCACGGCCCTTCCTTCTGACCTTAACCTTCGCGATCTTTTCACTATCGCAGATGCCTATCCCTTCCCAGAAGGTACAATTTTTGCTCTTCCATCTTCGGGTGGAACTTCCCTTGATGAGTGATGCGGGGATAAGCCGCAGTTGCCGACCTAGACACCAAACTCGAATAGGAACTCGAACAGAGAAGAAAGGCGGAATTAGAATGAGATGAAAGAGGGATAAGTCGAATGATAGGCCAATTGGAACCAAATCAAACAACGATAAAACCCTTGAACTTAAGAACAAGAACCTTACCGAATGATGAAGAAACCCCAACGGATGATTACAACCAAACACAATGACTTTGGTGGGTCAAGGCACCTGGAGGTTGCTCTATGGAGTCCCGATAGCACCAACCTTATGGAGGAGATTGACACACACAAGCACAACTAGGGCCAACTGAACGACAATGCACACGGGGCACTCTTCTCACAAAAGCTCTCTCTTTTGGGAGGAAAAACGATAAACGCTGTATTCAATATCAAAGTCTGGGGGGGGGGGGCTAAAACAACAACTAAGGCAACCTTATATAGGGTTCATAAGGATGCCAACTAAAGAAATAAACAATAAAAGTATATCCTAAAATAATAATCCCGAAAAACAATTAAACATCCGAAAATAATGTTTCAAAACGAAGCCTCGGCGAAGTTAATGAATTCGCCGAGTTTCCCGGCCGCGGGCGCGGGTATGGAGCCGCGGGCGCGGATTGGCGAATGAGCCGCGGGCGCGGGTATGGAGCCGCGGGCGCGGATTGGCGAATGAGCCGCGGGCGCGGGTATGGAGCCGCGGGCGCGGATTGGCGAATGAGCCGCGGGCGCGGGTATGGAGCCGCGGGCGCGGTTGTAGACATGTCGCCGACAGCTCTTTTTGAAACGGCTCGTTCTCTCTCGTCCGAGATCGGAATTGAGCGATTCCAAAGCCTAGAGTTTCGTCTTGAAGTCTAGTTTGTTTCATCTTCAGTACTTGACTTCTCATCTTGAATCGAACCGGATCTCTACGAGCTTGAATGGCTACAATACGAGCTCGGGCTACTATCAATGACTTGAATGATGGCTCATAGCGATCTTTAGCCCTAGCTCCAGTGGTTAGCACATCTTTAGATTTAGGACGGGGCGTCCTTGATGATAGCTCAGATGCTCCCGCATCAATGAGTATGGCACTTTCTTTCCTTTGAGTATATCGTCTCTCAAGCTAGGCTTTAGGCTCCCTTTCTCCAATTTTACTAAAATGCTCCTGAGAGAGCTGACTTACAGCCCAGCTCAGATGCATCCTAACTTCTGGAGGGCCTTGGTTATTTATGTGATGAGGTGTCAAGATATCGGGGTAAAACCCAATCCTTGTCATTTTCTCCTTATGTTCTCCACGCGAAGGGCTCCTGAGGAAATGGGGATGTTTACAGCCGTAAAAAATGGCAAGTCGGAGTGAGATGGTCCTCCCCGCATACCGAAGTGGAAGGTTGACTGGTTTTTGGTACGACCACCTCCGGGTTCTGGGATCTCGACTAAGATATCGATGCTCGCGACCCAACCTAAATCTGGTAACTGGTCTCAGCCTAAGAAAGATTGTCTTTACCGCAAGTTCCATAATTTCCCTGATCTTGTTTCGACGCGCATATTCCTGAGGTGTATTACACACGAGGTGCTAGCCCAGCGTGGACTTAGTCTTAAGCATCATTATGGTATTTCTTATGTCTCTCGTCCAATGATTTTCTTGTTTGTTGTTACTTATCCTTTCTTCCTTTTTTTCATATTGTTACGGATTCGCGATGTCATATGCTTATGGATTTTTTATTATATATTTATATTATTATATTTTCTTTTTTATTTGCAGAGACAGGATACTTTTCGCGTCTCCCGACCATTGAGGGTTCTGACGACTCTTTTGACGAAGAAACTATTAATGAATAGGTTCCCGCCCCACAGAAGAGCAAGCGCCGAAAGCAGCTGGCGAACAAGAACAAAGCTCCCTCCAAAAAGAAGAAAACCTCTGTTGGCGGTATTAATATCTGCGAGTCCGTGCCTCAATCTGTGGAGACCGAGACACGCGCGCCAGAGCCTCTAGATGACCAATCCCCAATTGGTTCGACAATCCCCTTAGGGGCCGACGGGTCTCCTTCCTCGCACCGAGCAACCCCTGCAGGGAGGGCCTCGGAGACTGCCAAGGGTAAGCAGCCCATGACCCTTGAAGGTGGTCAAGATACCCTTTCTCAGGGCCTGGATGAGCTTTTTCCCGAGGAAGAGGCGGTGAGAACGTTCTTTCATCGCGATCGACCAGGTTTCCCAGAGATGCCTGAATTTTTAGAGGGCATTGCTCGGGGTAAAGCAGGGCTCGCGAGACTCAATCTGGCGGTGGGTTTCCTTCCTTTTCTTTCTGAATGGTTTTCTTCCTTCTTGTCGGTAGGTGATTTTAACTAGCATATTTTGCTTATTGTAGTCGATTCTTCTCAACGAGGCATCGGGGCAATATGCCATCGCCCTTGAAAATGGCTACGTCCAGATGGAGGGAGAATATAACCAGATGGTCGATTTTGCTAACAAAGCCCGAGATGTTAAGGAGGCCGCGAAGAAAAAACTAAAAGAGGAGAAAGAGAGGAATGTTGCTTTGGAGGACAGGGTAAATGAGCTGATGACGAAGATAAGTGACTTGGAGCTTTCGGCCAGGACTACGGAGCGCAATCACCATACAGAGTTATCTTTGCTTCGACAAGAGAAAGACCAAGCTCTTGACAAGGGTCGTCGCGAAGGTGCCAAGCAGTATGCTTCTAGCTATCGCGAGAAATGTCGTATTGATTTTATCAGCTTGGCTCGTGACACCTTGGTGATTACCGCACTCAAGCGTCAGCTCAGAAAGCACAAAGTGGCTAACTTCCCTTATGATCCTACGGATCTTTGTGGTCTTCCTGCCGAGCTCCCTGCGTATACCTCTCCTCCTCTTGGGACTTTTATTGATGACGACGCGAGCCTTCTTGAAGGTTGGGTCGTCGAACCCTTCTTGCCTAAAGGCGAAGGAGTCGTTAGAGGGATGGAGTCTCACATTCCTCTAGTCCCAACTCCTAAAGTGCCTAAAAGAGTAATTTACTCGGAGGAAAGGATGAAGAAAACAGCGGACTCTTCGACTCGTTCTTGTGCCAGATTGTCTGATGTGGATGCTGGGGTCGATGTTGTGACTATTGACAGCGAACAGACTGTTGCTGAAGAAAACATCACGTTGGTCAAAGACGTTGGTAGTGTGGGAGGGGTTCGCGATTCAGCGCTGGCTGAGGCTGATGGGTATCTGGATCTTCCTGATGAAGTTTAACTTCTTTTCATGCGTTGTCTGTAAACTCTTGGGTTGGTGCTATATACAGTTTGTTATTTTGTTTCTGTGGCCCGTGGATCGGAATGTGATCGCGAGTCTAAATGTGGGTTAAATGATTTTCTTTGGGTCTTATGAGGAGACCGTACAATTAATTTCCTGTATGTCTTTTGTGTTTATTGCTGTTGTTCTCCCAACTACTTTTCTGCCTTAATCATTCAATGCATTAACTGCGGGTCAGGTGTATTTCTTTTATAAATAGTGTTTCCTGCCTTCTCCTTCTTTGTCTGCCTTTTTCAAAGAATACCGACATGGCCAGGACACGACGAACTCGAGAGGGGTCTCTGGATGAGTCTTTCACTATTACTATGGACTCCTCTGCCATTACTGGCAGATGCTTGGTAAATATCCTTTTTTTACTTTGCCCTTCTCTGCTTGTTCGTTTCTTAGACTCCTCTTCTCTACGTATAGCATTTCCCGAAGGAACATTGTGATCAACACCTTAGCCATTTCGGTGGTAAGAGTCTTGTCCTTTGCGTCAATTTCGAACCTTGGGACGTGACTCTGGATAAGGCTGGGAGTTCTTACTTTTTGGGCGAAGGTTGGAGTGAGTTTGCGTATGAGAATGATCTTTGTGAGGGAGATGAGGTGACTTTCACCATGTGGCGTGCTAATCCACCTGAAGTTCCCGTTCAGACTGTGGTGTATCAAGTGAAGGTCGTCGTTCCTCTCTAGGCTTAGTGCTTTTTAATGTCTCTTTATTCTGTGTTTGTATGGTGATTTCTCCTCCTCTTCCCCTCCCCCCATAGTACTCGTGAGGATGTTTACAGTCTCGCGAGAAGGAGGGAGAATGAACGAGGTTTTATGAATAAATTAGACTGGGATTATCGGAAAAAACTTTGGAACTCAAAATGTAATGTGCACCTCTGTGTCATCGCGATTAAAAGTATGTGTCTTATTAATAGACTTTAGAACTTAAAAATGTTTCCAAAATGAGAATACTTAATATCATAAATAGGTCACTTTTCAACATCTTTCGTCCGGAAAGATTCTTCTGTTGGTCTTTCGAAAAACCCTGCGAGAAAATCGATCGCGTAAGTATAGATTATTCATATGTCATGACCTGTGATGCGATAAAGAGTGTGTTCTCACCTGACTACTGCATGCGTATGAGCCAGTAGTAGGGTTTTTCGTGCACCTATGAGTGTCTTTGTGTTTGAGAATGTGATTTCCTATAATGAATTGGAATCAGATTCTTTGTTCTTGTGACAAAACAAAGTAGCTCGCGTGTTTATCTCATCATACCTTAGCTAAGGTATTCTTGATGCCTTGGGAAATCCATGCTCGCGGATAATTGGAGTTTTAGCGCTTGTTTCCTCACAAACTGCCATTTTCTGTTTCGTTCGCGATCATGTCTATGATCGTTCGCTTCTCTAGTGCAGGAGTGTCTGTCAAAACAGATGGGGATTCATTAGCGTTTTGTATTGCATATTTCCATGCTAAGTATATAGTTTCATGATTGACTTTTTTCAGGAGTGTCACTCGCTGAGCTCCACGCCTTGATGGGTTGCTATCCCATCAAGGTCAGGACTTCATGGTCGAGGTGAGGAGGACGAATGTCGTTACTCACTCTCGGACGGTCGCGACTTCGCGACTTGGGTGGGTGCTCTTGGCCCCAACCCAGCGTCACGGCTTCGCAACCTGGGTGGGTGCTCTTGGCCCCAGCCCAGCGTCACGGCTTCGCAACCTGGGTGGGTGCTCTTGGACCCAGCCCAGCGTCACGGCTTCGCAACCTGGGTGGGTGCTCTTGGCCCCAGCCCAGCGTCACGGCTTCGCAACCTGGGTGGGTGCTCTTGGCCCCAGCCCAGCGTCACGGCTTCGCAACCTGGGTGGGTGCTCTTGGCCCCAGCCCAGCGTCACGGCTTCGCAACCTGGGTGGGTGCTCTTGGCCCCAGCCCAGCGTCACGGCTTCGCAACCTGGGTGGGTGCTCTTGGCCCCAGCCCAGCGTCACGGCTTCACAACCTGGGTGGGTGCTCTTGGCCCCAGCCCAGCGTCACGGCTTCGCAACCTGGGTGGGTGCTCTTGGCCCCAGCCCAGCGTCACGGCTTCGCAACCTGGGTGGGTGCTCTTGGCCCCAGCCCAGCGTCACGGCTTCGTAACCTGGGTGGGTGCTCTTGGCCCCAGCCCAGGGTCACGGCTTCGCAACCTGGGTGGGTGCCCTTGGCCCCAGCCCAGCGTCACGGCTTCGCGACCTGGGTGGGTGCTCTTGGCCCCAGCCCAGCGTCACGGAATTTATGCAACATTCTGAATTCTCGAGATGTGCACGTACCTTTTATTCTGAGATCACGTCCCCCTTTGTGGCGAAAGTATTTATTCCTCTGGTAACCCGATGATAGATTCTTGCTAATGTTTAGTTTCAATCGGTTCTTTCGCCTGCATACAGCTTGTTAGAACGTCTTATATCGCGATTTTATCGCTTTTCATGAAATATTCATCTAAGGTATGCAGACATGTTACGAAAACGTGGGAATTCATACCTGTGTGGGGGAGTAGGCTAGGCGTAATAGCGGCGTAGTCGCATCACGTTCCAGGAATTTGCAACGTGATTGCCAGAGCTATCCTTCAGTCGATAGGCCCCTGGGGCGACCTCGCGATCCACTATGTACGGCCCCTCCCAGTTGGGATCGAGTTTTCCCCCTTCTGTCTTTCTCAGGACCAGATCTCCTTTCACGAAACCTCTTTCCTTGACATGCTTGTTGTAATACTTCGCGACTCCCGCTTTGTAAGCGGCCGCCCGGATAACCGCCATCTCTTGAGTTTCTTCGCGAAACTGGAGCTCCATTCTCATCTTTTCGTCATTGGTATCCAAGTCATAGTGAAGGAGTCTTTCGTTTGGGAACAAAATTTCTACTGGAACCACGGCTTCCACCCCGTACGCGAGGGCGAAAGGACTCTCCCCTGTTGCTTTTTTCACTGTGGTTCGATTGGCCCATAGAGTAAGTGGCAGGACCTCCGCCCATCTGCCCTTGGCGCTATCCAGTCTTTTCTTAAGATCTGTGACAATGCTTTTGTTGACGGCTTCTACCTGTCCATTGCAGTGCGGATGTGCAACTGAGGCAATTTTCAACCTAACTCCCAGATCGCTGCACCATGCCATTAGCTGGGGCGAGTTAAATTGTGGGCCCCGATCGGTAACAATCTCGCGTGGCAACCCATAGCGACAGATGATGCTTTTCCAAAGGAATTTTTTCACTACCGGGACCGTTGTCGACGCGAGTGCTTCTGCTTCAATCCATTTTGTGAAATAGTCGACCGCGACAATGATATACTCGAGCTGACCTGGGGCTTTTGGTTTAAAAGGGCCAAGAAGATCCAATCCCCACATCGCGAAGGGGATGGGACTTCCCATGATCTGAAGTTGGACCCCTGGCTGGTGAGTGGCAGGGGCGAAATATTGGCATGCCTGACACGCTCGCGTCATTGCCTGAGCATCTTGTTTCATTGTGGGCCAAAAATGCCCTTGGCGCAAAGCTTTGTACACCAGGGGTCTCCACCCTGCGTGTGTCCCACACAGCCCAGCGTGAAGCTCTTCGAGGTAGGCCTTTGTCTCATAGTGGCCCATACATTTCAGTTCACAGGGGTCGCCTCCTCTTTTGTAAAGTTCGCCTCTGCTGATATAAAAGCGTCCAGCCTTTCTTTTCAACCGTATGAGCTCTTTTGGGTCCTCCGGACCGCGACCGTATCTGAGGTAGTCTATTAATGGGCGACGCCAATCTTCAGACGGAGTATCGATTGCCATCATCTCAATCTCACGACTGATGGCGCTCTCTTCTTTCACAAAAAATAGATATTTTGGGGGGCCTCCCTTTGATACCATGAAACCCGATCTTCGCTCACGTTCCTCACTGGGACCTTCCCAATTGGCCCCCATTTTCGCGAGCTCATCCGCTTTCTTATTCAGTTCCCTCGGGATTGCCTTGATTTCGAAATGCATAAAGAGCGAGGTCAATGTCGCGACCCTGGCATGGTATTGTGGGAGATTCCCTGTTCGCGCTTCATAAAGCCCCTGCACTTGCTTCACTACCACTTCTGAATCACAGCAGCATGACAGCACAGAGATTGAAAGGCCAATAGCCAACTCTAGCCCCGCGATCAAGGCTTCATACTCAGCTTCATTGTTCGTGGGTTTGAACTTTAGTGCGATGGCGTGGCTTATCTCGTCTCCCGTAGGCGACGTGAGAATCACACCTGCGCCACACCCCTCATCGTTCACAACCCCGTCAGTGTGCATTATCCACATCATCTGTTCACCATACGGATTCGTCACTTCCCCTTCTCTGAAACTCGTTTCGACAATGAAGTCAGCAAGCGCTTGTGCCTTGATAGCTGGCCATTGTTGTTTCCCCCTCTGAATGGGCCTCGGCCAGGGCATCTACCACCTCTGCCTTGATTGTTTCCCCCACCTCTCTGATTCATGAGGACAGCTCTCTGTTCAGGCTCATTGTTCGTTCTTGGGCCGCTCCTGCACTCATCCGTGTTGTGAGTAGTGGAGTTGTGGTTGGCGCACCACATTCCATCGCGACCTCTACCTTGGCCCACATTGCCTCGTCCGCGACCTCTGTAACTGGAGTTGTCATCCCTCTGATTCACCAAATTCTGTTCCTGGAACTGGTTCTGGTCCGTATTTTGTCTGTAATCTTGGTACTGATTCTGATTCTGATTCTGACGCTGAGTTACCAAACCTGGAGCTCGTGAATCACTCTGCCCCTGGTCAAATTGCTGTCTTTTGTTCCCCCAATTCTGATTACCCTTTCTAGAGTTCTGGCTCTGGTTCTGCTTGCTCTGACCTCCACCCCCTGCGGGTGCGCTCGAGTGAGTCTCAACTTGTATTTCGACGTAAGCTCTTTCCAACATGGCTTGATAAGACCCTTCCTACTTTCTGTATAGGTGTTTTTTGAATTCACTCCCGTCGGCCAGCCCATTTAAGAACGCGACCCTGGCGGTTTTATCATCGAAGTCATCAGCTTCTAAGACCATTAGCGAGAATCTTTTTACATACTCTTCCAGGCTTTCACCCGCTTTTTGTTTGACCCCGACCACTTCTTGCATGGTGATCTTTCTCTTCTTCGAGGAGCCAAAATGCAACAAGAATCCCCTTTCAATATCTGCAAAGCAAGAGATACTCCCGGGTGGTTGATTTAACATCCATGTCATGGCGGTGTCCGCGAGTGTTCCTGGGAATCCCTTGCAAAGGGTGGCCTCATCCGGACCCCTCGCGATCATGGCGTACTTGTACCGGGTAAGATGTTCTTTGGGGTCTCCCTTACCAGTGTATTCCTTTATAGTCGGGAATCTAAAATCTGGTAGCGGTGGGGCTCTGATGATGTGTTCTCCAAAAGCTGTGGGGCCAAACATTGTTGAAAAGTCGAGAGGAGGGTTCTGGGATGTCTCGCGATTGTAGTAGGGTGTTCTCTGATACTCGCGCTGTTCCTGCACAGGGTAGTATGCGCGGCCCCTTTCGTCGTAACGAACATCATGTTGAGAGTCGTAGTGCTCCTGATGACTCATCGGGACCTGGTTCAAGTCGAACCTTCCCTGCCCCATATCGCAAGTACCATTTCTTTCTCTTAGCCTTCTAGAAACCGATACTCTGTCGTCCGGGACAATTTCAGCTACTTCTTCTCGATTAATCTCTCTCTCGTTGCGGTTGGCCTGGTCGTTAGGAGGTTCTACCCTCTGGTTAGCCGCATTTGGGACAGTCGGGGCGCCTTGCGCTATCCAGGCAGCGAAAAGCTCATTCTGCTCCCGAGGGATAGTGATAAGCTCGGGGGTTTCCTCTTCGACGCGAGGGAGTGGTGGGGGATTGAGAGTGTTTTGATTGAGGTGTGATGTGGTGGCGTTTACTGTTCCGCTTCTGCCAGTTTCAACCATAATTCTGCCCTTCGCGAACTGACTCTCGAGATTTCAAAGGGAGCTAGCTGCGCGAGGAGGTCCCCACGGTCGGCGCCAGTGTTGGAGCCCAGATATTCGCGATCTCGCAATCAACACCTCGCGAGATCTGGCCTTCTATGAATCTTCAAATACTGGAGACCTTCCTTACGCAAACTGGAGCAACAACTTGTGACACACTGTTATCTGGATCAAAATGTGCTATTCTCTTCTGTTCTTTATATTCTTCAGTCCCTACGGTACCTGCACAACCAAACCGGAAGGTTGAACCCCCTGATTTGGCTCTCCGACGCTCAAGTCAGTAATAGCAATGGGTAAATGAACACAATGCCTCAATAACAACAACAGAATGAAGTAACACAAAGAGAAGATAGCGATCGAAATATGGCTAAAACAATGAAACCTCGTGAGCCAACTCAATGAAACAGTAAATGATGAAACTCAATCAATCGTGACGAATCAAACCTCAAAAGCACGATGACGATACCGAGAGTCAGAATCCAGGTACCGATCATCCGATTTCCTACTAAAAGAGGTGAATCGGGACCGAAGAGACGAGCTCGGAAATGAGTAATCGCCTTCTGTGTTTTCTCTCTCTCAAGGGGGAAGAAGATGCTCTTCGTCGCCTCTATTTCTCTCTCTTTGCCGTTAGGATTTATAATTGGACATTGGGTCGCACACAATCTGGTATTGCTCTCTTTACCTATTGGGCCTCTTAATGGGTCTTTCATACTTGATTTAGTTACTCAAGCTTATGGGCTTCGCGGTCTGTTTCTCAGTTGCGGATCGGGTTCGTATCACTGTAATCGCGAGAACCGGGTTCGCATCGCGACTCGCGAGAACCGGGTCCAACAATATACATTACAAATTGGTTTAGACACCATTGGTTTGGTATTTTCTCAAAGTGTTGTTGGTTTGGTTTGCTTTGTTTCTTCTCTGTATTGCTACTTTGTCTCCAATATGATGGAAAATTCTTAGTTATGTTATCGTGGAATTTGGATCAGAGGGGCTGTTAGCATACAATTAGATTTCTTTGTGGTGTATTGACTATTTTCTTAAATAAAGTCTCATTTGTTTGTTTTGAGTTCGCATACATCTGGAGCGTGTACAACAACAGAGTTAGATGTTTGAAACAACAGAGCTTGATGTGGTTTGTTAGTTTGTTTTACCAGCTGGTGTTTAAAAAGACATTATGGAACATGAAAATAGCGGCCACAAAGCTTGATGTTGGTGTTTAAACATGATGCAACATACAGATCCTACATATTTTTTTACGAATACTAATTAGTCCTATATATTTTTTAATACTTATTAAAATATCAACTCTTAATTAATGCAAACTACCCGTTTACCAATTGAGTTATATACTAACTATTTTGATCTTATATGAAATGAACGTAATAAATGGATATATGAAATGTTAATCGCAAATGGAATGAACAAGGAATGGTATATAAGCAAATATCCAACACATTTAAGGCGTTTGTTACACCACTTCAAAAAAGAAAAGAAAATTAAAATGTATCTAAACAATATTTAGTATTATTGGTAGATAATAAAATAATAATATTTTATTAAGAAAAATAATAATGAAATTTCAAGAAGTGGGGTAGTGAAAAACCTGTTTTGACTAGTCAAATATAGAGTGAGTTTAAAAAATCATAAAACATTTCCCTCATTCTAGTATTTGGGGATTTGTCTCGTGCATACCTTCTACTATAAATGAAGATTTACAAATTCATTCCTCCATATCAGATGACGAGATACATATCTAGTGAAAGTTGGGATCAATACGGACCCAACGAAACTGGTCTTGATCGATTTCGATTCCGAACGAGCCCATACGAGCCATCCGAACACGCGTAAGTCTCGTGCATTCTTCTACTATAAATGGAGATTTGCAAATTCGTCTCTCCATATCAGACGACGAGAGACATATTTGTTGAAAGATGAGATCAATATGCACCCAACGAAGTTGGTCTTGATTGATTCTGATTTCGAACGAGCCCATACGAGCCATCCGAACCCGCGTAAGTCTAATGCAATAATATATATATAAAAAAACATTTGAAATTGTAGGAATTAAAAACATTTGAAACCATTTGTATAAGGCGTTGGTTTAACAAAAAAAAGTTAGAAAATTTTATGTGCAAGAGACGTTGACTTTATAAAAAAAAAAATTGGTTCGGTTGGGAGATGCTTTTAAAACCAGCGTCTCTCCAACGTGTATATTTTTCAAAACAAAAAATTGTGCTTATGTTGAGAATATGTTTCAAATCAAACCTATAAATCTCATTTAAGGAAAAAAAATCAATTATTTTTTTTGTGGCCAAATGGTAATTTGTATTGAAATAGGAACAAAGTTCCAAACTTTACATAAGCTTCCTCAAGTAGCTATACAAGTAAAACTATGATCTATACATCAATGCAGCATAACAAGGGTTTAAAGCCTAAGTCTCCTTCTCATAGCATTTCCTCTCCTCCCTGAAATTTTCAAGTTGTGAAGAATTCTGAACTTGCAAGCATTTATAATCTCAGCTGCACATTTTTGAATATCAACATTACCTCCCTGGAAGATCACTTCATTCCTGATCTTCCATGTAAAATAAACTGTGCATTCCACAACCATGAGTTTGCTAAGGTAGATATTGTTAGCTTTCCTCTCACACATCATGAACCAATGCCACCAACAAGCCAGAGAAATTTTCTTTACATTGATCCCTTGCCATTGCAACACTTTATCAAGAATCTGAGCTGTTATGATACAATCAAACCAGAGATGAGCTTCAGTTTCATCCTCTCTACCACATAAGGAGTAAGTTGGGCTAGTAACTATGTTGCACGGACATGGACACGGTGTCCGACACGGGACACGACAAATCTAAAATATACAAGAGTGGGACACGGCAGGACACGACGATATATTTTAATATTATATATAATTTTAAAGCTATTGTAACAAAGATCACATTAATATTACTAAGGGATGCGAAGGCGACAAAGAAAGGGTGGTGAAGGCGATGAAGATGTCGGGTTTGAAGAGGGAAGGGAGATAATTAGGCTACATTTCCCCTTTCTTTTTTTAATTAATTAATAAAATAAAATAAAATTATTTTTTTTACTAATTAGAACGCATCGTTGCGTGTCCAGCTGTGTCCAAGCCGTGTACAGATCGTTGACCGTCGTGTCCAAGATGTGTCCGGCCGTGTCCAGATATCCTGGTGTGTCCGACACGGGCCTTCAGCTTACGGAGGTGTGTCCGTGCATCCAGACTAGCAATTAGACCCCATTTATAAGGTAGTAGTACCCAAAAAAATGGTGTAACGAAAGCCACCTAAGGTAGTAGTATAGTATTGTTAGAGTTGCATAATGATTAATGGCTTCTAAATTCCTGCTTTACATGATTTCTCCTCCAGCTGGTAAAAGTTAAATACAATTATGATGAAATAAGGATACACGTACAGAAACATAAGTGAAAACAACTTTCCTTGTAAGCAGGAAATCTCTTTTATTTTCTGATCCTTTAAACTGAAGTTAAAACTGCAATACAAAATACCAACCACCAGATCAATTTGATAAAAATTCCAATCGGTTTGACATACACATCCATTAGCATGCCCAGTTCTTCTGTATGTCGAAGTAGTAACTGGCGTCGAAATGACACTTGCCATCCTCATCCACAAACTACACAAGTAGATACATGGTGAGTTTTGATGAGGAAAAAGTTGATTATCAAAACGGAATCACAAAAACAAACTCTTTAATTGTTCTTACCCTGGCTCTCGCTGCAAAAGAGCCTCTTGCAAAGAACCCTGAAGGCGTAGTTGCTTCTTCTAGCTCGAACTTGTACGGTTCTTCCCGCGGACTAAACTTCCCAATCGCCTTTTTAGTGGTATCAACTGTAATAACAGAGCATTCTTGAGTAACATTCATATTGTTAGGAAAGAGGAAGAGAAGGAAACATCTGATTCCTTTTTACCTTTGATTCCCTTTTTCCAGACTTCTCCTATGTACTTGAGGCCAGAGACCTCTTTTTTCGACACAATAAACTCAAATTTAATCTGTTGCTTGCATGCTTCCTTTAGAGTGAACAAGGTGGCTTTTGCGGTGGAGGGATGAAATGGGGTTGGAATTATGTTGTCTGGTCGACCAGGAGATTGAACTATGAGGTTCAACATCTTCACTTCTGTCTCCTTACTCTCTTGAGTAATGTAAAATAAATAATCAGTTTGTCTTACACTTAAATCAAGATTCTAATTAAACTATAGTATGTTATAACAAAATAATGGAGGAGCTCAGAAAAAATTGTTAAAGTTTCTTGAACGACTGAATTCACCTTCAACAGTTGCGACATTGACACTTGCAAGAATTTCCTCCTTCCTTATCCTTAAACAGGATTCATCCTTGAATGAATAAATAAGAGCATAGGTTTCATTATTTTCTTTCTTGAAACAAACCAAAAAAACAAGTTCAAATGGAAGAGATCATAAACCTTATCCATGCTTAACTCCATTTTCAGAGAAATCTGAGGCTCCAATGACAAATTTGAATCAGATTTGGGAGTGGAATCCACTTTGAAAACCTCAGTATCACAATCAACTTTATCGGTCACGTTTACTTTGCTAGAGTCCAGAGCAGGATTCTTGTTCACTTCAGCGTCGAAACAACTATCCATGTTCTTCACTTCTTCCTTGGTGTTTCCAACGCTTGCAGTTGACATGGCAATTGATTGATTAAAAGATGCTTAGCTTATTTGATAAAGGGAATAAGTTTGTTTAATTAATTCTTACCAAAATACTATGGCATGTGTAAAAGGTTCGTGCACACGAAAGGCAGTTTGCAAAAGGGATCAGCACAGCAGAAAGCAGAGGCGGAAGTTCCCGAGTAATGATTAAAAGCTCATCAAGTCATTGGGAAAGCTTAATTTTATACTCACTTGGTAAGCATGTAGCCCCAAAGTAAAAGCAACCAAATTTGAGCAACTCTTTTTTATGGGTTTTTTTAACAGGCATACATCTATACATATACTAAAACAGAACACAACGTTGTTTTGCCATATGTCGCCCTTATATTTAATTCGTCAATGTGTCGACCTCTAAGCTATGCTAGATCATCTACCATATCATCCTCCACATCATCCAACTTTATATTTTGATATATATCTTTGAATTAAATAAGTAAAAAAATCAAAAAGATATCTAAGAGGTTATATAACAAAAAGAAATACTGATTTTTATTTTTTATCATATCTTTATCTTATATATATATCTAAACTATAAACTATAATCTATAAAATATAAATCATAAAGTATAAACTACAATATGTAAACTAATTAATAGTATAAAATATAAATATATTATTAAAATATTTATTACATTCGATCTCGTACATGGTACGGGAACACACGCTAGTTAAACAATTAGAAAAGAAAGGTATCTTTTTGTTGTGATGAGTTCATCCCATTTTCCAAGGGGGTAGAGTCTAGTTTTTTACCTCTTTTAGTTGATTATTGTGTTTTAGACAAACCCCTTTTTTAATACAAGAAAGCTTTGAATTAGTGGTATTCTAACACAGATACCAATTCAAATTCATGTACTCCCTCTCTCACATAATATAATCAACATTTCTATTTCGAGTGTCTCAAAATATAAGCAATATTTTTCATTTTTAGTATACTTTTTACACTCTTTTATCTTCTCCTAATACACTTTTCACTTTCCTCTCTTCTTTAATCATTCAATTTTCTTTTTCCTCTTTCTTTCTTCTCTCTCCTGTAACTATTACACTTTTCACTTTTCACTCTTCTTTAATCATTAAACTCACACTTTTCTTAATTCCCGTAAAATGCCTCAAATGTGACTTATATTGTGGAACGGAGGGAGTATCAACGAAGGTAATGGCAAAAGCTAGATAAAGCTTTAGCAGTAATGAAGTGCATCGAATCATTTCCTGGATTAATGTGTTACTCTCTTGCAATCAATTATTAATAATACTCATTGCAATATCATTCGATAGTGATGGGAGCTATAGGAATAAAATGGGGATAGATCCACTATTGAAATAGAAATCTAAGGAACTTGAGTTTCTAAGCATAGTCACCGTGTTTTTGACTAAGTCATCACTATTTCTCTAGAAATAGACGGTACTATCCTCCACTCCTTACCGAGTAATTTCACCCTAATTAAACATCTTTCTAACTGCAATATAAGAGAGAAGTAAAGTCTTTACAAAATATTGCGTCACCTCAGCGTCATCTCAGCGCCAAGTATCAACATTTATGAATGCACACTGGTTGAGGTTGATGCTAATTGAGTGACTTTGGAGATGAGCAACTAAGGTGTCAATAGCATTTCATATCTATTAGTATTAAGAAATTGATTTCGCTGTGTAGTTGTTTATCTATTATTTTCTCTTTGCAATTGACTTTCCATGTTAATACAAGTTTTTCTTTCTTTGCAACCGATCTTCCATGTTGATCCTCAATTCCGTTCATCCTTGCTGACTCTCACTACTAGAAATCAGGCAAAAAAACGACGTTTTTGCGTCGGCGCTTTAGCAAAGCGTCAAGGGGAGAATATGCCGCGTCGGTTTAAGCGACGCTTTTTTCGACGCTTTTAAACGTCGGGAAATATCTACCTTTAAATGGGTCATAATATGTTGTAAAAGCGTCGATTGTATTAAACCCTAAAATTTATAGCCCAATTCCCCGCTTGTTCTTTAGCGCTATCAGATCGATTGCCAAGTTTAGCAACAATCTTGCCTTCAAAATTCGACCAGTTCGTACGACCAATCGCGCCTTTCAATCCCGCCTTCATCGCATGAATAGTACAACGAACTGCAAACCGCCTTCTGATCCCGCCTGCCGCCTTCTACCTCTAGCAACAATCCCACCTTCGAATTCTCTATCGAGTGAACTGAAAATCGACAAGATTCGAGATACTTGGAAGCATTCCCAGAAAGAAGGATTACATATTTTAGCAATGGATATGTTTTGGGTTTGACAGTGGTAGCTGGAATTGGTGGACTACTCTTTGGCTATGATACTGGTAACTATATGGCTTTCATTTTTCTGTTCTGAACTTGTTGGTTATCTTTATTCGTATAGTTATTGGGCTATAAAGTTTTCATATCAACTAATACATTATAAATTGTCCAGTGATGATTTGTTATTGATTGTTACTTCATCTTCTTGTGAAGCTATACCGAGAGTGGCTTATCCTAAATCCCATTTGTTATTGATTGTTACTTCATCTGCTTGTCCAGTGATGATTTGCTATTGATTGTTACTTCATCTGCTTGTGAAGCTATACTGAGAGTGGCTTATCCTAAATCCTAAATCCCATTTTGTAGGAGATGGCTTTCATTTTTCTGTCCAATGATGTTTTGGGTTTGACAGTGGTAGCTGGAATCAGATAATTTTCGACGCGTTAAAGCGTCCAAAACCAGTTTATGTCGCTTTAAGCGTCTCAAACAGTTTACGTCACTTTAAAGCGCCGCGGGCCAGTTTATGCCGCTTTAAAGCGTCGAAAATTACCGGCGACTAAAAGCGTCGAAAAAATATGGCATTGACATTTTCGACTCTTTTTCGAAGCGTCGAGGACACATTTGTCAATGATTTAAAGCGTTAAAAATGGTGCGAAAAAGCGTCGAGAATGACCCGTGTTTCTAGTAGTGTCTATACATTTTCAATTGTCTCCCCTAACTCATTATTATTTGTTTGATTTAAATTAGTGGAGAACCACACTAAGAAATCAACTATCTTGCCCTTTATCATACTTGTATATGCAGAGTCGAGATAGTTCATGCTAGTAAAAATAAAATAGATGTCTATTGTGTTATGAGATTTGCACATCAGTAGTAGATTTTGTGAGTTGGATCTTTTCCATGAAATTTCTCTTACTTGGCTATTGCGTTTTGAGATTTGCACATTAATCTTCAATTTGTGTGTCTCTATTTGGAAACATCAGGTTAACACTAACTATTTTATCAGTGGAGAAAGAGAAATGACTAAGAAGTTCTGGCCCACCACGACAATGATTGTTGTTGTGTTGGGTGTTCCCACAGGAACTGGTTATTTCACAATCCATAAGAAGTTCTGGCCCTCAAAGAAAAGTAATTTGACCATGGCTCTGTTTGGGAAACGGAACCTGAAGGTACTCAATATCAAGTTCTCCAAGTTGTCAATGAAATTGTTGTATGCCTTCATCATAAAAAATGTCATACCTCACCAAGAAAAACGAAGCTATGTCCTCATTGTTGATGTCGTCTTTATGGATAAGATTGTTTATGGGGAACTGCTGGATCTTCCCAAGATAATTATGCACCACATGCAAGCTTGTCACTCTCATCCCTCTCATTCTCTGTCGCATCCCATCGTGATCAAGGCCCTCTTGGAACGCCTTGATGTGTTTTCGGTGTCCGAGGATGAGACCATGTTTTCTCACATGATGGATGTGTCCTACATCAATAGTCTCAAGGTTGAGGAGACTTCCTAAGAAGTCTAAGCCCCCTCGCACTGCAAAGCCGGCCAAAGTAGTCTTTGTGGGTTTGAGCAATGTTGAGTCTATTCCCATATTTTCATACGCATCCCAACAGAGGATGTCAACTGAACTTCCCGTGTCTACCAGGATTCTCTTTACTAACTTCGTACACAGCTGAGGATGAATAACAAGTGGATTGGCGGTTTCAACAGCCTACACGACCACTTCTTTATCACCATACGTCAGCAAGTAAGGATTTGATATTGGCTTAGCAACACTGAAGATCGGGAGGCCCAAAGGAAGTGGGCATTGTTCATTCTTCTCTGTTCCCGCCTGCTCGGGGGAATAGGCACATGCTTTCCTGCAACGGTCCATACATGCCCATCGAGGCGAGAGAAGTTTTGATTTTGGTTGCGATTCTGACCCTGGTTTTGATTCTGATTGTCTCTACCGGGAGTCTGTAGCCTCGCATCGGTCTAATTTTGGCCCCTTCCTCTCCCTCTGGCACCTCCTCTCAAATTACTGCCTCTACTAGCATTATCATTCCCTCTCTGATTCGCGAGCACCATTTTTCTTCTTTTTCGGGTTGGTTGCGTGGTCGCGTCCGACAATCTTCTGTACTGTGAGAGGTTGTCTTGTGGAATTCACACCACATGCCTCGCGTGCCTCGGCCTCGACCATGTCCCCCTCCTCTGCGATTCTCACTGGTTCTATCTTGCTCAGCAACAATATTTTGTGCATGGAACTGATTCTGATCATGATTCTAATCATGATTCTGACCTCGATACTGATTTTGCCCCTGATTCTGATCCTTAATTAACAAGCCCGGTGCCCGCGAGTCATTCTGATCTTTATTTGTCCCCCCTGATGTCACTTTTTACCCCAGTTCTGATTGTCTTTCTTCTATCCTTGATTGGATTTATTCTGGTTGTTACTCTTGGTCGCGTTGCCGGTACGCCTCGACATGTATTTCTGTGTAGGATCTCTCTAGCATACCTTGGTAAGTCAATTCCTTCTTGCGATACAAATATTGCTTGAAAGAACTTCCATCAACGAGTCTGTCTAAGAACGCGACCCTTGTTGTTTTGTCTTGGAAATCCTCCGCCTCTAGGATCTTTTCGGAGAATCGTTTGACATATCTCTCAAGCGACTTGCAAGGGCCTTGCTTGAAGCCAACTACCTCTAGCTTCCCTCTCGACCCTAGGTCCTTGCGACATAGACACTCTTTCTTTTGGAACAAATTCTGCACTTTCCTCAATGATAGGTTGTCCCTGGTCCCCAGGATTAGGTGGGGGCCTCGCGGGTAGCGGCCCTGTGTTGCTCTTGGTTCTGAGCCATCGCTGCATTCTGCTCTTGGCTTCTCAGATAATTTCGATATTGCTCAAGTGCCTCCCCAGTGAGAAGGATCCCTTCTTCGTCCACGCAAGGTAATGGAGCACGCAAGTTGTTTAATCTTTTGTTGCTGATTACCTGTCTGTAACAGGGTATTATTGACGACACCACTTCCTTCACCTCCACTCACCATTTTCTTTTAACAAAACTTGTTGAACCTCGCAAGACTTGCTGAATATAACTAACTATGTGAGGAGGTCCCCACGGTCGGAACAAGTGTTGGAGCCCAGAAATGCAGACCTCGCGACACAACAAATCGCGAGGCTTGGGTTGAAGATCTTCGATAGAATTACCGAGAACCTCTTCACCACACCTGAACAAACAACTTGGAGTTTTAGTCTTGCTCGGTCGAAAAGTGCCTTCTAGCTCCTTTCTTGTTTCTTTCAACTTGTTCTTGAGCTCCCTTGAACCTGCACACCAAACAAGGAGGGTTGATTCCCCGGATTTGGTTCTCCGACGCCCAAGTCAATATTTGATATCAAAAGGTAAATCACAAGGTGCAAAACAAGACCAAAAGGGGAAAACAAGCTATAGAAGAGAGGGTTAGAAGACTAGTCACACAAAATCATTAACGAGCTTTGCAAGCTCTCAAAATCCTTCACCACAAACCACCTCGGAATGAGACAATTGTCACACTCAAATGACGAGCTCGGCACCGAAAGACAAAATCCAAGTGTCGATCATCCAAACTTCCACTAAAAGGGATAGAATGGGGGAAATGAAGCAAGTTTTGGAGCTCTCGTTGCTTCTGTGTTTCTCTTTCAATTTCAGAGAAGATTTGTTGTGCCAAAGGAAGAGGATCCATCTCTCGCCTTTATGTTATGGATTTATACCCTCACGTGGGTCCCACATAATCCTTTACATGGGTTGTTACGCTCTTTGACGAGCTTTTGGGCCTATCCGATTGGGCCTTGTCTCTCGTGGTCCGCCCTTTCTCCTTGGGCCTTGCTTGGCTCGAAACAAGGTCACGGACTTGGGCCTTATTTGGGTCTCGAGAGAGTTGGCTTATTGAGCCTTGAGAATCAGCTCCAACAGTGTTCGTTATGCAAGCCTATATGCAAATGTAGATGTTTGTCATGCAATTTCATGAAAATGACATCTATGTTTTCTTACAAAAAATTTAGTAGCTGAGTATGAGATTCAGTGCCTTAAGTTGAAATTAAAAAACATAGACCTAAAGATAATTGGGGTAGAATCTTAATATACTATAAAATTAGGGGTTCCTCCAATTAATCACACTACATTTAATGCTTTGTTTCTAATTTATGTATTTTCTTGATTTTTTTATTTTTCCATTTCTTTCCTACGTTTACGAATATGTCACTCAAATGAAGATTTTGACCCACCAACATATATCTATAGTAGATTTGTATGAAACTTATCATCATCTTTTACTCTTCGGTTTCGCAAGGTGTGTAGACCATAAAACCCGCGCGTAGCGCGGGCCTAAAAAGTCTAATATACTATAAAGCTAGGGTTTCCCCAAATTATAGTATATTGCATTAATACTTTGTTATTAATTTATCATTTTCTTAATTTTTTTCTTTTCCCATTTCTTTCCTACGTTTTACGAATATGTCGTTCAAATTAAGATTTTGACTCACCAACACATGTCTATAATTGATCCTTATGGAACATATCATCATCTTCTACTCTTTGATTCCACAACGCCTTATTGTGAAGTTTTATAGGCCGTAAAACCCGCGCGTAGCGCTGACCCAAAAAGTCTAATATACTATAAAGCTACGGGGTTCCCCAAATTAACCAGACTGTATTTAATGCTTTGTTTTTAATTTATCATTTTCTTAATTTTTTTTCTTTTCCCATTTCTTTCCTACGTTTATGAATATGCCACACAAATGAAGATTTTGACCCAACAACACATGTCTATAATGGATCCGTATGGAACATATCGTCATCTTCTACTCTTTGATTCCGCAACGCCTTAATGTGAAGTTTTGTAAGCCGTAAAATTAGGGGGTGATTCAAATTAAACACAACATTTAATGCTATTGAAACTCATGGATTACACCCATTTCTCTAACCTCTCAAAACAGATCTTATTCAAACAATTAAGACAGCCGTTTGTAACGTCGTCCGAGTGATATTGTTGATTTCTTCCTTTTGCATAAATTCTAATTCTAATTCTAATTCTACCTAATATACTATAAAATTAGGGGGTGATTCAAATTAAACACAACATTTAATGCTATTGAAACTCATGGATTACACCCATTTCTCTAACCTCTCAAAACAGATCTTATTCAAACAATTAAGACAGCCGTTTGTAACGTCGTCCGAGTGATATTGTTAATTTCTTCCTTTTGCATAAATTCTAATTCTAATTCTAATTCTATTCTAATATACTATAAAATTAGGGGGTGATTCAAATTAAACACAACATTTAATGCTATTGAAACTCATGGATTACACCTATTTCTCTAACCTCTCAAAACAGATCTTATTCAAACAATTAAGACAGCCGTTTGTAACGTCGTCGGAGTGATATTGTTGATTTCTTCCTTTTGCATAAATTCTGCATTCAATGGGTACCTTCCTTTTGTGGATCAATTCTGCATTCAATGGGGGACTCTTACAATAGCAAACAACTGCTACCCTCCTTCCTTTTACGCATGTTATAAAATTAGGATTACACAATGCTTCCCTGACTACTCCTCCATCTACACTCTTGCGAACCTCGACAGATCGACCAATCTACTATGCAGGTGTTATTCTAACTCTCTCTTTCCATGTACACTTCTCTTAGTTTGCAGTTCTATCAATTACAAATTCTCATTGCTTTTTTGGACTTTGACGTAGATGGAACAAGCAGACCCTATTTCTACAAAAATGGATTTGCTGAAGACGTTGAATCCCTTTGTAAATCAAGGGTTTGTAGTTTGAGCATTGAAATTGTGAATTTGTCTTTCAATGTTTCACTGCCTAATTGTCTAATCATTTGTTCTATTTGGTGTATTTTTTGTGACTGTACAGAGTAATCATGGTGATACTCTTATTTTCTCTTTGCTCACATAATGGAAAGAACAATATTCTTTTCATATTTTGCATCAAGAGAGTATTAAACTAATTGTGTGTTTAAAATATAAACACAATAATGAGTTGGTGTTGTCTACTCAAAGAAGGTAAAAGGGTCCTTTGTTTGTGATTTAAATTAAGATCAAGAGCCTCTAATTTTCTCATATTGTTATTTACTTTCATTGTGATTCAACAGAAAGTGCAATATATACATAAAAGGAGAGTCTTGAGATTAGATGTGTACAAGAAGGAATGTTATGAAAAGTTTTAATTTATTTAAAAAAGACGGTATCTTTCATATAGTAATGAGGTTATATAAGAAATGAAATGACCAAGTTATAAATTTCTTTTCTTTGACTAAACTTCTTGATGTATTCCCTCATGGTAAATCTCCTAAACTTCGATTTATCTTTGTGACAAATGATGTGTATGGATTTCTTAATAGTGCAAAAGATGCTAAACACTGTTTGTTAGCAGGTAATATGCTAGCACATCAAAGTTGATTAGTCATTGCACCACATTTAATGTTTCTCAACAAATTACTTGATTTAAATTACATTCAACAATATCCAAGCACTTAAGTTACCGGAAGAACGAGAGAGGGACAAGGGGATTGGGGATGAAATGCATGAATGAAAATGATAAATATAATATATGTATATATCTTTAATAAGATATTTAAAGTATTTACATGTTAATGTTTACATGTATCAATCATTAAGATAAAATAATGGTATAATTATTTTTAAAAGATCTAAAAAAACAAATTATACTAAGAATAATCAAATCCAATATGAAACACTAAAATCGAAAGACCCGCGCGAAGCGCGGGATCCCTTTTCCTAGTATTTATGTAAAGTGCAGCACTGAAGTTTCATAATTTAAGTGGGAAAATTGTTCCCAAATTTGTTTTGGTTTGAGGGAGGTGATAACCGATGGATATGTGATTGATAATAAATCAAAAACTCAATTCCTAAGTCGTAACAGTGTTAATGGTGATGATAGTTATAGGGATGATTGTTTGATTAACAGTAGTAGTTGTTGGGCCTCCATTCAGTCCATGATTTATTAGCAAGTCCAAGGTTCACAAGTAGATAATATCCGAAAAAGCAATATAACCGTTGGGACAAGTAACTAGTCGAGATTCCACGAGTGGCTCCAACAGTTGGATAATGGAGGAACTAGAAGTCTAACTAAAAAAATATAAATTTAATACAAGCGTCATTTGAATCTAACTTATTTAATTAACGGAGAAAAACTCCGCACCCGTTAAATTATAACTAACACCCGTTTGCTTTTGGCCGCACTGATACTGCGCCCATATATAATAAAATTAAAAAGAAAAGCCCGATTACAGTAACCTAAAGCTTGCGCAAAATCGGATCGTCTTCCACCTCTCTTCTACCACTCTGTAAAACTGTTAAAAAAAAAATTGTTCCAGAGGCATTCCTATGGAGACAACGAAGAAGACAACACCGGGACTGGCGGCGTGTACGGCGGCCGATTCAGTGGCTGCGCTGGACGGCGGACTAGTGGCCGAGAGCGAATTAGGGACGGTGCGGCCAACGACGTCCGATTCAGTGGTTGCGCTTGAGAGGGTTCTTGTGGCGGAGCCAGGTGCAACTCGTCCGAATCGAAGTCGTCTTCCTCTAGTGGTTGCGTTGGATCTTTGGAAAAAATAATGGACCAGTTGGGTGCAATGGTGGTGCGCCGAGTTGGTTTAAGAAAACCGAATCGATTTTTACGGTGTTAATTAATTATTTAATTTAATTTCTTGAACCGCCTTGGGCGCATGTGAGATTTGTCCAACTTTGACCTGGTTTTTTGGGCGCGTTTTAGATGCGCCCAAAACGGGTGCCAGTTATAATTTTTTGGGTGCGGGGTTAAATGCCCTTAATTAAATCACTTTCCTTCTGTCTCCTTCGCTTCACTCTCAATACAGTATTTTGGACAAGTTTATAGCATTGTTTTAAAGCATTTTAAATTAGTTTTTTCTTTAAATTTCATTTAAAAAACCGGGCCGGGCTACCCTCCGGGCAAACCAGCCCGGATAGAGGGTCGGGTATGGACAAGGTGTTAGGCCCTACATCCGGGTCTCGGGATAGCCCGACCCATGAAAATGGGCTGAAAAAATGACCTCAGCCCGGTCCGGGCCCGCATTTGGTCAGGTCTAGGTGTGGGATCTATCTAATACTCCCTTTGTCCCATTTTGTTAGTCTCATTTCAATCAGGCACATATGCCGAGACATGTTTTGCATCGTTAATATCTCTAGTTATATGTTAATAAAAATTATAATTTTTTAATATTGTTAAAGTACTCATTAAGACGAATCAAACAAGACCTCACATGGTTATGTTTTTTCATATATATTAGGAGAAATCTACAAGATTCTCTCGGTTTGTGAATAATGTCATGAAAAGAAATGGGACTAACATTATGGGACGGAGGGAGTATATTATAGTATTTCTTTATTTGACTGTTTAAACTCTACTTTTAAGGCAATTTGATTCTTAGTTATTATTTATCCAAAACAGTAATAAGTGGATAACTAATCATGATCCTCATGAATAATTTTTATGCTAGAAATAAATGTGATCATAGGCACTGCAAAGTATTATTACTCAAAGTTTCAATATTTATGAAGCTGGGCTTGAATGTATGCAATCTCTCTATGAGGATCCAGTATGGGAAACATTGAAACCAGTGCAAATAAAATTAAACTCCAGATAATGTATCTCTCTTTCCAGTATGGGAAACATTGAAACCAGTGGAACTGAAATCAAACTCCAGATAATGTATGCAATCTCTCTTTGAGAATCCAGTATGGGAAATATTGAAACCAGTGCAACTGAAATCAAACTCCACATAATGTACTATTAGACATTATGATTGATCTTACAATTATAGAAGTTTATTATCAGCATATTATTATTATCCTTATTAGGCTATTAGCACTTGTAATTAGCCTTTCCTTCCTCCACTTATTTCTCTGCACCTTTGCCTCTTCTTCTTTGTATAAAGACTTTGCCTTTTCTTATGTAATTACTTAATTAATTCAATCAATACAATACATTACAACTTCATTCACTTGTTCTACATTCTCTTGTTCTATATGGTATCAGCTTCTTAGGTTTAATCAATCGATCCCCACACTTGTTCCTCATGTCGATCAACCCATCTACACAAAATGATGGTACACGATCCAAGCCATGGGAGAAACTCAATCGTTCAACACATGAATTCCAACATACGAATTCATGAAATGGTTCCACAGTGAGTAATCTCCAACGAGTACAACATAAGCCTGATTCAAATCAATTCGATGCCTCAACAATAGATCAATCATCTCCTTTAGACAATAACCAAATGATGGTCTTGCTCAGGCGAATAACTCAACACATCATGGCCTCACAGCATCCCCCGGCCTCGACTCATTCCATTTAATACACTTCCGCAAACCAAGTCGGTAAATCCTGTCAAAATCAGCACTTTTCAGGTAATATTCAACCTCATCCTTCTTATCCTCCAAATTCATGGATTTTGGATAGTGGAGTGAGTGACCACATTACTTATTATACTCGTTTTTTTTACTCTTCTCAACCTACTAAAAATCGTTTTGTTCGTTTACCTGATGGCAAATCTTATACCATTTCACATATCAGAACAGTAACCTTTACATCTCAATTAAGAATTTCGCATGTCCTTTGCGTTCTTGGTTTTTTCGTTAACCTTGTTTCAATTAGTAAATTGGCCTATGCTTATTTCTATGCTACTATATTTCTAAAAAGAATTTGTGTGATTTAGGACCTCCTCACGGGGAAGACGATTACGAATGGATATGAACGAGATGGTCTTCTATACTTCCTCAACTCCCCGCCACAAATCACTTCATGTAATGTCACCATTTCAGCCTCCTTATGGCATCAACACGTTGGACATCCATCGCAACAAGTATCTTCCCTTCTTCCTGTTTTTCAAAACAAAAGTTCACTTGAACATTCTTGTCTAATTTGCCCTTTGGCCAAATAAACTCGAATACTTTTTCCATTACATACTTCTACAAGTTCTTCATGTTTTGATCTTATTCATATGGATATTTGGGGAGGTTACCATGTTCCTTCTTTAACAGGGACACGCTATTTTTTAGCTATTGTAGACAACTTTTCAAAATTTACATGGATTTATCTTATGAAAAGCAAAGCCGAGGCCCGCTCTCTTGTCATCCAATTTCTTACACTCATCGAAAATCAATTTGATAGACGTGTTAAAATCGTTTGAAGTGATAATGAACCGGAATTCAAATGTTTTCATTTTTACTCCTCCAAAGGGATTTTACATCAAATTAGTTGCATCAATACACCTCAACAAAATGGTGTGGCTGAACGCAAACACCGTCATTTATTGAACGTTGCTCGTGCACTCCTTTTTCAATCTCATTTACAAAAATGTTCTTAGGGCGATGCCATTCTTACCGCCACTTATTTAATCAACCGTATGCCAAGTCGTAATTTGCACAATTAAACTTCTTTTGAAATACTCTTTTCAAAATCTCTTAATTACTCTCATTTACGTGTTTTTGGTTGTCGTTGTTTTGCTTCCACACATCCTCTCCGCCCCACCAAATTTGAACCTCGTTCAATGGAGTGTGTTTTTATTGGATATCCATCCGGTATCAAACGTTACAAAGTCTATGATTTTACTCATAAGAAAACCATTATTTCATGTGATTTAATTTTTCATGAAACTGAATTTCCTTACCTCAAAATTTCCAACATTTCTCAAAACCATGATTTATCTCTTCCAAATTTTACACCGCCATCTGTTTTTTGGGATGACACATTGCTTGTACAAACTCATACACCCGTACCACCTACTGCAAATCCCTTACCACCACAAATCTCCGCACCCGTACAAACTTCTACGGTTGTACCGACTGTTGTAAATCTCACACCACCACAAATCTCTGCACCCTTACAAATTTTTACGGCTGTACCAACTACTGCAAATCTCATACAACCACAAATCCCTACACCCGTACAAGCTTCTACGGCTGTACCGACTGCTGCAAATTCCACACCACCACAAATCTCTGCTCCCGTACAAACTTCTACGGCTGTACCAACTGCTACAAATCCCATACAACCACAAATCCCTGCACCCGTACAAACTTCTACGGCTGTATCGACTGCTGCAAATTCCATACCACCACAATTCTCTGCACCCGTACAAACTTCTATGACTGTACCGACTACTGTAAATCTCACACCATCACAAAACTCCGCACTCGTACAAACTTCTACAACTGTATCCACTACACCAAATTTCACATTACCACCTTTTCCCCCGTTTGCACCTCGTCGCATCTCTCGACCTACTAAACCATCCACTCTTCTACGTAGTTTCCATGTTGAGGCAAATCTACCCTCTCGTTTATCGACTCAACCATCTTCCTCACACAACATGACCACGGGTAAGCCTACCAACTGCTGCAAATTCCACACCACCACAAATCTCTGCACCCGTACACACTTCTACGGCTGTACCGACCGTTGCAAATCTCACACCACCACAAAACTGCGCACTCTTACAAACTTCTACGACCGTATCCACTACACCAAATTCCACATTACCACCTTTGCCCCCGTCTGCACCTCGTCGCATCTCTCAACCTACTAAACCATCCACTCTTCTACGTAATTTCCATGTTGAGGCAAATCTACCCTCTCGTTCATCGACTCAACCGTCTTCCTCGCACAACATTACCACGGGTAAGCCTTTTCCTTTAGAAAAAGTTTTATCTTATGAGAAGCTTTCCAATAATTATAGACATTTTGTTTCTAACATTATGCTTGAGAAAGAACCAAGAAATTTCACGCAGGCTAATCGATCCCCACAATGGAGAGACGCTATGACCAACGAAATAAAGGCTCTTGAAGACAACAAAACATGGAGTCTAGTTCCGCCACCACCCAACAACCGTCCCATTGGGTGTACAAAATCAAATATAATCCTGATGGGACGGTCGAGTGATATAAGGCACGCCTTGTTGCAAAAGGATATAACCAAATCGAAGGTGTCGACTACTGTGAGACATTTGCACCTGTAGCCAAACTCACCGCAGTTTGAGTCCTTATTGGCATGGTTGCCATACATGGTTGTCACTTTCACCAACTAGATGTCAACAACGCCTTCCTCAATGGAGATCTCATGGAAGATGTTTATGTGAAGTTGCCACCCGGATTTCACCGCAAGTGGGAGACGAGAGTTTGTAAGCTCCATAAGTCTCTCTATGGACTCAAACAAGCCTCTCGCCAATGGTTTTTAAAGCTATCTACTCCTCTCAAACAAGCTGGATTTAGATAATCATGGACCGACTACTCTCTCTTCATTCGACAACACAAAGGTATGTTCACTGTCCTTTTGATTTATGTTGATGAGGTTATCATTACCGGAACAAACTCGCAGGACATCAAAGACACCAAAGTTTTTCTAGCTAATCAGTTCAAACTCAAAGATATGGGCCCCCTCAAGTTCTTCCTTGGCATTGAAGTAGCACGATCGTAGTGCGGAATCACTCTTTGTCAGCGGAAATACGCCCTGGAGATTCTTGATGACACTGGGTTCCTCGACGCCAAACCGACCAAAGTTCCACTAGACGAGAACGTAGTACTAAATAAGACTGATGGTGATCTTCTGCTTGACCCTTCCATCTATCGGCGACTCGTGGGACGACTCATCTACCTCACCATCACTCGTCCGGATCTAGTTTACGCAGTCCACATCCTGAGCCAATACATGTCCAGCCCAAGGCAACCACTTCTCAACGCAGCCCACCAAGTTCTTCGCTATATTAAAGCCACACCGGGTCAAGGCATTTTTCTCCCGAGCAGCAGAACTCTTCAATTAACGTCATATTGCGATTCCGGTTGGGCACGTTGTCGAGACACTCGTCTCCACCACCGGCCAGCTACATTGTCTTCTTAGGTGGTGCCTCGATCTCATGGAAGACACGCAAACAAGGAACGATTTCTAGATCAAGTGCATAAGCAGAATACCGTTTGATGGCCACCACCTATTGTGAACTAACATGGCTCCGCACACTCCTAAATGATCTCAACGTCCCTCACTCGCAACCAGCCAACCTCTATTGTGACAACAAATCAGCCATCCACATTGCATCCAACCCGATGTTTCACCAACGAACAGAGCACATTGAAATTGATTGCCATGTTATTCGAGAGAAAATTCAGCAAGGTCACATCCACACAATGCATATCCGCACAAAGGAACAACCAGATGACTTATTCACAAAACCTCTCGGCTCGACGGTATTTTCTAAACTCTTATCCAAGTTGAGTGTCATAAACATACCCTCCACTTGAGGGGGAGTATTAGAGATTATGATCTTACAATTATAGAAGTTTATTATCAGCATATTATTATTATCCTTATTAGGCTATTATTGCTTGTAATTAGCCTTTCTTTCCTCGACTTATTTCTCTGCAACTGTTGCCTCTTCTTCTTTGTATAACTGCTTTGCCTTTTTATATAATTACTTAATTAATCCAATCAACACAATGCATTACAACTTCATTCACTCGTTCTACATTCTCGTATATGTACATTAATAAGCATTACGTGTTGGACCCGGGATAAAACAAGCCCAAAGCCCATTAAAGAAAAGCCCAATAGCTTTCTTTTGTACCATGGACTAGTATATATGTGTGTGTTGAGATAAAAGATAAGACGGGGGAAGAGGATAAGACTGAGATCAAAGATAAGACGGGGGAAGAGGATAAGACTGAAAAAGGGGGTATAAGACTAGGGAGAGGACAGGCAGAAAAAGGGACCGGGGGGAAGGGCAGCAGAAAAAGGGGGGAAGGAAGAAAGAAGGAGGTTGATTTTTGTTGCTAGTGGGGAGGAACTCTCAAATGGAGGCCCTCGGTTTGCATTCCCGCAGCCCCACCGCCTCAGCCGCCGCCGCTAGGCTCAGCACCTCACCTCAGCTATTTCATCCCCAGCAACAACAACAACAACAACGGTTTGCCTTCCCCTTCCCTCCTTCTTTCTCTTCTTCCGCATCCCTCAACGCCCCCGTCTGCGGCACTGCTGTTGTTTCTTCCTCCGCCGCCCACCACTTCACCTTCCCCCGCCAACATCAGCACCACCAGCAGCGGCCTGCTAGCTTCCTTGCCAATTTGATTTCCACTTCTACTGTAGATGGAGACGAACAAAACGCGCACGCTTGTCTGTAATACAAGCACGAATATTAAGTGTATAATTGTTATATGCTCGCGTGGGTCATACGAGGTAAGGAAATAAGTATGCTCGCGTGGGTCATACGAGGTAAGGAAATAAGTATGCGCATCGCGAGTTCACTCGGCGGGTGATGCACAACTAAATGAGTATATCAGACGACTCTCCGAGTCAATCACACACCTCCGGGAAGGTTAATCTCTCTTCGCATTGATTAATAAATATTTAATCTAAACTCGTCTAAAGTAGGCCGTTCGTACGTGAATGTTTAGACTTACTATCCTATGCATTTTCTCATTCGTCTAATATATTATTTATACAAGTACTGACTTGAGCGTCGGAGTGCCTTCCCGGGGAGCCCCATCTCCGGGTTTGGCTCTTGCAGGGATCTGAGGATATTCCGATCGAGAAACGAGAGAGCCATGAGAGCTTGTGGAAAGAAGAAAAGACAAAGACTCGGGAATCCGGAGTGTTGCCGGTTTCCCTTCCGTTGGAACGAGGTTCCAACAAATCCGAGTTCCAACACTGGCGCCGACCGTGGGGATTTTCCTCACACAACCAGTTTGACATTCGTCATGACGAAAGATTTCTATTCTCACTGAAAAACAAATCACAAGATTAACAAAAGAAAAGGCAAAGAGCCAGGTAAGTCCCGCTTGCACCTAGCATGACTTTTACCTTGCTCATACTTTCTTCTATTTATTTAGCTTGCTTACAATTAGCGGCATTGGGCGAGTCACCGAGCACGCGATGTGTACCGTGACCTAGATGAGATGTACACTCACCTAGGCCATGATGCCGCCTCACCAGCTTGGGCTAAAAAACCCTCCTAGGTTGCGATGCAGCTTCTAAGGTTGAGCAAAAAAAACTCTCCTTGGTCGCGAAAGCATGGATGGGTTTATGCCAACGAGCTCACCCGCCGTGATCCCGCTTCACTAGCTTGGGCTAAAAAACCCTCCTAGGTTGCGATGCAGCTTCTAAGGTTGAGCTAAAAAACTCTCCTTGGTCGCGAAAGCATGAACGGGTTTATGCCAACGAGCTCACCCGCCGTGATCCCGCTTCACTAGCTTGGGCTAAAAAACCCTCCTAGGTTGCGATGCAACTTCTAAGGTTGAGCTAAAAAACTCTCTTTGGTCGCGAAAGCATGGACGGGTTTATGCCAACGAGCTCACCCGCCGTGATCCCGCTTCACTAGCTTGGGCTAAAAACCCTCCTAGGTTGCGAAGCAGCTTCTAAGGTTGAGCTAAAAAGAACTCTCCTTGGTCGCGAAAGCATTGACGGGTTTACACCCATGTGAAATAAAGAGGTATTAGTTAATACCCTGGTCCGTATGTCTCTCGCGAGTAGCAACATACCCGTAATTTTGATGAGCTCGCGTGCTCGAGTAATTCTCCTCTAGTGTCGATTCCTGAGGAAGAAGATAGTAAACGAGAGTTGGCAACGTATAGTGCACTAATGGATAAAATGTGAGATGACGAGGGTGTTGACATCCACTCAAGATTATTACAAAGCAAACCCCACGGGCAAATTCCATTCAACAATATACATAACCCACGCGAGGACCAATATGCCTCATTGCGTGCATGATGCCACGCGAGCTCAACACCCCACGTGAGTATCAACATTCTTTATATTATACGTACTCGCGTACCCGTAACAAATGCACACTCCAGATTAAAGATACATTATACATGCTCGAAAAATTACACTAACTGCGCGTGTAACAACATGCTCAATCGCAAGATCGATCACGAGGCTAACACCTTAGCGAGCCTAAGGTGCCTTTTCCTTTAAAACTCGGGAGCTTCCCTTATCTTTTGTTCGCTCACATTAGGTGGGGAGCTTCCCTTAGCTTTATTCGTTCGCGAGATCTCTCACGAGACTAACACCCTAGCGAGCCTAGGGTGTGGAGCCATTTATTATATGCAAAATAATATGCTCACAATGCATTAAAACTATACCTAACCCTTTGTTTCGTTACGTGCCTCGCGAGTAACGAAATATCCGTAGAGGTGATATGCTCGCGTGTTAACAACTATATACACGAGTGTCAGCATGTCTACAATGCCACGCGAGCTCAGCATGCTCCATATTGCAACTATACTCTACGCGAGCAACAATATGCTCCATAATGCCCATACATATACTACGTAAGCATCGACATGTTGCATGTTACATAAACATACGTGGGCAGCCACATACTTCATAGTAATGCATACTTCACGCGAGCAATAACATACTCGGCACTACACATATGCCACGCGGGCATTGACATGCTCCATAATATCCCTATACTCTACGTGAGTATGGATATGCTCCACATTATGCATATATCACATGAGCAAAGACATGTTCATTCGCACGTTCGTTCGCAAGGTTAAAACCCAAGCGAGTCTTGGGTGTCTCTTCCCCTAAGCTTGGGAGCTTCCCTTAGCCTTCGTTCATTCACATTAGGCCGGGAGCTTCCCTTAGCTTTGTTCATTAACGAGAGATCTCGCAAGGCTAGCGGCTAGCGAGCCTTGAGAGTTTTCTCCTCGAGTCTCGTCTTAGTCTAAAAAAAGGCTATAAGGTGTGAAAGAGAAGAATCAAGGGGAGGTTGGACGCGATTCACTCTCAAAATCACTGTATCATACCATCCTATTAGAACTAGTCTCGTCTTTACCCAATCTAGTACGCGAAAATGTCACGTGAATGACGAATAACACACTCGCGAAATTCCTCAATAAGCGTAAGATTTAGTAAAGGTCCAATAAACCAAGCCTTCGTTTATTCAACGAAGAGCTTGGGGAGCTGTGTTGGACCCGGGATAAAACAAGCCCAAAGCCCATTAAAGAAAAGCCCAATAGCTTTCTTTTGTACCATGGACTAGTATATATGTGTGTGTTGAGATAAAAGATAAGACGGGGGAAGAGGATAAGACTGAGATCAAAGATAAGACGGGGGAAGAGGATAAGACTGAAAAAGGGGGTATAAGACTAGGGAGAGGACAGGCAGAAAAAGGGATCGGGGGGAAGGGCAGCAGAAAAAGGGGGGAAGGAAGAAAGAAGGAGGTTGATTTTTGTTGCTAGTGGGGAGGAACTCTCAGATGGAGGCCCTCGGTTTGCATTCCCGCAGCCCCACCGCCTCAGCCGCCGCCGCTAGGCTCAGCACCTCACCTCAGCTATTTCATCCCCAGCAACAACAACAACAACAACGGTTTGCCTTCCCCTTCCCTCCTTCTTTCTCTTCTTCCGCATCCCTCAACGCCCCCGTCCGCGACACTGCTGCTGTTTCTTCCTCCGCCGCCCACCATTTCACCTTCCCCCACCAACATCAGCACCAGCAGCAGCGGCCTGCTAGCTTCCTTGCCAATTTGATTTCCTCTTCTACTGTAGATGGAGACGAACAAAACGCGCACGCTTGTCTGTAATACAAGCACGAATATTAAGTGTATAATTGTTATATGCTCGCGTGGGTCATACGAGGTAAGGAAATAAGTATGCTCGCGTGGGTCATACGAGATAAGGAAATAAGTATGCGCATCGCGAGTTCACTCGGCGGGTGATGCACAACTAAATGAGTATATCAGACGACTCTCCGAGTCAATCACACACCTCCGGGAAGGTTAATCTCTCTTCGCATTGATTAATAAATATTTAATCTAAACTCGTCTAAAGTAGGCCGTTCGTACGTGAATGTTTAGACTTACTATCCTATGCATTTTCTCATTCGTCTAATATATTATTTATACAAGTACTGACTTGAGCGTCGGAGTGCCTTCCCGGGGAGCCCCATCTCCGGGTTTGGCTCTTGCAGGGATCTGAGGATATTCCGATCGAGAAACGAGAGAGCCATGAGAGCTTGTGGAAAGAAGAAAAGACAAAGACTCGGGAATCCGGAGTGTTGCCGGTTTCCCTTCCGTTGGAACGAGGTTTCAACAAATCCGAGTTCCAACATTACGAGTATGTAATGATTCACGGTCACCCAATGATTCATCTTAAGAAACAATGATGGATTATGAGTAAAGAGCTCGAAATAAAGAAAGAAAATTTCTTTCGGCGCAGAAGAATTAAAAAATGTTGGAAAATGTCGAAAACAGCGGCATAAAAAAACAGATGGAGGGAGAGAGGAGGCAACAAGAGACAACCAAATGTGGGGTTTTGAAACTCACTCTGAATCAACTAATCCCCACCCAGATTCCAGTTCTATACTTTGGTTTTGAGCTTCAAACTCTCTCTGCTGTTCACATTTCAGCATCAGTTCATCCAAAAAATGTATCCCAGATTCATCCTGAATCAGTTCGCCGGAGATCCCCACCTGGTGTTGACCTCCGATCCCAAACCCCGCCTCCGGTGGACCGCCGACCTCCACCACCGATTCGTTGACGCCGTCACTCACCTGGGTGGACCCCACAGTCAGTTTTCTTTTCATTTCTCATTCTCTCAATTTCGTTTCATTCTCTCATTTTGATCTGCTCTTTCACAATTTAACATATCCTAATTGTTTTTATGAAAAGACTCTTCCATTGCTCATCTTTTTCTTGTGCAGAAGCTACACCAAAGGCTATTTTGAGGACAATGGGTGTCAAGGGACTGACCCTTTTCCATCTAAAGAGTCATCTCCAGGTTCTTTTTTTCATTATTAATTGAACACCTCAATTTCAGTATATTCACTTGAAAAGCAATCTCTCTCTGCACTTCACAACACCAAGCTCTTTCAACAAAAAGGGAAACAGTTACTCACATATGACTTTATTTTGTTGGACTGCAGAAGTATAGATTAGGTAAGCAGTCTGGGAAAGACTTTGGTGAGGCTTCAAAAGATGGTGCGTGTTGTTTAGATATGCGCTTCAATGTTTGTTATCTTTTTTAAGATGTACCAATCAAGTCTACCAGATTTGCCTTGGTGATACTTGTTATGAGTCTTGTAGAAGCATTTCTCCACAGTTGGCATTTATTAAGAAATGATAGGAATGAACTGTACAAGGCGTTGAATATTAGCATGTGCATACTTGTTCTACTAATATGTTGTCATAATGTGCTACTAAATGCTCATTGATTTAGGAACTCAATTTTTTATTCTGAAAAAAAACGAAATGTTGCAAGGTATCTTGGCTTCTTGCTATCTAGATAGCCCTCGAACCAGTAATTCATCTGCAAGCTTGCACAACTCCGATATTGACGAGTAAGAAGCTCATATTTTGTTCTCCCGACATCAGAACACAGCTTGCACACAGATTTTCAATCTTACCAACATTGCTTCCTTGATGTATTTGTTAAAAGGGGCTTCGAGGTGAAGGAAGCATTAAGAACACAAATGGAGGTTCAAACCAAACTCCATCTGCGAGTGGAGGTATATTTTTTTACCGTATTTTTGAGAATGAACTGAGGTAAGAAAACATGAGTTGAGCATGTAGTTGAATGATGTGCATGCAGGCTGAGAAGCACTTGCAGATTCGACAGGATGCAGAGCAGAGGTATATGGCCATGCTTGAGACAGCTTGTAAGATCCTTACTGACCGCTTTGCTGCTATCTCAGTCTCTGAAGCTAACGCGGCTTTAACTATTCAAGGAGAAACAGTAAAAGGGAATATTGCAACAACAGAAACCCAAGAGAACCAGTCTCATATGATTCCTGCATTACTTGATAGTCTATCTTAATGTAATTATGAAAAGGAAGTTCCAAAAGGTAAATGTGTTACATTTCTTCTAGGAGGCCCATCCCAGATTCACTTGATGTGTAATGTTGCCATGTACTCGTCTTCCAAGGAGTATTTAGATTACAAAACTTTCTTTATATAACACAACTTTCAGAACTAAGCTAAACTCTGTTTTAGGTTGAGCTCTGAATATCTTACCAAAAAATGATATTGATCAAACTCCAAAATTAAGAGAACAGGATTATGGAATTCTGAGATGCCAAAATTTCTCATAAAGCTAATATAACCAAGTACAAAAGAAGAAAATGATCAAACAAAATATAACTAAGATAGCTATTCCTCTTCTGCGATCCTTCCCTTCTCACTCACATAGATACCATCAAGAAACTTCCTGATATCCTTGTTTTTCACATGGCATTTCTGTTTCCAAATTGCCAAATAAGAAAGTACTATTAAGAAACAAAAATATATGAAACTTCATTGAGTACAAAAGTATCAAAGAGACTAATACCTGATTGATGAGGGCAGCCGATCGAGAAACAAGTTCAATGTCATTTCCATCCAAAACAAGCTCGTCCTTCACCTTCTCGGACCTCAGAATAGTAACTCCGTCAAGCATATCCACCTTCCTCACCTGAAGCAATGTGGCAAGTCAGAAATTCAGATTTCATTTACATTTTTCTTTACAATTTCAACAAGTTAAGAACTGATCAAATGATGTACCTTTACAGAGTAACAACGGGATGAAATGACTACTCTAGAACCACAACGTTTCACCTTACAAATTTGTAACAGATTCTATAGTATCCATATTATCAGTGAACTAATTAAACCACACCTTAGTCTCGGTTTACAACAGTTACCGCTATTTGAAGAAATTGGGCATTTCATCAATGTTATGTCAATACATTTGGTAACACTAACCAAACAGACAATATGCGCAAATCATGAATCTGCGCACAAGGGAGCAAGTAATTTGTATTACCTTCTTCTCGCCAAGGAAGTTACGGATCTCAATCCCCTTGTTAGAATTGGTAATGCTAGCATTGATGGGAAAGTGAGCGTAAACCATCCTCATTTTGTAACGGTAACCCCTGGTGACACCAGTGATCAGATTCTGGACATGACTGAGGGCTGTTCTGATAGACGCCGTCGTCTTCCTCGAACCGAACCAAGAATCAATCTTGAGCTTACGACTTCCGGTGGCCTCGTCGGTGATGAGCTGAAAGTCGAGGTTGAGATGCTTAAAGCTCTTTGTGAGCGTTCCACGAGGGCCTTCAACCTCTATCATCTTGGCGTTGATCTTGATGGAGATCCCTTCTGGGATGTCCATGGAATCAGACGACACCACTGTCTTCATCCTGCTGCTCTGTGTTTTTAGGGTTACCACAAACAAACAGAGAAGACGACTGAACGACGAACCCTAGAAACTGATATCTGCCTTATTTGAGCCTACGTTACTGGGCTCATTGCGGATGCTTGAATACTTATCCACGGCCCATAAAAACTGATAAATGTACCAAAACACAAGTTTTATTGTCGCGCCGGCGATATTTGTACAACAATTTTTATAAAATATTTTTATAAAATATTTTTATAATTGAAAAATAATTATAATATCGCCTATTATTATAATTTTGTTTAAATATTAGTTGTATTCAACTGATTTATTATCTTTTTTTGATAATATGTAAGGTGGTGTTTATAAAACTCGAAAGTACTTTTTCCTAGGGTAGTAATAATTTTATAGTCATATACTCATATACCTACATTTTATCTATCCATAAACATATAATTAATATTTTTATAAGAAATTACTTATCTCTTAATAAATATTTATGAAAATTTTGTCTTCGGGTCTAAAATTGAACTAATAGAGATAATATATTTGTATTTTAATTTGTAATTTAACTTGAGGCAATAATCATACTTTTTTAATTTTAGTTTTCAACTAATTATTGTATTATTTTTTTTGTTGAAAATACATAATGTGATGGAATTTTATATGATTTACATTATAAATATCACGGAGTATAATTTATCTATCAAAATTATAATAATTAAAATATATATGTGAAATATTTTAGACTACAAAATAAAAGAGGATAATTAATTCGAACTAAATTAATCATGCATGATTAATTTTCTTTTTGTGCACTATCTCTTCTTCTCATTTTTTATTTGTTTTTTATTATCATATTGTTTAGATAAGTTTATTCCGATATGATAGTTTTTCTTTTGCAAATATATAATTTGTTTATTTATTATAGTAAAAAGATCGATGCAAACTTTCACATTGGGCTTTTTTTTTGTGGGCTAAGCAAAAGCCCAAAATTATGATGAATATATTGATGAATATTTTTAGTGAATATTTTTCTCATACCCCAAGGGGCCCAATAACCCTAAAAGCCCATTAAGTGTGTTATATAACGCGATTACATTTGCGTTAGGTAAACTAACCTTTTTTAAATAGTCGTTTTATATCTGCCTCGCTAGGTTACACTATCACTTTCTTCCTCACAACGCCTCCAATGACAGAAATGGAGAGATCCGCAGCCGCCGCATGCTCGTCGTCGTTGAGGCTTGAAGCTTCAACCGCGGTTTTATCCTTCTTCTCTCCCTCCCTTTCATCACCGTCGAGGCCGGAAACTTACAGATCCTTGCAGATCTCGCCATGGACGCTCACTCATCTCTGTCGCAACCACGACTTTGGCTTATCTTCTCTCCTCCTCCTCCTCATGCAACAACTTCGATGCTCGTGCAAGAAGATAGAGATTCAGGAATTCACTCCGCCTACAGCTTCGCTTCACCTCCTCCTGGAATAGCGCCTTTGAGCTAGTTGTTCGGAAGATCCACAACCTTTAGACCGATAAAGCTCTCTATCTCATCCGGAATCGAGGCTTCACCGATGAAAACACCAGGCGGAGAATGAACGGTGGACGGAGGCGGCGACTCTTGACGACTGCGACGTCTGCGTGCAGACCTTCTATGGTGAAGGTGAAGGTGAATGGAAAAAGAAAGAAGTGAATGGAACTCGCACTTGAGCGAGAAGGATTGATCTCGGACGAAGGATTGTTTCAGAAAGGTGATATCCTCCATCTCAACCTTTCTAAATCATATCAATCTGAATGATGTGGTTGATTTCATGATATGTTATGCGTAGGAAATTAGATGTATTAGATCGGTATTATTGGCTTGAAAGTTAGTCTTGGTATCTATTTCTCAAGAGCTAAGAAACTAGCAACCACAAAACTTTGATGACATATTTCTATGTAGTTAGATGACAATATTTATGTATTAGTTGAATTTATTTTTCTGCTTTTAATAAGATTTTGATTACTTTTTTTTTCCAGTGTTTTCTATATCAGTGAACTTCGTTTCTGATGATGACAAACTATTCTATATCATTGAACTTCAGTAGACAGGAGGAGTCATATGATCGAACAAGTGAACTTGAGCAAGCGAGCATTTCTATAAGTGCAAATTGAATCTCATGGCCTAATATATACATGCAAACCTGCTTGACTTTTCTAGTCATTTGTACAAGCTCCAAAAATTGTTTCATGTGATAAGGAATGTAATAGATTTGCATTTTTTAGGTGAGATGACAATATAATGTTAAATTGTTTTCATGATAATTTTTAAGTATTTTATATCATTATATAGTGTTGATTACGAAGTTGGATGTAAAAATAAATAGCAACGACAATATTAATAGTGTGGATGACACTTTAATTTGACTTAATAAAATTAATTTGACAGTGGATGACACTTTATTTATTTTAAAGCGTTTGTGTCAAAGAAAAAGATGATAAGATTTGTTAATTCGATGAGAAAGAATGAAAAATATTATTGTCGTCCGGATGACAGTTCATGTCGTCCGGATGACAGTTCATGTCGTCCGGATGACAGTTCATGGACGATGACAGTTCATGTCGTCGGTGTTTATTCATTAATTTAATGATGACAACATTAATAATAGGGCTGCGTCTATATGCACACGTTTTTTTTGCTAAATGCACACTATTCTGTGCGGTAACAATTGCAGTACAGATCTGTGCGTTAAGGCTTACCGCACCAAATGACTCAGGGGCATTGTTGGAATTTTTTCTGAAACCTATACGACGCTGGTGCGGTAATTCTTACCGCACAGATCTGTGCGTTAACAATTACCGCACCAAATTAATACGAGATTAACAAAAAAAAAAAAAATTTGATTAACACCCGTGCGGTAACTCTTACCGCACAGATCTGTGCGGTAAGAGTTACCGCACGGGATTAAAAAAAATTAAAAAAAAAATTAAATTTTTTATTAAAAAAATTCCTGTGCGGTAACTCTTACCGCACAGATCTGTGCGGTAACTCTTACCGCACAGATCTGTGCGGTAAGAGTTACCGCACGGGATTATAAAAAATTAAATTTTTTATTAAAAAAATTCCTGTGCGGTAACTCTTACCGCACAGATCTGTGCGGTAAGAGTTACCGCACGGGATTATAAAAAATTAAATTTTTTATTAAAAAAATTCCTGTGCGGTAACCTTTACCGCACAGCTTTTTTTTTTAATTTTTTAATTTTTTTTTAATTTTTTTTGAATTAATCGCGCAGATTTTATTTTAAATAAAATATATCTGTGCGGTAAATATAACCGCACAGATCTAATAATTATCGCTTCAGTCTCATTGCTCTAGTGGTAAGGCATTGTGCATCCTTTGTAAGGTCTCAGGTTCGAGTCTCAACTCCAACACTAAATCTTTTATTTTATTTGTGAAAAATAAATAAAAGAAGAGGGTGAGAAGGATTGAACTTGAGACCTTATGCACAAATATTTGGTGTGAAACCACCACACTAATGAGTTCTCATGATATGTTTGTAATTTTATTATTACATGTTACAATAGAACTTTGTTCCATCTTATTTTATTATTAATTTTTTTTATCTTGGTCCCATATAATTATTAAATTAATTATAATAATAAATTCAAAAAAAAATATTATTCAAATAATCAGATGTTTTGTATTATTATTATTTAGCCTTTTTAATATATATTATTATTTGAATATTTTTACTATTTTTCATGTTTTGATAAATGTTTTTATATAAAAATACTATAATTATAAAACAATAAAACTTATATTACTTTTTAAGATAAAAAAAGTATGATAATCAATATTAATCTCAATTTAATCTTTCAATAAATTCTAGACATGGCAAACGACCCAAACGCTAAAAGGCCTTAAATGGGCTTAAGGCCCAATTTCACAAAACGACGCCCAAACGATGTCGGAATGGAATGAAACTTGATTTCAATGCCTATTAGAGATATTTGACCATGTGGATAGCTTCCAATCACAACTTCTAACTTTTCAAATAGCACCTCCTTTGTAAAAACCAAACTAGTGATAACTCTCTAACTTGTCGCAATATGTATGGTCTACAACATCGACGATGATTATTGTTGACAAAATTATAAAACTTAGTCTTATCAGGCATATAAAGTACCAATAAGGTCTCGCTCAAACAAAACGAGGCTCGAAACTATACGTAAACGCTAAAAGGCCTTAAAAGGCCTTAAATGGGCTTAAGGCCCAATTTCACAAAACGACGCCCAAACGATGTCGGAATGGAATGAAACTTGATTTCAATGCCTATTAGAGATATTTGACCATGTGGGTAACTTCCAATCACAACTTCTAACTTTTCAAATAGCACCTCCTTTGTAAAAACCAAACTAGTGATAACTCTCTAACTTGTCGCAATATGTATGGTCTACAACATCGATGATGATTATTGTTGACAAAATTATAAAACTTAGTCTTATCAGGCATATAAAGTACCAATAAGGTCTCGCTCAAACAAAACGAGGCTCGAAACTATACGTAAACGCTAAAAGGCCTTAAAAGGCCTTAAATGGGCTTAAGGCCCAATTTCACAAAACGACGCCCAAACGATGTCGGAATGGAATGAAACTTGATTTCAATGCCTATTAGAGATATTTGACCATGTGGGTAACTTCCAATCACAACTTCTAACTTTTCAAATAGCACCTCCTTTGTAAAAACCAAACTAGTGATAACTCTCTAACTTGTCGCAATATGTATGGTCTACAACATCGATGATGATTATTGTTGACAAAATTATAAAACTTAGTCTTATCAGGCATATAAAGTACCAATAAGGTCTCGCTCAAACAAAGCGAGGCTCGAAACTATACATAAACGCTAAAACGCCTTAAAAGGCCTTAAATGGGCTTAAGGCCCAATTTCACAAAACGACGCCCAAACGATGTCGGAATGGAATGAAATTTGATTTCAATGCCTATTAGAGATATTTTATCATGTGGATAACTTCCAATCACAACTTCTAACTTTTCGAAGAGCACCTCCTATGTAAAAACCAAACTAGTGATAACTCTCTAACTTGTCGCAATATGTATATCGACAAGTTAGAGAGGTAAGAGATGTTTGGTATTACAAAGGACGTGTTACTTGAAAAATACGAAGTGGTGGTTGAGAGTAACCCACATGGTCAAATACCTCTAACAGTCATAGAAACCAAGTTTCAAACCATTCTGACATCGTTTGGGTCGTTTGTCAAGTCTAGAATTTATAGAAAGGTTAAATTGAGAAAAATATTGATTATCATAATATTTTTATCTTAAAAAGTAATATAGGTTTTATTGTTTTATAATTATAGTATTTTTATATAAAAAGATTTATCAGAACATGAAAAATAGTAAAAATATTCAAATAATAATAAATATATTAAAACAAGGCCTAAAATAATAATAATAAAATATTAAACATCTGATTATTTGAATAATATTTTTTTTTGAATTTATTATTATAATTAATTCAATAATTATATGGGACCAAGATAAAAAAAAATTAATAATAAAATAAGATGGAACCAAGTTCTATTGTAACATGTAATAATAAAATTACAAACATATCATGAGAACTCATTAGTGTGGTGGTTTCACACCAAATATTTGTGCATAAGGTCTCAAGTTCAATCCTTCTCACCCTCTTCTTTTATTTATTTTTCACAAATAAAATAAAAGAATTAGTGTTGGAGTTGAGACTCGAACCTGAGACCTTACAAAGGATACACAATGCCTTACCACTAGAGCAATGAGACTGAAGCGATAATTATTAGATCTGTGCGGTTATATTTACCGCACAGATATATTTTATTTAAAATAAAATATGCGCGATTAATTCAAAAAAAATTAAAAAATTAAAAAAAAAAGCTGTGCGGTAAAGGTTACCGCACAGGAATTTTTTTAATAAAAAATTTAATTTTTTTTTTAATTTTTTATAATCCCGTGCGGTAACTCTTACCGCACAGATCTGTGCGGTAAGAGTTACCGCACAGGAATTTTTTTAATAAAAAATTTAATTTTTTTTTTAATTTTTTTTAATCCCGTGCGGTAACTCTTACCGCACAGATCTGTGCGGTAAGAGTTACCGCACGGGTGTTAATCAAAATTTTTTTTTTTTGTTAATCTCGTATTAATCTGGTGCGGTAATTGTTAACGCACAGATCTGTGCGGTAAGAATTACCGCACCAGCGTCGTATAGGTTTCAGAAAAAATTCCAACAATGCCCCTGAGTCATTTGGTGCGGTAAGCCTTAACGCACAGATCTGTACTGCAATTGTTACCGCACAGAATAGTGTGCATTTAGCAAAAAAAATGTGTGCATATAGACGCAGCCTAATAATAGTGACAACAAAAATTATAATCAAATATGATAAATAAAAATGACATAATGCAACAAAAGGTTAGTTAACACACTACAAAAATTTAGGGCTAAAAAATATAATTAAAAGTCCAAAAAGGGTTACTTATCCTAAATTTGGCAAAAATTATATGTAAAAGTGTCATGTAATAAAAATTGTTAAAATGATAAATGAGAATGATTCTAGAGCCTTCGATCAAGAAAGATCCAAGAGTCTAGATGACGACATGTGGCGCCACTTGTCACCCCTTGTCACCGTCGTCGGACCGTCACCGGACCACCGTCAGACTGTCACCGGACCACCGCTGGACAGTCACCGGACCACCGCCGGACCGCCATCGGACCACCCTTGGGCCTCGCCGGAAACAAATTGTCACAGAGATGTATAAAATTGTTCACAAATATTACAAAATTATTTATTACTCAAAAGTTCATTACAATTGGCTTAAATGTTCACCAACTGAATGTTCATCACATTCTACTTAAATGTTCACCAACTGCATGTTCATCACATTCTACTTAAATGTTCACCAGTTGAATATTCATCACATTATACTTAAATGTTCATCAATTGAATATTCATCACATTATACTTAAATGTTCATCAACTTAATGTTCATCAAATTATATTTAAACGTTCACCAAGTTTATTACACTTAAATGTTTATGTTATTTGGACAAACAACGGACCACAACCGGACCACCACCGCACCACGACTGCAACCCCACTGACCCACCATCCAGCCATCGTCGGACCACCGGACCACCACTTATGTGGAACCCCACTTTAATATAATTTCTATTAAAAACACACTTAATTTGCATCAAAAATCACCTAAAGTCCGAGTTCGATGATGGCGGAGAGGGATATGATGTTTGTTGAACTTCCGTTGTCCACCAGAATCCTCTTGACGTCACAATCTTTGATGGTCATGGAGATTACCAGACTGTCATGGTGTTTGACTCTTTCGCCTGGGCTTTCGAACGTGATCGGAAGGTCACGGTTCGTCGATCTGGCGTAGTAGACGGGGGCTGCGCCGTCTTGTCCTTCAACGGTTCTGGCGAGCCTTTTTGTGTTGGAGGCGAGGTTGGGAGGTGGACCCCCTAGAACGGTGAGGATTCCTTCGTTGTATCTTTTGGTCGCACTTGGGCTAACCATGGCTTCTTAGAGGAAAAGTGTCCCCTTTGTGTGGAAAGATGATACTTTTTTTATCTAGCCCCACGGTGGACGTCAATTGTTTGTAGCTAAATTACCAACGAGATGATGACGAAGCAATTGTAGGGCAAAGATCAAACTTTACGGTAACAATCTTAACACTTAAGAACACGATGGAAAATTAGGGTTTAAAGGCTTGTACTTCTGTTATTGCTCGAAGTGGCTGAATGATTGCAAAAAAGGCGATAACCTCTTTTTATAGGCTAACCCTAGTTTTATCTTTAAGGAAATAGAATTATATTTTTTCCTTCTATCTAATGACGATATAAAATATGGTAAAAGATATTCTTTCTAATATCTTTTATTAATTACACAAGGAATACATAATAAAGATACATAAAATGCTCGGCCGACCTTGTCTTCACTACGCCGACGTCTTCATCTTCTTCTCGTCGCGTCGACGTGATCTTCCTACACGTAGCGTTTGACGCGTTCCTTGCTCGTCGTATTTTTAGGCACGAACAATGATCATGCCTTACATTTGCATTTTTCAAACACCTTGTGTGCAAAATGAACTCCTACAGATATTGATTCAATTTCAAGGTACTAATTCAATTTTGCAAATCCAATAGCTTTGGATGCCTGGAAGCTAAAGAAATTCACAAGTACACTATTTCAAATACCGATTCGATTTCAAGACATATTACGTTTGGATGCCTGAATCTGGGAGATACTATCTCATAGAGCCAAACCACCATTACGACTATTCCCATCATAGACAACTGACATCTTTCCATCTAAAAACAAATTTGCAAATCGTTTAGCTTTCATAGAGTCAGGGTTAGAGCTCGAGCGAACTGTATCAAGTCAAGCTCTGGAGGAAGAGAAGAGAGGAGGCAACGACGAATTAATGTTGTTGTTTTTGTTATTTTGTCGGAGTTAGGTCGTGGTGGATTCAATTCGCCGGAAGGGGTAGGGCAACGAGTGTAAGACCTTCAATGGTGTATAGGCCTTGGTTTGCTCGCCGAAGGAAGGAGAGGGAAATTGTGCTCGAACGTCGTCGAAGTTATCTGCTTCGTCCTCCATAGCTCAAATTTCTTCTCAATTTAGCAAGAGGGATACGATTGAATTCGTTGTGAAAGTTGATTGTAACAAATTGAATTTTAGGGCTTGAATGGGTTAAATCTGAAAGTTGCGTTAATTAGATCTGAATGTTGATTAGAGTTAATTAACAATATTATTTTTCTTATTAAACCAATGTTGATGAACATGATTTCTTCATGAATCAAAGTGAAAATTGACCACTTAATCACTTTAAAAATTCATAATAATATATTACTCTCTGTAGGAGATTATTATAAATAAAAATAAACAAATAAAAACAAAGGAAGGAGCGAGAACAAGATTTCTCAATTACAACAAAAGAATCCCTGCAAATTTTGATTTGATTGAAATATTAAAGACTTAGTCTTACATCCGGCTATCACAACTCCTTCTCTTGATTTTAGCCTATTGTCGATGAGCAATTGGTGCTGATAACGTGTTACAAAATCAATGTTGATGAACAAGATTAGAGAGTAGAGAGCAAAAGAGAGTAGAGAGGAAAATGTTATCTCTCGTTATATCGTTTCTATGTAAACTCAAGCCTATATTTAAGTTAATACATGGAATACCAAAAGACATAGATATTTATGAATTAATATAACAATTTATATTTGTAAGTATAAAAAGGTAAAAAAAAGTAACTAAAATTTGATTTTAACTTTGCTTTTTAAGAGGTTTTTGCACGGAAACACCCTTTATTTGGGCTAATTTGCATTGAACCACCATTTATTTGCGTATTGATTTAGAACCACTCATTATATGACTTTTTGTTACAAGATCTCATCCCTTTTAATTTCTGTTACCGAATCCGTTAAATATTTAAAATTACCATTTTACCCTTTGTTTTTAAACAAATTACAATTGATTACCGGGTCACTTATTTGAGAATTAAGGTTCATTTGTTGCTCATCTTCTCCAGCTTTCCAGCTGCTTCATTCCATGGGCAATCCTCTTCTTTATGCAACTAAGGGTACGTTTGGATTCTCGCGATAATGTCATTATAATGCCAAATTTGACATTATAATGACATTATTTGGGAATCCAAACAGACCCTAAACATCCAATTTTCAAATCCAAAAATACGAAAATTCAAAGTCAAACCTTCTATTACTCAATCCACCCATACAACCATCTTGATATAATATAAAGCTAAATAATCGGTAATAAATTCCAAACAATAAATACTACAAAATTGAATGCCTCAACTAAACTCTAAATTTCGGATTCAGTTCTTTATTAACTAAACTGTAAATTTCGAATTCAGTTCTTTATTATGCAGATTGGGCCAATATTGGGCCTCAGTTTTAATCTTAAAAAATTCATTCTTTAAATGAGCCGTATAATTTACCTTTTGTTTGATATTAATTATAATCTCAACCCCATACAAAATTTGGATGGGCTATATGATTTGGGCCGATGGCAGGAGGCTAGGGTTGTCTTACTATCCTCTCACGTGTTCCACTTCAAACATTCAAGCATCGTTTTTTTCCTTTCCCTCTCATGCTCTCCATCGGTGGCTGCGGCGGCGTCCTTTCAAATCCTGACCTTCAACCTTCGCCTGTTACAAAACGTGCAGTAATGGAGCTTCTAGCCTGTTCATCTCTCTCGGCATTGCCCTATAAATATCTGTCCTCAACAGTTTTAGATCCATTTCATCCACCCCTCTCTGCACTCACCGATGGAGCAATTTGGTGCTACCCGTGTCGATGCCTCAGAGTCCGTCCCCACCCCCAGGAATTTCTAAGAAGAGAAGGAGTTTCTCATTTTTAATTTTCATTGAAAAAGTTAAAAGTGTAATATAGAGTCAATTTTCTTCCTTTTTAGAAAGATACACAATTTGGGTACAGAGGATTTGGATTCCACCCCCAGTGTCGTCCAAATCGATGAATCGGTCGGTCGTCTCAAATCCACCGCTACGGAAATGGTGCAACCGATATATGAAGTCGTCAAACTTAAGAGAAGGCTCCGTCAACAAGCCACCAAGTCGTCCGAGAAGGACGAAGACATACCTGTCATCCCATTTGGAGGCCTGCGTTTGGGATCTGAATACAGGGCGACGACCACACCCACATTGTTTTCAAATAAGCCTTCAAAAACTTAGTGTCACATACAAGTATTCCTAATTGTTCTCATGCAATATTCCCCCACACCGATATCCGAACGCCAACGTGATAAAATTCGCACTTACGATTCAAATATTGCAAGCGCCTGACAAACATCACTGTCACTGGACTACTAATATACTAAGCAACAAGGTTATACTCCCTCTGTCCCGATTTGAATGTCCCAAATGGGACTTTGCACTTGGATTAAGGCTAAAAAAAAGGACAACAGAGGTATAAAAGAAGGAGAGATAAAAAATTATTATTTTATTAAGAACCAATCAGAACAAAGCTGGAAATTTTTACAACCAATCAGAATGCTCCATTTAGAGCACACGGATCACCATTTTTCAGTACCCAAAATACCCTTACAACTATCTACCTTTATTCCTGTACAATCTCCATCTACTCACTTTCAGTTTACATTTTCACCATTACAAGTAAAAGCACAGTGCTTAAGTAAAAAACAGAGCATTCAATTTTAAGGTAGTTTTTGCATCATTGCCTGGTGTCCTCAGCTTTCGATTTAAATGAAGCTCCAGATGATGACGTCATTAGAGAAGAAATGGAGGGAGAATGGTCACAAGACAGAGAAACAACTGGGGACAATGATCTACCATTTGATCTTAATTTCTCACCTAAGCATCACCATCCAGAACCAGAGGCAATAACAGAGGCATCAGGACATCATCAGACATCCACACGCAGGCTCAGCAAGGATCAGAAATGGGTAATACTGAGTTATCTTCTGGAGAGGACATCAGAGGGGAAGCTACCAAAAGGTGCCATCAATGAAGCTGCACAATATTTCAACACAACACGTAAGACAATAAGCAGATTATGGAATAAAGCTAAGCAGACAGAGGAACATGAAGTCCCTAACCCGAGTACAAGATTTCACCAATGTGGCAGGAAAAGAGTTCAAGTAGAACCAGAGGTAGTCAAGGCAATAAGCATGGGGAATAGGACTTGTGTTAGAGACTTAGCAAGTTCTCTATCCATATCCAAATCAACATGTCATAGAATGATTAAAAAAGGGGACATGAAGCCACATTCAAAAGCCCTGCATCCAGGACTGTCATAAATACACAAGATCACAAGGCTGAAATGGGTTCTAAGCCTACTTCAAGGGGACACAACAGACAACAAGAAGGAGTATTTTCCTATGTATGATTTCGTCCACATAGATGAGAAGTGGTTCTATCAAACAAGGAAAACACAGAAGTACTACATAGCCAGAAATGACAAAAGTCAATACAGATCAGCTAGTTCATCAAAATTCATTCCAAAGGTAATGTTTACAACAACAGTTGCAAGACCAAGGTGGAACTCAGAGGGACATTGCACATTTGATGGGAAAATAGGAATATTTCCATTCACATATGAAGAGCCAACAAAGAGAAAATCAAAAAACAAAGCAAAGGGGACAATGATCACCAAACTGGTGGAAAGAATCAACAAAAAGGAGACAAGAAATATGCTCATCAATCAAATTATTCCAGCAATCAAGGAAAAGTGGCCAGATGATGGAAATCATAAAACCATATTTATTCAGCAAGATAATGCAAGGCCTTATATAACTCAAGATGATCCTGAGTGGCAAGCGGTATATGAACAAGAAGATTTCACATTTATACTCATACAGCAGCCAACAAACAGTCCAGATGTTAATATTCTAGATCTTGGTTTCTTTAGGAGTATTCAGTCATTAATGCACAAGAAAATGCCAAAAACTATAGATGACATGCTCATTGCAGTTATGGAAGCTTTCTATGAGTTGGATCCTATTACACTCAGTTATGTATGGCATACAATGCAGTTTGTCATGAATGAAATTCTGAAATCAAAAGGAGGCAATGGCTATGACCTACCACATGCTAACAAGAGAAGGATGAGATCACAAGGTATGCTACCATCAGTAATTAAAGCACCAGAGTGGGTTGTGCAAGAAGCATGGAATATTGTTCATGAAAGGGGACAAAATAGCTTGCCAACATAAACTCAAGAAGATCCAACAGAGAATCAAGATACTCAAGAAGCCTCAGAGAATCACCAAGAACCAACAGAAACTCAAGACCCACAAGAATCAGAAGAAGCAAACTGAAGGGGACACAACAGTTAAGATAAGTTTCTAAACTTCACATCACTAGGCAGTCTTGTGAACTTAAGAATCTCTTTTGTATGCTAGTATTTGAAAATGAATGCTATGGAGGAATATAAGTTTTTGGATCTCAGTTGTCTCCAATCATCATAGAATCAAACCCAATTTCTGCCAACTCATAATACCAGATAAGCCTAGCAATTCAGTTACAAGTAACTGGTGGCTTATAACACATTTAAGTTGAAAAAATCAGAGGATTATCATCTCAGATATAAGGATTCATCATCGATCAAATACCAAAAAAATAACTGATCAAAACATACCAAATAGGCATCTACTTAATTGCAAATTAATGATCCAATGGCAAATTAAGTTTGTGATCTTAGAAATGCATCTCACATTACAATTTCATCACAGATATTGAACAATATCTCAGTTACCGTCAAACCCTCACAAATACACTGCTAATCGCAACTTAAAATATCACACTGAAATCAGAAATATGCAAAAGAGTTCCTATAGCACATTAAGACAATTTTGTCATGGTATATGTTTTTTATCCAACATAGCAAACACCCCCAAACACAGAGCATCAAAAGAGTGCCTCAAAGAGCACAAAGACCATCACCAAAAGAGTGTCTCACAGAGCATGTGAAGACCATAACAACCTGTATGCACTACATTCTGTTCAAAACAGAGCACATCGATCATCACAACCTGTTTGCAAACTCCTCCCAAAACAGAGCAGATAATCTGCAAAAAATAGAGCAGATAATCCACAAACCAATACCAAAACCACATAATCCACAAAAACCAACAAAATCCAACAATATCCACAAACAAACATCCAAAACAGAGTCCAACAATATCCGAGAACAACAGAAAATGTCCAGAAATACCAAAACAGAGTCCAGATTACAGAACAGAGGGGATATGAACAAGAGGGGACTTAGCTAGATCGAGAGGGGCTGTCAGAGATGACAATGATCTCAGGGGACAGAGGCTCGTCAAGATCCGGCGGCAGCAACTCCGCATCAACATCCATGCGCTCAGGTGTGGCGACGTCGAGGACCCTCAGCTCAGAAGTAGGTGATACGCTGCACTTTGTATAGCGTAACTAGGGATTATTACATTGATTTAGGAGTATTATTATATGTGTTTCGAGTCATTATTATGTTCTGAGATATTTATTAAGAAGTGAAGAAATTGAGATCAGAACCGAAGAAGATTGAAGACTTGAAGAAATCACCGACGGCGATCGCCATAGACCAGCGACGATCGCGGTGGAGCTCACTGGGATTGTACTTGGGCCGGCCTGTGAAATTGCTGAACCCCATGTGATGCTATTAGAGGCTGACGCAGAGATGATGTCACGATGATGCAGGGCTGAGTTGATGCTCGTGGGCTGATTTAGAGGAAGCAAGGAGTTGGGCTGGGCCGTGATTTTTTGCTGGCCCATTTAATCAAGAAGCAGATGGGTTGCACAATTGGAAGCAAGCAAGCATGTGAAACTAATTCACATGATCTCACTTGGACTTTGAGGCAAGTGGTGGAGTAATGGGGCCCACATGGATGAGGCAGCTGGACCAAGACGAATTCAGGAAGCAAGCACGTGAAATCATTAGCGGCGATTTCACCGATTTGGCTTCGTTATTTTCCCTTTGTTTTATTTATTTATTTCTTTTATTTCCTTATTAGTTTTAGGATATTTATCTTTTACCATATATTTTTAAGGTTAGTCTCTATTTAAGAACCCTAGTTCTTTCTTTCTTTCATCATCTTTTCCATCAGACAATTTAGTTCTGCAACCATGAGGAGGAACTAATCTCCATTGTTTTACTTAGCGGTTGAAACCTTCAGTTATTAAGTTGTGAGATTTCTAAACTCTTGTTCTTTTCCTATGGGTTTGTATTAATTCTCTTGTTATTCATCTATTGATTTCTATTAGTTTTGCTAGCTTGATCACCTAGTTTGATTGATAGTTTTCTATTGCTAGACTAGGAATATACGGTGGAATTCCTTGTCATTGTAGCATTCATATCTGCATGATCTGGTAGTTGATTGCTTTTATGAAAGAGAATTGATTGCATGTTAATACTTGACGGTTGTAAGTTATTGCATGCATCCTCATAATTCATGTGCCCTTTGCTGCTATTTCATCTAATCTTGAGAGGTTTCCCTGATTGTTGAATAGTAAGTATTATCAGGACCGGTTGGCCTACTGATATTTTAAAGATTGGAATAGGAACATTCCCTAGGATTGAATAGAACTTGAGATAAATCTATGATCAACTTGATTGACTGTTGTGTGGATACTTGCTAGGTAAAACCCCTTCGCATAATATTCTCACCCAAAACTTCCTCTGCTTGTTACTGGTTACTTGTGTGTTCTTGAAATCAACCCCCCCCCTTTGGTTACTTGTTATTAGTTGATATTTCACTTGACTGCATTGATTTGGTGTTTTGATTCCCTTGGGTTCGACCTCTACTTACTTGCTATACTCTAGTTAGTGTTTAGAGTTTATTTTGATTTGGCACTACGACTTTAGCCTCATCAGTAGGTGTGTCGGGGATCACGATCACCTCCCGGGGCCGAGAGGTGGCTTCATTCTCTGAGAGTTCCGGCGACCATTGCATCTCCACCGACTGCGTCTCCGGGTAAGAGCCTAAGACTTCAGTAGGTGTCATCTCCGGGAGACTAAGGCTGAAAGAATGATTCCCATCGCACCGGGGACCCTTTTTGCAAGGAGGAGACAGATTGCAACCACCAGGGAGAGGGATGGAGAAGGATTGGTCGCCGGAATCCTCTTTCACCGCCGACTCCTCCTCCTCCTCCGTCGGCGAGGACTCCCGCATCAACGACGGGGTGCTAGAAGGCTCGGGTTCAGATGGTGGTTCGACTCCCCGCTCATAGGAGGGAGGAGAATCGCTTCTGGTGAAGCTCTGGGAGGGGCGACTGAGTGAGGATTCAGACATGGGGAGCGAGAGTGAGGGAGAGGAAGAAAGAGAGGTTGTGAGAATGAGGGAGAGAGGCGGGAAAGAGGGTATTTACAGAGGGAGAAGATTAGGGTTTGTGTTTTGGGCTGGGTATTTTTGGGCTAGATTAGGGTAATCGGGATTAGATTAGGGTAATTGGGTTTAGGGTGTGTTTAGCAGACCAGGTGTTAATTTGATTAATTATAAAATGGGTTAGGTAGATATTGAAGAAATTTAATGGAGTTGAGGTTAGTTGGATGAATTAATGGAGTAGAAATGTAATGGAGAAGATGATGTAGATGGTTGATTTGATTGATAAAGTGTTATTGGGAGTATAAATAAATAAGATTATAAGGGAGTAAAATAATATGAGTAAGGGTATTAAGGGAAGAAATCTATGTCCAAAAAAGGAAACGGGACAATCAAAAGGGGACGCCCGAAAATGAAACGGGACAAACAAAATAGGACAGAGGGAGTACATTCTAAATATTCATTATGCTTCATGCAATCCGATGTCACGTGTTATTTACTTAATTATTTTTTTGAGTACAATACTGCCAATACAGATGGAAGAGTAGTATGTGATAAACCCTTTTCCTTTTGCTCTCTGATTTAATTGTGTATAATTTCTAATCAACTACTAATTACACATTAAACTGAGCAAATGAGTCAATGAACGAGACTGGAAATGGTTTACCACTTATTTTTCATTTTGTTTTTCACTTCAACTCAACTGTTTTTGTCATGTGGTAATGGATAGAAATATGTTTATGTATTTTTGATGGTGATCAGATGTAGCATCACTAGCATCATTTAGAATGTTATAAAATGTGACCTAAGTTCCTAATTAAAGGACAATTGATTATGCTGTTACTTAGTGACATATCACGTTTTGAGGCTTGCGTGACTTTGCACTTGCAGGAATCTACAACAAAATTTACTAATACATTAATGAAAAATTATACAACTTTTACAAAACTTTTAACAAGAGACGTTATCTCATATGAATCAGTTTTTTCTAGAAAGTTGAAAAGAACAATCATTAATAGGTTATTACACTATAGGTCAGAATACTTTACCTGGAGATGCCATTGAAGTGAATCGAGTAACTAAACGATGAACATAGACAGAAGATTTCAGTGATTTCAGTCCTATTACCCCAAATACATCGGCTCTCTACTCACTATGGATGACCGATCCAGTGATTTCGGTCACCCAATGTATATCTGAACAACAACGTTCTGACTGATAGATATATTATAAAAATATTTTATTTAGAATATAGACAATTTTTTAACAAGACTAAAAACCCGCGCACACCAAAATCCTAGTCTCTCTCATTCCTCGTCTATACTTAAACCTCAATTCCCTCCTCTGCCATAATCAGAAGCACAAGTTTCATCAATGGCGGCAATGCAAACATCAACACATCTGATTTCTCTTTACATCCTCCCCATCGTCCTCTTCGTCAATTCCGCTTTTTTCGACGAGTCAAATGCTTGCAAAGCATAAAGCAATCCACAGGGAGGTCTCGACTCTAGGGACTTCACCAACACCTCCACCGGCTCCATTTGCAAATCGACGACGTAGCTTGGTGGAACGACCACGAGAATCAGATACCTCAATTTTTCTGGTAATTCCTTCTCCAACGCCCTCAATTCTTCAATTTGTCGTCGGATTCGTTAGTTTAACTCATTTGAGTACTCTATTCGTCTCTAACAACGCCTCAGTGGTCCCATTCCGCCTGGATTAGGTCAATCCGACGAGCCAAACTTCGATGGAAATCATGTTCTGTGTGGTCCGATTCCTGCTCGATTACAATGGTCGCTGGAATTTTGATTTGATTGAATGGTTTTAAATTAATATACAAACCAATTCAGACCCATTAGTCTGTACAACCTTTTACAAAATAATAACAAATTTGTTTGCTAATCGTTTACAATACTTATTACCCAAGCTAATACATCCTTGTCAAGGAGCTTTTGTCTAAAACAGATCAATCTTTGATAATATTCTGATTACCCATGAAGTTTTTCATTCCTTCCATAATCGTAAAAAAGGTAAAAGAGGGTGGATGACATTAAAACTAGATATGGAAAAAGCATATGATAAAATTGATGAGGCTAAAGTCGTAGTGCCAAATCAAAGAAAACCCTAAACACTAACTAGAGTATAGCAAGTAAGTAGAGGTCGAACCCAAGGGAATCAAAACACCAAATCAATGAAGTCAAGTGAAATATCAACTAGTAACAAGTAACCAAAGGGGGGGTTTGATTGCAAGAACACACAAGTAACCAGTAACAAGCAGAGGAAGTTTGGGTGAGAATATGATGAGAAGGGGTTTCACCTAGCAAGTATCCACACAACAGTTAATCAAGTTGATCATAGATTTATCTCAAGTTCTATTCAATCATAGGGAATGTTCCTATTCCAATCTTTAATATATTAGCAGGCCAACCGGTCCTGATAATACTTACTATTCAACAATCAGGGAAACCTCTCAAGATTAGATGAAATAGCAGCAAAAAGCACAAGAATCATAAGGATGCATGCAATAACTTACAACCGTCAAGTATTAACATGCAATCAATTCTCTTTCATAAAAGCAATCAACTACCCGATCATGCAGATATGAATGCTACAATGACAAGGAATTCCACCGTATATTCCTAGTCTAGCAATAGAAAACTATTAATCAAACTAGGTGATCAAGCTAGCAAAACTAATACAAATCAATAGATGAAGAACAAGAGAATTAATACAAACCCATAGGAAAAGAACAAGAGTTTAGAAATCTCACAACTTAATAACTGAAGGTTTCAACCGCTAAGTAAAACAATGGAGATTAGTTCCTGCTCATGGTTGCAGAACTAAATTGTCTGATGGAAAAGATGATAGAAAAGATGATTATAGAAAGAAAGAACTAGGGTTCTTAAATAGAGACTAACCCTAAAAATATATGGTAAAAGATATATCCTAAAACTAATTAAGGAAAAAGGAAAAAGGAAAGAATTAAAACAAAAGGAATAAAAGAAAAATAAACCAAACAAACAAACTAAAAGGAAATAAATCGATCGTCAAGTGCTCGGTAACTAATGCATTTGAGCTGCTTGCTTCCAATTGTGCAGCTGCTTGCTTCCAATTTGTTGATTACGGCTGCATCTTCCAGTGGGCCCCATCTGCTTCTTCATTAAATGGGCCAGCAGAAATCACGGCCCAGCTCGCGCACGAAGGGGAATTCAGCATAATACCCGCGATCGCGGATATTAATCCGCGGTCGCGGATTTATTAAATATTCTCGGCTCCTCTCTGTTGCTCCACCGCGATCGCCGCTGATCCATGGCGATCGCCGTCGGTGATTTCTTCAAATCTTCAATATTCTTTGGTTCTGATCTTCAATTCTTCACTTCTTAATAAATATCTCAGAACATAACAATGGCTCGAAACACATATAATAATACTCCTAAATCAATGTAATAATCCCTAGTTACGCTATACAAAGTGCAGCGCATCAAATACCCCCATACTTAGACTTTTACTCGTCCCGAGTAACTTACAGAAAAGCTACCCATACAATAATCCCCTTTTAAACCGAGATGTGGATTACGTCAAGGTGATCCTATATCCCCTTTTATATTCATTTTATCCATGGAGTATTTAGCTAGAACTTGACAAAAAGAAACGGATAAGACAAACCATAAAGTAGGAATACAACTTACTAGGAATGGGATGAGAATACCGTTTCTTTGTTTTGCTGACGACACTATTATTCTTGCTAATGCAAATCTGAAAAACATGATATATATAAAAAATCTATTACAAAAATTCACAGATCTTTCGAGACTAGCGATTAATTATAATAAAAGTTCTTTTCAAACATCAACTAATATTTCGAATAACCAAAAACAAGCTTTAGCGTCTATAATGAACCTTCAAATTACCAATGCTATGGAAAAATACTTAGGTATCCCAATTGTCAGAGGCAGAGTTAAAAATGACACTTTTCAATATGCAATCCAGAGTATGCAAAACCAACTTTCAAAATGGAAAGCTGACACTATTTCCCAGGTAGGACTATTTTAATACAATCTAATATTCAAGCTAAAGCCAATCATTTAATGCAATGTTTTTATCTTCCGAAAGGAGTCTGCAATGAAATGGATAGAATTAACAAAACCTTCTTCTGAAACAATACAAATCCAGGCTTTAGACCAATCACAAATTGGAATAATATTTGTCAACCGAAGGACCATGGGGGATTAGGTCTTCATAAAACAGAAAATATTAATAAAGCATTACAACAAAAATTATTATGGAAAATTGCTACAGATAAGAATAATATTTGGTCTAAACTTATAAGTCAAAAATATTTACAAGAAAAATCCATATTCGATTATAAGAAAAAAAAACTAAACAGTCCTGACAATTTTCAAGATTATTACAACTACGTGAAGACTTTAAAAAAGGAGTGGAATGGAATCTAGGTAATGGTAAAAATATCAAATTTTGGTATGACAAATGGATTAATGGCAAGAATATATATAGCACAATTTATGGAAATCAATCACAATAACGTAAATGAAACAGTTTCCGAATACATAACTCCAAATAAAGTATGGAATATACCAAAACTACGAGAGACCTTACCTGCACATATCATATCACGAATATTGAATATTGACATTCAATAAATTGACATAGAGGACAAGTTAGTTTGGAATCAAACAATGGACGATAAATTTAGTACAACATCTGCCAGAAAATTATATACTGTTGATACACCATCAAATAAAGCAGATTTATTTAATTGGATTTGAAAAATAAATATACCGCCAAAATTACAAAACTTTCTATTGAAAGCAATGTCTGATCATCTTCCTACTACGGATAGGTTAAACAAATATTATAATATAGTTCCTTCATATTGTTCCCTTTATAATTACCCCGTTGAAACAAGGGAACATCTTTTCTATGAATGTTCATTTACTAGATCACATATAGAAAAATATGAAAGAATAACAGGATACAAATATGACATTGAAATACAAAATAATTTTGAGATGACCATAACACATATTATATAGAAATATAAACCAAAAATTAATAAGATAGAGAGTCTTATCTTTTTGTGGTATCAATTATGGTTACATAGAAATGCAATCATATTTAGAAACGAAACAACCTCTAAACAGGGTATAGAACAAACAGCTTATACTTATTTTAAACAATGGGATAATGCATGCAGGATTTCTAGGGGGCCTAAATTAAAAACTCATAGGAACAAAAATAAAAAAATAAAAAAATAAAAAAATAAAAAAACAATGGGTTCCTCCTCCTATGGATTGGATAAAAATAAATTTCGACGGATCTTATAAGGAGAACACTTCTTCAATTGCAGCCTGCATTGCTAGAGATGGTAAGAGTCAAGTCATTGATATATGGATTCGAATCTGGTAATAAAGGGCCCTTTAGAGATAAATGAGAATGAACGGGAACCGTTCATTGGAATTGATCGGACAGCCCAGATTGCTCCACTTTCCATGCTGGCAACTTCCTACTCGCTAGCTTTTTGTGTGAAACACACGCGCTACATCGTTCCAACGTGATTCAAAATTGGAGCGAAAACCGTCTCTTCCCATTCTTCTCAAAACTTTCACAGAAAACCTCTCTCGCAAAGGCGATCAAACCCTAACCTCCTACTCGCTTGCTTTTTCTTCGATTTCTCAACGAAATCACTTCGTTTTCTCTCGCCGATCATCAAAAACAACATACTCCTACAAATTTCGCGATGTGTGGCTCACAGAAGAACAACGAAGGAAGAGGTATGGTGTTTAATCCCTAATTTTAGCGTATACGATGCTTTTTCCTGTGATTTCTCATTGATTTCTCTTCATTTCACTCCGTCGTTCACCAAAATCCATCAACTCGCTACTAAAAATGGCAGGATCTCAGAGAAGCCAAGTACCAAAAGGTATGGAGTATAATCTGGTATTTGGAGTTAGGTTTTTGCTTCGACATGTTTGATTTCGCTACATGCATGTTCATCAAAATACATGTGCATCACAGTACATCTAAATGTTCATCAAATATCTTGTATTTGTTCATCGTATCTTGTACATACGTTCACCAGATTTCTTTTCAATGTTCACCAAAAGTTTTGTGATTGTTCATCTCATTGCCTATCAAAGTTCATCATATGTCTTAAGATTGTTCATCAGATTTCTCTTATTTGTTCATCATAAATCTTGTTATTGAATGTCCAAGAGGTATGAATATTATCCTCTTTATAAACTTTGTATTTTTGCACAATATATAACTTGTATGTTCAATATTACAGAGATAAGAAGCAAAAAAACAAATGACAGATCACAAAGAAATTTGTCATCCCAAGAACAACAACAACAGGAGGAAGAAACAGTTCATGGTAACTAATGTTCATCAACTCTTTTTTCTTTGTTCATCACAATTCTTCATAATGTTCATCAGAATGTTTAATAATGTTCATCAGAATGTTTAATAATGTTCATCATTCCTCTCATATATAGTTCATATGTATGTTTAATAATGTTCATCACTGTATTTCAATATGTTCACCATCTTGTTTGATATTGTTCACCATGATCCTTAATTTTGTTCATCAACTTTTTATTTGGTAATGTTCATCATTATATTTCAGTATGTTCATCATCATATAACTGTATGTTCATCATCATATAACTGTATGTTCATCATCATATAATTGTATGTTCATCATCATATAATTGTACGTTTTAAATATGTTCATCATTGTTTTTCAATATGTTTGATATTATTGTGTTTTTATTTTACAGAGAGCAATGTTTGTGGAATTTCTAAGGAAGCATGGCATGGAAGCCAAAGCAGCTCTATTCGAAGACGAGAAAAAGGTCAAAGCTGAACGTCTTTCAATGTATTGGAGAGATGACAAGAACAAGCAGGATTGTGGTATATATACCATGCGACACATGGAAACGTACTTTGGGGAGGGGCTGACAAATTTTACAACTTCTTTGAAGAAAGGTGACAATAAGCAAATGGACATGATAAGGGTCAAGTACATTTCAGAGTTGTTAACCAACAGATTCAACAATGCTTACCCACAACTTATAGAGTGGGTAAATGGAAAATGCACAATGTAGAAGTTTGACAATGAGTACAAGAATTCTTTTGTTCATATATATATTACAGAATGTTCATCAAATCACTGAACAATGTTCATCAGCTTAACTGTGAATGTTCATTGAATATTTAGCCAAAGTTCATCATATTAACACTGAATGTTCATTGACGTTAATCTCAAAAGTTCATCAATATGATAAGTAATTTTACTTGTCTTTTTCACAAATATTCATCATATTAATAATGAATGTTCATCGAGCTTAGATACAAAGTTCATCAAATTAACACAACAAGTTCACCACATTAACAGTGAGAGTTCATCTAATTTGATATCGATGTTCATCAATTTTTCCCATGTTGTTCACCAGATTATATATAATTGTTCACCAAGTAGATTACAAATGTTCACCAGAACTAGATTTACACATAAAGACTTAAATGATAGTTTTAGAATTATCTAACTTCAAACACTTGTTGAAGTATTCTCAGGACATGTAGAGCGATTGTGTCCGGATTTCAAACATATTGAACAACACTTCTTCACCTTGTTAGAATTCAATCTAACTTTCTCAATTGTACTTTTCAAACGTGATGTTTTTGGCCTTCCTTTGTTCTTTGATTGTGGAGGTGGAAGGACAGATATTGTATTTGGTAAAGGACCAACAAACTTCTCAAATCTTGCCTCTCTGCTTTTTGTAGGAGTCTTGTTGTTACTCATAGAAGACGACTCAGCCTGAATGGATGAACTGTACATCAGATATTAAACATATGTTCATCAAACTACTTATCAATGTTCATCAAACTACTTATCAATGTTCATCACAAATCCTATAAATGTTCATTACACATTAAAATGTTGTGAATGATCATCACATCTAGAACAAAGTTCATCAAATCAGTATTAAAAGTTCATTAAGACTGCATTCAACGTTCATCACATGTTTTATAAAAGTTCATCACAAATACTGTCTATGTTCATTATATGTCCAATAGAATGTTCATCACTTCTATTACTGTTGTTCATCAAATCCGTTATAAATGTTCATCACAATTCTTCTAAATGTTCATCACATCGATGTGTTGGATTAGCGAACAGAGCAATCAAGAGAACAAGAACATCTGTTGTTCATCAAAACTGCTTCATTATACACGAATCATCGTAATACTTCAACAAATAAGCTCAAATTGAAGAGAAACAGGGGGATGAACTGGTGAAACAAAGAAAATAGAAGCAAAACCTAGATCCATAGGTAGAATGAAGGAGAAACAAGCTAACGAATGCGAGAAGAAGAAGAAGGAATTACGCAGCAGAGAAGAGAAGGCAAGATCCGAAGATGGGGGAAAAGAAAACGAAGGCGGAGAAGAAGAAGAAGGAAATTTACGAGATCTGTTGAACGCGCTTGTACACGCGCCCAAAAGTGAATTATCCACATCCGTCCGATCTGGCGAAATCAAACGGCCCATAATCATTCTCATTTATTACTGTAGCAACTATTATCACCGGACACTTTTCCTTGATATATATAGTAAACATTGTTATTCCTCTTCGGCATTACAAACTGAAGCATACGCACTACTCTTGGCAACAAAATTGGCCACAAAATTAAAACATTCGAATATTATATTTGAAAGAGATAATTTGACATTTATTAATTCAGCAAATAGAATATGAAAAATACCATGTGAAATTGAAAATATAATGAAAGATGTGCAGTTTAACCTACATTGCCTCAATAACACTAAAATAAGACATTGTTTCCGTGAAGCAAACCGGGCTGCTGATTTTATTGCATGCCCAGACAAAAATCCTCATTTCATCAAAGCAGTTTTGAACTGCAACCCAGATTCTAGTCTATCTGATGACTATCTTCAGAGTATTAGGCCACATCTTTTGGCTTCTCCCCTATACTCGCTTTATCAGCCTTTTTTCAAGATCATCGCTGAGGATGGTTAAGGGTGGTTATCCCGTGGTGGATAACACCCCGTTTCTTGCCTATTAACAAAATATATATATATATAAATTAAGGTGGTTTCGCACAAAAAAAAACCTGTCTTTTGAATTCAAAAAATATTTTTAAGTGAGATGGATTTGTTAGCCGAAGGGAGGATCTTGTTCGTGTAAACTTGCAACCACAATCCACATCACCCTCTCTTCCCTTTTTCCTCGGTGATCTCTTTCTTTTCCCCGCCGGTCCCAGTCGCCGCCTTCTTCTTCCCCAATTCCAAACTCCTGCATTTCTTCTCAGCAAATTAAAACGTCCAATCAAGACGACACCAGCAATGGCGACGGAGATGGGCAACGCAGCAGCAGGCGATCCGGAAGGGATGGACGGCGTCCGGATGACATGGAACGTGTGGCCTCGCTCCAAAGTCGAAGCCAGCAAGTGCGTCATCCCACTCGCCGTCTCCTATGCTCCGATCCGCTCCCACCCCGACATCCCCACCCTCCCCTACGCCCCTCTCCGTTGCAAGTCCTGCTCCTCCATCATCAACCCTTTCTCTCAGGTCGACTTCATCGCCAAAATCTGGATCTGCCGATTCTGCTTCACCCGCAACCAATTCCCCCACCATTACGCCGCCATCTCCGACTCCAATATGCCTGCCGAACTCTATCAACAATATACCACCATCCAATACACTCTTCCCGCTCCCCGTCCTTCTCCGCCTGTTTATGTATTCCTCCTTGATACCTGTATGATCCACGAGGAGATTGATTATGCCAAATCCTCGCTCAAGCGAGCCATCGGCCTCTTGCCTGATAATGCTCTCGTTGGTTTTGTTTCATTCGGTACTCAGGTGCATGTCCACGAATTAGGCTTCTCCGAGATGTCCAAGGTTTTTATTTTTAAGGGCTCCAAAGAGGTTTCCAAGGATCAAGTATTGGATCAGCTTGGATTAGGTGTTGCTGCTCGGAGGGCTGCACCCGCTGCTGTTGCACCTGGATTTACCAATGCTGGCATCAATAGGTTCCTTTTGCCAGCTTCTGATTGCGAATATACTCTAAATTCGGTGTGTAATTCACTCTGATCAGATTGGTGTTAAATATTCTTGCTCAGTAGCTCTGGATAATTGTAGTATACTAAATTCTAATATTATCCATTGAATTTTGATTGAAAATGTGTTTTGGACAGGATTAAATCAATGTAATCTTTGACTTGTAATTTGTCAATTTTAGTTGCTGGATGAACTGCAAACAGATCAGTGGCCAGTTCCTCCAGGGAGTAGGCCTTTGCGGTGCACTGGTGTGGCAATGAGTGTCACAACAGGCCTTCTTGGAGCGTGTTTACCTGGAACCTCTGCTCATATTATTGCATTAGTCGGCGGTCCATGCACAGAAGGGCCTGGAAGGGTATGTTTCTCCACATCAACTGCCTGCATTTGCTTTATTTTGCAGCTGACTCTTTTTTGACATGCAAGTTCCCGTAGATGGAAAATATTTGTCTCCTATCGAATTATGTAGTTGTAGTGCTAAGTTAGGACTTTCTGTTTGTGTGCAGATAGTATCAAAGGATTTGTCTGATCCAGTAAGGTCACATAAAGATCTAGATAAGGATGCAGCACCCTTTTTCCATAAGGCAGTAAAGTTTTATGACAATCTCTCAAAGCAGCTGGTCAGTCAGGGCCATGTGCTTGATCTTTTTGCATCAGCTCTTGATCAGGTGAGTGTCATTTGATCTCCCAGCTTCATGTTCTTCTATTATATGGTTCAACTTTGATGCAATAAAGGGGAGTTGACTTACTTATCATATACAATTTTCGGTTTCCAAACCTAACTGTTTAATTTAGTTTCTAAGCCTGTGCTTCCTTGGCGTTATATTTCTTCAGGTCGGTGTTGCAGAGATGAAGGTTGCTGTAGAAAGAACTGGTGGGCTTGTTGTTCTCTCTGAGAGTTTTGGTCATTCTGTATTTAAAGATTCTTTCAAACGACTTTTTGAAGGAGGGGAGCAGTCTCTTGGTCTGTGCTTCATGTAAGATACTAACTGTTCAATTTTCTTTTCCCATTGTTAGAATATCATCTAGACACAATTTTTATGTGTGAAATAAGTCTGTCTGATCAGGATATTCTCAATATCATTTGTATCATACTGTAGTATGTCTTTTTTTTTTCCTTCCTGAAATAACGCCTAGCTGATCAGAATATTCTATATGTTCGGTAATTGATATAGGAAAAGATTCACGTGCGAATCAATTATTAACGTGCGAGTGAAAAAATTCGCATGCACATTTAAGCCATTGACATGCACATAATAAGCCAGCGACATGCACTTTTGACAGATTTGCATGTCATTGATAATATGTGAAAAGTATATGCACACACCTGCGTGTGCATGTCATTACTGAAGAATGTGCATGCGAATGAGATATTCGTACAATATCCATTCGCACCTGATCTGGATTCATTGATATAATGATATAATATGTAATTATATTGCATATATGTTCAGAACAAAAATGTAATATGTAAGGCTGTAACATTTTTTTCTGGCTTGTGCTGGATAGATATAAAAATTGCCATGTTGAATAATCTTCTCTACATCTATGTCTGTATCTTCCAGCGGCAATATTGAGGTTGTGTGCTCAAAAGATGTAAAGGTTCAGGGGGTAATAGGTCCTTGCACATCTATGGACCAGGTTGGACCCTAAGTGACCTGAATTCCTTAGAAATTTGAGTTGATTTCAAATGTATGAGTCTTACTTGTAATGACTTTGTAAGTATGTTATTATCGCAGACAGGGCCTGCCGTATCTGACACCGTTGTCGGGCAGGGGAATACTACGAAATGGACAATGTGTAGCCTTGATAAAAATACTTGCTTGACCTTTTATTTTGATATTTCATCAAGTGAACGGTCAAACTCTCCAGGAACTTCAAATTCAGAGTTATTCTTACAATTCCTTACAAGGTACGTACTTCTTTGATTTACAGCTTCTTAAATGTAACTGTTAGAATTGAATATCTGGTTTGTAATGTGCATAAATAGTGCAGTTATCTGAGTCCAGAAGGGCAAAAATTGTTTCGTGTAACGACTATTGCAAGGAGATGGGTAGAAAATGTTGTTGATTCTGAGGTTGGTAGTTTAAGGCTTTGTTTTTATTACTTAATTTTTTACCTTGAAAAATATTCTGAAAGAGACATGAGTTCTTGTAGTCAGTTGTCTATGTAGCATGTAAAATTCATGTCTAATCGGCTGTAGTTGGTGTAAATTTGCTGCTGATTGAGAATTCATCAAGGTTGACTGAAACAATTTATTAATGTGCAGGAAATGATGCAAGGATTTGATCAGGAAACTGCAGCTGTTGTGATGGCAAGATTGTGCTCGTATAAGATGGAAATGGAGGTACTGTTTGTTTCACCCATCTGTTTTGAGCTCTCAGCAGAACTGTGCTTCTAATTAGATTTTTTTGTGTTACCTCCAACACCAAGAACTGTCGGTTGTTAGGAGGAGTATTGTCCTTCAAAGAAGTTCTTTTCTTTTAAAATTTAAAGTTGCTTAGTTTCTTTTTCCTTGTTCTGTGTACTGAGTGCTACGCGAATCGTAAACTGAAGATTTTCCTTTTCATCAATCATGTATCGAGGATACCTTTTTTCTAACATTCTCACCAAGCTTCCGATGATCATTTATCCTTGACAGTTCTTTTAAGCTCAAATGAAACCTTATTGAGTTCTCTTATAATGTTTCTATGATTACTTTTTTCATGGTGTTATGGTCTTTTCACTGGCCTACTAAGTTAAGTTGAATTTACTCATTGACTGATGCAGGAAAGTTTTGATGCTACACGGTGGTTGGATAGGACTTTAATACGGGTTTGCTCCAAATTTGGTGAATATCGAAAAGATGATCCAGCATCCTTCACCTTAAACCCTTGTTTTTCATTATTCCCGCAGTTCATGTTTAATCTAAGGCGCTCACAGTTTATACAGGTAAGAAGCTTGGATCTTCTCTCTTACAGGGTGGTTTCACACACATGTATACTTTCATAAGTATTCATATATTGTTTGATTCTTAAAACATTCCTTTTTTCCAGGTTTTCAATAACAGCCCCGATGAGACTGCTTACTTCCGGATGTTGTTGAACCGAGAGAGCATTATGAATGCAGCTGTCATGATTCAGCCATCTCTTATAGCTTATTCATTCAACTCTCCACCTACTCCAGTTATGTTAGATGTGGCTTCTATAACTGCTGACCGTATACTCCTGCTGGATTCTTATTTTAGTGTAGTTATTTTTCATGGAATGACAATAGCTCAATGGCGTAACATGGGTTACCAGAATAACCCTGAACATCAGGTTCATATTTACTCCTCCGTTTTCCTGTTTTCATTTTCTTTCTATTTCTATGTGATTTATCAATTTTTGATAATACATGCGAACGATGAAGAGGTTCGATTGATAACACAGTACTTGTTAGCTGTTATATGTCAAGTAAACATAGATAAGTAAATAGGATGCTATTTCGTATTCAATCTTCTATGGCATGGCATCACATTTATGCCTATTGTAGGTCAGTTAGCAAATCTAAATTTTTTGGACTGCTACCTATCATGCAATGCTAAGTATGAAAAACTTTACTTGGTTTTTAATTATTTGAAGAAGATGACTTGTGTCCCTGTTGAATACTTGAATACATTGAAAAAGTTTTGATAAGCTTTGTGAGAGATGGTGTTTACCTGTTGCATATGTGAGTTGCTTAGAGGAGCATCATCACTATATGTATTTGTTCTATGGTAGAAATCAGTTAGTGATTTTCAAGTCATAAGGAACTAATGATCTCTTATCCCGTTAATTTCTATTTTTATGTCAATTCCTTCCCCTTCATTCACAATAGGAGTCCTTCTCGTTAAAAGGAGAAGACGGAGAAAAATAGCATGTCTCCATAATACTAAAGGAGGCTCATAAACTTGATCAAGTTTCATTAATAAGAGCTTAAGACTTCTTGTCCAACTCCTTATGAGTGTTATTATTCTGATATTCTATCTCGTGTAATCTATTAGCATGTTAATTTATCTCTATTTCATGGCTTCTGTTAGGCATTTGCTATGTTATTAAAGGCTCCACAGGAAGATGCCCAAATGATTGTCCATGAGCGTTTTCCTCTCCCAAGATTGGTGGTCTGTGATCAGCATGGTTCTCAGGTCAGTAGATCTGTATGATAGTGTTAGTTAATTTATTGAGATTGAACTCACAGGTCAATGCAATGCAGGATTTTGTTGGGAAGTTATTAAATGAACTTAAACAGGATAAAGATATTTGTTATCATAAGGAGCTAGACTAATAATAACTCTAACTGAACCCCATTCAAGTTGCTTAAATGGTTGTCTTTGACGATTCAACAAATGGAAATGTGGTATAAAATATCATATGCTTTTGCTTTTCTCTGATAAAATGTTACACTTGGAACAGGCAAGGTTTTTGCTAGCGAAGTTGAACCCTTCAGCCACATACAACAGTGGGCCCCATGAGATGGCTGCTGGTTCAGACATAATCTTTACAGATGACGTAAGCCTTCAAGTATTCTTGGAGCACCTTCAAAGACTGGCTGTGCAATCTTGACGACCTGCAACAGTCCAATAGCATTCACTGACTGCTTCTCTGATTTTTTTAGATAGGATGAAATACCTGAACAAACATCTCAGATTCTTTCATGTGTCCTGCAAATCAATTCAAAATTTAAATTATACACAAGCCTCTTACGAAGGTTCTAAATATACTCACAAGACAACCAAACAAGTAAGAGTTGAGAGGGTTTTGATTTGGGACGTGATATAAGATCTGTTACCCTGAATTTCCACATTATTTGGACGTCCGATTTAGTCTGCTCCTATTGAGGTGTGTTTAGTACAGTGACATTTTTCTAGGGTAGTTTATAGTGCAATGATGTTGTGCTCTTGTTAAGAAACACCAGGCACTGATGAATTTATTTGTTACATTTTCGGTTCTCCTCCTTCATCCCTGATGATGCTCCTGTGCGACAACGGCGGTCGGCGAGGTTGAAGAACGATGGTATGCTTGAAGGTGGTGAGTGGAGCTTATGGTCAAATCTAGGGTTCATCAATTTAGGGCTTTCAACAATTTTGACCAGTAAGATTCTGCTTATCTGTTTGTAGGGCGATTCTAATGAAGAATTCGAGCCCTTGTTCGATTACAAGCGATTTTAGCCCATCAATTTCATCACTATCGACCATGGTTATCAAAATCTAGATTTAAATCAACGATTTTAATGATTTTACGATTCGTATTAGGAAGAGCGATCCACGATTCTATGTAGAATCTTATTTACTGTAGAATCTTAATTTTTTGTAATAAAATTAGTAGAATCTTGTATACGATTTCGATTTTACATACGATTTTACAATTTCACACAAATTACTTTTATATCCTCGTGTTTAAGTATAAAGAAAAGTTTAACATAGAAATCATGCTAAAGGAAAGTTGTTAAGTTTACTATCATGAGAAATCATGCTAAAGGAAAGTTCTTAAACTTCCTTTAGTATAACATATACATGATTGTAAGTTTACTATGTAAAAAGAAAAGTATAACATATACATGCTTGTTTTCCTCAGATATGCATATAGGCCTCATGGTAGATTTTCATGCCTTTTGTGATTGTGTTGCATATGATTGGTCTACTTTCAAGCACTATCATCTTCCTTTTAAAGACAAGTCATACAGATTGCATTCAGGTCTTAATAATTCTTTCTTATTCTAGTATGCTTATTATGTTATTGCTAGCATGATTAGGCATCTAATTGGGTATAGAAAGAAAAGTTGTGTAAAGAGTGCTTGCATTCGTGTGTTTCATTTGCATCTAGGAGATAAGTTGCATCTTAAGAAGGAGAACCATGTTACTTTTAGGAGAATACCAACCACACACCAAGCTTTGTTTAGTTCAGGTAGATGTGTATGTCTTGATGTGTGTAAAGGTACTTGTTATGTGGCTTCCTTTGTTGCACGTCAAGAAGATTTGAGGTCGAATCTTGTCAAAGGGGGAGGATGATGTACGTACGTCGGAGGTTCATCAAAAGCTGGAGCATTATTCATCTTTGGCACCCATGGCTGTATGGGTGAGCTCTCAAGGGCCCTATTTTCAAGACGAGCTGATTTTGAAGAGCAAGAGGATTCGAGGGCGAATCCTTTTCAAGGGGAGGATGATGATGTACGTACGATAGAGCGTCTCTTAGAACAATCCATGATGCGATCCCCTCGCCAAGCTGAAGGCCGAAAAGACGACAAGAGGCGGTGCTATCGAAGATGGGATGAAACAAGGGCAGAGTGGCGTTCACAATTGGCTAACCCAATTGGGCTCATTTCTGGATATGTTTGGGACCCAGGACCAAATGACTTTCTCTCCAAAGTAGAAGCCGAACAGACAAACAATGATCAAGTTATGGCTTCTACAAGGTATGAAATTTCAACAACTTATTCGAACGAACCATTTATCAGTTTGGGCCCATTTTTTGGCTTATCTTTCATGCGTCAAAAAATTAGGTCCATTGGATGTCGGGAGCTATTTGTACAATCAGATCAAGTTCGAGAGAGATTTGAGCCTTTTGTCCACGAAAAGGATTTCGGCTCAAGGGGCATGTGTGTTGGACAATTCCGTTTTTAGTATTACTCTTAGGAGTATAATTAGTTAAGTTTTTAGGCTTTGAAGACACTTTTGAAATCAGTCAAGAACAATATTCACGTTAGTTTTGAGATTAGTCTGTAGAACCCTAGTTGTAGTTTTGATTGGATTGATTGTGTGGATTCATTATCTATTCAATTGTGAGGAGTAGTTGGTGTGTCCGATAGCTCTAGATCAAACCGACTTCAACTTGTTTGTGGATTCGAGCAAGGAGGATTCAAACCTTGTTATAGTTCTTCGTGGATTCAAAGAACTCCATCAAGTAGATCGAGACCGAGGGGTGGATTCCTCAACGTCTTCGTTCGCTTATCTGTTCGAGTAATTCCCCCGTCGCTTCCCTAACCACCGCCGCCGCCAGTCTTTCTCTAGGTCACCTCCCCCACTGCCGTCGTCGTTAGCCGGAAACCGCCGACAACCAGACGTCGTCGCCGCCAGGATCTCCGCCGCCGACCGAGAGCCTCGTCGTCGATCTGCTTCACTTCGACGTCCCGATTTCAAATCCTAGCCTATTGCGATCCTACTCCGACGCAAGAGTCATCAGAGGGAACATACGAAATTTGGCGAAACCTAGTGGTGGACGGAACCAAGAGAAAAAAGCAAACCGGAGGGCGTAAATTTCGGGGACGACGTCGGCGGTGGTCGCTGTTTTACTGCTGGTGGAGAGATAACACGAGGTGGTCGCCGACGTGTTCGTGAGAGGGGTAAGGGGGTGATGGTGGGTGGTGAGAGGGAGAGTGAGAAGGGTTTGTGTTTGGGGAAGAACATGAAGTGAGAATGAGGGTGATGAGCAATGTTATTAAAATCGAGATTCTAGGATCGGAACACATAGGCCTTTTAGAATTGGATTGTAGATTCGAATCGTAGAATCGTAATATTTGACGTTATACGGAAAAGGTGTATATTTTTTTTTAGATAAGGAAAGCATTTCAACGTATTTAGACAAGACTGGTAAGTCGAGAGGTCGAGAAAAACTCGACGATGGATAAATCGTCAGACAGACACAAACTACATAGAAATAAGGAGAATACAACAAAGCAATAAGAAGCATAAATAACCGAGGAAGAGGGATGAGCGACCACAAACGAAGGAGGCTCCACCAAAAAACGGGTCAACCAGGAACAATCCCGGTGAAATGTTGAATGGACCACCATGACGTTGCCCCCACCTAAAATGAGGGATCTTCAGGAGCCGCGACTAGCTTGACATCTTTCATGGGCCTCAATACAACCACGACCAAAACCGAAACAACTCAATCTCCACCAAAAGTCAGCTCCACAATTGCAACATAGTACAAAAAGGTGTATATATTTACAACTTAGTATTATTTTCGTTATAAATTACATTTTAGAATACTATAAATCTTATATATGAGGTAATTACTAAAATTATAAAGATAAATCATGATGATAATTAATTATTAACACTTTATACTTAAACACGAGGATATAATAGTAATTTGTGTGAAATTGTAAAATCGTAGAATCGTATGTAAAATCGAAATTGTATACAGGATTCTACTAATTTTATTTCGAAAAATTAAGATTCTACAGTAAATAAAATTCTACATAGAACATTGGATCGCTCTTCCTAATATGAATCGTAAAACCATTAAAATCGTTGATTTAAATCTAGATTTTGATAACCATGGTGATGAAGGTTTGTGTTTGGAAAAGAAGAAGAAAGTGAGGGTGAAGGGTTGCTGATAACCGATGTTTCAATCTCTCATTTTTCTATTTTTGTAAATATCTCTCCACATTTTTTTCCCTCGGCTTTAGAATTGTACATGTACTGCAGCGATCGACGTATTTAAACGACGGTCGTCGCAAATAATTTGCACCAAGTCGTAGCCAACTATCGATAGCGGTAGTAGCTGCTTTTTGGGGGCGGTAAGTTTTGCGGCGATCGCCGTGAATAAGCGGCGAGCATTGTAATTCTTTTTCTCCAGTTCGTAGCCAAGCCTTGGAAGAGCAATAGCGGCGAGCGTCGTACGGTTGGCGGCGGTCGCTGCCTCCTCTCTTTGTTTTCCTACAAGTTAGTCCCAAACAAGCACGCACAAAAACATATAATGAGATAGAATTTAAAAGGAAATAATAAGAAGAAAACTACCTATCATCGGGTTGCCTCCTGAGAAGCCCCTTAGTTAATGTCATGGCTCGACATAGTACACGGGTGATTCAGCTGGCACCATTTGGCTTTGAGATAACCCATCCTTTCTTACATTGGTTTGTGAACCACACATGGAAAGATCTAAACCTTTTTCCATTCAATTTGACCACCTTATCTTTAGCAATAAAGGTAATGTCCTTCTCTCCCCCATTATTGATCTTATCAGGCGGCTGTTTAAGCTCAATCTCAAAGTGCCTACACACTAGAAGACAATGGCGTCTCGCCTGGCAAGGTTAAAACAGTGGGGCAAATGCCCAATGGATGAGAAGAACACTTACCATCGGGCTCTAAAATAGCATGGACTTCCCGCAAATTAGTAGATAAAGCGATATCTACAGGTGGATCTCGAATGACATTCTCTACAATAGGTTGCAATTTATCCAAGCAAGTGGGATTAATCACATCAATAACATTTATAGTTTTTCTCAAAGAGATTCATATCATATATATTGTATTCAACTTTATCCCCATCAAACTCCATATAATTGCACCTGTACTCACATTAATGTTTGTATTTGCAGTCTTTAGAAAAGGCCTTTGTTTGTTGCAAAAGTAAATACGTGTAGAAACTTAAGCAAGGATGTGGCTTTAAGATCAAATATGACGGTATAACCTCAACTCTCAAGAACTCGATGGAGAATGCTTGGTTCTTGTATATTGCTCGGGGGCTCAAACTTGTTTACAATGAAGGGGGAGACCTTTATATATAGGCAAACCTTAATTCTAATTTTATGGAAATAATCTTATCTCTTTCCATATATCGCTAAATAGGGTTCTTTACCGAAAACCACCCGTATGATGTTCTATATTGCCCAAAACCACCCGTATGTTGCAATATTACCGGAAACCACCCCTATGAACCACTCTGTCACTCAACAACCACATCTCTCTAACTTCCGTTAAATACGTATGCCACGTGTCATATTATATTATTATTTTATTTAAAATTACTGAAACCACCCCTTTAATATCTTATATTGGCATTTTTTCATGTCTTCAAATCTTTGGGCCGTTTATATAATTTCTAAAAAAGTAATCAAACTCCCCAAACTTATCATCTTCCCCAAATTTGAATGAAGAATCCTATTTTCCAAAACAACCCAAAAATTAATCATCTTACCTTCTTCTCCGGATCTCTCCCCTCTTCAACTCCACTCTCATCTACCTCGCACAGTAGATGATATTATCCTTGCGACTAGTCCTCTTCTCTCCCCAATTTGATATTAGCCTTGTCAAAAATGGCCAACTTCCCATGATTTCGTATTCTGCCACTAGTCCACTTCTCTCCCTCGCTGGAAACTCATTCTTCGTTCAATCTACCCAACTCGATTCTGCTCAAGTTTCTGCCATCAGTTCAATCGTTCTTGCTTTTCGATGGAGGCAAGTAGTTGTTATCTACGTCAACAACGATTTCGGCGGAGGAGTCGTCCCTTCCTTGACCGACGCTCTGCAAAGTATAGGCACTCACATCTGGAGCGTCGTTTCTTCTTCATACACCGATGATCAGATCGAGAAAGAGCTCTACAATCTCAAATCTATGGAAACTCGCGTTTTCATTGTTCATAGGACTCAAAATTAGGGTTCCGCCTCTTCTCACTCGCCAAGAAGCTTGGGATGATGGGTCGAGATTATGCGTGGATCGTCACTACTGGAGTCGCGAATCTCTTGAATTCACTCAAACCTAACTAATTCGATCCTTACAAGACACTAGATTTAGAAGTTTCAGTGGCAATTTTTGGGAGTGGAGTCGAAGAGTGGAAGATCTGGAGAAGAAGATTTATTTTTGGGTTGAGTTTTGGAATTTAGGGTTCTTCGTTTAAATTTGGGAAAGATGATGAATTTTGAGGTTTTGATTACTTTCTCATAAATTACATAAACGGTCCAAATATTTGAAGGTATAGAAAAAATGTCAATATAAGATTTTAAAAGGGTGATTTCAGTCATTTCGAATAAAATAATAATATAATATGACACGTGACATATGTATTTAACGGAAGTTAGAGATGGGTGGTTGTTGAGTGACAGAGTGGTTCATAGGGGTGATTTTCGGTAATATTGCAACATACGGGTGGTTTTGGGCAATATAGGACATCATACGGGTGATTTTCGGTAAAAAAACCCTCTAAATAATATAAACTAGGTAAAGAGATATTCTTTTAATTACATTTACTTATCTCTTAACCATATACATAATTCCTATAATAATAAATCAATATGGAAAACAAATAATACCGACCGACTTCTTCTCTACTAATCAGATTGACCTCCTCTACGTGTAGCGCTTCAGAACGCGTTCCAGCCCTAGTGGTAGTTTTAGGTACAAAGAATACCCTTAAAGTGTTTTACTGATTATCTTCCACAAATCAGGGAAACGCCTTCAAATCCCAAAAAATACACTTTCATACTTTTGAACGCGTTCATCATTGTCGTCGAAAAACTTGCAAGTCGTTTGGCTTTAAAACTTGTCTCGATCCTTGCGCTGACTGTCCAATCACATTATTACGTCTGCAATTTCCCCGATGCACATTTGCAACAGTAAGTTTTTCAACGTTCGGTTTTAAACGGCTATAATGCCGTTGGAATATCTTTTTTCCAAGATTACACAACGACTCCTTTCCTTATTTAAGCCCTCCGTCTCGCCTACTTAGTCGTACTTTCTTGATCTCAAACCCTTACCCCCATATTTGTCTTCTCTTTCCAGCGAAATCCGCTCTCCTAACTTTTAAGTTTCTTACTTTGTTCTTTCTCGATCAAGATTCCATGGCCGCCCCCATCTACGATCCCAAGATGATTCTCGATGGGCAGAATAAGCGTCCTTCTCTTGCTCGTGACATAGAATACGTTCGCACTATTGTTGGTTTCTCTTCTCACGTGGAGGTTGAAATTACTGGACCAGATGTGAGTGCAGACTCTCTTCACCCAGGGCGTCTACGAATACCCTTTTTAGCGGGTCATCGTATCCCATTCTCACTCTTGGTAAGATCTTACATCGTATCCCATTCTTCCTGGGGCCTGGAGGAGTTTTGTGGGGCTCGACCTTGTCGTCGCCAATTACGACGTGGAGCTCACAATTACTGACGTGATGCACTCCTTCTTTCTCATCAATCCTTCTCTGGGTAGGGTTTCCTTGAAGTCGCGTACCGTGGTACCCTGTTTGGTGATATAAGAGACCACAACCGATCGAGGTTGGGCCGATTCTTTCTACTCCCTCTGTCCCGTTTTATAGTTCCCATTGTGAGTTTGGCACATGAATTAAGGAGAGAAAAAGGAAGGGAAGGGCTGCAGGAATGTACTAATTAAACTCTGCAAAAAACTGAATGAAATGATGGTTTTTCAACTCAGCCAGCTAATCTCTATTATTAAAACAATTTAAACACACAAACCAAATTACAACAACCAATAGAAATCCAGCAATTGAAGTCACACAGATTGTGGCTTAATTGCTTCATTGTTGTCCAAGAGTTTACATCAATAAGCGTGTTTATAAAAACAGATGGGAGCATTCTTCCCATTTCATTTCCTACAACTGAAACTAACCCAAATTTAGAGAGAGAAAGGAAGAGAGAAAGCTTCATTGCCCAAACCATTGATGGCTTCAGAACCAAACTTAAATGATGCTCAGTTTCCAGAATATGAAGACTTTGATGATGCTGTCCAAGAAGATTCACAAGTGGAGCCAACAGTTATGCCATTCGACTTGAACGAGCCAGCTGGGGAAGTGGAAGAAGGCTTTCTTCCTGATCTTAACATGGAGCCAGACAACAATCATCCTCAGTCACCAAATTAAGCAGAAACAGAGCATCATGCACCATCCAATAGTCATCATCAACCACCTAGGCAAAGGCTCATCAGTGAACAAAGAGTTCAGATATTGTTGTGGTTGCTTAACAGGTCATCAGGGGGACATCTTGAATATGGAGCAATAAATGTTGTTGCACAAGAATTCAATGTGTCAAGAAAGTGTATCAGTGCATTATGGAGCAAAGCAAGGCAACAAATAGATAATAATGAAAGATACAATGTCACAACTAAGCTTCACAACTGTGGAAGAAAGAGGATCGAGGTGCCAACAGAAGCAATCAAGGCAATTAACATGGGGGACATATCATGTATTAGAGATTTAGCTTCCAAGCTAAGTATGTCAAAGAGTGCAGTACACAGAATGGTGAAAAGTGGAGGTATTAGGCCACATTCAAATCCACTACATCCATCTTTAAAGGAATCAAACATAAGAACAAGATTGCAATGTATATTAAATCTGCTACATGGGAACACACCAGAGACCAAAAGGCAATACTATCCAATGTATGATTTCGTTCACATAGATGAGAAATGGTTTAATCTAACCAAGAAGTCACACAAGGTCTACTTAGCACATGGAGAAAGAGGCAAATATAGAGCAACCAGTTCAAGTAAGTTTATTCCTAAAGTAATGTTCACTGCATGTGTAGCTAGGCCACACATGCTCCCTGTCAATCAACAGACCAAGGGGGGCAGTAATCACGAAGATATTGAATCAGTGAACAAACAAGCTACAAGAGACATGCTCATTAATCAGATAGTTCCAGCAATCAAGTCCAAATGGCCACAAGATGGGACTTCTAAGGTGATATACATTCAACAAGATAATGCCAAACCACACATCACTCAAGTAGACAGTCAATGGCAAGAAGTTCATCAACAAGATGGTTTCACATTCATATTAGTGCAACAACCAGCTAATAGCCCTGACCTAAACATTCTTGATTTAGGTTTTTTTAGGAGCATCCAGTCCTTAATGCATAAGAAGATGCCAAAAGATATGGATAACATGATAGAGGCAGTGAAAGTGGCATTTCATGAATTAGAGCCTAAAACATTAAGCTACGTATGGATTACATTACAACACGTCATGAATGAGATACTAAAAAACAAAGGGGGAAATGATTATGATATTCCACATGTGACCAAGAAGAAATTAGAAGCTCAAGGTCTCTTGGATCCAATTGTCAAGGCACCAATGTTTGCAGTCCAAGAAGCATGGGATTATGTTAATGGGCCACAAGAAACACAACCAACAAATGATGGGGACACTCAAGTAACATGAAATGACACTCAGGCAACAGGAAATGACACTGAAGACACACCAAGCAACAACTAGAAGACATAGTACATAGGTATGTCATTTTGTGAAAGCTTCTACATCTCACATAACTTGCAAGTAATGTGAAGTGTAGAAGCTTTATTTTGATGGAGCTTAATTTTGTAATTTTGGACACTTAAGATGCAATATAAGATGAAAGTATGATTAATATCAGATGTCCCCATGCATCATTGTTATTTTTCCCTAATCAATACCAAAAGATACCCAAAAAGCCTCTTCAGATTTTACCCTGGTTTCTTAATGGCACCTTAAGGCAAGATTAATCAGAAAAAAACAACTCAGACTCTAAAGACTTCATCATTGATCACACATAAGAATAAAAACAACAACAATCTCAGATGTCCCAATGCATCATTGTTATTTTCCCCTAATCAATACCAAAAGATACCCAAAAAGCCTCTTCAGATTTTAACTTGGTTTCTTAATGGCACCTTAAGGCAAGATTCATCAGAAAAAACAACTCAGACTCTAAAGACTTCATCATTGATCACACATATAAGCAACAACAATCTCAAGGAAAAATAGTTCTCATTGTGAAAGAGTTCATAATTTCAGGGGGACATCATAACTTCAATCCAACCACATACAGAGGACCAGCCAACAACAGGGGACACACATATCATAATTTACAACAACCAAATATAGAGAACCAGCCAACAACAGGGGACATAATATCATATTTTCCAACATCATAACTTCAATCCAACCAAATATAGAGGACAAATATGAAACTACAAGATCAACAACCCAACAACGTACATTCAGATCATCATTCAGAAGCATCATTCAAGGGACAAAGAGTTCATAATTTTCTAAATTACAGAGAATGTAAGAGACACTTAGCTACATGATGCATCACTGTCGACCTCATCACCAGATAGGGAAGCATCATTCAAAAGATACCCAATATCCTCTCCCCTTACTCCTTTTGCAAATTCAAGAGGGTTTTCATGATACAGCTTCAATAGCTTTTGTGTGTGTAGTTGACGGTACTCTTATAAACACACCCTTGATTTTTTGGAAGGTTGTTGCCATTTTACATGTGTTTTCTTTCTCTTTCATGTGTTCCAAAGCAAAATAAATCAATTAGTAAATGAATGTTGAATTAAAAAATAAGTAATGAAATAACTATTAACTTACATGAGCGTGGATGTTTGTCCATCCCCATGCATATTAGCTTGAGGTAATTACACTTGACTGGCTGATAACAGAGTTAGTTCCTGGTTTGATTCAGTCTCTGTTAATAATACATGTTAGGGTTTACTAGAAACCACTTTCTATCCTTTCGAAACTGGTTGAATCTCTCCAAAACTGCTCGAAATCGCCTTTGTATGCACCTAACAGGGATTTCAGATTTGGAGTAACTAAAATCACAAAATCTAAAAGCGTGTTTTGGACGATTTGAGAGCGAAATTGAAAATCTGGAAATCCCTCAATTTGTGACGGTTTGTTTCTAAAAAAATTATATTTATGCGAGCATGGGAAGCAGGGTCATGTTTTTTTTTTTAAGGGTAAAAACCAAGTCTCACTTGGATAGACAGGTGACAACTTCTTACCATCCAGACGGATAATCCTAACGAAGCAGGGTCATGGTGATTGTGGCTAGTACACGCGCGTGGAATCCTTGTCTCCTTTAATCGCTTTTGGGCCATAGGATCAACCTCATTCCTTATCTAAGGAATTCCTCACCAGAATTTCAACCAACTTTTCATACATTCCTATTTTATAATATATAATACGGGATATAAGATATTTAGCAATATAAACTAAGGAAAACTCCGCATCCGATTTTTTATAACTTGTCTCGGCGTGGCAACGATGCGTCCAGACACTTTTTTTAAAAACCGATTTAGTTTTGAACATATTACAAATGCATCCAAACTTGATCAATCTTTTTTATTAAAAGAATGGGTAACTTGAAGGCAAACCTGGTTCGCCTGAATGCGTTTCAGTTTCGTCGAGAACATATGCAAAATTTTATTATTTTTGGGTGCGGGGTTAAACGCCCCTATAAAATCAGTTATTTATAAATAAAGGCGACCAATTTTCATGGTAGTACATTCTGAAATTGTCCAGCCTCTAGATCATTCTAGTGAAGATTGGACCATGATGGAACTGTCCAGACTCAGGATCATTCTAGGGAAGGCTGGAACCTCCTTTTATATGATCTTTTATTCCAGTGCAGTTTATTTGCTTCTCTGCCTTGGGATTCCAGGTAATCTCGCTCCTTCCATCTCTTCCTGCTTTTCTCGTTTCAGAGTTTAGTAAAATTAGAAATCACTTCTCTCTTAAATGCTTTCCTCTTCATTTGTCTGTTAATTAGATTCTATATAAATAGTCAACTATAACCAGCCTAGGCATGTTTATTTACATACTTTCATCTACAACCTGCCCCTCACCGCCAACAAAAGAGGACGACTGATGGGGAGTGTCCTCTTTCCTCCCTCAGCCGTCCTCTCCCGCCCTCTCCACCCATCCCACATACTTTCATCTACAACCTCGCATCAACCCTCTCCACCCGGATGACGTCCAACTCTCCATCAGACTTTCTGGACATTTCAAGCTTCTCGACAAGACGACAATCTAACTGGTTCCTAGCGTTGGATCTGATGTTATTCTTGACTCTGATTCGGATCTGCTTTTGTTCTTCGAGCGGGGACCGTCTTTCGTCACCAGGTCTAGGGTTTCACCTTCGAAAATGACATTGTTTGTTCCTTCATATGGGTTTCATAAAATTTGTTCTTGTAATTCTTTCGACTTAGACCGTTTGACTGCCTCTCTCAGAATTGGATAACAAACATTTGGCTTTTTTGTGTCTACATATTGAATTGTTAGTGCGAAGAGATGGCTAGATCGATCAATACAACATTTGTTTGAATATCAGAGTAGTATCAGAACCGATCGATCTCAATATGCACAATCGCAATACTTAAGTAAAGAAATCTAAAGCAAGAAGAATATCAAGAATTGTTCACGCAGTTCGGGCAAAAACCTAGGTCTGCGGAGCCTCAAGAAGGGAGACTTGTCCTAATGCACTATAACGATCAAAGTCACTGCAAACAGGTTACACAAGAATAAAGTTGGCAAATGTAAACCCTAATGACAACGACAGCTTCACAGAACAACTCAAACATTCAGAGAAGAAGCCAAGAGATATGACCTCAAGAGTCGTCGGAAACTCCAAGAGCCAACAACCAAACACCCGCACACCTCCACTCGGATCGAACCCTCTCTCCAAGATCGCCGCCAGAACACTCTTTTTTCTCTCTCTGGAATTAGGTGAGTTGTGTGAACATTGAACCCTAAAATACCATCTAGACTCTAGAGAGCTTAAGTACTCCTCGCCAGATCTTCTTCATGATAGCTAAGGGATTGGGTCGGAAGCTTCTGTTTTACCAAGTCCAGATTATAAAGCCCAAGCCATCCAATCAAGTCCTTAGACTTGGGGTTGCATAAAGCCCATAATTGTCCCTTGTTACATATATTTCAATCAAGCCCAAATATAATGTCAAAGGATAATCTACCTAACATATGTTCCTATATTATATCAATATTTATGCTCAATAATAAACTATATAATGCCAAAGGATAATCTACCTAACATATATTGCTATGCTATACCAATATTTATACTAAATAATAAACTTGGATTACAACTTGAAATTCTCTCAACCTTTCCTATGTCTATTTTGTACCGATAACCTTTTCCCTCATATAATTGATCTATTTTATGTCCCTATAAAAAACTAGTTAGTTGTACTCCAACAGGAAAAAGGGGTGATGCTTGTACATAAGGCAGGAACATCAATTTGATATCTTGTAGTCTTTATTCTAACTAGTGTAGTCCCCGCGCCAAGCGCGGGTTTATACAACTTATAAATTGTAACTGAGTTACCGTATAATATTTTAACCGAAAATTTAATTGACAGTATTAAAATGATGTTATTTTGAAATGACATTGTTTTTCTCGATCAAGATATAACTGTATTAATACAGTTTGCAATATAAAGTGGAGTATTAATCATTTACTATAAATCAGATTACAAAACACACACAAAATTATAGATTTTTGGATTAAAGTTGAAGCCTACAAAATTGGTAACTAACTATTATTTGTTGTTGAGAATTTTATAAAATAAAAATTATTAATGATATAATTTTAAAGAATTAACCACAAAATGCCACATAGGATAGATAAAGCTAAAATTAAGGGGAGAGCTCTAATTCATTCTCCTTTAATATATCAAATATTGAGACTTGGGCCAGCTGCATCGCAGCTTTGAAAGTTAATTTCCTTCTCAGGTTCTTTATCAGAAAAAAAACCTCAAGGCTCCACCAGGAAGATACTCTACTACAACACAGAATTTATTCATTGGCATGAGAATTTGGTCATATTCCATTTGTACTTGAAACCTTGATGACCAATCTTTTCCCCTATAAACTGCAGCATGTAAAAAACATAAAGATCATAAACTGTAAAAAAATGTATATGTCTAACAATGACAGCAAACTAATATAGAAAAATAAGATATCACCTAATGAGTTTCAAGTAGCCAGTGTTAACACTTATCCCCTCTACAACTTGGAATTTAGATGGCATTAACAATATATCAACCAATATACCAGGCAACACAGAGTACCAAAATGATAACACCTATTTCGGTTTTCTTAGATTCCACTCAGAGCCACCTCTTAACAATGTTCCAAATGGTGCTAAATAGTTTTTGAATTACCGGCAGAAGATACTTGGAGGGATGAAATAGAAGCCATAGCTTGGAAATAAGAGGAAAAAAGGAGAGCAAAAACCAAAACAGAACGTGTGGAGTATACTGAAAAATGCAAGATTGTTACTGACTTTATAGAGCCAAAATTTGATTGGAATAGACCAATTAGGAAATGAATCAATCAATACCTAACAATTAGGAAATGGTTTCAATGCAAATCTTAAGAGCAAATATTGCAATTACTAACCGCCCTTGACCAATTAGGAAATGGCTTCAATGCAAATATTAAGAGCAAATATTGCAAGACCTACCCCAAATCTGCAGGCAACATAAAAGGTTTGGGACCAACTGATTACTTACATACTTTCTTACTTATTAAGCTACGCCTTTTTTTAAAGAAAGAGATCATCTCTGCACCCAGACGACAAAACCATACATGAACACATCATCTCTGCACTCAAACCATACATGAACACATCATCTCTGCACTCAAACCATACCTGAACACATCACAACATTATCTACAAAACAACAAATGACACTCTTCTTATTATTTAATTTTTCAAATCACAAAATCAAGCAAAAGAAGAAGAAGAAGAAGAAAAAAGCAATGTAGTAACCAAACTGAGCATTGTCCTTTTTGCCATCAATTTGGTTCCTGAGTCAATGAATCTTGCAATGGGTGTCTAATCAATATGCTAAACAAAATGTTAACTATATGTATCTCCTAGCAGCAACCAAACTGCAACAAAAGATTTAAGCTCACCTATTACTTTGTAATCCACATATATTAGAATGTTACTCAACTATATGTATCTCCTAGCAGCGACCAAACTGCAACACCAGCATTACAAACTAAAGAGAAGAATTCGACGTTATGTACAGACCATCGAGAGATACACGGGGAAAGAGTAGAGAAAAGGGAGAGAAAATAGTATATATAATGTAGAGAAATTCGGCCGACCTATGGAAATTAAAGGAGGCAGAAATAAGAAATCAATGCCAGAGTTATGGAGGAATTGAAGGGCTAATCAATGGGAGGGCGTGACCATAACCCTCATTGCATGACTTTTATGAGCATAAGAATGTCATTGACACTTTCGAACATGCCAGACCTATTTGCAGGACTTTTTTCAATCTCTGGACCATATCCCAGCAAGTAAGCAAGCCTCATATATTGCAATGAACAAATTGTTTAGCTCAGAAAACAAATTCTGAGGTCTAGACTGAACTCCTCAGAAAATTCCCTCAAAACAAATTCTACACCCAGGACATCGGGGACTGGATTTATTCAAACCTGAACAGATCTGGAAAATGGCCGACGGTGTTCGCGATGGGCCTTCTCCCGCAATCAATTCCGTCTCCTCGAATCCGACGAAATCAACCTCCTCGATAAATGGATTGAGTCCGGAAAACCAAGCTGAGACGGCTGGGAAGAAACCAGAGAGCGAGAGAGATGAGGAAAATGACCCGGCCCATTAAGCATACTAACGAACTGCCCATATACGAAGCCCATTAATTTCCAGACCATTAAATTCGGTACCATTTTCATTTACTTTCGTCTAATACTGACCAGTTTTTATATATATATATATAGATTATTGTGTTCATCCTTTCTCTCTAATCAATCAATTATTCTAAGAATTATTCTACGTTCCGTCAATTTCACAACAAATTCCCTCAATTTATGACTTCTACTTCTTCAGAAAAACCGTAGTTGGCGCGGCCGCTTCATCGATTCATCTTCATTGGTCGCCGTCCATGCCGTTGTCATCTTCACAATTACTCAAGTGGTTGTCACCGTCGTAACTATCGCCTTCGGGATTGCCTCTCCATAAAATTCGACTCCTTGGGCCTAAATCGAGGAACCCCCCGGTTAAGTTACATGAATCATCTTGATTGGATATCTAATTTTGTGAAACTGACTTTCAATTGGGATTAATTGCTCAATTTCACCTGTTCATTTGTTTGTGAATTTATCTTCTTTTTTCGTCATAGTTTGTGAATTTACCCTTGTGTTAACCAATTATGTGAATATTGTGCCGACTAAAAGGAGTAATTGGTTATGCATCATCGCTTGCTTTTTTTTTCTTCGAATTCAGTTATTTAATTGTCTTCTACATAAAGCAAGTATTTTGTGAAGGTAGTAATTATCCTTCGATTATGATAGTTATGTTTGTTGCATCTGCTTATCTCATTCAATAATGTGTCAATATTAGTAGCATCTTGAGGTTTATTTGTTGTCCATGAATTTGCATTTGCTTGGACAACTTGCTATTTATAATCATTCCATTTGACAATATGCTGATAGTTTTGTTGTTTGAAGGAAGAGATATCTGCAAGGGATGACTTAGTGGGCGGTTTGTTATACACATGGGCACATAGAAATACTTCATATTTCTCTATTAAAGCCTACTGTCATGAAATTTTTTTTTTTATATAGAAATGTCATATTTGTTGAATTTATCCCATCGTTTGTATATGATACCTTAAATCAGCGGTCTCTCTCATTCTTTTCCATTTATATACTAAATTATACTCCCTCCGTCCCTTAATGTTCTTCCCATCTCTTTCCGACACATTCGCCGAGGCACGTTTTGTAACATTAATATCTTTAAATACACATTAATAAAAATTATAAAATTTTAATATTGTTAAAGCTCTTGATGAGACGAATCAAACAAGACCCCATATTACTATATTTTTTCTTAAATATTAGAAGATATGTCGAAGATTCTCTTGAAACGTAAATAGTGTCAAAATGTAGAATGGGAAGAACATTTGGGGACGGAGAGAGTATTTGAAATGGATTTACATTGAATTTTAATGTGTTGTAAACGGAAAATATTTATAAAGAAAAAAGTATTATATACTTTAAGTGCTATGATTCCTCTATGTTTAGGAAAAAGGCTTTCTTGCATTGGTACACAGATGAGAAACATGAATCATTTGGTGAGGGAGGTATTGTATTGTTTGTAGTTCTGTATGAAGGAGGCTTGTAGCACAAATGAGAAAAGTGAAGGTGTTTTCTAAGAGTTCACTTGTTGTATGTGAATGTTTTTCACAAATTTATCTATATGTATCAGTTGCATGTGAACGTTTTTCACAAATTTATTTATATGTATCAGTTTATTGAGGTTTTTGGTTTAAACCACCCGTAATTTGCCCAAATTTGCAAGGAACCACCCGTATCTTCGTTAATGATTTTAAACCACCCAAAACTTGCCTTCCGTTAACAAAGTCACACCCAAAACATAATTCTGTTAGCATTACCGTCTAAACACGCGAAAAGACCAGACCGCCCCTTGGTTTTTGTTAAAAATACACTAAAAATTGACCTTGTTACTACTGTTCATCGTCTTCAACCTCACCTTCAATGGTGACTTTGCAAACTTAGAATGACAATTCATGATTCCGGCCACCACAGCTCTAGATTCTTGAGGGGAATGAAAGAGGAGGAGAAATAGACCATAATGGGAGTGTTTAAAGTCTGGAAATCGAAGAAAAAATGGAGGAACAAGGAAGAGGCCAACCTCGACCTTCAATGGCACATCACGATTCCGGCCACCACAACTCTAGATTTTTGAGGGGAATGAAAGAGGAGAAGAAATAGACCATAATGGGAGTGTTTAGAGGTTGAAAATCGAAGAAAAAATGGAGGAACAAGGAAGAGGCCGAGCTCGACCTTCAATGGCACATCACGATTCCGGCCACCACAACTCTAGATTCTTGAGGGGAATGAAAGAGGAGAAGAAAGAGACCATAATGGAAGTGTTTAGGGAATGAAAATCAGAAAGTTTGAGTCAAAATCCGAATCGACCTAGGGCGTTTTGTGGGAGGTTGAAGACGATGAACAGTAACAAGGTCAATTTTTTAGTGTAATTTTAACGAAAACGAAGGGGCAATCTGGTCTTTTCACGTATTTAGACGGAATGCTAACAGAAATATTGTTTGGGTGTGACTTTGTTAACGGAAGGCAAGTTTTGGGTGGTTTAGAATCATTAACGAAGATACGGGTGGTTCCTTGCAAATTTGGGCAAATAACGGGTGATTTATACCAAAAACCTCCAGTTTATTTGATGATATTAATATAAATTGCAACAACTACATCATTTATCGGTCATAAAGCAATAATTTTTAGTTAGTTACCCGTACATTGTACGTACATTGTACGAGACTAACACTAGTTACCGAAGTTATAGTTCTATTAAAGACCAAATAGAATATTTGCTCTATGACCGGTATAAATTTAACTAGTGTAACTCCCGTGCCATGCACGGGTTGTTGCAGTCTATAACAAATTCATATTAACTTATACTGTATTATATTTAAAATAAATAAATTTTAAAATAAATAAATGTTGCCTTTTAAATCATAGACCTCTGGAATAGTTTATTTTTGTTTTAAGACATTATTATACATTAATAAAAAATGAAATGAGAAAACTTAAAGGCATATGTTCGGGAGGGAGGGAGCCATGACATCGCAGTTGAAGAGAAGCAGTTAAGGGGGAGGTTGGAAAGGACGTGGGAGAAAAATAAGGAAGTTACTAGCTCTACGAAACCCGTGCGATGCACGGCTCCTGGTTGAAATTTCTTAATATTTAGTTCAATTACATAATCTAATAAATTATGTCATTATTAAATTTGATTCAACTTGTATCATTGTGTTGTATCTTGAATTAGAATAGGCCGTCAAATACATCAAGTATTACTATGTATCATGGTTTGGTCTTTATTTTTGTTTCTTAAATTTGTGGGGTTATAATATATAATTTGTAAGGAGTTGGTCCAATTACATGATTTCTTCTTCAATCTGGTTAGTTGTGTTCTTCTCTCTTCACCTATACTCACATCGTTATTTCTGGATTCATTGCCTACGTTATTCCTTTAGAATTTGGTTTCGTAAGCTCCAAGAAGGATATGATGTTGTCGGCTTGTCGCACGACCCCTGTGTGAGAGTATTTTGTTGCACTCCTGATGATTAAGTGTTCGTATTACAAGGTGATGTATAATTTTTGTGTGAGATTGAAATTAAATAACAAAGAAAGATGAATAAACCGGAAAAACAACAAAATTTTAAAATTAATATTTTATTTGTCAAGGAATTTTTGCATATCTTTTCTAATGAAATAAATGTCTAAACGAAATAAAAATAATTATTCTCACTCATCCATATAAATATATAGCCATTATAACTTTTAATATATTTTATTCTTATCCATTTTTTAAAAATTTGTACGCATCTTTCCTTTTGAATAAGTTAATTAGAGAAATATATATACTAATTGTGATTTATTAATTGTATTTTAAAAAACATTTGCTAATTATGATTTATTCTAATTGTTTTGGATCTATATTTCTCGCAACTCCAATTAATAATTGAATTGTAATGCTGACAACGATCTTGACTATGGTGACGCTGATGGCGGTCAATCAGAAGATGTCAAGAGCTAGATCAAGATCTGATTGGGATCAGAGGACTTCGAAGAAGATAAATCTAGGTTGTAGGTTTTGATGAGTCACTCGAGGATTTGGTCTTCGACCGAGAAACAAAAATAAAATAAAACTTAGACATAGGATTAGGATTAGGGAGCCTCTCTATAGGGCAAATCCGACGCTTCGATGACAGGAGGGGGGGGGGGGGGGGGGGGTTACGTCATCGAACTTGAAATGCCAATAATGATGATTGAAGATGGGAACCGAGATACCTGAAATTCCGAATTCAATCAATAAAGAAGAAAGGAAAAGGCAAGTCATATCTGTTTTTTGTTTTCAATTTTTAAAATTGAAATTAAAACAAAATTCATTACTAAACTCATTAATGCTAATCCAAGAGGTCAAATTTATATTATATTAGACTAGGCACGGGTTGCCCTGCTACGCAGAGCTCAATTATTTATTTAAATATATTTTTACTATGATATATTAATTATATATGAAATGCAATAATTTATATAGATTTATGGATTTATCAAGCTTCATGTTCCCGCGTGGAAATTATAGATTTTCGTATGTGATTTAATGTAATTACACATTATTTTTTATATTTTTGTTGTTGTTATCGAATTTGTCAATATTTGTAGTTATAAGTATTTTTGACTTCCTGATATTTATGTTTGTAGTAATTTTGGAACATTATATTGGTTCATATATATAATTTTATGGAAATGAGTCAAAAGTCTCAACCTTCAACGATTTGCGTGCAATCAATGAAATTCGACTACATAAATTTTATAATACGAATATGATAAAAGTTAAAAATTACAGTGGTGAAGCTGTATTTTTAATTTAATAGTCATTCTTTTTAATCATTAAAAACCCAACATGCAAAAATAAATTTTTATGAGAACTATTAAGGTTTAAGAATGAAAGATTAGAAGTATTGATTGTGGTGGAGATAAATATCAATTACATTAATTTTTAACAAAAGACAATCAACCTTTTAAAATATAAGAAGATAAAATTTTAGATATTAAATTAAATAAAATAAGAATTAGAATAAGATAATTAATAATGAAAATAAAAAGACTTAATTGGATTTAGAATTAATCAATAAGACTTAATTGGATTTAGAATTAATCAATAAGACTTAAATGGATTAGAATTAATGACAATTAATTAATAAAAATGAAAAAGCCTAACATAAATATAGTATTAATTAGGTATCGATTTCATTCAATTCGTTCGTTGGACAACTAACTTTTATATAGATAAGATTTGAGGCGTGGAGGGAGAAGTTACACGAAGAGGAGAAGAGAAAGATAGATATACGTCTCACTCAAAGATGCTGCCAGATGTTAGAAAAATAGCGTGTGTCAAGTGGCTCATTCTTTTCTACATATTTGTCTTCTAGTTTAATATATTAAGGCAGATTATGTACAACTGTATATCAATAATGATTTAAAAACTAAAGCCACACTCTTTCTTCTTTGCAAATCCTTTGTTGTAAGAAGGTCATCATAATGATGAGATCGAAATGCTGTCACAACTCACAACCGCCCATTTTGAGTACACATACAATGCCACATGGAAAGCCAATTTTCACTCACACATGCTCATAACCCCGAATGCATGTGAAATTACAAACCATTGTTGTCAATTTATAAAGTTCCCTGAGCACTTTACATTGCACAAATTCACAGCAGAGCATGCATACACTGTTGAGATTTTATTTTTACAACAACACGCATGGATTAGTGATACTCGTGTCACTCCACCCTTTCTTCATCTTTGTCAACCTCTTATGGAGGATGAACGATCATATTCTCAAGCGCTGGTAGGATTCCCATATGGATCTAACCTTCACGCCATCCATATTAACCCACTTTCCTCCAACCCTCAAACTACCAATGAAGATTTGCTCTCCATCACGGCTCCTTATGTTCTGGGTCCTAACACCTCTATTACTAATGTCCAAAATGCAGCCACTACAGTAGACCCTCAAAACTTCCCTCCCATAAACCATGTACTACTACCTGATGAAGAAGTTGAAGTGCCTACTTCTCCTGTGTTGAACGAGCACATGCAAGAAGATCTCATGCAAAACCAGGAGGACCTGGATGAACTTCCTGAAGATCAGATCCTGCAACAAGAGGAGCAGTACCTACTAAACCTAGAAGACAATCTCACTCATCTCATCTTCCTTGGACTGGTGATAAGGGATGTAGATGGCCTAGAAGAACCTATGAATGTGGCGAATAGGGCAAAGCACAACTGGAAAAATGTCTAAAAAATCAAAGGTGATGTTCAATTTCACCCTATGGGTAATAACTAGATTGTCTTCCAAATTGCAAATAGAGAAGATAAAGATCTGGTTTATGATAGGAGGCCATACAAAATAGGTGGAAAAGTGATTGTAGTAAGGCCTTTCAGCATGGAGTTTAACTCTCACTTTCAGGTTCTTACTAACATAGACGTGTGGATGAGAATCCCACTTCTCCCATTCTATATGGCTAATGACTACTAGAAAAAACTTGAATAGCCATATATTTCTAGGGACGGAGCACAGCCGTGGCTAATTAGCCATGGGAAAGGGGACGGAAACAAACTTGTCATCGCTGAAAAATATAGGGATGCAGGATAGCCACGGTTGATTAGTGGCTAAAAACAGGGACGTATTTCGTCACGGCTGGTCCGTGACTATTTTTCAGCCATGGTATTTGGGGACGGTTGAGGAGTGGGTAGTCATATATTGTTTTAGCTATGATAAGTTCGCCATGACTAAGTAGGGGCTAATGTTTTAGACCAACACTCTTATTGATTTAAATATAATTAATATAGTAAAAACATTACATTTTGATTATCTTATAGAGAAAACTTTATCTTTTGTACACAAAGCTTCTTCTTCTTCTCGCATTCGTATTTTATTTTGTTTTCCTCATCTTGTTTACGTTTCTATATCCTTTGTTTTTGCGTGAGATGATTTTGTTGATTTTTTGTATTCAGGTGTTCTTGTTCTCTTGATTGCTCTGTTCGCTAATCTAACACATCGATTATCATTCGTTAGCTTGTTTCTCCTTCATTCTACCTATGGATCTAGGTTTTGCTTCTATTTTCTTTGTTTCACCAGTTCATCCCCCTGTTTCTCTCCAATTTGAGCTTATTTGTTGAAGTATTACGATGATTCGTGTATAATGAAGCAGTTTTTATCTCAAATTTGATGAACATCATCGATGAACTATTGTTGATTATGTTTAAGCTTTGATAAAGCTTAATATCATACTTCCGAGGTAATTAATGAACATGTACAAGACATATGATGAACGTTAATAATACTGTTAGTGAACATATATTGGACATTTTAAAAACTGAAGATGAATCTTTAGTGATGGGATGAACATTTAGAAGAATTGTGATGAACATTTATATCGGATTTGATGAACATTTATAACGGATTTGATGAACAACAGTAATAGAAGTGATGAACATTCTATTGGACATATAATGAACATAGACAGTATTTGTGATGAACTTTTATAAAACATGTGATGAACGTTGAATGCAGTCTTAATGAACTTTTAATACTGATTTGATGAACTTTGTTCTAGATGTGATGATCATTCACAGCATTTTAATGTGTAATGAACATTTTCAGGATTTGTGATGAACATTGATAAGTAGTTTGATGAACATTGATAAGTAGTTTGATGAACATTGATAAGTAGTTTGATGAACATTGATAAGTAGTTTGATGAACATATGTTTAATATCTGATTAACATTTTTCTAGGTGTTGATCAATCCAATGCCAATGGTGTAGTTTCTATTTCTCCTGGAAATACGAAATACTTTTTACCATTATGTGAAGATTCTTACAAGCCATATGTTGGTCAAGTGTTTGCTTCAATTGAAGATGGTATTGAATTCTATAAAAAATATGCCATCAGGGCAGGCTTTAGTGTACGTATCATGTCAGGGACTAGCACTAAAGATGTGAACAAAGTTCCAATTTGGAAGTATCTTTGTTGCAGTAGGCAGGGATATATGAAAGTAGATGGAAATACTGCAGATGACTCAACTTCATCAAAAAGGAAGAGGAATTCAGATAGATGTGGTTGTGTTGCTAAATTAGCACTTCACTATCTTAGTCATGATGGCTATTCTGTTAAGATTTTTGAGGAGCGTCATACACATTATATGGTTGATGAATCACAACGACATCTTGCCAGGAGTAACCGGAAATTGACTGCATTCCATGAAGACTTTATTATTAATTGTATCAAGTCCAATATTGGGACTAGCAAAGCATTTAAGATGTTCAAGAATTCGGTTGGATCTTACGCAAATGTTGGTGCCTCGCTGGTTGACTTCAAGAATTTTAACCGAGATCTCAATGCGTATATTGTTGGTTGTGATGCTCAAATGGTAATTGATAGCCTTTTCCGCAAGAAAGAGAGATGTGAGGCTCTCTATTTTGAATACTATGTCAATGAGCATAATCAACTAACTCGTTTATTTTGGGCTGATCCGATTGCACGCAAGAGTTTTTCATTCTTTGGTGATGTAGTGACTGTTGATGCAACATACAAATCAAATAGGTATGTTGATGAACATTCTTACCTGTTTAGGAGAATTTTTCTAAGTAGTTATGTTGAACAATGTTAAATTTATTAATGAACATTCCTATTTGTTTTGGTGAACAATCATTGTAGTTGTGATGAACTATGTTTTATTTATTGATGAACATATAAAAATTTATTGATGAACATTGCTAGTTTATAGATGAACATTCATACAAGTTTTGATGAACACTGTTAGATTTATTGATGAACATTCATACCAGTTGAGGAACATTCTTATCCCAGTTTTGATGAATATTGTTATCAGTAATGATGAACAAATAATACAGTTTTGATGAACATTATGAGTTTTCGCTTTTTGTTTTCAGGTATGATATGGTGTTTGTTCCTTTCACTGGAGTTGACAACTACAAGTGCTCAATCACCTTTGCATTTGGCTTATTGTTGAACGAAGATATTCCATCTTATGTGTGGTTGTTTGATCATTTCAAAAAGGCAATGGGACATGAACCTTTTGTTATTTTGACTGATCAAGATGCTGCTGTCAAGGCTGCTGTTGAGGAGGTTTTTAGCTCAAGTGTTCATCGTTTTTGCATGTGGCACATAATGTTCAAAGTGCCCGGTAAGATTAAGGTTGAACCAGAGCAAAATAAAGATTTCAGGGATAGATTCAATGCTATTGTTTGGAGTGATGAGATTACTCCTGTGGATTTTAAGGAGCTTTGGCATGGTATTATAGATGATTTCAATCTTCAAGACAATGTTTGGCTCAAGACAATGTTTGATCTACGACACTTATGGATTCCCGCTTTCTTTCAAAATGTCCATATGGGTGGCCTGCTTAGAACAACTTCGAGGTCTGAATCTCAGAACTTCTTCTTCTCACATTTCATTGGCTCATCATCATCCCTTATAGTGTTCATGTTGCAATTTGAAAATGCAATTGATTCTCAAAGACATACTCATCGTAAGCATGACTTTGAATCTTCCACTCGCCGTCCTACTCTCAAGACACCGACCCAAATGGAAGTTCAGCTTTGTGACGTCTATACACTGCCTATTTTTGATGATTTGCAAACTCAACTTCTCTCATCTGCCTATGATTGTGCCTTGGTTAATTCTCTCACAGAGGGTGATGTCCATTACTATCGTGTTCGTGGACATTTTGAGAAATCATTTGTGGTTCAGCACTTACCATCCACAAATGAATATAAGTGCTCTTGTAATAGGTTCTTGCAGATAGGTCTTCCATGCTGTCACATGATATTGGTAATCAGATGTGTTTGTCCACCTTTGGATGTGAAAATGCCTGACCAATATATATTACCACGATGGAGTAAGAGCACAACATTGAAGCCAACTTTTGAAATTGATGGTTTAGTATTTAAAGAATCTGTTGAGATGGATGAGAAGAAGCTTTTAGTGTATGATGTTATGTCTGAGATACATAGTATTATCAATGAAATTGAGCATGATTCTGATCAATTGAAAGACTTGTTGATTGTTCTAAAGGAGAAGCGTGAGTTGTACAGTTCATCCATTCAGGCTGAGTCGTCTTCTATGAGTAACATCAAGACTCCTACAAAAAGCAGAGAGGCAAGATTTGAGAAGTTTGTTGGTCCTTTACCAAATACAATATCTGTCCTTCCACCTCCACAATCAAAGAACAAAGGAAGGCCAAAAACATCACGTTTGAAAAGTACAATTGAGAAAGTTAGATTGAATTCTAACAAGGTGAAGAAGTGTTGTTCAATATGTTTGAAATCCGGACACAATCGCTCTACATGTCCTGAGAATACTTCAACAAGTGTTTGAAGTTAGATATAATTCTAAAACTATCATTTAGGTCTTTATGTGTAAATCTAGTTTTGGTGAACATTTGTAATCTACTTGGTGAACAATTATATATAATCTGGTGAACAACATGGGTAAAATTGATGAACATCGATTTCAAATTAGATGAACTCTCTCTGTTAATGTGGTGAACTTGTTGTGTTAATTTGATGAACTTTGTATTTAAGCTCGATGAACATTCATTATTAATATTATGAATATTTGTGAAAAAGACAAGTAAAATTACTTATCATATTGATGAACTTTTGAGATTAACGTCAATGAACATTCAGTGTTAATATGATGAACTTTGGCTAAATATTCAATGAACATTCACAGTTAAGCTGATGAACATTGTTCAGTGATTTGATGAACATTGTTCAGTGATTTGATGAACATTCTGTAATATATAGATGAACAAAAGAATCCTTGTACTCATTGTCAAACTTCTACATTGTGCATTTTCCATTTACCCATTCTATAAGTTGTGGGTAAGCATTGTTGAATCTGTTGGTTAACAACTCTGAAATGTACTTGACCCTTATCATGTCCATTTGCTTATTGTCACCTTTCTTCAAAGAAGTTGTAAAATTTGTCAGCCCCTCCCCAAAGTACGTTTCCATGTGTCGCATGGTATATATACCACAATCCTGCTTGTTCTTGTCATCTCTCCAGTACATTGAAAGACGTTCAGCTTTGACCTTTTTCTCGTCTTCGAATAGAGCTGCTTTGGCTTCCATGCCATGCTTCCTTAGAAATTCCACAAACACTGCTCTCTGTAAAATAAAAACACAATAATATCAAACATATTGAAAAACAATGATGAACATACTTAAAACATACAGTTATATGATGATGAACATACAGTTATATGATAATGAACATACTGAAATATAATGATGAACATTACCAAATAAACAGAAGAACAATATACAGTATTAAAACTTACCATCACTTTAGGAACGTTGTTATATTTCACAAGCTTCTTGCCTTGAACACTGGAGTTATCAATGATATCTATTCTTGGGTTCTTGAGATTGAAAACAATGCAGTAATAGTGTTCACTCTGGTATATTGGGAAGACAAACTGCACAGTGAACTTCCTTTGTTAGTTTGATGAACAAGTTTAAAAAATATAGTGAACATGTATAGATAGTCTTATGAACAAGTTTAAACAACACAGTGAACATTTGTCTATAGAGTGGTGAACCTTTATAGATAAGTTTAATAGAATACTTACCAACTGAATATCATTCAATTTGTGAAGTGGCAGTCTTGCTAACTGAGTTTCCATTTCACCATTGAAGAATGTGATTGAATCTTTTAGTTCAAAACCCACCATAGTCGGGACAGACTTTTATAAAATATCAAAAGATTCCGTTAGTTATGTTTCCACATGTTAATGACAAAATTGTTCATATAAAAAATTCCTACCGTTGTATCAATTGAAGCAAAGAATCTAAGAGGTTTTGATTCATCTCTTTCTTCCTCTTTGAGATTAAGCAAGTGTGCCCATGCGTCAATCACATTGCTTTCAACATATTGATTGTTTTGCATGCTCAGAAAGTCATTCTTCTTGAAATTTAAATGCCCCACGCTGAAAACAATGTCCCTGAAACAAAAAATGAAGATCATCTAGAACAGAATTAATGAACAAAATGTGACAAGGTGATGAACATTTATAAAACCAGTGATGAACTTTAGAAGAAAACTAATTAAACTTTTCTTACTCTAGGTGTGTTAAATCTTCCAACATCCAGCTGCTGAGTTTCATTTCTAGAGCAGTTGGTTTATCTTTGATGTCCACAATCCTTTGCTTGTATGGAGATTTGTTTGCCCAAGAAATTAGTCTCTTTCTTTTGATTACTTCTGGGTCATTCTCACTCCCCGTCTTCCAAACAAACATTGTTTTCTCAGTTAGTGCCTGAATATGATTGATGAACATATGTGAGAAGTTTGATGAACATAAGTGAGAAGTTTGATGAACATGTATAAGAAAGTTGATGAACAAATGATGATAAAGATCACCTTCTCAACCTGCTCCTCTGTCTGTTTTCCTTCACTCTCCACCTTGTCCTTTCCCTTTTCTTTCCTCTTCTCCTCATCATCTTGCCTCACATCTTGGGCTTCTATTTCTTCCTCTTGAACAGGAACCACCTCTTGAACTTGTACACTTTCCTTTTCTTTTAGTTGTGGTTCAGGAACCACCTCTTTGGATTGTATTTCCATCCCTTGTACTTGTTCCTCAACTCCTTCTTTCCCGCCCCTGTCCTCAGATTGTGTTTCCATTTCCTTCCCTTGTTCCATCCTTTCCACCTCCACACTTTCTGGTTCCTTTCCTTGTTCTTTCTCTATCTGTAATTAGAAATAATGATGAACATAATTCAATTATTTGATGAACATTGATAGAACAATTGATGAACATTTATAAGCAAAATATGTACCTCATTCTCTTTCTCAATTCTTTGTTCTTCCATCCTCACCTCATCACCTATAGGATCAATTTTCTCGACTGTCTCGTCAACATTGCTGTTAACAACAGGAGTACTTTCAACGATATCTTCAGAGTGCGTGGTAGCTGCATCCAACCTCTTTTGTCTTTCAACCACTGATTTAGGAATCTACAATTGAAATAAAGCACAACAAGTTATTACACATAAAAGCATAGATAGTAACTGAGAGTTAAGAAGCCTTGTATATTACCTTGAATGAAATTTTCCTCTTGTACTGTCTTGTGGTTTCTGTTGTCACATCAACTACCACTGGAGGCATCTCAGGTGATCTTGTAGTTTCTTCTGGCGGATCAACTACCACTGTAGGCCTCTCAGGTGATTGGGAGAATATTCCCAAAGAGAAAGATGGAATATCTGAAATGTAATCTCTAGCAATGCTTCGACAAGTCTCACCAATGACTTCATCTGGTGTCTTCTCTGGAACTTCATCTTCAGCTTTCACAACATAACTCTTCTTGGCCTTCATAGTTCTCTCCACTTCTTCCAAACATTTAGATGCCTCGCGCCAAAACTGTTGCTGGGTCAATGTCTCTTCGTCTTCCTCTGTTTGATGTGGTTGCTCTGCATTTTCTTCATCATCCCTCACATTTAGCATTCTTTCAATAGCTTCATTCACCTTCTTGAACAAGCTATTACTTGCTATACGTGAGGGAGCCTGCTCAATTCTTCCCAAGAAGTTTCTAATCTTGGTAGCAAGTTCTTGTCCCTCTTTTATATGGTCCTCTAAGAAACCCTGTTTCAATATTAAACAATGAAACATTAATGAACAAGAAAATAAATAATAGTGAACCAATAAAGCAAAATTGATGAACATTGTTCAGAAATTTGATGAACATTGTTTAGAAACTTGATGAACATTGTTCAGAAATTTGATGAACGTTGTTCAGAAATTTGATGAACATTTTTCAGAAGTTTGATGAACATTGTTCACAGATGTGATGAACATTATTACAAAATTTGATGAACAGATAGAGACAATCTGATGAACATATAAAACAATGTTGATGAACTTTCATAAGGAATTTGATGAACACATATTTGAAATCTTACTAGTAAACTTGCATCTTCAGTTGCTTCTTCTTGTGAATGATATAAGGCGGATGGACTGTCTCTTATGTTTGCAGCATTGTTCACATCATCTTCTGTAAAAATTGGAGGATCTCTGACATAACCCTTTCCAAATCCACCAATCTTGATCTCTTCTGCCTCCCTAGCCCTCAGCATGGCTGCATCCCAATTAACAATTATTGGAAACTCTCTCTCATGTTCAACATTCTTGAGAATAACACGATCAAAATATATCAACTGCAAGCAAATAAAGTAAATGAGTAAATATTAGTTTGATGAACATATAATGATATGATAATGAACAAAATGATTAAAATTGGTGAACACTAACTTGTAGTAGAAGGATTGGTCCTCTGAAAAAACTAGCATTTGTTGTCCTATCAAAAGACTCCTTTGTCTTTATTAGAAGGTCAACTAGCAATTTTGACCAGTCGTAGTGATTAATCATCTCGGTGCACTCAAGGTAATGAAGAATATTATAATTCAATCCACCATTTGGCTGACTGTCCATAATGGTTGCAACAAGCAACATCATGAAATTTCTCTTGAACCACTCTCCAGGTACTACAGTTTTTATCAAAAGCTCTGCGACATGTGATGCATGAATCTTTGAGGCGTCACGCAACTTGACATCATTCAATTCAGTGTCGATTTCCAGTGGAAATTGATTCCTGAACCTTCGGTGAAGATCTTGATATTGTAAATCCTCATGTTCAGTAAATGTTCTCTTCAATTCTATTTGCATCCCACCAACAGGAATTCCAAGGTAGTCGTGAACATCTTGCGTTGTAATTTTGTGCCTCACTGACTTGGCAAGCTTCATTGTGCAGGATACGACATTAAAGTTCTTCAACAACCAGTGACTGATTTTAGCTGGAAGTTTGTCCACTTTCCATTTAAGCAAGCATCCAAATCCCAACTCTACTATGCAGCTTTTTTGAATTGGACTCATTCTAGCCAAAGTTGAAACCAGAAGCGCTGGAGAACTTCTACAATTTTGAGCTGGGAACTGCTTCTTGATGCTTTCAGTCACTTTTTCTTTCCCTTTCCTTGACTGCACAATTTCAGACTTGTTTGTCCTGGATGCTTGTTCTGGTTGGTCTTCAACATCTCTTATTACAATTCCCCCGCTAGGCCTTTTCAAGTTCTTCATTATTTGTGTTACAGGAATTTCTGGGCTGTACAACTGAATCTCTTTTCCCTTGGTCTGAGAACAGTGTATCCTTTGGCTACTTCTTTTTCTCTTGCTTGTTGTAGCAACTACTTTCTTGGATTTTGCCATCTTATGTTTAGGGGATGCTATAACATTAAAAGTAACTTATTAGTATAAAGACATGTACAAAGCCGATGAACAAAATTAAGGATCATGGTGAACAATATCAAACAAGATGGTGAACATATTGAAATACAATGATGAACATTATTAAAATACATATGAACTATATATGAGAGGAATGATGAACATTATTAAACATTCTGATGAACATTATGAAGAATTGTGATGAACAAAGAAAAAAGAGTTGATGAACATTAGTTACCATGAACTGTTTCTTCCTCCTGTTGTTGTTCTTGGGATGACAAATTTCTTTGTGATCTGTCATTTGATTTTTTGCTTCTTATCTCTGTAATATTGAACATACAAGTTATATATTGTGCAAAAATACAAAGTTTATAAAGAGGATAATATTCAATAACAAGATTTATGATAACAGATAAGAGAAATCTGATGAACAATCTTAAGACATATGATGAACTTTTATAGGCAATGAGATGAACAATCACAAAATTTTTGGTGAACATTGAAAAGAAATCTGGTGAACGTATATACAAGATACGATGAACAAATACAAGATATTTGATGAACATTTAGATGTACTGTGATGAACATGTATTTTGATGAACTTTGTTAGGAACTTTGATGAACATATATACAAGATCTGGTGAACATAGAGTAAAAACACAGTCATGATCAAAATAATGACCACTCAGTACATACAAATATACTTTTCACACTCAGTACCTTAAAATAAAACATGCATGTAGCGAAATCTAACATGTCAAAGCAAAAACCTAACTCCAAATACCAGATTATACTCCATACCTCTTGGTACTTGGCTTCTCTGAGATTCTGCCATTTTAAGTAGCGAGTTGATGGATTTTGGTGAACGACGGAGTGAAATGAAGAGAAATCAGTGAGAAATCACAGGAAAAAGCATCGTATACGCTAAAATTAGGGATTAAACACCATACCTCTTCCTTCGCTGTTCTTCTGTGAGCCAGACATCGCGAAATCTGTAGGAGTATGTAGTTTTTGATGATAGGCGAGAGAAAACGAAGTGATTTCGTTGAGAAATCGAAGAAAAAGCAAGCGAGTAGGAGGATAGGGTTTGATCGCCTTTGCGAGAGAGGTTTTCTGTGGAAGTTTTGAGAAGAATGGGAAGAGACGGTTTTCGCTCCAATTTTGAATCACGCTGGAACGATGTATCGCGTGTGTTTCACACAAAAAGCTAGCGAGTAGGAAGTTGCCAGTGTGGGAGGTGAGAGAGATCTGGGCCGTTAGATCAATTCGAATGAACGGTCCCCGTTCATTCTCATTTATCACTTAAGGGGCTGTTATGACCAGATTTTGACCCTTGTTTTAATTAGAACTTTGATGATATCATCCTCAAAATAACAAAGATTAAGAAATATCAATTAATCAAACATAAACGAATAAACATTGGGTTCTAACATCGAAAAATGTCAATTACAAATAAATTTTATAATATAAATGTACGAATATTAGACTAATTAATACGTAAAATATCATCATTAGATTTAATACTTCACAAATTTATTGTGTAAAAGTTTGTCTATATAAATCAAATATATATGATAAAATACAAATATTATGCCCAAATATTAGACTAATTAAATCAAAATTTAAGTTGAATGTAGTAATTAAAATAAAATACAAATCATGTACTAATAGTGAGTATATACTTAAATGAAATAACAAAGTGTATGAGATTTCAAGTGAATCTCAGCCATCCTTTCTTTTTCAATCTAATGGCTAAGAATGAAGATCCGTGTGATGTACAACTAACCAATCAAAAGTTTACACACATCTCCACTCATTGTAATCTCATCCGTTCATTTCCTCAATCAAATCATATCCACAGTTTTACACCCCTTCACTTAATTTTTAGTCTCTCCATCTCTAAGCTCTCCCTCCTCCTGCTCTCTTTCTCTGAAGAAGCCAAGTCAATCACCATTGTAGAAGCTTGAATCAAGCTTTTGGCATCCCCGAATCAGCCTATTCGAGTCATCAAATAGCATACCGAGCCGTTCACATGTGTTGGGCCCCTAGAGATGAAGTCATTGTGCAAAAATTGCTGAGCTCGTTTAAACCATCGACGGTCAACTCCGGTTTCCTCCTTTGTTGAGCCTCCTTCTCTGACGTCCTACTCCGGTTCCCCTTTACTCGTTTCACCCACCGGCGATAGATCATCCCGGCGCTCATCTTCGTAGGTTTCTAGATCGCTAGTTTAGTTTTTCTTTTCTTGTTTGGTAGATCTAGTTTAGGATTTCCAATGTTAGTTCAATCAAGATCTGTATTTTGTATTGAATTATGAAATAAATATTGAGATTTGTTTCTGTAATTATGATGTCTTCGGTGTTTTGGTTTTTGTTATTAATAATAGTGCTATTGGACTTTATTTACTACTGAGAATAAATACGAAGTAAAATACAATAATTATTTATATATATAATAAATAAATACTCTATAACAATAATGATAATGATTTAAAAAATTAATTAATTTTGGAATAAATAGGAAATACGGAGGAGCTAAAATAGATTAAAAAGAATATATGAATTATAATACTTAGCCATGAACTGTCAATGAAACTCGCGTGGCGATTAACCCATGCAACAAGCGTGGCAAAAGCGTAGCGAAGTGGCCACGGACGTACCCATCGCTAAATCCCATAGCGAATAGCCACGGATGATCCGTCCCTACATTTTGCTACGACCGATATAGCCATGTTTTTGGCTTTCCGTCCCTAAATGCGTGGCGGATGCTCATTTCATGGCCTATCCGTGGCTGTTCTCATAGCCCATCCGTAACTTACCATGGCTAAATTTACATGGCTATTCAAGTTTTTTCTAGTAGTGGGGATGCAGGGTTTACAAATATTATCCGGAGAAACAGATTGCGCACTCTCCTGAAGGTTGATGAGATCAATAATGCAAGATTCAAGGGCAAATTTGCTAGAGGACTTATCAATGTTCCAGTAGGGCAAACGGTGGATCTGGAGTATATTCAGATTAGGCATCATGATCGATCGCTCTTAACCCACAGTGTATACTATGAAGGCTTCTCTGAAGGGTGCAGTGGTTGTACCTCGCTTTACCATTCTTATGCTGAATGCCCCATCATAAATAGAGCAACAAATGTTCACCTCACAAACCTGATCTCCTCGCAAAGAGATGCTCATCTGGCTTTTGAGCAAACTGGTAGACTTCTATGGGGGAGTTCCTTTTCAAACCTATTTCACCCTAACCCTAATACACAAAATGCAACAATTGGGCAAGCATGGCACCCCCAACCTTTACTGGAAATAGAGTTTCCATCCCAATTCTGCCTCCAACACCACGCCTAAACATCATATCTAATACTCAGTCCATTGATAACCAATCCCACAACATGTTGAACATTCCTTTCTTAAACCCATATCATGCCCCTCGCCAACCTCGACCTGCTGTAAGAACTGGTTTTCGCCAAAGCACTTTGCCTCCCCTCAAAGAGGCCTCAGGAGAGTCATCTTTTCACTCTACATTTCATCCTCCCTCCAATAACACAATCAATCAGAAGTTTGGAACTATTGTCATCAAGTCTGTAGAAGATCAAGAAGGCAATGCTGAGACAAAATACTCATCTTCCCCAGACAACAACAGCTCTACTAACATGAAAAAACGTAAGTCTACTGAGAAGGAAAAAGCAGTTGCTTATGAGTAAGTCTTTCAGTAAGTTTGGTACTAATAGTGATGAGGTTGTGTTGATAAATAACACCCTTGTGGGTTCAACCGTGTGCTGTTGCACTTGTTTTGTTAGGATACTTCCTATTTATCTTTCTATTTTTGCTAGTAGGAAGTGCAGTATGTTTTTCTTATGGTATGACAATGCTATATGCATATGTAATGATCATGGTTGGTGTAACTCTTATGAACTCAGGACAATGCAATAAGGTAGGCAATCTATGTTTATGGTTTACTTCTATGGTCTTTATTTTGATTATGTTGCTTGGTTAACTCTAAATATTGCATATGTGATACATATGTGCTTTAGACTTAATAAGCACTTAATAGCATATCAGATTACTTGTTCAGATTGCTTTGATTATATGGTAAAACAGAATACCAACTTTTACATTGTTCATTTGATTTAAAGCTTGGATTTTTGTATAGATGACAATGTCAGCTATGATAGATTGACCATGACTTATTCATTGGAACCTTATGAAAATATATTGCCTATTCACTTAAGATCTGTCACCAAATTTAGTAATAATAAAATTCCAACAATTTGTGTTTTTAAGAGAACGATCTCTCCATTTTGCATCTTCTATAAAAAGGAGAAATGTCATCAAATCAATTACACAATTTATCACGATTACTATTCTACTATTAGGCCTATTATGAATTCAAACTTTAGACAAATTATTATGACTCCAGAAGATTGGCAAAGTGATAATTATGTTGTTCTGTTGCATTACAAGAAGCACAATAAAAAAAAATCTAACTAAAAAAGATTAGAATCTCTCTTCTTTCTCACTCTAAAAATACGCTCTGTATTCTTCTAGGTTCTTCTACCCTCCGCCGCTTCACCGCCTTGTACATAACCATGATCTCGTAATCGGAATCCACCAGCCCTCTGGCCTTGGCCATGGCTCAAGTAGGTCTTCTTTACTCTTACTCTTCTCCCCCAAATCTCTATACCAAAACTCTGTCAAAACTATATACCACAACTTTGTCCAAACTCTTGTCCAAAATCATGATCAAAACTATGGAGATTTCCACAGTTACAACTTTCTCTGTTTTTCTCTTTGGTTCTTCTATCAAAATTGGGAGGAATTGGCAGACATAGACAAGGAATATAACCCCGCTGACGACAACAACCATGGCTCAGGTAGGCTCTTTTTCTCTTTACTTTCTTCAATCAAAATATGTGACCAAAATCATGTACACATCTCAGATCTAAATCAAGTTCAAAACTATGGCAAACATTCCTGTCAATCTTGTTCTCTCTTTTACCTTTTTCATCAGTACAGGAAACAAATTGAAGACTCCTTAAAACCCTACGAGTTCGATCAAATCTCAGGCATCCCTTCTTTTCAATTTCTAGGTTATTCTAACGTTTTTGAGTTCAATCATGATCATGATCAGTTTCAAATTCTTGATCAAATCCTTGTTTCTCGCCTCTTCATGTTGAGTTACGATGCTGAATTTTGTAAGAGTTCTATGTCTTTTTTTATGCCTGATATTTGCTATGATTTCATCAAGTTCCCTAATCTTAACAATTGTATTTATCTCAGTTCTGTATATTGCCTTGCCTATGTTACTGATATGCACTGTAAACCCTCTGGATTTATTCATGTCTCAGGTAGTTCTCCTTTTCCTTTTCTCTTCTCTTTCAACAACTATAATCACAACCATGTCCAAACCCTTGATCAAAACCATATTCAAAACTGTGGAAACTTTGATTGGAATATTGTTGTGGCCTATTTTTTGATTGTCACTGTTGCTCTCTATTTGAACATTCATTGAAGCTCTATGGGTATGTCAAAAACACTGGTATGTTATTCATCCAATTTTTGATGTGTCTCTACAACCATGATCACAACCGTGTTTACAATCAAGCTCAAAACTGTGACAAAAACTATGTATCATGTACTATTATGCTGGCTATTTTTTTAAAATGTTTTGGGAACTCCATTTCTCATATCAATTGTATGTTGCCTTGGTCTCTGTATTCTATTTGCTATATGAATCATAATAATAGGACTAGTGAGTGGCATATAATGTTTTACTGGTGTTTTAGGAGAATTATCCTCTTCTTCTATAAATACAGTAAGATCCTTTACACCCAATTGTCAAATTATATTTTGTTGTCTGACAACACAATTTGGTATCAAACTCTTAGTTTTTATAAGCTCAAATTACATACTTATGATTTTAATGTAGAAACACTTTCTCCCGTGAGTATTAACCATGAAGTAGGTGATTTCATTTTCCTCTTTTATCACAACACCAACATCTACAATCATATTTCAGTTTACATTCATAACCAGCACTTTGTTTTCATAGATAATTACAGAAATTTTGTCAGCTATTACAGTTTTAATCCCAAATGGTTTTGGTCAATTTATGATAATTTAGGTTGGAAAGTCTACCATAAAAACCATAATTCTTACGGTTTTCTTAATGGCATCTATATACTGCATTGTAATAAGAATAGTTTTGACATGTTTCTTCCCGTTAACAGTTATTATCAAAATAGTGGCAGCGTTACTAACGAGCTCGACAAACCTAAATTGTTGCATCTTTTCAATCTTAATGGTTTAAGTCATATTCATTATAGCAATTTAAAGGGATGTTTTATCTTTGCTTGTATAGATAATAATCAAACGATCCCTTTTTGTTATGATTTTCATGATGTGTGTAGTGTGGAGTTTAATACAGACTATAACAATCCCTTTTTCCACTCTTCTAAAAATTATGAGATGTCCAAAACCGCTAATATATTTTCAAATAGTTTTTATGAATATAGCCTATTGGAATTGTAGAGGGGTGCGTCGACCCCAGTTCTGGACTGAAATGTCCTATATTAGAAAGAATCACGCTTTGGATATGCTTTGTTTAGCGGAAACAAAATTTAATGAACCTCTGAGTAACCAATTCCTGGCAAACATTGGTTTTAAAAAGGTATTCATATCACCGACAGATGGGAAAAAGGGAGGCCTTTGGTTATTATGTACTAATTTTATCAAGGCTAATTACTTAAATTTCAAATTTCATAGCAATAATACAATTGTTACAGTATTAGTTATGATGAACCTTCTAAAAATTTTGTTATGATTTTCATCTATGCTCCTAGTAGAGAACCCCAAAAACACGACTACTGGAATTTTATAGCGCAAATTATAAATTCACACATATAACCGGTTTTACTAATGGGGGATTTTAACGATATTCTTACGCCTAACGATAAATTAGGTGGATCCCAAGTTAATGCTTCTAGATTGACACGATTAAATTCGTTTGTTAGTACACATGGTTTAATTGACAATAATATAATAGGATTCCCATATACTTGGAAAAGATATAATAGTAACACTAATTAGTACTTTTCAAAGATTGGATAGAGTATTGCTTCAACCAAACTTAATTTATTATTTTAGTAAGATCACGTTACAACATCTTCCTTTTACAACTTCTGACCATTGCTGCATTTTACTTCAACTCGGACAAAAAATATATACAAAAAATTACCCTTTTAGATTTGATAATAACTGGGCCAAAAACGAAACATACAAGAATTTAGTACAAAGGATTTGGTCTTATCATTTCAATGGATCTCATACATTTAAATTATTCATGAAACAAAAGCAGTTAAAAAATGAAACTAAAAAATGGATAAAGACTAACGATAATAATATTTTTCAACAACTAAAAACAACTGCAGAGAGACTACAAAAAATAGAGAATGAATGCTTTCAAAACCGTAATACTATAATGACAGAACATTACAACAGAATGTTGACAAAATACAATAAACTTTTAGATTTCCAACATTCATACTGGAAACAGAGAGCGAAAATTAAACATTATACTGATAAGGATAAAAATACTAAATATTTTCAGACATCGGCTAAAATAAGAACATTCAAACAAAAAATATTTTGCTATGAATCCTTAGATGGAATAAAATACACAAAACAAGACAAGATTATGACAAATTTAACTAAAGATTTACAACTAAGATATCAATCTCTGCATACAATAGACCTAAGAGATAGAGACTTTAAAATTATTCCTAAACTAATAACAAAAGAAGATAATGTACAACTTTGTGTACCTCCCACGAATACTGAAATAAGAAATGTAGTATTCCAGCTCCCACATAATAAAACACCGGGCCCATCTGTTATTAGCTCAATCAAATCAATTTTCCACTCTGGTATGATGTTATCGGATTGTGCACAATCATTTATTGCGCTTATTCCAAAAGTTGACAATCCAACAACAGTTAACCATTATAGACCTATAAGTTTGTGCACAACTTTGTACAAAATAGTAACTAAAATACTTGCCAACCGATTACAAAGTCTTTTTCCCAAATTAATTCATCTCTGTGAAGGAGCATTTGTACAAAATAGATTGCACATGAAGTTTTCCATTCTTTTCATAATAGGAAAAAAGGAAAAAGGGGATGGATGACACTAAAACTAGATATGGAAAAGGCATATGATAAAATACAATGGTCTTTTATAGTAAAAGTATTAGAATCATTTGGCTTTGATAATAAATGGGTTAATTTAGTTATGACATGTATCAAATCAGCCTCGTTCTCAGTTCTAGTTAACAATGAGCCTGGTCCTATATTTAAACCTAAATGTGGTCTTAGACAAGGTGATCCTATTGCCCCATTTATATTTATCTTAGCTATGGAATATCTTGCAAGAACATTGCAAAAAGAGACAGAAAAAACAAATCATAGAGTTGGCATACAACTAAATAAGAATGGTATGCGTATTCCGTTTCTCTGCTTTGCGGATGATACCATTATTTTAGCAAACGCTAACATGAAAAATATGATATACATAAAGAACCTTTTACAAAAACTTACTGATTTATCGGGTTTGGCTATCAACTATAACAAAAGTTCTTTCCAAACGTCAACAAATATCTCTAGCATTCAAAGACAACAATTAGCCTCTATTATGAATTTACAACCTACGAATGCTATGGAAAAATATTTAGGAATCCCTATTGTTAGGGGACGAGTACGAAATGATACTTTTCAATATGCGATACAAAGTATGCAAAACCAACTTTCATCATGGAAAGCTAATACTATCTCCCAAGCAGGTAGAACTATCCTAATCCAGTCTAACATACAATCTAAAGCAAATCACTTAATGCAATGTTTCTATCTTCCAAAGGGTGTTTGTAAGGAAATGGATGAAATTAATAAGAAGTTCTTTTGGAATAATTCAAATCCAGGATTTAGACCAATCACAAATTGGAATAACATTTGTAAGCCCAGGGATTCAGGTGGATTAGGGATCCATACTACAGAAAATCTCAATAAAGCGCTACAACAAAAACTGCTTTGGAAATTGGCAACAGAAAAGAGTAATATATGAGCGACTCTTATTAGCCAAAAATATCTTAAAGAAAGATCTATATTTGATTATAAAAAGAACACAAAACAATCTTGACAATTTTCCAGACTCCTACACTTACGGGATGACTTTATTAAAGGTATAGAATGGAACCTAGGTAATGGAAAGACTATTAAATTTTGGAAGGATAAGTGGATACATAACATTGATATCAGACAATATTTCGATAGTACAAAATGTCAAGAATCGGAAACTGTATGTGAATATATAACCTCCGATAAAGAATGGAATATACCAAGATTGAATGAGATTTTACCCCAGCAAATAGTTTCTCATATTACTAAAATTTATATTCCACAAAATAATATAGATGACAAAATAATCTGGAATCAGACTGCAGATGGCAAATTTAGTACAATGTCAGCTAGAAAATTATATACCATGAATATCCCATATGATAATGCGGATCTTTTCAATTGGATTTGGAAATTAGAAAGTCCACCCAGAATACAGAACTTCTTATGGAAAGCAGTGTCTGATAATCTTTCAACAACAGATAGATTGAACAAGTATTATAATCGAGTACCATCATATTGCTCATTATGTAATTTTCACAATGAAACAAGAAATCATTTTTTCTTTGAATGCAGTTATCTCAAATCACAAATACAACAACTAGAATTAATAACAGGAACAAAGTTTGAAATTGATGTTAAAGATAAATTTGAAACAACATTAACAAAAGTTATCTATGATTATAAAAATAATAATCCCAAAATAGAATGTCTAATATTCTTATTGTATCAAGTATGGTTACACAGAAATGCAATCATCTTTATAAATGAAAGGGTCTCAAAAGAAGGTATTGCTCAGGAGGCCTATTCCCAATATAGGCAATGGGAAAACGCAATAAAATCTGTAAAAGGACCCAAAGCCAAAACAAGAAGAAACAGAAATAAATCACACAACAAACAATGGATTGCTCCACCCACTGATTGGATAAAGATTAACTTCGATGGGTCTTTTAAACCAAACAACCAATCTATGATTGCTTGTATATCTAGAAACAATAGAGGACAAATTCTTGATATTTCTAGTAAACACACTCAATCTTTATCAGCTTTACAGATGGAGGCGCACGCAATGTTAATGGCTACAAAATTAGCAATAAAACTAAAATATAAAAATGTTATTTTGGAAGGTGATAATCTTACTGTGATTAATGCAGCAAATAAGATATGGAAAGTTCCTTGGGATATCAAAAATATCCTCTGGGATGCGCAACAAAACCTAAATTTTTTTGATAATTGTAAAATTCTACATTGTTTTCGAGAGGCTAATAGGCAGCAGATTTTCTGGCTTGTCCTGATAAAAACCCTCATTTCATTAAAGCAGTTTTAAACTGCAATCCTGACTCGACATTATCTGTTGATTATCTCAACAGTATTAGGCCACACCTGTTGGCTTCCCCTATGTACCCTTTATATCAGCCTTTTTTTCGGATCATCGCTGATGATGGTCAGGGGTTGTCATCCCGTTGTTGATGACACCCCGATTCTAGCCTAGTAGCAAAAAAAGAAAAGAAAAAAGAAGCACAATAAAATTATACATGTTTGGATCATAATAATAAACTATAGTGAGAAGAATTAGATGTGGCATTCATTAGTACACCATCGGATTTGCTTCTCTCATCCAAAAATTCGGAAGTCTTCCTATAACATTAGTATATATAGTGATTACTATGACATAAATTATTGGGATATAAGGTGTCTAAAAATCATGCTTACATTCTTTCATAAACAAGATATTAGTATAGAATGCAAGTTGCGTATTGGAATTGTTGGGGTTCGTCGTCTACAATTCTGGACATAATTAACATATATTAAACGGACACATAATATTGATCTTTTCTGTTCAGCAGAAACAAAAGATAATGAACTACCAAGTAGCCAATTTATCAATAGATTAGGCTTTAAAAATATAATAATGTCTCCATCTGATGGAACCAAAAAGGGATTATGGCAACTCTGTTCTAACTTTCAGAAAGCTGAGTTTTGTAGTATTATTTTTACATGATCAAATACTATAATTTTAAAATATGAAGAGCTAGACATCAAATTTATTATAATATTTATATATGCACCAAGTAAAGAACATCTCAAAACAGAATTCTGAAACTTTATCTCTTAACTTATTCAAGTATATAATGAGCCTTCGGTCATAATAGGTGATTTTAATGATACTCTTCAAGCTGAGGACAAACAAGGCGGAGAAGTACCTACAAGCAGTAGATTTTCCAGACTAAATTCATTTATGTCATTCCATGAACTCCTTAACCAGTGGTATCAAGGAAACCCATATACATGGAAGAGAACCAATAAATATACCAAGTCTACTATTTTAGAAAGGCTTGACCGAGCATTAATACACCCAACTAATTAATTATTTTAGTAATATTATTAGATTAACCCACCTTCCTTTTACAACCTCATATCACTGGTGCATCACTTTACAATTAGGTGAAAATAGAAACACTAAAAATTATCCTTTTCGATTTGAGAACACATGGTTTACCCTTTCAAGAAATTCTTATACAAATAATTAATAGCCTCAAAAAGGATACAAAAAAATTTGAAACTTTAATCTTTCTATGGTACTCTCTTTGGATTAATAGAAATGCAGTAGTGTTTCGTAAATCCACAAATACATCAAAAGAACCGGCTCGGCTTGCCTTCGAACAATTTAAATTCTGGGAAACTTTTCATACTTGTATTAAAGGTCCTAGATTGAAAAATCGGAAAAGTAGAAACAAAGTACAAAATATAAAATGGAATAAACCACCAATTGATTGGATGAAATTTAATTTTGATGAATCCTTCCAATCGACTGATAATTCGTACATCAGATGTATTGCAAGGAATAATACAGGTACTCTTATTGATCTCTATAACAAAAAAATGTCTTCGCTTCACTTTTATTCACTGAAGCGTTAGTTGCTCTATATATGCAGTCCAGTTAGCGTTAAAGATGAAATGTAAAAACATTATTTTAGAAGGTGACAATATTACTGTGATATGTTCTATAAAAGATATTTGGAAAATACCTTGGGAAATTCGGAACATAGTTCTGGATAAAAAACATATTTTGAAATCATTTGATAATGTTCAAATATTCCATTGCTTCAGAGAAGCAAACAAAGCAGCTGACTTTCTGTCTAAAGCAGAAATAAGTATGCACTTTCTTAAAACTTAATCATGATGGATTATTATCTGATTCATATATCAGAACAATGAGACTAATCTTTCTATAGTCGAATTTGTCCCATACTTACTCCGACTTTTTCAGGATCATCCGTCAAGATGGTCAGGAATTGTCGCATGTTCTCATGTGAGACTCCGATCCTAGCCTTTATCAAAAAAAAGAAGAAGAAGAATCTAACGTAATTTTATAGAAAGTGAAATACGATTATTTAAAGATGATGTCTATGGTAAATGATAGACTAGAGGACAGGAATATATGGTTATTTGATCTTTATAGAAACCAATTTCATTTTCATTCAATTATGATTTCTTTTAGGGTTTTTTTACCGGAAACCACCTGTATGATGCCCTATATTGCTCAAAACCACCCGTATGTTGCAATATTATCGAAAACCACCCTTATGAACCACTCCGTCACTCAACAATTATCCCTCACTAACTTCCGTTAAATACTTATGTCACGTGGCATATTATATTATTTTTTATTTTTTTGAAATTACAAATCACACCTTTAAATTCTTGTAATGACATTTTTTTTCATTCCTTCAAATGTTGGACAATTTATGTAAATTATGAAATAGTAATCAAACCCCTAAATCATTATCTTCCCCCAAAAACCCATTCTTCAGCAACAAACCCTAAAACATCGAATCCATATCTCCGACCTCGATCTCTCCTCCAATCCCTTCCTCCTCTAGATGCTGTTCTCTGGGCCGCCTCCCTCTCCGACCCCTGGCTCTCCTCCTCCGCCGACCACTCCCGCGTCTTCTTCGCCGGCGCCACCATCGCCCACCCCTTTTTCATGGGGAAGGGAGACGAGGACTGGGAATTCGGGGTCCGCTTCTGAAAGCTCTTGTTCTCCGATGAAAGAGGGCTTGGATCGCAGGGAGTCTCTTCTTCTAGTTTATATTTTTTGGTTTTGGGGAAATGATGATTTAGGGAGTTTCATTACTTTTTCCTAATTTACATAAATTGTCCAACATTTGAAGGAATGGAAAAAATGTCATTACAAGAATTTAAAGGTGTGATTTGTAATTTCAAAAAAATAAAAAATAATATAATATGTCACGTGACATAAGTATTTAACGGAAGTTAGTGAGGGGTGGTTGTTGAGCGACAGAGTGGTTCATAAGGGTGGTTTCCGGTAATATTGCAACATACGGGTGATTTTGAGCAATATAGGACATCATACGGGTGGTTTCCGGTAAAAAAACTCTTTCTTTTATACTTCATCCGTTCTTTTATAATTGTCATTCTAGGATTTTTAAGACAAATTAAGAATTCAAATTTTTCTCAAAATTACCTTTAGTTAATTTCCTTGATTAGTAATGTTTAAAATGATAATTATTTCAAATTTCAAATCTAGTGATAAACATAGGGAAAATCTGACAAAATCTTGTCAAAATAGCTCAAACGACAATTAAATAGGAACAAGGAAATCTAGATAGAATGACAATTAAAAAAGAACGGAGGAAGTATAAAATATAGAGACCGTTTGTAATAACTCTCATGTTTTAATACTCTCTTCGTTCTTTTATAATTGTCACTAGCATTTTGAGGCTCGCGCTACGCGCGAGTCTAATACACAAGTCTTAAATTTAGATACAAACGTTATTGATGTGCGTAAATACTTTACATTTTGATTTTTGTAGTAATATATTTTATGGTTGGAGACTATTTTAACATGTGAATGTTGCAAGGTGGAATATTGAAAATGTGTATGTATAAATATAGGCCCTTACTATTTAACGCCCACCATTTTTGCTATTTACCGCCCAGGCACCGTGCGTCACGCATGAATTATAACCCTGCGTGACGTATGGTTTAAATCCACATGTCACGCACCGAATAAAACCATGCGTGACGCACCGAACAAAACCATGTGTGACGCATGAATTTGTTTACCTATAAAAGCCCAAAAATGAAACTCTACCACAATATCATCTTCCTCAACATTGTTTCACGGCGGCTGCGCTCTCAAACACACCGATTTACCCAAAACCCATCATTCTCATCATCTTTTTTGCATATAAGGTATGTAAACATTAAGATTTCATTGTTATGGTATGGTATTGATGTATATATGAGGTTTTCATGTTGTTTTGATGATATTTACTTCAAAATCCAATGTGTATGTTAATTAGTTGATTAGAAATGATTAAACTTGTAATATATGAATGGATTGTGTACTTTGTTGATAATTTATTGACCAATTTGATATTTTCATGTGTATATAGTTTATTAGGGTTTTGATATTGAATTAGGGTTTTGTGAATTAGGGTTATAAAATTAGGTTGTTGAAATTTGGTATGGTTTTAATGAAATTATTGAAAAACTGTTAGAATTTTGGAAAAACTGTTGAGATTAGGGTTTGAAACATGGAAAAACTGTTGACGAACAATTTTTGGAATGTGCAATTCCACACGTCACGCATGGATTGAAGCCATGCGTCACGCATGGATTGAAGCCATGCGTCACGCATGGATTGAAGCCATGCGTCACGCATGGATTGAAGCCATGCGTCACGCATGGATTGAAGCCATGCGTCACGCATGGATTGAAGCCATGCGTGACGTGTGGAATTGCACATTCCAGAAATTGTGTTCTGCAGTTTCAGATTGGATTTGATGATATACTGATTGAGTTTTTGATGATATGCTGATTAAATTCAGTAAACTGATTAATTTTGTGGAATTGCACATTTTATGATGCAAATATGGATGGTGGTCGTCGACCTGGACGCGATACTCGTCAAAGAAACAGAGAACTGAAGAAAAAAGATCCCATAGTTCCAAAACCAAGGAAGAAGAAGAATAGACAAGAATCGCCTCCTCGTCGTTTAGAGTTTTCTGGTGAGATGCAACAACAGCAGCAACAAAAGCAACAACAACAGATACAAGAGCAACAACAACAGCATCAACAACAACAGCAACATTAGCAGCTAGCTTTGTCTGCTGCAAGTTTCGATCCCCAGGGTTTCCCTCATTACTTTCCTGGCACCCCCATTCTGATCCCACATCAAACACTGTTTCCACAACAAACACAGTTTCCAGGCTATCTGGGCTATCCACAACAAGAGCAATCATTTGTGGAGATGATGAGACAAGCTACTGGTTCTCATAACTTTCAGAACCCTCAGACGGGTGATGACCAATACGCACTGGTTGCTTGTAGCAGTGCAGGGCCATCAGCTGGGGGTGCAAATGTTGATTCTGATTCTGATTATGAGCAGGAGCATGAGCATGAGGAGCATGGTGAGGAAGAGGATCGGACATATGAGAATGTTCATGAAGAACATGAAGAAGCGGAAGAGCAAGAGGAGTGAGAGGAACAACCCAGAAGACGACGACGACGACGACAACCTCCGGTCACAAACATATACGTCCCTCAGTTAGAGGGGGGTACTCCTGGAGGTCCACAAATTCCGAAGCTGCTCATAAGCTTTGAAGCTCATACAGCCTTTTTTGTGCAAAAAGGAAAGGTATGTAATTAGAATTTGGTTTATAGATTCAATACTTATCATAACTAATTTAATGTTAGGAAAATGGTTGAAAAAAATGAAAAAATTACATTCAGTTCATTATTTGATTATATGAAAGATGAAGTATGTTTATTTTTATTTATGAATTGTAAATGTGTTGTGATATTAAATTTGTTAATGTATGAATTGATTTGATTAAATTGATGGATTATTTGTTGAACTATTTGTAGTTTTGTTGAAAATTTGGTTAAGGTGTGCTGCACAGAATGCAGAAACTGGTTTCTTTGCATTCTATTTAATGCAAATCCACGCGTGACGCATGGTTCATGTCCATGCGTGACGCATGGAATTTCATTTCAAAGAATGTCAAAGTTTCTGCAGTTTCTGGAAAAAAAATTTGCGTTATTGAAATGATTTGTGTTACGTAATCAATTTACAGGATAGAGGCGTACTCCCTTACCAGACCAGAAAATCACAGCTGAAAGATTGGGAACTTAATTCTGACTTGCCATGGGGTAATCACGCAGTTGCAACGGAGTTGACTCATCTCAGGCTGTTGATGTACGATGTGATTGATTATCCACTCATCTGCGCCTTTATAGAAAGGTGGCATCCTGAAACAAACAACTTCCACATGCCATTTTCTGAGATGACAGTGACGTTGCTCGACATCAAGAAGTTGACGTTGCTTCCTATTCACGGGAAAGCTATCGTGACCGACCCCACCGCTTCAGTCGGGAGAACTACGAACAAGAACTATTTTGGTGAAAAGGGACGGCAAAATTTTCATCTTCAAAATGAACAACTCGATAGTTACTGGATTAGAGCGAAAGAGTTTAAGGCGCACATTGAGGGCCTAAATGATCCCGTAGTTCATGGAATGGGCTATATATTCCACTTGTTGGCTTCCACAATCTTCACTGACAAGTCACAACATAAGCTCCCGGTGAGATTTGGTGCATTTCTAGGGAGTGTTGAAGAGGCAAGAAGTATGTCTTGGGGATTTGCGGCGCTAGCATATTTCTATCGCCAAATGGGCATCGCTACACACCAAAATTGTGGTTTGATCTCATTTTGTTTCACTCTCCTTCAAGTAAGTTTTTAATTATTTAGGAACTACATTTTTTAGCAATCATAACTTATTTCTATGGTTTTAATGCTAACTATATTTTTTAAATGGTAGGGTTGGATATACACATACTTCCCATCCTTAGCAGCTGGTGTTCGACTTAATCCTGATTGGTCAGTTGATCATCCTTATACGTTTCGGTTTCTACCAGAGGAAGCGTTGCCAAACTACGACCTTGAAGCACGAAACTACAGAGCTGAACTAGATGCAATGAGGGTGGATCGGGTATTTGTGTTGCATTTTGTTTATATTTTTAAGCCTCAGTTTTGGTACCTCAGTTTTTTTGCAATTCCATGCGTCACGCATGGATCTGTTTCATGCGTCACGCATGGATTAATTCTATGCGTGACGCATGGCTTGATTCTATGCGTGGCGCATGGAATTGCAAAAAAAACTGCGTACTACTTTTTACCTCAGTTTTGGTACCTTAAGGTGTAAAATTACTGTTTGAGTAATGCAAGACGTTGATATCGTTTTTAGGTTAATTGGAACCCGTATGGTGAAAACGACTTCAATGATCCTGCCTATGGTCCTGCTCTTTTTTTCGGGGTGCTGAGCTGCATGGACATAACCGAGCCCCACCATCCCGATAGGTCGCCTAGGCAGTTTGGTAGGGTGCAGATGATTCTCAGGCCTCCAATTTCACCCCTTAAAGCCCATAGGCTCATCAGCCCTAGGTCATATGTGGTGAATTATGATAGAATGTCGTGGAGTTGGGAGGGGATGGATATCCACAGGGCGACCCTTGAGCAGATGGGACCACCTGTGGAGACAGGTTTTGAAGAAGCTCTGGAGTATCTTGTGTGGTACATCCCCCGCACTCATCGATTTCTGATACTCGGCAGACACGCTAGCTTGGAAGCACAGCAGGTAATACATTTATCTCATGTAACTTGAGATCTTGATTTTTCTTTAAGTTTGATTTAAGGTAAACATTATGCAAATAGCTGATTTCAATATTTTATTTTATTTGTAGGTTTTTGAAAGGGTCTACGATCACTTGTCACCATATGCAACCTTGCATGATCCCTATGATGTTTCTGCAATGCATGGAGCCATAACCGAGGTCCTTCAAGATATTGAGCCGTGGACAACTATGTATCAACAACATCGGTGGTGATCTCGTTGGATTGGGTTCGATTGTTTTTTATGAACTGTTTGTTTTCGGATGGATTGGATTGTCCGTTTTTCGTAAGGATTGTTTGTTATGATGTTGTTGAACTTTTAAATTCTGGTTAGCGTTGTTGAATTTGTTGGATTATTTGTTTAGGGTGCACAAGACATAAATCCGCATTCTGTTGGTCAAATGCAAAACCATGTGTCACGCACGGATGCATTCCATGCGTCACGCACGGTTCTCTTCAATGCGTGATGCATGGAAGTGTAAACCTAGTTTAAAATCGCCTATAAATTCACTCCCTCAGCATACCATTTCAACTCATTAATCTCTCCTTTTCACTCCCTCAGCCTGTAAGTTGATTTTTGAAGTTCTTCTTTGAAGCTCCATATTCCACATCTTATTCCTTACTTTCTCACTTGTTTTCTTACATTGTATTACAGATTGGAAACCAACATGACATCATCCTCATCATCATCTTCAATACCACGAGAAGGCAGCACCATTCAGTGTCCAAATAAGAGGTGTAGGAAGTCTATCACGGTTTTCAGCGCTAATGACAAGATGAGACCAGACCAGTATGGCCGAAGGTTTTTTACATGCCAATGTAACTTCAGGTGGGTGTTTCTTGATCCTGAGTATGACCGTCATCATCTCCGTGTTATGACGAAATTATTGGAGGAAAACCGGACACAAGCCATGAAACTGAAAATCTTTAACGAAGAGAAAGATTTGCAAACGGCTAAATGGTGGGTGAAGGAGCTCTATGAGGATTTTGAAGAGAAACCAGCTGATTCTGACGATGCGTAGTGGTCTTAGTATTTCGTTCCTTTTAAGATGTAATGTGAAGTGTCTTGGTGTTTTGTCTTTGTTATGTTCGTTTTAATTTACGTTTCAAGAATGAGTCTTTTTTATGCTGTAATGAATCTGTTTTATTTTGTAATGTATCGGTTTTTTGTTGTAACGTATCTGTTTTATGTTGTAATATATCTGTTTTATGTTGTAATTCCGATGTCTCCTTTTGATAAGACAACTCATATGTCTCCTATTGATAAGACTACTCATATGTCTCCTTTTGACAAGACAACTCATATGTCTCCTTTTGACAAGAAAACTCATATGTCTCCTTTTGACAAGACAACTCATATGTCTCCTTTTGACAAGACAATTCGGAAGTGTTGCTTTTGACAAGTAAAGCTGAAATGGAATTTCTACATTCTGTAGGAAAAATGCAATTCCATGCGTCACGTGTGGAACAAATCCGTGCATGACGCACGGATTTGTTCCACGCGTGACGCATGGAATTGCATTTTTCTTACAGAATGCAGAAATTCCAATGGTTGATGCAAAGCACCTGTTTCACGTTAAATTTAACCCAGAAATACCACATAAAGACTGAAATGTGCATCAAATGATACAACCTTACAACATTAGAAGGTCATTTGAAACTCGAAATAAAATACACATTACAACATTATCAGGACTGACAATAACTCTTGAACTAGTATTCGTCATCATCATCGTCTGGAATTGTGATGCTTTGTTTGGACGATTGATGTCCTCCTCTTTTCGGGGGGGTGTAAGCCCCACATCTTTGCCACACTTCGTCATACAAGTCCGCATCAGATTCTTCACAATTACGCTCCCAAAGATTATAAACAGGTGGTAGTGGACATCCATCCTTCAGGCGAATCTGAGATAGATTTTATGGAATTGCATAATTAAATTTACATGTAATGCACGAGGTAAATAGCAATTGAAAAAAACATACCGGGATGAAATGTTCCTTCTGTGTAAGTAGTAATAGGCAAACAACTTGCATCTTGGCTCCAGGTTGACCATACCAAGTCGGAAGTCTAAGAGGTAGGAATGTCTGTTTAATTTGCTCGCCTAGACACACAAAGACACAATTACATGCCGAAGCCACCAAACATGCCATTTCTGGTACGGTAAGCCACTTATCCCTTGGAGCTGGGTAGTAATCGCTTTCCCATGTAAGTTGATGTATAGCGGACTCCAATGTTGGATTTACTTCTCCACCAATCCACGTGCCTTTAACTAAATGCCAAATCTCTTTAGCCTTTCTTATCATCTCTTCTCGTATGAACTTCCAATGCTCTTGGGTCCCACCTGTTACATGACTCTAAAAAACAGATTGAGTGACGGAATATTTTGGATAAAGTGTACATTAGAGTGAAGATAATATCGGTCACCTGTTTCCATAGAAATAGATCTAAACCCGCAGTTTCCATCGGCTCTGATGTCAAACCAACCCTCCACATATGGTCGCATGCACATTGGTATCTTTCTAATGTACTTAGAAGGCGCATACATTTTTTGTGGAGCGGGAGGTGCACCAAAGGGTTTAGGAACCCTTTGCTTCTTGGGAGGTGTTTCTTCCAAAGCTCTAGACCTCATCTCTTGGTCGGTGTATTCCCATGCAGACTTCTTTCTTTGTGTAGATCTAGGCACTTTGTTAGGAGCTCCTTGGGGACGACCACCGGTGTGTTTCGAAATAGGCGGCTCTTTGAGAGGTGTATCCACTTTAGCTATCTTTCTGACAGATTCAATACACTTCTCTTGATCATGTGGTGACAAGGTGTTCCATGTTTCTTCATAAAATTCATCAAATAAACGTCTTGCCACGTTTTTCTTAGTTTCAAGATGACACTGTGTATCCACTTCTTCCAAAGACAACGTACTAAAAGGATGCAAAGACACGGGCTGAATTGGCATTTGTTTCTTCACACAAGTCGCAAGGTCATGGACACACAGCATCCCGTCTCTGACCTTGGTTGCACAATCGCAATATTGTGGATTGTACATGCCTTGTACACCTTTGTGGTATTCTTTAATTAAGAGCTCCATTGCCTTGTACAAAACTTTGCACTTCAAATGTACAAACAAAGATGTTTGGTGAACAAGTCTATACGTCTTTGTTAGGCTCTCGTTAAATGAACCCAATATCTCTTTCAGCTGGTTTCGTGCCATGTCACTGTATTCCTCAAAAACTGTGTCGAGCCTACCTTGTCCACCACTCAAATATGACTTCAAACAGGAATGTGCTCCTTCCACTGTGCATTTTTATTAAGGTGTTCAAACAGGAATCTGCTTCTGCAGTTTCTGTAAACTGCACATCCATGCGTGACGCATGGAACACATCCGTGCATCACGCACGGATTTAATCCACGCGTCACGCATGGATGTGCAGTTTACAGAAACTGGTTAAATGCACAGAAAACTGAATATAGTTGTGTAACTGCAATTATAGATAAATTACCTGTTTGTCGTGTTGCTTCCAAGAGTAAACACGTCATCCGTCCATGCCGACACACATCTTTCTTTGAAAGGACCAAGCCAACTGTCTCTAACATATTGCAGTACGGGAATATGTGCGTTCCAAGCTCTCTCTATAGTATCCAACTTTTTTTCATATCCTTCTACGGTGGTTTCCGCGAACAAGTTGTAGTAGTCGTTGGATAAGTTTTTTCCCTTTAGTTTCGATCTCATTTCGAGCGAAGCTTTGGCCTCTATGTTTTTCCTTATATGTCGTCTACATAGAAGAAACTTTGCATTTGGAAAAATAAGATCCGTTGCACTCATTAAAGCTTGTTCACGGTCGGTGACAATGCAAGTCGGCGTTGCTCCAATTCTTCTATACATCTCTTGAAGTTGTTGCATTGCCCACAAATAATGCTCTTTAGTCTCGCCCTCAAGAAATGCCCCACAAACTACAAAGTTCCTTCATGTAGACGTGATTCCAACAATCTCTAAAAATGGCATTTTGTACCTGTAAAGAGATAATTTGAAATAATATTATTGCAATGTTATGGAAAATCATATGTAATGGTCAATAATCACACAAAACTTACTTGATTGTGGCATATGTGGAGTCCATTATAAGTACATAGGGAAATGATTTCAAGAGCTTCATTGATTCTGGGGACGCAAAGAACATATCACCAATCATAGACGCATCATCTTTGCTTGTCCTATACTCTATGAAATAGTCCCTCTGTTTGCATTTGTAGAAAAACTCTTGGATAACAGTTCTTCCTTCCCTGTTTTCGATCCTCGTCTTGGCCATCAAATTGTAAACTTGTTTTTTTTTGTAAGGTTCTTGGGAGACTTGTTGAGCATAGTGTAAATCTCATTTGGTTTACTATGAGCCCAAGTCATTTCAACTACTGTACACACTTCATCAGGCGTCAATCTGCCTGCAAACGCATTCCCAAACAAGCTACTACCAATAGGATGGTTGTGGGTACCTAACATTATAGTAAGTTTCCAAGCCCCTCTATGCTCTTCTCGAAGCTTTAATTCGAACCAACATCTACATTTTTTCGCCTTGATGTTTTTCCTCACTCCCTTAGCTTTTAAGTAATTCACTCGTCCTCTATCACAGATAAGCTGAAGTTTTCCAGATTTTGTTTCGGTAGGTGCTCTACTCCTTCCATTGACTATGCAAAAGTTGTTGGCTTGTGCAATGTTAACGGCCCAACTCACTCCCTGTTGTCTAGAGGCGAATACCAAGTCATTTGCAAACAACTCTGAGTAATCAACAGAGACATATTGTTCTTCTTGAACTTCAATATCAAATTGTGGTGCAGTACGCAAAGGACGAAACACATTTAAGCTACTTGTGTCTGAAAGTGGCCTCATCAAATGCGAAGGCCATTGCGACAAACCGTAACCGGTTCCAAAAGATCCAGTGTTGATATCACCAAACTGTGATTGCGGTTGCTCCCATGCTGTAAAATCAATGCCCAAATCAAACGAAGGTATGTAGTTGAGGTAAGACGGAGGTGGGCAGTCATTAAGAGTAATCTTGTCTAATCCAGTAAACACAGAAAAGTTCATCTATGCACAAACACACAGATAACAAACCAGTTAAGCTTCTGTATGGCAAATCCACACGTCACGTGTGGATCCATTCCATGCGTGACGCACGGTATTGAACCATGCGTGACGTGTGGAATTGTCATAAGTCATACATTTCAAACCCCTTAACCAACAAGTCATACATTATAATACATTTCAAACATCATAATCACTAAAGTAAAAAAAAATTCACAAATCAACATGTTTAGTCATACAACTAATACTGTGAGCATGTAAAATCCATAAAACCTAACTAATACAAACCCCTAAAACAAGTCAAAACCTTAAAAAGTAATATTATAATACATTTTAAATATCATAAATCAACATAAATTCACAAATCAACATGTTTAGTCATACAACTAATACCTTCAACATGTAAAATCCATTAAACCTAACTAATACAAACCCTAAAACAAGTCAAAACCTTAAAAAGTAATATTATAATACATTTTAAATATCATAAATCAACATAAATTCACAAATCAACATGTTTAGTCATACGTGTGACGCATGAATATAATCCACGCGTGACGCACGGTTCTCTTCCATGCGTGATGCACAAAATGTCACATGATCCCTTTGATTCTTAGTAACACTGATGTGTGCATGATTTCCAATCAAAATAAAATTGCATATTGTCAAAGGTTGGACATTTAGGCCACGTAAGAAGTCTAAACAAAGGATATGCTACTTTACAAGTTAATAGGTGTTATTGGGAGTTACCCACATGGTTAAATATACCTAATAGGCATTGAAAACAAGTTTCATTACATTCGGACATCGTTTGAGTGTCGTTTCGCCAAAAACCGCTTTAAGTCCATTTAAGGCGTTTTTAGTGGTTGTAGCGTTTACGTGCCTCATTTCGTGTGAGCGAGACCTTGTTTCTACTGAATATCCCTAATAAGAGTAAGTTGTATAGTATTTTCAACAATAATCACCGTCAATGTTGTAGAATATACATATTGCGACAAGTAAGAGAGTTACGACTAGTATGTTTTTTACAGAGGAGGCGGTACTTTAAAAGTTAGAAGTTGTGATTGGGAGTTACCCACATGGTTAAATATCCATAATAGCCACTGAAAACAAGTTTCATTACATTCGGACATCGTTCGTGTGTCGTTTCGCCAAAAACCGCCTTAAGTTCATTTAAGCCGTTTTTAGTGGTTTTAGCGTTTTGGCATAGTTTCGAATCCCGTTTTGTATGTGTGAGACATTATAGGGACTTTATATGCCTTATAACACATTTGTGTATAAATTTTTCAAACATACGTGAACATCAATGTTGCGACCATATATATTGCAACAAGTTAAGCTTGTGGTGAGTAGTTTGATGTTTTACAAAGAGCGTGTTACTCTAAAAGCAAAAGGTTTTGATGTAAAGTTACGGACATGGTTAAATATCTCTAATAGGCATTGTAAACAAGTTTCATTCCATTCCGAAGATGTTTCGACGACGTTATGGCGAATTGTGGTTTTAAAGCCTTTAAAAACAACACGGAACATGAATTATTTTGTGTGACATAAGTACAAATACATTGAATACATTGACATGGACCACATAAGCAACAAAAAAATAAATTGACATCCATGCGTCACGTATGGTGTAAAACCATGCGTGGTGTGTGGATGCATTCCACCCGTGACGCATGGTTTTATGTTGCAAAATCTTATTGTTAAATTTAGAATGCTTATATTGTTGTTATGTTGACGAATGTTCAACCTTATTATATTTCAAATTGTATATGGTGCGTCATACATATTGCGACCTCGTTCGGTTTTCAAACTATGTTTCACTTACAAAGGTATAAATTTGATTTTCAAGTTACACACATGATCAAATAGACATTAAAAGGATTGAAACAAAGTTTCATTCCATTTCGATAAAGTTTCGATGACGTTTTTGTCGAATTGGGCTTTATCGCCTTAAAAAAGACACTAAAAATGTGTTTCTTTGCACACTTAACTAGAAATACATTGAATACATTGAATAACCCTAGATTCATATATGCAAATCCATGCATGACGTACGGATACAATCCGTGCGTGACGCATGGATGCTATCCGTGCGTGACGCATGGATGCTATCCGTGCGTGACGCATGGATGCTATCCGTGCGTGACGCATGGATGCTATCCGTGCGTGACGCATGGATACAATCCGTGCGTCACGCATGGATACAATCCATGCGTTTTCTGGAATGTGCAATCCGTGCGTCACACACGGATTAAATCCATGCGTGACGCACGGATGACCTGGGCGGCAAATAGCAAAAAGGGTGGGCGTTAAATAGAAAGTATGTAAATATACTCCGTAATATATAAACATTTGTTTTGTCCACCCTTTGCATTACATATGTTTATGAAATCAAAAGAGAGTCTCCATTAACTTGTGGATAATCTATTGTATACTAATAATCTCATAACAATTTTACGGTTACAATCTATCTAATTAATTTGTCTAAATTTATTTTTAACATAAAGACATGTTAGAACATTTTACTATGATGGGCTTGACGAACAACAACTATGAATTGGGTCTGCAACAATGAGTCACAACACATACATATGGCTTCATAAATTCGTAAGCTTTATTGAAATGTGGAATTAAAGTCATTTATGGAGGAACCAATCAAAACACTTTAAAATTAAATGTGAAACTTTCATTTTCTCTCTCCCCAATTTATATAGTAGATTAGATTCTAGGATTTTTAAGACAAATTAAGAATTCAATTTTTTCTCAAAATTACCCTTAGTTAATTTTCTTGATTAGTAATGTTCAAAATGATAATTATTTAAGATTCAAAATCTAGTAATAAACGTAAGGGCAAATCTGACAAAATCTTGTCAAAATAGCTAAAACGACAATTAAATAGGAACAAGGAAAGCAGGCTAGAATGACAATTAAGAAAGAACGGAGGGAATTTTTTTTTTCTGAAGTAGGCTTTTTTTTAAAAAACAATTCCCGATATGGGCTCGTTTTGAAACTTATTCCCAACATAGACACTCTTGTGAGGTTCGAAAAAATTCCGAGCTTTGTTGCGATTTAAGAATAAGAAGACAGGTCGGCACCAATCTTGCCCCCACTTGGCCTCTTTGCCACTTAAATTAAATTCTGAATGTAGCGTCTCTTACGCTGGTATATTAAGGCTATGATTTTTTTTTGAAGGTAGTGTAAGAGACGCACTGATTTTTTTTTTAAATCCTCCGTATAAGAGAAATTAACTAAGGGTAATTTTTTTGTTATAGAGATCAATAACATCTCTCATACGTGAGATTTAAAAAAATAAATAAAACTTACATGCATAAGAGACGCTGATAAAACCAGTCTCTTATACATAATTTTTCAAAAAAAAAATTGTTGTTTCAGTTGGGAGACGCTGGCAAAACCAGCGTCTCTCCAACGTAAAATTTTTCCGAATCTCGTAAGAATGCCTATGTTGGAAATAAGTTTCAAAATGAGCCCATTTCAGGATTTATTTTTAAAAAAAAACCTACTTCAGAAAAACAAAAATTCGTATGATTTTTGGTTCATTATTTACAAGAGAAACAACAATACTTGGGCAAAATTAAAAAAAAAATAGAAACTAAGTTTTGTTTAGAACCATACCTAAGTTTGTATTTGTGATGATCAACTTAATATAACACACTTATTTTAAATATCCATATAATTACTATATTACAACTTTTATGTTTCATGTAATCCTTTTTTACTTTTCTCCTTCTAATAAAGTTATAATAATTGAATGAATAGTTATATCGATTTTTCTATCTTATGTCCTAAGGGCATACGTTAAAGCATATTTGAAATGAAAACTGTTTCTTTACATGACAAAAACTTAACCCATCATATATAGTAAAAAAATATAACTCAAAATCAAAATATTTAAAAATTATTCCCACACTATGAACTCATAGGATAGAAAAATAAGTACCCTAGTGTCAATTACTATAAGATAGAAATATCTTTCTCTTTTTTTACGAAAGAGCACAATCATAGTGCTCTTGACTGCTGTTCTCTTTCATTGTATAAGGCATTAAGGCTCCTTCCATTTTCATTACTAGATACGGGCCTCGCGATTACAGATTTTCGTATCTGATTTAATATAGTTATACATTATTTGTTAATATGTTGTTGTTGTTATCAAATTTATTAATATTTGTAAATATAAGTATTTTTTATTTCCTTATATTTATGTTTGAAGTAGTTTTAAAACATAATATTAGAATAAGTTTGCATTGTCATAAGAGAAGCTCACACATTAATTTAATTTGTGACTTAATCAAGTAGACTATAAATAAATATAACATAGGGATATAAGAAAGATATTTAAATACATGTCCAAAAGTCCAATAGGAGGTGATTAAGAAATGAGTAATGCATTAGATTGATATCAATTTCATTCAATTTTGGCAATGGACAACCAACTTTTATATAGACTAGATACGCCCCCCCGCGCTACGCGCAGGAAAATCTCTGTTTGCGAAATAACGTAATAACGTCGTTAAAATAGATCTATAATTAGATTGGACAAATCATATTCATGTATTGAGTTGAAAAACTAACAACTTTAATGCTAATATAACATAAAAGGTAAATGCATAAATCCTTCAAACATATACACAGAATTGGAGAGGGATTTGTTCGAACAATCAGTTCACAAATCCTTTGCTCCTGATTTTTTAATCCTATTAGGATCACACGCTTGACGATGCCTAATATCAACGGGTACAATTGTCAACCTACCCCACATGTACAACTTTTAACTGCCCTCTAGCTGAAAAATTAAGAATGGAAATGAATAGAAAGAGAAAAAATAGTCATGAAACAAAGTAGGATAATTTTTCGTCGTTTGAAACAAACCTGCAAAATAAACGACAATCCTTCTAAAGATCACTGTGATTACAAGATCAGTGTGATTTTACAAATGGATAGAATGATGTCATGTAAAGAACGCCAGACACTACACACAGGGTCGACTACAGTCATTAGAAAATCAGAAAAAACACGAATTTAACATGAGCATGAATATCAGTGTTATCCTTTTATAAATGGGAGTGAAGACAGGTAAAATATATTGTTCTGTTTAAAATGGCAATAATAAAAGCTACAAATTTATTTTAACCTAGGCCAACATAACATAAAGGACTAAAAACCGGTAGTACAAGGTGTGCCACATTTGTCAAGGGTAGATCCTAACTTTCCCATATTCTGTCTATACAATTTAAAGTCTATAATTGTCACCACTTTATGATCCTGCAATACTAAATATAGGACACTGAATTCCTACATTATCGAAACAATATTTTCAAACAAAATCATGTATTATAAATGATCCCGCGTATTGAACATTTCAAATTAGATCTGTTGCTGTTAGCAACATAAGATATTTGTATAGTCAAAGCGCATATCATATGCTGCACCTAACAGCACTCTAATGGGTTTTTTTATATCAAAACCAATTCTAATTGTAAGAGAAGTACCTTGATTGGTCATGTAGACTGCAACCCTGAATTCTGCAGCTATCTTCAGCAAACAGGAGAGTGTTCGAGTCAGTTTTTTCTGCAAAAAGAATAATTTAGATAAAGAGTCAAGGAACTTGAGATTTGTTTTAATAAATTGAACCCTTCACTTGAAAATAACTTCAGAATGAGAAAAATATTTAAGAGCAGAGTGTCTTAGTCATCCGTACTTCAGCAAGCTCCCCTATGTCTTAGAAATCTACCTAAAATAGAGAAATTACTGAATCTACAATCTATAGATTCCAATAAAGACAAAAAACAGACTAAAGCCTCGATATAATGCATTCAATCAGATTAATTTGCAGCTCAACATCCATCAACACGGATAAAAAACCTACACCCATTACATTGCATTTCTAATTGCTATGCTACAAATAAAGTAACAAAGGTGGTTAAAGAGCCCAATTGATGCAAAACACACTGCATCAAGGTATTCACATAAATTCCATTGATGGAAACTGTGTCGGGGTTATGGTAAGTTCAAATTTGTAAATTTGATCCCAACACTAAACATTATAATTCATGGGACAAAGCATGACATCAGAGAACATGGAAATAGATAAAAAAAAAAATCTTGAAATTTTGCCATCTAGAAGACATCGTTACCACACTAAATCAGATGTATTTGCTTTTCATATTGATTCTTAACATAAATATTCACTATGATCAACTCATGTATAATACATATTTAGTAAGTCATATAAGGCGGAGTTTATCATGAGAATAAGAATCAAGAAGACATAATAGACTGTAAACTCCAGACAATCTATAGAGGTTATCTGACAGCCTGAGACATCAATACACCACACTGACACATGTGAAGTCAGATGAGATAAAAGATCACACACTTAATTTTGTCAAAACAACGGTAGAACTTATGCAGAATCTTACCCTCCTAAAAATCTTCATGAATAACATAATTACGATTTGCATGAATAGCTGACATTCCAGCTGCAATAAAAATGTTGCAAAGATCAGCCCTGTTGAATCTCTACAACAAATGAATAAACATTAACAAAGCAAAAACTATTTTATATGCACAAAAAAGTAAGTTAGATCCTTGAATATTTTCAACAATAAGTCTTGTAGTTGCTTCATAGATTATCTCATCATTTTTTGCAATTCAAGAAGGGTGTTTAATGTAAGGAAAAACCAGTTTATCATGTCAAGCTAGAAGAGAGGAGGAAAAAGATAAACTTAGGCCAGGACAATGTTTAGAGAAGGGTTTCTCAATAATAACCTGATATCGGTCTCCAGTTCCTCCTTGAATGATATCAGCAAGTTCTTGTCATTGCATCTTTTGCAGCGAGGATCAGGCATCTGGTATAGTTTGAAGCATCGTAAGAATAGGATAGTAAGTATTAAAAGGCCTCTTGCAGAGACTCATAATAAAAAGTTGAGCAATATCAGTTACATGCATGCGTTCTGGTTCTTCAGGGTGATCTCTAGCTATCTCCTTTGCTGTTAAACCTTACTAAAGGAACAAATTTGGGGTGGGAGTGGGATTATGATATTATATGAGGAATTGACAATATAGAAAAAGAAAGGAGCAGGATCAAATACAGTTTTGTTTTTGGTAGAAACAAATACAATGACATTGACCTTATAATGCAACCTCTTATTAGACACTACCCACTATGCTGTCTGTCAGTGTTTATGTTGAACAATATCTTTTATGCATATCTTTAAATTGATCGGATGGAGGATCCAAGATGCCAGACAATTGGCTGTATATAGCTCCTCTTTTTTTTATACATTTACGACGGACAAAACACTTGCTAATGTTATTATACTAAGTAGAATGATTTTAGGCAACCGGTAAATATTGTATATCTTTACTGTACAGATGGGCAAGGACTGAGTCTATGTTCAAATAAGGGGGCTTCTGCAGAAAGTGATACAGCCAAGCAACTATTTGTACTGTGTGCAGAAAAAAATATTTAAAACAAACCTTTCCTCTCTAGAGCAACCCCTTGTAATCTGTAAAAAAAGGAAAAAAAAATTCATAAAATTTACGCTAAAACTGAAAGTGCTATTGATTGTTTGGATAGTTTACCTGTGGGGTATATGGTAGAGGCAACTCCAAATGGGGTATGATCCTAGTGAAAGTCCAATTACATAGAATTTAGAACCTAGTTGTAGCTGATGTGCAAGTTCTTCAATGTCTTGGGCTTCACTCTTTACTGATCTTTTCGGGTTTGGATAATTTTCTCCATAGCCTTCTCGGTCATATAGTAGAATGTGTATCTTCAAGCTCTCAATTAGCTCATGGAAACATAAATTTCTGTAAATCATGCAAAGTCCCATAAATTCTAATCTAACCTAAATCATAGAATATGCCTGCAAAATTAAGGGATTCTGCCCTCCTCTGCTGAATGTTTTATCATTATCATAACTTAGTTCCAACATCCAAGTTGTATAGGATCTCAAAGCAAGCTCTCACATCAGCATTAGAATCCATAACTCAACACAAAAGTTAAGATGATAACATAATTCAATTCTTCACGTTTAAGGAAAATGGACCCATATCCATGGAAAATGCAACTTGAAACTCTTATCCTTCTACTTCCTTTTGACTAAGCTTCCAATTAAATTAAAATTTGAACCCAGATGATCAACTCAACAGGAAAACAAAAGGAATTTTAAACATCCTTACTTTAGGAGCCATAAAACTCATATCTTTGGAACTGCCAAATCCATGAGCAATGATGATTCTGAACTTGACTTCTTCCTTAGGAACTCCTGTTTCTCTATAAGCCAGGAACCGAGCATCATTCAGTTTGATTCTGGGCGAAATAATCAGAGGCTCTTCAATTGGATTTGATTCTCTACCATGTCCAGAATTATTACCCATCTGATAAAAAAACAGAAAAGCTCTCACATCTACTATCAAAACAGAAACTATGAAGAAAAACAATTTGATGAAGAATAAACTTTCTCCAAGATGATAACAAATTAGATGATATCACCTTATCCAACTCGTCTTCAACCAACCCAGATGATCTCACCTGTGAGTGTTTGACTATAAGTTTTAAGGTTGTATTCTGGTCTATAGTTTATAAGCAACAAGAAGAGGGAAACAATGCCAAATGAATTGGGCGAATAGAACTGTATATTAGGGCATATCTTGACCAGAAATTTAACAGCAAGCAAATTTGCCTCGCGTTTCAAACCTTGAGAGCAAGATATGTAAGAAGCCCCTCTGGATCCTTCAAAAACTCAACATCAGGAATGAAGAATCTGAACATGTCACTGGCGAATTATTTCATTAACGCAAAATTCAATACACAGAATCGACATTCAATCCATATTCGAACAGAAAAACTCAATTTCCTCACCGAAACACCTGATTTATCCGCCACAGCTTCGTGAGGTAAAGACGAAGCAAACAAATAGTATATATGGCAAAGGAATTCAGCTGACCTAGGGATTTAAAGGAGACGGAGGGAGGCATTATTTCGCTTCCATTCGCTGGCGATGGTGATTTTAGACGACAAAGATGTGAGCAGAGAACGGCGCGAGGAAGAGAAAGGGATGAGGAGAATGGCAGAGAACCGAGGAATGAGATTGAAAATATAGGGTTTGAGTTAAAGGGCAGTACCAATTTCATTTAATTCTGGTAACAAACAGCCAGTCTTTATATAGATAAGATAAGATAATTAACAACTACCGTGATATAATTCTTCATCCTTCTAAGGTTTCTTCAAATGAGAACTGAAGTGGTGAAGTGGTGAAGTGGTGAAGTGGTGAAGTGGTAATAAGTAAAACCTGAAATTGCAGTTAAAAGCAAACTATGTGCTACTTTTTCCCTCATGCGATATGAGTACATGAATCTTTTAACTTTGTATAAACTCAAACGGGATGGAACACATCAGAAGTATTCAAGATCTGCACCGGTTCCGGTTTTCAGCCAGTCAAGGAATCGGATGCCCAATACATAACAAGCTGTCTTCCATAGAAATCAAATTTGAAACAGGAATTTGACATCAATACGAAATGGGACCTAAAGCATAAATGGCAAACGAGCAGATTTGAACATGAAGCACAACTGTTTCCATATATATAGCACAATACAATTTACTGAAATTGACAACCAGGGAAAAAGCTATCAACTGATATTAGTGAACAGTCATAAGTTAAATGAAGTAATCAGAAGAATTGAGTATTCGAAATGAATTAAAAGGGAAGAAGAGATCTGAAAAAGGTGGTCTTCGTCCTCGTGGTGGATCTGGCCGGAGAAGAAGCGGTGGGGAGAGAGCTCTCACTTCGAGATCGGCGGATCCACTGCGTCTGTGAAGGGCGCAACGACAGTTCTTCACTCTCCAGCAGTGACCCTTTTCTCAATCTCAATCCATCTCCAAGCCCACACCTTCTTCACTCTCCTTTCCCTCATCATCTTCGTCAAATCGGTTTTCTCATCCCATCTCTTCCCACGCCCATATTTATCACACAATAAAACATTTCAATCAAATGCGTGCAATGTTCTTCAGAAAATAAAACATACTTGCAATGCTCTTCAGGAACCATTTCAATCAAATGCCTTGCAATTTGATTTGCTAAAACTCGGTCTTTAGCAAATGAACAAACGAGTCCGGATGCAACACCTCACTAGTTATCTTATCTATATAAAAGTTGGTTGTCCATTACCAAAATTGAATGAAATTGGTATCAATTTATTGAATGAAATTGATACCAATTTATTGAATGAAATTGGTACCAATTTAATGCATTACTCATTTCTTAATCACCTCCTATTGGACTTTTGGGCATGTATTTAAATATCTTTCTTATATCCCTATGTTATATTTATTTATAGTCTACTTGATTAAGTCACAAATTAAATTAATGTGTGAGCTTCTCTTATGACAATACAAACTTATTCTAATATTATGTTTTAAAACTACTTCAAACATAAATATAAGGAAATAAAAAATACTTATATTTACAAATATTAATAAATTTGATAACAACAACAACATATTAACAAATAATGTATACGGATTTTCTCGCGCGGAGCGCGAGGTCCGTATCTAGTGTGTCAAATAGGCTGCTAACATGGAATTCCAAGTAACTACTCCCCTCCGTCCCTATTTGTTTGTCCACTTTGATCAACCTATACTATTCACATGTCGATACAATTTTATCTATGAGAAAAAACATAGTCATATGTGATCTTGTTTAATTCATCACAATGAACACTTTAACAAGATCAAGATTTTACAATTTTTAGTAATATATAGTTAGAGATATTAACGATGCAAAACTCATCTCGTCAAACGTAAAAAATTCAAAGTGGACAAACAAATAGGGACGAAGGGAGTATATCATATCATATATATATACAAAGCCTTTATTTAGCACACCTTCAAATTTTATTTAGCACACCCATACATTCGTCACGAATGTATTTTACCATACCTTCGTCACGAATGTCATCCATACCTTCGTCACGAATGTATTTGACGAAACCTTCGTCACGAATGTATTTCACTATACATTCGTCACGAATGTATTGTTAACCTTCGTGACGAAGGTATGGCTGACATTCGTGACGAATAACTATAAAACATTCGTGACGAAGGTAGCTATATCTGCAAAAGTGAAGCTATTATGTCTAATCCACACCAACTGCATTTAATTACCATCTTTACATTCATATATACGAACCACTTCTTCTTCTACCTCTTCATTTCAACTATCAATCTAGTTTTCACCCTAAACACATTCATTCAAACACATTGTTCAATTGAAAATGTCAAATTGGGATGATTACATACACCAAAATGTTGATGAAGATGGTCCATCATGGGGGAACTACAATAAGGTATGTTATAGTTGTTTTTAATAATGTTAATGTTAGGGTTTGTAGATAAAATATATGTTTTTTTATGAAATTGAATAGTTTGAAGTTAGGTGTTTGTGTTGAATGTGTGAAAATCATGTTGTAATATGTTTATTTTAGTTGTTACATAGTAGGAGCATGATTTGTGTTTGTGTGAAAATTTGAATATGATGTTGAAGTTAGGGTTTGTGTGAAAATTTGTGTTTGTGTTGGAATTTAGGGTTTGATTCGAATTTAGGGGTAAAAAAGTGTAAAAAACATTTTGAAATGGGGTAAAATGTACATTCGTCACGAAACTAATAGAAACCTTCGTCACGTAAGTATTGCAAACCTTCGTGACGAATGTATTTGCACAAGAAATGTGCAAATACATTCGTCACGAAGGTTTGCAATACTTACGTGACGAAGGTTTATAATTTATTCGTGACGAAGGTATAAAAATCTGGTTTCTGAATGCAGTTTTATTTATTTTGTTGTTTTTACAGAATAATAGTCCAGCGTTCAATCGTTTAAGAAACTTATCGATCAATGCCGATATTCCTTTGGGACCTCATGGAGTGCCTTCGTTTGATCTTGGTTTGGATTTTGATATTCCGCCAATAGTCTCTCAGCTTGAACCTCCTCCATATCATTCTCATCAAACTGATTGGTCTAATGTTCCTGAATACCAATCTTTATCGCAACCATATCAAGACATTGAGTATTTCCCGAAATTGAAGACAGTACCACAGTTTGACAGTGTTGTGCCTTATGAGGACTCACATATATCATTAGATTATTCAGAAGTTTTCGTCACTGATAAGATCTTCAGCTCAAGAGCAGAAGCAGAACAGTGGGCAAGAGATATTGGTAAAACTCATAACTTCATGTTGAAGGTTGGTAGAACTGACTTCAAAGGGAAGTTAGGAAGGTCTTGGCTTAAATGCGAGCGCAGTGGACATTACATTCCTGATTCAGTTGGGAGAACTAGGAAATTCACCCACACAAAGAAATGTGGTTGCAAATTTCAGATTGCATGTAGAGAGACTGAAAATGGGGAATGGATCATAAGGGCTGATCATGGAACTCACAACCATATTATTGGTGAATCCTTACACGGTAACGCATTTGCTGGAAGACTTACACCTGAGGAGGAAAAGGTGTTACTAGACATGAGGAAGGGAAATGCTAGACCAATACAGATGTACACAAGGCTCAATGAATCTCCTGACAACATGACTAAGAAGTCACAAGTGTACAACTTTTGTAACAAGTTCAGAACAGAGAGGATGGAGGGAAGAACTGTGATCCAAGAATTCTTCTATCGTTCGAAGGAGTTGAACTACTTCGTAAGACACAAGAGCGATGAAGTGACAAATAAGATCACAGATGTGTTCTTCGCAAGCCCAGAGTCGATGAAACTGCTTAAGGCGTTTCCATACGTAATGTTGATTGACGCAACATACAGCACAATTCAGTAAGTATAACTAAGTTAAAAAGTCTTATGTTTGTTTTTACTCTATAAATTCTTATAGTAATGTATTATCTTGCAAAGGTACAACATGCCCTTCATAGAGATTGTTGGAATAACATCAACGTGGAAGAACTATGTCGTTGCTGGGGCTTTCGTGTCAGAAGAGAAAGAAGAAAACTACGCGTGGTGCATGTATCAATTGGCTGAGTTGTTTAGGGTTGTTAAGATGACGCCAACTTGCTTAGTCACTGATCGAGAGAAAGCTTTGATGAACGCTTTGGATAGGATCTTTCCAGATTCTACTTTCCTCCTCTGTAGGCGGCACATCCAAAAGAACATTGAGGACCATGCTAAGCTAGCAATGCGGTCACAAGCAAGGGGGACCCATTTTGCAAGTGACTGTCTTAACTTATTCAAACAGTCGACAGATTTGGCATACAACATTCAGCTGGGGCGTATTGAACAAGATTGGGCTGCATATCCATCTGAGATTAGGTACCTGAAGAAGAATTGGCTAAACCCCTACGGCAATAGATTTCTTTCGATCTATGTGGATAAAATCTTTACATTAGGCTCCAACACCACAAACAGGTTAGTAATGTGATTACGTTTGAGATTGTTTTGCAAATTATGTTAGCTTTATATTTGTTGTTATAAAAAATTGTTTTTATTCTGCAGGGTTGAAAGTGAACATTCTAGCTTCAAAAATTATTTGTCACTGCCAAGCCAGAAGATAGACACTGTGTTTCAAAGATACAATGCGAAGATGCGCAATCAGTTCAAGGAGATCTTGGGTACTTTCAATGAAAGTCAGCAAAAGACTGTAAGTAACATTACAGACGTTGATCTCTTCAAGCTTCTTAAATATAGAGTGTCTTATACTTGTTTGAGTCGCTTGCTAACTGAATACAAGAAAGGGGAATACGGCATGCATCTTGATCATTGTGAATGCGTAATAAGGAAGAGAGATGGATTGCTATGTGTGCATGACATTTATGAATATGTGAGGCGTCAAGAACCAATTCCAGTTGAAGCGGTTCATGCCTTTTGGAGGACATTGACTTTGAAAGAAGTAGAGACTGAAGACGAATTACAAGTGCGGAGGGTAGTAGCCAGAAACTTGATGGATGAGTTTATGGCTGAGCAATGGGAGGGAATGTCACCTTATGACCAACACGAGTGTGCAATGAAGTGTTTGGCAATAGGTAACCCCCAAATGACCAACCTACAGGAGCCAGCTCGTGTGAAAAGGGGGAAGGGACGACCTCCAGGAGCTCCAAACAAAGAGTACAATCCAATGAAAAGACAACCTTCACATTGGGAGCACACTGATGCAACACTTGAAGAAACGCCTCCAAAGAAGCAAAAACCGACTTCATACGGGAAGGGTAAGAGTGGTCAGTGGGCTTTGCAGAAGCTTACAAAGTATAATGCTCTCGTACCTCCATGCATGCGTCCCTATGTGCAAGGTTGGTATCCCATTGTCGCTGATGGAAATTGTGGATACAGAGCTATAGCACAACAATTAGGGTGGGACCAAGATAATTGGAGGAGAGTTAGATCTGAAATGGCTCAAACGACATTTGCACATTGGAATAATGGGTTGCAAGCTTGTTGGGTATTGCCAGTTGAAACGCCTGATGTTTTGAGAGTAGTTACAAATCTAGCTTGGACTGGACCAGGAGAGATGGCACCCGAAGAGACATGGTTACAAGTCCCGGCGATGGGGTGTGTAGTAGCTACGACTTTCAATTGTGCATTGGTTGTGCTTGCGAAATCAATTTGCCAAACATATTTGCCTATAGTATTGGACGACAACATCGCTCCAGGAGAGAAATTGCCCATATGTTGCATTGCCCTTGTTGAAGATGAAAGACACTTCATTTCGGTAATTTCTAACTCACTCTATCAACCCTTGATGTTTATATTTTCAAATCAATACCTCGTACATTTGTCTTTTAAATCATTTGCCTTATTGTAGATGCCAATTGCCGATGACTCTCCATTACCTGAAGTTTATCATATGTGGCATCGTCACTGTTCACCGGCAGCTCGCTCCTTGATAGACCCTTTTACTGAGCAACTAGCGGCGTACAGAAGGCCTAGAGCCCCAACAAGAAACAAGAAAGGCAACAACGTAATTAATCTTAGCGGTTAAGATTCAGTCGAAATGGATTGTTTAGGAGTTGTAATGACTAAGATTTTTAATGTTTGCATGTATTTGGACTCACTTAGAGAAGTAGTTGGATACAAGAAACTGGAAAGTGATCGAACTTACACAAACAACAACTTAAACAGACAACAACTGAAGCGAACAAGAACGTAAACAAACAGAAACTTAAACAAACATTAAACTACTTAGTCCCACTGCAACTTGCTCCAAACTTCTCATCAACTAAGGCCTGCTTCTCCGCGGCAAGTGCAGCATTTTCATCCATGAGCTCAGCATTTTTCTCCTGAAGTTCAGTTACGTCGTCGTTTAGGCTTTTTGACATTGCCCTCAACATTTCAGTTAGCTCTTGCAGTCCAGCGGCCTCTGTAGAGTGAAACAAATTATCCTCATTCAGCTGTTCTATAACCACCCTTGCTCGACCTGAGTATGGACGGTCGATCCAATGCTTGTATTTGCACCCACCATCTTCATCAATCGAGTTCCACGTCCTATCAGGGCATCCCCAATATCTTCTCCCGTAGTTCACCTTATCATGATTGAATTGCTCAGTACAAGTCTGTTCAGTTGGCACTTTGTTGCACCAACAGAGCTTCCCTCCTGGATCCATAATTTTTTTTCTGTATTAAGTTGAAATGTGTTGCTTATTCCATGCTGAAATGTCCTTTATATAGAGTTGAAGGTAAATGGGTTACAGCTTGCAACAGCTGTAACTCACTTACTCAATTTAAGTGAGTTACAGCTAGCAACAGCTGTAACTCACTTACTCAATTTAAGTGAGTTACAGCTAGCAACAGCTGTAACACACTTACTTGACGTCTTCAACATCTTCTGCTGATCTGCACGGTTTGCAGCAATCCTGCACGGTTTGTAGCAAACCGTGCCGTTTTACTGGACGGCTTAAACATCTTATGCTGATCTGCACGGTTTGCAGCAAGCCTGCACGGTTTGCTACAAACCGTGCAGAACCATCTTTCTCCTTTTCCTCGCTCGCCGCGTCCCTCGTCGAGTCCTTTAGCTCCCCTGTTGCAAGATATCATCCAATACACACCAAACACGTATATGAATTGGATGCTATCAGCTGTAACGCACCATCTTCTGATCTACATTTGATGGGTTGGATATTGATTTGGATAAGTGTGAAATGGCGTTTTGGGCCGGACATTGATTTGGATCAGACAATTGCAAACAAACCAAATAACAAGTAATTCGTTCAAACACTACAAAGCATGTTCTTAAAACTCAAGCACAAACTAAATCCAACACCAACATCAATCCAACCTAGTCAAGGAAAGGATAGAACCCATCCAAAGTGTGACAAACAGCGTCTTTCATACGGGAATACTCCTCCTCATTATCTGCATCTCGATACGGCTCCAGATTGTACACAGAAGTCCGAATTGCCTACAGTGAAGTGCAAAATAAATTAAGTCAGACATTGATTATGTTATAGATTTATAGAATTTGAAGATTAATTACAAACCTGCATGAGTTGCTCCTTAGTATAAGGAGAGATTATTGGATGAGTATGAGCCAAGTACCACTCCAAGTAATCATCAGTGCAGAGAGATGGAGGATCTGCTTCTACACCCATTTCCCATAAGCTTACAGAGTTGTTCTCCCTTTGCTCCCAACTCCAGTTGGTGGGATCATACTCCACTACGTACTTACGATTGTTTCCACACCTTCTAGCTTTAATTGGTTGAATGGGAGGGATTGGCACACCTTGAACTCGACCAAATTGCCTGCAAACTCGAAGTGGCATGTGAGGCTCGGTCTTCTCCAAAACATGCAGGATCCCATGAAAGAAAGCCGGCCGAAGTTCTTCCCTACGAAAATCTAGGCGTCCATATGGTTGCCACTCAACCTGTTGTACATAAATCATTAAAACAAGTTCAAAAGTACAATAACAAATTAACAGGTAATGAAAAAAATAATCATACCCCTTCTACGCTCATATTGTCTAGCTCCTCTCTGTAGTTGCGACGATTGTCCGGTCTTTCAGACAAATCAAATTTCGCTGCATATGGCATTGTGTCATCCCACTCATAGTTTTGTGGAGGGGCAAAAGCAGGAAAGTACAAATAGATCCAACCCTACATCATCAAACAAAACTAAGGAAAACAAAAGAAACAGTATTCAAATCAAAACATTTAATTAAAGACAAACATACCATCAGCAAGGTGTAACAGAAAGACATCGTTGCACAATCTCTGCGGGAGTATTTACCCAGATGTCCATACAAAGCACACAACGCACCCGAACCCCAAGACACACCATGGATATTTGCCATATCATTAAGCCATTCATGGTGAATCAACTTGATCATGTACGACGTCTTGTCAGGAAACAATGTCATTCCCAACAAGTATGTCAACCAACCCTTAGCGATTGAGACTTGATCCATTTCAAAGTTCCCCTCATTATCCACTGCCATGCATTGTTCCCTCAAAAGCTCCGGTGAAACTTCATTACCAGCTTTGACTCTTCTGTCAAGTAAATCTATACCAAAAGCCTTCTTTGCTCTGTTGACCATTACAGCCTTCGTGTCAGCTTTGCCAACTCCATCAGCAGATGTGCGAAATCCCATGCCCTTTCCGTTTATAGGGATACCCAAAATCTTGTGCACATCTAATAGGGTGATTGTCATTTCACCAAATGGCAAGTGAAAAGAATTTGTTTCTGGCTGCCACCGCTCAACAAATGCATTGATCAACCCTTGGTCGTGGTTGGGATACATGAGGGTCTGCAAATGTGACAAACCAGAAGCCCTAGCCAACGAAACCCAAGGATAGTCGCCCTGTAACTTCCATTTTTTCAAACCCTCTTTTCTGACCGTATTTCTCAATTGCGGTCTCTCCTATTTATCATATTTCACAAAAATTTTAAGTACTTTTAAATCAATTAACAAATCATGTCTAAATTAACGAAGCATGGAAATTACGCAATTAACAATTCAACCAAAGGTGATAGATTTACTTACATGTCCTTGCCAAACCATATAAGCAGTGTGCCCGCTGAAGCTATGCAGCAAGTCTATCTCCTTAGGACCTCCAGGCACAGCCCACTGTAACTTCGGGTAAATTTCGTCTTTCTCATCGCCATGTTCATTAAGATCGACCCCCCCGTAATGGCCCTCAAACTGTCCTTCAGCCCAGGAAGCAGTTGGACCAGATTGCCATTCTGGTGTTTCTGGCTGAAAGGCCTGTTGACGTCCTACTGCTTCATCCCATGCGACTTGTGGAGAAGAGGGGGGAACCCATGTAGGGATCTATTACAAAAAAAATTGGTTATTAGTAAAATGTACAACTTTCACTCATAATCGACTATATATTAAATTTTAAACTAATACTTACAGCACTCTGCGGACTCCAAGTTGGATAATCTGCCTCATAGGTTGGAGTCATCGGGATTTGCTGTTGTAATAAAATAAATTTCATAAACTATTAATTTAATAAAAACAAAAAACAGTAATATAATGTGAATTTCAGATTAACTAACCATGTTCTCGTAAAGGTTCGAATATGCACTAGGGTCAGCCAGCAGTTGTTGTTCATGCCAAGAAGGTTCTGGGACCTCTTCACTTGCACTTGTACCCTCGTCAGCTCTTCCACGCCTCTTCCTCGGCTTGGGCTGATAAGCGGGCCTTCCTCCAGCCACGATCTCTTCACGAGTTTGATTACGCGCATTCTTCCGGGCACTTCTAGAAGACGGATGCATCTACAGTAACATAATATTTTCAAAATTTACGCATACCAAACCAACAAAACATAACAAAAAAACATCACAAATATGCAAAAACATCCGTCACGAAGGTCCAGTATACATTCGTGACGAATGTATACTAAACCTTCGTGACGAATCTGAGTATAACCTTCGTCACGAAGAACCAGTAACCATTCGTCACGAATGTATACTGGACATTCGTGACGAATCTTTATCAAACCTTCGTGACGAAGGTTTTTGCACAATTGCAAAAACGCAGAAGTGCCAATACATCCGGTGACGAATGAATTTGCACAAAATTTCCAGAATTTCAAGCAAAAAAACAGTTTTTCAAGCTATCCAAATACATTAGCCCCTAAATCATTTCATTCCATAAGTTTCTTAATCAAAATGTCAAACCCTAATTCTCATGAGTTCATCAATTTTGGGGATTATATCTAAAATTTGAAACAACTCTCAATTACACATAAACAAACACCAATTGAACTAAAAAAACATGCTTAATACACATATCAATCTAGTTTAATCACCCCATTTCAATGGTTTTGACATATATTCATCAAACATGGAAAATTAATGCAAAAGAGAGTTAGAAATTACCTTATTGCTTGATTTGTTGATTATTGTAGTGAAAGAGATGAAGAATTGTAGAGAATGGTGTTGTGAATTTGTTGTAGCTGCGCCGAAAACGAGTATAATGGAGAAGAAGAAGTTACATTAGGGTTGGGTAAAAAATCTCTTTTATATCTGCAAAATTGATACATTCGTCACGAATGTCTGACCAACCTTCGTCACGAAGGTTTTGAAAACATTCGTCACGAATGTTTTGCATACCTTCGTGACGAATGTTTGCAAAACCTTCGTGACGAATGTAGACAATAGTTACGTGACGAATGTTTGGGTGTGCTAAATAAAATTTTAGGGTGTGCCAAATAGTAAGCGCCTATATATATATATATATATATATATATATATATATATATATATATATATATATATATATACCAACTGCACTATGAAATACCTTCTCTGCATCTTGTAACGATCTACATTCAGAATAGGAGGTTATGATAGCATTAGAGACGTTATTGTTCAAGACTAATCCGGATTTGATAACATTTGAGTGAATCTGTGAAGTGATAATACAGTAAACTCAGTAAATCTCAGGAACACAAGAATTTGGTAACCAGGAATTAATGTTAATCAACAACAAGTTCCTACCTCGAATTGCCAAACGGCCAGATCGAGAATGAATTCAAGAACAATATGAAACTACAATGATGAATGCGTTTATGTTTCTCCCTTCTCCCCTTATAAGCCACTCTAATCTGTAATGACAATTACTAACAGAATAGGTATACAACCTGTACAATTATAACACGTGTCCTATACAGGATTTCCTAAAACAAATCTCCCCTCGCTGGAAGAACCTTGACCTCAAGGTTCGAATTCAGGGAACCTTCTGCGTAGGTCGAACAAAAACTCCCATGTCGCCTCATCTGTAGGTTGATGCTTCCAGTGGACCAAAACTTGAGTGGCTGCCCTTCCTTGTGTCTGGACCATCCTTCGTTCTAACATCTGAGCAGGTTCCTTAACAAACAAATCAGGCATAACAGTAGGTAAGGTAGTTCCTACTATGGCAGCTCCTACATGTTTCTTTAACTGGGAAACATGGAAAACAGGGTGTATTTTGGAAGAACTGGGAAGTTGTAGCTTGTATGCCACTGCCCCACATTTATCAATGATAGCATACGGCCCAAAGTACTTAGGACTAAGCTTTTGATTGCTTCTAAGTACCACACTTTGTTGACGATGAGGCTGCAATTTGACATACACTAATTCACCAATGTCAAAATTCCTATCACTTTTGTGCTTGTTTGCAGCTTGTTCCATTCTATGCTGAGCTCTAAGCAAGTGGAACTTCAAGATCTTGATCATATTCTCCCGCTCTTGTAGACTTCTTGCCATTGTCTCAACCTTTGATTTCCCTGGCAAGTAAGGAAGGTGTATTGGAGCTGCTTGGTCATAAACAACTTCATAAGGAGTTAGCTGAGTAGCAGAATGGAATGTAGTGTTGTACCACCATTCTGCCAAGGGTATCCACTTCCTCCATAAATGTGGTTTATCACTACACATACACCTTAAGTATGTTTCCAGACATCTATATATTCACAACCTCTGTTTGATCATCCGTCTGAGGGCGGTAGGCTCTGGAAAGGTTGAGTGCTACCCCTTGAATAGTGAATAATTCCCTCCAGAATTCACTGAGGAACACATCATCACACTCACTAGTAATGGATTTGGGAAATCCATGGAGCTTGAAGACATTATCTTAAAAGCTTTGAGCTACTAAAGAAGCAGTGTAGGGGTGAGATAGTGACTTGAAGTGCGCGGCTTTGCTCAGTCTATCAACCACCACGAAGATTACAGACTTACCATAGGATAAGGGCATTCCTTCTATGAAATCAATAGAGATGTCACTCCACACAGCTTTTGGTATGTCAAGAGGTTGCAATAATCCAGGGTAGGCAGTCCTGTCATATTTGCTTCTCTGGCATACTGTACAACTTCGAAGGAAGTGTTGTACATCCTCATGTAACCCTTTCCAATAGAAAAGAGACTTGACTCTTTGAATTGTGACATCCCTTCCTGAATGTCCACTAGTGCCTGCACAATGAAGCTGACTCAAAATCTGATCTTTAAGCACTGTGTCATTGCCTATCACCAGTTTCCCTTTCCTCCTTAATTGATTGTGCATCCAAGTATAGTGTGGCTTATCTTTACTGTTCTGCTTAAACTCGTCAATCAACTGTTTCAGCTGAGCATCTGACTCATAACAACTCTGTATAGCTTTCATTAGATCAGAATCAACTACTGACATGGCTAAAGTTAATACCTCAGTGCTTTCCACTCGAGATAGTGCATCACCAACTAAGTTCTCCTTTCCCTGTTTATATTGAATGTCACAGTCAAACTCCAATAGCTTAGGAAGCCATTGTTGTTGTGTAGGAGTATTGAGCCTTTTCTCTAGAAGATGTGCTTTTTTGGTTTGTTTTGATGGTGAATTTGTTTGTCAACAAATAATGACTCCACTTCTGTAGGGCAAAAACCACATCCAACAACTCTTTTTCATAGATAGAGAGGTAAAGTTGTCTTCCCTTCAAGTGTTTGCTGATATATGCTAGTGGATGCCCTTCCTGCATAAGTATTGCCCCTATGCCATAACACACGCATCTGTCTCGACAGTAAACTTCTTATCAAAATCCGGAAGTGCTAGGACTGGTGACTCACAAAGTGATCTTTTCAGTGCCCCAAATGCAGCTGCATCTTCCTCAAAACTGTTCTTTTTGAGCAACACTGACAATGGTCTAGCCATCACACCATAACTTCCTCATTCCAAGAAGCTCCTAAGTTGCTTCAAGTTCTATGGTTGAGGCCACTTAGCCACTGCTTCTATCTTCTTAGGGTCAGTGGACACTCCCTCTTCTGAAATAAAATGGCCCAGATATTCTATCTTGTTGACTGCAAACTCACACTTACTGCCTTTGGAAAAAAGCTGATTGGCTCTCATCAATTCGAATACTAATCTCAGATGCTGGATGTGCTCATCCAAGTTTTGACTATAAATGAGGATGTCGTCGAAGAAGATCAAGACAAACTTCCTCAAATAGATTCTGAATACTGAATTCATCAGGTATTGAAAAGTTGTTGGTGCATTTGTCAGCCCAAATGGAATGATTAAGTATTCATAGTAGCCATTGTGAGTCTTAAAGGTTGTTTTGTGTATATCATCTACTTCCATTCTCACTTGATGATAACCAACCCTTAAGTCTATTTTAGAAAATAGCTTTGAACCACCTAATTCATCCATCAAGTCCTCAATCATGGGAATTGGAAATCTGTCTTTGACTGTGTTGTTGTTCAAGCCTCTGTAATCAACACAAAATCTCCAAGTGCCATCTTTTTTCTTAACCAATACCACTGGTGAAGCAAAAGAACTTGAACTTGGTTGAATGACTCCAGAAGTTAGCATATCCTTGACCATCTTATCAATCTCGTTTTTCTGGTACACAACATATCTGTATGGTCTTTGATTCACAGGATTAGCTCCTTGAATTAATGGAATTTTATGGTTGTGACCATCTCTGAAAGGATGTAATTGCTTGGGCTCCTCAAATATATCTTTGTATTGATCCAGCAGCTGTTGTACTGGACTGAATGCCACCATATCAGTACTGATCTGAGCTAGCAACCCACTGTCCATTTTCTCTATACCTCTGACCCATATCATAGACAACTGACCTTCCTGGCAAAGCTCTTTGTTCATATTATGTGCCCTTATTTCTCTTGCAGATCCCGGGTTGATACCTTGCAAAACCAATTTCTTGCCATTAATCCTGAATTTCATTGTCAACTGCTTGAAATCCCATACAATCTTGCCTAGAGTCTCAAGCCATTGAACTTCCAATACCATGTCACAACACCCTAATGGTATAACCATTAAATCTGTTTGAAAAGCCACAATCTGAAATTGCCATGGGAAAGAGTTCGCCTTAGCTGACACATTTAATGTGCTACCATCTGCCACATACACCTTTGTTAACCCTGAAGGCAACATCTTACAGCCCAACTTTTCATCCACAACTCTATCAATAAAATTATGAGTGCTTCCTGAGTCTATGAGGATGAAGAGTTCTCTCTTACCATACATGCCCTTGACTCTCATTGTCCTGTAATGAGAAATTCCTGCTACTGCATTAACAGAAATCTGTACACTCTCCTCTACTTCTTTCTGAGTTGCTTCTTCCTCACTATTCTCCTCTTCTTGATCATCCTCCATTTCCATCACAAACAATTGACTCTTCTTATGCTTCAAATAGTGGCTGGGGATATATGGTTCATCACACAAATAGCACAAGCCTTTGGCTCTTCTTCTGATGTCAACCATTTCTTAGTGCCATTGCTCCCTTCAGTACTCTTATGGGACTCAGTACTCTTGCTACTGTTTGCAATTGATTTACTATTCTGGCCAAATTCCTTTTTCAATACCTCCTGAGCTTTAGAGAAATTACTTCTTCTTGAGAATGAATTGGTTCCATTGTTCACCATCTTAGGATTTGCCAATTCATATAATTTCCCTAATGAATAGCATTGCCTTACAATAGTGGGTTGGAACATTCTGACATGCATTTGTGTGTCATTTCTAAGGCCTGCTAGGTAAGCACTAACCAGGTAGGATTCTTGCAGTCTAACACGGGTTCTAATTGCCTCAAATCTGTCATTATACTCAGTTATTCCCTCAGTTTCCCTTAATCTCATCAATTCAGCCATTGGATCATCCACAATTTCACCAAATCTTTCTAGCAACAATAGTCTATATCTGTTCCAATCCAGATGCATACCTTGATTCTCTTCAGCCTGGATCACGGATTGATGCCGGCAAGATGCCTTATCTTCCATGTGAATGGATGCTAAGGTAATATTGAGCTCTTCTGGCGTTCGATCAATCAAGAAGAACTGATCGCACTTGAATAGCCAATCTTTGACTGTTGTACCACTGAATCTTGGAAAATCCAGACGCGAGAGCCTAGTCATTGTTGAATAGTTGCCCCCAAATCCATGGCTAGGGTTCCCAAAAATCCCTTGTCGATTGCGAGCCACATCTTGATGCAATGGACTAGATCCAGCTCCATTAGACTGCGGCGATGATTGATGATGTCCCGTATCGCCTGGTTGTGGTGGAAATTGGCGGCGTATTCCTCCATTGCTGGCAAAAGCTTCGAATGCGGAGAACATTTCTACGGCCTTCTGCTTTACATCCTCATTGATCTTGGACATCTGATTTGCTATTTGCTCTCCCAGCTTCTCCTCTATAGACGCCATTTTGGATTGCAAGACTTCTTCCACCTCACGATTAGCCACCTCACGGAGCTGTGCCTGGGTCCGTGTTTCCGCCATGGAAGCGTTCCGAGGAAGGATTGGCTCTGATACCATTTAATACAGTAAACTCAGTAAATCTCAAGAACACAAGAATTTGGTAACCAGGAATTGATGTTAATCAACAACAAGTTGCTACCTCGAATTGCCAAACGGCCAGATCGAGAATGAATTCAAGAACAATATGGAACTACAATGACGAATGCGTTTCTGTTTCTCCCTTCTCCCCTTATAAGTCACTCTAATCTGTTATGACAGTTACTAACAGAATAGGTATACAACCTGTACAATTACAACACGTGTCCTATACAGGATTTCCTATAACAAGTGAGGGTGTGGCATTCAGGGTCATCAAGCAAAGTTACAAGAGGAGAGATAGTCCCATCATCAATTTTTATGCCCTCGTTCTGCATACGAAGGAAAAGCTTAATGGCAGTCTCACAATCGCCTTCTTCCACGTATCGTGCAATTAGAGCATTCCAACAAACGAAATTGGACTCGGGCATACTAGTCAACAACATGTGGGCATGATCAATTTTCCTACATTTGGAGTACATATCAACAATTTCACTTCCCACAAATATATTTGTTACAATACCGGTCTTGATAGCACGGGAATGTACTTGCCTCCCGGAATTTAGCTCGCCCAATTGAGCAACTCCCTTGAGAACGCTGCCAAATGTGTAGGAGTGTAGCCATCAACAAAAAAAATCCATATCTTCTCATATCGTTGAGTATCTTCCAAGCATTCCAGATATTCCCACAGTTTACATACCCAACGATCATGGAGTTCCACGAAAACTGTATCTCTTTGAGACATTTCGTCGAACAGGTTGTAGGCAAGGCCCACTTCCCCGCATCTTGAGCATTGAGTTATGATATTGTTTGTGGAAGGAATATGGGTTTAAGTCTTGGTTTAAGCATTTTATAGTTGTTTTTATCAATTAACCCGGTTTGTCCCGGTTTAGTAGTTCCTTTTAGTTTACCCGGTTTGTTCCGGCTTGCGTTTTGTGTCCTAAACCCTGTTAATCATCTATATGTACTCATCTTCTTCCTTCTTCCCAGTTAATCAAAATACAAACCAAATTTCCCAAACCTCAACTCTCTCTTTTCAAATCATGTTTCCATTCCCTTCGAATCAGATCTTCCAACTTCGTATATGATTTCTAGGCTGGATTCACCTGGTTTCGGGCTTAATTGAAGCTCCTTGCTAGGATTATCGTTCGTTGGTTTCGTAAGCAGGATTTCCTGCTTCATTGTTTGCCACGTAAACATCTCCGACGGTTCCTATTTTTACATCGCTGCATTGGGCAATAAAAGATGCGTAATGTAAAGAGATTGAGCTTGCATCGGAGCTGGCTCATCATATTCGGATCGGAAGAAGGGAAATGGGAAGGATTTTGGCTATGGTGGATGAATTAGGTTTGAGAATTCGATTGAAGAAGTGGGGAGGAATAAAGAACACAATTGATTTGGCAAAACATCATCTCACGATAATATCAATTTTTCATCAAAATATCATGTTTATATCACCACATTCACAATGTACAATTTTGCCCTTAAATGTTAAAAATAAGTGAGGGTATTATGGTACTTTCACACTCACTAACGGAAAAGCTAACATAAAATATTCTCGGGTGGCTATTTATTTATGGAAGAGGACTTTTGGGTGGTTTCTTGCAAATTTTTATTTAATGGGTGGTTTCGTACAAATTTGGCAAAATAACGGATGGTTTGCCGCAAAAACCTCTTTCTTTTTGCGAAAATAACGTTGAATTTTCCTAACATGTTCTGTTGAACAGAGCGCTCAACCTCCTTCTTCATCGTGTTCCACATGCAACATACGCTACACCACCTCCTCCTCCCCGTCTTCGCGCGCAACGCTGCTCAGCCTCGCCTCGCTTCCATACTTCGCCTCGCCTCCTCACTCGCTTCCGGTTTGTTTAATGAAGCATGTTGGGCGCGATTTATAAGAATCTCTCCCCGTATATATTTTGGGATGAGCATCGTGAATTGAAAACATCAACAAAGCTTCATTTTGTCACCGAGCAAGTAATCGCGAGAGAAGATCGAGAATAGTCAAACGACCGCGGAGAAGATCAAGCAAGTTACAGGAAAGCAAATACTCCTTTAAAGCTGAAATTTCAATTCGAGGTAAGCATCATTTTATCATAAGATAATTACATCAATGTGAAGGTTCAAAGACACAAAAACATTATAAAAAGACAGATTTTTATGAGTTTCTGTATTTTTGATGACTAACATATTGTTAAATTGAAGAATAAAGATATCAAATGTTCCTTAGAACAATAATTCTTAGTAAATAGCGTTTTTTAATCGATAATTTTGTTTTAGAATTGAAATTATGATGACAGAATGTTACTTAGATACAATTTCATTTCAGAAATTGAAAAGTGATTACATAATGTTGCTTATAATTACGTTTTTGATGACAAAATGATGATTAGACACAATGTTGTGATAAAATTGGAAATTTTATGACAGAATTTAGATGAATATAGAATGATGTTTCGAATAGTGATCATGATGACAGTATGATGCTTATATGGAATATTGATTAGAAATGGAATTCTAATGACAGAATTTTGAATGATGAAAGTTGTTGGTAAGAAGTAGAATTTTGAGAACAGAATATTGGATTTCGATTGGAAATTTGATGACGGAATTTTCATGCTTGTTTAGTATTGCTTGGAATTTGAATTTTGATGATATGATGTTGCTTAGACAATATTGTAGTTTAGGATAAAAATTTTGATGACAAAATTTTGATTGATGCATAATATTACTATAGAATTAGATTTTTTATGACAAATATTTGATGGATGCATAATGTTACTATAGAATTAAATTTTTGATGACCAAATAGTAATGTTACTATAGATATTTGATGGATGCATAATGTCGGGGTGGAGGAAGACGGGCTGAGGCGGGTTGGTCGAAATCGCAAAAACGGGCTCCTTTGAAATTGTCGTAAAAACGCTCGACATTTTCCACGTATGTAATTGAATTGTTTTTTAATTAGTCGTTATTTATCGTTTAACATGAAACGTTATTCGATAAATAACGATTAAAAAAACATTTATTAATAAATTTCGTTATTTGAATTAGTCGTTATTTCTCGGTTAATGTGTATCGTTAATCGAGAAATAACAATTTTATTTTTTATTTTTAACTAGTCGTTATTTATCATTTAACGTGAAACGATAATCGATAAATAACAATTTAAAGAAAAAGATTTATTAATTAATTTCGTTATTTGAATTAGTCGTTATTTCTCGATTAATGTGTATCGTTAATCGATAAATAACAATTTTAAAAATAATTAAATTGTGTTTTTAATTAGTCTTTTTTAATGTTTGACGTGAAACAACAATCGATAAATAACGATTTAAAGAAAATGATTTACTAATGAATTTCGTTATTTGAATTAGTCGTTATTTATCGTTTAACGTTTATCGCTAATCGATAAATAACAATTAAAAATAATTGATTGTTTTTTAATTAGTCGTTATTTATCGTTTAACGTGAAACGCTTATCGATGAATAACGATTAAAAGAAAATGATTTGTTCATGAATTTCGTTATTCGAATTAGTCGTTATTTATTGGTTAACATTACACGCTAATCGATAAATAAAAATTAAAAGAAAATTGAATTGTTTTTAAATTGGTCGTTATTTATCGTTTAACGTGAAACGCTAATCGATAAATAACGATTAAAAGAAAATGATTTGTTAATGAATTTCGTTATTCGAATTAGTCGTTATTTATCGTTTAACGTTTCGCGCTAATCGATAAATAACGATTAAAAGAAAATTAAATTGTTTTTAAATTAGTAGTTATTTACCGTTTAACGTGAAACGCTAATCGATAAATAACGATTAAAGGAAAACTGAATTGTTTTTTAATTAGTCGTTATTTATCGTTTAACGTGAAACGCTAATCGATAAATAACGATCAAAACAATGATTTCGTTATTTGAATTAGTCGTTTGAGGTCCTCGTGAAGAAGTGAAGATTGTGTTCCGTCCAGGCGCAAACAATGTTTGTCTTGTAAGGGATAAGCTAGCCCTTATCAATGTATCCAACGATTCCGCTTCTCCAAGATGTTCTCAATCGTAGAAGCCTCTTCTCGTATACTTCCTCCGTTCTTGATAGAAAAAGTCTCCATACTTGGTTGCAAAACATTTCACCGGTTCTTTGTTTTTCAAGATTTGGTAGTATTTATTTCGATGTTGTGCTTGATATGCACCCAAAACAAGAGGTGTTGAACCGGAAGATCTCTTAACACTATCTTGATTGCAACGATAAGAGCTTGTTCTCGATCGATCATTATGGCAGTCGGATTTAATCCTGCATCATCAAACAATTGTTTAAGCCTCTGCATTATGAACAAGTAGTGCATTGTTTCCTCCTTACGCATGAATGCATATGCAATGTTGAATGTCTTATGCGTGCAAGGGAACCAGACAATCTCCACAAGTTGGGCTGGGCTGATAGTATTTTGATTTGATCCACAAGTAGTGCATATGTCATTTGAATGCATATGCCATTATGATAGGAGAAATTTGTTATATTGTAATTTGATACGGAAGATCTGCAAAGGTTGTGTTACTGTGCAACCTTGGAGAAATTTGTGGACCACCCAGGAAAATTTCGTGGCGAAGGAAGTCCAATATCTTGACTCGGTCAATTACTTGTTTCCGATCACCTGGGCTGGGATGGCAATGAGGCGGGGAATACTCCTATATCCTCATCCCCGTTTAATATTATGATCCCCATCCCCATCCGCATCTCCGTTTTTTTCTAAAATCTCTCCCCATCCCCGTCCCCATTGAGGAATCTCCATCTCCGTTAATTTTCCCTATTTAATTTCCTCAATGGGGATATTCGTATGCCTGTTAAAATTTTATTATTCATATACATATAAAAATAAAAATAACTAAATAAAAAATATTTTAATAGAAAGTATATCAAGTTTAAGCATATTTATTATGGGGATGAGATTCTCAATGGTGACGGGAATGAGGATCCCCATCATGGATGAGGATGGGGACGGGGACGGGAATAGAGTTCCTCAATGGTCATGAGAATGAGGATCACCAACATGGATGGGGACGAGGATCCCCAACGGGGATGGGAATGGAGATCCCCGGATCCCCAATGGGGATGGGGACTGGGGCGGGGACTGCGGCGGGGACCCCTATCCCCATCCGATCCCGATCCCGATCCCCATCTCCCCTGCGAAGATATTATTTTTTCCCATCCCCGTCCGTCCCCAAAAAAAATCTTCATCCTCATTTCCCGTGTGGGGATTCCCCGCTGGTATTGAAGATTCCCCCTGGTACTTGGGGATTCCCCGCGCCATTGCCATCCGTACTTAGGCTGGGCTGATAGTATTTTGATTTGATCCACATTTTAGCCGATGATAGGCCATTTGTATGCATGTATTCGAATGGCATCTGCTTTTGCAGAATGGTCATTTGAACATGTTATATGCATTTTTCCCTCACTTTTTCAAATTGGTAATCTTTTGGAATGAAATTGAAAATCCTAAGCAGAGGCTCTCGTCTTGGTATGAGATAAATGTTCAACAAAAAAGTTACCATTCAACCGTCTGCAAAATAACGAATCAGAGATGGACAAGGATTTCATAAATGAATAGTTAATCTACCCTCCACTTTTCTCTCATATCTTGGATTCTTATAAATAAACAGCTGAAAGTGCTATGTTACAGATCAAAATCAATGGTGCAAAACCACCAATACTCCTACACCCAGATCGAAGGCAGTTTTCAGGCCCTGGGCAATCTTAAACGAACTGTTCCTGGGTGGTCCACAAATTTCTCCAAGGTTGCATAGTAACACAACCTTTGCAGATCTTCCGTATCAAATGACACTGTTCAACATTTCCATGCTAGGAGTGGCTAAAAACGCGCCATCATGTTCTAGCTGGAGCACACAAGTTATCTGCCAGTCGGAGCAAAGGCAAGCTGCTGCTCTATTCTGATTTCCCCAGCATTTGAATCATCAGAAGAACATGAACAATTTGCCAGAAAGAATATCCATCAAGAGTCCATCCTGAATATCCACAGCCAACCAACTGTATCCATTTCATTTAGGCTCTCACCGTGGAATCACATAAGGCAATGCATATACATCGGCAGAATCTATCCTAAGAGCCTCTGCCCATACTTGAGGTATCGTGTCATCAACCCGAGAGATATCTTCCTTGGGTTTATTCGGCTGTGAATGACTCCTACTAAACAACCACTCGTCTTCATCAAATCCAGACCACTCTTCCATTTTTGGCACCGAGAGTACCTGAGTCAGATATTTTGTATCAGGGTGAGGCAGCAGCTTTTTTACTGCTCCAGAATTCCGATCAGCTCGTGCAGCAGATTGAGAAGCCCTTGAAATTGACGGAGGAGACTTATTTGTACCGTTTATCCTGTGATCCTTATGATTCTGCTTAACTTTGCTCAGAGCCTGCTGTTTAATAGGAGTAAGGACAGAAGAATCCTGGGAAGGCGTTGAGCCTCTTCCGTTCTCTGTCACTGGGAGGGAAGAACACGCGACTCTTGCCATTCTATTAGGCCCAACATCAGCCTCTGTTTAAGATAAATCCCAAAGACAATAAGAATCTCCTATTAAATAGACAAAGTCAAAAACTGCATTCAACTACCCTTCTACAGTCCTTACCATCCTGTTTAGCATTGCTCAAGGCCTGCTGTATAACAGGAGCAAAGACGGTAGTGGAATTTTTGAAAACTCTTCTTCCGTTCTCTGTCATTGAGAGAGAAGAAGAGGTAATTCTTGGCAAATTATTAGGGACAATATCACCCCCTGTTAACATAAACCGAAAGATAATCAGAACCCTGTTTGTCCACTATTGAATAGGCAAAATGATTAAAATAACAGTAATATGATCACTCTACTATATATGATAGATGACAAGCTCATTATTTTGTAGATATCACCCATTCAAAGAGAGACAAGGTACTGAAGAAAAAGGAGTAGTTGGACTAAACACAATGAGCTCACCATGTACAGCTCCATTAGTGCTACACTCCTTCCGTTTCCTGACGATTTCAGGGGTGGTAGAAGTAGCAACTTTACTGTCTTCTTTCACAGCATTTGTTGGTCTGGCAATTTGGGCTAGTACTGAATCTTTCTTATTACCATCCTTCCCTCTTAGCAGGTCTTCATGAACATTGCCCCTCTCTTTAACTGTTGACTGTTCTGCAAGCATTTCTCCACCCATATCTTTTGGTCTTTCTACCTTTATCTTCTTAACTTTCTCCTTGTATTTCTCGACTGATTCCTCCCTGTCCTCATCCTTCCTTTTTTCTCGTTTCTTATCATCCCCATCTATCCCCCTAATCTTTTCTCTTACTTCTATTCTCCGGACAGCATTCTTCTCTACTTGTCTGGGCACCCCGTCAACTCTGTTCTGGGCCATTCCATCAACATTCTGAACAAGTACATTATCGAATGATCTTCCTCCAGGAGTAGGACCATGCCTACCCATCCGCCCATCAATAACCTTCCTCTCCTTGCTTCTTTCTGACGTAGCCATTGGTGTCGCAGGAGTACTGACACCTATTCTCGGCATTCCCACATCTTTTTTTATCTCTGTGCTAAGATATTTCTCAGCAAACAGGTTACCTCCATTCCTGTTGCCCAGCTCATGAAGTTGTTTCAAGTTTTTGTTCTCGGAAACCAGATTCCTGTTCTTGCCAAGCGCAACACCATTATACACTGCTGACTTCCCCATGACCTTCTCAGCCAAAACAGTGCTTTTCTCCTTTTCCCTCTCTTTGATCTTTTCATGATTCTTTTCCCCCTTTTCTCCTGCATGCCCCAAAGATTTCTTGTCATCTGACTTAACGTGGCTATTCTTATCTTTATCTCGAATTTTCTCCTTATCCTTTCTTTTATCTCTGTGTTTCTCTCTCTTTTCTTTTTGTTTCTCGTCACTTCTATCTTTCTCTCGTTTTCCTTTGCCTTCTTTCTTCTCTTTGTCCCTCTTCTCCTTTTTGTGTTTCTTCTCCCTACTTCTTTCCTGAAATGCAATTACAATTTATTAGACACTCAATCTTACACAAGACAAATCAAAAGAAAAACGTATGCCCTAATAATTTAAAAAGAGGGAAATTTAATGAAAGATGTGATATTACACAAGACAAATCAAGCGGATTTTGTTAAAAAAACATCTAGGTCTTCATACATACTGACGGGATAAACAAAAAAAAAATCAAGTATGTAGCAGTGACTGCGTGCAAGGTATTAAATTGTGTCCAGTCTATCTAAATTAGAGAAGATTCTGTTACAGGCATCTATGTAAAAGAAAACTTGTACAGATGTAAACTAACATATGTATGCAGTACAATATGCATCCCCACCTATACTTTTTATTAGAGTCAATTAGAAGTCATAGATAATACTTCTAGTAAAGGCATCTATGTCCATGTAGCTCAAGTAATTACTAGAACTTATCACATACAAAAACAAAAAAATCAATGTTTGGTATAGCATTGATTCATGCCAGCTCTTTACACTGCAATATCTTCATGCACACCTCCTAGACATAATCATTGCCCTTAGAATACGAGCAGTTAGTCATTTAGTTGCGAAGTCTGAAAACAGAAGGCTGCAGACCAGACCACATATATAGTGAATCAGGCAACAAGTATGCACTCATATTCGTAGATACACTCCAATATGAAATGCTGGGAAAGTCCAGTAAGACAGTGCATACATTGGTTGATGATTATGTGCTACACATTGGTAGATGATTACATCAAATTCAAGGGTGGCGGAAGATTTTGATACAATCTATCCCATACAGTCCAAGTTGTGATTGTGAATATATGCCGGCAAACTTGACAAGGCATCTTTCCAAAAGCACATATAGCTACATAAAATGTAAGGCATAATAAAAAAAATGGTGTATGATTACTTACCAAATACCGACTAAAGAAATAATCTATCAAACTAAACAGTTGCAAGAGAACCCTCCATCATACAAAAAAAAAAAAATTGACCAGCCAACTAAGAACCAAATCATGAAGACCTCAGGTTTCCTTGTTAAGTAATAACTAATCTTCACTGCCACAGAAAACTATTCTTGATTTTTATAGAGGAATGCCATCTGAAAGCTACTGCATCAGGTGAAGTACTAGATATCTTACAAATTGATACACTAACATTCACAAAGGCATCTCCCTGATATGGTTACACATACATAGGAACTCATATACAGAAACATCTCATGCCATTAGCTGATCTGTTTCTTGAGCACAAAATAGGACTGCTATATCATCTTCAGTCAAAGGGTACTCTTTTAAGAGGCACCCATCTTATTTAAGGAGACATGATGGATTCAAGGACATACAGCATCTAACTAAAGTTCATAACTTACCACTAAGGACTAAAAATTCCACCAGCTTAATAAAACGTCAAAATTTGTACTGCCATCTAACAGAGCACAAGGCACTAACAGTTCCTTCGAGTTCGATGAACAAAGTTTCATTTTGAAGTACAAGTTCCTATGATAAAATGACATACTATGATAGTATGATGCAATGTGTTAGACACAAATAACAAAAAAAATTCTAGTAAAAGTAGTGATATTAACCTTTTTGAGCAAGTCTATATCCTCTATTTTTGTCTTATTTTCATATCCTGGTGGAGGAAATGGGTAGCACCGAGACATTGCAATATACACAGAGCTCACAAGACACACTTCCTTGAGAATGGATGCACCACGTTTTACTGCATTGCAAGATTTCGAACTGAAAACAAGGTAGCTACTAAGCCTCAATTATGCACAATATCCCAGCAATCATTTCTAGTTTCAATGTCCGATATAAGCTTTCTTCCAGACTTCTCGCAAAAGAGGCAAATTCCAAATAAGCTCTCTAAAATTGCTATCGTTTTATATGGAAGACATATGCAAGCAAACTACGCCTTACAGCAGAGTGACTCAATAACCAAAAGTCGTAGATAGTATCACAAACAACAATAAGAACACGATCAAACACTCTTTGTCAAGCTAAGTGCACTGTTCCAAAGGTAAGAGGTTAAAAAGCAATCTGATCCCTTATCTTGAAGAGTAAGACAACGAAGAACCATTAAAGCCACTTCGCAGTTAAACCGGGATCCAGAAGCTTCTTGTATCTAAGATCAACAGCTAGATACAGCATGTAAAATAAACCCACAGATGTATATGACCACCGATCAGTAGAACTTTAGTTTGTATTCACCATTTAGCCCATTTGATAAATACAATCTTCCTCCATATGCCCAGCACCATCAATTCTAAACATCCGTGTGAAGCAACTCCACTGTTGATAGATTCAACTCAAATCAAACTGATGCAGCAAAACCTCTAAGACCTGAATGAATTAGACTTTAACCCCACAACACAGAGATCAAAACTGCAACGATCAGACCAGACTCGATGGCAGGTCGAGTGGCTCTCGAGTTCCCTAATTAGTCACGATCCCTAATCAGTGAAAATTAATATTGGAGTTTACAATGATTCGTGGAGATCTAGAAGAAGCAGAAACCCAGACAGAATGCCTCGAACTGAAAACCCTAATTTCCAAAGTTCGGAAGTACCGAAAAGATGGGGCAAATAAAGCAAATTGGGAATAGCTTGGGGGTACCAATTCCCTCCGGTTTGATTTTAGAAGAGTATCAATCGAAAGGCAAGACCGTAAAAGGCTAAGAATGGAAAAATTGGGAGAACAGGGGAAATCGCAAAAAGATAGGGATTGATGAAGTTGAATTAAGCAGGTAGGGGAAGAGAGGAAGTGGGATTTGATTAATCTGGGATGTGGGAAGGCGGTGGTCGAAGAAGCAACAAGTAAACAGTTTGCTAGTTCCTTGTTTCTTCGTCTTCTTCACTGCTAATGCCTAATGGTAATAATGGGTCTTCAATGGGGTGCGAGGGTTTTCATCTCTTCTCTTCTCTTCTCTCTTCCGGTAAAAGGCTTTTCTTCGGACCTCGGAGAATAAACGCGATTGAATTTCGCAGGCACGAAAGAGGAAATATATATAATTAATACCAGCAGAATTAAACACGAAATTGGCAAAACTACGAGAATCAACGGAGACAGAGCGATACTTAATTGTGTGTTCTCACCCACGCGCTCTGCTTTCACAAACCGTTTCACGCATCTAAAGTAAATTCAATTAGTGTGTGACCGTCTCTATATAACGACGAAAGTTTCGGTTTTAAGTAAGAAAAATGAAGTTTTCACGTTCAAAGATAACAAGTTAATGTTCATAATTTGAACGGTAACGTTCATAATCTAGGCGATAAATTTTTTGAGGTCAGTTTGAGAAAATAATTAAAAAAAATCAAAGTTCGCAATAATTACAAGTATGTCACCGCGTCCCTCACTTAAAACGTTCAAAAAAAATTGTGGCATATATTATGAACACTACTATAAAAAATATGAACATTGACGGGTAATCTGTGAACACGATCTGTTCGTTTTTCCTACGTTAAGAATTATTTGCACCCGAATTTTCCTCCTATATAATAATACCTAAAATAAAATCTTATATTTATCAATTAGTTATTTTACATCATCAATTCATCAATTAACTCATTAATTAACTACGTTATATCATCATAAGAGTCAATTTAAAAAAAATTAAAATCTAATATAAAGATCATTACCTTAATTTGTTGATAATCATTTTCTTATTAAAACACAAATAAAATAAAGTGTATATACAAAGATCACTATCTTAATCTTTTGATATCATTTTCTTATTGAAAACACATCAATTTAAACGGGGGACTTAAATGGGCCGACAATTTTGTTGTTTGAGCCGATGATTTTGAACGCTACCTCATGGAGTTATCAAATTTGGCCTATTTTTATAAAACAGAATATTACGGCGTTTTACATTTTCGGCTCAATAATTAAGAAATCCGGTTTCAAAATCAACACCCAATTTAAAAGATTATAAATCTCATAATTTATTTTTATATATATAAATTAGATTTAATAATTAATTAAATTAAATATAAGTATAGATTACATATTTTTATTTTTATTAATATTATTTCTATGTGTTTATAAATTATATCTACAAAGTTATAAAAATCGTTCAGAAATTCTGTGCATGGCTGCGGGAATAAATCCAGTATATACTACTATATCTCGTGGATAAAAGTTATCGCAATAACAAGCCTTAACGTAAGAAAACAAAGTTTTCATATTCATACATAACAAGCTAATTATTATAATTTGGACGGTAATTTTTTGAGGTCATTCTAAGACGAAAAAAATAATTAAAGTTCGCAGTAATTACAAGTATGTCACCGCGTCCCTCTAATACGCTGCACTTTGTATAGCGTAACTAGGGGTTATTATATTGGTTTTAGAGTATTATCATATGTGTTTCGAGTCATTATTATGTTTTGTGATATTTATTAAGAAGTGAAGAATTGAAGATCAGAACCAAAGAATATTGAAGATTTGAAGAAATCACCGACGACGATCGCCATGGATCAGCGGCAATCGCGGGTACTGTGCTGAAAGTCGTGAATTAATTCGGTGAAGACAAGCAAGCGGGTGCTTTGGAGAGTTGGGCCATTATTGAAGTCGCCCACGTATTAAGGAGGAGGAGTCCACTCGGATTGAATAGCAGGCCCACGCGGAAGAAGTGAAGGAAGCAGCTGAAGTTTGGGCCGTAAATATGGGCTTGGATCAGGTGGGCCGTGCACGTGGATCGATGAAGCAGGCAGCTGACCAAATAATTGAAGCACGCACCTGCACAAATTCGCTGAGACTTTGTTACGTTCTTTTTCCTTGTTTGGCTTTATTTCCTTTTTCTTTTATTTCCTTATTAGTTTTAGGATTTATCTTTTACCATATATTTTTAGGTTAAGACTCTTTATATACCCTAGCCTCTTTCATTATCTTGGATCATCTTTTCCATCAGACAATTTACTTTTGCAACCATGAGCAGGAACTAATCTCCAATGTTTTGCTTAGCGGTTGAAACCTTCAGTTATTAAGTTGTGAGATTTCTAAACTCTTGTTCTTTTCCTATGAGTTTGTATTAATTCTCTTGTTCTTCATCTATTGATTTCTATTAGTTTTGCTAGCTTGATCACCTAGTTTGATTGATAGTTTTCTATTGCTAGACTAGGAATATACGGTGGAATTCCTTGTCACTGTAGCACTCATATCTGCATGATCTGGTAGTTGATTGTTTTTATGAAAGAGAATTGATTGCATGTTAATACTTGACGGTTGTAAGTTATTGCATGCATCCTTATGATTCCTGTGCCCTTTGCTGCTATTTCATCTAATCTTGAGAGGTTTCCCTGATTGCTGAATAGTAAGTATTATCAGGACCGGTTGGCCTGCTGATATATTAAAGATTGGAATAAGAACATTCCCTAGGATTGAATAGAACTTGAGATAAATCTATGATCAACTTGATTGACTGTTGTGTGGATACTTGCTAGGTGAAACCCCTTCGCATAATATTCTCACCCAAACTTCCTCTGCTTGTTACTGGTTACTTGTGTGTTCTTGCAATCAACCCCCCCCCCCCCTTGGTTACTTATTACTAGTTGATATTTCACTTGACTGCATTGATTTGGTGTTTTGATTCTCTTGGGTTCGACCTCTACTTACTTGCTATACTCTAGTTAGTGTTTAGGGTTTTCTTTGATTTGGCACTACATTTTTAGCCTCATCAAATTTGGCGTCGTTGCCGGGGAATTGAAATTTTTATGATTCTGTGTTAATTGTGAAATTATCAATTGTTTGGTATGAACCTTTATGGTTCAGACCCGTGCTACTGATTCATCTCTTGTTGTCTTTGACCCAGAGATTGAAAGGACGTTCCTTCGGAACCAAAGAGCAACTCTGAACCAAGAGAACGAGATGGGTGATCGACATGGACTGCCATTGCCTACTATGAGGCAACTCACTGCCCCAGACTTAAACCAACAACCTTTGGCAGTGAGGTTTCCTGAGATTGAAGAAGGTGTGAATTTTGAATTAAAAGCTGGTTTAATTCATGAGCTACCACACTTCCATGACTTAGCAGGAGAAGATCCCAACAAACACTTGGCTCAATTCCATGCCATATGTTCTAGTATGAAGCCAAGAGGTGTTACTGAGGAGCAGGTCATGCTGAGAGCTTTCGGATTTACTCTGAAAGACGCTGCGAACGATTGGCTCTATTATCAAGCTCCAGGGAGTATTGATACATGGGCTAAGATGAAAAAGGTCTTTTTAGAGAAATATTTTCCAGCTACAAAACTGAGCAGCTTGAAGAAGTAGATCACGAATCTTCAACAACACTCAACTGAGAGTCTCTATGAATATTATGAGAGATTCAAGAAGCTTTGCTCAAACTGCCCATTCCATAGTTATACTGACCAAGATCTCCTTATGTACTTATTTAGTGGCCTGATTGATGAGGATTGTCAAATGGTAAACGCATCTTGTGGAGGTAATTTTCTGAAACTGACTATACCTCAGGCCACTGAAATGTTTGAAGAACTGGCTGAAAGTTCAAGGCAGTTTGGCAGTAGACAGGGATCTCACTCAGTCAAAGCAATTAATTCAGATCAATTACAGACTGACATGAATGAGTTGAAAGAGATGGTAAAGGCTTTGATGCTGAAAAGTGATTCCCTTCATGATCTCAATGCTGAGGTAAACGTTGTTGGTGGATGGCAACCAAGGCCAAGGTATGACTCTCATAATATTAATTATCAGCAACCTAGACCTCAGAATTCTATGACTACTAAAGATATGATCAAGTCCTTAGCTCAGACTGTGATGCAACAAAATGCTAAAATGGAATCGAGTATCCAAAATCTTGAAAATCAGTTAGGACAGATTGCTCAAGCTGTGAGTAAATTAGAGGCCAGGGAACCGGTAAGAAACCCGAGAGAGAACGTCAGTGCAGTGTTCTTGAGGAGCGGAAAAACTTTAAATGAATGTTCTGTGCCAAAACCGCGATCGCCGGAATCGGACCGCGATCGCGGCCTTGCTCCAGAATGTGATGTTGATATTTTTTACCGACCGCGATCGCGGCCTGGCTCCAGAATGCCCAGATTTTCTAGTCACAAATCCGCGACCGCGGATGATGATCCGCGATCGCGGGTCTCCTGCAGAACCCCAATTTGTGCGACCGCGATCGCCAGTCGTTGATGGCGATCGCCGGGAGACCCCTGAGTACATTGATGATTATGTTCGCCCAAATTTCCCGCCTCTGTTCTCTCAGAAGCCTGTTGCTCCCTTTCCTGAGGCGTTGAAGGATACTCGAAGACTGGATGACGACAAAGAAATCTTCGAAACCTTTAGTAGGTGTGAGGTAAACATTCCTTTGCTCAAACTTGTTAAGAGTATTCCTAGATTTGCTAAGTTTTTGAAAGAAGTTTGCACTATTAAAAGAAACCAAAAACTGAAAGGAAAGAAGAAAGTTGAAATAAGTGACAAGTTTCTGCTGTGTTTCAAAAACGCATGCCTAAGAAATGTGGTGATCCAGGCATATTTAGCATTCCATGTGTGATTGGTGAAACTAAATTTGACAAAGCCATGCTAGATTTAGGTTCATCAATCAATGTTTTGCCTTACTCTTTGTATGAATCACTAGGCTTAGGACCTTTGCATAAAACAGGAACTGTTATTCAACTTGCTGATAGGTCTACTGTATACCCAAAAGGGGTTGTTGAGGATGTTCTTGTTATGGTTGGTGATCTGATTTTTCCTGCTGATTTCTTTTTGTTGGATATGGAGCATGCTAATAATGTCACACCTATACTGTTAGGTAGGCCTTTTATGAAAACAACACAAACGAAAAGTGATGTTAATAGTGGGACTCTCTCTATGGAGTTTGATGGGGATAAGGTAGAATATAATATTTATGACATGGATCCCATTGATAAGAATTCTCTATGTGCTATTGATGTGATTAATCCTACTTGTAAGGATGAATTACAACCAATTTTAGAGAATATCTTAGAGCTCCCAAAAGTAGATGCTGTTTTATCTACTAACATGCAGGAGTGTCAGGCTAAGCCAAAGCCTAAAGGTAAGCTTTCTTCACATCCTTTGGGCAATCGCCCTTCATTACTGACCTCGCCAGGTGAGATACCATTGATGTCTAGTGTGCAGGCACTTGACATTGAGCTTAAACAGCCGCCTGATACGGTCAAGGAGGAGAAAGTGAATGAAACAACCTTCATTGCTAAAGACAAGGTGGTCAAGGTAAGAGGTACGAGATTCAAGGCGTTCCATGAGTGGTTCAAGAGAGAATTCAGACAAGAGACGGTTTTCACAAAGCCAAATGGCGTTAGTTAAATCTCTTGAGTTTCATGTCGAGCCACGACATAAAATAAGGCGCTACTCGGGAGGCAACCCGAGGCTTAAGTTTGTTTTTATTTGTTTTTGTTCAGTTTAATTTTCTTTTTAGTTTTTCTATGGACAGGAGGAAATCACCGAAGCTTAGGGTCAACTACAGTCAGTAGCCAATCTCGCTGTAAGTCTTCTCTCCCGTCAAAAAAAAAAAAAAAAAATAGAGTGCAGAAAAAAAAATATGAGAGAAAAGAAAGTAAGGAGTTGTATTACATCAAGTTTGGTTTCATTAATACTATCATTCTAGATCTACATTCGCTGAAGCTTAGCTTGTTGGTGACCATGTTCTTTGCAAGGAGTTGATTTGTTTGGGTCACCTTCTACAGTGGAGGTATTCTTTCTTTTGCTTTAGATGAGCTATGCATTATTGGATTACATTTAGTGCTCATCTAGTTTCTCATTCTACCACACTTTGAGTTTTATTGGAGGAAGGTCATCTGACCTTGTATGTGAGTCTTCTGTCTCCTTCCCTGGGTTTGTTTTTATGTCTTCCATTTCATTGAGGACAATGCAATGTTTAAGTATGGGGGAGGAGAATGTATTCAAATGTAATTATTTGGGTGTTGGTTGTATCTGCATGAGCTTATTGAATATATTGTTTGAAAAAGCCACAAAAATTGATAAAAGGCATACAAAATCCTTGGATAGCAAGATCTATGCAATAAGAAGGTGGCTTGACCGGCATTAGGCTGGGGCAAAAATAAGTCTTGAGTGATGTGAGTATAGTGAGCCTGGAACAATTATTGAGTGGTTAGGATGAAAACCCGAAAGGGCGCCTAAACAAGATGAGTGTTATATAAAAAAAATATAATATTTGAGTGATTTAGGATTTTTATCATCTTGGCGTATGGAGACATAAGAAGGAGGCGTATAGGAGGATTCGGGTAGGCTACTTGGAGGAATAAGGTGTAGTTCTGGGTATGTGCTTATTTTATCACATTGTTCTTGATTATTGTTGTTGTGTTTTGTGTGTTTTGTGTGTTTTGGAGGAGTTTATTAGTTATGTAATCACTAGGAGATATTCTTGTACTTCCTGAGGCTTTGAGTATTTTATTGTATGGGTAGCTTTTCTGTAAGTTACTCGGGACGAGTAAAAGTTTAAGTATGGGGGTATTTGATACGCTGCACTTTGTATAGCGTAACTAGGGGTTATTATATTGGTTTAGGAGTATTATCATATGTGTTTCGAGTCATTGTTATGTTCTGTGATATTTATTAAGAAGTGAAGACTTGAAGATCAAAACCAAAGAATATTGAAGATTTGAAGAAATCACCGACGACGATCGCCATGGATCAGCGGCAATCGCGGGTACTGTGCTGAAAGTCGTGAATTAATTCGCTGAAGACAAGAAAGCGGGTGCTTTGGAGAGTTGGGCCATTATTGAAGCCGGCCCACGTATTAAGGAGGAGGAGTCCACTCGGATTGAATAGCAGGCCCACGCGGAAGAAGTGAAGGAAGCAACTAAAGTTTGGGCCGTAAATATGGGCTTGGATCAGGTGGGTCGTGCACGTGGATGAAGCAGGCAGCTGACCAAATAATTGAAGCACGCACCTGCACAAATTCGCTGAGACTTTGTTACGTTCTTTTTCCTTGTTTGGCTTTATTTCCTTTTTCTTTTATTTCCTTATTAGTTTTAGGATTTATCTTTTACCATATATTTTTAGGTTAAGACTCTTTATATACCCTAGCCTCTTTCATTATCTTGGATCATCTTTTCCATCAGACAATTTACTTTTGCAACCATGAGCAGGAACTAATCTCCAATGTTTTGCTTAGCGGTTGAAACCTTCAGTTATTAAGTTGTGAGATTTCTAAACTCTTGTTCTTTTCCTATGGGTTTGTATTAATTCTCTTGTTCTTCATCTATTGATTTCTATTAGTTTTGCTAGCTTGATCACCTAGTTTGATTGATAGTTTTCTATTGCTAGACTAGGAATATACGGTGGAATTCCTTGTCACTGTAGCACTCATATCTGCATGATCTGGTAGTTGATTGTTTTTATGAAAGAGAATTGATTGCATGTTAAAACTTGACGGTTGTAAGTTATTGCATGCATCCTTATGATTCATGTGCCCTTTGCTGCTATTTCATCTAATCTTGAGAGGTTTCCCTGATTGCTGAATAGTAAGTATTATCAGGACCGGTTGGCCTGCTGATATATTAAAGATTGGAATAGGAACATTCCCTAGGATTGAATAGAACTTGAGATAAATCTATGATCAACTTGATTTACTGTTGTGTGGATACTTGCTAGGTGAAACCCCTTCGCATAATATTCTCACCCAAACTTCCTCTGCTTGTTACTGGTTACTTGTGTGTTCTTGCAATCAAACCCCCCCCCCCTTGGTTACTTATTACTAGTTGATATTTCACTTGACTGCATTGATTTGGTGTTTTGATTCCCTTGGGGTTCGACCTCTACTTACTTGCTATACTCTAGTTAGTGTTTAGGGTTCTCTTTGATTTGGCAGTACGACTTTAGCCTCATCACCCTCACTGAAAACGTTCAAAAAAATTCATGGCCCAGATTATGAACATTACTATCCAGAATATGAATATTGACGTGTAATTTGTGAATGCAAACTGTTCGTCATTGGGATAGGTATTGAATCTTTCCATTCAACAAAAATTTGATTGACTTGATAACCAAATCAAGGGATAAACGAATTTGGTAGGTAGGCTTGATGATAGTTGTCTAACTTGAACAAGTTCGGATCCAATCACGACATGACGCTGAAGCAAAAAAAGGAGATGCTCTCAACTTAAAACTCTACTATTCAATTCAACGTGTTCTAACAATGTAAACAATGAAGCTTCTTATATAGATAACTCCAACAAAACATAATACTTGGAAAGCAGAGAATAAAATCTAAGAAAATATAAAATTATTCAGAAATAAAAGAAAACATAAATTAAGACATATGAAAACAATATCTCGGATCAAGTCTAAATCCAATCGTCAACTGATACCACCGAGGGTGCGGCCAAGGTGCGGGTGCGGGTTGTGTTGGGCCTAATTTCGGCCCACTAGTTCGGACAGTCCAGGGAAGCCCAAGACCGAGTCCAAGAATCAGGAAGAAGAAACCTAGCCGTTGAGGATCCAATCTGATGACGTGGGCGACGCGGACGGAGTAACGGCTGGACGAAGGGCGAGATTTCCTGGATTGTTTTCACTACAATTAGACGTTATGATTAGGGTTTATGTGAGGGATATAAATACGATTATATCATCATTTGTAAAGGCATGCTCCACCGAATCAATTATCTCTTTGTAATCTTTGCAAACATTGTAATCGTTCAAGTTATACCGAGAACTCAGATTGGTATTCGACCGTCGGCAGTGCTCATCTTACGATCTACCATCTGTGATCCTTGTTCATCTAGCTACGCTTGTCTTACTTCTATCTCATTCAAATTATCTGGTTAAATTGTCTAGGACGTCGTAGTATTTAGCCTTGCTTTGATTGATTAATCTCATCTTAAGGCAATTTAGTCCATTGAGATTATTTGCCCAAAACAATTTGGCGCCCACCCTGGGGCAATCAGTCGATTTCAGGTCTTAACTAAGTCATCCAACAATCAATCAAGATGGTGAATGAGATCTCCGAGACTCCCGTCCTATTTCTGACCCCTGTGGTTCCCAATCCTGATGGCACTTCGATTGTGGAGACACCTGGCCAAACTGAGGACGATCTGGTGACAAAGTCCAACGACAATCTCGTTCCCGAGGAATCTCCCAGTCAACCCGGGAAGAGATGCGACAAATGTACCAGTCCATGGAAACACTCCGTCAGGAGATGCTCGATCAGCGTCAACGCTATGAAGCATTATCCGCATCTAATAGTCAACTAATGAGTGAAAATTTATCTCTTAGAGCGCAGGTACAGTCGTCGGGGTCCAATGTGATCAGGACTAGAAGGGCCGCAAACATCTCTGATGTCCAAACCAGGCTCAATATGGAGGACGTGGACATGACTCCCGCAACTGACCGCAGGACGTCTATCGGTAACCCTGAACTTAATGTTGGAATTCCACTTTCGACTAACACGGTTACTTTTGTTGTTCCCACCGGTCCAACCATAGACCGAGTAGCTGAAATGCAGGTCCAGCCAAGCAAAAATATCCAGATGCTCATAGATCAGGCTCTCAACGAGCGTCTCAAAGCTTTGGATGAGCGAATTGCTCGGATCCCAGGTGTACCACATCCTATCGAGAAAGAAGCCTCGGACGGATTCGAGGATTCACCGTTCGTTGAAGATATTGCTCGGGCGGAGATCCCGAAAAAATTCCACTTGCCAAACATGGCTAGTTACGACGACACCAGCGACCCAGACGATCACGTCGCCCTTTACAAGCACAAGCTTATGGCTATCTCAGTTCCCCGTGGGAGCCGAGAGGCGGTTATGCGAAAAAGTTTTGGGACGTCGTTGTCTGGGCCCGCCCTCACATGGCTCATGCATCTGCCACGAGGATCTATCGCCTCTTTTGCCGAATTAATTAGTTGATTCATTTAAAAATCAATTCGCGAGTAGTCACAAACTGGAAAAACAATCCAGTGATTTATATTATGTCATCGAGAAGGCTAATGAAACGTTGCGTGATTACTTGAACAGGTACAACAAGGTGAAGGTGTCGATCCCACATTGCGACACCCAAACTTCGATTCAGGCATTCAGGCAAGGACTAGCTAAGGGTAGTGAGCTTTACCGCGATCTGACCAATTATCCATGTTCGACCTTTGAAGACGTTCAGGCAAAAGCTATGGCTCAGGTTAGATTGGAAGAAGATGAAGCGCCATACGGAAGTCCGGACCGAGTCGACCGCAGACCTCAGGACGACAACCGCCGGGATCATCGGAACCAACCCTACCCTCGAGATAGGCGAGATAGGGACAGGACAGGACCGAACAGGGAACGAGGAAGTGAATGGAAGGACCATCCGTCCCTACCTCCAAAGGTCCAATCAAACAATTTTAGTGTTTCTGTTGCAGAACTAGTCAAAACTTTCGACAGGTTCTGGAATGACGTTAGATGGCCGCGTAAGAGCGACAAGCTCGAATCCAAGAAGGATATGAGCAAGTGGTGTGACTTTCATGCCGATCATGGCCACTATACAAACGAGTGTGTAGCCCTCCGAAAGGAGGTCGCGAGGTTGTTGGCTCAAGGCTTCCTCAAGGATGTCATATTCGAGAGGGCTAAGGCTACGCTTGATCGACGTGACAAGGGACCAGATAACCGTCCACCGTCACCAATTCCGGCCAAGATTATTAACTGTATTTCAGGTGGGTCAGAACTGTGTGGAATATCGTACTCAGCGGCAAAGAGACAGGTTAAGAGTAGTATCCTTGACGCACCTCCACCGTCAGAGTCTAAGGGTAAGAGGGTGAGCGACTTGCCCTCAATTACCTTCGAAGACGCTGATGCGTGCAAGATCGAGCATCATGACGGCTTAGTCATATCTTTATCTATTGGTAACTATCTTATACGCATAATTCTTATCGACACAGGTAGTTCCAGCAACTTAATGAACCTTTCCACACTGAAACAAATGGGATTGGGGGAGGACGACGTGAGTCCTAATCGTATTCCCTTGGTCGGTTTCAGTGGTGAGGTAAAATAAACGGTCGGGGATATTGTCCTCGCCGTCTACGTAGGAGGCGTAAACCTTCAAGCGAGATTCAATGTCGTGGATTGCAAGTCGCCCTATAATTGTATTATTGGGAGACCTTGGATTCACGCAATGAAGGCGGTCGCATCGACCTACCATCAAACAATAAAATTCCCTACAAAGTGGGGGATCCAAGAAATCAAAGGGGAACAAAAACTTGCAAAAGAATGTTACATGGTGTCCATGAAACAGGCAGTCGAGGAAAGATCGGCATAGCAATTAAAGGATGAAGAGAGATCGAGGCGATACGTTGAGCCACAGATAGAAAAACTGGACGAAATCGCACTCGATACCTCTTCACCCGGGTGAACTGCCTGCATTGGGTCAGACCTAGATGACGAGACATGTGCGTCCTTGCTACAGTTTTTGCGATCAAATTCCGACTGCTTTGCATGGTCCCATGAGAACATGGTAGGTATACCACCAAATATTATGACTCATAAGCTTAATGTCGATCCTAGTTTTCCCCCTGTCAAACAGAAACACGGGAAATTTGCTGCTGAACGCAACAAGGTGATCGATGAAGAAGTCACAAAACTCCTCGAAACTGGGAAGATCAAGGAAGTCAAGTATCCCGACTGGTTGGCAAATGTTGTGGTCGTAGAAAAGAAGAATGGCAAATGGCGAGTCTGTGTCGACTTCAAAGATCTCAACAAGGCTTGCCCGAAAGACTCATTTCCGCTCCCTCACATCGACGCCATGATCGATGCGACAGCGGGACATGAAATGCTCACATTCATGGATGCCTTTAGTGGGTATCACCAGATCTAGATGGATCCGGACGATCAGGAGAAAACATTCTTCGTGACCAGTCAGGGAACCTACTGTTACAAAGTCATGCCCTTTGGTCTTAAGAACGCAGGGGCAACCTATCAACGTCTAGTCAACAAGATGTTCAAGGACCAGATCGGGGACACCATGTAAGTATACATCGACGATATGTTGGTCAAATCCAAACAGAAAAGAGATCACATTGAACATCTACAAGAGGCGTTCGAGGTACTTAAAAGTTACAATATGAAATTAAATCCAACTAAGTGTTCGAACGGTGTGTCATCAAGTGTTTACGAACCTTCTCTTGTATAAGATCAGGTTCATGATATATTTTATTAAATTATGGTAAATTTCTCATTAAGTTTGATATGTAAGTGCATTTTGTTCAAAACAATAACAAGAAAAGAATCGAGTATAAAAAACTCTTGAACCTCCAAGACTACCGAAATGAACCTGAAAGGCTATCAGAGTGAACCCGGAAGGCTATTAGCATGAACATGCAAATATATCAGAATGAACTAGCGAGACTACATATATGACCCTTAGAATATGTTTTATGAACTTACATTTCTTGTTTATGAACTTTTAATTAGTATAAAGTTTGCACAAAAGTGTTATGAACCACCCGCTAATGTTCGTGATCCAACACATACCTCGCTTTTATAAATGACTTGCCCTCAATTACCTTCGAAGACGTTGATGCGTGCAAGATCGAGCATCATGACGGCTTAGTCATATCTTTATCTATTGGTAACTATCTTATACGCAGAATTCTTATCGACACAGGTAGTTCCAGCAACTTAATGAACCTTTCCACACTGAAACAAATGGGACTGGGGGAGGACGACGTGAGTCCTAATCGTATTACCTTGGTCGGTTTCAGTGGTGAGGTAAAATATACGGTCGGGGATATTGTCCTCGCCGTCTACGCTGTAGGCGTGAACCTTCAAGCGAGATTCAATGTATAAAGTGAGCTCAAATGTGCATTTTGAATCCACAGGAGATGAAACACAAAACTACAGGAGATGAAACAGTTGCAACCAATAATTGTTTAAGTAAATCACACTGAACAACAAGTTTAAAGTCATGAACCTGGAAGAAAAAAAACATGAACCTCCAATCTGAATAATATAACCAAGCTTTATGTCTGGAACTACTCTGAGATTTCACCTCTACTACAGCTTCTCTATCCAATCAAAGGCATCTCCAGTCTCAAATTGTACTGGGAGCACCAAGAAGAAAAGAAAGATCACGCAGATGAAAAAAACCCATAAAACTCAATGAAATTGTGAATGAACCTATACATATAAATAAATGAACCTAAAAGAGTAAACCAATGAACCTATAACCTTCTTTAATCAAGGCTTTTATTTGGAGAAAAGCCTTGAATCTTGATTGTGCAAACTACTTCCAATTTGAATTTTATTGCGAAAATCAATACAATATCTCATCAAGGAGATTAAACTTACACAAAACAGTAGCTTGCCAGGAAATATTTTAGCACTATCAACATTCAACATGCAATTATATTTAGATGAACCAGGAAATATTTTTTCTTGAACCTTACCATGGTACTCTGAACCTGTGCACTTACCATTATGAACCTAGGCTCATTCAAGTATGAAACTTAATGTGCTTAGTCATGAACCTCAATGTGTTTAGTCATGAACCTCAATTAAATTCAAATCACCAATTGACGAACTGCAGTTACACTAACATTACGGTCATCCAAGCATTTAACACATCAAATCAGTATTCACTTAGGCCTAAAAGATAAAAGACTATGAAAGCATCCAAGCATAAAAGATAAAAGACTATGAAAGGGAGTATTCAGCAGTGTCACTTAGGCCTAAAATCAGTATTCACTATTGCTATCTTATCAGATGCTAACAATTGTTGTGCAATTGAGAAAGACAAGAACTCCAATAACTCAATAACACAATCAAACGGTTTCAGGTTGTAAAAATCATAATCTGGTGAGAATAGAATAAGCTTCATTCATATACGGATTTACTAATCAGTAATCAAATTTCCTTTTTCTCAAAAATTCAAATGAGCAACAACATCATTTACAACAATTCTTTTGACCAATTGTCTGTCTTAATTTAGTCTTGGGGCCTGTTCTCTGATTTCCACCAACTAGAGCCAATGTAGAAAAAAGAAGGAAACAATCGAAGGGTTCTTCTAACAGCATACGGGTTCTAAATTGCTCTATTTTAACCTGAAAGTCATCAACAAACAAAGTCTTAAGTCCTAAATGGCAACAAAAAACTAGATGAAAGTGAAAAAGTGTCAAAAACTAGATGAAAATGTATAAAGTGAGCTCAAATGTGCATTTTGAATCCACAGGAGATGAAACACAAAACTACAGGAGATGAAACACAAAACTACAGGAGATGAAACAGTTGCAACCAATAATTATTTAAGTAAATCACACTGAACAACAAGTTTAAAGTCATGAACCTGGAAGAAAAAAAACATGAACCTCCAATCTGAATAATATAACCAAGCTTTATGTCTGGAACTACTCTGAGATTTCACCTCTACTACAGCTTCTCTATCCAATCAAAGGCATCTCCAGTCTCAAATTGTACTGGGAGCACCAAGAAGAAAAGAAAGATCACGCAGATGAAAAAAACCCATAAAACTCAATGAAATTGTGAATGAACCTATACATATAAATAAATGAACCTAAAAGAGTAAACCAATGAACCTATAACCTTCTTTAATCAAGGCTTTTATTTGGAGAAAAGCCTTGAATCTTGATTGTGCAAACTACTTCCAATTTGAATTTTATTGCGAAAATCAATACAATATCTCATCAAGGATGAGTAAAAAGTAAAGGTTTCATGACGGGGAAGACAACACAACTACCTGTGAAGCAGATTGGTGAGGATTATTTTCCATTCCACAACATACACAAGTCTATAGCGAGTTGCAATGAAAAATTTAAGTTTTAAGAAACCCTAACAAACTCAACCGACATCAAATTCCCGGAACATGAACAAATAGTGGCGGATCCGTGGACATTACCTAGTGGGGTGAGGCCGGAGACAGAAGACGATTAGCTTACTATAGGCGTTCGTCAGCCGTAGTCGGTTGCAGAGACGAAGAGAAACTTGGGTTTGTGCGTCTGGCGAGACGGGAAAAACAACAACAAAACCCTAGAATGAACGGAAAACACAATTAGGTGAGAAACTAACCAGAATCCCTGAAGTACATGACAATTGAAAGATGAAGAACTCTAATCGATAACGAATTCAGCAACAACACAGGGAAAGTTAGCAGATCAGTAGCATATCTAGTTCATTAGGGAATCAATGCAAGGCACAACAACACACCCTTTCTAGTTCACAAATTTTAGATTCATGAACTGTAATACACAACAAAATCATCAATGCAGGTTCATTAGGGAATCAATGCAAACTTAAACAGAATAAAATCATCAATGCAAGTTTATCAGCTCATAAACATCATAAACGCAAACAAAATGAAAGAACTCATAAATGAAAGATCAAATCTTGATTTTACTCTTCTAGTAAAATTGTTAGGAGGAGATTAAACTTACACAAAACAGTAGCTTGCCAGGAAATATTTTAGCACTATCAACATTCAACATGCAATTATATTTAGATGAACCAGGAAATATTTTTTCTTGAACCTTACCATGGTACTCTGAACCTGTGCACTTACCATTATGAACCTAGGCTCATTCAAGTATGAAACTTAATGTGCTTAGTCATGAACCTCAATGTGTTTAGTCATGAACCTCAATTAAATTCAAATCACCAATTGACGAACTGCAGTTACACTAACATTACGGTCATCCAAGCATTTAACACATCAAATCAGTATTCACTTAGGCCTAAAAGATAAAAGACTATGAAAGCATCCAAGCATAAAAGATAAAAGACTATGAAAGGGAGTATTCAGCAGTGTCACTTAGGCCTAAAATCAGTATTCACTATTGCTATCTTATCAGATGCTAACAATTGTTGTGCAATTGAGAAAGACAAGAACTCCAATAACTCAATAACACAATCAAACGGTTTCAGGTTGTAAAAATCATAATCTGGTGAGAATAGAATAAGCTTCATTCATATACGGATTTACTAATCAGTAATCAAATTTCCTTTTTCTCAAAAATTCAAATGAGCAACAACATCATTTACAACAATTCTTTTGACCAATTGTCTGTCTTAATTTAGTCTTGGGGCCTGTTCTCTGATTTCCACCAACTAGAGCCAATGTAGAAAAAAGAAGGAAACAATCGAAGGGTTCTTCTAACAGCATACGGGTTCTAAATTGCTCTATTTTAACCTGAAAGTCATCAACAAACAAAGTCTTAAGTCCTAAATGGCAACAAAAAACTAGATGAAAGTGAAAAAGTGTCAAAAACTAGATGAAAATGTATAAAGTGAGCTCAAATGTGCATTTTGAATCCACAGGAGATGAAACACAAAACTACAGGAGATGAAACACAAAACTACAGGAGATGAAACAGTTGCAACCAATAATTATTTAAGTAAATCACACTGAACAACAAGTTTAAAGTCATGAACCTGGAAGAAAAAAAACATGAACCTCCAATCTGAATAATATAACCAAGCTTTATGTCTGGAACTACTCTGAGATTTCACCTCTACTACAGCTTCTCTATCCAATCAAAGGCATCTCCAGTCTCAAATTGTACTGGGAGCACCAAGAAGAAAAGAAAGATCACGCAGATGAAAAAAACCCATAAAACTCAATGAAATTGTGAATGAACCTATACATATAAATAAATGAACCTAAAAGAGTAAACCAATGAACCTATAACCTTCTTTAATCAAGGCTTTTATTTGGAGAAAAGCCTTGAATCTTGATTGTGCAAACTACTTCCAATTTGAATTTTATTGCGAAAATCAATACAATATCTCATCAAGGATGAGTAAAAAGTAAAGGTTTCATGACGGGGAAGACAACACAACTACCTGTGAAGCAGATTGGTGAGGATTATTTTCCATTCCACAACATACACAAGTCTATAGCGAGTTGCAATGAAAAATTTAAGTTTTAAGAAACCCTAACAAACTCAACCGACATCAAATTCCCGGAACATGAACAAATAGTGGCGGATCCGTGGACATTACCTAGTGGGGTGAGGCCGGAGACAGAAGATGATCAGCTTACTATAGGCGTCCGTCAGCCGTAGTCGGCTGCAGAGACGAAGAGAAACTTGGGTTTGTGCGTCTGGCGAGACGGGAAAAACAACAACAAAACCCTAGAATGAACGGAAAACACAATTAGGTGAGAAACTAACCAGAATCCCTGAAGTACATGATAATTGAAAAATGAAGAACTCTAATAGATAATGAATTCAGCAACAACACAGGGAAAGTTAGCAGATCAGTAGCATATCTAGTTCATTAGGGAATCAATGCAAGGCACAACAGCACACCCTTTCTAGTTCACAAATTTTAGATTCATGAACTGTAATACACAATAAAATCATCAATGCAGGTTCATTAGGGAATCAATGCAAACTTAAACAGAATAAAATCATCAATGCAAGTTTATCAGCTCATAAACATCAGAAACGCAAACAAAATGAAAGAACTCATAAATGAAAGATCAAATCTTGATTTTACTCTTCTAGTAAAATTGTTAGGAGGAGATTAAACTTACACAAAACAGTAGCTTGCCAGGAAATATTTTAGCACTATCAACATTCAACATGCAATTATATTGAGATGAACCAGGGAATATTTTTTCTTGAACCTTACCATGGTACTCTGAACCTGTGCACTTACCATTATGAACCTAGGCTCATTCAAGTATGAACCTTAATGTGCTTAGTCATGAACCTCAATGTGTTTAGTCATGAACCTCAATTAAATTCAAATCACCAATTGACGAACTGCAGTTACACTAACATTACGGTCATCCAAGCATTTAACACATCAAAATCAGTATTCACTTAGGCCTAAAAGATAAAAGACTATGAAAGCATCCAAGCATAAAAGATAAAAGACTATGAAAGGGAGTATTCAGCAGTGTCACTTAGGCCTAAAATCAGTATTCACTATTGCTATCTTATCAGATGCTAACAATTGTTGTGCAATTGAGAAAGACAAGAACTCCAATAACTCAATAACACAATCAAACGGTTTCAGGTTGTAAAAATCATAATCTGGTGAGAATAGAATAAGCTTCATTCATATACGGATTTACTAATCAGTAATCAAATTTCCTTTTTCTCAAAAATTCAAATGAGCAACAACATCATTTACAACAAATCTTTTGACCAATTGTCTGTCTTCATTTAGTCTTGGGGTCTGTTCTCTGATTTCCAACAACTAGAGCCAATGTAGAAAAAAGAAGGAAACAATCGAAGGGTTCTTCTAACAGCATACGGGTTCTAAATTGCTCTATTTTAACCTGAAAGTCATCAACAAACAAAGTCTTAAGTCCTAAATGGCAACAAAAAACTAGATGAAAGTGAAAAAGTGTCAAAAACTAGATGAAAATGTATAAAGTGAGCTCAAATGTGCATTTTGAATCCACAGGAGATGAAACACAAAACTACAGGAGATGAAACAGTTGCAACCAGTAATTGTTTAAGTAAATCACACTGAACAACAAGTTTAAAGTCATGAACCTGGAAAAAAAAAAACATGAACCTCCAATCTGAATAATATAACCAAGCTTTATATCTGGAACTACTCTGAGATTTCACCTCTACTACAACTTCTCTATCCAATCAAAGGCATCTCCAGTCTCAAACTGTACTGGGAGCACCAAGAAGAAAAGAAAGATCACGCAGATGAAAAAAAAACATAAAACTCAATGAAATTGTGAATGAACCTATACATATAAATAAATGAACATAAAAGAGTAAACCAATGAACCTATAACCTTCTTTAATCAAGGCTTTTATTTGGAGAAAAGCCTTGAATCTTGATTGTGCAAACTACTTCCAATTTGAATTTTATTGCGAAAATCAATACAATATCTCATCAAGGATGAGTAAAAAGTAAAGGTTTCATGACAGGGAAGACAACACAACTACCTGTGAAGCAGATTGGTGAGGATTATTTGCCATTCCACAACATACACAAGTCTATAGCGAGTTGCAATGCAAAATTTAAGTTTTAAGAAACCCTAACAAACTCAACCGACATCAAATTCCCGGAACATGAACAAATAGTGGCGGATCCGTGGACATTACCTAGTGGGGTGAGGCCGGAGACAGAAGACGATCAGCTTACTATAGGCGTCCGTCAGCCGTAGTCGGTTACAGAGACGAAGAGAAACTTGGGTTTGTGCGTCTGGCGAGACGGGAAAAACAACAACAAAACCCTAGAATGAACGGAAAACACAATTAGGTGAGAAACTAACCAGAATCCCTGAAGTACATGACAATTGAAAGATGAAGAACTCTAATAGATAACGAATTCAGCAACAACACAGGGAAAGTTAGCAGATCAGTAGCATATCTAGTTCATTAGGGAATCAATGCAAGGCACAACAACACACCCTTTCTAGTTCACAAATTTTAGATTCATGAACTGTAATACACAATAAAATCATCCATGCAGGTTCATTAGGGAATCAATGCAAACTTAAACAGAATAAAATCATCAATGCAAGTTTATCAGCTCATAAACATCAGAAACGCAAACAAAATGAAAGAACTCATAAATGAAAGATCAAATCTTGATTTTACTCTTCTAGTAAAATTGTTAGGAGGAGATTAAACTTACACAAAACAGTAGCTTGCCAGGAAATATTTTAGCACTATCAACATTCAACATGCAATTATATTGAGATGAACCAGGGAATATTTTTTCTTGAACCTTACCATGGTACTCTGAACCTGTGCACTTACCATTATGAACCTAGGCTCATTCAAGTATGAACCTTAATGTGCTTAGTCATGAACCTCAATGTGTTTAGTCATGAACCTTAATTAAATTCAAATCACCAATTGACGAACTGCAGTTACACTAACATTACGGTCATCCAAGCATTTAACACATCAAAATCAGTATTCACTTAGGCCTAAAAGATAAAAGACTATGAAAGCATCCAAGCATAAAAGATAAAAGACTATGAAAGGGAGTATTCAGCAGTGTCACTTAGGCCTAAAATCAGTATTCACTATTGCTATCTTATCAGATGCTAACAATTGTTGTGCAATTGAGAAAGACAAGAACTCCAATAACTCAATAACACAATCAAACGGTTTCAGGTTGTAAAAATCATAATCAGGTGAGAATAGAATAAGCTTCATTCATATACGGATTTACTAATCAGTAATCAAATTTCCTTTTTCTCAAAAATTCAAATGAGCAACAGCATCATTTACAACAATTCTTTTGACCAGTTGTCTGTCTTAATTTAGTGTTGGGGCCTGTTCTCTGATTTCCAACAACTAGAGCCAATGTAGAAAAAAGAAGGAAACAAGTAGAGCGAAGTGATTACCTAATTAATTAATTCACTGGACATGTTTGGGGATTTCTCCTTTCATAAGAAGAGAAAGGGAGTATTCGGCAGTATCATTGAGGTCTGTAATGTTATGAAGCGATCTCTCTTCCGATGCGAGCATGAATATTTCACGAACCTCAGCCTTGCAGCATAACTCAAGGGCAATTCTGAGTGTCACCGAACGAAACTAAGATTGGAAGCAAATGCTAAGGCAATGAGAGAGCGAAAGTGGAATTAAATTAATATGAAATTGGAAACAAACCCTAAAACTAGAAGATATGAAGCTTGAAGAGTATTCGGAGGAGAAGAACATACAGATTTCACTGCAAAGGCTGCTCTGATGAGTTTCCGACGCCAGGGCTCCAATCGTGACTGCAGAGAGGCGAGGGAGGCGCTATCGGGGACCAGGTAGGAGGATTCTGCCATAGAGGATTGGGAGATACTGAGTTTTCGCCTTCGCCATCGCCTAGTTAGGAGATCGGGATTTGGAGCTTCATCTCAGCAAATATAAAAGGCTAAATGAGTCTTTTTTTCTAATTATTTCATTATTTTCAAAATTACCAACGTGTCTTGAGCTTTTATTTTTATTTTATTTACGATTTATCTCCGTCGTCGATCTACTAAATGAGACGGACTATAATAATTTTTAGTTCTTATCCTAAGAATTAAACATTCCTCATGTATGTATATATATAGAGAGAGAGAGAGAGAGATTGTGTGTCAAATGATCCACACTAAACAAACCCTTAGTTTATTATAAAATATTCACCCAAAAAAAAAAGAGTATACGTATTTCCAAAGAATTTTCTTCACGTTGTGTTGGAAATGGAAAGACAGATAACCAAGGCTCCAAGCGAAGCCAGAGGGGCATTGACCAGTAAAAAGTGGCATTTGGGGCCGTCCATGTTTAAATTGTGTGGCTCGTTGTTGCTTTTGAAACTTCCCTCTTTTTCAAACCCCCCCCTTTCAATTTGTGATTTCTTCTTTCGAGTCTCCAGCTAGCAAGAGCAAAAAGCAAAGAGCAAAGAGCAAATCGCTTCATATGCGGTTTTCAGAAGAACAGCGAGGATAGAACTAGCGCCGTCAAGACACCGTTGGAGAATCAACTCAATTTCCATCTGCGAGCTAAAAAGGAATAAACCCAGAAACAAGGAAAGAGGAAGGTCATGCCTTCATGATCAAGTTGCTTCCTTTCATCCCGATCTCACTCGAAAGGCCCAAAAGAGTAACTATATCTTGGTTGTTTGAGAGCATTTCGTTTGTGGGTTTTTTATTATTATTTATTCTCAGCTTTCCCCCCTCAAATTTGCAAATGTAGGGATTTGGATTATTTGGCCTTCAAAAGAGTATATTATCGAATTAGGGAGATTGGGAGAAAATTGTTGGTTCTACAATGGGTGCATCTTCTGATAATATGAATGGGCTGGTTCTGGCCATCTCTTCAAGTGTCTTCATCGGCTCTAGCTTTATCATCAAGAAAAAGGGTCTTATGAAATCTAGGAATCATGGAGTAAGACCAGGTTTGCATCTTTTTTATTTCCTTCTAATCTCTTGTGGTCTTGTTTGTTGGTCCATTGAATTTATTTCAAACATGTTATGATTGTGCTGTCATATATGCTCGAGAAAATGCAACCCTTAAGTATCAAAGACTATTGCAAAAATGCAATTTGCTATACTATATATTAGTGCTGTTTGGTCATTTCTTAGAAGATTGTAAACAGATTCACAACCCAAGAATTATGATCACACACACACACACACACATACACACCCTTAATGACTTTGCCTGCCTCACACTTGGTTCACAGTCTTTCACACTAGAATGCTCCTGCTCATATTCACCACCACTATTTAGTAATGGGCAGATCTCAGCTTAGTAATCCTCATATAATGAATGCACCAAAAATTCATGCAGTTTCCACCAATTGATTCATAAGCTGGAATCTGAAGTAATGCACCAAGTACAATATAATGTAATTTATGTTATATAATTTTCTTATTAATTAAGTAGAAACCTATTTTTAACCTTCTGTTATAGAATTAAACATTACTTAGAATTCTTCAGGGTCCGGAGGGTACTCTTACTTGCGAGAACCTTGGTGGTGGGCTGGGATGATTACAAGTAAGTTTCTCTTTTCTTCATTGTGCATGTGAATCTTTCTAGCTTTGTGTTGCAAAATGGAAGTGATGGAGTGTTTTGTTGTTGTTTTTTGGGTCCATATTGCAACTTATGGTGAAGAGCTTTTTTTGTAATAAATACCGAGATGCTGATATGAAAATTAAGCATTTGATGTTACTGGAGAAAAGACTGATATCGAGAACAAGGAAATGCCCCTCTTTTTTACTAGTTTGGGATGGAAAGTCCAGGTTTATGCTTTTTGCAGTTTGTGTAATTGTTTCTAAAGACTCTAAACGAGAAAGTATGAATATGTGGTGCCAATGTTGAAAACGATGATCCACACCAATGCCAATGCAGTTCCCTTCTTCGATTTACATATTTTTTGTCTTTAGAAGCACTCCACTTAACTGTAGAGGCAGTTCTTAACATGAAGGATTTCAAACCCATCTGCAGCAAGGATTTTAAAAATGAATAGGATTACTAGCTTCATCTTTTTTATCTCCTTGTCATTCTTGTTGTCATTCAATCATTGTATTCTCTTCCACGGCTTTCACAGTGATTATTGGAGAGGTTGCCAACTTTGCCGCTTATGCATTTGCTCCTGCAATTCTGGTAACTCCATTGGGGGCCTTGAGCATCATTTTCAGGTACGGATAACACAATCTTTCATTGAATTCAGCAACAGTGTTAAATTCTCCTAAAGAAAGTTAAAGAGCTTCTTCATTGCAGTGCAGTTCTAGCACATTTCATCTTGAAGGAGAAGTTGCACATATTTGGCGTACTTGGATGTGTCCTCTGTGTTGTTGGATCTACCGTCATTGTTCTTCATGCTCCAGACGAGAGGCCTATTGTGTCGGTTAAACAAGTATGGCGACTTGCTACACAACCAGGTAAGTTAAGCAACAACGTAGAAGATCTTAAGATACTTCCAGGCTTTTAGAAATCCCCCCTGTGTTTCTATATTGAACTCTAAGAGATAACTATACTTGTGCTTCTTCATGTATTGATACCAATATGGCCTGAAAATGATTTCATTTAATTAGAGGTTTCTTTGCTGCAGGTTTCCTTGTGTTTGCTTGCCTGGTTATGATCGCGGTGTTGATACTCATATTTTACTTTGTGCCTCGCTATGGGCATACCCATCTGATTGTTTATGTTGGCATATGCTCACTTCTAGGATGTCTGACGGTAATCATTTCTTAATTTTGAATATCTATGTTACAACCTAAAGTTTGTTTGGAACAGGATTTCAAGTTTAAGTTTTTTCTTAAAACTAAAAAGAAATTCTTTTGAAAAGAGCTTTACATGTTTGGTATAGGAAGACCAACTGAAAACTCAGAATAATGTCCTTGTAGGTTATGAGTGTTAAGGCACTGAGTATTGCATTGAAGCTCACATTCGAAGGATCATTTCAGTTCAAATACTTCCAGTCATGGTTCTTCACTCTAGTTGTTGCCATATTTTGCGTCTTGCAGATTATCTACTTAAACAAGGTAACTTACAACCCCATTATCTTTTTTGCTTCTGGTACTAAATGAACTCATTCTTGCAATCGATGTGGGATACACAACCCCTCGACTTTTAAGGGTGTTTACAAAAAGCACAAACTCCTGTCATATTGTTTCACTTTTGCCAATAAATGGTCACAAATCAAGTGGAAACCATCTTTGTACCAAGGAGTCCTGACTTTTAGACAGTCTCATTCTATCCTCGTAAAAATATAGACGATTATTTGGTCTCTCGAACTCTATTCGTAAGAGATTTATAGATTTTCTGTTGTGCGAAATGATGTTTGTAGGCGCTAGACTTGTTCAACACTGCTGTGGTCTCCCCAGTCTACTATGTCATGTTCACATCACTCACCATACTAGCGAGCATGATCATGTTCAAGGTAACTGTTCTTTTTTTTTTACCTGCTCCATGAAATCACAATTGTTCTTTTTTCTGCTTCAAATTATTCACCTGCAATAATAATTCAGGACTGGGCTACTCAAGGTGGCTCTCAGATTGCTACAGAGTTGTGTGGCTTCGTGACAATTCTCTCAGGCACATTCCTTCTCCATAAGACAAAGGACATGGGAAGCAGCCCTCAGCCGACATCGTCTACGCCCCCAAACGCAACCCCAAACTGCAAGAGTCAGCCAAATCCGAGTCTGGATTCATGATGAACTTTCCTTATGGTCTTGGTTTGGTGTGTTTTAGCTTCAAATCTGCACTCAGAAAAACCCAACTGGTAAAGAAAGATTAGTTGTTATAGGTTGGGGTTGCTTGCATAGTTCTGATTAATCCAAGGGGGTTGAGCTTGTGAATATTGTTTGGGACAGGGTTGAGATGATAAATTTTTTTATTCTTTTTTCATTGTTGGAGAAAATATGAGAATATGAATTGTTGACCTTATCTTCCTCATGCTAAACAATTTTGGAAGATGAGTGCAGGAACAAAGTATCACAAACATGGTCATCGTGACCGTATGAATTGGTGTCTTCAAATATTATAATAACATTTGTGGGCTCAAAAGAATCTCAAGATTTGCTTTGTATTAAAAAAAATAAAAATTATGATTCGTCTCGGTCTCTATACAAATTCAAAACTTATTTGCACTTTACCCTTCTCTCTCTTGAAATTTCTGTGCGTAAACTATGTGGAAGAATGGAAAGATCGCGCATTCACTCTTTTTACACACCGTATATTCAGCTCGAGACTACACATTGCTTAGTTGACTTGAAAAAGTTTTTTTTTTTGGAAAAATAGGTGAAGTGTAGTTGGAATGAACCGGTTCATTAGTAAACCGGTTTTGATAATCGGGTTTAGTAATTAATTGCAAACCGGTTAAATATATGATTTAAATAAAAAAAAAATTTGGAAAACCGGTACAGTTTTTTTAATTCGGGATGACGTCAATTATTTTTTTCAGACAATAATGGTCGTCCAAATACACGACGTGTAGTTGACTTGGCTTCTGGTCCAACTACACGACATGTAGTTGGCCTACACTTAACCATTTTAGCCGTTATAGTCCAACTCCGCGACGTGTAGTTGGCTCCGATCCAACTACATGACCTGAACCGGTTCACCACTTGACCCAAACCGGTTCACCACTTGACCCAAACCGGTTCACCACATGACCCGAATCGGTCTTGTCCGGATCAAACCGGTTAAATTTATTTATTTTTATTAAAAATATATTAAAATTTTAATTTTGAACCGGTTTTCTACTCCACGACGTTTAGTTGGGTGAACCGGATTTTTTTTAAATTTTTTCTAACTACACGTCGTATAATTTCCAAGTGAGTGTACAATATAAAATGAGTGAGTGCGTTGTTATGGTCCAAAACTAGCCGTTATGGTCCAACTACACGACATGTAGTTGACTTGGCTTCTGGTTCAACTACACGTCGTGTAGTCTGGCCAACTACACGACATGTAGTTAACCTACACTTAACCATTTTAGCCGTTATAGTCCAACTCTGTGACATGTAGTTGACTCTGATCCAACTACATGACTTGAACCAGTTCACTACATGACCCAAACCGGTTCACCACATGTCCCGAATCGGTTTTGTACGGATCTAACCGGTTTAATTTTTTTTATTAAAAATATATTAAAAATTTAATTTTGAACCGGTTTTCTAGTCCACGACGTTTAGTTGGGTGAATCGGATTTTTAAAAATATTTCTAACTACATGTCGTATAATTTCCAAGTGAGTGTATTATATAAAATGAGTAAACATGTCTATAATTTCCAAGTGAGTCTACAATATAAAATGAGTAAGTAAACAGTCAGGAAGAATCAAAGAAATATCTGCAATCCGTAAACCATCTTGGGCTCCGTTCGGCAGAGCTTTTTTTGCACATTACGGAGCTTAAATTTTTATTCCATCTACTCCCTCCGTCTCTTTATTTCGGTCACATTTCCTTTTCGGGTGTCCCCTAATTTGAGTCACATTTCCATTTCTATCCATGAATTTCTTCCCATTATACCCTTATTCAATTTATTTTATTCATATCCTAACATTACTTTATCAATCACATCAACCATCTACATCATCTTCTACATCTAATATTTCTCCATTAACTCACCAACCACCTAAAACTCCATTAAATTTCCACCATTTTTACTTAGCTAACTTAAAAAAAATTAACTTAAAAACACAATTACAATAAGCTGGCACTCCACCTAACTTAATTAAACACAATTAGCCCTTAATTAACCTCATTACCCAGCCCAAAACGAAGCCCAAAAACCAGCCCACTAACCCCCCTATATAACCTCCTAACCCTAACCTGCCCCCCTCATTTCCTTATCTGAAAACCCTAACCCGCCGCTCATTTCTTCTCTCGATCTTCTCTTTGTCGATCTCTTTGTCGGCTCCACCATCTCTTTATCGATCTTCTCCGATGGACTCGTCCACTAATACCAGGCCCTCTCAAAGCTTTACCCACAGTGGCACCCCTCCACTCTCCGATGGGCATCATTCGCTCACTGTCTCAAACCCATCATCTCCTTTGTCGGCGACTCCATCGATCTCCTCCGTCAACAACGACTCGGAGGTGGCTCTGGATCTTTTTTTCAAAGACGATTCTCCAGATCCTGATGCCTCACTGACTTCTTCCGGTCGAGAGGGCTGTTCATTATCCCCCCCATGCAAGTGGGGTGTCAGTTGCGTTGGTGATCACACCTGGACCACCCATCTGTCGGAGGACATCGACATCGACATGCTGTGGACGCCGGAGCAGAAGAAGGAATCCATGGACATGCAGCGATCGCCGGAGATGCCGGAGTTGTCGGATAACGAAGGACTCTCTCGTCCCCGGGAGATCTCGTCCCCGGGAGATCCACGACACCTGGACCACCGGGAGATCATAGTCCCCGGGAGATCATATGCTGTTGTGGTTGATCATTTGATGAACTGAGGTTCATTTGGTGATTTTCTGTGAAATGTTGTGGTTGTTCAGCTGTGAAATGCTGTGGTTGTTCATCTGATGAACTGAGGTTCATTTGGTGATGTGTCAAGAATAATTTGTGGTTGTTCATCTGATGAACTGAGGTTCATTTGGTGATTTTCTGTGCTTTACCTGATGTGATAATAATGTTGTAGGCATTGGAAGTCTGATAAATAATCAGAGATTTCATGCATAAGAATCATTTGTCCCCTTTTTAATGTCTATGAAGAAGTCTGTTTATCATGATCTGAGATTGCTTTTAATTTCCATTTCTTTAATGTACCATAGGAACACAGTAATTACTGTCTTGTTGTGCCTATCTGGTATGTTTAGGTTAGTGTTTAGGGGCTTGATATCAATGAGGGAATGGGGACATCTGTTATCTTCAATGAAGAAAAATGTCAATGCTGAGATACAAGCCCTTAATTTCCACTGCCTGGATGTGCTATAGGAACACTAGATATTTCTTACTGACTGATGCCTATCTGGCATGTTAAGTCTTGGAATTAATTGTTAATCATGATGGTCATGGGGACACCTGAGACAAATTGGTTGCCTTAAACACTTGCATGACTTTCTGATATTTATCTGATTTGCTTTGCTTACAAAAAATATGACTACTGTAAGCTTGCTTACAAAAACTGGTAGTCTATGCATGCTTACAGTAGTCATATAATCCTAGATAATTAAGCCAATTACCTACATAATTATGAAGTTGTCTAAATCTTCTTGGTTGTCCCCTAAACCATTAGCTTCTAAGTCTCCTAAATCATATGGATTGTCTTCTGTTGCATCATTGGCTTGGTTGTCTTCATTGTCTTCATATGGAATGTCTTCTGTTTCATTATTTACTTGGTTGTCTTCATTGTTTTCATTGACTGAAGCCCCATGAACAATCTCCCACGCTTCTATAACAGCCCATGTAGTTGCCTTGATTATCTCTGGTAGCAGACCTTGTGCTCTTAATTTCTTTTTGCTGACATGAGGCAGATCATAATCATTTCCTCCTTTGACTTGTAACACTTGATTCATAACATTTTGGAGAGAAATCCATACATCTCTTAGAGTAGTGGCATCCAACTCATAAAAAGCATTATAAACTGCTTGTAGCATTTCATCAACATCTCTAGGCATCTTTTTGTGCATCAGTGACTGTATACTCCTAAAAAAGCCTAGGTCTAGTATATTTAAATCAGGACTGTTTGCTGGCTGTTGAATTAGAATAAAAGTAAATCCATCTTGTTTGTGTACCTCTTGCCATTCTGGATCTTGTTGATTGATATGAGGTCTTGCATTGTCTTGTTGGATGTATATGACTTTCTGTCCATCTTGTGGCCATTTGGCCTTGATTGTTGGTATGATCTGATCAATTAACATTCTTCTAGTAACATGCTTTTTAATTGACTCCACAAGTTTTGTAACACCTGTCCCCTTAGGCCTTCTAACTGATTTCCTTTTTGCTGCTTCTTGGTAAGTGAATGGAAAGATACCAATCTTTCCATCAAATGTGCATGCTCCCTCTTTATTAAACCTTGGCCTTGCAACTGCTGCCATGAACATAACCTTAGGAATAAACTTACTTGAACTAGCAGCCCTATACATTCCTCTTTCATGCTTTGCTAGATAACATCTCTGTGTCTTCTTTGTAAGAAAGAACCATTTTTCATCAATATGAATGAAATCATACATTGGATGATATTCTGTTTTTTCTGCAACTGTCCCTCCTGTGATTAGATTGAGAATCCATTCCATCCTGGTTTTCTTGTGAGCTTCACTCAAACCAGGGTGTAATGCATTTGTGTGTGCCTTTATTATTTTCATCTTCACCATTCTATGACAAACTGATTTGGGAATATCTAGTTTGCTTGCTAAATCTCTGATACATGTTTTGTCCCCCATGCTTAGTGCTGTAATTGCTGTTTGATCAACTTGAGTTCGCTTCCTTCCAGCATTGTGATGCTTTGTGTTGATAGTGTAAGCTTGATTTGCCGCCTTCTGTCTCATTGCTACTGTCCAGATCCTACTAATAGTTCTTCTGTGCACATTGAACAGTTCTGCAGCTTCATTGATGGCTCCATGTGGAAGTCTGTCCCCTGAAGATTTGTTGAGAAGGTGATTCAGAATGTGCATCTTCATGCTGCTGTTGAGTCTAGGAGTACGAGGCTGATGATGTTGGGTTGCCTCTCCATGATCCTCGGATTCTGATGGTGCAGGCTCTTGGTTCAGATCAAAAGGAAAAGCAAGTTCTTCTCCTAAGTCCCCCATCTCCTCATTATTTAATGAGTCGTCATCATCAGGATCTTGAGCGTCGTTGAACATCAATGCTGAAGCCATCCTCTCCTTCGACAATGATGCAACAGTAAATGCTCTGTTTTTTTATTTGCTCTCAGTTTTTTGCTCTGTTTTGTGTTTAGCAGCTGAAACTGTGAAAAGCAGGTTCAGTTATGGGTTTTATACTGTTAATGCCTTAGTGCAGTTGTAAAGATTGTAAACAGATTTTGTAAGGGCATTTTGGTCTTGTAAAAGTGGTAATCCGTGTGCTTCAAATGAAGCATTCTCATTGGCTGTTAAATTTGTAAACTTGGTTTTAATTGGTTGAGAAATGAGTTTGGACACAATTCCTTATGCAAATTTCTCTTTCTTCTTCTTCTTAATCTTTGTGCATAGTACCAAATGTGACCCAAAAAAAGGGACAGAGGGAGTAGTTATTAAGTGTTCGGTGGAAAAAAATTCATCTAGCTTAACAAGCTTAATGTAGATTAAAGTAGATTAATTTGTTAATGTTACCCCCTAGATTAATGGAGCTTAACAAACTTAATTTCATTTTTAATCCATTATTACCCTTTATCAATAAAAAATTAAATAATTCATTATATCTTTTTTGTAATTTTACTAGTATTATTACAAATTCAGCTAGAAGTACCCAACATTCGAGTAGCTATTTACCCGACATTTTCAACTTCAGTTTTAGCATTTAGCTCCGGCTCCGGTCAATATACGGAACGAGCCTTACTCGGTCTTTTAGACTTTTACTCAATTTCATCCCCGATATTCGCCTTTATTTCACAAGGATCCCATCTGACGGAACCGCTTCCTAGAGGTCAGTTTCCAGTCATCTCTTCTGCTTTGGCTGCTATTACTTACAAATTGAAGTGTTCGTCTCCTCACTTTTGATGCTTCGCTGCTTAATCTTGAATGGTGGGCGAGAATTGGTTTATTTTTTGATTGTTAGTTTGTGATTAATCCCGTTGTCCTAGTGATGTCTGGGTCTCCTCTTACAAGGAAGAAATGGAGTGAAGCAGAAGAGAAAACCCTAATTGACAAGTACGGGAAGTTGTTCTCAAATGGTATCTTACCCAAAATGAGAACCAGGGAGAAGAAATATAAACCCATTGCTTTTTATGTAAACTGTATGCACCATGACCTGGACCGGTTGCTTATCCATGGCAGTGGACATGGAAATATGTGTCCACCAAGGTGCAGAACATGAAGCACCAATATCTGCTGGTTAAGCAGAAGATTAAGAACCCAGAGTTGAGGTGGATTAGGGTTGATTCATTTAATTGGCAGGAGGGCGTTTCGTATTGGTCTAACTTTCTTGCCTATAAGGAAGTTTTCGGTGATGTGCCCCTCGCGAATAATCCGCTTGTAGGTCCTTCTAGGGATGATGAGAATGACCATGATTTTAATGGAGGAGGCAATGGGTTGGAGATAGTGGTGTCCGTGAATCGAGAGAAATCACGAAGTGGGGATTTTGAGTCGAAGATCGATGGAGGTGACAATGGGGAAAAAGAAAGAGATGGGAATTTTAATGGTAGTAGTAATCATTTGAAGGACGATGGAGATGATGGATTGGTGTATGAAGAAGTTGAGGGTAATAGGTCAGAGTGTAGGAGGAAGAAGGAATGCAAGGATATGGAGAAGAAACCATGGGGCTTTATTGTGAGTCAGGTAAAGCAGTTGAGGGAAATGCAAACCTGCTTTGAGCAACGTGATGCAGAGCGTGAGCGGGAAAGACAGCAGCGTTATTTGGAGCAGGAGAAGAAATGGGAGAGAAAAATGGAAAAGGAAAGAGAGAAGACGAGGAAGCGGTTATGGATGGAAGAGTGGGAGGGAATGGAAAAGGAGAGGGAAAGACGAAGAAGAGAGGAAATGTTGAATGAAGAAAGGGAATGGGAAGAGAGGATGAACCAAAGGAGATCTGAATGGACCAATAGAATGGATGAGATGCTGAGTCAACACAGAGCCGAGATGGGTCAGCTGCAATCTCGAATAGGAATGAGCAGCAAAATCTGGTGAGCCACTTGCTGCTGGGGATTTCTGATCATACGAGCAGCGCCACCAACCATTATCTTTCTCAAATGATGCACAACTTGCACCATGTGAATGACATGGTTCATGACGACACCCGAGTTGAAGGAGACAACCAAGATCAGCAATTCATAGTTGATGGCTGACTTTATACTATGAAATCAGTGCTATCAATTTTGGTTGGTACAAATTTGTGCTGATCTTCTCTTATTTATGAGAGCTATGCATGTCTTTTACATGATTTGTTACATAGTACTATGTGCATGTATGTGTGTTGAGGCTGCAAGGCAAAAAAAAACAGAGAAAAAAGTTGTAAAGCAAGGGAAAACAATGAAGGGAAGCAGAATCTAAAACATTGTAGTTGGCATGTGTCCCTAAGATTTATAAGTTCAAGAATAATTGGGTGGAGCTAGATGCCTAGATATGATTCAGGTATACATATCATCAAAGCATGTTTGAGGGAGAAAACGAGAAACAATGAACAAATTGTACAGAATTTGGAGAATATATCATGGCTTTCCATCTATGCTTTAAGAAAATGACTACTTAGTGGATGCCGAGAAAGAAACATGATGAGTTAGAAGGGAGGCAGATGTGATGCACATCAGACTTTTATGACTACACACATCTAAAATCTGACAAGGGGTCAACAAGATCTTGTTGGTCAAATGAGTAGGGATGGCAATGAGGCGGGTATACGGCGGGCGGGGAGTACCATCCCCATCCCCGTTTTTTTCTAAAATTTCACCCCGTCCCCATTGGGGAATCCCCATCCCCGTTAACTTTTCCCGTTTAAATTCTCCAATGGGTATTTTTCAATCCCGTTAAATTTTATCATTCATATGTATGTAAAAAAACGTACTTGACCTAAAAATAGAACCGAAGTCTAAGAATTTTTTGTAAAGTACAAATAATTGCTAAATAATATAAAAGTATTTTTAAAGAATTACATAAAAAAAATTCTTTTGGAATTCCCCAACAGGGAAGTTTGCTGGGATCCCCGTTTGGAATGGGTATGGGGATCCCCGATGGGGATGAGAGATCCCCATCCCCATCCTCGTCCCCACAATGGGGAAATAATTTCCTTCATCCCCGTCCTCGTATAAATTCCCTATCACCGTCTCCGTAGCGGAGATTCCCCGTTGGGGATGGGGAATCCCCGCCCCCATTGCCATCGTGACACGTGAGAATACTCACTGGTTAGGCCAGCCCAATGTATGTGCTTTGTTTCATCTGAGAATAGGTTCATGCTTCACAAGCACTGATCTCGACATGACCAACCCGTTCCTCGATCCTCGGCTTCACTCCGTACATTATGGCCTGTTCTGTCTCAATAAGCATATTTGTAATTATAGGCTTCATATCGTGCAACCATCATTGTTCCTTCCGTGAGCTTTTCTTTTACTTTCTGGCTCTTAATCTCCATGTAACACACTTTCTCAACAGCCCTATCACCAAGTCCTGGAATGTCAATGATTGGAATAGGTTCAAAAGCTAAAACCTTTGAACCCATACTTATCCCGAAAAGCTGGCTTTGCCTTCAAATCTTTCAGACACATAGTCATCAGGAGCATCACTAGAAACACTAGTCACAATTCCGGTATCCTTATCTGTCAAGATGTTTAACATTGGAAGAGTATATATTACTCCCTCGGTCCCTGTTCTTATTCCAAATAATTACATTATTTACGTATTAATCGAATTTGTTAAATATCTTACAATATATAAGAACAAACGTAGTGATGTGGGGTCTTGTTTGATTCGTCTCATTGAGAACTTTAAGAATATCAAAATTTTATAATTTTTATTAACGTATATTTAGAAATATTAACGATACAAAACGCACATCGACATACGTGCTTAAAAAAGAAAGAACATTTGGGGACGGAGGGAGTACTTCATTAGCAGTGACTGGAGACTTCAAGGGGAGTCCAATTAGATCCTGACCCGTAAGTTCAACTACGCAAGTCAGGTTTCTCACGAACCCTAGAACGTGGCCGCTCCAAAGTATTTTGTGGCTCTGTTTCAAAAAGTAAGCCATGAGTTGTTAGATTAGTCTCAATGTGGACCCGAAACCACTATAAACGCAACTCCGCGTTCCTAAAACTAATTGATAATAGGAGGTTTTAGGGATGGCGATTTCATCCGCTTTCCATTGATATCCGATTCACCCGATCCGAAAAGACAGGTGAAAACCCGAAAAATGATGGGTGATGAACGTGTGTGGGTGAAGGTTTTTCACCCGTCACCCGACCTAATACACCCGAAATATGTAAAATTTTATATTTTCTCCGTCTAACAATATAAGTCCCTGGAGCATCTTTATTTTATAACAAAATATAAGTTTTTTAGGTTTTTTTGACAAATTTTCCTATTTCATCCTTAATTTTTATGAATAAATTCTAATTTGAGCAAGTATATATTGAGTGTTATTAAATTAGGTAAATAAATGAAGCATAATTTAAAAATTACTTGTCCCTGAAGTTCAAATCATTTGTTAAAAATTACTTATCTTTTAACATAATTTTACACCCTTTTTTCTAAATTTACCCTACTGTTATTGATTTTTTCCTTTATTCTTTCACTATTATTTCCTTTATTCTTTATGTCATTACTTAAACTATGAAGGGTATACTTGTCAAAAGTTTTGATCAATAAATTCTCCCTAAAATTGCTCCAGGGACAAGTATTTCTTAACGGAGGAGTAATTGTTACTGTAATTTCTAGCTATAAGGCTCTAAGGACTTGTATTACTAGACCGAGGGAGTATACTCCAAACATAAAAATCACAATTTAAAGTTTATGTTTTCTAATTTTCATTTTTATGTTGTTTATGTATTAAAAATCTATTTTACATCTTTTCTAATATCTATATATATATAAAAATTCATGGGTTTGAGAAAGTAATGGCAATTGTGACTCATTAATGTTTAAACTTATTTTTTTCTCTTTTTTTCTATTTCTCATTATCTAATGATAATTGAAACTTATTAAATGTCTAATAAAACCATAATTATGTGCTTAATTGGTTAGTATTTCCACCATTTTCATCTTTTTTTTCTTCGCTCTTCACCTTCAATACGTATGACGATGAAGAACAATCCGAGCAACGTAAACGAGTATGTGATTTTGGTACATATATATATAAGAGATATTCAAATCATTTTATTATAATTTACTAAAAAATACATATATGAAAAAATACATAAAGTAAGAATATAGACAAAAATAAAAAGTGTTTGGCTCGCGCAAAGCACGGGTAATGACCTGGAAAGTTGTCATTAAGTCGTCATTACTATGTGTCCTCTTGAATTCCTCTTCTAATTTCAACTTTTGATTTTCCGACTTCTCCGAATGAGATTTCGTATTGAATTCTCCCATCAAGTCGTTGTTACTCTTCTGCATATTGTATTTCTCCGTTACTCATGGTTATTGTCAATTTGTAATTGAACCAATCAATTTGCTATTTTTTATCACTTCTATTGTTCGTTTATTTTTGTGTTAATGTCTTGATCTGTAGATTAGATTTGCTTTGGCCTTAATAGGATAAAATATGCCCTAAAAAAGATTGTAAATATATAATTAGCCCAATCCAGTTTTGAGACGAAAAACCGTAACTACCCCGCGCTACGCGCGGGGGTCCGATTATATATAAAAATTCATGAGCTTGAGAAAGTAATGGTAGTTGGGACTCATTAATATTTAAACATAATTTTTTCTTTTCCACTCTCATTATCCAATGATAATTGAGACTTAAATATCTAATAAAACCATAACTATGTGCTTAATTAGTTAGTATTTCCACCATTTTCATCTTTGTTTCTTCGCTCTTCACCTCCAATCCGCATGACGATGAAGAGCAATCTGAGCAACGTAAACAACTATGTAATTTTGGTACATATATAAGAGATATTCAATTTATTTTATTATAATTTACTAAAAAATACATATATGAAAAAATATATTAAGTATATGAATATAGACAAAAATAAAATGTGTTTGGCTCGCGTAAAGCACGGGTAATGACCTAGAAAGTTGTCATTAAGTCGTCATTACTACGTGGCCTCTTGAATTCCTCTTCTAATTCAAACTTTTGATCTTCCGACTGGAATTTCGTATTGAATTCTCTCATCAAGTCGTCGTTACTCTTCTGCATATTGTATTTCGCCGTTACTCATGGTTATTGTCAATTTGTAATTAAACCAATCAATTTTCTATTTTTATCACTTCTATTTTTCGTTATATTTGTGTTAATGTCTTGATCTGCATGTTAGATTTACTTTGACCTGAATTAGATAAAATTATGCCCTGAAAAAGGTCGTAAATATATAATTAGCTCAATCCAATTTTGAAATGAAAAATCATAATTACCCCGCGCTAAGCGCGGGGGTCCAATTCTAGTAGCTTATAATAATAATAGATGTATAAAATTACATAAAAAGAATACTAAAAGTGTATAAAATTTTATTTTTCAATCACTCATGCACCCGAATAGGTTAATGGGTAGGTGATAAAAGTACTCCACTTGTTCATGACCCATTCCATTGCCATCCCAAGGAGAAATAATCAATGACTTTATATATTACTTCCTTTGTCCCATAATATAAGCCACATTTGAGAATTTGCACGGATTTTAAGAACTTATAGTGTTGATTATTAATGGAGAGAAAAAAGTGAAAAAAATAATGATTACATAAAAGAGATAGAGAGGAAAATGAAGTTTTTTGGGTTTTGGGAAGGAGAGGAAGAATGAAGTGTATTGGGGGAAGATAAATGATATTAAAAAGTTTCCAAAAATGAAAAATGGGAAAAACTTTATAGGACGCCAGAAAAGGAAATGAGTCTTATATTATGGAATCATCGAGAGAGTAGATTAGACTCAACTTCCGATGTAAGACTATACTTTCATATAACACAATCACTAATATTTCTAATATAGTATGAAGTATTTGTTTTGTATATTTTTTTTTTTATCAATCTACATAAAAACATTACCTTTTGAATATATTCAATTTTGTTTCCTTTTGTTAATCAATCATATATTTATTAAGTTATCACGATTACTAATTTCAAAACGGAAAATTATATATTTGATTCCTAAACTTTAAAATATTTTTTTAGGAGTTGTGTCATGTGCAAATTTGCTTATCCTACGAATATACGAATGTACGCACATTCTTTTACATTTTCAAAATTGTCCCGGTCCGAAACACGCCCAGACCTGAATTTGACCCAACCCAAAACAAGCTTGAACCCGAAAAATGACCGACCGAAATTTGGCCGAAAACCCGATTACGTTTGATAAGTAAGTGTTTCGTCAGAACCTGACCCGACCGGACTTGTTCCGACTTGTTGTAATTCTGAATAATTTTCGGCCCAAATTTTCCAAAACCCAAATTTGTCCGACCCGAGATGATGACTCATGCGTCGAAGTAGGATCGAATTGGCTAGGATTTAAAGTCAGAACGATGATTGGAGACACCCGGAGACGGATCAGCCGAAGTACTCTCGAGTGCAGCGGACTGGTGGCGGCGACTGCTGTTGGTGGTGGCTTTAGGGGGGCGAGGCGGCGGCTGGATGGTGAGGCAGTGAAATGATGAGAACCACGAACTGATAAGCGATCGACGACGTTGAGTAATCCACCCCTCGATCTCGAACAACTTGATGGTGTTCTTCGAATCCACAAACAACTTGAACTCGGGATGATATAGAGCGATTGTAATCCACCAACTACTCCTTCTCACAATCGAATTGACAATGAATCCACAAAATCAATTCAATTCAAACTACAACTTGGGTTCTACAAGCTAAATGTCAAACTAACGTGGTAACGGTTTTTGGCTGATTTCCAAAGTGCCATCAAACCTTAAAAACTTAACTATTTACTCTTAAAAATAGGAAAATACTAAAAAGGGAAATGCCCAACTTAATAAGGCCCTTGGGCCACAAAGTGTCTCTTTCTCAATGGGTCATTCGGCTAGTCCTTCATGTGCAGCTCGGTTGCTCCTCTTCTGCTTGGATCAACATGACGTACTCGCCTCTTCCTTGTCCTGTATCCTCCATGATGTGCAACCCCTTCTGTAAGGCGGTCAATAATTTCTTGGCCCGACTCCTTGTGATGGCTCCCAGTCTGTCTGAATCCTTATCTTCCTCAGCTCGACGTCCAACACGTGTGCTTGGTTGTCCTGGTATGTCTGAGCTAGTTCCTTGATTATGTATAGGTGTACTTACATCATCCTCCCTCTCTTGAAAAGGATTCCACCTCGAATTCGCTGTCAGTTCGTCCTCAAGCTCATCTACAAGAAAAGGAGAGAGATCTGACACGTTAAAATCATTATGGACTTCATACCTATCTTGGAGGTCTATCTTGGAGGTCTACCTTGGAGTTCCTTTGTTTTGGAAAACGGTCCTTTCGTAGATGGACCCACACGAGATCTCACGGTTCTAAAAGCAGCTCCTTCTGCACTTTGTTCGCCTGTTTCTGGTACTGAGCAGTTCTGGCCTCCAATCGAGCACGAGTTCTCTCGTGAAGATCCTTGATGTGATCCGCCTGGTCCAGACCTTCCCGACTCTCTCGTTCCTTGATAGTGTAGGTAATCATATCCAACGGTGTGAGGGGATTCCGCCCGTACACTACTTCGAATAGTGTCTTCTTTGTCGTCGAGTGGATGTCCCTGTTTAAACGCATATCAATATAAGAGATTATAAATCAATTGAAATTCTTTTATTTATATAATATTAATTTAAAAAGCAATTAAAATAAATATAATTATATAATGCATCGTTTTATTTATATCAATGTTATATCTATATGTTTATAAATCATATACATAGTTATAAAATCGTTGTGCAAATTATGCGCATAACGCGGGAATAAAGCTAGTTAACAAATTTAAATAAGCCAAGAAAAATAAAAAAAGGTTTGGCGGTGTCTTAACGGCGTACGCTGTGTGTGATGGACGACATGCCAAAACTTGCGAGTAATTATAATCTATCTATATATATAGTATTAAAATAAATCTATTTGAAGCTCTTCTCTAAATTCTATCTTTATTTGACTTATGTGTTAGTTTTTTGTTAATCCTCTAAAAATAAATCATTTTTTTAAAATTCTCAATAAATAGTAGTTTGTTAACTATTTTGGGGTGAAATTCGGGGGATGATGCCCTCTTAGAGTAGGAATAAGGATTCACTCCATCCTACGGATGAAGTAGATCCAAAGGCTAGCAACTAGGAGTGTAGAGTGGTGGTCCCCACGCTTAATTAAATCTCTTTCCTTCCTCCACAACTCCTCACAAAAACGATCCAAACCTCCATCGTCGCCGCCTCCCTCTATAAAATCTCCCCGTCCGAATCAACCACCACGCCTCGCCTCCGTCTGGTCTACGCCGGAGCGCATCGACTAGGAACTACTCACCGTCATCTGGTTTACGCCGGAGCGCATCAACTAGAAACTATTCGTCGTCGAAGAAGAAAGGATCATTCACCAAGAAATGTTCTCCTATATACTCTATACTCGCTTATTGTATCAAAATTAAGATATAACTTGCAATGGTCATTGTATATCTCATTGGATTTGAAATACAACAAGTGTGCGTGACAATTGATTACTGGTTTTCTTCTCGCTTTATGTTTCCTGGAAGTTATTATTAAATCTTCATTATTTCTTTATGTGCAAGCTTGATTAATGAATAAATGAAAGGTGCATCAGTAGTAAAATAAGGTACATCAACGGTAAATGATAGGTGCATCAGTGGTTAAGTAAAGGAAAGAATAAGTGCATTGCATCAGTGGTAAAGTAAAGGTGCATCAGTGGTGAAGTAAAGGTGCATCCGTGATTAAGTAAAGGTGCATCAGGGATTAAGTAAATGTACATACGTGGTAAAAGTATAGATGCATCATTGGTAAGGTAAAGGTGCATCACGGGTAAGGTAAAGGTGCATCACGGGTAAGGTAAAGGTGCTTCAATGGTTAAGTAAAAGGAACATCACTGGTAAAGTATATGTGCATCACTGGTAAAGTATAGGTGCATCACTGGTAAAGTAAAGGTGCATCAATTGTAAAGTAAAGGTGCAACAGTGGTTAACTAAAGGTGCATGAGTGATAAAGTATAAGTGCATCACTGGTAAAGGATAGGTGCATCACTGGTAAAGGATAGGTGCATCACTGATAAAAGATAGATGCATCAATGGTAAAGTAAAAGGTGCATGAGTGACAAAGGATATGATAAATGCATCAGTGGTTAAGTAAATGTGCATCACTGATTGACTTTGGTTTTAAAGCTTGAAAATAATGATTGTATATAATAAACTGAGATTAGACAAATGATGCATATAGGCATCCGAGAAAAATGAGCGAATTAGCTAAAGAGAATTTTGTGTCGTTGTTTAAAGCGAGAGGAGGCAATGGAGGATGATTCTCCTCTACCGAATTTTTGCCACTTTCCTTCTTCTATGGAGAACGAATTCGTCAAATTCGAGCGATGTGATGGAGAGATCGACGAAGGATCAAGTCGGCGACGACAAAATGTTGGGAGAGAGCGGCTGAATTTTATCACCGAAAGAGAAAGGGGGAAACAGGCAGGCGAGATTAAAACATCACTTATGGCATGGAGGTGGAGATTGATCCTCACTCCTTTGTAAATGCATTCTCACGTGATCTTTTTCCACTATTTTGTATGCTTCAAATTTGTAATTATAAGTCTAATATGTTGTAATGTTTTATTTCATGGTTTTTATACTAAGACATGTTTACTTCACATGTTTCTATTTGTTTGAAATTTATGTCCAAATATTTCAATATGAAAAATCACTTTTTAACTCTAGCTAGAGAAAATTGATACAAGTGAAATTAATTTTTTTCTAATATCATAGATTGTCATATGTAAATTTTATATTATATATAAACACTAAATTATATACTACAAAGTAGTTTTTTTTTTTGAAATTAGGCAAGAACCGAGACTCCATGTCCTAAGACACCGACAGTCCCTGATCACCCCGAAGGATGATCCGGAAGAATGACCGAAAGATGGAGTACAACCTTGTAATCGAGGGCTACTCCTTAGATTCCTGATATTAGCTTCAGGTAGTGTCGAGTTTTGGCCAAATAAAGCCAATTTAATGACAAGGATGTTAATATCCTGATTAGCAAGGAAATCAACAGCTTGATTTGCTTCTCTAAAACAATGTTTAAAATCATAAGAAGGTATATACAGAAGTGAATCCCAGCAATCTGTAATAATAGAAGAAATTTCCCAATGTATTTTCCAATGACGCTTAATTGAATTGATGACAGTAAATTGTCTCCTTCGAATATGATATTATTTAATTTATATGTATTCGCGAGTTGTATAGCTTGTAAAGCTGCCCTAGCTTCAATATTAAGAATAGAAGGATGCGTTAGCTTTTGATTATCAACAAATAAATAGTTTCATCATTTTTCCTTGCAATATAAGAAATATAGCCTTCATTACCATGATGTAATGATCCATCAAAATTGATTTTTATCCAGTTTTGAGGTGGTGGTACCCAAGTTCTATTGCTCTTTTTGAGTCTGTTTCGTTTTTTAATCTGCTTTGGCCCATTTTGTTTTGTTTGTGTGTGTTCTCATTGCTTAAGATTAAAAAAAGCAATATCTGCTGGTAGTCTATTATCCATATTCTGTTTACGGAAGATTGTATTGTTTCTAAAAGTCCATAATTCATACCATAGAACAATTATGGGGTTAACAATACTGTTGTTCTTGGAATTCCCGATTAGTTCCTGAATAAATTGGTTAAGTGTTTTTTCTAACGGAATTTGAACACGAATATTACGTAATTGAAATAATTTTGCATATAACTGTGTTTGGACAATAGAAGAAAAAATGATTAGTATCTTCCAGAATATGACTACATATGGAGCAGTATGGGGGACCCTGTTATAAAATCGGAGGGAGTAATTGATGACAATATATGGCTGTTTTAGTAGTTATATAAAGATAGAGATTAATAAAATTAAAATTATTTTATTTCATTGAATGAAATCTTTAGAATTACCATAGAGATGGCTGACAATATATGTATAAACTAATGGGATCTTTCTAATTTATGGAATGTAAATATTTGATGGATGGAAATAAAATTAAGATTTTATTTGTAATATTTTTAGTTGACCTACGGGAATGAAATCTCTATGGCAAAATTCATATGGCAACATCAAGATTTGCATGTAATTGTACGTTTATTATTACTCTCTATTTTGCTCACAGGAATATTAGCATAAGTAGTTTATGCACGTATAATTAATAGCTAGGTGTAGAATGTTTTTCTATATCTCTATTTGTACAATTTATGCAGAAACCATGACATAATTCATTTATTAGTGTTTGTTGCATGAATCTTTTTTACATATTTCCTCAAAGACTTGAGGGAGTCAAGGGTGTTCATCAAAAGGTAATATATTGTAATCATATATATATATATATATATATTACATCAATTGATATATATCTTTTACTGTAGATGATTAAATAGGTAAAAATTTCAAAAATTTCGAGATCATAAGAATATTTGAAAGAAATATTTTGTGATATTCCTAGTAAAAAAATGGAAATGCAATCTTTTATAATATAACATATCTATTTATTATAAGAAAAATCATAAGAAAAACAGTAAAAAGTTAAACGTAAACATTAAAATAGTGACACGCGAATGACCTAAATGTAACATAGATGAGGTAGGAGAAAGCGTAACTGCTTTAGTAATTTTATAGGGATTGGTTTTAGTTGATTTGTGGGTCGTATAGAATTCCCTTGCAAGGCAGGCAGGCAGGCATTAATGGTCATATACCATAGCAATAGATTTCGGATAACCAAGAAAGCTTTGCAAGAGGAAATCCCTAGTACGATAATGGAAGATTTATGCAGCACTCAACTCATCATGCAGTCAAGATCATGAACAAAGAAGCAGCAGAACAGAACCAACATTTAACCAATATCATGTACCATTTGGCTCTGTTGATACCAACTCCAAAGTTTTCTCATTTATTATATCAATGAGCTTAGAAAAGCCTGATTTGGGTCATTCAGATACGCACAAATGACATCAACAAAGTGCCCAACTTAAAAGAGCAAGTTCAAAAAGGAAAATAAATTTACATTCGTCTCTTTCACTTACAATCCACCTACACGACTTGGAGAGTTCGGTTGTGCATCAACACAGCTTTTACTCTATAGATTGCTTATATAAGTGGCCTTGTATTAGTCATTCCATCTCACAGCAAGTGTCTTCAGTTTCCTCCCTATCACCATGGAAAGCAACCGCAACACTGCCACATTTTTGGAAAGTATAAGGCTAGCAAGCAAAGGATAGTATACACATCTTCGTATAGTCGGAATTATAATTACTGGTTTAAGAAATTACAAAACCTTGGAGCCACGGTTTCCAAACTGATTCAGGTCTTTCATACGTTTGTCACCTCGTGAAGATGGAGTGGTCCCTGCTCCACCCTGTCTTTCCTCTTTCACTATGCTGAATATTTGAGTGTAGCCATCAGCTGATGCAGGATCATTCTCATCCCATTCTCCAAACCTTGGCACCGATGGCCCCTCATCTGGCTGCAATTATTGAGCACAAGTTATATTTCTTCAACAAACTCCACAGGAGAATTGCAGATACTTATAAAAATGTGAAACTTGTATACCCTCTCATTCAGTACCTACATGAATAGAAACACAGTCACCTAACCCGTGAATGACTTTTTTTCAAGGTGATTTATCAGCCTGGTGTCAAACTATAACAGAGAGTAAATTCTCAATCACATAATAACAACCTACCAATAACTCATCATATATAACATTCATGTGTAACATAAAAGAACGTTTGAGTTAAAAAGCAATGAACTGCATCATATACAAACATGGTTGAATCTGTTGCGAAAAGAAGAAAATCAAATTTCATGATTTCTTTTCAACCATTATCCAGATTCTAGAGATGTGTGTTATTGTCCAAAATGATTAAATGTTAGAAGAAGTTGAAGAGATGATTACTGTTTCACTGCCTTGGTTGGTTGATCTCATTCGAGATCTGCCAGGAGTTAAAGGAGCCGCACCACGTGCACTCTCTGACGACACCTTCCTCTCCCAAGAAGGAGAAGAAACTCCATTGACCTTGGGTCCAAGCTTTGCCTGATGATATGGGTGCAGTGGGGAGTGGTCCACACTTGGATCACTTGACTTGCCCGTCTTTTTAGGCGTATCTCCAGGGCTCATCAACACTTGGCGATGATTGCTTGATGGAGAAGCTGTTTCTTTCTGCAATTCACCTTCTTCTTGACTAACTTTAGCCTCATGCTTTTCATTTGAAACATCTTCTGCTCTCTTTGCAGTCTCCTATATATGCAACCTCCAATTTTGAGTGATCAGGCTTAGTGACAGCAATTTTGATGTGTAATACAAATCTCTAAGAGAAGCAATGTGTAAGTACTAAGTAGTCCTCTCAATATGCATCATTACTTATTGCAATCAAACAATTCCACAGAAGCACGGAAATAGAACTGAAGTATGAGTGAGCAGGAGAACACTATAGAAGCAAATTCACAGAAGCCAACTTCTTCTATATACAAGAATTTAAAAATGAAAAACCTCGTGGTTGATGAATAAACATAAACCCTAAGGAAGAGGCAAGGCAGCAATTAGTTAAGGTTGAGAACTGACCGGCATGATTTGAGCAACTGAGCGTCTGGGTCTCCGGTAAGGACTCAGGAGTCAAGATCGGCTAAATCTGCTACAGAAATGCAAGATCTAAAACTGAAAAAGGGTAGAAAAGCATAAACAACGATGTTCCAACCAATGTACAGGGGAGTGCAACTGGAAAGGTAAGAGTAGAAACTAAAAATGAGAGGAGAGAGGAGAGAGGAAGGGAATATTGACCCGGTCGCCTGTAGACATATGGATCATGACACTCCAACCCGCTACTATTGCCCCCACACTAAATCAAAAAAACCAAAAAACACAACTGTTTCGATAAATAAACATAGTTTCTATTTGACGCCCACCCCTTTTGCTATTTACCGCCCAGGTCATCCGTGCGTCACGCATGGAATTAATCCGTGCGTGACGCACGGATTGCACATTCCAGAAAACGCATGGATTGTATCCATGCGTGACGCACAGATTAATTCCATGCGTGACGCACGGATACAATCCATGCGTGACGCACGTATTTGCATATATGAAACTTCTAACTTTCAATGTATTCAATGTATTTCTAGTTAAGTGTGCAAAGAAACACATTTTTAGTGTCTTTTTTAAGGCGATAAAGCCCAATTCGACAAAAACGTCATCGAAACTTTATCGAAATGGAATGAAACTTTGTTTCAATCCTTATAATGTCTATTTGATCATGTGTGTAACTTGAAAATCAAATTTAGACCTTTGTAAGTGAAACATAGTTTGAAAACCGAACAAAGTCGCAATATGTATGGCGTACCATATACAATTTGAAATATAATAAGGTTGAACATTCGTCAACATAACAACAATATAAGCATTCTAAATATAAAAATAAGATTTTGCAACATAAAACCATGCGTCACGCATGGAATTAATCCACACACGACGCATGGTTTTACACCATACGTGACGCATGGATTTTCATATGTTTTTTTGTTGCTTATATGATTCATGTCAATGTATTCAATGTATTTTTAGTTATGGCACACAAAATAATTCATGTTCCGTGTTGTTTTTAAAGGCTTTAAAACCACAATTCGCCATAACGTCGTCGAAACATCATCGGAATGGAATGAAACTTGTTTACAATGCTTATTAGAGATATTTAACCATGTCCGTAACTTTGCATCAAAACCTTTTGCTTTTAGAGTAACACGCTCTTTGTAAAACATCAAACTACTCACCACAAGCTTAACTTGTTGCAATATATATGGTCGTAACATTGATGTTCACGTATGTTTGAAAAATTTATACAAAAATGTGTTATAAGGCATATAAAGTCCCAATAAAGTCTCACACATACAAAACGGGATTCGAAACTATGCCAAAATGCTAAAACCACTAAAAACGCCTTAAATGGACTTAAGGCGGTTTTTGGCGAAACGACACACGAACGATGTCCGAATGTAATGAAACTTGTTTTCAGTGGCTATTATGGATATTTAACCATGTGGGTAACTCCCAACCACAACTTCTAACTTTTAAAGTACCGCCTCCTTTGTAAAAAACATACTAGTCGTAACTCTCTAACTTGTCGCAATATGTATATTCTACAACATTGACGGTGATTATTGTTGAAAATACTATACAACATACTCTTATTAGGGATATTCAGTAGAAAAGAGGTCTCGCTCACACGAAATGAGGCACGTAAACGCTAAAACCACTAAAAACGCCTTAAATGGACTTAAGGCGGTTTTTGGCGAAACGACACTCAAACGATGTCCGAATGTAATGAAACTTGTTTTCAATGCCTATTAGGGATATTTAACCATGTGGGTAACTCCCAATAACACCTATTAACTTGTAAAGTAGCATATCCTTTGTTTGGACTTCTTACGTGGCCTAAATGTCCAACATTTGACAATATGTAATTTTATTTTGATTGGAAATCATGCAAACATCAGTGTTACTAAGAATCAAAGGGATCATGTGCCATTTTGTGCGTCACGCATGGAATAGAACCGTGCGTCACGTATGGATTATATCCATGCGTGACGCACTGTTTTTCTTTTCAGAACTCATGTCAGCACGTATTAGTTGTATGACTAAACATGTTGATATGTGAATTTATGTTGATTTATGATATTTGAAATGTGAAACCTAGTTTGAAAGTGAAACGAGTCGACATGTTTTAAAATACCTACGAAATAGACACTCTTAAGAAAAAACAAGTAGTTCTTGCAACACAATAAGGTTCAACACTTCAAAGGTGCAACACAATAAGGTTCAACATAATAAGGTTCAATCTTCAAAGGTGCAACACAATAAGGTTCAACATAATAAGGTTCAACATAATAAGTAGATCTAACGACGAGGGTTGAACGGCTTGAAGAGGTTCCTGTATTCTCGTGCGGTCATCCTTGGTCTAGTGGATGGTTCCCCTCTCTCCCTTTGACGTTCTTGTCTCTCCCGTTCACGTCGCTCACGTTCACGTCTCTCCCGTTCACGTCTCTCCCGTTCAAGCATATCAAAGTTGTCTGCCACGCTAGACGCCGTACTAATATCGGAAATATCAGATTCTTGATCGGAATAGGACATCTGTATAATCAGAAACATAACCAAATTATAGTTACATAATCAATTAACTTCTGCATGTTGAAAATGTTGAATGTGGCAATTCCACGCGTGACGCATGGTCACTAACCATGCGTCACGCATGGTTATATTCCATGCGTCACGCATGGAATTGCCACTTCCAGAACTTCAGTACTGCTTTCTAATATATTCTCAAACCCTAATCTCAACATTTTTTTCTGAAATTCAACAGTTTGTCAATAATTTGATTAAAACCACACCATATCAAATTTCAACACCCTCATTTATAACCCTAATTCACAAAACCCAAATTCAGTATCAAAATCCTAATTACACTATCTACACATGAAAATATCAAATTCAACAAGAAACTATCAACAAAGTACACAATCCATTCATATATTACAAGTTTAATCTCTTCTAATCAAAGTATAACATACACATTGGATCTACATATGTAAATATTATCAAAACAACATCAAAACCTCATATATACATCAATACCATACCATAACAATGAAATCTTAATGTTTACATACCTTATATGTAGAAAGATGATGAAAATGGGGTAAATCCGTGCGTGATAGAGCTTCAGCCGCCGTCAAGAGAATGAGGAAGAGAACAAAATGGTAGGGTTTCGATGTTGGGCCTTTTATAGGCAAAAAAATCCATGCGTCACGTATGGAATGTGACCATGCGTCACGCATGGTTTGTATCCATACGTGACGCATGGATTTCAATGTATATGTTTTTGCTTATGTAATAAATTTCAATGTATTCAATGTATTTGTAGTTATGTCACGCAAAATAATTCATTTGTCGTGTTGTTGTTAACGGCTTTAAAACCACAATTCGCCATAACGTCGTCGAAAATTCATCGGAATGCAATGAAACTTGTTTACAATGCCTATTAGAGATATTTAACCATGTCGGTAACTTTGCATCAAAACCTTTTGCTTTTAGAGTAACGCCCTCTTTGTAAAACATCAAACTACTCATCACAAGCTTAACTTGTTGCATTATATATGGTCGCAACATTGATCTTTTTGTATGTTTGAAAAATTTATACACAATTGTGTTATAAGACATATAAAGTCCCAATAAGGTCTCACACATACAAAACGGGACTCGAAACTATGCGTAAACGCTAAAAGGCCTAAAAAGGCCATAATGGACTTAAGGCCCAAATCAGCCAAACGACCCTCGAACGATGTCCGAATGGAATGAAACTTGTTTTCAATGACTATTATGGATATTTAACCATGTGGGTAACTCCCAATGACAACTTCTAACTTTTAAAGTACCACCTCCTTTGTAAAAAACAAACTAGTCGTATTTCTCTAACTTGTCGCAATATGTATATTCTACAATATTGACGTTGATTATTGTTGAAACTACTATACAAATTACTCTTATTAGGGATATTAAGTAGCAACAAGGTCTTGCACACACGAAATGAGGCACGTAAACGCTAAAAGGCCTAAAAAGGCCTTAAATGGACTTGAGGCCCAATTTGACGAAACGACACTCAAACGATGTCCGAATGGAATGAAACTTGTTTTCAATGCCTATTAGGGATATTTAACCATGTGGGTAACTCCCAATAACAACTATTAACTTGTAAAGTAGCATATCCTTTGTTTGGACTTCTTACGTGGCCTAAATGTCCAACCTTTGACAATATGTAATTTTATTTTGATTGGAAATCATGCACACATCAGTGTTACTAAGAATCAAAGGGATCATGTGCCATTTTGTGCGTCACGCATGGAATAGAACCACACGTCACGCATGGTTGAAAACCACACGTCACGCATGGTTGCAAACCACACGTCACGCATGGATGGCAACCATGCGTGACGCACGGATTTTCTTTTCAGAACTCATGCAGCAAGCACGTCTTGTCTCACCTACTGTAATAACTCCATTAATTTTTTTTACCATTTCCGTAACACCTACATTAACCCCTATTATCTTCCTTTCTTTCCATATTTCAAATGTCAAAACCCTTTTAACTCCATTGTTGAACATTCTTGAGAGCAAAACACACCATTTTATCCCAAAAAAGCTCTTTCTATATGGAGAATGAAGAGGAATGCACCAATGAAAGAGGTGGAGAAGCACCATTTTCAAGTTACAATCTTAATAAGGTAACATTTCTTGTTCATAATATTAATTTTTAAGGTGTTGACTTCTTTTAGGGTTTGATTTAGTTAGGTTTAATGGATTTCAAATGTTCAAGGTATTAGTTGTATGACTAAAGATGTTGATTTGTGATTTTTTGTTTACTTTAGTGATTATGATGTTTGAAAAGTATTATAATATTAGTTTTTAAGGTGTTGACTTGTTTTAGGGGTTTGACTTGTTGGGTTTTATGGACTTTACATGTTAAAGGTATTAGTTGTATGACAAAAGATGTTGACTTTTGAATTTATGATGTATGATGTTTGAAATGTTAATGAAACATATTGTGGTTAACAGAATCATACGAACCATGACAAAAGATGAATGAAACTGCATGTTGTATTTCTATGCGTCACGTATGGAGTGGAGCCATGCGTCACGCATGGGTTGTAACCATGCGTCACGCATGGAATGGATCCACACGTGACGTATGGATTTGCCAAACAGAAGCTTAACTGGTTTGTTATCTGTGTGTTTGTGCATAGATGAACTTTTCTGTGTTTACTGGATTAGACAAGATTACTCTTAATGACTGCCCACCTCCGTCATACCTCGACTACATACCTTCGTTTGATTTGGGCATTGATTTGACAACATGGGAGCAACCGCAATCACAGTTTGGTGATATCAACACTGGATCTTTTGGAACCGGTTACGGTTTGTCGCAATGGCCTTCGCATTTGATGAGGCCACTTTCAGACACAAGTAGCTTAAATGTGTTTCGTCCTTTGCGTACTGCACCAGAATTTGATATTGAAGTTCAAGAAGAACAATATGTCTCTGTTGATTACTCAGAGTTGTTTGCAAATGACTTGGTATTCCCCTCTAGACAACAGGGAGTGGATTGGGCCGTTAACATTGCACAAGCCAACAACTTTTGCATAGTCAATGGAAGGAGTAGAGCACCTACCGAAACAAAATCTGGAAAACTTCAGCTTATCTGTGATAGAGGACGAGTGAATTACTCAAAAGCTAAGGGAGTGAGGAAAAACATCAAGACGAAAAAATGTAGATGTTGGTTCGAATTAAAACTTCTAGAGGAGCATAGAGGGGCTTGGAAACTTACTGTAATGTTAGGTACCCACAACCATCCTATTGGTAGTAGCTTGTTTGGGAATGCGTTTGCAGGCAGATTGACGCCTGATGAAGTGTGTACAGTAGTTGAAATGACCAGGGCTCATTGTAAACCAAATGAGATTTACACTATGCTCAACAAGTCTCCAAAGAACCTTACAAAAAAAAAACAAGTATACAATTTGATGGCCAAGACGAGGATCGAAAACAGGGAAGGAAGAACTGTTATCCAAGAGTTTTTCTACAAATGCAAACAGAGCGACTATTTCATGGAGTATAGGACAAGCAAAGATGATGCATCTATGATTGGTGATATGTTCTTTGCGTCCCCTGAATCAATGAAGCTCTTGAAATCATTTCCCTATGTACTTATAATGGACTCCACATATGCCACAATCAAGTAAGTTTTGTGTGATTATTGACCATTACATATGATTTTCCATAACATTGCAATAATATTATTTCAAATTATTTATTTACAGGTGCAAAATGCCATTTTTCGAGATTGTTGGAATCACGTCTACATGGAGGAACTTTGTAGTTTGTGGGGCATTTCTTGAGGGCGAGACTAAAGAGCATTATTTGTGGGCAATGCAACAACTTCAAGAGATGTATAGAAGAATTGGAGCAACGCCCACTTGCATTGTCACCGACCGTGAACAAGCTTTAATGAGTGCAACGGATCTTCTTTTTCCAACTGCAAAGTTTCTTCTATGTAGACGACATATAAGGAAAAACATAGAGGCCAAAGCTTCCCTCGAAATGAGATCGAAACTAAAGGGAAAAAACTTATCCAACGACTACTACAACTTGTTCGAGGAAACCACCGTAGAAGGATATGAAAAAAAGTTGGATACTATAGAGAGAGATTGGAACGCGCATATTCCCGTACTGCAATATGTTAGAGACAGTTGGCTTGGTCCTTTCAAAGAAAGATGTGTGTCGGCATGGACGGATGACGTGTTTACTCTTGGAAGCAACACGACAAACAGGTAATTTATCTATAATTGCACTTACACAACTATATTCAGTTTTCTGTGAATTTAAACAGTTTCTGTAAACTGCACATTTATACGTCACGCACGGATTTGTTCCATGCGTCACGCACGGATGTGTTCCATGCGTCACGTATGGATGTGCAGTTTACAGAAACTGCACAAGCACATTCCTGTTTGAACACCTTAATAAAAATGCAGAGTGGAAGGAGCGCATTCCTGTTTGAAGTCATATTTGAGTGGTGGACAAGGTAGGCTCGACACAGTGTTTGAGGAATACAGTGACATGGCACGAAACCAGCTGAAAGAGATATTGGGTTCATTTAACGAGAGTCTAACAAAGACGTTTAGACTTGTTCACCAAACATCTTTGTTTGTACATTTGAAGTGCAAAGTTTCGTACAAGGCAATGGAGCTCTTGATTAAAGAATACGACAAAGGTGTACAAGGCATGTACAATGCACAATATTGCGATTGTGCAACCAAGGTCAGAGACGGGATGCTGTGTGTCCATGACCTTGCGACTTGTGTGAAGAAACAAATGCCAATTCAGCCCGTGTCTTTGCATCCTTTTTGGAGTACGTTGTCTTTGGAAGAAGTGGATACACAGTGTCATCTTGAAACTAAGAAAAACGTGGCAAGACGTTTATTTGATGAATTTTATGAAGAAACATGGAACACCTTGTCACCACATGATCAAGAGAAGTGTATTGAATCTGTCAGAAAGATAGCTAAAGTGGATACACCTCTCAAAGAGCCGCCTATTTCGAAACACACCGGTGGTCGTCCCCAAGGAGCTCCTAACAAAGTGCCTAGATCTACACAAAGAAAGAAGTCAGCATGGGAATACACCGACCAAGAGATGAGGTCTAGAGCTTTGGAAGAAACACCTCCCAAGAAGCAAAGGGTTCCTAAACCCTTTGGTGCACCTCCCGCTCCACAAAAAATGTATGCGCCTTCTAAGTACATTAGAAAGATACCAATGTGCATGAGACCATATGTGGAGGGGTGGTTTGACATCAGAGCCGATGGAAACTGCGGGTTTAGATCTATTTCTATGGAAACAGGTGAACGATATTATCTTCACTCTAATGTACACTTTATCCAAAATATTCCGTCACTCAATCTGTTTTTGAGAGTCATGTAACAGGTGGGACCCAAGAGCATTGGAAGTTCATACGAGAAGAGATGATACGAAAGGCTAAAGAGATTTGGCATTTACTTAAAGGCACGTGGATTGGTGGAGAAGTAAATCCAACATTGGAGTCCGCTATACATCAACTTACATGGGAAAGCGATTACTACCCAGCTCCAAGGGATAAGTGGCTTACCGTACCAGAAATGGCATGTTTGGTGGCTTCGGCATGTAATTGTGTCTTTGTGTGTCTAGGCGAGCAAATTAAACAGACATTCCTACCTCTTAGACTTCCGACTTGGTATGGTCAACCTGGAGCCAAGATGCAAGTTGTTTGCCTATTACTACTCACACAGGAAGAACATTTCATCCCGGTATGTTTTTTTCAATTGCTATTTACCTAGTGCATTACATGTAAATTTAATTATGCAATTTCGTAAAATCTATCTCAGATTCGCCTGAAGGATGGATGTCCACTACCACCTGTTTATAATCTTTGGGAGCGTAATTGTGAAGAATCTGCTGCGGCCTTGTATGACGAAGTGTGGCAAAGATGTGGGGCTTACACCCCCCCGAAAAGAGGAGGACATCAATCGTCCAAACAAAGCATCACAATTCCAGACGATGATTAAAACGATTACTAGTTCAAGAGTTATTGTCAGTTATGACAATGTTGTAATGTGTATTTTATTTCGAGTTTCGAATGACCTTCTAATGTTGTAAGGTTGTATCTTTTGATGCACATTTCAGTCTTTATGTGGTATTTCTGGGTTACATTTCACGTGAAACAGGTGCTTTGCATCTGAAATGGAATTTCTGCATTCTGTAGGAAAAATTCAATTCCATGCGTCACGCATGGAGTCAATCCATGCGTCACGCATGGTTCGTGTCCATGCGTCACGCATGGAATTGCATTTTTCCTACAGAATGCAGAAATTCCATTTCAGCTTTACTTGTCAAAAGCAACACTTCCGAATTGTTTTCTCAAAAGGAGACATATGAGTTGTCTTGTCAAAAGGAGACATGTGAGTTTTCTTGTCAAAAGGAGACATATGAGTTGTCTTGTCAAAAGGAGACATATGAGTTGTCTTGTCAAAAGGAGACATATGAGTAGTCTTATGAAAATGAGACATCAGAATTACAACATAAAACAGATATATTACAACATAAAACAGATACGTTTCAACAAAAAACCGATACATTACAAAATAAAACAGATTCATTACAGCATAAAAAAGACTCATTCTTGAAACGTAAATTAAAACGAACATAACAAAGACAAAACACCAAGACACTTCACATTACATCTTAAAAGGAACGAAATACTAAGACCACTACGCATCGTCAGAATCGGCTGGTTTCTCTTCAAAATCCTCATAGAGCTCCTTCACCCACCATTTAGCCGTTTCCAAATCTTTCTCTTCGTTAAAGATTCCCAGTTTCGCTGCCATAGTTCGATTTTCCTCCAACAATTTCGTCATAACACGGAGATGATGACGGTCATACTCAGGATCAAGAAACACCCACCTGAAGTTACATTGGCATGTAAAAAACCTTCGGCCATACTGGTCTGGTCTCATCTTGTCATTAGCGCTGAAAACCGTGATAGACTTCCTACACCTCTTATTTGGACACTGAATGGTGCTGCCTTCTTGTGGTATTGAAGATGATGATGAGGATGATGCCATGTTGGTTTCCAATCTGTAATACAATGTAAGAAAACAAGTGAGAAAGTAAGGAATAAGATGTGGAATATGGAGCTTCAAAGAAGAACTTCAAGAATCAACTTACAGGCTGAGGGAGTGAAAAGGAGAGATTAATGAGTGGAAATGGTATGCTGAGGGAGTCAATTTATAGGCGTAGGTTAACAATTCCATGCGTCACGCATGGAATGTATCCATACGTGACGCATGGAATGCATCTGTGCGTGACGCATGGTTCGACATTTGACTAACAGAATGCAGATTTATGTCTTGTGCACCCTAAACAAATAATCCAACAAATTCAACAACGCTAATCAGAATTGAAAAGTTCAAACACAAAACAACCTTAACAAACAATCCAACAACATCAATCCAACAACGTCATAGTTTCCTTACGAAAAACGGACAATCCTGAAAATCTGAAAACAAACAGTTCATAAAAAACAATCGAACCCAATCCAACAAGATCACCACCGATGTTGTTGATACATAGTTGTCCACGGCTCAATATCTTGAAGGACCTCGGTTATGGCTCCATGCATTGCAGAAACATCATAGGGATCAGGCAAGGTTGCATATGGTGACAAGTGATCGTAGACCCTGTCAAAAACCTACAAATAAAAATAAATATTGAAATAAGCTATTTGCATAATGTTTACCTTAAATCAAACTTAAAGAAAAATCAAGATCTCAAGTTACATGAGATAAATGTATTACCTGCTGTGCTTCCAAGCTAGCGTGTCTGCCGGGTATCAGAAATCGATGAGTGCGGGGGATGTACCACATAAGATACTCCGGAGCTTCTTCAAAACTTGTCTGCGCAGGTGGTCCCATCTGCTCCAGGGTCGCCCTGTGGATATCCATCCCCTCCCAACTCCACGCCATTCTATCATAATTCACCACATATGACCTAGGGCTGATGAGCCTATGGGCTCTAAGGGGTGAAATTGGAGGCCTGGGAATCATCTGCACCCTACCAAACTGCCTAGGCGACCTATCGGGATGGTGGGGCTCGGTTATGTCCATGCAGCTCAGCACCCCGAAAAAAAGAGCAGGAGCATAGGCAGGATCACTGAAGTCGATTTCACCATACGGGTTCCAATTAACCTAAAAACATTATCAACGTCTTCCATTACTCAAACAGTAATTTCATTAAAGGTCCAAGCAAAGATGATGAAAAAAAGTCCTCAGTTTTTTTTGCAATTCCATGCGTGACGCATGGATTTGATTCGTGCGTGACGCATGAAACAGATCCATGCGTGACGCATGACACAGATCCATGCGTGACGCATGGAATTGCAAAAAAACTGAGGCTTAAAAATGTAAACAAAATGCAACACAAATACCTGATCCGCCCTCATTGCATCTAGTTCAGCTCTGTAGTTTCGTGCTTCAGGGTCGTAGTTCGGCAACGCTTCCTCTGGTAGAAACCGAAACGCATAAGGATGATCAACTGACCAACCAGGATTACGCCGAACACCAGCTGCTAAGGATGGGAAGTATGTGTATATCCAACCCTACCATTTAAAAAATATAGTTAGCATTAAAACCATAGAAATAAGTTATGATTGCTAAAAAATGTAGTTCCTAAATAATTAAAAACTTACTTGAAGGAGAGTGAAACAAAATGAGATCAAACCACAATTTTCGCGTGTAGCGATGCCCATTTGGCGATAGAAATATGCTAGCGCCGCAGATCCCCAAGAAATACTTCTTGCCTCTTCAACACTCCCTAGAAATGCACCAAATCTCATCGGGAGCTTATGTTGTGACTTGTCAGTGAAGATTGTGGAAGCCAGCAAGTGGAATATATATCCCATTCCATGAACTACGGGATCATTTAGGCCCTCAATGTGCGCCTTAAACTTTTTCGCGCTCATCCAATAACTATCGAGCTGTTCAATTTGAAGATGAAAATTTTGCCGTCCCTTTTCACCAAAAAAGTTCTTGTTCGTAGTTCTCCCGACTGAAGCGGTGGGGTCGGTCACCATAGCTTTCCCGTGAATAGGAAGCAACAGCAGCTTCTTGATGTCGAGCAACGTCACTGTCATCTCACCAAATGGCATGTGGAAGCTATTTGTTTCAGGATGCCACCTTTCTATAAAGGCGCAGATGAGCGGATAATCAATCACATCGTACATCAATACCCTGAGATGAGTCAGCTCCGTTGCAATTGCGTGATTACCCCATGACAAGTCAGAATTAAGTTCCCAATCTTTCAGCTGGGATTGTCTTGTCTGGTAAGGGAGTACGCCTCTATCCTGTAAATTGATTACGTAACACAAATAATTTTAATAACGCATAAATTTTTTCCAGAAACTGCAGAATACAGAAACTGCATAAATTTGGTTAAGGTGCAATGTACAGAATGCAGAAAGCAGTTTCTGCATTCTGTGTAATGCAAATCCATGCGTCACGCATGGACATGAACCATGCGTGACGCATGGACATGAACCATGCGTCACGCATGGATTTGCATTACACAGAATGCAGAAAATTATGTACAGCACACCTTAACCAAATTTTCAACAAAACTACAAATATTTCAACAAATAATCCATTTGGTTAATCAAATCAATTCATACATTAACAAATTTATTATCACAAATTCTATAAACCAAATAAGTTATGATAAGTATTGAATCTATAAACCAAATTCTAATTACATACCTTTCCTTTTTGCACAAAAAAGGCTGTATGAGCTTCAAAGCTTATGAGCAGCTCCGGAATTTGTGGACCTCCAGGAGTACCCCCCTCTAACTGAGGGACGTATATGTTTTTGACCGGAGGTTGTCGTCGTCGTCGTCTTCTGGGTTGTTCCTCCTGCTCCTCTTGCTCTTCCGCTTCTTCATGTTCTTCATGAACATTCCCATAGGTCCGATCCTCTTCCTGACCCTGTTCCTCATGCTCCTGCTCATAATCAGAATCAGAATCACCATTGGCACCCCCAGCTGATGGCCCTGCACTGCTACAAGCAACCAGTGCGTACTGGTCATCACCCGTCTGAGGGTTCTGAAAGTGATGAGAACCAGTAGCTTGCCTCATCATCTCCACAAATGATTGGTCATGTTGTGGATAGCCCGGATAGCCTGAAAACTGTGTTTGTTGTGGAAACATAGTTTGATGTGGGATCAGAATGGGGGTGCCAGGAAAGTAATGAGGGGAACCCTGGGGATCGAAACCTGCAGCAGACAAAGCTAGCTGTTGCTGTTGTTGTTGTTGTTGGTGTTGTTGTTGTTGGTGTTGTTGTTGTTGTTGTTGTTGTTGTTGTTGTTGTTGTTGTTGTTGTTGCTGTTGTATCTCATCAGAAAACTCTAAACGACGAGGAGGCGATTCTTGTCTATTCTTCTTCTTCCTTTGTTTTGGAACTACGGGATCTTTTTTCTTCAGATCTCTGTTTCTTTGACGAGTATCCCGTCCAGGTCGACGACCACCATCCATATCTACATCATAAAATGTGCAATTCCACAAAATTAATCAGTTTACTGAATTTAATCAGCATATCATCAAAAACTCAATCAGCATATCATCAAATACAATCTGAAACTGCAGAACACAGTTTCTGGAATGTGCAATTCCATGCGTCACGCATGGCTTCAATCCATGCGTCACGCATGGTTGCAATCCATGCGTGACGCATGAAATTGCACATTCCAGGGTTGTGTTCTGCAGTTTTTCCATGGCTTTCAAACCCTAATCTCAACACTTTTTTCAAAATTATAACAGTTTTTCAATAATTTCATTAAAACCATACCCAATTCAACAACCTAATTCATAACCCTAATTCACAAAACCCTAATTCAATATCAAAACCCTAATAAACTATATACACATGAAAATATCAAATTTGTCAATAAATTATCAACAAAGTACACAATCCATTCATATATTACAAGTTTAATCATTTCTAATCAACTAATTAACATACACATTGGATTTTGAAGTAAATATCATCAAAACAACATGAAAACCTCATATATACATCAATACCATACCATAACAATGAAATCTTAATGTTTACATACCTTATATGCAAAAAAGATGATGAGAAAGATGGATTTTGGGGTAAAATGGTGCGTTATGGATTGCAGCCGCCGTTGTTGTTGTTGAAGAATATGACAAAATGGTAGGGTTTGATGTTTTTGGGCTTTTATAGGAAAAAAATCCATGCGTGACGCATGGTTTGTGTCCATGCGTCACGCATGGTTTGGTTCTGTGCGTGGCGTATGGATTAAAACCATGCGTCACGCACGGATATAATCCATGCGTGACGCACGGCGCCTGGGCGGTAAATAGCAAAAGGGGTGGGCGTTAAATAGTAAGGGCCTAAATAAAGCCAGGACCATGCTAAACCAGGGCTTCGGTCGTGTCAAAGTAGGATTTAATTCAAAATTCGGGTCGTATCAAGCCCTCTCATTTAAAATGAGATAATTTCGCTCATATCCTCCTATAAAGGCGGGCAAGGCGGCCCTCAACTACTTCAAACATTCAACACCTATTTAGTGCTTACAAAGCAATTCATCATCCAAAAACGCATACTAAAAACGTCCAAATGTGCAATCTCAGAGGTTTATATCAATAATGTTTATATTATATATAATATGGGTCGGGTAGGGCCATCCCTCAAGGCCATACTCCGATACCATATCCTCCCGTATTGAAAAAGGGTCAGACAAGGCCAGCCCTGTTGGGTAAAATCTCTTACATGTATCCTCCTAAACTTTAGGGCGGGTTGGGAGGGCCGGGCATAAGTTGGCCAGGTCTAGTCCTATCCTATGTGTGTAAAATTACTATTTAACACGTAATTTATATAATGCCTTTTACAGTGGTGTAACTAATACTATGTAACATAAAAAAAATAACACTAATTTAAATAAAAATATATAATATATTATGAAATTAATTTTAATTAATTTTAAATCAAGATTATACAAAGGAAAGCAAATTAGGAGATTTATAATCCCATTATAATTATTTATTATTATGTGTTCAAATAAAGAACTGATGTTAATAGATTTAGGATATAGTGATTTTTGTATACAGATTCTAATTGAGTTTTTTAAAAAAAAAATGATATCAATAAAATTATGATAGAGATTTTTAAATATGTATTAATTTTGATTTTTAAAAAAATGACGTGGGTCGGATAATGGCGTAGCATACTAATTGATGAGTATAAGGTTTTGTTTTAGTAATTATATAGAGATTGATGTTATGTTCGTTACGAACCAATTTAGTGATTCACCCTTCGCGTACCAAAACAAATCATCCGTCACAGACTGTTTTCCACCTGGTCCGTCACCAGCTAAATGCGACAGAGGTTTGTCACGAATTAAATAACTTGGTCTGTCACGAACCAGTTGTTTTACCATAATCTTGTAAAGAATTTCAATACGAGTTTGTACATATAAAACTCATCAAAAACGTACATTGTTTGCCTTTTCAAAGCCAAAAATACAAAGTATTACAGATTTATATAAACTTATTATTTATATAATGAAAGGTTCGGGTAGAAAGAAAGCTTAACGTAGGAAAAACGAAGCATTCGCCTTCACAATTACACATCAATGCTCATATTCTGGATGTTAATGTTCATAATCTGGGCGGTGACAGTTTTGAACTTTTTAAGTCAGTCACGAGGTGACAATTTTGCAATTTCTTTGAACAAAGTTTTTTTAAATGACCGAACCCGACATGATCGCCAAATTATGAACACTGCAATCCAAAACATGAACATTAGTTTGTTATCTGTGAACGTGAACGCTTCGTTTTTTCTATGCTGAGTTTTCTTCATACCCAAACTTTTATCTATTGATATATTATAACCGTGTATCATAAAAGGGTCGGTCAAACTCGAATTCGAGTTATTCGAATTCTGTTTGAAATAAAATTTCATCAGATGGACAAGAAATTCAGCCATATAAAGCATCGAAAAACATTTCATATCAAAATGCTAACATACAAATACAACTCTAGAGATATGAAAACCTCTTCATCAAACACTCCCTCCTCTCTCTATCCCAACAATCCATCCTCTCTCTATCCCAACAATCTAGTTCCTTCTACCACGCCCGACCTCCCTCATCACAACCATCATGTACATATTCCTCCACCCCAAATAAACCTCTTCATCAAGCTTCCATGTGATTGTCATGGAACATGTAAGTTTTCTTTTCCTAATTTCCTAAACAACAACATCCATGTCCACGCCCAAGATTAAAACAATGTTGACAAGTTTATCTTATCTTCTAAAGAGACTGAATTGCTGTGAATTCTCTCTTGTATTTGATCAATAGATTACATGAGTTATATATACAAGACACTTCAACAGAAAGCACTATCAAGTCCACTACTTACGGCACTAGTAGCCACTCACCCATTATACAATCAGTTACCACAAAATCCTAAACAATATTTGACTAAATAATTCCTAGGATATCGTAACTGTTACTGAGAGTTTGTTACCCCCCGGCAAGCGCAAGAGCGGGACGAACTTGAAGCTTGGATCGAAGAGAAGCAATGCGATCTTTGCTGAGCGGTTTAGTGAAGATATCGGCGAGCTGATCTACAGAGGAGACATGACAAATGCGCAGGTCGCCATTTTCAACTTGTTCCCGAACAAAATGGAAATCAAGGGCAATATGCTTGGACCTCGTACTGATGATTGGACTTTTTGACATGAAGGTTGCACCTATATTGTCACAGAGCAATGTTGGAGGCTTCATTATAGGAACTTTGAGATCTCTAAGAAGTTTTTTGATCCATAGGAGTTCAGCGGAAGTGTAGGCCAATGCTCGATATTCTGCTTCTGTACTTGAGCGGGCAACAACACGTTGTTTTCTGGAGGCCCAACTGATCAGATTCTGCCCATGAAACACCGCAAAACCATACTGAGAACGACTGTCGTCGGGGTCGGATATCCACCCAGCATTCGAGTAAGCAAGTAGGCAATCTGCAGTGGTCGGTTTGAAGTGAATACGATGATGAATGGTACCCTTGAGATATCGTAATACCCGTTTCACAGCCTGCCAATGCGAAGTTGTTGGGGCATGCATATATTGACATACTTTGTTTACTGCATACGCAATGTCGGGACGAGTGATAGTCGCATATTGTAGCGACCCAACAACTTGATGATATAACTTTTGATCAGAGAAAGGCTCACCATTAAGTTGAAGTTTTGATGATGGATCAACCGGAGTAGATATGGGTTTTGAATCCTGCATCTTGCATCTATCCAAAACATCAGTAATATACTTGTGTTGAGACAAGGTGATACCTTATGTGGACTGCTCAATTTGGATGCCAAGAAAGTAGCTCAAGCCACCGAGATCTTTAAGTGCAAACATGCGGTGAAGTGCAGTGATGAAGTTTTGGACAAGCTGTTGATTACTTCCAGTTATAACAAGATCATCTACGTACACGAGGACGTAAATAGTTGCTGCAGCGGAGGAATGCACAAACAGAGAAGTGTCAGATTGACACGCTCGGAAACCCTGTGAAACGAGATGAGCTTTGAGCTTGTTGAACCAAGCCCGAGGCGCCTGCTTGAGGCCATAAAGAGCCTTATGAAGACGACACACATGATTTGGACGAGACTGATCCTCAAAGTCACGCGGTTGAGTCATATAAACAACCTCCGACAATTCACCATTTAGAAACGCATTGTTGATATTTAGTTGACGGATGAACCATCCTCGAGAAAGAGCAATAGAAAGGACCAACCGGATTGTTGTAGGCTTAATGACAGGGCTGAATGTGTCGAAGAAATCAACACCGGCTTCTTGGCTGAACCCTTGTGCCACTAACCGAGCCTTGTAGCGCTCGATTGACCCGTCCGAGTGTCGTTTGATCCTGAAAATCCACTTACAACCTACAACATTAGCATTACAAGGAAGAGTAACAAGTGACCAAGTGTTATTTTTCATAAGTGCATCATACTCCGCTTTCATCGCGGTTTGCCAACAAGGAATTTTAAGGGCTTGAGTGACCGAACGAGGTTCGATCAGGGTGTCTTGTGAAATGGTTGTAGTGAAGGTTTTTGGCTTGAGGGAGTTGGTACTTGCTCGAGTGGTCATGGTGTGTTGATTATTCCCGGCTGGACGGTAGTGGCGGGGATGAATTTGTTTGGCACGGGAGCTACATGTGGGTTGTTGATAGCTAGGAGAAGTATGTGAAGAGGTAGAATGAGGCTCAGGTGTAGTATTGATTTGTGAAGGGGGGGGGGGGGGACGGTGGAATGGGTGGGTTTGGTAAAGATAGAGCATTGTCAAGTAGAGTAGTGTTGATAGACTCACTAATAGCAGCAGGTAGAGGAGGCTCCTTCGGGTGTTGATCATTGGCATACGGAAAAACTTCTTCGTTGAAGACGACGAACCGAGACACATAAATTCTTGTTGTGGGTTTGTGATAGCAAAGATAACCCTTATGAGAAGAACTATACCCAAGGAAGACGCATGGAAGAGAGCGAAAATCCATTTTGTGAGATGTATAAGGTCGAAGAAAAGGATAGCAAAGACAACCGAACGTCCGTAGGAATGTGTAATCTGGATTTTTGTTGTATAGAATGGAATATGGTGATTTGTAGGCAAGTGTTGAGGTGATTGTTCTATTGTGGAGATAAGTGGCAGTCTTGAAAGAATGCTCCCAAAACTCACGTGGAAGAGATGATTGGGCAAGCAACACTAATCCCTTTTCTACAATTATGCGGTTTCGACGTTCGACCGCCCCGTTTTGTTGTGGTGTGTAAGGACATGAAATACGATGTTGAATACCACAAGATTTGAGGAAGTTTGATACATTACGGTACTCTCCTCCCCAGTCGGTTTGTAGGCTCTTAATATCGCAATCAAATTGTGTTTTAACCATGGTTTGAAACTGCACAAAAGTGGAGAACACCTGCGATTTATGAGAAAGGAAATATATCCACACAAACTTTGAACAATCATCAATGAAAAGAACAAAGTAACGATTTCCATTCATGGATAATATAGGAGACGGACCCCAAACATCGGAATACACTAATTCAAATGGTTTAGAAGATGAGATGTGCGAGTGAGAAAGTGGTAATCTGTGGCTTAATCCCATTTGGCATGGTTCACATACAAGAGGAGATTTATTTGGTGTGGTTGGAAGCTGAAAAGTGGAGATGAGGCGTTGTAGAAGATGCTCATGTGGATGGGCAAGTCTATTGTGCCAGCCGGAAACAGACGTTCGAACACCAATCAAGGCCATAGAGGTCGACTTCTTATTGAAAAGAGAAGAGAAGCTGTAGAGGCCATGATCAACGTGCCCGTGAAGGATTGTCCTGCCCTGAAAGTCCTTAACACAACAATAATTAGGCCAAAACTCCATGTAAACATTGTTATCTGAGGTTAATTTAGAGACACTGAGCAAATGTTTGGTTAGGCGAGGGACAATAAAAACATTTGGCAAACGTAGATTAGGCAAGGAGGATGATCCAATATGAGAAATGAACAATTGATTACCGTTACCAACTTGAAGCTTGTCGTTGCCGTTGTATTCCTCTGAAATGCTCAATTTTCCGATGTCGGGAGACACGTGATCCGTAGCGCCGGTATCAAAATACCATGAAGGATCCACGACAGTAGACGGGCTGTTGTAATTAACATTGTTGGCTTGTCGGGGTTGAGCACGAGGATTGGGACGTTTGGAAGGGTAATCAGTTTGATTAGCCCTTTGCCAACAATCAATGGCCTCATGACCAGTCCGGCCACAAAGTTGGCATTGAAGACGACGACGCCGTGGATCATTGTTGCAGGAGCCATAGGAAGACGAGCCTTGATTGTGAGATGACTGAGCAAAGCGGTTGAAAGACCGGGCAACAGTGTGCGCAGACGGGACCTGGTTCGGCAGGGGAAGGGTGGAAGCAGCCTGTCGAGCAGTCTCATGGTCCAGGCGGGCTTCCTCTTGAAGCAGTAGGCCAACCAACTCATCAACGGAAGATGCCTCTGATTTCATCATGAAGGCAGAAATGAAGGCGCCGTAGGAGGAATCCAAACCATTCAGAATGTAGCTGATGAGATCTTCATCAGAAAGAGGATGAAGATTCTCAACAAGCGAGTCAGCGATCGAGCGTTTGCGCTCAACATATTCGAGCATAGATAACGCTCCCTTTGAAAGAGTTTGAAGTTGAGTCTTCATAGCCATCCGACGGGCTCGGGTCTGCGCTTGAAAGGTGCGCTCAATAGATTGCCACGCAGACTGAGAAGAGGACGAGCGAGCGACAATAGCAAGAGCTCTCTCGGACAAGGTTGATTTGATCCATAGTAAGACAAAGCGATCACGCTTCTTCCATGTTGTAAATTCAGGATTCAGAGTAGGAGTCACAACACCATCCATGACAGCTGAAGTTGCAGGGAGAAACTCAGCAGGAGGATTTGGTGACAGTATAAAAGATTCGAGATCGAAAGTCTCGAGGGCTGAAACAATTGTGGTTCGCCATAAAGAATAATTTTCACGATCCAATTTGATGCTGATAGTAGGGATTTGGAAATTTATGTTTGAATTGGCTATGGTTGCAGCAGTAAGAAGCTGTTGATTTGTGGGAGTAGCCATGACGATGAAGAAAAAAAAAATCAAGGCTCTAATACCATAAAGAGACTGAATTGCTGTGAATTCTCTCTTGTATTTGATCAATAGATTACATGAGTTATATATACAAGACACTTCAACAGAAAGCACTATCAAGTCCACTACTTACGGCACTAGTAGCCACTCACCCATTATACAATTAGTTACCACAAAATCCTAAACAATATTTGACTAAATAATTCCTAGGATATCGTAACTGTTACTGAGAGTTTGTTATCTTCTCATGAATATAAGTATGGTATCTACGATACCACTTTCCCTCCTATCTGGTTAGGTGCTCAAATCATTTGTTGTGGATTCAAAAACAACTATTGTATCCCCCATCGTAGGAATCTTAACTTGTACAACATACAATTTGTATAAAACAAATGAATAAAACAGAATTAAGGAATAAAAAATGTCCGAAACCAATACCGAAACCGGATCACCAAACAATCGTTCGGATTTGATGTAGAGTCGAGACAAATCTCTTTCCTTAATTCTGAAAATGCCCCGTAGTGTGACGGTTACCGGCGTCCCGAATCCCAGGATACATATGCAAACGCTTCTGATCTCGCACATCCCGGAACAGAAGCCAACGACGCTTTTCTGTGTGTGTACTCTCTGACTCGACAATTTAGAAGAGAAGAAGTGAAGAGACGAAAGTGGAGGCAAGAATGATTTCAGTGTGTAAGAATGCGAGCTCATCATCCCTTTATATAGGCTGAGAGAGGAGAGAAAAATCTGGAGCACTGAATGCTCGGATTGCACAAAATTCGGAGCATTTAAGCTTCGAAAAATCTTGACATAATTTGAGAATTGGAGAATTCGGCCAAAACTGCTCGGATTGATGGTGGTCAAACCGCGTGACTTTAATGCAAAGAAGGAGGAAAATCTGGAGCCATAAATTCCCGGTCAAAAACAATTTGAAGCATTAAATGTGTTCACATTGAGTCGGCTCCAAAAAGAAGGCTCCTCCTCTTTAGGCCTACGACCCATTCCAAAAGGCCCACAAGATAGCCTCGTCTAGGCCCAATCACATCCATCGTAATCAACTCTTAGTTTATATACTAGTAGTTTATCTTCCATTTCCCAATGTGGGATACAATTTTATCCCCAAAACTCAACTTAATTACATTGTATGCAACCACCTTTGATCCCTCATTTCTCATTCAAACGGAGCCTGAATTTGACGTATGAGCATACTACGAGATAGTTGTCGGAGCCCACCCGAATTGTGCCCGGAAAATCATGTTCCAAAAATCTCCCACATGAATAGAAATGACTCTATAACACATGAAAAAAGACTCGACAAAAAGACTTTTGAGAGTATGGTCGAAGAATCATTGCATTTGTGCTGGTAGCGTTTTTTCAGCCTTGAACTACCCATAGTGAATAGCCATCGGATTTACTCAACTAGGTAGTGAATGTGATGTCTTTAACCACCCGAACTTTGTTGTAAATCCCCTAGCGTAAATACATACCCATTAGTGCATTTTGTGTTTTTGGAATCCGATATCCAATTAGCATCGCTATATAGCCTTCCAACATCTTCCATAGTGCAGCCCGTAACTTTGAATATTTCGCAAGTAGTTCAATACTCTAGTTATGCCCTTCCAGTGACTATGTCCTGTGTTGCTAGTGTAACGACTTAATACGTTCACTGCGTGTGCTAAATCTGGTCTTGTACAATTTGTTAGGTACATGAGACTTTCAATCACTCGTGCATACTCCACTTGAGATATACGATTACCCGAGTTTTTCTTTAGGTCTAGATGAGGGTCCACAAGACTCTTAGCATTACCGCTTGAGTAATTCTTGAACTGTTCAGGTAACTTCTCGGCGTAATGATCTTGAGTTAGGGTGATTCCTTCAGAACGTCTAATGACTTTTATTCCAAAAATCACATACGTTAATCCCAAGTCTTTCATGTCAAATTTCCCAATAAGCATATTCTTAGTTTGTTGGATCATATCTTTGTTGTTATCAATAATGAGCATGTCATCAACGTATAGGCACAACAAAATATATCCTCTTGGAGTTGTTTTGACATTAATACATTTGTCACATTCATTTATATGGAAACCGTTTGACATCATTACACTATAAAAATTTTCATACCATTTTTTAGGTGCTTGTTTTAACCCATATAAAGATTTCACAAGTCTACACACTTTGTGTTCATATAAATTTTCTCTTCTAACTCTCCGTTTAGAAAGGTCATTTTTACATCCATTTGATGTTACGTAGAGCCGCAATCCCTATTATTACTCGAATAAAAGTAATCTTTGCTATCGACGAGTATATATCAAAGAAATCTAGACCTTCTTTTTGCCTAAATCCTTGTACTACAAGCCTTGCCTTTTACTTCTCTATTGAGCCATCAATTTTCAATTTTCTTTTGAAAATCCATATACAACCCTGTGTATTTGACCCTGGTGGTAAATCACTTCCTTCCATGAAGGTACGCCTGGCGTAGACAGGGTTCATTAAACGTGCTAGGTTTGTTTTTTAGAAGAAACGCCATTGTAAAGTCTGAGCCAAATGATTTTTCCTTCCTATCTCTCTTGCTACGTCTAGGTTCATCATTTTCGTCATCTGTTTCTTGGAAAAAAGTACTCACTTCTTGAGCAAAACTAATCGTTTCTCTTTGATCACGAATCCTTTCGGGATATTCTTTATCCTTGCATGGAAACACATGTTCAAAGAAAGATGTGTTTCTTGATTACATTATTGTATTTCATGTATATCCGATATATCTGACTTGTATACCAAGAAACGATATGCACTACTATTATGTGCATACCCGGTGAAAAGACAATCGGCGGTTTTTGGTCCAGTTGTGACCTTTTTAGGAGGTGGCACCGACACTTTTGCTAGCACCCCCCCCCCCCCCCCCACTTTGAGGTATTTGTATCAAGGTACAATACCTTTCCATAACTCATAAGGTGTCTTTCTAGTAACCGTATGTGGTATTTTGTTGAGAATGTAATTTGAGGTAAGCAAAGCTTCCCCCTACATGTTTTGGGCTAACCCAGATTCTTGCAACATTGCATTCATCATCTCCTTAAGAGTTTGGTTTTTTTGTTCCGCAACTTCGTTGGATTCCGGTGAATAAGGTGCGGTAGTTTGATGAACGATGCCATGTTGTCTACAGAACTCGTTAAAAGGTTCACTATACTCACCTTCTCTATCACTTCTCACGATTTTAATCGTTTTACTAAGTTGGAATTCTCAACTTCCAACTTGTATTCTTTAAACTTTTCTAAAGCTTCGTAACAAATACACATAGCAATATCTTGTGCAATCATCTATGAAGGTCACAAAGTAATTTTTATCGCCTCTAGTTTGCACATATTTTAAATCACATAAATCGGTGTGAATTAATTTTTGAGGTTCAGTTGTCCTCTCTACATGCGCATCATCCAGAAAGACGATCAACTTATCCTCTTTCAGATATTTTATTTAGATTCAACGTGGTAAAAAAGAAATGTATTTTCTAACTCCAAATCTTGAACCCCTTGCCATCAAACTTTTCAGGCAGAACTCTTGCGGGTTGTGCACTTGGCATATTTTCGAATAAAGGCATCTTCGCTTGAGCTTTCCTTACCCTCACAAGGGGTAATTACACATCAGACAAGTCCCCACACAGACCCGCATGATCTGATTCAGAAGTGTTTGAACCATTGACAATATCATTAGTGGTAAACCATTCCCAAATTGAATTTGGGATGTCGACTCACGCGGGGTTCCATTGACTCCATATGCACAATCATTGGTACCGTTCACAACTCCAATATAGGCATCCACGCTACATTCTCGCTACGTTCTCGTTGGTCATGTTTCAAAACTTATATTTTAAAACATGTTCATGCCTATTAATAGATTTAAAATTAACATGCTAATAAAATTAATCATAATTTTCGCAACGACTTTCTCGGAAGTCATCTTCAACACGATCTTCCCATAGTTTTCGCAACGACTTTACTTTTTTTTGCAACGACTTTGTTTGTTGGAAAAAAAGAAGAGGTTTTGTTGTATTGTGCTCTCTCTTGGTCGTTTGATAGGTCGTAAACATACCTTTATCCGAGTAAATGTGTCTAGTGGCATCTGTATCATACCAACATTCCCTTGGATTGCTCCCAACCATGTTCACTTCAGACATTAAAGCCCACATATCTGAATCTGAGAGCTTGCCTTCAGCTAGGTTGGCATGATACTTTCTTTTCTCCTTGTCACCCTTGCCACGACATTCATCCGCCTTGTGCCCAATTTTGACACTTATGGCATTTTCCACTAGACTTCTTAGTTGGGTACTTCTTGAAGTTAGATGAATTTTGGGGTTGAAACTTTCTTTTCTTCCCCTTATCTTGATGATATGCCAAAATCTGCCAAATTGGCTTTGTTTTGAGAAGATCCATTCACATCGACCTTCTCGTTGCTTGCCTCAATTCGAAGCCTGACAACCAAGTCCTCGACTTTCATTGCTTTCATCTTGTGAACGAAGTAGCATTTGAATTGAGCCCAAGATGGTGGAAACTTCTCGATGAAGGCATCTACTTGAAAAGTCTTGCATATTTCCATGCCTTCAGTGACGATCTCATGAACGATCAGTTGTAGCTCTTCAACCTGATCCATGACGGGCCTCAAATCTACTATGTAGTTCAGAAACTTTGCTACAGCATGTTTCTTCGTGCCCACATCTTGAGTCTTGTATTTCTTGTCCAAGGCTTTCCAAAGTTCTTTAGCAATTTTGATCGTGCAGTACACTTTGTAAAATGACTCGTAATAGGTTGGCACGTAATAGGTTGCACAATCGGAGGCTGAACCATTGGCAACGTCACCGGTGATAGACCATTTCCAAACTTGATTTGGGATGTCGTCTCATTCGGGGTTCCATTGGCTCCATTTGCACCACCAATGGTACCATTCACAACTTCAGCAGAAGCATCAACGTTCACAATCTCGTTAGTCATGCTTCAATGTTGTTTCAGAAAATCAAATTCGAAATCAGTACGAGCGGTGAAAAACGAATAAGTAGAAATTAAATTACAAAGCAATTAACTGTAGATTTATATAACAATTTAAATAAAATTCCGATTTTAATTTAATCACTATAGATTAAATTTTCATTTTTTCCGGAGTTTTCTCTTATAAACAAGACCAATTTCGAATTGGAAGTAAACATGTTCTACTTACAATAAACAAAATTGTTAGTAGTAGAAACGTAGGAAAAAAACCCGTACTACTCACAATGAACAAGACTGCTAGTCGTAGAAACGAGTACAAAGTCGAGATGAAGATCTCTTACTTTAATTTTGAAAACGCCTCGTAGATGGCGGTATTATGAGGAGGAGAATTTGAAGCCATTAAATCAAGCCTCAAGCCCCCGATCTGATTCGACGCGACCCGACCTGAACCGCACGCTTGTAGTTTCGGAAGGCCCAAGTCCACCAAGTTAGCCTCCTCATGACCGAATGACACATTCATTGCACTCAACTCCTAGTTTATATACTAGGAGTTTTTCCTCCCATTTTCCAATATAGGATACACATTTTTATCGAAGAAATCAACATTGTTACATTAAATACAACCACATTTGAGCCCTCATTCCTCATTCAAACGGAACCCGAGCCCTCATTCCTCATTCAAACGGAACCCGAATTTGATATATGAACACGTTACGAGATACACCGATACAAAGTCCAACGCTCTTATAATTCAGCACAACGGTGGCCAGAGCCCAACGGAAATTTTCTCGAAATTTTTTGTTTTGTTCCAATACAGACTTCATTTGGCAAACATAGGTTTTAGTTTATAAACAACTTTTTCAAAATAAGTATTTATATGGATTTCAAAAAGTGTGCAATTATAATTAATTTAATTTTTTCACTACTCATATCTTTTATAAAATCTACACATTTCCCCATAAAAACACATTTTTACTAGACATACTATAAAACCTACTTTTCATCTATTTATAAGCTAAAATCTTTTTATAAACTAGTTATCAGAAAATGTTCATAAACTGATAAATATTAAAAGTTAGTATAATTTTGAATTGATAACCAACATTTATAATTAGTTTGTTCAATAAATGAGGGCACCACAGGAAATCCTACCTTGGGGCCAACAAGATTCACAAAATTAGGGTGCAAGTAAATTGCATTAGTTTGAGCATTGCATGATCATCGATCAGTACCTGGGCTGGGGAACCATAAGGGCCAGCTCCAGCTTCCTGAGCTGACACAACCTTGCCGGATTCTCATAAACCGTAACCCTCGCACCCTTCTTCTTCGTCAAAACAACACGAGCGATGCTATATCGATCTCCTTTATCCACTGCAAACTGCCACTCCCTACTACTTACTTTGAACCACTTCTTGTTCTCATACCTTGTCGACTTTACTTCTACAAACTCTTTCCCGGTCTCCTCGTCTTCTATAACAATGTCGTATGGTAATCCCGTCTCATTTTCTTCATTCACCCAATTTACCGACTTCTTCCTGTGCTTACCCTTTAAGTGACGGAAAGCTATGAGCTCTCCAAGTCTCCCAACCAACACGGCTTCTTGAGCATCACATATCATAGGGTCATATTTGGAGTAGCGCTCTTCAAGTACTGAATCATGAAGATTCGGATGGTCTTTGGAGATATATTGCATGTCAGAAATTCTGATATCTGTAAGAATTGGGGCAGTTTCTGGGACTATGTCTTCTTCAATTATAGGATCTTTTCCACTAGCTCCAGCTTCTAAGCATTCATGTTCAACACACTTCTGTGATTGTGTGTTTCTAAGCCTTTGGTCATCAATAGATTGGAACATGTCATAGATGCTATCCCAATTACCATTCTTAATTGACAACACCTGCAAGAATGACAAAAGCAACATCCAGCATCAATACCGAAAGAAACAATTGGATTTTTTGTAACAGGTATACTATGTATAAATATTAATTTATTAGTTTATATGGGATACAATATCATATCTTTAAGGTCTACCAGTAAAATACTACTTGGATAAAATTCACTTCCCTTGTTCATACATAAGTTTCATTTCATTTTAGCTCTAATGTCCTTTCTTGATACAATGTCAGTATAAGCCACTTCAGTGCTTTACCCTTTCAATTACAGTGCTGCTCCAACGATCAAACTTCTTCTGATTTATAGAATTCATATATTCACGTCTCTAAATATTCACACAATTGGACCTCACAAGTCAGTAGTCACTTTTATGAGGTAAAAGACAAATTTACAATGCTTTCCGTATTTAAATATCTTAACAAATATTGCGTATGAGTTGATGAATATATGACCAATTTCGCCAAATTTACAATTCTTTCCGTTTTTACTTTCTTAGAAACTACGTAGATTTGTAGAAAAAAACTTAACAGATCAAAGGAGTAAGTGAAATTTGAAAGACTTGATATTATAATGAAATCAGAAGCACATGATACTAAGAATTTTAAAAATGAGAACTTAAAGCATGGAAACTAAAATGCCAATTTCATCAATTTCTATAACTATAATCTTATTGAGTGAACTAATTCCGAGTTCAAAAACCATTACAATAAAATATTTTCTGCATCTAATCACAATTAAAAGCCTAAGGACTGTGTAATTTACGACGGCTAAGCAATATATTCATGCCATATACTGATATACTTCTATTCCTCCTCGCTTCTCCACGAACTAACCATTCTATTTTCCATCAGACGATTACTCATCAAAATTACTCTTATCCAAAATTCTGATATTGGCAGCTTTGCATATTAGTACAAGTTAAAGCAATATAACGGCTGAAGTATCTTTAAATTTGAAGAAACCACTCACAGCAACATTTAGCAGCCCCATAAATGGATTTAATTGAAGCAATTTTTTAAAACTCCTTTTCCTTATGGCAGGCAAGTCATAGAACCGCATCATTTCTTCAAAAACCTGCACAAACACAAGATGGCCTGTAAACTACACCAAGGGAAGCACACTGAAATGAACATGCAACAAAAAATGTAACAACACAGAGAAAAACATCAGGTATTAGTTATCCAGTATATTTGTTCTCTCGCTCCTATTTACCATATAGCATGTCTAACATCCTCGACATTTATAGACTTTTCTTGTATGCTAATCTGGACGTCATTCTGAATTCATCTGCTGAAGTAGTGAAGTGGGCCACACTAACATGGATGGTACTACTAAGGACTTCTTATATGGAAGTCGATACGATTAATCAAGCTATTCTATTAGCTAGTAAAGGCATCCAAATAAAGAAACTGTGCCCAGTCAAAGGCAACGATCGATAGAGCTTTTGACAATTAATTGCTGCAAAACAATGTAGTCACTAATTTTTCGTGCAAAACTTCTCTTTTTCAGTATATGAGTGTGGAATGAGACGATTTAATCCACATAAGTGACATAAAATGAAATAATAGATAAGAAAAAATAGAATAGACATAATTTCACTTCATTTAGAAATAGTTAACAAAGAGCAATATATACCTCAGTTGCAGTGAGCTGGAAACATGCATCCTTCCACGTTGTGATGAAGGTCCTGATGGAATCATCACAACAGGAAGGATCAAACCCCTTATAATTTTTATCCTTAACACTACAGGTTTGATTTTCCAATTTTCTTTTCTTTCCGGCAGGTTCTTCACTTTCATTGTTCTTCAAGACACAAATGGGAGAAGACCTATCAATTTCTCCACTCAATCTGGATTCTACCATCTTTTCAGCCTCAAATTGATAAAGGCAGCTACTGTCTTTACCGGTCCTTGCGTTCTGCAGGGAAAGTCGGTAGTGTTTCGGCTTGTTATTATCAAATACTGTTTGTTTGCCAAACTCATTTTCGCCATAATCGTCACCAACATCATTTTCAGAAGAAGAAGGTGAATTGAGTTGTGTGTTCTTGCCAGAAAAGTCCGTATAAGCAGAGGAGAATGAAGCAGGCTGTTGAGTCCGTCCATCTATCTGTTTTTCGTCCAAAGAGAAAAGAGGCCGGATTTGGCTCTTCTTACCAGCATTATTTCCCTTTTTATGGCACATACTGAGTGAAGCTTTCTCCTTACGAAGAGCTACACAAATGTATCCAATATGCTTGCTATAATAACACATTATAAATATAAAGTAATACCATTTGTTAGCTTGGTTGCAAGAGATTACAATCTAATTTAAGAGTAGAAAATGTGAACACGAGAATAATGTAGGGTCATATTTAGAAGGTAGCAGAAATGTTTACAGATGACCACAACAGAATTTCTACATAGGTTGATGATCTATTGAAATACTATAGGGTGCAACTTTATTGTTATTACAGTAAATATTGTAAATAAAAAGGGTTTCAACTCTCTGTTGTAACCCACCAATGCAAGCAAAAGATACAGGTCATAAAATATGTTATTTAATGGAGAAAAGGATGATAAAATCAGAGTTTTTGTGAACCCATTGTTGAGAAAGAGGTGGTGGATGATAATGAAGATTGGTGTAGCTATTGACGAAAATGGATGAAAAGAGAAGACCAAATGAAAGCGAGAGAAGGGACAACTTTTCTAGTGTTTCATAATTGAAAAGAGTTTAATACCTGAGTGAAATTACCCAAACCATGTTATCACTATATGGATTTTATAAACTTCATTAGCTTAAGAGGGATTTTTCGGAAGCTATTTATATGAGCTAACATGAAGAACAAAAATAAACTTGACAGCAACGTACATGCTTTGACTTAATAAGCTAAGCAACAAAATCTATATGAAAAAAGTGGGTACCCTAAGCTCTGTACGCGCAAGCCCATCTTTTCCCAGCTAGAGACTTTGCACCTTTTAGCAACAAACTCCAAGAGTTCATTGCCGTGAAAACTCTTTCCTTTGAGCTTCACAATGAATTTCTTAAGGTACTGAATTAAGTCATCTCCAGTAATCTTGAATACCTCAGTCATATCTCCTGATGAAAAATACTCTTGGACAAGAGGGTGGCGGAGTAAAGGGCCCAACTTTAGTTCTTCAAAATTCTCAATGCCCTCATCCTCACATATCGCCACTTCTAGGTCATACAAAGAAGTAATTGAGCGAACAGCAACAAAACAGTGGATAAAGGCATTAATCTGAGTAAGATTACATATTAAAGAATAATAAGAATCAGGAATTTTGTTTATGATGTAATGAACTTCAAACAAGGACGAAAATTATATGATTTACCTTGCCCTCAAGCAGAGTGAGATGGTGGAGGATTGGGACTTGGTGAGGGTGAAAGCCTAGTAAATCCCAAGACTCGGCTTTGAGATTGAACAAAGCAGACTGAGATACTTTCCAGACAGAAACATTTTCTGCGGAAGCAACAAGTTGACACCAGGCTCGATCAACTGCTGCTTCAATGGTCTCGAGAGGTTCCATTGGAGTTAATTGAATAGCATTAGGGTGTTGAAATTGAAGATTAGGGTTTTCGAAGTAAGGATTGTAGTGATTGGGTTGATGGGGAAATTGGTGATAGAAATCAGGGTTATGGAAATTGAAGAAATAGGGGTTGTAATCTGAAGAGGGTGGCGGAAGGACGTCGTGAGCGTCGCGATCACGACGGCAGTGACGGCGATGAGGCGTATGCATGAAGAAAAGGAAGGGGGTTCGGTTAGGGTGTCAACCGATTGACCTCGAATGCAAGATACTAGTAGAAGAACACCGATTCTCGCCAAATTCCCAAACTGCAGTTCTAGCTTTATGTTTGATGGTACCTCGTTTTAGCGTCCCTCACAAATACAAGAAACCATAAAATCACACACCGGTAACAAACTTACAAATGCTCGCCAATAGGAAGGGTAGTTCAGATGGTGGTTCCAAAACTGAAGGAAAGAAGCCATCAACGCGGTAGTTCAGATGGTGGTGCAAAAACTGAAAGCTATCAAAAGACAGCGCGTTAAGCACCTTCAAAGGAACCTAAGGGCTGCCTATGAATTAGACCAAATCATTGAGGCATGAAACCAAGTTCTGAACATCGAGTTAACACAGAAGACTTGAGTTCCTTTTGCACCACCACGCCGTCGACATCAACGCGATCACCACAAAAACGTTGAATCACCTGCTACTGTTTACACGAGCCACCTCATGCTAACTCTAGATCAGGCTGAATGACACATGTATCTTGGTGAAGGTTCAAGTTCCAAGTGACTTACTCCTATAAATACCCCTTCATTCTCACAAAGAAAGAGGTCGGATTTTCAGAAAGAAGCTTTAGAAGCTCATTTTGTGTAATCTGTGTGAGGAATCATTGTTATTAATAAGAGTGTTGCGAGATTTCAAATCATAATTTTGTTTATCGCGTTCGTTTATTAGCTAGATCGTGTTTCTCCTTTTGTCATCCTAGCACCTCAATTAACGCGATTCCCTCACTGGCTCCGTCTGTTGGAACTTTCTCCCACTAAGACTAGCCCGGTTTAGCTATTGAACGCGTTACCATCACCATGGAGAACTATAATGGATACGAAGGCGATCGAGAGGGTGAAGCAGACTGGAGGCCTTGGTGGTCTCCACCACGAGCACCACACTTCCCCGAATACACACCACCAATATACAATCAGTTCATACCTCAAGAGGATAACCATCAATACCATTACGTTCCAGAGTTTGCACCCCCAGGATACCCTTGGATGCCTCACACGGAGTTGGGAGGGTTCCCTCACGTTCACCAACAACCCATCCCGGAAAGAAACCCTCCAAGGTCGGCTCAAGGATCCCCTCCCTTATCCATGTCCATCTCTCAAGGTAACTCAATCGGCTACGACGCACTTGATACTGAGTCACAAGACGACGAGATGCGGGGTCTTTCAATCTTCTCCGAGGCAGTTCGACGAGCTATTGTTCCTACGGGGTTCAGACAGCCCGTGATGGAAGGATACGATGGCACCATGGATCCTGATGAACACCTACAACAATTCACTGTGCAAATGGGATTGAACGAGATGAGCAACGCGATGTTCTGCAAAGCGTTCCCCCCACTCTCAAAGGGACCGCGCTGACTTGGGTGATGGGCCAGAAACCAGGTTCTATCTTGTCTTTTAAAGCCCTCTCTGAGGCTTTTAAGTCTCATTTTAGTAACGCAAAGAGGAGAAAAGAGACGGTTCAAGATATTTTCGCTGTCAAACAAGAAAAAGATGAATCCCTGGGAGACTTCTTCACGAGATTTATGAATGTTGCCTCGCAAATCATTAATTTACAACCTGAGATGGCGCTCCAAGTCCTCACCGGAAATCTATTTGACGGGCAATTCAAAATGTCCGTGTATCGCAAAAAACACCATACATACGATGAGCTCATGGATTATATAGCGCATCAAATATATGCTGAGGAAGCCATCAAAGGACACACAGATAAAAAGAAGGGAGAGCAGCCGATAGTAGACCTGGCAATCGGGTCGGGTCGGTCGGGTTCGGGTTAAGGGTGCTCCGGGTCGGGTATTTTTCGGGTCGGGTCATTTCGGGTCTAAAATTACCGGGTCAAAACAGGTCGGGTTGTTACGGGTTTATGGGCGGGTCGGGTCGGGTTCGGGTCTAAAATTACCGGGTCAAAACAGGTCGGGTTGTTACGGGTTTATAGGCGGGTCGGGTTCGGGTTCGGGTCTAAAATTACCGGGTCAAACAGGTCGGGTTGTTACGGGTTTATAGGCGGGTCGGGTCGGGTTCGGGTCTAAAATTATCGGGTCAAACAGGTCGGGTTGTTACGGGTTTATAGGCGGGTCGGGTTTGGGTCCAAAATTTTGGAGTCAAACAAGTCGTTTGTTACAGATTTATTGTCAGATCGAGTCGCTTTGAGTAAAAACTAAGTTTCATTTACATTTTATAGCCATATACATTTTATACACATCCAGAAGATTGAACAAATATTAGAAATTCTACACTGAAGACCTAAAACATAAAAAAAATAGCATCCTCTAGGTATGAATCGGCGGTGTTGCGTCGTCCAGACGATGATGTTCTCCTGGGTGAGCTATGAATATTTGCTCCAGACGATAGCGAAACCGTACCCTTTTGCGTCAGATTTTCGTGAACCCGAACAAAGGCGAGCAAAACAATTCTAAGTAGACTCGGTTGTGCACGAACTCAAGGCGTTGAGGGGCTGGCTTTGTCTCTAGCGCCTAGACACCAGTGAACATGGTCGATTTGAAAACAAACAACGTTCACTCGAGGATGATTCGATGTTGTTTGACATTGGTTCAAGACAATATTGGACTCAAGCTCAACTATATTAGAGTCGGGGAGAAGATGATATATAGTGTGATCGAATTTTGAATTTGATGGTTGGATAAGCTGATTTGGGTTTGACAAAAGCTTGAGTCAAGCTTCTTCAATGGTGATTTACTTTAGATCTGAAGAGGAAGAGATTCTTGAAATGGAGAGAGCAATAAAGTGAAGTGGGGAATATGATTTGATTGTGGTATGGATGGACGGACGAGATTAAAGGAGATGAAAAAGTGTGTACATTTTGATTGGTTAGTTTGTATATCACACGGATCTCCGTTTTTGGCCATTAGATTGAAAAGATAATGAATGGCTCAGATTTAGTTGATTGATTTTTTAATATAATAAAAAGATATGTAATGTACTACAGTCTACAGAGTATGAAGTTTCGATATATTCAACTTATGTTTCAAATTTTGTGACTGTAAAATAATATTGATAACAGAATATTTCACTCCTATATTTTTACAATTAAAAAAGAATAATGGATAATATACATTATAAAACATAAGTTTTAGTTTTGATTTTGGTTTCAATAAAAACATTGGTTAAATATAAATAAGACATTTTACAATGAAATATTACCAAATACATAACAAAAATTTTGATTAAATTATATTCATATGGTTAAATGTCTTTAATAGACATTAAAATCAAGTTTCATTTCATTCCGACATCATTTGGGCATCTTTTTGTCAAATTGGGTTTTAAGCCCATTTAAGGCTTTTTAGCGTTTACGCATAGTTCTGAGCCTCGTTTTGTATGAGCGAGACCTTATTGATATTTTATATGCCTAATAAGACTAACTTGTATAATTTTTCGAACAATAATCAACATCGATGTTGTAGACCATACATATTGCGCCAAGTTATACAGTTATCACTAGTTTGGTTTTACAAAGGAGGTGTTATTTGAAATGTTAGAAGTTGTGATTGGAAGTTACCCACATGGTTAAATATCTCTAATAAGCATTGAAACCAAGTTTCATTCCATTCCGACATCGTTTGGGCGTCGTTTTTCCAAATTGGCCTTAAGTCCATTTAAGGCCTTTTAAGGTCTTTTAGCTTTTACGCATAGTTTCAAGCCTCGTTTAGTGTAAGCGAGACCTTAATGGGACTTTATATGCCTAATAAGACTAAGTTGTATAATTTTTTCAATCATAATAATACATCGATGTTGTTGACCATACATATTGCCACAAGTTAGAGAGTGATGACTAGTTTGATGTTTAGAAAAGGAGGTGTTACTTGAACATGAAGAAGTTTTGATTGAGAGTTACCCACATGGTCAAATATCTCTAATAAGCATTGAAACCAAGTTTCATTCCATTCCGACATCGTTTGGGCGTCGTTTTTCCAAATTGGCCTAAAGCCCATTTAAGGCCTTTAAAGGTCTTTGAGCGTTTACGCATAGTTTCAAGCCTCGTTTAGTGTAAGCGAGACCTTAATGGGACTTTATATGCCTAATAAGACTAAGTTGTATAATTTTTTCAATCATAATAATACATCGATGTTGTTGACCATACATATTGCCACAAGTTAGAGAGTGATGACTAGTTTGATGTTTAGAAAAGGAGGTGTTACTTGAACATGAAGAAGTTTTGATTGAGAGTTACCCACATGGTCAAATATCTCTAATAGACATTGAAATCAAGTTTCAATCCATTCAGACATCGTTTTGCCAAATTGGACCTTAATCTCATTTATGGCCTTTTAATGTTTACACATAGTTTCGAGCCTCGTTTTGTATAATAAGACTAAGTTGTACATTATTGGTACTTTATATGCCTAATAAGAGAGACCTTACTTTATATGCCTAATAAGACTAAGTTGTACATTAATGGTATTGGCACTTCATTTTAGTAGTGTTATTGATAGATTATTAGTGTTGTTGACAAAGTATTAATGATGTTGACAATTTAGTTAGCCGTGTTGACAACTTAACTAGCCATGTTGGCAGTCTATTGGTCTCGTTGACAGTTTAATTAGTCGTGTTGACAATTTAACCAGTCCTGTTGACAGTTTATTTAGTCTTGTTGACAATTTAATTAGCCATGTTGACAGTTTACTTTACTAGTTCTCTAAAAGTTTAATTATCCATATTGACAGTTGATTAGTCTTAGTGACAGTTTATTTAATTGTGTTGACTAATTAATTAGTCATGTTTGCAATTTATTATCTAGTGTGTTGACAATTTGTCCAACGTGTTGACAGTTTATTAATGTTGTTGACAATAGTTATCTAGTGTGTTGACAATTTTTTGGGTAAAATTTACAAGTTCCGCTTCTTTATTACTTTTATCTTTTTGGCCAAATTTTCGGGTCAAAAACGGGTTGGGGCGGGTCAACCCATTTTTGACCCAAAAAAAATCGGGTCAATCGGGTTGGGTCGAAAACGGGTCACGGGTTCAATTTGACGGGTTATGACCCAGAAAAATCGGGTTGGGTCGGGTCGGGTTTGCGGGTCGGGTTAATTTCTGCCGGGTCTAGCCGATAGGCTTTAAACATAAACAAGATGAGAAATCAGAGTGTCCAGAAAAAGAAAAAGAAAAGGTGAGAGACGCTTACGTTGTGAACGAGAGGAAGAAAAGCCATGATTTCCCTGCGTTACACAGGCAGAGGAGTAGGGCCGCTACCTCGCAGAGAGCGGAAACTCATCGAGAGGAGACCACGTCTAGCCGACGCGATGAGAAGTATGGGAATTATCGAAGTGAATCTCGGGGAAAGTCATCATGGTGGGGACATAGTTCTAGCAAGAAAACGGACCCGAAAGACCCCACACCGAGGCCTGAGGGATACATCAACACCATAGCTGGTGGACCATCCATCGCGGGGACCAACCAACAAGAGAGAAAGCGATATGCTAGAGATAGTCGCGGCCTCCCTTCAATGTATAGGTTGGCTCAAACATCGAAACAACACTCCCAGCTTTGCTTTACTGAGAGCGATGCCGATGGACTTCACATGCCGCATTCCGACCCCTTGGTGATCCATATGCAGTTAGGTTCGCGCTTGTTGAAGCGCGTCTTAGTAGATATTGGGGCTTCAGTGGACATCCTTTACATGGACGCTTTCGAGCAACTAGGAATCTCCCCCTCTACTCTTAAACCTTATCAAGGCAAGTTGATTTCCTTCTCTGGAGACGAAGTCGACGTAGCCGGGTTTATCGAGCTCAAAACAACCTTGGGCCCTAGCCCATTAAGAAGAGCGGAAGACATCGAGTTCTTTGTTGTCAGATTGCACACCTTTTACAATGTGATTTTAGGAAGGGTTTCCTTAATGAAATTCCAAGCCGCTATCTCTATTTATCACCTTAAGCTCAAGTTTCTCGTTGAAGGGTTTGTAGGTGAGGCGAAAGGTCATCAAGAAGAAGCAAGAGCATGCTACCTCTCCTCAGTGAAAATTCTACCCAAGAAAACCATCATTACCCTCCGACATGAAAATGATGATGAGAAGCGCGCTAGACGTCGGATTGCGCGCGAAGAAAGGAAAATTCAAAAGAACGAGATGTTGGTAACAGATAAAGACACCACTGATGCAGAAGTTCGTGGTAAAGAGCAGTCGGAGATGGAGAGGTTTGATAAGGTCGCGATTACACCTTTCGAAGATAAGAGTGAAAAGTTGTATGTAGGAAAGAGTTTTGCAGGGAAGTCTAGCGCTCGAACACCTGCTCTCAGCTTCACGCGATGTGTTTTCTTGGAGGATAGAAGAGCTGAAAGGCATACCAACCACCATAGCCACACACTCGATGAATATAAATCATGGGGCTAAAACAGTCTTCCAGAAGAAGCGAAAAATGAATGCTGAACGCGCTGAGATAGCAGAGCGAGAGGTTGAAAAGCTGTTGAATGCATGTTTCATTCGGGAAGTACAATATCCGCGATGGTTGTCCAACATCGTCCTAGTGCAGAAATCCAACGGCAAGTGGAGGATGTGTGTAGACTTCAAAAACCTGAACGATGCATGCCCAAAGGACTGTTATCCTCTTCCTTCTATCGACGAGTTAGTAGATTCTACCGCAGGACACGCTACACTGAGCTTCTTGGATGCGTACTCAGGTTATAATCAGATTAAGATGGATCTGGTCGACGAGGAGAGTACCGCGTTCATCACCAATCGCGGTGTTTATTGTTATACTGTAATGCCGTTCGGTCTTAAGAACGCTGGAGCTACGTTTCAGCGAGCCGTTAACAAGATTTTCAAGGAACAATTGGGGAGGTCAGTCTCCGCATATGTAGACGACATCGTGGTGAGGAGCTTAAGTAAAGAGGGGCACCTGAAAGACTTGTGCGAAGTGTTTGAAACTATGAGGAAAGATGGGATGAGCCTTAACCCGAAGAAGTGTGTCTTCGGGGTTGACTCTGGTAAATTCCTGGGCTTTATGATTAGTGCTCGGGGGATCGATGTCAATCCAGACAAGGTAGAGAGCATACAGCGTATGATATCGCCGCGCACCAAGAATGAGATTCAAAGACTGAACGAAACCATAAATTATCTTAACCGATTTTGCTCCTGCCTGGCCGATCGCGCTCTCCCGTTTTTCAATGCGCTTAAATAGAAGGGAGAGTTCAAATGGTCAGAGGTCCTGGAAGATGCATTCGTCAATATGAAAGAGTATTTAGCCAAGTTACCAACTCTGTCAGCTCCAACTCGTTACGAAGACTTACAACTTTACCTCGATGTGGATTCTCACACCATCAACGCGGTATTAACCCGAGAATCTGTGCATCCCGTTTATTTCGTTAGTAAAGTTTTGCAAACTGTGGAACAAAGATATTCCCCGGCGTAAAAGATCGCGCTCACAGTACTCATGGCAGCGCGAAAGATTAGACCATACTTTCAAGCCCACACTGTTCATGTCCTATTTGATCCCCCCCTTAGAAGAATATTGCATCAACCCGCGTTGTCAGGAAGAATGACCAATTGGGCAGTCGAGTTGTCGGAATTCGACATTGTCTACCAGCCAAGAGTGGCCATCAAAGCTCAAGTGCTGGCAGATTTCGTGGTCGAATCAGACTTCACTGCGTGTGAGGTGGAGTGCGATGAAGTCTGGAAAATCTTCGTGGATGGATCGAGAACTGATGTGGCTAAAACGTACCCGCAAGTGTACGGGGTCAGTTGTAGTAGTCAAGTGTCGATCCCACAGAGACCAATGTAATATTAATTGAAACGCTATCAGTGAATTAGGTCGAATAGATATGGATTGGATAAACTACTAAGCTAACAAGAAATAAATAAAACAGATAAAAGTATATGGGATAAATGTGTCTAAGGTTAAGGATCACCGCAACAATGCTTCAGTAAATATAATCACACTCTGCCTGAATCTAGTTCAATTAATTGAAGGTAAGTCATCTAAGGTAATCTACTAACTCCTTTCAGACGATAGTGAACGTGTTTGAACTAATTAACAATCGATGTCGCGCAGAGCTAATCTCATTCAAACCCATTAACGCTCTTAGAGTCTAGGAATAAACTGAAATAACATTCGCTGTCGCGCTCCGCTAAATCAATCTAAACCTAGAACATCTATGATGACTTAGTATCCTCAAGAGTAATTAAGTCGCTTTCGCACAAATAACACTCGCGTTCAATTCCTAGGATTCCGATAAAAGTTATCACCTTTCAGTCTCAAACTCTACCTGATTACCTATTAGTGTTTTCACCTTTCAGTCTCAAACCCTAATAAGATCCAATCAGTCTAAGCAAGAATGGGCATAAAGCATCTAGGAACGAATCAAATAATATTTCAATTCAGGCAAACATATAATTCCAATTACATACGCATTGTCTGGATCACCATAACCTTAGAACTAGGAATTTAGCCAAGCATGATCGAAGATGCAAAACAGATTAAACTAGCCAACGATATATATGAATTATTCAATAAAAACAAGAGATAAAGAAAACTTAGTCTCAATGATGAAATAATCCAAACGAAAGCTAGAACAATAAACACCGTCTTCGAATCAAACGAGGGCTAGAAATTCCCTCTTGAAATCCTTGTCTGCGGTACCCGTCCAACAAGAAGAACAAAACTAAAACAAAAACTAGAACTCCCCCAAAAGTCTAACCCCCCAAAACCTCATAAAGTGTACGTAACCTCCTCCTCCATTTAATGTCATCATTGCCATGTCATCCAAGTTTTAAACCAAAGTTCAGTCTACTGCTGCTAACGTTCTTGTTTGTAATGGGCCGACCCACTCTCTTGAATTAAGCCCATGTGCACGGCCCTTTGGATCAAGCGGAATAGTGCAGCCAACTCATGATATTTAGGCCTATGCAAGCATCGTGTGCACAGTGCACTCCACAATTCAACAACTCCATCCTTCTCCTCGTCTTGTATTATTTAGCCTAAAAATACCTGAAATACATAAAAGTACGAGTGTAGACCCCGAGTACAAAATAATGCAAAATTACCTATAAAATATATCAAATATGTATGAGAATGACCTAATCTAATATGCAACTAGACACCTAAAATATGTATAAATTAGGTGTTATCAAGAACAGATTTTGAGGGAGGCGCATGCATAGTAGTTGAAGGACCCTCGACCTTCTCGGTCGAATACGCGCTCGGGTTTTTATTTCCGGTTACGAATAATGAGGCAGAGTATGAGGCGATGCTGAACGGGGCTCGTAACGTTCACGCCTTCACTGATTCAGAGATTGTGGCCAGACAAGTGATCGAAGAGTACGAATGGAAGACCAGGACTCTCTCTGAATACTGCAGAAAGGTCAAGGAATTGATCGCGTGTCTCGATCATTTCCAGATCGAAGCTATCCCTAGGGGCCCCAACTTGAAAGTCGGCGCTTTGGCCCGTATAGGCAGCGCGTTACCTCTAGAGATAGGCAACAAAGTAACGCTTGAAAGAAGGATGATGCGAAGTGTCCTGTCTCCTGTGCTCCGCGTCGACATAGCGAAAGACTGGATGAAACCCATCGAACAATAAATCCTGCATGAAGAATTGCCAAGTAAGGGAGCAAAAATTAGATCTCTCAAGATCAGAGCAGCGCGCTACTGCATGCGTGGAGAACGACTCTATCGCAAAGGTATTATGGAAGGAGACCTACTCTGTGTAAGCGAAGAAAGAGGAAAGCAAATTGTTCAAGAATCTCATGGCTGAGTTTATGGAGGACATCCGGGATGGCGAACTCTCGCTCGAAACATCACTAGAGCAAGGTTTTATTGGCCTACCCTTCGCGCCGATTGCGTAGACCATGTTAAAAGATGTGACGCTTGTCAACGCCATGAAAATATACAACGTGAAAGCCGGAGACATGAAGCCCATTCATCCCTCTTGTCCCTTCACACTTTGGGGGATGGACATTCTTGGTCCATTCCCCAAAGCAAGCGGAGGCCGCGACTACATCTTGGTCCTGGTGGATTACTTCACTAAATGGGTCGAAGCCGAGGCAATGGCGAGAATAACCTCCGCGAAGGTATGCTCATTTCTCTGGAAGAACATTATCTGCCGTTTTGGAGTCCCAAATTCCATCATCACAGATCACGGCCCACAATTTGACTGCGAAGAAGTGAGAAGCATGTGCAACTCTTTGAACATCAACCTCAAATTCTCCTCAGTAGCGCATCCTCAAACCAATGGACAAGTTGAGAACGTCAATGGTCGCATCCTCTCTGACATCAAGAGAAGGTTGGAGACCGCGCAGGGTCGATGGGCTGAGTTGCTCCCATTGGCTTTGTGGACATACCGGACAACAACAAGAAAAGCTACGGGGGAGACACCCTTCGCTATGGCCTTCGGTTTCGACGCGGTGGTACCTGTTGAAGCATTGGTCCCATCAGCACGGGTGTTCGACTTTAATCAAGATGAAAACGATGATGCCGTGCGATTGGATCTGTACCTACGCGATGAAAGGAGAGAAATCGCCATGTTGAAAGCCCGAGAATACAAGAGAAGAACTATTGAAGATTATAATCGCAAAGTAAAGCCAAGATGTCTTAAGGAAGGAGATTTGGTTTTGCGACGCGTTGATGGAGGGAAGCTGGATCCAAAATGGGAAGGGACTTACATCCTCGGCAAAGAAGTCAACAGAGGAGGGTTCAAGTTAAACAACGAAAACGGAGAAACTTTGGCAAAGACTTGGAACACCATGCGCCTCAAGAAATATTTTATGGGATCAAGCACTTAATAAGTAGAAACATCACTCGTTGTAACAAATGTAATATAGGGTTAAGCGCGTTGAAATGTTGTGACGTACCCCTGTACACTGTAAAATCGCTGTTAATTGCAGGATGGACATAAATAAGAAGTGATCAACCGCATCAACAAAAAAACCTGTCAACGCACAGATCTTGAGCTTCAAGCTCGCTCTAGCTCGATCGTTCTCTCATCGCGATGTGATACCTTCATACCCTCGAGCATGAAGTTGCCATCGCGTCGAATCCTTGATGTCAAACCTTCACATCTTTGGATGTGAAGTTGCCATCGCGTCGAATCCTCGATGTGAAACCTTCATATATTTGGATGTGAAGTTGCCATCTCGTCGAAACCTCGATGCGAAACCTTCACATCTTTGGATGTGAAGTTGCCATCACGTCTTAAAGATGCATCGTATTGGCGACAAGAGGTAACTTTAAATTAAAAATTGGTCGATTCGTTCTAAACAGTCTAAGCTCGAGATCGGTTCGCTTGGAGCGAATCACTCATCGCGTTATTTAAGTATCTCGCCAACATCAGATAAGTGAAAGCGAAAAAAGAAAACAAAACACCCCTTTCACTAGCAAAGCGTGTTCAAAACACAAGTGTCATTTCTCCCTTACATCGTTCACAAAAGTACTTCAAAAAAGAAAAAAAAAAAGACAAACAAACAGAGAAGAGAGAGAAGGAATCGCGATGGCTATTCTTGGTTTTCTCTAGAGCCAACACTCTGAGCATCATCCTCGGGATCTGGCTCACCGCAGGCGTTGTGATAGTTCGGCTCCTGATAGACTATGTCGGAATGCAGATGCCCGTACTTTGCCACCGTCTGTCTGAAGCCCACGCGAACCCCGTAAGAATAGGAAGAGGAAGACCCCTTGACAAGCAATTCCTCGAACTGCTTACTCTTCAGAAAGTCGGGGACAACACGCTCCTCCTTCTCCTTGCTACGATGAAGGTCAGCCCTGAGATCCTCCACTTCCTTTGATAGCTTGGTGAGCTCGTTTTTTCTCCTCTTATTCTCCTTCTTAGCCTCTCCGCACTCCTTCCGCATTAAGGCCAAATCGTCCTTGGCCTTTTGCAACTCTTCGCAATGCTTGGCATTGTTCTCAACTACCTTCTTCTTTAGGAGGTCAAGATGCTCCTGTGCAGCGTGATCAGGTAACTTCGTCACGGCCCTCTCCAGCTGAGCGGTGTAGTCACTAGACTCCAAGGTCCCCAACCAAGCCTAGAACAAAGAAAGGAAGACATCGGTAAAATAGCCTAGAGCGCGAGGATATGAGAACAATTAAATCATAGAAAACTCACCAGGCAAGAGTGACGTAAGACCTCCAGATGTAACGCGGTCCCTGATAAGGTCTTTAACCAAGCTCGCTCCTCAGTAAAACACCCTGCACCCATCATCAGCTTGAACGCCTTCTTAAGATCCTACACTGGGATGCTTTTGATACCCAACTTCTCCGTGGCCACAAGATCCATAGTGGCTTCCGCTCTCAGGAGCTCGCTAATTGGGGGGATAAGCTTTTGCCTTCTTAGCAGGAGGGGCAACCGCGGTAGGCTCCAACGCTCTCTTGGTCGTTATGCTGGCACAGACCGATCTCCTCGGTGTAATGTTAGAGCCATCTCCCCCAGCCCCTGGAGTCTCTGGAACTTCAATCACAACGTCTGTTGTTGCCGTGATTGCCAAGGGTTGCGTCACATCCGTTGTTTCTTCAGCGCGTTCCGCCGGTCTCATAGCAGATTGAGAAGTGGTTGCTCTCAGCTTTTTGGCCGAGGCAGCGCGCAGAGCAGCAAAATTCACCATGTCTACACAAAGAAAACAGAAACTAAGTAACCAAAAGAGGGAATAAATGGAAACATTGAGAGCAGAGCGCACTACCCACCCTCATCACCCCAGACTTCCTTCATAGGAAGACTCAGACCTAGACGAATTAAGTTGCTAGTATCTACCGCGTCCCTGTGATTGACGGGGTAACCAGTAACCCTCTGAACACTTTTCTTTGCCTCTTCCTTTTCCCCCTTCTTGCGTTTAGCGCACATATATACCCTCGGGTGAAGCTGACAATTCAGTACGGCTGGTTTAGAACACCTGACTAGGAACCACAAGTCCTTCTACCTCCCAATGTTTGAAGGTTTAACCATCATATTTTGCTCAGGGAAGCTAATATGGTAGAACTTTTTCTCTTCTGGCTTCACTAAGGCCAGCGCAAGCATGTTGAGATCACATCATTGCCCTTCTCTTGGATGTGAAACGTCCCCGTTTCACGCTTAAGAAGTGTTCCCAAGCGTCTTTGTGCATAGATCCTGGGCAATGTTGATCTTTTGGCTTGAAAAAGCCTTTGGATTTGTAGGGCCAATGGAGCTCCACCTCGGGTGTCGTAGTGAACGACAAGTAACAACACGACCCAGAATTGGTGTTGACCACTTCTTGAATTAATCGAAGGCGGTGGCTTGAGGTCGAACTTAGAAATTCTCCGGGGAAGCAAGCAAATGCCGAAGAGCTTTGCAACGAGCACAATTTGATTCCCAAGTGGCAATGTGTGTCCTCGATGTGCTCTTTTGATTCGGCAACCGTTGTGGTGGCGAATGTAGTGCTAGGTCTCTGAGCACTTAGCAATTTTTCTTGAGATCCACTTTGAGAACAAATTGGTATCCTATTTTTAAGAGGAGGGCCCAAGACAGAAGTGGATTTGATTGAAGCATTTGTGATTTGGCTCGAAATTGCGTGCACATCGTCGTCTTGGCGTCCCTTCTCGGGAACTTGAGTTCCAAGTGATTTTTCTCGAGCACCCTCTTTACCATATGTATCTTCCTGCATTATGAGAGAAATGCTCAGGTTAGAATGTCCAGCTCCCCCATGAAAAGGCTGGGATACCGCTGAACCATTTGAGGTCTCGGTGCCGCAAGTCTTTTTAAGGGAGCTAGCGCCAATTGGTGGGGCGGTCGAAGAGAAGTCTTGAGCACCCCTTGTAGACTGAGGAGAGGAGGAAAAATTATGATTAAGGCTCGAAGATTTACCTGATTTGCACAAGCCATTTGTAAGATTGCTTGTTGTGGCCTCCTTGTCTCCATTTTGGGTTAACAAATGCCTTTGTTCAGCCTGAAGCATTTTGTTTTCGGCCTCCAGTTGTAAAATTCTTTCCCATATCTCCTTAAGTGTAGGTGGGACAAGGGGAAGGTCTTGGTGGCAAGAATGGGGCTTGGATGGACACTTAGAATGCTCCTTTGCGCGGTGGCTTCGGCGAAGCCTATGGCGTGCCTCTCGCTCAAGTTCTTTGGCTTGTTTGAGCACAATTTGCGCGCACTCCCATTCTTTTTCTTCTTTAGTTGGCCTTTGATGGCGGCTTGATCGATGTGCGCCGATGGAAGAGGACGAATGCCCGGTTGAGTAGGCTTGTTCTCTATCGTTTGTTGTTGGTGGAGAATGGTGTCGATGTGAAGAGTAGTTCCTCTCCTTTGTGACATTTCCACGGCTAATGTAGGGTTGAACATGACTTGTTTGCTGAATGGGTGGCCATGGTGGTGGAATCCAATCAGGATGCCTTCGAGGCACATTGTAACTCCACAATTCCTCTTCGTCCTCATATTCAATATCATATTCAATATCCCAAGGAGGACGCCAATTTGAGTGTGTCCTTGACATGGTAGTACCTAATGAAACAAGGCAGCGCAAGGATCAAAGAGCACAAGAAAAATTACAAGAACAAGACAAGAAACGAGACAAGTTTGACCTGAAACAATATGCACTTAAGGGTTCTTTAGTGGTTAAGTCATGTTTTTCACAAGTCTAATTTCTTTGTCGACAATTCTTTCTAAGGAAAACAATTCAAATTGCAAGTAATATTGAACTTCTAGATTGAAATGCTTCAAGTTTTAGAATGCAATTGTCAAAGAAATTTTTTGCAAGTTGAGACTAGACAATGGGGAGGTTCGAGATGGAAGAATAGCTCAAGTGAAGGTCAAGCACGTTACCTTATTTTGGCTATGGTCTTGACGGGAGAAAAGGCTTGCCTTATTTTGACTTTTCCCTTCTCAATTTTATTTTTTTAGAATTTTTTTTTGATGATTTTTCTTGCTCAAGTCGAGAGCTTTACACTATTTTTGTTTTCTTTTGTTTTTGGGCGAGCTTTACTAAATGAAATGCAAGATAAGTAGCATCCAAATCTCAAGAAGAAAGTAGTAGAACAAGGGACTCATCTTACTAGTTTTTCCTATCAAATTTCATGCATAATAATCCACTATAATCGCAACAAGAACTATAAGATTACAAAATGCATTCAAATTAATTCACAAAGAAAAAAATTCAGAAAATGAAACAACACTTGATGCGTGTGGGAATGGAGGGATTGATGGCTGATTTTTGTGGTCAAAGGAGTGATTTTAGGGAGTGATTTATGGAAGACTTTAATGAGGCAAAATTTGTGGGATTTGATGGATTCCTTTGGCCGATTTTTGTATGGATGAATGTGGATGGGTTCTTGGCTTCAACAATGGAGTTTAATCACAAGAATGGTCGAAGATGGGATGATGATATGGATGGATATAAGTGCAAATCGAAACAAGAAAAACTTACTCGGTCCCTGGTGTGCTTTGGTACCAATGTTGAGTTCTCTTCTCCGGGAACGCCTGCTTTGCACGGATCTAGATCGAGGAGGAAAGTCTTTCTTTATCTTGACGGAAGGATGGGCGAATGAGCCTTGGATAAGGCGTGGTTATGGTGTCTTAAGGCTGCGGAAAGGCTTTATGTCGAAGTGAATGCTAAGTGAAAGACAAAACTTTTAGCGTGGCTTTGAATAAGGTGTTTTGGGAGAGGTTATAAGCAAGAACACAAGTAGATATTTATCACACGAGTGTTCCTGAGAAGGGTTTGAGGCTGCTCTTGGTATATCTTTATCACACCAAGAGAAGAGGATAAGTAAGAAGACACAAGGAGTCCACCGAGTGTTTCTTAAGTGTTTTGACGCCAAGGCAAAAGAATAGGAGTTTTCTTACTAAAGGATTTTGCTTAAATCTCAATGTGCTTTACAATGGCAGCCTTGTGAGGATTTTATAGGCATGAAGGCGTCCTTGGGCTGCAAGCCAAGGATCACTCTTCAAATCAAGCATTAAAGAGGCTAAAATATAGGAAATAAATGCTAAGTGTGAACAAATCAAAAGGAGAGATCTAAGAGATTATGCTAGACACTTATTAGGATGATCCAATGGTTGAGAATGGTGATCCTTGTGATCCTTACACGGATTGATGACATGGCAATTCAACTTTGAGGATTTTAAGAGATCACAATGAATGCTTGATGGCTCAAAAAGGGGGATTGTGTCTCTCCCGGGTCTGAGGCCTTTGATACGCGCGCTTGGACCTTATCTTGACTCCTTGGGTCCATTTAGGAACTATGGAACCATGTCCCCCGAGCCAATGTGGCTGGAAGGGCTCGGACGCACACAAGCCTTCTTTGACGCGTAGGCGGCGTCGGGCGTCAAGCATGGCCTTGGTCACTTTGAACTTGTGAGGCACTTGTGTGGGCGTTCTTGACCTTATTGGACTCCTTTGATGCTTTTGAGTCCAATGACAATGACTTGATGGGATTGAACCCCATGATGAGATCACATCAATCATGAACCACTATTTAAACATGTATTAAAAACTTGTATCATGTCAACTCTTTCTTTCTTACCTATCTCATTGTCTACTTTTTCATTTTTGTCGTCTTCAATGTTCTTCACTTTCAGCAGTCTATTCATTATTCCTCTCTTGTGTTTCTTCTTCTTCTCCCCTTTCTGTCAGAGCAAGGGTAAAGATCACAATGATAAGTGTATATGTATGAACTTAGAAGTGTACTCTTATGTACATATACTCATATTTGAATGAACCTATTGCTCAAATGTATTGTTGTGAACCTATTTCTTAACTTGTATTTAACATTTCTTCGACATTTAGAAAAAGAAAATAAATCTTACCTATCCGATGTTCTTTTTTCACGAACTTCTAAGTGTATATGTATGAACTTTGAAGTGTACTTTTATGAACCTCTAAGCATATTTGGATGAACCTCTAAATTTATGTGCATGAACCTTTAAGTATATTTGCAAGAACCTCTAAGTCTATATGCATGAACCTCTTAGTTTATTTTCATGAACCTCTAAGTGTATATGCATGTACCTATAAGTTTATATGAATGAACATTTAAGTGTGTTTCCATGAACCTTTAAGTGTGTATGCATAAACCTCTTAGTTATTTCATGAACCTCTAGGTGTATATGCATGAACCTCTAAGTTTATATGAATAAACCTGTAAGTGTGTTTGCATGAACCTCTAAGTGTGTATGCATGAACCTATTCCTTTATCTGTATGAACAAACATTTGAACAATTTTTCAACAGTAAGAAAATCTTTTTCTTACTTGTGTCATTGTATGTTTCCTGAGATTTGCCAATCATTTCTTCATGTTCCTCTTTATCACTCTTCTCATTCCCTTCCTCTGTAACATACTTTTGTTGTGTTTGTGCCTCTTCTTCATTTTGTGTTGCTTGTGAAGACTTCTCCTCAGTTGTAACATACTTTTCCTGTGTTTCTTCTTCTTCTTGACTTTGCCTTTTTTGTGAAGTTTTGTTTTCATCAGCCTGTGTGTTGGCCCTTTTAAGTCTCTTACTTTATCTTCTCTTTTGTACAAGTTCATCTTGTGTCTGTACTTGGGATTTATCCGCTAACAAGTTAATTTTTGGCAAGTCCAGAAATGTAATTTTCAAATTGCAAACTCAGTAATTATTGCACAAAGAACCAGAATCAAAATGTTATAGACACATAAGTGTTTTTCAATAGTAGAAAATTAGCAAAGAACCAGAATCAAAATGCTATAAACACTAGATATTGCATGTGATTTCTAATGAACCTTAGTAATTTCAAGTATACTAATCTGTACAATTAAATTCATGCAAATCATTAATCAAAAGTGTTCAATCCTCGTTTAAACATTATATGTAAAGTTCATCCTTTTTTTTTGGAAACCCTAATTTTGTGTTTGATCTTCACTTACCTTCAACTGTGATGTTGATTTGGTTTCTTTGATCTTGTTCTCCTTTGCTCTTCTCCATTTCTTTTGTATTGTCTCTTCATATAGCTTGTTTTTTTGCTTTTTGCCATTTTTTCTTTGGTAACGGTTGTCAACTTCTTCTGCACTTTGTATAGCGTAACTAGGGATTATTACATTAGTTTAGGAGTATTATCATATGTGTTTCGAGTCATTATTATGTTCTGAGATATTTATTAAGAAGTGAAGAAATGAAGATCAGAACCGAAGAAGAAGAGGATCAAAGATTGAAGACATGAAGACGAAGACATTCTACGGAGCAACGGCGATCTCCACCATCACTATGGCGATCACCATTCTATACCAGAAGCATTTCATGAGTTCGAGAGAGCATGGCGATCGCCATTGGGCGACAGAGATGAGGCAAAGTTTTACATGAAGACCGCGATCGCCAGGCATCTATGGCGATCGCCACAACAAGGCCGAAGACATTCCGGACTTTCCTTATTTTCCTTCTTTTATTTTATTTCTTTTACCTTATTTTATTATTTCGTTTAGGATCTTTCTTTTACCATATATTTTAGGGTTAGTTCTCTATTTAAGAACCCTAGTTCTTTCTATCTTTTCATCATCTTTTCCATCAGACAATTTAGTTCTGCAACCATGAGCAGGAACTAATCTCCATTGTTTTACTTAGCGGTTGAAACCTTCAGTTATTAAGTTGTGAGATTTCTAAACTCTTGTTCTTTTCCTATGGGTTTGTATTAATTCTCTTGTTCTTCATCTATTGATTTCTATTAGTTTTGCTAGCTTGATCACCTAGTTTGATTGATAGTTTTCTATTGCTAGACTAGGAATATACGGTGGAATTCCTTGTCATTGGAGCATTCATATCTGCATGATCTGGTAGTTGATTTCTTTTATGAAAGAGATTGATTGCATGTTAATACTTGACGGTTGTCAGTTATTGCATGCATCCTTATAATTCCTGTGCCCTTTGCTGCTATTACATCTAATCTTGAGAGATTTCCCTGATTGTTGAATAGTAAGTATTATCAGGACCGGTTGGCCTGCTGATATATTAAAGATTGGAATAGGAACATTCCCTAGGATTGATAAGAACCTGAGATAATCTATGATCAACTTGATTTACTGTTGCGTGGATACTTGCTACGTGAAACCATTTCTCAATATATTCACAACCAAACCTTCTTTGCTTGATACTTGTTACTTTTGTGTTCCATACAATCAAAACCCCCCCTTTGGTTACTTGTTACTAGTTGATATTTCACTTGATTGCATTGATTTGGTGTTTTGATTCCCTTGGGTTCGACCTCTACTTACTTGCTATACTCTAGTTGGTGTTTAGGGTTTTCTTTGATTTGGCACTACGACTTTAGCCTTATCAAATTAGGCGCCGTTGCCGGGGAATTGAAATTTTTATGATTCTGTGTTAATTGTGAAATTATCAACTGTTTGGTGTGAACCTTTATGGTTCAGACCCGTGCTACTGATTCATCTCTTGTTGCCTTTGACCCAGAGATTGAAAGGACGTTCCTTCGGAACCAAAGAGCAACTCTGAACCAAGAGAACGAGATGGGTGATCGACATGGACCGCCATTGCCTACTATGAGGCAACTCACTGCCCCAGACTTAAACCAACAACCTTTGGCAGTGAGGTTTCCTGAGATTGAAGAAGGTGTGAATTTTGAATTAAAAGCTGGTTTAATTCATGAGCTTCCACACTTCCATGGCTTAGCAGGAGAAGATCCCAACAAACACTTGGCTCAATTCCATGCCATATGTTCTAGTATGAAGCCAAGAGGTGTTACTGAGGAGAAGGTCATGCTGAGAGCTTTCGGATTTAATCTGAAAGACGCTGCGAATGATTGGCTCTATTATCAAGTTCCAGGGAGTATTGATACATGGGCTAGGATGAAAAAGGTCTTTGTAGAGAAATATTTTCCAGCCACAAAACTGAGCAGCTTGAAGAAGGAGATCACGAATCTTCAACAACATTCAACTGAGAGTCTCTATGAGTATTATGAGAGATTCAAGAAGCTTTGCTCAAGATGCCCATTCCATAGTTATACTGACCATGATCTTCTTATGTACTTATTCAGTGGGCTGATTGATGAGGATCGTCGAATGGTAAACGCATCTTGTGGAGGTAATTTTCTGAAACTAACTATACCTCAGGACACTGAAATGTTTGAAGAGTTAGCTGAAAGTTCAAGGCAGTTTAGCAGTAGACAGGGATCCCACTTAGTCAAAGCAATTAATTCAGATCAATTACAGACTGACATGAATGAGTTGAAAGAGATGGTAAAGGCTTTGATGCTGAAAAATGCTTCCCTTCATGATCCCAATGCTGAGGTAAACGTTGTTGGTGGATGGCAACCAAGGCCAAGGTATGACTCTTCTAATATTAATTATCAGCAACCTAGACCTCAGAATTCTATGACTGCTGAAGATATGATCAAGTCCTTAGCCCAGACTGTGATGCAACAAAACGCTAAGACAGAATCAAGCATCCAAAATCTTGAAAATCAGTTAGGACAGATTGCTCAAGCTGTGAGTAAATTAGAGGCCAGGGAACCGGTAAGAAACCCGAGAGAGAACGTCAGTGCAGTGTTCTTGAGGAGCGGAAAAACTTTAAATGACTGTTCTGTGCCAAAACCGCGATCGCCAGATCCGAGTGGCGATCACCATGAGATTACAGAGAGCGAAACAGGGTCTGCATCGCGACCGCGATCGCCATTCCATTCCAGAAGTTGTGGTGCAAAATCATCCGCGACCGCGATCGCCAGTTGTTGATGGCGATCGTCGGGAGCCCCCTGAGTACACTGGCGATTATATTCGCCCGAATTTTCCCCCTCTGTTTTCTCAGAAGCCTGTCGCCCCCTTTCCTGAGGCATTGAAGGATACTCGAAGGCTGGAGAACGACAACGAAATCTTCGAAACCTTTAATAGGTGTGAGTAAACATTCCTTTGCTTAAACTTGTTAAGAGTATTCCTAGATTTGCTAAGTTTTTGAAAGAAGTTTGCACTATCAAAAGAAATCAAAAACTGAAAGGAAAGAAAAAAGTTGAAGTAAGTGAACAAGTTTCTGCTGTGTTTCAAAAACGCATGCCTAAGAAATGTGGTGATCCAGGCATATTTAGCCTTCCATGTGTAATTGGTGAAACTAAATTTGACAAAGCCATGCTAGATTTAGGTGCATCAATCAATGTTTTGCCTTACTCTTTGTATGAATCACTAACCTTAGGACCTTTGCATAAAACAGGAACTGTTATTCAACTGGCTGATAGGTCTACTGTGTATTCGAAAGGGGTTGTTGAGGATGTTCTTGTTATGGTTGGTGATCTGATTTTTCCTGCTGATTTCTTTGTGTTGGATATGGAGCATGCTAATAACGTCACACCTATACTGTTAGGTAGACCTTTCATGAAAACTGCACAAACGAAAATTGATGTCAATAGTGGGACTCTCTCTATGGAGTTTGATGGGGATAAGGTAGAATATAATATATATGATATGGATCCCATTGATAAGAATTCTCTATCTGCTATTGATGTGATTAAGCCTACTTGTAGGGATGAATTGCAACCTGTTTTAGAGAATCTCTTAGAGCCCCCAAAAGTAGATGTTGTTTTATCTACTAACATGCAGGAGTGTCAGGCTAAGCCAGAGTCTAAAGGTAAGCTCTCTTCACGTCCTTTGGGAAATCTCCCTTCATTACTGACCTCGCCAGGCGAGATACCATTGATGTCTAGTGTGCAGGCACTTGACATTGAGCTTAAACAGCCGCCTGATACGGTCAAGGAGGAGAAAGTGAATGAAACCACCTTCATTGCTAAAGACAAGGTGGTCAAGGTAAGAGGGACGAGATTCAAGGCGTTCCATGAGTGGTTCAAGAGAGAATTCAGACAAGAGACGGTTTTCACAAAGACAAATGGCGTTAGTTAAATCTCTTGAGTTTCATGTCGAGCCACGACATAAAATAAGGCGCTACTCGGGAGGCAACCCGAGGTTTGAGTTTGTTTTTATTTGTTTTTGTTCGGTTTAATTTTCTTTTTAGTTTTTCTATGGACAAGAGGAAATCACCGAAGCTTAGGGTCAACTACAGTCAGTAGCCAATCTCGTTGTAAGTCTTCTCTCCTGCCTTTAAAAAAAAAAAAAAAATCTGAAAATCATTCCGAGAAAAAAATAATATATCGGATTAAAAAAAAAAATAGAGTGCAGAAAAAAAAAATATGAGAGAAAAGAAAGTAAGGAGTTGTATTACATCAAGTTTGGTTTCATTGGTACTATCATTCTAGATCTACATTCATTGGAGCTTAGCTTGTTGGTGACCATGTTCTTTGCAAGGAGTTGATTTGTTTGAGTCACATTATACATTGGAGGTATTCTTTCTTTTGCTTTAGATGAGCTATGCATTATTGGATTACATTTAGTGTTCATCTAGTTTCTCATTCTACCACACTTTGAGTTTTATTGGAGGAAGGTCATCCGACCTTGTATGTGAGTCTTCTGTCTCTTTCCCTGGGTTCGTTTTTATGTCTTCCATTTCATTGAGGACAATGCAATGTTTAAGTATGGGGGAGGAGAATGTATTCACATGTATTTAATTGGGTGTTGGTTGTATCTGCATGAGCTTATTGAATATATATTGTATGAAAAAGCCACAAAAATTGAAAAAAGGCATACAAAATCCTTGGATAACAAGTTCTATGCAATAAGAAGGTGGCTTGACCGGCATTAGGCTGGGGCAAAAATAAGTCTTGAGGGATTATTACATTAGTTTAGGAGTATTATCATATGTGTTTCGAGTCATTATTATGTTCTGAGATATTTATTAAGAAGTGAAGAAATGAAGATCAGAACCGAAGAAGAAGAGGATCAAAGATTGAAGACATTAAGACGAAGACATTCTGCGGAGCAGCGGCGATCGCCACCATCACTATGGCGATCGCCATTCTATACCAGAAGCATTTCATGAGTTCGAGAGAGCATGGCGATCGCCATGGGGCGACAGAGACGAGGCAAAGTTTTACATGAAGACCGCGATCGCCAGGCATCTATGGAGATCGCCACAACAAGGCCGAAGACATTCCGGACTTTCCTTATTTTCCTTCTTTTATTTTATTTCTTTTACCTTATTTTATTATTTCGTATAGGATCTTTCTTTTACCATATATTTTAGGGTTAGTTCTCTATTTAAGAACCCTAGTTCTTTCTATCTTTTCATCATCTTTTCCATCAGACAATTTAGTTCTGCAACCATGAGCAGGAACTAATCTCCATTGTTTTACTTAGCGGTTGAATCCTTCAGTTATTAAGTTGTGAGATTTCTAAACTCTTGTTCTTTTCCTATGGGTTTGTATTAATTCTCTTGTTCTTCATCTATTGATTTCTATTAGTTTTGCTAGCTTGATCACCTAGTTTGATTGATAGTTTTCTATTGCTAGACTAGGAATATACGGTGGAATTCCTTGTCATCGCCACTACCGCATACTCCCGGTTCGTGGAAGAAACACGTAGATCCAAACATTCAATGGTGGGAAGAAACATTTGGGGACAATTTGAGGATGTATCGAGAGTACCGCATTTCAAATGGTCGGGCACCAGATCCATTCATGTATAAAGGAGGGACCGAACCCGTTCACATATCTGACTGAGTGAGATTGTCATGTAATAATTAGAAGACGCATTGGAATTTCTTAGTTTGTAATGCCTTGGTTTTTAATGTTTCGTATTTGTTATTTTGGTAGTAGTGTAATTGTGCTTTATATAACAATGAATGGATCAGATTGCATTGGAATTTCTTAACACGTTCGAGAGACAAAGAAGCGACAATGAAAATACATAATGAAAGTACATAATGAAAGTACGTAATGAAAGTACACAATGCTCATAACATTAGATGTCTACGATTTAGGCGTCGTCGGCAGAAGAGGAAGAGCAGTCGGAAGCATAGACGATACTACAAACCATCAACCGCAATTCTTTTTCTTTAATCTTAAACCTTTCCATCAGGACCTTCACTCTATTGTCACTCTTCTTTTTCTTGATGATTAATTTCGTGATAGCACGTAAAGCAGTAGGGGTATGCTCTGGATCAATAAACCTGATTCCGAAGAAACAATTGCATGCATAATGCCTTCGTCCATACTGGTCAGGCATGTCTTCGTCATTGTTAACGTAAACATTACACATTTGGCGACACCTTTTTGTACCAGTACACATTATCTGTGGAGGGTCAGGCTTCACACGTCTTGGGGATGATGATGATGCCATATTCGTAGTTATGTTCTTCGAAATAAGTAAATAATAAAACTTTAGTTATAAACATGAAAGCATATACACAAAACAAAGCATGTACAAAAATGAACAAAAGAAAAATTTACCGATTAAGTAGGGAAACTTCGATTTTTGCTGTAGTTGAGATGCATGAACTAGTTGAGATGGATGAAGAAATCACCACCTTCAAACCGTTGGGTTTATAGGAATTTATGTATATGGTGCGCGTTGATTCTGCGCACAAGGAGTTCGAGTTGAAAACTCGAACTCTTCGAGTAACACCTCCTTTGTAAACCTTCACTAGTCTTTCATTCTTCGAAATAGTCGAAGTAGTTGAGATATGAAGGGTCTAGTACATGGGTGTTGATTATGTTTTTAAAACTTATACAATTATGTGTTATTAGGCATATAAAGAGTGTATAAGGTCTCCCCTTCACAAAAATTTGATCGAAAATACGCGAAAACGCAAAAACGCCTTATCGGTCCTGATGGCCTGTTAAGGTCGAGAATAGGCGGTTCGATGCCCAAACGACGTCGGAATGCAATGAAACTTGTTTTCAATGCATATTATAGCTATTTAACCTTGTCGGTAAGTTTGAGTCGAAAAATCGAGCTCTTCGAGTAACACCTCCTTTGTAAACCTTCACTAGTCTTTCATTCTTCGAAATAGTCGAAATAGTTGCGATATGAAGGGTCTAGTACATGGGTGTTGATTATGTTTTTAAAACTTATACAATTATGTGTTATTAGGCATATAAAGAGTGTATAAGGTCTCCCCTTCACAAAAAGTTGATCGAAAATACGCGAAAACGCAAAAACGCCTTATCGGTCCTGATGGCCTGCTAAGGTCGAGAATAGGCGGTTCGATGCCCAAAAGACGTCGGAATGCAATGAAACTTGTTTTCAATGCATATTATAGCTATTTAACCTTGTCGGTAAGTTCGAGTCGAAAACTCGAGCTCTTCGAGTAACACCTCCTTTGTAAACCTTTAAAATATGACCGTTGCGTGCGCATAACATCTGCGCACATGATTCTTTGCGCATTAGATCTGCGCACGGTTGAAGACCGTTAAAATATGACCGTTGCGTGCGCATAACATCTGCGCACGAAACGGTCATATTTCAGCAGCAAAAACCGAAGCTATAAAAGGGGGGTTGCACTCACCTCAATTCACCAATCTCACCATCTCTCTCTTAACCTCACCAATCTCACCATTTGTCTCTTAACACTCTCTATGTCGCACAGTTCATCATCAAGCAACGCTGCCCTTTTTTATTGTAAATGTGATCGACCAGCGGTAATGAGGAGTTCGGAATCTCGAAGAAACCTCGCTCGAAGGTTCTGGACATGCGCTGGTACTGGTGGTTACATTTGTGAATTCCGCGAGTGGATCGATCCACCACACCCTTGTTACTCCTTAGCTGCAATAAGAGATCTATTCTCGAAGATACGTACGTTGGAGGAGGAAAACGCCGATCTTAAGGCGACCCTGGCTTCCAATCGTTAGTTAAGTGGTTGTTTTAATCGTTAGTTCGTTGTTGTAATTGTTAGTTAAGTGGTTGTTGTAATCGTTAGTAAACAAGCATAGCACTGGACAAAGAGAAGTTGAGGAGGGACAACCTATAAAGATCCCCAACCGATATTGGTTTCGATGTTCGGATTTAGCAAAATTTACGAACTAATAAGAGTTTGAAAACTGGTTATTAGTTGGTACATATTGCCGACTCCGAACATCGAAACCAATCATCGGTTTGGGGATCTTCATAGGTTGGTCTTCCTCACCATCTCTTTGTGTAGTGTTGTTGTTGAAATTTGTATTTCGTTTTCAAATCAATATAGTTTTTCACGTCTTGTTGTTCAGATTTGTATTTGCATTATTGTTCGGAGTCGTTTTGAATATTCAAACAAGCAAAACATAAAATTTAAAACCATCACAGAAGAAAAAGGCATACATAAAACATCAATCGTACATAAAACATCCATCAAACAAAAACAGACGTCAAGCGTCTAATCCTGAGTCTCCTGAGTATAAGGCGGAGCATCTTCCCGAGGCACATCACCCTGAGTCATATCATCTTGGTGCGCATCCTCCTGAGTGCCGCATCCACTCCCCTGGCCACTCTCATGAACAGAATCTCGGAAAACAGGAGGTGGTGGTGGTGGTGGCATCCGCGATGCACGTGGGGGAGATGGTGCCAAAGGTGCCTGAGGTGCCTCTAAGATTGCAAGCCAACCACGAATCACATCTTCAGTGGCCCAAGGTCGATCCGAGATAGGGGTGTCTAGAAAAGAGTGCATCATGGCTTGAAGGATCTGACAACGCTGCAAACAAAACGTAAATTTAATCGTTAGTTAAGGTCTAAAGCTAAGTTTTGTACAAACTTTATAAAATTTTACATACCGCTAATGCATCGATAGGCACCGGGGTATATCCATAGCGAGGTGGGCGATCATGTCTCTCAGAGGATGGATCGACGACGGGATGTGAGAACTCGTCCAGCCAATCCATATAGTCATCAGACATCTTCCATGCTGGCTCTGCAACCGGCCCATCCAGATCGATCAAAGGCCTCGGCTCTGCGTCCCATGCAAGAAGAAGCTCAGGTGCATAAACGACGTCATACCTCGTGCAACCCATGGGCCGATGAAATGACAACGGCTGAATGGGTGGGTCGGGAACGGGCTGAGCCCGCCCAAACTGCCGCAGGACTCTCCTAGGGTTGTAGGCCTCATGAAATTTCCAGATGCTCAATACGCCCTCAAATCTCGTAGGAGAAACCTCTGGTGAGTTGAAGTCCAAATCTCTCCATGGCTGCCAGTTAACCTGAAACAAATAACAAGCCAAATTAGACATGTATTGCGGTAATGAAATAAAAAATATAAGAAATTAAATCCAAACCTGCTCATATCTCATGTTGTCGAGCATGCGACGGATGGCAACCAAACGCCCAGTATCCGAGCTAAGTGGTGTATACAATCCTACAGCAGCATCTCCATGGGCGAATGCAGGGTTCGTGACAAAGTGATCACGAAAATGAGGAAAGTATGCCCAGATCCAGCACTACATATAAACAATTACAGATTATTAGTAAAACTACGTGAATAGTTAAGAGTTATTCACCAAGACGTTAACGAAAAGATCTTACCCTCAGAAGAATCCCACATGAACCAATGGTTGCCGTCTCGACTCTAGATGCAGACCCTAAATTGCGATACACTAACGCAAGTATGCCGGCTCCCCATGCAATGTCCCCTGTACGATCATGGTTGAGAACAAGCGCCGCGTACTGGACCTTGACACCCTTTGTCGACCTGTCCACCAAGACAGTCGAGCCCAGAAGCAAAAGGAGATACAGAGTGGCAATGTGACTCTCATTCCTGACTGGCGCATCAAACAAAACTTCCAACCGAGCATTGAGGGCACCGAAATGAATGCCACCTGAGCTATAACATGCCTTCATGTCATCAGCCTCCTGACCCATAGCGTCCGCAAGCGCCGCATAGATCTGGTCATCTGTCATAGGTGAATTGCAGCTACGACCATGTATACGGACTCTGAGGATCTGCATCACGTCATGTAGGCAGATGGTCATCTCAGCAAATGGCATGTGGAAAGTGTTGGTCTCTGGATGCCACCTCTCCACAAAAGCAGAAATCAATGCAGCATCGATCTGAGATGCTATGCCCACTCGGCGCAGCTCTGTCAGCCCAGAACGCTCAACAAGCCTGAACCATGTACCCTCCTCAGCTGAAATATGATGCTCATAATCATGAACCTGTGGAGATCTGTACATCACCCTCAGGAGCTTCCTAGCCTAAATAAATACAGAAAAAAATTTGCGTCCGGTTAGTAAATATGAAACGTATAACTTATTATAAGCATTCAGATCAATGTTATTGAACATACCGGATCTAACGGAGCCGCCTCAGCCTCGGCCTCATCCCCGTCCCCATCCTCTGGCTCATCCTCTGCCTGAATATCTCCTACTCGTCGTCTCTGCCTGGGACGACGACCACCTCTAACTGGAGCCACAACCTCCTCACCAACAACCTCCTCAACTGCAGCCCCCTCAGCGACTCCCTCAGCAGCAACACCCTCGCCACCAACTCCCTCAGCAGCAACACCCTCCTGACCTCTCCCTCTCCCTCTCCCTCTACCTCTCCCTCTCCCTCTCCCACCACCTTGGCCTCTGCCTACAGCACCCTCACCACCACCTCGGCCTCTGCCTCGGCCTACAGCTTCCCCCGCACGGGCACGCTTCCTAACCTGCACCGGGGGCACCAATGGTACATCGGGAGCGGGCCCTGGAAGAGGACCACGCGACCATATCCATCTCGCTATATGCGTCTCATAAGAACACAATAGGTGAGGCGCACGTGGACGACAAATGTCCTGCATCGACTCCCCGAGCCAAGGAAAATATGTCTGTGGGGCATGGTCATCGTCGTCTAAATCTCCCGACACTGGCTCTGAAGATGCGACTGGCTCTGCAGATGCGACCGTAGGAGGAGAAGATGTCGACGTTTCTGCATCTGTCACTGCAGGTAATTCCTGCTCTGTATGCTCTGAACTGCGAGGTAAAGCATCCTGAAACAGAGGTGCGTCCTGGATATCATAGTCATCCGTGGTCACCTGCGCCTGTACTGGTGTGGGCTCGATAGGGTCGAACGCAGTAACATATCGACCAGGATAATCTACGTCGTCATGGAAATCTCCTCTCTGTCCATCCATCTCCATATGCGAACCATCTATCTCCTGCTGCTGCAGCTGTGCCTCCTCGTACTCATTCCCTGGCTCACGGCGCTCAGGTGATCCGGTGCCGAAAAATCGTTCGAGGGCCTCGAACGATAATCGCACACTGGCTGCCACATCATGTCGACGTGGAAGCCGTTCCGCTACTGGTGCGGGCATCGTGTTGCCCGTCTGATCCATGACGGCTTGTATAGTCTACATGTTTTTACATTTTTAGTATGACTAATTCATACTAAAATATTCGGAAATAATTTGCAACTTCGTAATCAAATTCGAGTCTTTATATCTACGAAAACTAAATTTTTTAATATAAATTGTTAGAAATTTAACAATTAAGCCATAACTAGTTATGACTGTTAAGTTTCTAATATTTAATTCATAATTACTAAAAAATAAACATCTCAACTAATACGAAATAATAATCACTACTATTACTAAAAAATTACAATTAATACGAATTCATAATAATTCGATTAGGCATTCGATTAATGCATAATAATCTGAAACTTAATCGTAATTATAAAAAAATACGATTAATAAGAATTCTAATATTTAATTCATACAAAACTGAAATTTAATCGTAATTATGAAAAATTACGATTAAATTACAATTAATACGAATTCTAATATTTAATTCATAAAAAACTGAAATTTAAACGTAATTATGAAAAATTACGATTAAATTACAATTAAGATACGAATTCTAATATTTAATTCATAAAAAACTTAAATTTAATCGTAATTATTACAAAAATAAATTACGAATAAATTTCCAAAATTAAATACGATAAATATTTGAAAAAAGCGGGTTTAGAAATTTTATACCGAATAAAGATCATGCGGTGTCTCCGGAACCCGAGTCGCCGGAATAGTCGCCGGAGGAGCATTTGCCGCTGCCAACGCGGCTCGAGTCGCATACCGCCGGCCACCTCCATCCACCAACGCTTCATCGTCGGACAAGGTCGCCGGAGGTGGCTCCGTTGGGACGGAAGTCGCCGGAGGTGTTGGGATTGGGACGAAAGTGGTGTGGTCGGGACCGGAAGAATGAGGGGGTTCAGAATCCATTGACGGAATTGTGTTTAGACGAGGGAAACGCTCGGAAATGGAGAAAATTGTAACGGCGCCGTCGAGCTCTACAGCAGAAAAGAAAGAAAGAAGGAGGAAGAAGAAGAAGCTGCGGCGCAGGGTTTAATAAACCCTGTGCGCAGTTCTTCTGCGCACTAATATGTGCGCACAAGTTCAGCGCACACATTCGGGAATCCGAAACGTCGTGCGCTGAACTTTTGCGCATTATATCTTCTGTGCGCTGTTTTAATGCGCACACATTTGACAGACATCGTCAGAATTTTCACAATTATCCCGAAAATACCCTTGTGCGCAAGAAAACTGCGCACCAACCTATGCGGATAACATCTGCGCACCAAATCGCTTGCATATAGAGAAAAAGTCGCGTGCATATAGGCGTTTCGTAGAATTAGTTTACATTTATTATTTTCGGTAAGAGAATGGATTTTGAGACCACACGTGATTAATAGAATGCGTAGAGAAAGGTGGGTGGATGCGGGATGGAGTATTTGTTGTATACTTTTGGAATCAAGTGAATAGTAGTGGGAGATTGGGAGAGAGAGTGTGAATTGTGTAGAGAGGAAGCATTTAACTAAATCATGTCAATGTATAGGCAACAGTAAGAATTGAATAGAGCAGAATGAGGAGTTGTATTTATAGTTAACTAGCACGCTTCGTACGATGCACAACCATTTTTAGATTAATTTTCAATTTATTATTTGTGTTTACGACAATATTGGAAAAATCTTTGTTTGAACTTCGCAACAGGAGAAAGAGAAGTAGACCGGATTAAAAACAGAGTTAATTCATGAAATTAAGAATAATTACCAAACACGATGAATGACAAACTAAACAGATGATCTAATAGTAAGCTTCTTAGCTTTGTCATACAATACTAAGAGATACTGATCTCTACAAGCCTTGCAAAATTGTAAGTGAATTAGTATTTGATACTCTGCTTTAAAAAACACTTTGTAGAATTGACTTATAACATCCCAAAGTTTAAATTGTTTGTTCTGTTACAGACATCAAAATTCCTAAAGTACTACATAAAAGAATATAACTGCACTCAGTAGTCGATGCTCTGGGGCTGGAGAATCCTCAGAGCCATTCCATGGCAGTATTTCGCTCTCAGTGGATATGAACCATATATTTTCGCACACAATGTCAGGAATACAAATCAAGTATTTCATTTGAAGTTGCACACTTGAAGTAAGATACTTACTTGGAGTAGCAGACCTCAACATTGCCACCACAAAGCACTTTCGTATCTGTTGTTGTGCACATTAGCATGCCACCATTTACTATTGAATTGCTGAATGGAGAGCCATAAGGGTCAAGATCAACGTAACATATTAAGAAAACACATCATTACATTAAATCAAGCACTATAACAGATTATTTGAGTACCAATGCATCGTAAGTGTAGAGGAAAAAAGGTTGTACGAAATATCTAGTCTCGAAGGAGACATAAGTCCAACAATGTTTAAATTTAGCAACTCTTGGGAACAACTTCTCTTTTGTATTGACATTTAAGCTCTCTATTCCCCGAATCATTGATTTCATCCTCCTTCAGTTAGACGCCACTCTTGGGAACGACTCTATAGGTGAAGCTCTTCTCCCGCTCTGCAAACCTCCTTCCATATCCCGGTTGCTTGATGCCATCGCTCGTCTTTCTGATGCCATCTATCCAAACAAAAAAAGAAGGAAAAAAATGTCTTACTATACGGAAAAAAAACATGGGTACTCATTCATTCGATTTTAAATACACAATATGAATCATCATTAGAAGTTGCTTTAAAGGCCTAACCGTAGAAAGGTCTTTAAGAGCAACAGGATCGTTTAGAAGTGGATTTCTAACTTTTGATAAGTTTGATGAGTTTATTCTCCTTCAGGATGAATCTGCAGATAACCAGCCTGCCGGTCTACCATCTTCAGTTAGACGCCACTCTTGGGAACGACTCTATAGGTGAAGCTCTTCTCCCGCTCTGCAAACCTCCTTCCATATCCCGGCTGCTTGATGCCATCGCTCGTCTTTCTGATGCCATCTATCCAAACAAAAAAAGAAGGAAAAAAATGTCTTACTATACGGAAAAAAAACATGGGTACTCATTCATTCGATTTTAAATACACAATATGAATCATCATTAGAAGTTGCTTTAAAGGCCTAACCGTAGAAAGGTCTTTAAGAGCAACAAGATCGTTTAGAAGTGGATTTCTAACTTTTGATAAGTTTGATGAGTTTATTCTCCTTCAGGATGAATCTGCAGATAACCAACCTGCCGGTCTACCATCTTCACCAACTGCAGAGTACAAAAACTACATAGCCCATATGATTTTAACTCATTGCAGGTATCACAGACGTGGTTTAAAAAAAATACTAGCTTGTCTATCAATATTGGTAATTGTATTGGGCAAACCAGAGCTTGTTCATCTAAATTTGTAATCACCATGTTACAGAAATTAATTACAGTGTTCAATTCTGAGCAGATTAGAGTTTATATTGTGGCTTACACTATTCAATTTAATTTGCTTTGTTCTTAATAATTTGGATAGCATTGGTCTCAAAAAGAAAACTTAATAACATAAGAATGTAATCTATAAAAATAGGTGAAGCCTGATTTTCAAGCTCATAGAAACGTTAAACAACACACAATCCGCCCTCTCCATATCCGAGTGTTGCTTCAACACACAGTCAAAGTAAGCTGCATAATCCGCCCTCTGAACCTCCTCGATGTTGAGCTTGTCCACACCCAGAATCCCCAAGTAGTCATCAAGAATGTCTCTCCTAACGCTGCTATAGACTTGGCAACACTCCTTCTCATAGCCAGCCCTAATCATCCTCTCGGCGATATCCCGGAGATCCACGATGACAGCCGGATTGATTATTTCCATAGAGATATCTTCACCGACCAAGCTCTCTCCTCTCTCGTGAAAGCGTCTCCTGGCACCATCTTCGCCGACGCCGAAGTAGTCAAAGCCCTCAATAACCACTTCCTCTTCATTCTTGGTAAAGGAGAGTGAAACCCCTTCGAATGGAGCCTTAGAGCCTGTCGGCATCAAGAGGCACCGTGTTTTTAGCGAGTAGGTTGTAGAATTTGTCCTCAAGATTGGCCATGGCCATGTGCAGGGTGCCCTCAGCGCAATTCATCGCCTCGCTGTTCTGCTGAAAACCGAGATCTTGGGTGGAAAATTTGCACCATATTAAATCAGAAGCATCCATAATTACCGATCACCGCACATAGAAGCAAAGTGATTGATCAGAAGGAACAAACCAGCCACAAATGACCGAGAGGGAGACTTATATAGAAAACGAACGACGGACGGACTCCCAAACGCCAACGGTGAGAAAGCAAACCGACCCTGATTCGCCATTAAAACGGAACGACCAGAAGAGGAAGAGTCGAGATATTAAGAGGAGAGGATCCCTAATTGAACACGGGAGAGGAGAATAAGGAAGAAGCCCTAAATGCTCATCTTAAATGTTCAGCCCTAATTACACCCCTAAAAGCAATAAGTGCTTAAACTAAAGGTTAGCTTTATATGTTTATAGATGAGATGCACCTGAGACGCGGGCGTCCGGTGTATAAATTGATGTACGCATGCAGAGAGAGAGAGAGGGGGGGGGAGAGAGAGAGAGAGAGAGAGAGAGAGAGAGAGAGAGAGAGAGAGAGAGAGAGAGAGAGAGAGAGAGAGAGAGAGAGAGAGAGAGAGAGAGAGAGAGAGAGAGAGAGACGCAGAGAAATCGAAGGGAGTAGTGTTATTAAGAGAAGACACAAGGAGAGAGCAATCGGATTGAGAACATGATGAAGTTGCATGTGGTTGTTGTTGGTTTCGTTTTTTGAAGTGTAGGGGTGTATCCTGGTAGAGATGATGAGGATGAGAAGACGTTCTTCGCACTTGGTTTTGGGGCACGCGTCCATTCAATCCTAGACCCCAACCAGGCTTCAGACGTCCTGGTTTCAGGACGTCTGAAGCCTGGTTGGTGGCGACTTTGGGGGCGAGGCGGGTGGGGGCTGGAGGAGGAATTGGTGGTGGAGGAGGAGGCGGATTTGGCGGTTGTGGTGTTGGCGGTGGGATTGAGGCGGCTTTGGTGTCAGTGGAGGGTTTGGAGCTGGCGCACGTGGACGTCGTTAAGGGTTTATATATATATATAGGGTGGTTGGATGTCAATTTCGTTTTCTTCGAAAATTGCACTATGTCCAATTTAGCTCTACAATTCTTGATATGCTATCAACAACAAATGAACAACCTTCAACTCTTGGAGTGGAACCGAAAGACCTTTGGTGATATCCACGCCAAGAAAACTCAAGTACTTGTTGATCTTGACAAAACGCAGAGGGATATGGACAACGGGCCTACAGTTGAGCTATTGGAGAGGGAAGAAAAACAGAAAACTGAGCTTAGTGAGGTGTTGGAACGTGAAGAGCTTTTTTAGTTCCAAAAATCCAGGGAGTCGTGGCTTGTGTCCGGGGATAGAAACACAGCTTTTTCCATGCCTCGACAATTGTTCGGAGGAAACACAATCGGGTGCATGCCTTGTTGAATGATGACAGTATTATGGTGCAGAATGAGAAGGAACTCGAAAGATTGGTTGTGGGTTTTTTTAGGAACCTCTATATGCTCTCGATCCAGGACATGTACCCGATCTCGACTCCTCACGGGTTGTTCCCGAAGATTCCTCTGGTTTCCTGGAGTAACCTGCAGCGTGAGTTTACTACTGGGGAGGTTTACAAAGCCCTGAGGCAAATGGGTGGGTTGAAGGCCCCGGGCCCGGACGGGTTTCAACCGGTCTTTTACCACTGTTGTTGGGCTACAGTGGGTCAATCTGTTAACGATGCAGTGATGAAGTTCTTTGAGACGAGAAAACTACCTGTTGGGCTCAATAGCACTCTTAGCACCCTTATACCCAAGGTCAACAATCCTGAAAAAATTGGCCTCTTTCGGCCTATTATCCTTTGCAACGTCTCTTACAAGATCAGTACTAAGGTCCTCGTCAACCACATGCAAAGCATTCTTCCGGAGTTGATTGGACCCATGCAAGGGAGTTTTTTTTTGTCGGGGAGACTCATTACGGATAATATTGTTCTTGCTTAAGAAGTCGCCTACTCGATGAGATTCAAATAGGGGAAATCGGGTTGGATGATTATTAAGATCGACTTGGAGAAAGCCTATGATCGCCTCCAGTGGGATTTTTTTGTTGACACCCTCCTTGATGTCGGCTTTCCCGAGAAGTGGGTCGACTGGATTGTTGAATGCACTTCCTCGGCTACCATGAACGTGTTATGTAATGGGGAGAAGACGGACCTTATTCGGCCTTCACGGGGGATTAGACAAGGTGACTCGATCTCTCCCTACCTCTTCTTTCTTTGTGTTGAGAGACTTAGCCAAATGATTTTTAAGGCGGTTGAGGATAAGACGTGGAAACCGATTCATATCTCAAGAGGTGGGCCGTCGATCTCCCATATCTTGTTTGCGGGTGATATCCTCCTATGGCGGAGGCCTCGGTGGATCAAATCCATTTGATCAAGGATTGTTTGGACCGTTTTTGCCTTTCGTCGGGTCAAAGGATAAACGCCCATAAGTCGAAAATCTTTATTTCTCCTAATGTGGAGGAGGAGGTCGCTCATAAGATTCATCATGAGAGTGGCTTCCCGGTCACGAATGACCTTGGAGTCTACCTTGGTATGCCCTTGCTTCACAAAAAGATCGACAAGCATACCTTTGATCCTTTACTCCAAAAATCAGCAACCAATTATCGGGGTGGCGCGGCAAAAATCCCAGCTTTGCGGGACGCATTACACTCGCAAAGTCTGTCCTTAATTCCCTGCCCCTTTATACCATGGCCTCGATTAATCTCCCCGACTCTGTGTGCGATAGGATCGACAAAACCACTAGGGCCTTTGTGTGGGGTTCTTATGGATAGGTGCAGGAAATTGCACAAGGTGCACCGTGATGAAATCTCAAAGCCAAAAGACTTGGGTGGTCTTGGTTTGAAGTGTATGCGGGATCTTAATCTCGCCCTTACCTGGAAGCTGGCTTGGAAGTTCCTCACGGACGTGGACAATTTCTGGGCTCAGGTTATCCGTGCGAAGTACATAAGGCCCTTGCAGTCGGTTCACAACCACCCCTCTCCCACTTGGCGTAGTATCAAGAGAGCTGTTCGGGAGGTGATCGTGAAAGGTTCTATCTGGCAGTTGGGGGATGGGCAGACCATTAGGTTTTGGAAAGACTGCTGGTTTGATGAAGGAAAGCTTGAGGAGGTCATTCGGGACAGTGTGGACGAGGATGTGCTGAATGCTACATTTCAGCACTTTTGGACGAATGGAGTCGGGTGGAAGTGGGAGACCTTGAGTCCTCTCCTACCGGCCAAGACCCTTTTAAAGCTCGCCGCTACTGTTGCCAACGAGGAGGAGGACAAGCCTGACATCATTAGGTGGGGTCAATCGAGCGACGGGAACTACTCGGTCTCGTCTGCGTACAAGATGATCCATGGCGCTAAGTATGGAGTGGACATTGATGTTCCTGTTTACAAAGCTGTTTGGAATTTAAGAGCTCAAGAACGGGTCTGTGTGTATACGTGGAGGCGTTATGACCAACACGGAAAGGAAGAGGAGACACCTGACCCTGGACACTACGTGTACGAGTTGTGCTCAACCGGAGGAATCACCCTCGCACCTCTTCCGTGACTGCAGGTTTGCTGCTTCCCCCCCCCCCCCCCCCCCCCCCTTCCTTGGATTGATTTTTTTGAGTCCAGCTTTGCTCAGTGGATCAGACTGAACCTTCTTCACAATGGACCGAGTGAGAAGGATAAAAATTGGGTTGGGCTGTTTGCTACGACTATATGGTATATATGGAAATGGAGAAACAACTGGGTCTTCAGGAAGGAGAGTTTTGTTGGTGACAAAACCAAATTTATTTTGAAGACCGTTTCTGAATACAAGGAGGCCAAATTCAAAGATCAAATTGCCGACCCTAGGAATTTAGAGATTATCCAGGTCAAGTGGACGAGGCTTTTGGAGAATTTGGTCAAATTGAATACTGATGGCTCGTTGTTGAGGGTCTGGCAGGAGCAGGTGGTGCCATCCGGGATAAAAATGGTACGTAGCTCGTCGGTTTTATCCACAATATTGGTCTTTGTTCGGTTCCAACAGCGGAGTTATGGGGCATTGTGTCAGGACTCCGGATGACTTGGGACTGGGGATACATGAAGGTTTGCTTGAAAACAGATTCGCGTCTGGCGGTTCTGTAGCTAAGCAAACCTATGGAGCGTTGTCACCCCTTATTCAGCCTTGTCTCTTTACCACAAGGCTTCATGCGTAGGGACTGGGAGATCCAGTTCTGTCATATCCTCCGTGAAGCGAATGATGTCGCGGATCGTCTTGCTTCTTTTTCTCTTTCTTTTCCTTTAGGTGTGCATGTTTTTGTTTCTCCGCCCGTTTGGGTGCACTCTTGTATTTCGGATGATGTGAGGGGTTTTACTACACCTCGCCGGGTGACAAAGTAAGTTTATTCTATACATTTCCGAGAGTGCCGCCTCTCTTTCTAGAAAAATAAAAAATAAAATCAACAACAATAACAATAACATGTAGGTCTGAAATTACGTATTGTAACTTACATTGGCACTTTAAAGCAAATGTTGTACGTCAAAGTTCCTGAAACATATATAAAAAACGGACTTTCTAAGGGCATAGGATAAGAGTCTAAATGTAGAAAAATTTGGTAGATTTATGTCAAATTTCATTAAATACCCTATTGTGATGGGTTTATATTTTCCTTCTTGGATTTACAATTTCCTATTCAAGTAAGCTTAACCTATCCCTAAGACCGAAAAAAAAAAATGCTTACATGAAGGAATTCAACCCAGCCAGCACAAACCCAGATATATATAGCAAGACGAGGTGTCATGAACATGAATGTGAATAACCTTAACGTTGAGTAATAATCAGTAGACACTCCCAGTTCCCTAAATGTAACAACAGCAGGCTAAAAGTAGCAACTAGCAAGACAAGGTCCGATTCTGATTTACTCCGCCCGGCTTTGGTGACAGCCTCGGTACACTGCCTTGCAACAATTTGGTTGCCATGGAGAGACTCTAAATAATGATCTATCCAAACAGTGTAAATATGGGTCCCATCAAGCCAAGACAGGATCTCATCCATGTAATGTAGATATTTGGCTTCGATTGATTGATATTGATTCAGTGAACCCATTAATGTACAAACGGATTCAACTGCCAATAGTACTACCCTCAGGAGATGATTTTGAGCACAAATGTGGTTGTCGAACAACATAGATTTGATCGCCTTTGCTGTTTTCTTTATAAGTGTCCTGATTCCGGTACCATGTCCACAAAGCATGAGTAGAATTCAGGACCTGAATGAACAAACCCAGATGATAATCAAACGCATTGGAAGAATGGGAAAAGATAAATGGGTATGCACAGAAAAGGAACTACTGTTACTGTCATAGCTTGAGGTATATGATTATAAAAAGGTGGCTGAAGTAATAGTGAATGATTACCTCGAGTATTCCGTGTCCAAAGCTACTTTCCCTGAATGCACTCCATTCCGGCTGCCTGTCCCAACAAAAATTCCCCTTTGCGGGCCCAGAGGAGAAGTTCAGATGGCAAAGACCTCCAAATTCAGGCACATTATCTCCAGGAGAAGGGCACTTTCCGGGATCATCAGCAAACTCAACATCGGCTTTCTCAATGTTACCGCCATCCCCAACTGTTATGTACACTGGACCGCAAGGATCGAGAGTGTAGTTATAAACTCTATTCATTCTCTCGTAAGCATGCACCTAAATAAGGAATGATCTAACTATCAGATTGAGATACCAAAAAAAGATTGATCAGCAATGAACAAGTTATGTTAAACTTACATGACCAGAAAAGACAATGTCAACACCATTTTGATACAGAAGTTCTTCCATTTCTTGCCTCATGCAATCAAATTCCTGATAGTGTGACGAGTAGCTATTATACCAAGGTGGGTGCCACACGGAAACAAGCCAAGGAGTCACACTGCGGTCCACATTTCTGAGGTCTTTCTTTAGCCAAGAATACTGAGCACCTGGATATTAATATGACCAGCCAATGAAACTATTTCACACAAAAACAAAGGAGATGAAAATATACAAGCAGTTCAATAAGATCAAGGAAATATGAGACACCTGTCCTGTTGTAGTCTACATAAGCTCCCAACATGATGAAGTGCACACCTTCTGCGTCGAAGGAGTAGTAGAAATTACTATTGGAACCACTCTCCTTTGAAGGGACAGCGAACCTAGCTATATATGACTGGAATGTGACTCCTGCAGCTTGAGGCTCGATTTCGTGGTTGCCTTCAACGACCATCATAGGGACTCGAGAGATCAATGGCTGCATAAACCTGAAACATATTTTATGTCAATGCACTAGAGTGACAATTCAATGTCATTGCATCAAATATAATGTTCACAAACTTATTCAAACAACGATGTTCCACAGATCCTGGAAGTTGCTAGATATATATAATTTCATTCAGCAACAAAATTTTAGATGCATGTAACTGACAAAGCTGGAAAAGAGCACCACAAGTGTGGCTTTTTTAAAAATTGGATGATGTTCCATCACAAGCATACACACAGCCTCTTTTATGGATGAAAAAGTGTGGTCTTAACCGCAAACATGCGTTTTCTTCCTTGAGAGTTTATAGACAAACAAAAAATTATCACTAATTTTTTATAAAGCAACAGCCTTCAAAAAATAAAAAGATTCACATGATTGCATAAAGTTAAATTGTCAACCTAATATGTTTAAGAATGCTGAATTACCTTCTCCAGCCATCCCAGCGGGGCTGATATGTTTCTCTGATGGGTGCATCTGGGAACTCGCAAGAAAAGCAGGAAGCTCCTTTTCCACCTGTCGTTCGATACTGATTTGCATAGCTTAAATCGCCCACCATCAATATCATTGATGGATCATTCTGAGTAAGATGATGAATGGTTGTTGAAGAATTGCTGGTTAGTCCCAAATCTCCAACAACTGCTATTCGCCGTGGGTAGCTAGTGGGACCAGGATGCAGCTGTAAGGTTCTGAAAACATGTTCTTCACTCATGGCTGGAATTGAACTATCCCCACATTTGTAATAATACATAGTTCCTGGCTCAAGACCTACAACACAAAATGAATGATCCTTAACTCCAGTGAATTGCAGAGGAAACAAGTAAGTATATTACAGCTTGTTAGCAAAATGCTGAAAGTGAAAACAGAAAAAAAGAGAGGAAAAAAGCATAATTTTTCCCACAATGACCCCCTTAAACAAGAAGTGACCTAATTCAAAGCATGTTATTTTATTAGCAAATGTTATAAAATGCCTAAAATACCAGGGAACACTGTGTTTAAGTTGGACTGTTTGCTAAAATCCAAGCTCTAGAGTTCCTGTTATCCAAACTCATGTCTTTAGTATATTGTGTTAGGAATACATCACTTTCATAGTGCAGAGAACCCTTATTAAAATATATAGATCATTAACAACTAAACAGTTAATCAAATTAACCCCTGAACTACAGCTGAAAGAATACATCAATTTATAAACCTTCTCATATGATTTGTTTTTGAGACCAATTAGTACATTAGTTTATAAATTGACACATGCAAAGAAACAAATTTCAAAAAATGTGGTGTATTGATGTTATGCGGACCTCATCCTCATGACCTCATATCCAAAGCTTTGTGGATTAGAAAAACTCTTTACTTGGCAAGAAGAAGGAAACAGATTTGAGAAAATGAAACAAAAATTGGCAAGAAGAGGCGAGTGATAAAATTGCTTCTTCATTCTTCATATTTAATAATCAAACCTTCAAGTTTTACATGGTGAATGATCCCAGAAGTATAATTCAACAATCCTTGATAAGGATAAAGCTGGCTGTAGACCAGAGAAACCCCAGTCTGCTTAATATTATAGTCCCCACTTTTCTTCCCACACCATACCTCACTACCAACAGAAGAAGGATCCAATGCCGTCACATTCTCGCCAATCTGTGCATCCCCTGATAAAAAAAAAAATCAAGAAACCCGATTCTCAGAATCTCGCAGTTTTCCGAATTCAGGAATCAAATAAAGTTCAAAGACTGAAGAAAGGGGAGGGAAATTTACCAGTGACCCAGGAAACCCACATGGAAGAATGAGAAGAGATGGCAATTGCAATCTGCTCTGGGAAATTGGAGGTGACGTTCTTCTTCAGCCTTGGGTGATTGAGTGGCAAATCGTCGCTTCCACGGCGTAGAGCGGGGTTGAAACGACGCGTTTTGGGCTCAAAGGGGCCTTCTAATGTGGTGGGGATGTTTTCTGCGGAGGGCGCAACCGCCATTGATAGAAGGCACGGAAGAAGCATGGTTGAGCAGATGATGAGATATTTGAGATCCCCCATCTGGGTTGCTGTGCTAGCCTAATCCGGAAATAGATTGCTTAGTAGTACTCCACTACTCAGTATGTTGTTTTATTCCTATAGTCTTCCTACACTTCTAGTGCGCTCCTGTTCGAAGAGAATGTACAACGAATATCCTTCCTTCCTAAAAACAATTCTCCTAAAGATGATACGTAAATGGATCTTGATCCAAGCGCTCCTCAGGTTTCTTCCTCCCTGATGAACCCTCTCTTTTTTTTGTGGTAGAATTTGGGGGTGCACGGGCTAGAGAGAAGCGTTGACCCGATAGATAGACTGGGGATGTGCACACACGTTGTGATTGTTCAGGAAGTCCTTCATACGATGTTTGATTCCACTGGCTCTACCAAATGGATGATACTTAAAATCGATTTAACCAGATCTTATGACCGCATCCGTTGGTCCTTTTTGCGTGTCATGTTGGAGATAGCACAATTCCTGATCAAGCTCGTTGATACGATTATGAGATGTCAGTCTTCAGGGACGATGGAAATGATTTGGAATGGGAGTCGAGCGGGGAGTTTTGTGTATGGAGTACTTGTCCCATATTATTCAGGACTCTGTAAACCGAAGCATGTGGAAACCGGTCACTCTGGGTGGAGTTCAACTTTCGCACTTGTTTTTTGCAGATGATCTCGTTCTCTTTGTTGAGGCTATCTCGAACCAGACATACGTCATCCATAGTTGCTTAAGTAATTTTTATAATCACTCTTGGGAATCAGTTAACTTCGCAAAGAGCAGCATGATTTTCTCTAAAAAGGTCAGAAATGAACTTCAGCAAAGCATTATACTTACTAAGTGGTTGCGTACTCTACCCTAACCGTTTCCGACGATGAGTATTCCAACAAAAGATGATGACATGTCCGATTTATTGATGATGTGGCACATGAAATTCCCGATTGTTATTTTTTTGCAAAAATAAAAAATAAAATAAAATACATTTTTTTAATAATTCTACAACAAAATCCAATTTTTAGTAGAAAAAATCACATTTAGTAGGAAGTAGTTCTTCTCAAGTTCTAATCAAAATATTTTTTGATTTTTTATTAATATTTTATAGGAAAAAAGAACACAATAATTTATATATTCACATTCTTTCTCATCTTTTATTTTATTATTCCTCATTTACCATTGTAATGCACATAACCTTTGAAGTAGTGAAATCAAGCTTAAATTTTATACTAATAATAATATTAATTACAAAAGAAATCATATTCTTTACGAGTCAAATACATGCTTAATCGAATTTGAACGAGTGGGTTGTGGAAAGGATGAATCGATTCTCCATGCTTTAAGGGATTGTGTTGTTGTTCGTGACGTGTGGCTAGCCCTGTCTGGGAACTCTTTGTTGCCTGATTTCTGGTCTACAACTTCGGCAAGAGCATGGATCAACCTTAATCTGAATTCGAGCTATTAATGGGGAGCTACCTTTGCAATTATGGTATGGTTTGCGTAGAAAACCAAAAATTTGTTGGTGTTTGAGAGAATTGACAAAATCCAAACGTTGTCTTCTACGTTAGTGTCCCAAAGCTGGATTTATCAGCAGGCTGCAGCCCGACTTCGTCCTGTTGTCGAGAGGGTGATTGTTGCTCCTGTGGTGCCTGTTAATGGGCGCTGGAAAAGGCCACCACGGGAGTGGGTTAAACTCAACACTGATGGCGCATCAAAGGGGAATCCCGACGAGTCAGGCGAAGGAGGAATTTTTAGAGATTTTTTAGGAGCTTTCATTCATGCCTATGCTTTTTATAGAGGGTATGGAGACGCCATCCAAGCAGAGATCCATGCTATTATTTATGGGCTCACAATTGCTACTGAGTTACACATCCTCAAGCACATTATTGAGACTGATTCCACTGAAGCTTGCAGCCTATTCCTCGATAAAGATCCTCTCACTCACAAGGTTTTCATCTTGATCAAAAGATGTTGGGATTTGGCGGATAAATCATATGGGGGCAACACGCCGCAAGAACAACACCGTTGATAATGCTCTGGCCGAGCTTGACGATTCCGCGTTTGAAGGATTAAAACAAATAAAAAAGAAGAAGAAGATGAAAAGCAAGGATACGAGAACATTGTTATTTATGTGGTCTCAAAGTACAAGCTAAAATTCATTCTTTCTGTTTTTTCCTTACATTTTGAATCGTCAGCAGATCGATTTCCTCTCAAGATTTACCCGTTCTCTCTCAAGATTTTCGATCCATATTCATGAGGGGGAGAGCTCTATTTATAAGGCTTGAGCTGCTTGTGATACGTGTCAATTGAATCACCACTTCGAGACTTTTTATTGGAGCTTGCAAGAAGGAGGTGGATATGCTTATACTGGAAGGTGATCATCCCGCGAAGTGGCATTCATGGAAGAGTGCGGTGAAATGATATGGGCCGTGGGGTTTGAGTTTGTTTTTGATGTTCAGAATTGGTTTTCATGCCTCAATGATTTGGTCTAACTCGATATTTAGAACTTGGTTTTTATAAGAGCGCGTTCGTCGGCCATTGGTTGTTGATGAGTATCCAAGACTCGTGTTGGGGGCGCATTGTGTCGCCTTTGTCAAAGCTTGTGTGTGACTCTGGTTCTTGGCTCATGCTGTTAGTAACTTAGTGCGTTTGTGGTACTTGTGAAGTGTGTGATTTTCGACTCCATTAGCTCCAATCCCTAGTGAGTCATAATCTTGAGTTTGTATTTGGGTGCGTTGGTGATCTAGGGATTGCATGGTACACGAGGTGCGTAAATTATGGTCCCATCACAGGTCTCGTTTTCAATTTCGTCTACTTTTGTGTCTTATTCTGAACTCCTGCTAGTATTGTTGCACTCTTTGATTTGGATTTGGTTGAGTCTTTGGAGGATAACCTCTTGGGCTAATAAAACTACGAAACGGGTATAGCTCGTTTTCTAGACCAAAAATAAATAAATAATGGGCCCCATGGTATTGCAATTACATTCTTGCCCTCTTCTTCCTCCTCTCCATTTTGTCTTTCCCAAACCAGACCCTCTTTCCTCTCTCTCCCTCACTCAAAGCCTGCTTCTTCTTCCTCCTTAAAACTTCAATTTTTTTTATCAGACTACTATAAGCAATTAATGGTTTGATAAAAATTTTGAGTTCTATCCCATTTACAGAGGATATCTTTCTTTTTCTCTAAGCTCCCAGATGCCGATCTTCATGGAATTAGAGAGGGAAGAATTACACTTTCTTAAGAACGTAGAAGGAATATCCTTCCTAAAAATAAAATTCGCTATCCTTTGTATTGTATAAAGTTGGCTACTTGAATTGTAATATTTTTAACATTTATTAGGGGAATGGTTTGTTCGTTCTACTTTAATTGTATCTATGTGCAAAGGATAGAATGCATAGTAATTGTATATATGGCTAGAAATTCATCAAAATGTAGATCGATATAACTTTGTATTCTTGTCTTGTACGACATATGTATTTTCAAATAACAACCAGTGATTTTTACAAAAAACAACAACAACAACCAGTGATACATTCTACGTATGTGCAAAGAAGATTTTACGAAATAAGATTGCAAATATGTGAATCAAATCTTTGGCTATCCACCGGTCAAAAATACAGAGTGCATGGGTGCATGAGGTAGTAAAACAAAAATGAATTTCACAACTTTTTTGAATGTCCATAATTCCTTGCAACAAAGTGCATGAGTGAGTGCGTGAATATGCATGAGTTAGTGAAACAAGGTGCATGAGTGAGCGGATCCATTTGCATGAGGCACTTCAACAAAATTATTAATAGTCTCCAAGGATAATATTACAATTATTAGTCTTCAGGGATTCTTGAAGATCCTCTGGGAGATTATGACAATATTCGAGTGTTTAATGTTTGCGTGGAGTGTTATAGGGCTGATGGCTTCCAAGGAATTTAAATTTGAAGGTCTTTATTAAACAACCCTAAAGCTATCCCCTACCCCTATCCCTAAACCCCCAATTCGAAACCTTAACAATACATTTTATGTCTTTAAAAATTAAAAATTAATTTTTTTTCTTCTTTGGCACATACTTTGCAGCACAAATAGCTGCAAAGACCCCATTTCCCATTTTTTGTATAAGCTTCCCGCTCCAAACTGAATATCAGTACAATGGAGTGCTTGCCTATCTTTCTGTTGAAGAAACTAGCCTATGGGGAAGGACCAAAAGCAGCAGAAAGTAGAAAGAGGAAATCCATGAGGAGGAAGAAGATGAAGGATCAAGTAAGGAACATGGTCTGGAATCAGGGAGAAAACAGATCAGTAAAACTAAAGGGTTATGGTGCCAATAATATGGTGGATAGGATGATCTATTAATTACCCCATTCTTGAGTTGCTGCACTAATTATCTGCAGCATTCTCCGCTCGTTTACATCATACTCATCAGTGACAATTCTGAAAATGGATAGGAAAAGGCACCGGAAGCATATGACAATATGAATCTTTCATTTTTGTTGTTGTTTGAAACATCTTGAAGAGATTGTTGGACCCGGGTAGAGACAAGCCCAATCCATTACAATAAAAAGGCCCAATAGGTTAAAGAAGGAATGGGGTATAAGAATGAACAGTGAAAGAATGAGAAAAGGGGGGCACAAATCGGGAAAGGAGGATAGAGGCAGGTGCTGGGCGACTTCCCGATGGAGATACAACTTCATCTTCAACCTAGCACCTTATCCTTCATCCCGTCAACCATTAATGGCAGAAACGGAGTTCGACCATCACACTAACAATCTCGGTTCGGACACGGGAAGCATTCAGGGCTAATCGACAAATGTCGACCCCCGACTGAGCTACTTCCCAGCTCGTGAGCACATCCTGGTCTTCATCGCCGCTCACCCGAGCTCTACTGTCAATCTTCCCGTCTTAGTTGTCGCATATGTGCACTCCCGGACGAATTCCGTCAACGTCATGGTCCCATATTTGCCATCACTGACCAACGAACCGGTGTCGAGCTTCGGCGAGTCGAATGTGACCTCCTGGTATACTCATTGCCATTGTTTACGCCCTGGTGTGGTAAGGTTGCTCAATTCTTCACCCCTTAACCATATGTTAAGTATATCCCTAATTAATATTATAACAAGTCCCAAAGTGATATATGAGTTTGATAGGTTTCTCGCAATTGATTAGTGAAATCATAATCTCATAGTGGTAAATCGTGTGGTTGAGCTATCTGATGGCTAATTTGGCCATGATTAAGGGGGTTGATATCTTCATTTGATCCCTCACGTCTCACGCATAGTATTTGGTCCCTTTTATTGAACTCGACCCATATGATTAATTGTATAAGAAATACTCATGCTCTCTATATAGTTTAATGAAGGATTTATGAGAGTGACTACACTATTTGGTGGCTAGCTAATCAACGAAGTAGAACCTTAAGCATCATGCCTCGTTTGATATTATTCATACTCGATTAAATGTCTACTTCACCTCATATTTGACATTAGCTTCTGTATTTGATTCTCTTTAGAGGTTAACTCTTTATACTTGCTCGTTTGTCCAATACAATATTTATATGATTACTGACTTGAGCGTCGGAGTACCCTTTCCGGGGAGTCCCAGCTCTGGGTCTGGCTTTTGCAGGAACCTGGAGACATCTCCTCTTGAAACAAGAGAGCCTTGGAGGTTCGTGAAACTGATCGCAAGAGAGCCTTGAGAGCTTGTGGAAAGAAGAAAAGACAGACTCGGGAATCCGGAGTGTTGCCGGTTTCCCTTTCGTTGGAATGAGGTTCCAACAAATCCGAGTTCCAACACTGGCGCCGTCTGTGGGAATTTCCTCACGCAACCAGTTTGACATCCGTCGCGACGAGAGATTTCTATTCTCGCCTTACGGAAGACCAATCACTAGATTAACAAAAATAAAAGGCAAGGTCCAGGTGAGTCCCGCTTGACTCCTACTTTGTTTTACGGAGAGTCCATTCGTTTTAGCCTTGCATGAATGTTATTGCTTGATTGGTGACTCGTACTTTGTTTTACGGAGGGTCCAACCTTTTTAGTCTTGCATGAATGCTATTACCTAATTGGTGGATCATGCTTCGCTTTGCTTTACAGAAAGTCTTTACATTGCACATTGGGTGACTTTCACCTTGCTTAGACATTCTTCTATTTATTTGTTTTGCTTGCAATTAGCGGCATCGGGATAGCACCGAGTACGCGATAAGCGGCATCGGGCTAGTCATCGGGCATGCTAAATATACCGTGACTTGCTTAGACATTCTTCTATTTATTTGCTTTGCTTGCAATTATCGGCATCGGGATAGCACCGAGTACGCGATAAGCGGCATCGGGCTAGTCACCGGGCACGCTAAATATACCATGACCTAGGTGAGCTGTAAACTCACCTAGGCCGCGAAGCCGTAACGCTGGAGTCGAGAGGCAATTATTCTCGCCCAGGTCGCGAAGCCGTGGGACCGAGGCTAAGTGACAAGTATTCTCACCCGGACCATGATGTCGTGACACTAGGATGAGTGTACACTCACCTAGGCGCGAAGCCGGGACGCTGGAGCTCGAGAGGCAAGTATTCTCGCTCAGGTCGCGAAGCCGTGTCACCAGGCTGGGCTATAAGCCCTCCTGGGTCGCGAAGCCGTGACACTAGGATGAGTGTACACTCACCTAGGCGCGAAGCCGTGACGCTGGAGTCGAGAGGCAAGTATTCTCGCTCATGTCGCGAAGCCATGTCACCAGGCTGGGCTATAAGCCCTCCTGGGTCGCGAAGCCGTGACACTAGGATGAGTGTACACTCATCTAGGTCGCGAAGCCGTGACGCTGGAGCTCGAGAGGTAATTATTCTCGCCCAGGTCGCGAAGCCGTGGGATCGAGGTTGAGTGGCAAGTATTCTCACCCGAACCATGAAGCCGTGTCACTAGGGTGAGTATACGCTCACCTAGGTCGCGAAGCCGTGACGCTGGAGCTCGAGAGGCAAGTATTCTCACTCCCGTCGCGAAGCCATGAGACCGAGGCTGAGTGGAAAGTATTCTCACCCGGACCATGATGTCGTGATGCTAGGATGAGTATTGCACTCACCTAGGCGCGAAGTTGTGCTACCCGCACGCGAGATCAGGTATATGAGGTTTAACAAGTATTAACACCCATACACATGGATGTCATTTGTGTGGCGAGAGTTGCTTACTTTTGTTAAGCTTTGTCTTCACTCTTATTAACCACTTTTGTAAGACTTTACTCTCTCTCTCGCTTCATTTTCATGTGCAAAGCTTTGCCTTCACTCATGTTGCTTGATTTCTTGAAGCCTTGAACTCACTCGACTTGTGTCGTGAGGTCTCGATTCGCGTCATGAAGTATTTACTTGCTTAGTGTTGTGAAGTACCAGTGATAATTGCTTTGCCCGTCTTTGTGAAGCATCTTGCTCAAGAAGCATTGACTTCACTTGTTTCACTCACTTTTACCTCGTTTCAATTAGCTTGTTTTCTTAAGCTACCGTTGTGCAATGAGAATCCCTTGTTTCGTGAAAGGTCACAAACTTAAATCACCTAAAAACAGGCTGCGTTGTTGAAAAATGGATTGTTCTCAACACTTATCAATTCGAGTGTTAAACATATTCACTAATGAGAAACATCGTAAGGATTTGCCGCTTGGAAAATAATGTTTTCATGTGAATCCTCACACTAAGGCATTTCCTTGCTAAGCTTTATACTACTCTTTCGTTGAAGGAAATACCCTCGTAGTAGAAAACCTACCTTTAAGGCAAGTGTCCGACCCTGTTTGGTCGCGAGGCCCTTAAAGTTTCACACATCATCTTCTATTATGTAGATATTCCTTCGGGTACCTCTCCCAAACCTCACTCATGAGTAATGTTTTAGCAAGGATTACAACTTGTATTCTGCACTTCACGAAGGTGTTAGAACCAACAAAATAGAGACACCACCATCATATCTCTTCCTATTCACCTCACATAATTTATGTTAGTTTGAATTGAAAGAGACAAGGGGAGAGATGTGGTGTCGACTCTATCGGGGGTTTTATGACCTCGTTATTAATATTCTGACTAGTCTTCTCTCTCTCTTTGCATCCGATCTTTTAAGCCTTGAGTTGAATCAAGTTGAGAGCGAGAAAATACATAAAGCCTTTTGTGTGATGAACGACACAAAAGAAGAACGAGGTCGCGAGAATAATAGTATGAAGCTTATATAGAATTTAGCTTCCATACACATTTAAGAAAGACGTATTGAGCAAAGTTAAAGCAACACTCATTAAGAGATTTGAAAATACTCGCGAAGTCTTTTCACGAGATCCGGGAGTGCTAAGTGTTGAGGCTCCCCACCTCTCCTATGACCTTTTTTCATTCGCGAGAGTCAAACTTGTTCGTCGTCTCTTCGCGAGTGTTTAAGGCAAAGACTACTTTTATGTTTTCTTGTCATTGGGTTTTCCCCTTGACAAGCTCGCGAGGTTGAGTTTACTCTCGAACTCTAAGGTGACACTTAGGGTTTCATGCCTAATGGCTTGTGGCTAGGACACATGAAACCAACATTATGGGCTTGAAAAGAATTTAGAACCTATGCACGTGAGAACACGAGATGCAAGATCATCGGTATGATGCATGGGAAAAATAACACTCAAAAGAGTTTGTAACGAGCCAAAGAATCTAGAAAGCTCGCGAGGTTGAGTGACAAGTATCCTCACCCGGACCATGAATCCGTGTCACTAGAGTGAGTATACACTCACCTAGGTCGCGAAGCCGTGACGCTGGAGCTCGAGAGCCAAGTATTCTCGCTCAGGTCGCGAAGTCCTTTTATTCATACGCTAGAGTGGTCGCGAGCGGTAAAACTTAGCAAAACTAAGTTGATTCCTCGCTTAAGCTAGAGAGCTTCCCTTTGCCTTTGTTCATTCACCTTAGGCCGGGAGCTCTCCTTAGCGTTGTTCACTCGCTAGAGTGTTCGCGAGCGGTAAAACTTTGCAAAACTAAGTTGATTCCTCGCTTAAGCTCGGGAGCTTCCCTTAGCCTTTGTTCATTCACCTTAGGTCGGGAGCTCTCCTTAGCGTTGTTCACTCGCTAGAGTGCTCGCGAGCGTAAAAGTTAGCAAGTCTAGGGTGTCTCTTCCCTTAAGCTCAGGAGCTTCCCTTAGCCTTTGCTTATTTGCATTAGGCTTGGAGCTTCCCTTAGCTTTGTTTACTCGCAAGATCGCTCGGGAGGCCAGCAAGCCTAGGGTGTATCTCCCCTTAAGCTCGGGAGCTTCCTTTAGCCTTTGCTTATTTGCATTAGGCTTGGAGCTTCCCTTAGCTTTGTTTACTCGCAAGATCGCTCGCGAGGCTAGCAAGTCTAGGGTGTCTCTTCCCTTAAGCTCGGGAGCTTCCAAGCCTTTGCTTATCGCATTAGGCTTAGAGCTTCCCTTAGTTTCATTTATTCGCAAGAGAGCTCGTGGGATTGACGGCTAGAGAGCCAAGAGAGTTCCCTTCTCGAGTCTCATCTTAGAATAAAATAAATAAATAAAGAGGCTATTAGGTGTGAAAGAGGAAAATCGAGGGGAGGTTGGACGCGATTCATCCTCAAGATCACCATCTCGCACTACCGCAACCAAGCTCAGATAATGAAATCATTATTCTAAAGAAGTTTAAAGGCACTTTGAATTCTTCAGAAAGCTCTCTCGCGAGCCCTGAAAAATCTAAAACGCTGGAGCTCTATCCCGTAAGCCTGTGTTCATTCGTGGATGATGTATATTTTAGATGGTTTCTCCACGAATGCTAGGAATGAAGGCCATATCCCTTCTTCCTCATTCTTGGGATTCACTCCTTTGTGAAAATCTTTCACAAGTTGTAAAGAGTTGAGATTAGGACTATAAGTGAACTAGAGTATAACTAATGATGCATGAGATGCAAGGTTGAGAGGAAAAGTATAAAGAGCATACAAACGACTATCTAATAAGTTTGTTCTTGTTCTTCGAGTTCATACTCGAAATTCAGAAAGTTAGCTTTTGGGGCTTTCGCACCCATTCATTAAATTCATTTTCAAAACTCTAAAGTAGTTTTTAAAACTTAAGGTCTCGGGTACGCGAAACTCGAGTACTTTTGTGACTTTATACAAGTTAGTTATATGTATGAATTAGTCACGCGAACGACCGATAATATATACTCGCGAGGTCACTAAACGAGTGTAAGACCTACTACAGGTTCAATGAACCAAGCCTTCGTTGAGACAACAAAGAGCTTGGGGAGCTGTGTTGGACCCGGGTAGAGACAAGCCCAATCCATTACAATAAAAAGGCCCAATAGGTTAAAGAAGGAATGGGGTATAAGAATGAACAGTGAAAGAATGAGAAAAGGGGGGCACAAATCGGGAAAGGAGGATAGAGGCAGGTGCTGGGCGACTTCCCGATGGAGATACAACTTCATCTTCAACCTAGCACCTTATCCTTCATCCCGTCAACCATTAATGGCAGAAACGGAGTTCGACCATCACACTAACAATCTCGGTTCGGACGCGGGAAGCATTCAGGGCTAATCGACAAATGTCGACCCCCGACTGAGCTACTTCCCAGCTCGTGAGCACATCCTGGTCTTCATCGCCGCTCACCCGAGCTCTACTGTCAATCTTCCCGTCTTAGTTGTCGCATATATGCACTCCCGGACGAATTCCGTCAACGTCATGGTCCCATATTTGCCATCACTGACCAACGAACCGGTGTCGAGCTTCGGCGAGTCGAATGTGACCTCCTGGTATACTCATTGCCATTGTTTACGCCCTGGTGTGGTAAGGTTGCTCAATTCTTCACCCCTTAACCATATGTTAAGTATATCCCTAATTAATATTATAACAAGTCCCAAAGTGATATATGAGTTTGATAGGTTTCTGGCAATTGATTAGTGAAATCATAATCTCATAGTGGTAAATCGTGTGGTTGAGCTATCTGATGGTTAATTTGGCAATGATTAAGGGGGTTGATATCTTCATTTGATCCCTCACGTCTCAGGCATAGTATTTGGTCCCTTTTATTGAACTCGACCCATATGATTAATTGTATAAGAAATACTCACGCTCTCTATATAGTTTAATGAAGGATTTATGAGAGTGACTACACTATTTGGTGGCTAGCTAATCAACGAAGTAGAACCTTAAGCATCATGCCTCGTTTGATATTATTCATACCCGATTAAATGTCTACTTCACCTCATATTTGACATTAGCTTCTGTATTTGATTCTCTTTAGAGGTTAACTCTTTATACTTGCTCGTTTGTCTAATACAATATTTATATGATTACTGACTTGAGCGTCGGAGTACCCTTCCCGGGGAGTCCCAGCTCCGGGTCTGGCTTTTGCAGGAACTTGGAGACATCTCCTCTTGAAACAAGAGAGCCTTGGAGGTTCGTGAAACTGATCGCAAGAGAGCCTTGAGAGCTTGTGGAAAGAAGAAAAGACATACTCGGGAATCCGGAGTGTTGCCGGTTTCCCTTCCGTTGGAACGAGGTTCCAACAAATCCGAGTTCCAACAGAGATAATAAATACAATAAGAATACCAGATACTATAACAAACAATAGCAATAAAAAGTACGGAGTAGTTACAATATGTGAATATGAATATACCAGATAAGTAGTTCGAAGAGTGAGGGCACAATGGCGATCAGTTAGGGTTTAGGAGGTTAATGAACCTATTGGGGGCGGGGCGGTCAAATTAACATGTTTGTACAGGTTTGTCTAATGCCTTAATTTTCTAAATCAGTATCACCATGGCATTGATGTCATCAGAACAAATCATCACAATCTCCAGACGTAACATACTGTCTATCCTCCATCTGATCAAACCAGGCCACTTTCAAACCGACATATAACTGCTGCAGAACCTCATAAACCTGGTTCACCCGAGGATGTTCTGCATCCGAAGCTGCAAAAGAATGAAAAACGCCATCAACTTCAATCCAACATGCTCCCCGACCCTTTACACGAGCATCCCTCATCACCTTCCTCGCTCGTGCAGCCTCATCCCATCGTCCCAATGCAGAATACGTGTTCGAAAGCAACAAATAGTTGCCACTGTTTTTAGGCTCCAAACTAAAAAGATAGTGAGCTGCTCTACCTGCCAGCTCAGCATCTCCATGAATCCTTGAAGCAGCCAAAAGCGGTCCCCACACAGCGGCATTAGGCTTAAAAGGCATGCTCCGGGCAACCTCCTCTGCCTCTCGAAGTCGACCGGCTCGACTTAACAAAGCCACAAAGCAAGCATAGTGTTTGACACTAGGGTTGATGTTGTATTCCGAACTCATTTTGTGGAAGTAGTGGCGACCCAATTCTACCAAGCCTGCATGATTGCAAGCAGAGAGGAGAGCCAAAAAGGTGATGTCATTAGGCTTCTCACCAGCCTTCTGCATCCTTCTGAACATCTCCATAGCCTCCATTGCAAGGCCATGGAAAGCAAGCCCGGATATCATTGTCGTCCATGTCACAACGTTTTTACTATCGCATTCTTGGAAAACCTCCAAAGCTTTCCCAATCTTCCCTGATTTAGCATACATTTGTATAAGTGCATTGTCAAGAGCAACTGTTGTTCTCATCCCACGCTCAACTATATCGGCATGAAGCCACTCCCCGAGCTCAAGCAGCCCAATATCGGAACAAGCCGAGAGCACCGCGATGGCAGAAACGGCGTCGGGCTGGACCCCATCAGCTTGCATCTTCCGGAACACAGCAATAGCCTCATGGGGTCGGTTCAAGTGAAGGTAGGAAGAGATCAAGGTAGTCCAGGCGACCAGATTTCTAACAGGCATTTCGTCGAACAGCTTGTGGGCACTATCCATGCGGCCACTAGAGGCATACATTTGAAGCAGGGCAGCACCAGTATACAAATTGAGATGGAGGCCGGACTTGGTAGCTTGACAGTGTAACTGCTTCCCGATTCTGAGGGCGGATAAGGAGGCGGCGGCCTTGAGGGTGAACGTGAAAGAGTATGCGTCGGGGTGGAGGCCATGGATGCGGAGTAGAGGAAACAGAAGGAGGGCTTCTTGGGCGGTGGAGGGATGCCGAGACAGAGATCTTATGGATTCGTTGTAGAGACGGGTTGTTGAGCCGCTGTTGAGATCGGAATAGAGACAGCGGAAGATGATGGAACAGGGGAGAGATTTCCAGTTTTTTATCCCCACTGACATTCTCCCAACTGACTACGGAGTATCGTAGACTCCTACTCCCTCCTTCCCTTAACTCTTTCCGACACATTCGCCGAGACACGTTATAAAACGTTAATATCTTTAAATACACATAAATGAAAATTATAAAATTTTGATATTGTTAAAGCTCTTGATGAGACGAATCAAACAAGATCTCATATGAATATATATTTTCTTATATACTGGAAGATATGTCGAAGATTCTCTTAAAACGTGAATAGTGTCAAAATTGATAATAGGAAGAACATTTGGAGACGGAGGGAGTACTAACTAACAACTTCTAACAATCATTTTGCATGCAACTCTCATCTACTTTATCAAATCTAAACTTTTTTCATTATCAATATGTTTTGCGAGAAGAGTTTTTGTTAGAAACTAGTAGTCTATAGGACGTACGCTACGCACGGTCGGATAATTGGGTGTATTGATGTTTGATGTATGATGTTAGAATTATGAATAGTATTACATGGTTATGATGTACTCTAGGTTGCACTAGTTGCAATGTTATAATATTATGTTGCTATTTTGGTAGGTGTTTTTCTTTGGTGTTTTTCTTTTAAAGGTTTATTTTCCATTGTACGTAACATCGTTTCTTTTTAGATGTTCAATTTGATTGTGCTCATTAAATATTTATGATTTTATCATCTTTAATCCATGATACCATTTCTTTGAGTTTTTTTGTTTCATGAGAGGAATAAGCTATCAGATTAACGCTTCTATGGTTTGATATTTAACCGACCTTTGATTTAAGGGTGTTAACAATGATGTTGTTACATATGTTCGTCGACATACAAATTAATTTGCGTTTAATATATGTTGTTTGTGTATTTTGTTTTGAAGTGCAATTTATTTTTTGGAATGTATGCGATAATTCACTATTTTATTATCGTGTTTAGTAGTAATCTAACCATGTTATAGAAGTGTATTGCTCTTAGGTTTTGTGTGTGTTATATGTTTCGAATACGTTTTTGGAATCTGAAATGATTTAGTATTATGTTTTTTTTCTTTATTAGGGTTCGCCTTTTAGATGGTTTTGTTAAGTTTTGTTTTGCGTTGTTTTTTTTAATAAATTTTGTGTTGGGTGTTTCTTTGTTTTGTCGTTCCTGTGATTATAAGTTTAGATAATGAGCGGATAATTTAATGTATTTTATCTCAACGATCCAATCAACTCATCTATTAATGACTAAATATTGAATGTGTTTTTCTTATCCATTTTGTTTCCATTATATTATATTCTCCGACTCTGTAACATCTGAATAATAGTTCAAGGAATTGGAAAGATTAAAATGGTGAGGACGACTACATATTCAATAACCCAAGATCTCATATTTTTGTTTTAATAAATATACTATAAATATGTTTTGTTTATATTTTATTTTGATACGGATGAAAATGTTTAGTTCTCGCTTATTGTACGGTAGTTGCAAAAAATATTATATCTTCTCAAGATAATAATGTATCAGTGTTATTATTTTTTGAATGTTGGTTTTTCTAAACGGCTCACAAATGTTGAGTCTGATAAGGCTGTTGTCCAATGTTTTGTCGTTCATGTTATGACGGGGCACATTAGCCAAACCTGTTATCCTGCGCACAACGCACTTGTACCCCCCTCTACTTCCCTCGCTCTTTCTCCACCATTATCTTCGCGACCTCAACAATTCCACACGCCTCTGCTGGCGATGCATCAAACAATGTTTCAACCTGATTCTATTGCGAGTTAGTCTCCGTTTTAAAGCAGAAGAACGCCGCTCAATGTTAGGTTACAAAGGTTGTCAGAGTAATTGTTTTTAACTCTTCGAACTCTTGAAGAAACGTTCAACTGCAGTCGTTGTTCTAGAATTGGATTTGACTGTGGAGAGTACACAATTTTGTTGTAACACTGCCATAAATAATCCTCTTTTAATACATGTAATTTATCTCATTTTAATTTTCTAATATGTCGTAAACAATCTCAACCTTTTAATTTTCTAATCTTATAAAAATCTTTAGGCCTTCCCTTTTTACTTTGGGTGTAGACATCTATGGTTTTGTTCCATTCCCAAAGTCCCCAACAATCAGGCCAACAATATCTCATGCGCACAACACACCTGTACCCCCTCTACTTCCCTCGCTCTTCCTCCACCATGATCTTCGCGGCCTCGGCAATTCCCCACACCTTTGTCGGCGATGCATCGAACAATGTTTCAGCCTGATTCCATTTTGAGATAGTCTGCGTTTTGAAGCAGGAGAACGTCGTCCAATGTTAGGTTACAAAGGTTGCCAATGTAATTGTTTTTAACTCGTCAAACTCTTGAAGGTACGTTCAACTTCAGTCGTTGTTCTTGAACTGGATTTTGTTGTGGAGAGTATACAATTTTGTTGTAACATTGAAGTTGATACTTGGGTGTGGAGCAAGGTAGCACTGCCATAAATAATATCTTTTAATACATGTAATTTATCTCATTTTAATCTTCTAATCTGTCATAAAAAAATCTCTAATCTTCTAATCTTATAAAAATCTTTAGGGCCCGTTTGGTATCCATATACTAGTATAATAGATATCAGGTATGGGTATGGGTATCGGATATCAGGTATGAGTATGAGTTTGATATCTGATATTTGTGTCTGGTATAGTTTTTTCGAATATGAGATATCGAAATCCGAGGGAGATATCAAATTGATAAGTCATTGTGGGGGAGGAGAAGGGAGGAGAGAAGATGGGGTGTTTTTTTGAATGAAGGAGATATCAAATTGACAACCTTTCAAAATGGAGGATATCAAATCTATTAAAAACTCAGATATCAGTATATCAAAGATATCAGAATGATATCCATATACTGATATACCAAACACCAGATATGGGTATGGGCCATTCTGATACCCATACCTGATATCCATATACTGCAAGCTACGACGCACGTGTCACTTCTAGCCCACTATGAACGGCGAGGCATTAGCTTACGTGAAGAAGTGTGCGACATGCTAACGACATGCACCTTGTTCAACACCATCCATCAGAGCAATTACATCCAACGCTCGATCCATGGCCTTTCATGTGATGGGTCATGGACATCGTCGGTAAATTTCCCCCGGCACCGGGGCAACGCGTGTTTTCCTTGGCCATGACTGACTATTTTTCTAAATGGATAGAATCCGAAGCATACACTGAGATCAAAGAAGCTCAAGTTATCTCATTTATGAAAAGAAACATCTTGTGCATATTCGGCATGTCGTCAGAAATTGTGTGCGACAATGGCTCTCAGTTCATTGGGAGAAAGACTAGAGCCTTTTGTAAACGATGGAACATCGACCTGATTACCTCTACGCCAAGGTACCCACAGTTATATGGATTGGCAGAGTCCAACAACAAAATCTTGATCAATAATCTTAAGAAGAGTCTCGACGTCTCAAAGGGTCGATGGGCAGAAGAGTAACCTTATGTGTTATGGGTGGGTAGAACAACTCCGAAAAATGCAACGGGGCAATCCCCATTCTCTATGGTTTATGGATGCGAGGCCGTCATCGACTCATCGCAGCAGAAATCCTTTTCCCTTCGGCTATATATGGTTTGCAAACGTTCGACGGAAATGACGACGATCTAGTTCATAACGCCGACACGGTCGGGGAATTAAGGGAAAAGGCAAGAATAAGAATGGTTCAATACCAACAACAAGTGGCTTGAAGTTACAACAAGAATAACAAGAATGTACGAGTCAAAGTCTTCAAGGAAGATGATTGGGTCTTAAGGAAGACATTCCAAAATACAAAGGATCCAAAGGAAGGAAAACTCTCCCCACAGTGGGAAGGTGCCTACCAAATCACCGAAGTAGGGCATATCGCCTAAAAGACACCGAGGGGGAAGCGATCCCTCGGAGTTGGAATGCGATGCATTTAAAACAGTATCCTTTCTAGAACATCACCTTCGTTTTTTATGACTATGGCTAATGTATAGATACTGACTTAACTCGGAGGGTCGTTGAGATAAAACCCTTCGACCATACCTTTAGTAACATTTTTCTTTTTAAATGTATTTCAGACACTCGAGACAAGAACTAGTGGATCCACTCAAACAAACGTCAAAGCTCTTACATACACGGTCGACCAGACACAAGGGATAGAACAAAACGGCACGTCGGCACACAGTCTGCCTTAAAAAACATAATAGGTATGAAAACACCCTACCATAAAACTATGACTACGCAAAACAAAGTGCTTTCTCCCCTGGATGAACATGTCATGACTGAACTTATTTACATTATCAGGCCACACAAGCTTCCTGATTGATCACCGGAGACACAAACAGGCACGTCGGCACACCGCCTGCCTCGACACAAACATAGGTATACATCGTCAATAAAAACACAAAGACTTAAAACGTCCACGTCAACTGAAATACTAAACATTATTACCTAAACAGGCACTCTAGGTAATCCAAGTCAAGATGCATTCAAAAAGAGGATGACCGGACAGTCGAACCCAAGGAAAAGTCATTTACACGACCTGCGATGGTGGACGGGTCGACAAAACGAAGTGTACTTGCAAATATTGCGACCCATGATGGTGGGCGGGTCACCAAAACAACGTATTGATTTCCTTGAACACAAGGACTTTTTCATCTAACAAAAGAAAGAGATAGCAAAGTTAGTCGTCATTAGGTTGATCCACAACATCTTCACCGACATTCCCTTGGGCGTTGTCAAGGATGACCTCGGTTCTTCCGGTGCTATCTTCGCCATCTCCGGGAGAAGCCTCAACAACGTCTTCATCAACAACTCCACATGCCTTCAAGAACTCAACACTGGGGCAGCCTTCGGGATAGTCCTTGGCCAAGTTGGCTTTCTCCGCCTCTAAGTTCCAAGCCTCAATCTTCCCGACCTGGAACTCTTCGATCATGTCGATTTTTCAATGGATGGTGAAGAACATGCCGATGTCTAACATGACGTCACCACACTTATTTTTGAGCTGCGACATCTCGTCTTCAAGCTCAGACATCTTCTCCTTGGATTGTCGCACTTCAGACTTCAGTCTTGATCGCTCAGCCTCGCTCGACTTCAACAATGACTTCAATTCTGTATTCGCCTCAGTCGCCTTGGATTCAGCGTTATCCACCTCGAACTTCGCATCAGAAAGCAAATTCTCAATCTTGGAATGAGTGACATAATCGTCAAAGTAAAAATAGTAGAAAGATCGACCTACCTCTGAGGTGCCGTTTGTGGGCAAATCCAGGTTCTCCGGGACTGGAAGACGCTCAATGTCATCAGCTATAGGCAATATCGCAAGGTCAGTTGAGTCAGCACTTTTCTTGCCTTTCTTCCTCGACACATCCCTGATGGCCAAAGGGGAGCTTCCTCTTTACGATAAGCGATGGCTTTCGGGGAAGGGCAGATGCCGGTGATTGGCCACGACGCTTGAAGTCCAGAAGATCCTTAGCAGAAATACGGGTAGACGCTCTCTCGCTTCGGGCCGACGCAACTGCCATTACAGCATGGCCTCACGGTTAATCACTATCTACATAGTTAAAGACAAAAGGTCGATGCAAAAGCGACACTTACATTTGGAAGGGGAAGCAGTTGGTGTCACCATAACTAAAGCCTGCAGGATTATCGACTGGCGAATGGTCTTGTTCTTATACGTCCTGTCACACTCAAGCGTGTCAAGAAGCTTCTCAACCTTCTCCTCCAGCAAATTCTTCAACTGGGGATGAACAATTGTAGGCGCTGCAAAATCGAACAAGTAAGACACAGTTGAAACAAAGGTGGATCAAAATGATGCAGAAAACAGAAACAGATCTTCCCGGAGCCATTCAACTCGCAAGAAGGGACAATCGCCCCCAAAAACCAATGATGTTGCCTTGACAAAGAAAAACCGCTTTTTCCACCACGGTCGTTGACATTTAACTTCAGGGAAAGTGGTTCACAATCTGGATGGGGTGAAAACTATACTGAAAGGATTTGCCTGAGAAGAAGAAGTGGTGGTAGTCAAAGGTTTTGAAATCAAAATCAAGGTTATAACACTCAATTAAACGATCCAGGAACCTAAGAAAGCGCCAACCACTAGGAATGATCTGACAGGCATCAAATAGTTGGACAAGACGTCCTGAGTAAGTTGGGAGAAGGGAAAATTGTGACCTATTTTAAAGGGGTACTCGTAGAAGCAAACCAAACCCTCGTTGCGAGCATCCACTCTCTCATCGACGTATGGAAGCCTAACCTCAGTGGTCGAAGGAAAGCAACCATCTTTAGGGGCCTTGGCGAGTTCGTAAGCGTCCATCTCACCTGAGAGAGCATCGTCTTCATCCAGAAATAAATTTGGAGGGCGATTGATCTTGCTTGCAGAAGAAGAACTCGACGACACCATTAGCGCTTCTAAGGCTTAGGGCCTTACAGTTTATAATTGTTAAATCAACTGAACATTCAAATATGACATTATTTAAATTATGTTGTTTTGCTAGCTTAACAACATTTAAATCTGTCAGCGCTTCTGCTTTTAGGATAGAAGTTTGATGTAGGTTTTTATTATCAATGAATAAAACCTTTCCATCAACACTTCTACAAATAAAATATATTTAAGAATTATTAGTCCAATAACCATTCTTCCTAAGATTTCTATTTCTTTTATTGACATATTTGGTCAAGTAGCTTGTAACCTAACAATGCTCCATTGACTGAATTGGAAAAAAGCCTTAGGGTCATAATAATCTAATCCCTTTCTGCCGAATATTGTATTATTTCTTTTAAACCATAATTTATACCAAAGAAATATTAATTCAATAATTTTATTATTTTTTGTTTTTTTTTACAAATTAATTAAGCCATTAATTGTATCTATAAAACATAAGGATAATTGAATGAAGAAGATCTTACCTGATAATTTTTGGTATTTAGAAAGATCTAATTGTTGTAGGAAATTGAAAGTAAAAATGTTTAACTGTTTCCGAAATATTATTGCATAGGGAGCAATAAGATGGTACTCTATTATAATATCGATTCAAACGTTCAGTTGTTGGTTGATTATCAGAAATTGTTTTCCATAAAATATTTGGAGTCTCGGTGGAATTTTCAAATCACATAGCCGACTTTGATGATCAAATCACATAGCCGACTTTGATTATCAGAAATTGTTTTCCATAAAATATTTGGAGTCTCGGTGGAATTTTCAAATCACATAGCCGACTTTGATGATCACTTATATTTTGTGTCTTGTTTAGAAGCCTAACACCTTTGGTACTAAAATCTCCAATAAAATTTTAATTTCCAATTTATTCGATCTTGTGTTACCAATTCCGGAATATGAATAGCCCTTATGTGGTTAATAATATGTGAAGAAAGGATAATATTTAGAGAATCAAAATCATTGTCGTTGATGTGTAATGTATTTTGAAACTTTATCGTAATATCACCATATTGTTGATTATAATAAATTTTTAAATCAATGTCATGATGTCAATTATCAGTCCATAAATTAATTAAATTCTCATCTCCTAATTCCCAAGCCAAACCTTTCTGAAAATCTTTACAAAGACGAAGAAGTCTTGAAAACTGTCATAATTTTTTATTTTTCTTTATATAATTAAGTATAGAATATTTCTTTAAATATATTTGTGTTATAAGTCTTACCCAAATATTACCACTTATAAGTTTCCAGAGGTGTTTCATTTGGAAAACCTTATTAAGATCTTCTGCTATATGTAATCCTAGACCACCTTTCGATTTGGGTCTACAGATTTTGTCCCAAGTTGTAAGAGGACGATATTTTGAATTTTATTTATTTTAGATAAAGTCTTTATAAATCTTATCAAAAAATTTGCATGTTGTTTTTTGTAATGAAAGGCATTGGATTAGATGATTGACTTTTAATAGAATATAGGATTGAATTAAGAATGGTCCTACTTGCTTGTGAAATAAAATTTTCTTTTCATGTAGATAATTATTTTGTCATACTTTGAACAACATATTTCAAAACATTATGTCTTAACTCTACCATGTACAATAGGAATCCCCAAATATTTTTCCATAGAATTAGTAGGTTGTAAATTTAGTATTGAACATAAAGCTTACTTTTGTTGGTTTGCAATATTTGTTGATATTTGAAATGAACTTTTATGATAATTAATGGCCAATTCAGAGAGTGTAGTAAATTTTTCTAGAACCTTTTCAATGAAGTTTGCATTAGCAAAAACTAGAGTATCATGAGCAAAACATAAGAAAGGAAATGCATACAATGATGATTGAGTTGAATACCAATTATGTGCTGGCGCTTGTCTGCTTCGTGTTGTAAAGTTCTAGCCAAATATTTCAAAAGAATAATAAAAAGAAATGGCGCAAAAGGATCTCCTTGATGTAATCCACGTTTAGGTTTAAAGGTTGGACCCGATTTATTATTTACAAGGACAAAAAAAGATGCAAAAGAAATGTAAGTGATTACCCTATGTATCCACGTTTCACGGAATTCAAATTTTTGTAGAATATTTGTTAAGAAAGGTCAATGAATTTTGTCATAAGCTTTTTTCATATCAACCCCTTTTTTCCTTTTTCGGTTATGAAACGAGTGACAGATTTCAAGAGATGTTAAAATTTTATCAAATATTGAACGATGTTTAAGACAAGCACCTTGACAAGAATGAACCAATTTAGGAAGTAATCTTTGGAGCCGATTGGCCATATTTTTTAAATAATTTTATAGGTAGTAATACATGGACTATTTGGTTATTCAAAGGGTAAAGATCAAATGAGAAGTTAGTCTTAAAATGAGAAATGAGAAGTAATCCTAGCTAGGGAATTTAATGGCTAGGATTACACACTTCTAGGGTTTTGACCCAAGTAATTGACCATAGACCGGAATTGACCATTGACCGGAGTGCTTCTCTATGCTAGGTGAAAGGTGCTAGATTTTTGCCTAAATGTGCTTCTTTATTGTTGAAATGTGCTACGCTTTTTCGCCTATATGTGTTTCTCTATTACTAGTTGAATTGTGCTACGCTTTTGCCTATATGTGCTTCTCTATGGCTAGCTGAAGTGTGCTACGCTTTTGCCTATATGTGCTTCTCTATGTTAGGTGAAAGGTGCTACGCTTTTGCCTAGATGTGCTTCTCTATGGCCGAAATTGTGACACATTTTTTCGCCTATATGTGTTTCTCTATGGCTAGGTGAAAAGTGCTACGATTTTGCCTGAATGTGCTTCTCTATGGTTGAAATGTGTTACACTTTTCGCATACATATGATTCTCTATGGCTGAAATGTGCTACACTTTTCGCCTATTTGTGTTTCTCTATGGCTGAAATGTGCTACACTTCTCGCCTATATGTACTTCTCTATAGCTAACTGAAGTGTGCTACGCTTTTGCCTATATGTGCTTCTCTATGCTAGGTGAAATGTGTTACGTTTTTGCCTAGAAAGAATATAACACTTTTACTTACAAAGCATAACAATTTTTCTTACAAACCATAGCACACAAAATTGGTAGAAAAAAGCATATGACTTTTGCTTATAAATCGTAGCAAAAAATATTTGGTAGCAAAAAAAACAAAGCATTTTTCCTTACAAATAATAACACTTTTACTTACAAATAATAACACTTTTACTTACAAATCATAGCACAAAAAAATTGAAACGGAAAAAATCCGATAAAAAAAACTGACATTAAAAAAGAGAGTCAACAACCGGTTAACGGGTGGTCAACGGATGATCAACGGGTGGTCAATGGGTGGTCAATGAGCGGTCAACAGTCGGTCAACTCCAAGGAGGAAAGAGGTCCAAGGAGGGAGGAAGGAGGAAGGGGGAAGGGGGAAGGAAGCTCCTTCTTTCTTATTTTTCATCTTAAGGACATTTCTAATGTGATTTGGACCCTAAAATAATTAATATTTATTAAATTATCATATTGTAATATAAGTGTTATGAACGATTGGATAAAAGAGACCTGAGTGAAAAAAATGCTTCGAATTGACCTGATTACAAAGTCAGTTGCTATTCGTAAATAATGTTGAAAATAATCGAAGCTAACTCTTTGTTTCCATTGGTTGGTTTTTATTTAGTTATCTGACACATGGCATTCGTATGGTGGCTAGTATAAGACTTACATGAGGCGTATTGTATAAGACTTACATGAGGCGTATTGTGGTGGATAGATATTTGGGGCAGGCGAGGCGGGCAGCCATTCAATTCAGCTTTGTTTTTTTTGTGTGCTTTGAAATTTCCCACGGTTTAAAATGAAGGACAAAACTACTAGTTTGTGGGTATGGACATGGTCCCACTCTTAGAGAGTAGTATGTCGGTTGAGTTGTAATTTGAGAAGAGTAGCAACGGCTGGAGTTTAATTCACCTTAACGCCTACGCTCATGTAGAATTGCACCCAATCAACTACTTACGTAGGGCCTCTTCAGATTGGCATCAACTGGAGTTGACTGTAGCTGGAGTTGACTGTAGCTGAAGTTGAAGTGTTGTATCACATTGCTCTCCCTATTCAGCTAATAGTCTTTGTGTTAACGAGATGAAAAAGAGAAATGGAAACACAAACACCATCAAAATGTCATTCAATATTTAAATCAGTAAGATAAGGTAATCTCTACCTTAAGAAACCTTAATTGGATGTTCAGCAAGATTGTTAGCTGAGTCAGCTGAACATTCTTTTGATTGGTTGATAATGATAGTATATAGCTTCAACAAGCACTAATGTAGTTTTCTATAACACAGTTAAACAAAAGACATACTACTATACTTGTACTAAAGCACACATCTTTATCAATGCTTCATATTGAAAATTTTGCAAAGGAATAACCTTTATAAAAACAAGTTCCGCAAGCAACAAACCCAAAGAATATCCAACAACATAACAAAAACTCACATGTACTGTATTTCCAAAATGTTGCTAGTATAAACATATTACAGCCAAACAAAAAAACCGATCCTACAAGTTCTGCAAAATGCAAATCCGAAAAAAAAAACAGAGAGCAACCACATTCAACAAAGCATCATTTGCTATACCAACAATTTTGAAGGTTCGAGCACATGAATAATTCCAAACCAGAGCGCAATTCTGACAACAATAACAAACCAAACATCTCAAGCTACTCGTCGTGTAAACTTAAGACAACATTTTGAATCTTCGTATCAAATCTGCAACATTCATAGGCATTGCATCGATTTGAGTACTCTAGTACCGCTCAATGTCTCCCAGAATCGTGATATCATCGTTCTTCACAAAGTTTATGGCAACACCCTGCACCATAGCATATAAAACTCAGGTTAGAGTATTCAGTAAATCTATGGATATTTGTGTGAAAGCTAAGAGGAGAATTCACAAAAGTAGAACTTCAGGAGCAAAACAAGACACATACCTTGCGACCAAAACGTCCAGAGCGACCAATTCGATGAATGTAAAGCTGGTCACATCACTATAGAGAATAAGTCCAGGAAAGAAAGAAGATTTACCTTATCCTTCTTCTTCTTGTCACTGATTTCATCAGCTTCATCATCATTCAACAATGACTTCCCCATCTGGTCATTCAATTCCCTAATACCATCATCAAGAGCACTCCCACCATTCCCATTATCCTCCCCCTTACTAGCTCCTCCTCCTCCATCCACACGATCAACAACCACAAAAAGAACATTCAACAACGAGTCCCTGATTTCAGTAGTCGATTCAACTTGAGAAGAAGAAGACTAGTCTTGTAGAAAAGATTAGGATTCAACTCAAAGTGATCATTACAACTTCACAGACATGAATTCTCAGTGATGAAGAAGAGATAAAGATTCAACCCCAAGCCCCATTTACAGTAATTTGTAGTTTAAATTGATGATGCTACAGATAACAACTTTCTACAAAAAAATGGACACTATAGATTTTGACACTCACAAACATGAATTCTCATTGATGAAGAAGATGAAGATTAAATGTGAAGCCTCGTTTGCACCTGAGCTGTAAACTTCAAAGCCGTGAAACATCCCTTAGAAATCAACATGTTATCCTTGACATGAAAAGAGTATAAATTTAGACAAAAATCCAGACTGAATTAATGTTTGTATAACTTTGTAAAACGAATGCACAATTTATCAAACACTTTGAGATGTAGATGCTCTTTCAGACATTTTATCAAACACTTTGAATGCACCATTTATTTTCTTGTATTGTTTTCCTATCATGACTTGTGTCCAATTGATTCAATATAAAAATCAAAATCAGACAAATAGATTTATTAAACCAATTGTAAATTGAAAGAATATGCAAAATCAATCAAGAAAAAATTACAAAATCAAATTACATGAATGAGGAAGCAAACCTGAAAAAATCGATCTGGAAACAAGTGAATCCAAATACCCATCTCAGGGGTATTTCCAGAAATTATCCCATAAACTTGCAGTTGAAGTTGAAGAAATCTGATAAATTGGGGGGGTAGACATTATTAGATTTCGTCAACTACTGACATTATCGGGTTGAAGATGGCCGATTCCGTCAACTACCTCGATCAACTTCAACTCCCCCTCCGGTGAACAGCTGAACATGCCCATCGACGATCAACCAGTTGATTTGCCCCTTTTTCATCCCTATCAACCAGCTTATTTGCCCAACAACCGTCCCATTTAGAAATTAAAAATGTTACTCCACAATTACCGCACAATAAAGACCAGATGGCTTCAATGTTGAGTTTTACCAAAACTATTGGCCAATCCTTGGAAATTCAGTTATTCAAGCCATCCAAGCTTTCTTCCACTCTGGAAAAATGTTAAAAGATTGCACAATCTTTTGTTGCCTTGATACCAAAATTGATAATCCAATTTCCATTAATCATTATAGACCCATAAGCCTTTGTTCTACATTAGACAAGGCAATCACGAAATTGATGGCAAATAGACTTCAAAGGCTATTACCTAAACTTATCCATCTTTGTCAAGCAGCTTTTGTACACGATAGATCAATTTTTGATAATATCTTAATATCCCATGAAATCTTTCACTCTTTTCACCAAAAGAAAAAAGGCAAACGAGGTTGGATGACTCTTAAACTTGACGTGGAAAAGGCATATGATAAGGTTAAGTGGCCTTTCATTATTAAAATTTTAACTTTCTTTGGTTTTCATAAGAAATGGATAAATCATGTAATGACGTGTATAACTTCGGCATCCTTTTCAATTTTAGTTAACAATGAAACTTTTCCTACATTTCAGCCGAAATGTGGATTACGTCAAGGTGATCCTATAACACCTTTTATATTTATTATTGTAATGGAGTATTTAGCAAGAAAATTGCAAACAGAAGCTGAAAAAACAAATCATAAAGTAGGTATACAACTTACAAGAAATGGTACGCGCATTCCGTTTCTTTGTTTTGCGGACGACACTATTATTTTTACTAATGCAAACATGAATAATATGAATTATATTAAAAAACTACTACAAAAATTTACTGATCTTTCTGGACTTGCAATAAATTACCATAAAAGTTCTTTTCAGACAACTCCTAACATTTCTACGACACAACGACAAGCCCTAGCTTCAGTACTCAATCTCCAACAAACAACATCAATGGAAAAATACCTTGGTATACCAATAGTTAGAGGTAGAGTGCAAAACTATTGTTTTCAATATGCAGTACAAAGCATGCAAAAACAATTATCCAGATGGAAAACAAATACTATTTCACAAGCTGGCAGAGCTATTCTTATACAATTTAATATCTTATCCAAAGCAAACCATCTAATGAAGTGTTTTTCACTTCCAAAAGGTATTTTTGATCAATTTGATAAAGTAGCTAAAGACTTTTTCTGAAATAATAGCAATCCTAATTATCGTGCAATCACTTCATGGGATAATATATGTAGACCCAAAGATTGTGGGGGATTGGGTTTACACAAAGCAGTAGATTTGAATAATGCTTTATAATATAAATTATTATGGAAATTTATAAAAGAAATAAATAATATTTGGGTAAGAATTATATACCAAAATATTTACAAAATAATAATATATTTACTTTTAAAAAGAAAAATAAACAGTAGTGGCAATTTTCAAGACTATTACATCTTAGAGAACAGTTTCAAAAAGGTATAGGATGAGAATTAGGCAATGGTAATAACATTAATTTTTGGACAGATAACTGGGTACCAAATAAAAATCTTAGAGAATATTTTGATTCAACACACAATGATAGCAACACAAAAGTATCGAATTTTATTACAAACACATAAGAATGAGACCTGTCAAAACTAAACTCAGCCCTTCCAAATCAGATTGTCTCGCAAATCCTATGTATTTACATCCCTAAAATTAACATAGAAGATAAAATTGTCTTGCTCCCGAATAAGACGGGAGTGTTTACCACGGCGTCCGCCAGGAAATTTAATAATATAAATAGAAATTATAAAACATAAGACATTTACTCATGGTTATGGAATTTAAAAATACAACCTCGATATCAAAATTTCCTATGGAAAGCTATTTTAGATAATCTTCCTACTACGTAAAGACTAAATAAATATTGGCTCATTTGCAAAAATACCCTGGGAGGGGGGGGGGGGGGGGGGGGGGGTAACTAACAAAAATGCCTAAAGCATTTTGGATATTACTACAATATCCAAAATGTATTTTCTTTTCACTTTTCTTTTTGAGTTGGAAAATCAAAAAACAATTATGGGAAAAGGTAAATGAAAATGCAATAACAATATAATAATGAGGTGAAAAAAGAAGAAAAGAAGAATGGAATTCGGCAGGAAAAGAAGGAAAGAAGAAAAAGTGTCCAAATCCGTACATGTGTGAGGAATTTTTTAAACAAAAAACGACTGAATTGGGAAAGTTGTCAGGAACTTCGACGATCATCCACACAAAATTTCCGACATCCGTACAGAACACTGTTCACCCGTTCCAGAATGAATCTCAACCACATAAAAAGTCCAAGGCGCCAGTTTTTCCCGCCAAATTGATGGAAGGTCACTTAGAGCAAAATTTTGCTCGTAAATGAATGTAATTTTGCTAATCTTAACTTCATCTTCTTCATTAAGTGTGTTTCTTTCTTTCACTCCATCTTCCTCATTAAAGTTTCTTCATATCCTGTCGGCCATTTGTTTTAATCTCTTGCTTCATTCAATTTTCTTCATATCCTGCCATATAGAAGAAAGAAGGAATGGGTAAGTTTCTATATTAAATGCAAACGGTTTTTGTGTATTGGTAACAATAAATGACCATGTTTTTTCTTGTTTTGGCTTGTTTAGGTGAAACATATATCCTCTCCTTAATTTGTGGAGGCAATTGGAAGGTAGAGAATGAGCAATGGGTGTATGAAAACCCTAAGAAAACAAAGGCTTTGATGGTCAATGATGAGATCAAATATGAAGGGCTTCTGAAAATGGTGGAAGAAAATCTTGCCATAGATGTTAAGAGGTTTGCCTTAAAGCTGACCTACATGCGTCCAAAAATCCAAAATCTTCCTCCTTTCGATATTTGCGATAGTGATGATGTAGATGCTTTTTTCTTCTTGAACATGTTAACATGCAAAGATAGAATATGGTCAATTCCTTTGCATTCTGTGCTGGAGCCTATATGTATTGGTTAGATGAAAACCCTAATGTAATTCCAAAGGAAGAAGAAGAGATGATGGATGTTGAAGGTAGTGCATCTCAACCTTGCTCTCAGACTGAAAATGTTGGTGGACCCTCTTACAATGTAAGAGTCCTAAATAGAATGTCAGATCACATGCTACACAACATAGTAGATGATGAGCTGAGAGAAGAAGAAGATGTGTCAGGATCTTCTGATAAGCTCGTCAGGATATATTTGGAATGTGGAGGGCAATCAAAGAAAGCTAAGAAAGGCATTGAACCTGAGGTTGTGTCACTAATCAGTGACGATGAAGAGGAGGATTTTATTATGTCTGCAACCAAGCGACAAGGTTTGGACCTTGTCAACCTTTCTGATGTAGAATTTGATGATGATCATGTGAAGGTTAAGGACTATGAATATCTGGGAGGAGATGATGAGGAACATCAACAAGGATCTTACCACTACGATGTTCCTGCTGATATTGAAAATTTGGAGGAAGAAGAATTGTGCTCTAACTCTCAGCCATTGGCAATGAAGGTTGGAGATGTCTTTCCAACGAAGGAGGAGGTTCAACGGGCTTTGGTCTCATTTGCTGTGGAGAAATGTGTAGAAATGCGTGTGAAGAAGTCAGATAAGACCACTTATGTTGTGGAGTGCAAAAATGGAGGAGCATGTTCATTTGGCTTTCGTGCTTCAACGAGAGGTGGTGACGAGGCGAATTTGTCGTGTGCCAAGTCAAGTAATCCTAACATGCAAACTAAGTAATATAGTGCGCAAGTAAGGGTCGAATCCCAAGAGAATCAGTTTATCAAATTCTTAAGTTATCATAATGACTAACCAATAAACGTAACCAAAGGGGGGTTTTTGTGGTTTTGATACGAAGTATCGAATGTCAACTTGGTTATAACAAGATTAAGCGAAGTGTTCCACTTAGCGATTATCCACAATTAGATTAACAAGTTGATCTGAAAATCCTTTTTATCCCTATGTCAAGTTCTCAAGTGATCGTTCTAATTCCTGTTCTTGAATAGTTATTAGTCCAACTAGTCCTAATAACCCTTACTCGATTATAACCTCGAAACTATCAAAGTTCAATAACAAAGTAGCAATGCATTCAGGAATAGATAGATACATGCAATATCATGGACAACTAGTCGGATACTCGACATGTACTCAACTCTCTTCTCTAATAACAATCACAACTAGTTCATGCAAATAGATTGTGCTACACAACAAGTATGATAATTCAACTAGAAGTATCAAACTCTAGCAATATGAACAAGACACAACTAACTTAGGTGATCAATCTAAAGTAGTAAATCTAGTTCATCGACAATACAAACAAGAGAGTTGAGACAATCAAAGAGTAGACAAAAGGAAAGGATAAACTCACAACTTGTTGAATCCAAAAGCTTCAAACGCCAAGTGAAACAAAGAACCTTAGCAACTCATAAGTTTGTGAAATACTCTCCAAAACTTAAGCAAAACAAAGACTAGATGATCAAGGATGATCATCCACTACCTATATAGTAACAACTAATGTAACAGCCGAATTAAGGTACTAAAAAACGTATGGAAAGTTACAAAATTAAACACAAATTACTTCAAATGGCAAAGACATCAATTTGATTCTTCTGTCGAGGAACCGCACCCGCGGGTTGAGAGCCGCGGGCGCGGTTTTGAGTTACTTCAGATTCTCAGAATGGCAGAGGGCCGCGGGCGCGGTTTGGGACCCGCGGGCGCGGCTTGAGCTTTCTCGAAAGTCTTGGCTGAAGGTGAGGGCCGCGGGCGCGGCTTGAGACCCGCGGGCGCGGCTTGAGCTTTCTCGAAAGCCTTGGCTGAAGGTGAAACCCGCGGGTGCAGCTTGAGACCCGCGGGTGCGGCTTTGTTGTCTGAGGCAGAACCTGCTGATTTCTTCAAGTCTTCGTCTTCGTCTTCGTCTTCAGCAGCTTCTTCCTTATGCTTCAATGCTTCCAATGCTTGTATCATCTCTTGGAATCTCGTATGTAAATCTTCTCTCGAACAGCTCCATGATACAGATTACATAGAAACAAATAACATAATCCTATACAAAACTAGCTAATAATCCATAGTTGCGGTATGTAAAACACCGCTTATCAGGTGGTAAAGCTACTGGTCCGTGGTGGGTCCGAAGGCTTGAACCAAACCATACATGTGCGATGCTGTTCAGGAACAATCACAGCAGACATGCCAATTCATCCTTCATTTACAAGAGCATTCTTGATAGGTATGTATTGCTTCTGTCTTGTTCAAAGATTTAATATGGAGGGATAGAGTGTGAAATGTGTCAGGATGTTTTTGAACACATGGTAACAGGTTCAAAGGTCGCAAGGACGCACCAAGGGCAAAAGAGATACAGGCTGTCATGAAAGAGCTAGGAGTCGATACCAGTTATTCCAAAGCAAACCGAGCAAGACAAAAGGCAGAGGACATCATTCGAGGGTCTCCCGAGCAAGGTTATAGTCAACTTCACTCATGGCTTCATATGTTGAAAGAAGTCAATCTTGGATCATATACAAGCTTAATATTGGATTCTCAAAACCGGTTTAAGTACTGTTTCTGGGCATTGGGTGCTTGTATCAGGGCTGTTCCTCACTTGAGAAAGGTAACTTTTTAAACTATATCTTTTATCTGTCCAGATAAATGGTAGTGTGTGGAGGGATAAAGGATAAGTAGTGGAGGGATATGATGTCAGAAGAATAGATATAATTACATGTAGGGATATATTATAGATTATGACAGGTTATATGATGTATCAGGTGATTTGTGTTGATGGAGCACACTTGGGAGGGAGATTCAATGGCCATCTTCTTCTTGCTACTGCCCAAGATGGAAACAAACAGATCTATCCCTTGGCTTTTGCTGTAGTAGACAATGAGAATAAGGATTCTTGGTCCTTCTTCTTTGAAGAGTTGAAGACGGCTGTTGTAGCAGATAGTGTGGATGTGGTTTTTGTGTCTGATCGTCACCTTGCTATTAAAGTCGCTCTGAGAAAAATTTACCTTCTTGCACAACATGGATATTGCATTTATCATATGCTGCAAAACTTCAAGCAAAAGTGCAGTTGGGCAGGTTTGCAGGACCAGTGGTTTAAGGTTGCAAAAGCGTACACCGTAGAAGAGTATAGGACTGAGCTTCAGATCCTTCAAAACAGAACTACAGTTGTGGAAAATCTGACTCTCAAAGTGCCTCTTGAAAAGTGGTCTAGGGCATATTTCACAGCTGAGAGGTACAACATCATGACTACAAACAATGCAGAATGTATAAACAAGGTGTTTAAACAGGAGCGTACCTGGCCTATTGTAGCATTGTTTGATGTTATATTACTTACCTTTTCCACCTGGTTCTGTGAAAGGAGGGAGTCGGCTAATACATGGTGTGAGGTGACTACTAGGGCAGTGACCAAGACCATTGATAATAGGTATGCGGCATCTGTGAGCATGAGCATCAATAGGCTTAGTGATATTGAAGCAGAGGTGACTGATGGAAGGAACAAGTACGAGGTGAATCTTCGCCAACAACGGTGCCAATGCAATGTCTTTCAGAGAGATCGGATTCCTTGTAGGCATGCTTTGGCATTAGCAAAGGACAGGGGAGTTGACATTTCTACTCTTGTTAGTCACTTGTACACCAACAACACCTTGAAAGAAGTTTACAAGGAAACCATCCATTTGATCCCTCCACCCAACCAATGGGATGTTCCACAATCAGTCTCCTCTCTTCCTTGTTTGCCACCACCATGGAAAAGGGGACCTGGAAGACCAAGGTTGAATAAATATAAGTCTAGGTGGGAGAGGCCCTACAAACGAGTGTCCACGAGATGTGCAAGATGTGGTCTGCTTGGCCATACTCACAACACGTGCTACCGGGCTGCAAGGGGAGGACAGGCAAGTCGAAGACCATAGGATACAAGGGTAAGACAACAAGGTTTTAACTTTTTGGTATGTGAACAATGCTAAATTTTTGGTAAATGAACAATTGTAACATCAATCCCTCCGGAAATGATGTTATATCCTGACAGTACAACGGTTTTATCATGTAACACTTAATTTCATATGTCATATTATTTTGGGTTGGATGTTGAAATTCTGTTAGTATGAATGTTTAAATGCTTTTTTTGTTTGCTTTGTTAAGTTTTATTTTGTTTTCCCTCCGTATATTCTGTTTTATCCTGTCACACTTCAAATTTACCATCCCGCCACCTAACTCCACATAATAAATGCAGTCAAATTTGCCTTTACTCTGCACTAACGTCAGTACATGTTTTCAACCAAAAAGGAGTCAAACACATTTACGTACCCAGAACATTTACTTACCACATTTACTCAGTTTTGGTGAAATTTTTCTTATATATAAAGGCCACTCTTTCTCATTATCGAACATAACTCATTCCTTTCTTTCTCTACTACCAAGCCTTTGTTTTTCTCTTTCTCTCAACTCCTTCATGGTTGCTTATCACGTCGTAGACCCATTTCTCGACGAAAATTACCAAAGAACAAGTTTTTTCGTCATAATGAAACAGTCATACGTTCATGGGGACTGTCGTGTATGTATTCCCATTGGTCATGGAGAAAAGTTCTTGAAAGACTTCAAGAACTGTGAAATAACACTTAGAGTTGGACTTCAGACTTGGAAAGTTCTTCTCAAACACCACAACAATGTCTACCGCTTGGGCAAGGGTTGGAGAGCTTTTGTTCAAGACAATAAGCTCAAGTACAACGATGAGTGCCTCTTCGACCTACAAACTGCGGATTCCAATGGTGTCGTGTACGATATTGAAGTGTACAACTATTGATGTTGTCTCATTTCATGTTATTTCGTTCATTTCAGTTTCCTTTTCTCTGTTGTTTCCTTCTATCTTGTATTGTGTTTCCATAAAAGAATTTAATGAATTTGGTATTACTTTCCGTCCACCCTTTCTGTATTATCCTGTTATATGTTCACTTTCATCCTGACTATGATGAATGCAACCACGAACTACAACTTTTAATCCTCAGAAGTCACACTGAAGAAAGATAATTTTTCATTAAAACAGAATATTAAAGCATAGAAACTGAAAAGCAGACATAATAGTACTTAGATCACAAACTAGAACATATCCCGCCACACTTTCCCGGACATCCTGACGAGCTACATAAATTACATAACATTAGAGTATTCATCTCCATGGTGTGGTATGTCGAGACCCGGGGGTAAGAATTCACGCCTTCACCTCTTGGTGAGCTCCAAGGGGTGTTCAGCAGTGAGAATGAAGATTTTAATTAGAGCAACGAACCTTGCTAGATCAGCAAGGGCATGGGCATCACGTGAGTGCTGCAAGGCTCTTATAGTGTTCCTTCCTCCATGAGTATGAACCATCTCAAAGAAATAATGCTCATGATGCTGGTGGTTGTTGAGGTTCCAAAGCTGTCCTCTTAGCCAATTGATGTCCCTCACACTATCTGCCGCTGGAGCCCAATTTTCTCAAAGACCACATTCATAGATGTGGCTCGTCACACTGGCCATTCTTCCGCTGCTGGGTACAAGGGAGCCACCATGGTAAACTTCACTATAGACTCTTGTGAAATCCATAACGCGATCCATATTTTTGATAATTTATGGACTGAGAGCATGACAATATTCGGTAGGAAACTATGCTATTTATAGACTTCAAGTGTAACACAAAATGAAGGCGGGGTTATTTTAAAATTTGAAATTTTAAAATCAAGTTTGAAAACTTTATCGTGATAACACTCTTATTTCACCCTGACACTCTACAACTGGTACACTTTGAGTTGTCATGGCTGGTACGGATAAGACTAGAAACTTGCATTCAAACTAGAAATTTGTAGGAAGTGTAACACAATATGAAGGCGGGGTTTTTTTAAAATTTGAAACTTTTATACGATTTCGAAAACTGTTTCCTGACAATATTACTTTTTCATCCTGTCACTGTGCAACTGGTACACTTTTGCAGTTGTCACATCCTAACATTTTGAGTTGACATAGGTGGTAGGAGTAAGACTAAAAGATTGCATTCAAACCATATATTTGTATTACAAGCAAGCCATTGTTCCAGACCAACATAGGTCAACAAAACCAAACCAATATTCACACTAACCAAAACCGAATATTCAGAAACATAAAACACAACACAAACCATTATTCTTACTGTGTAACAACGTCATCAACATTATTCAACCTACTCACCCATTTGTCACCAACCAGGTTGGTAGCAATGTCTAATCTGTGCATGTCGATTGTCTTGTCCGAGATTTGGGAGAGATCATTATTTCCAAAACACAACCACTCAATGTACTTCACAGTATATGCACCACAATCACCACTGTAAACAAAAGCAAGCTTTAGTAACATATTTATAAAGTGTGGAGGGTAAATAACAGAAGGGTGGAGAGATATATTACCTTCTCTTATTCTGTGGTAAGCCTTTAATCCTTCCTTCATAAGCCAGGTCCTCCTGAAGTCTATCTGCGTACTTTGTGGACAGAGCCTCGTGATTGCTCAAAAACTTCGACAAATACTTTAGGATTGGGGCCACCTCTTTTTCTATTACCCGCTCTGGCTTCAGATTGGTGTTGTAGTCATACATATTTAGCTTCCACTTCTGGAGGTCTATTTCAATTGCCACCCAATGGTTGCCTCCAACGAAGAAGGGTGCATAAATGAAGTCCACATCTTCCCAGTTTTTTCCAAATAGGAATGAAAGACTTCCCTTCAAATACCTGACAACACGATCTGGAATTAATGCTACTTCATCTCCACGACCTTCACTCCTGTATTGGTCCTTGTAATCCTCAGACCATGGACAATCCATTATGGTAGCTTTGTGATCATCAGATGGTTTTTTCCTCAGCTCAGCCCTCACGTGGCAAAGGACCTCATCGATGTGCTGCCAATACAAGTACACAATTACACTTAAGATTGAAAAAATAAGAAATCAAATTTATATCCTGTCACACTTACCAAATTATCCCACCAGTGTCTTGGTTCAAGAATTGCCTCATGGGAGGCCTTGTCAATAACCACTCCACTCATGCCCTCAAACTCCTCAGAGTTGAAACATTAAACACAATATAGGAGTTTAATATTTCATTGTAATCAACATAAAACACAATATTGTTACACCAATTTAACTCAAGTACCTTTCGTCAATGTACCATGCTATTCCTTCTGTCATTTCTTTCACAACTGTATTCTTGGTTATCTTCTTCCAAAAAGCTTTTGTGTAGACTTCCTTCTTCTTCTCCTGAATGTCCTTGGTGGTGTCCTTCTTGGTGTTTTGCTTGGTGGTGTTTGTTGTGTAAGGAGAGATGAGAGAACTAGAAGGCCTTGTATTACGCTTGGGCATGATCCTGCAAAACCACAGTGAACTCAAAAAATATCATAACCTGTCTAGTTCAACAAACAATCCTGTCAAGTTCAAAAAACTATCCTGTTATATACAAAAAACAATCCTGTCATATACAAAAAACAATCCTGCCATTCAACATAAACTATCATGTATTATTCAAAAACCAATCCTGTCATACAACAAAAAATATTCTGTCATTTTCCTAAAACTACCTATGCTTCTGTGGAGACACCTTGTTTGGAGAACGACCACTAACATGCTTCACCCTGTTGCTAAACACCAGTTTGGGTTTGGCAAAATCATCTGCCTTGTCCTCCTCACCTTTCTCCACCTCAGCCACATCCTTTCCCTCCTGAGTGTTTTCCTCCTCGCCCTTGGCTTCCTCCTCACCTATCTCCATCTCAGACTTGGCTTCCTCCTCAGCCTTGGCCATTTCCTCGTCAGCCTTGCCCTTTTCCTCGCCAGCTTTTTTCTTTTCCTCCTCCTCAGCCTTGGCTTCCTCCTCAGCCCTTTTCTCCTCCTCAACCTTTGATTCCTTCTCAGCCTTTTCATCCTCAGCTGTAGCCTGCTGGGTGAGCTCTTCCCTTGGTGCATCTACAAGATCATTATCTTTCAATTCATCTTGCACATTAGGGTCTCTCTCATCCTTGTCAGTTGCCTTCTCACCTAGCTCAACAACAATATTCATGACCACATCACCTTCTCTTCTACCAACACCAACCAACAGAAAATCTTCGAGACCCTGCAAATAATCCTGTCATATATCGATATATATCCTGTCATATTCAACAAACAGATCCTAGACACCAATATCCTAATCATACCTCATTGTCACTGGAATCTTTGGAGCTTACCAACTCCTCATTCACATTCACACAAGGAGAAGCAACATTATCCACTGGCTCCTCAACCCTTTTCTCAGCATTCCCAACAACTTCCTCAGCCCTTTCCTCAACATTGTCAACAACATCCTCAACATTCCCAACAACTTCCTCAGCATTACCCTGTGAAAACATTTGGTCCTCCAACTCCTCGGCATTACCAAAATCAAATATTGTTTCATGGTAAATAATAAGTCCTCTTTCCTGCAATAACAAGTTCTTAAATCCTAGATTTCAATCTTTAGAAAATATCCTGACATACAACATAACCTATCCTGTCATATTTCACATTCTATCCTAGTATGATTTAACATTATCCTGTCATAACCTAAAATTATCCTGAATTATTCAAAAATTATCCAAGCATAGTGTACATACCTCATTCTCAACTGTCACAACATTTTCCTCAGCTTTCTCACACCCATCATCTCCATCTCCATCATCACCATTCCCTCCATTGTCATCCCCATCATTGTCACTCTCTTCTTCCTCCTCAGATTCTTCACTTTCTCCATCATTTTCCACTTCTGTATCCACTTTTTCTTCCTCGCTCTCCTCCTCAGTACCACTCTCATCACTTTCAGACGACTCTTGATACTCTTCACTCACTTCTTCACTCTCTTCACTAGAACTTTCAACTTCAACCTTCTTCTTACCCTTCCCGGCTGGTTTCTTGACACTCTTCCTTGCCACACTCTTCCTTGGCACACTCTTCCTTGCCAATCTCTTCCTAGGGACCTCCTCCTCCTCAGACTCTTCCTCCTCCTCCTCCTCCTCCTCCTCAGAAACAACATCTTTCTTCACTCTCTTCCTTCCCATCCTTTTCTTGGTGATCTCCTCCTCCTCTGCAACAAAGTTCCTTCTCTCCAGCCTGTCAAACCTCTGACAAACAACAGCCTCCAACTTGTCAAACTTCATGAACAAAGCCTTCAGGACATCTCTGCTAAGACCTTGATCCCCAGTGGATTGTCCTTGAGTTTGTCCTTGGTCTTTGAAGAGGTCCTCTACTTGTGTAGGCTCACTGTCCTTGGTCTTTGACATAAACTCATATGTGATCTGGTCAAAGAAGGGGTCCTCTACTACATCTGAGAATGTGCAACCATTAAGCAACTCCTTCTCAGATTCATCTGCAACAAGTAGAGGCAAGACTTCAAGACCTTCTTCTTCAAAAGTCAGCCTTAGGAATCCATGCTCAGGGCAATGGGTTACAGACCAACGCACTCCTCTAGGGATTTGGGTTTCACTAATCTTGGAGGCAAACTTGACTCCAACAGACTGTACACACTCCCAAATCCACACCTACACAAACAAACAAACAAAACCATTAAATATATATCTTGTCACACTTAAATATATATCCTGTCATAAATGTACTACTATACCTGAAACACCACTGACATCCCTTGAAGGTTGTATGGTATCCTACCACAATCTGAGACTTTGATAGACTTCTCCATGGATATCATTCTTCTTGCCATTGATCTGGTCAGTGCCTTGTGCAGCTCCATGTAGGCAACTCTTCCCCATGGATACCTCCAGAACTTGTCAATTGTTTCCACTAACCTCACATGTTCAGCTTTTACAAGTCTCTTCTTACCACCTCCAAGAATTATCCCTTCCACAATCAGCAAGACTGCTAACTTGAACTTGTGGTTGTCCAAGGCTTTGTGCTTCATGAACCTTTTATAAAGGTCTTGCACTGAAGTTTTTGAACCATCAGGACCACCAAAAAAACTGTCCATCACTTGGTTGTCTTGCTTCCTAGATGATTTTATCTCCTTGGGAAGAGGGCCACAATTCAAGCCAGTTATCAAAGCAAATTCTTGCAGTGAAAATTTCAATGGCTGACCAGCAATCTCATACCATGTCTCCCACTTCTTTTCACTCTTCAACTGCTTGAAGAAAACTGAATGGACGGTTTGAGAAGAGAAGGTCACTTGATTGACCATCTTGACAACATCCCCAAAGGGGCTGCCATAGATCCTTCTCCAGTCTTGGCAAGTCAGCTTAGACTCAATATCTTTCAAATATTTCCTCCTGCATTTGATATTTACATGTCCATGCAATGCATCTCCCTTGTAGTAGGAATACATCACCTACAGAAACATAAGATGACAGGAAAATATTAGTAATAAGTCAGGATCCCAGGAAAAAACTGTCAGGACATAGTCAAGAGTTTGTCAGGATAACACATAAGCTACACAACCAAAGTTCAAGTGTGGTGAAACAGATAAGAATATGTCAGGACACAGTGAAGAGTCTATCAGGATAAAACTAAACAATCTAGAACAAGTGAGGAGAAGAGGATGTACATGCATTTCCTTAAAAACTGTCAATATTCAGAAACTGAAATCCAAATACTTCCACTACAGAAACTGGTTCACAATGCCCATGACATGAATTATTTTAAGATGTGTCAAGATTCATAATACACATGAAGAAATGAAATTCCTTATAAACTATCCAAATACATCCAATGTACATTCATTTCCTTAAAAACTGTCAATATTCAGAAACTGAAATCCAAATACTTCCACTACATAAACTGGTTCACAATGCATATGACAGGAATTATTTTAAGAGGTGTCAAGATTCATAATACACATGAAGAAATGAATCTACATAAACCGGTTCCACTCCTGAATGCACATAAGCTACACAAAAACAAATTGCAAATGTCTGGACACAGACAACAGGATGTCAGGACAAAGATAACTGTATACCCGGACACAGTAAGGAGTATGACAGGATCACCCTAAACAATAATCAAAGTATTCACAACTTTGTTCTCAACTCCAATTACAAGTGAAAATTCCTCTGGGAGAATGTCAAATTTACATGCATTTGCTTCAGTCAACCCTAAATTCACCAATTTCACTCATACACTCGAATTGAAAATCAAAATATCACAAATTTCACTTACATTCTCCTTAAAAGGCAGAGGCTCCATGGTTCTCCATTTGTCCAAGAGATTCAATACCTCCTTCTTCTTCTGGGAGACTGGTCTCTCCACTTCCGACGCCGACTTCGCCGAGGACCCCTTCTTAGATTTGGGGGTTTTCTCGGTTTGCCTCTTCTTTCTCCCTTTAGAGTCTCCCTTTGAGTCTCTCTTTCTTTTCTGGGGTGCGGAAGCTCTGGTAACGGGGGCCATAACTGCAGCGGTTGCGAGGGAGAAAGAGGGAGAAAAAGGGAGAAAGACGGAAGCGAGGCTAGCGAGGCCGCGAGAGAGGTTGCGAGCGTCGATTTCGTCTGAGAAATGGTGAGGCTGAAGGTTGAACGAGAGGGAGAGAGTGAAAATGGTGAAATTTTGAAAATTTGGTGAAAGGAGGAAGAAGACTGTGAAAACGAGAGAGAGAAGTTGAAAAGAAAATGGGGGAAATGGTTGAGATGATTAATGAAAGTTAATTATGCTTAAGAAAGCAGTTAACGTTTTTTAATTTCAAAACCGTCATTATCCTTTTCCCTTTTCTTTTCTTAATTTTCCTTTTTTTATTAGTTTATTTTTCCTTTTCTTGTTTTTAAAGTGTTTATTATATAATTTAATTTCCTTTTATTTTTTATTTATTAATTTCATTATCCTTTTTCTTAATTTCAGATAATATTAAAATAATCATTTCAGTTAAAAAAATAAAGATTAATGAAATTATAATAAATCTTTTCTTTTTAATAGGAAAAATATTTTTTTAGACTATTATAACCCTCATATGGATATTACAGTAATATGCATATGAAATTGGGCATATGTGTAATATTGGTACAAAAACTTGGGCATTTGCGACATTATTCTCATAAATATTATAATAGAGTTTCATCCCAATACTCCTTGTGTAATAATCCCTCATAATCAAGAGAACATATATTCTTTGAATGTCATCATACTATTATTCAACTACAAAAGTATGAACAATTCTGAAACTATAAGTTTCAAATTCAAAATAATCTACCTTTCAAAGACAATTTTGTACAAATAATTAATAACCTTAAAAAGGATAAAAATAAAATTGAAGCTTTAATATTCCTTTGGTACTCTCTTTGGATTAATATCCAATAGAAATGCAGTAGTATTTCGTAAATCTACAAATACAGCAAAGGACCTAGCTAGACTTGCCTTTGAACAATTTAAATTTTGGGAAGCTTCTAATAATTGTATTAAAGGTCCTAAATTGAAAAATTGAAAAAACAGAAATAAAAGTTTTGAATATAAGATGGAATAAACCACCAATTAACTGGATCAAATTCAATTTTGATGGGTCCTTTCAATCGACTGATAACTCCTATATCAGATGTATTACGAGAAATGATAAGGGTACAATTATTGATTTATATAATAAAAAGGTGGTATCGCCCTCACCTTTATTTACTGAAGCTTTAGGCGCTCTATATGCAGTTCAATAGCATTAAAGATGGAATGTAAAAATATAATTTTAGAAGGAGGCAATATTACGGTGATAAATTCAACAAAATGACATTTGGAAAATACCTTGGGAAATCCGAAATATAATTCTGAATATTAATCATATATTGAAGTCGTTTGGTAATGTTCAATTATTTCATTACTTCAGAAAACCAAACAAAGCAACTGACTTTCTATCTAAAGCAGATATCACCATACATTTCTTGAAAATTGTCCTTCCTTGCAATCAAGATGGATTATTATCTGATTTATATATTAGAACAATGACACCTATATTCCTACAGTCGGGCCTGTTCTATTCGTATTCCGAATTTTTCAGGATCATCCGTGAGGATGGTCAGGAGTTGTAACCTGTTCAAAGATGAGACTCCAGTTCTAGCCTTTATAAAAAAAAACCAGCTTATTTTCCCGAAAGTGACGAGTCGAACGGACCCATGATCAATCAGAAGCCGTTCACATCTATCTCATATATTAACGCTGAGCCTTTTAGAGCTCTCAGAGTGATTTTAGGCTTAGTTTGTTACACAATTAATATTTTTAATTTTTAATTTTAATTATTAATAGATTGGATAGTTATATTAACAAATAAATCTTAAAAAAATTATATTTCTTTCAACAATATATATTTTTATTAAGAATAAATATTATGTTGAAGGTTAATATATATTCTTACTATAAAATTAGGATTATTTTCGATAATAAAAATTAAGTAAAACTACGTACATAACTTTCATGAAATAAAATATATTTTTATAAATAGTCTTTACAAGAAAAAAGTAAATCTTAATTTTTTGACGAGCTCGATTAAAAGGATATACAATTTTCATACGAATAATATGGAATTTCCCGTGCATGGCACGGGTCACCACACTAGTCATTAATTTAATTGTATGTATTCAATCAATTGCACAAATATATGTAAAGTCATTACCATTATAAAACACCAATTTACAAACCTATGTTTTTATCACTTATTTTAGCTACATCATACAATGTTCAATTCAATTAATTCAATCTATTTCGTTTTTTTTGTTAAACTTGACAAGACCCCAATTACACCATCGACATTGATTGCTTACCTTTTTTCCACCCAATTTGTCCATATCTTATCTTATCTTATCTAAATCTAAATCTAATATAAAATTGGCATGGTACAAAAAAGTTGAATGCTCCTTATTAACCACATTAATTGAAAACTTTAAGTATTTCTCCTATCTTAATTCATCTTTCTCCTCTCCTCATTTAAATGCAACTCTCTCTTTTTAATGGTGATTTATCTATAAAAAAAATATAATTGACAATTTTAAGGGTAATAGAAAATAGATTACCTCTTTTGTTCAAATATCTTTGATACAATTCAAAGATATTATACATATAATAAACTCCATTCATATATTAAACTAACCATAAAATTAGCACATTTTAAGAATTGAATATATAATATCGTATCTTATAGTGTCAAAGTGTCGCTCGTAGCGCGGCGTTTAAATTCTAGTATATTTATAAAAGCTAGTCGATGATTGAATGAAATGGATGTGATTGATATCTATTTAATTCTAAATCCATTTAATTTTCTATAAATTAATTATCATTAATTCTAAATTCATTTAAGTTCTTTTTGTTTCTATTAATTAATGATCTCTGAAATCTAATTAATTCTAAATTCATTTAAGTTATTTTTTATTTCTGTTAATTAATGATCTCTGAAATCTAATTAATTCTAAATCCATTTAAGTTTTTTTTATTTTTCTTAATTAATTATCTTATTCTAATATAATATATCTTAGAATTATAGTAAAACAATAAATTATAGTATTAGCTCCTTTAGAAGGCCTCTGTGTTATGTTAGAAACTTGATTAAGTCATAAATTAAATTAAGCGTGTAATATTAGAAAAATATGTTGTCAAATAAAATAAAGTATTGAGTAAGCTTTTCTCATGATAGCATTAATCCGTTATTATGTTTTGAAACTACATCAAACATAAATATAAGGAAATCAACAAAAATATTGACAAATAATGCGTAACTATATTAAATCACATGCGAAAATACATAATGTCCTCGCGTAGAGTGTGAGTCCCGTATCTAGTCTGAATATATATACAGGTTATCATATAGAAAATAAGTGAGTTAATAAGGTGACAATTCAATGTATATTGCCATAATTCTACAATCTTGACAATCTAATTAACTCACCTATTAACGACTTAATATTGGATGTTATTCTTCCACAATTTGATTTTTCACAAGGCTATATAGTCTTCGACTATTAAACATCGGACAAACTTTTAACGAAATCCAAGAGATTAAAACGTCAGGGCCGACTATCTCTTCAATGACCCAAGATCTCATACTATTTTATTTTATTTATAATAAATATAGGCTTGGTCTATATGCACACGTTTTTTGGGCTAAATGCACACTAATCTGTGCGGTAAGAGTTGCAGTACACTTCTGTGCGTTAAGGATTACCGCACCAAAGGACTCCGGGGCATTGTTGGAATGTTTTCTGAAACATATATGAATCTGGCGCGGTAAGAATTACCGCACAGATCTGTGCGTTAACAATTAACGCACCACGTTAATACGAGATTAACAAAAAAAAATCAGATTTTGATTAACTTAAACACCTGTGCGGTAACTCTTACCGCACAAGATATATAAAATTTAAAAAAAAAATTAAAACCAGGAATTAAATAATGAATAAAACTGGTGCGGTAATTGTTACCGCACCGGTTTATTTTTAATAATTATTTGAAAATAATTAAATTAAATTTTTAAGAAATTAATAAATATAATGTGTGCGGTAACTCTTACCGCACATGATTTTTTTGAAAAAATGCCCGTTGGAATTTTATGCCCGTTGGTGCGTTAACTATTACTGCACCAACGGGCATAAAATTCCAACGGGCATTTTTTTGGTTGTATATAGAGGTTGAGCTCTCTTGTTGAAGTTTTGCAATGCACACCACAATGTCTTATAATTCTGAGAGTAGTGAGGATGATGGTAACGACAATTGGATATCAGGGGTCGTGGAAGAAGAATACGAAGTCGATGAAGAAGAGGAAGTGGACGAAGAAGACGAAGAAGTCGATGAGGAAGTGGATGAAGAAGAAGTCGAAGGAGAGGAAGAAGGCGAAGCAAATGTATCAATTGCATTAGACGATTGGACTCCGTTACCGATTTTGGTTAGTATATTATGAATTTAAATTTTGTATTTAATTGCATGAGATTTAGGTTAATTAGTTAAAATTGCGTATCTAAGTAATGTAGTTTAATCAATATAGGAAGAAGACTTTAGACCACATTTTAGTACTGCGCAAATGTGGGATAGTAAGGAAGAGACGATGGAATGGACAAAACAGAGAGCAAGGGATTTAATGATAGTTTTGGTACATCGTACATCTAGCAAATATTGCGTTGATTTTGTATGCGATAGGTTTGGAAAACCTAGATCGGGTAGGCCGAAAGTGAATTTAAAAAATCCAGAATTGTCGGTTCCGAGGCTTCGTGACCGAAAATCGAAGAAATGTGGTTGTACATTTGAGTTATATGGGGTTCGTATCAAAGAAGGGCCTTATAGTTATAAATGGATCGTGAATGTTATAGAAGGTCGTCACAACCACACCCTTCCTACTAGTTTTCATGGGAATTCATTCGTGGGTAGAATGAGCAAAGAGGAGGAGAAAATAGCAAGGGAAGCGGGGGATGATCGCAAGACGCCAAAAAACATACTTATTCAACTTAGGAAAAGAGACCCGCAAAATGTGACATCCATGAAGCAGATTGCCAATTTTTTGCAGAAGATCAATTTTGAAGATCGTGGTGAATTGTCAGTTACTCAGTGGTCTCTAAATTTTCAGAAAGAGAACAAGTATTTTTGTCAACCTTTGAGGAACACGAGGACGAATGAGGTTGAAGTCCTTTTTTTCGCTCACCCGGAGTCGATTCGTTTGTTCAGGAAGTTTCCTCACGTGATTATCATGGACGCCACATACAAGACAAATAGGTATGATATGACTTTAGTGGAGATGGTTGGTTTCACTTGCACGCACAAGACGTTCAACATCGCATATGCATTCATGGCTCAGGAGACAGTAATGCATTACAAGTTTGTGATGATGTGCGTTCATGAGTTGTGTTGAAATTTGGGAGTGATGCCGAAGGCTATAATGACCGACTGTGAGAAGGCTTTGTTGAGAGCAATCAAACTTGTGTTCAAAGACACTGATGTGAAGCAACTATTGTGTTGGGTGCACATTAAGCACAACATCCAGTCACACGCAGAAAAAGTGATTAAAAATACTAAAAGGGCGGAGAACTTTGTTACGAAATGTTGAGGGATATTTTTCTCGAGCACTGAAGAAATCTACGAAGAGAGGTTGAGAAAGCTGAGAGATTCATGGAAGAAGGGCATTGTTGGTTACGTTGAAAAGTACTAGTTTACTCCGTACAAGAAGTTCATAGTTAGAGCGTGGACGAACTACACTCTTCACTTTCACACAAGGACTACAAACAAGTATCTTTGTTTGTTTAGTTGTTAATTTGGACCACCATATTATTTATGCTAATGATTAGAAATTGTGTTTATTTAGGGTCGAGGGGATGCATAAGGTGTTGAAAGAAATTGTGGGTTCTAGTAGAGGAAGCTTCAACAGAGTGATCGTGAGGATCCACCATGCGGTCATAGTTCAGATGGCCTGATTAGGGAGACGATGAACCAAGCACTTACCACTCGGCAAATGGTCTTTGATGACCCAACCTTTCCTCCTGACATTCGAATGTTGTTTTCAAGGCTATTTTACCGAGTGTCGGATAGGTGTTTTATGTTGTTGTTGTTGGAAATGTACCAGCAAACATTGAAGGAGGAGTATTCAAATGTTTGTGATGATCATTGGGTTCGAGATTGTCTTGGGATGCCATGCGTACACGATCTTGCTAGGGCAATCATTTCAAAGACACCTCTTGTTCCGGATGATTTTCATGACTTCTTGAAGGAGCTGAGATGGGAAGATGATGCAATAAATTCGTCCTTACCCGACGACAATCGTTCAATGTCTATTCCGGAGATCAGAATGCGTGAAATGTGGGCGAAATGGGAAAGTGGAGATTTGAGGGATGGAACTCTATTCAGATTAAGTGAGTTGTACATTGACTTGGAGCATCCGGAACAAAGTTCTTTGGCAGAGCCAACAAACTTGTTTAGGAAAGCAAAAGGAAGGCCGCCGGGATCAAAGAACAAGGAGAAGCAGCGAAATGGGAATTCTCCTCCGAGAGAAAAGAGGGAAAAGAGTTACCACGAGTACGTTAGAGAAGACTTAACAAATACTGAGAATGCGCAAAAAGTCGCAAAGGAGAAGGCAAATAGGCAAAGTAAACGACCAACTTGTCCTAAAAAGCAAGCAAGTCAAGTGTCGTTCGACTTCGGATCACAATCCCAACCTGAACCATTGTTTTCCGAGACCATCGATTTAGAAGACGAATACATGAATGCCGTGCCCCTAAGAGCTTGCTATCCAGATCGAAACGAAACAGAGGAAGGAGAAGATGAAGAAGAGATTGAAGAAGCCATAAGTTATATGGGGGTGAATTTGGGGGTGAAAAATATTGACTACTTTTGGCTTTCCTACATGACTTCTGTGAAAGATGTGCGTTCAGACGGACATTGTGGGTATCGGTCAATGGCTCTACTTACAGGTATGCAACAGAGTCAATATCGTATGATCCGTGCTGCGTTGGCAGCGTAGCTTCCTGGAAACAAAGAGACATGGGAGCCCATACGACGTGGACTACGGGTAGGAACATGGGATGATCTTATTGCTCAAGTTAACTACATGAGAAGTCCTTGTGAGAGACCATTTTGGATGGACATGCCATTTATGGGTTTGGTGTTTGCCACAATGTATAATGTTGGTTTAGTCCAACTATCCTGGGATGCGTCGTGTTTATGCTTGCCAATAAGGCAGTCTACAGTGAGCCCTGGTCCTCCACAAAAGATTTTTGGGATAGCTCTTGTCGGATGCAGTAATCACTAGATACCGGTAAGAATCTGTGGTAATCTAAACAAACGTCATGAAACGTTGAAATCATTTATACTTATTGATTAATTTTCTTTGAATATCTAGGTTTGGCTCCGTGACGGGGCACCATTGCCACGTTGTTCCGGTTCGTGGAGAAGATTTGCAGATGACAACATCAAGTGGTGGGAAGGGATATATGCTGGCCAAGTGGACTTGTTTCGACAAGCTTTACTGCCGGAAAGCGTATGGACTACATGACTTGATTTGTAATAGTTTAGTAGCCTTGATCTTTAGACTTCGATTGGAATTGTTTGCTTTAAAAGAGTTTTCAGTAGAGTTAGATGAGGTAGGTGAAACAGTGAAGTGAAATCAGTGAATCCATAAACTACAACACACTCAGCATAAATTAAAAAGACAAAAGACTCATTAAGGAAAGACAACAGACTCATTCTTGAAATTTAAACTAAACACAGACTTAACAGAGATTCACTGATTTGATACCAAGATCCCTAATCGGAGTCACTGTCATAAAAACTAGGAACAGGGTCATTGGGAAACGTCTGTTGTATCCAGTGTTTGGCTACTTCAATACTCTTAGCCTGGTGAAAATATACGAGCTTCAACTGCTGGTCAGCTATTTCCTTCAACAGTTTTGCAATGACTCGGAGATGATGACTGTCGTATTCTGGCTCAAGATACACGATCATGTAGTTACACTGACATGTGGTATACCTTCGTCCATACGTATGGGGATTGTTCTTGTCATTAGAAGTGAACACCTTGATTGTTCTTGAGCACCTTCTACCCGGGCACTGGATCTCACTGCCTTCTGCTGGAACTGGGGAGGATGAAGATGATGCCATGGTTGTTTGAATCTGTAATACAAAGTAAGAAAACATGTTAGAAACAATGAAGATATCTAACGAAATCAGTAAAAAATGAGACTTTTAATTGAAATACACAGTAAGAACTTGAAACCTAATTATTTTACGGCGCAGTGAGAATGAGATAATAGGGTTCACTGAGGCAGTGAATTTATAGCCGAGGTTTTACTAGGGTAACTTAGATTTGGGCCGATGTAGACAAAAGGTCCACAACAACAAAGGCCCAATAACGTAATTCGGTCATCCAAAAGTGACTTACAGCTGTGTAGTAGCTGTAACACACTCAAGCAAAATATGGTGGTGCGTTAGCAATAAACGCACAACTGATAACACAACTTCGTCAAGATCCAACAGAAAAAGCCCAGCCCAACAAAGACCACCAACCCAAAATTCAAGCCCAGCCCAGATTCTGGTGCGTTAACAATTAACGCACGGAATCTGTGCGTTAATTGTTAACTCACTAACCCTTTTACCGAGAATCAAATGTTTCTGGTGTTTGTAGGGTTTAGGGTATTAGGGTTGGTGCGGTAACTGTTGTAGTACCAACCCTAATTACATAAAAATTCATTTTTTATGTTGTTTTCTTATACTATTTGATATTATTAAAAGTTTTATGACCCAAAGTAATGTTATACTACTGAAATATGTCGTTATTGAGAGTTTTGTGAATAATTTTATCAAGTTTTACTAATGTAATATGAGATTACGAAGAGTTATATGATAAAAAATCATATTATACTAATGAAATACGAGGTAAGTTGAGTTAAACGATAACAATTAAGTGTTAAACTAATGTTATATGATGAAATAAACACATTATATGAAGTTCATTTTAGTAACGAAGTGGTATCACATACATATGAGTATAACTATACAACTTATATACTTGAGAGTAGTAGCATATAGGTGAAAGTCTTCGTTTACATACTTCTAAGTGTTAAAGTTGTTAATTTCTTATAAAAACGATAGCGTTTGATTGGTAATGCTCAAATATTAATGTTACATTTCTTGACTTTTACGTTTTAAGTGCTTATTAAGCCGTTTTATGTCATTTTTTGTCGTTTTTTGTGTTTGGGCCTCATTCAAAATTCATTAGGCCTTATTAGGCCCGTTGACGTTTTCGATAATAATTTTTCGATTCCGAAAAATGAAAAAAACTATTCGCCCTATTTGCTATCATGTTACAATTTCAAAATTTCGATTTTCATCGTTTCAAGGCGTTAAAACGATATGGACCCAAACTATCCACATATGACATCCATTATCAATTTCCCACTATCCATTATCCATTATCCACTATCCATTATCCATTATCCATTATCCATTATCCATTTTCCATATTTCGATTTGTCTTGTTTTATATCGTTTTGAGTCGGGTTTTTTCGTTTCTTAGTTGTTTCAAGACGTTTTGAACCATTTTTATCAATATTTGACGTACTTGGTCGTTTTTCGCCTTTTTCAAAAAACTCAAGTTTTGCTAAGATTTGCTCAATTTGGCCATATTATGCCATCGTTTTGGCCACATTTTTACACTTTTTTACAACTTGTTCGGAATTCCTTCAAATTTCGATTTGGCTTGTTTTATATCGTTTTGAGTCGATTTTTTTCGTTTCTTAGTCGTTTCGAGACGTTTTGAACCATTTTTATCAATATTTGACGTACTTGGTCGTTTTTTGCCTTTTTCAAAAAACTCAAGTTTTTCTATCAATATTTGACATCACTCCAAGTCACGACCCTCATTCCCACTACCTTGCCCACTACCTTGGCCTTCCTCGTGGATTGAATGCCGAAAAAGCTGAGATTGACGAACCGGAGCTGAAGCCATCGGTGGAGCCCCGTCAGTCAAAACTCCAAGGAGACGCCTCATGAACTCATCGATATCTGCATGCCTCCTCTCTGGTGGTGTCTCCAAGAAAGCTCGAATCTCACAAGTCACGAGCTGGGTCCGCTATATTAACAACATATCAAAACATTACAATCAAATATACTAATTGAATGAATATGACTAATAAAATTTATAATCGTACCGCAAAACTGTCAACCGAAGGTGGAATACGCAGCGGACCAACTGGACGATCGAGTCTACGTGATCTGGGATCCACCAGAGGATGAGAAACTCGATCATACCAATCGAGATAATCATTTGTGACTTCCCAATAGTACATCGCTCGTGGCTCCCGAATCTGTAACAAAGGCCTGGGGTCCTGATCCCACACACCAAGCAGATCCTTCTCAAAGTGAACTGAATAATGCGTCAGCCTGTTGTTACATGTCACCTAGATGGGCTCTGGGGGAGGATCTGGGATACCCTGCACATGTCCAAACTGTCACAGCAGGCGACCTAGCTGATAGAGCTCCTTGATGTCCAGACAACGGAGAATGCCCTCAAACAAAGACGGGGCGTACTGCGGAAGTCTGAAATCCACATTTGAAAAGGGAAACTAGTTAACCTGCAACAAAACATTACAAAACAGTTAGTATAGTTTACATTCACACAATATAACGAAAGCATACATTCTTAAAATCTGACCTCCTCATAACAAACACGGTCAGGCATGCCACGAATGGCAACCAAACGATCTGTGTTCTTCCCCTGTGGCACCTCTCTGCCCTCCCTCATAGCAGCTGCGGCGTGGTCCATAGAAAGTGGATTTGTCCCAAAATGTCCACGAAAATGTGGAAAATATGCCCAGATCCACGACTGCAAAAAAAGGATTATTAGAACTCGACTTCCTAAACATAGCCAATCGTATAGTTGTTTGCGTACTAACCCGCAAAAGAATGCCAGAACTCCCCATCCCCATAGCCAATCGCCTCGACGCCTGTCCAAGGTTGCGATACAGATGAGCTAACACTCCAGCTCCCCAAGCATATCGGCCAGTGCTGTCGTGGTCGGCCAAAAGAACTAACCACCAGTGCTTGACTGTTGTAGTCGACTTGTCCACTAGAACTGTAGTGCTGAGAAGCAACAATAAGTACATAGACGCAATGAGGCTCTCATCTCTCTGTCCATCCTCCATCCGCATCATATCCTTCAATCTCTGTTGAAGATAACCCAAAGGAATGCCTCCATCCCTATACCAAGTCTTCACCAGTGCCTCCTCTACGTGAAGCATCTCAGCAACAAAAGTGAAGATCTCCTCCTTAATCAAAACTGAGCTACAACTCCTGCCATGTATAGGCAGCGACAGGATCTCAACCACATCGTGAAGTGTAGGACCAATCTCTCCAAATGGCAAATGAAATGTGTTGGTTTCTGGGTGCCATCTCTCGATGAAAGCAGAAACCAACACATGATCGACAGGACCGGACCCGATATAGCGTAGATCAGTCAATCCAGATCGCTCTGCAAGCTGAAACCACGAATCTGGACCAGGTCTCCTAAACTCCTCTAGTGGAGTGCAGTAGGCGGTGTGGAAGTGAACCTTGACGACCTTCCGTGTCTGAAAAAAAAGTAAAAAAATAACACAGTTACTTCTACAGAATGCCAAAATATTTCACATATGAACATTATAGTTCAAATACATACCAAATCAAGAGGAGCCTCGCCCTCTGGAAGATCAGCATGATCTGCAGCACGTCCACGTCCACGTCCACGTCCTCGTCCTCCGCGTGGAGCGCGTCCACCTCGTGCTGGAGGATCAGCAGCGTCTGCATCAACAACATCATCATCAGCCTGAGCTCCTCGGCCTCCTCGCTGTCTCTGTATAAATGGAGGAAGAGGACGGGGGCCAGCTGGAATCACAGGTGCGGGAGGATCAACAACTGTAAGCTCATAAATAGCCCTGGCGATGTGCGTCTCATAACTCTTCAGCAACTCATTTGTAAAAGGACCTCCGGGCATCCAAGGTACAGCAGGAGGTGGTACATGATCTGCATCGGGAGGTGATACATGAGGTGCAGCAGCCGGATGCGGTACATCATCAGTCGGGGGAGGTGGTACATCTGGCGTAGGAGACGAAGGACCTAAATCTGTAGGAGCTGACGATGAAGGCCCCATACTAGCATGATCCTCTGAAATAATAGGAGGGTCGTCTCTCCTAAGGGTAACGTTATTTTCATAGCGTTACAAAAATAACGTCAAATTCAAAAACGTCTTTTCCATGACGTCGTAACGTTACAAACAGTTGTTGTAACGTCAATCCTAATCAAAATCATCTCTAATTTCTAAACATTTTGTTCATAACGTTACGAAATTAACGTTATAATTCGCCTAATTTCAATACTTTATATACTAATAAGAGAAGAACAATGTCATATTTCATAAAATAATTAAGTCATTAATTTTACAATATAGAATGTCATATTTCATAACATTATGAAATTATTATATTTCATAACATTATAAAATTTCATTAATTTCATATGTGAAATATTTTGTAATGTTACCAAATAATATAATTTTATAACGTTACGCAATAAATTACTTAATTTCATAACGTTACCATATAAATTAATTTCATAATGTTATAATATAAATTAAATAAATTCATAACGTTACAAAATTTATTTAAAAATTTCATAACGTTATCAAATATTATTAAATTCATAACGTTATGAAATTAAATAACTAATTTCATAACGTTATAAATTTAAAAAATTAAATAAATTAAATAAATTGATAACATTACGAAATTTATTTAAAAATTTCATAACGTTATCAAATATTATTAAATTCATAAAGTTATGAAATTGAATAACTAATTTCATAACGTTACGAAATAAAATAATTAAACTATTTAAAAACATTAAAAAAGTTATAGAATATTTAATAAAAATACATACTTGATGTAGATCTACGGGAGTCTCAAAAGCTTCCGGTTGCGCCTCGGTTTGTGGATTCAACCTTCTATTTGCTCGAGTAGCGTACCCGGGACCGACGTTTTGGACGGGTCGCTTTCGGTTTCTTCGCCTCGGGGCGGGTTGGGGTGCGGGTATCGGGGCGGGTGGGGCTGCTGGTATCGGGTCGGGCTACGGGTATCGGGTCGGGCCGAGCTATGGGTATGGGATCGGGCCGGCCTCGGGATTTTGGCCGGTTCCGGGCACCACCACTGTAAATCAGTGGCACCTCGGCTTCTTCCTCGTCTTCATCCTCCACAGCCAGCCACGGAGTCGCCGCAGGAACGACCGTCGTCGCCGCAAGAAGAGCTGTCGTCGGCGGGATGCTTGGACCCTCGTCTCTGGCCGGATTTTTGGGCCCAGAAGATGCGGCTTGGTCGGGGGAGCTCGAATCCATCATCAATTTGTGGATTTGGTGGCTTAATCGACGGGAAAATGGGAATTATTGGCCGGCGATTTTAAGGTGACGGCGGCGGGTTTCGGAAGAAGGACGGAGGAAGAAAGGTCGGGGAGGGAAAAGTTGGGTTTACAAATAACCTAAATTGGTGCGGTAAGTGTTACCGCACCGATTTATTATTTTTTAAATAGTTAAACATGGTGCGGTAACGTTTACCGCACCAGATTTTATATTTTTTGGCCAAAATTAAACTTGTGCGGTAATTGTTACCGCACAGGATATTAGTATTTTAATACTTTTTTAAAAAAAATTTATTAATTAAAAAAATAACAAATCCTGTGCGGTAATAGTTACCGCACAGGTGTTTAAGTAAATCAAAATCTAATTTTTTTTTGTTAATCTCGTATTAACGTGGTGCGTTAAGTGTTAACGCATAGATCTGTGAGGTAATGCTTACCGCACCAGATTCATATACGTTTCAGAAAACATTCCAACAATGCCCCGGAGCCCTTTGGTGCGGTAATCCTTAACGCACAGAAGTGTACTGCAACTCTTACTGCACAGATTAGTGTGCATTTAGCCCAAAAAACGTGTGCATATAGACGGAGCCTTTATAATTTATTGTTATTATTTTCAACTGAGTTTTCTTCTTCTCCTTGATGAGCATTTTGTGTTATGTTTTGGGAGGATCTTGATTCTGATCGACATTTATGGAGTTCTAATGGTCTATACATGTTTTATAAAAAGGGATTGATATTAGTATGGAAGATTGACAGGTTATTAAATATTCTTTTCGCAAAACATTGAATCTTTAGAGTTGGGTTAGTGGCTCTTAGGATAATCATGAGGGTGTTTCAGATTGAGCAAAATCAATTACGTGGTCATAATCTTCGACACATCTATTACTTTATTGACTCCCTTATATAAGAGGCTGATGTTTTTAGAAAAAAACATTATCTAAATGAATTAGACACTTAGGTGTCACTGAATTTATCACTATATCATGCAAGGTTAGTAATTTTTGGATGCATCATCATAGTTTGGGCACACATCAACTGGTGAATTCCGAAAGGTGTTATCTTGTTAAAGTGAATTTTGATCAACAAATGAATTCTCAATTTCCAAGTTCGTTTCTCTTTTAATGATTCAATTTATAGTCCCTACTTCTACAATCTAAGCTGCTTCGAATTTTCAAAATATATTTTATAGCTACTGAGAGCAAGTATTGTTCATGATATTCTCATTTTCGGAGGTTTCAAGGATTAGTATTTCATCTCATGTAATTTTAATTATGGTTTGTTTTTTGTGTTTGAATTTCATCAGGTGTTGGACAAACTCAGTGGTCAAACCCCAGTATTCTCCAAGGGTAATCTTAACTTCTCTACCAATCTAGCATTTTTGTTGGGATTACGTTTGGCTTTATAAGTTTTGAATTTGTACAAATGTAATGCAAATGTGTTGTTTTTTTAACTAACAATGAGGTACATTGTTCGAGTTTGATCATTTGATATCAAGTTTAATGGAAAGATCGCCTACTATGTCATCATGAGAGGTGAAAAGGAAATGCATCTTTTCAAGTGTGGTTTGAAGCTGAAAAAATACGAGTTGTCTTAACACAACTTCAGTGACATCGTCCGCTTAGGATTTGGTATCCACAAACACATTGGTTTGGTATCAAGTATGTTTAATCTTCAACCCTATCAACTTAACTGTTATGAATGTTAGTTTACCTGTTTGGTTTACCACTTTTTTGTATGACTAGAGTTTTATATAGTGTATCGTCACATAGACTAGTGGTCAATATGGTCAACCAAATCAAGTGGTTTTGTCGTGCATTTTTACTACTATTTTAGTTCATAAACTAAAATTTGAGGGACAAAAAATTTAAAATGCAACTAACGAAAAATCTTACCAATTTGTATCAAAATGCTCAAACAACATGTTTAGCATCATAGAGATTTAGGTTTGCAAAATACCAATATAATGTAATGATATAATTTATAAGTTATGACTATATGTTTACTTTTTTTTCATTTTTTGTGTCAGTGGAGTTAGATGAGGAGCATGGTGTGGTAGAAAGTTCACGTGAAACGGAAAGGGATATGGATATTGGTAGTGATAATGTAATTTTTTGCTGCTTTCAATTGCTTGGATTAACTTTGAGTTAGACCAATATATTTTAATGTTGGATAATTAAATTAACGAAACGCCTATATACATGCGACTTTTTCACTATATGCACGCCAATCTGTGTGCAGTTCTTATGCGCATAAGTCTATGCGCAGTTGTTAAGCGCACGGGGGTATTTTGGGAATAAAATGAAATTGCTGGCGTCGTCTGACAAATTAATGCGCTGATGACACGCGTTTAAAAAGAACCTGTGCGCAAAACATCTGCGCACAGCGTTTCGAATTCTAAAACCTTATGCGCAGACGTTTTGCGCATAAGATCTGTGCGCAGATACGTTGTGCGCAAATTCTTTTTAACCTAACACAGCGTCTTCTTCTTCTTCTTTCTCCTTCTTCTTCTCCGTTTTCCACTCCCGACGGCGGCCTTCGTTTTTTCTCTCTTTCCGATCGATTCTCTCACCTAAACACAATTTCATCAATGGATTCGCAACCCCCACATCCTTTCGCTCCCGAAGAAACCACTTTCGTCCCGATCCCGACACCTTCGGCGACCTCCATCACAACGGAGCCACCTCTGGCGACCTTGTCCGACGATGAAGCCTTGGTGGATGGAGGCGGCCGGCGGTATGCGACTCGAGCGGCGTTGGCAGCGGAAAATGCTCCTCCGGCGACAATTCCGGCGAATATTCCGGCGAGGGCTAGGGTTCCGGCGGCTGGTAGGGTTCCGGCGACTCGGGTTTCGGCGACGACGACTACGGATCCGGTGACACCGCACGAGCTTTATTCGGTATATAATTTCTAAACCCGCTTTTTTCAGATTTTAATCATATTTAATTTTGGAAATTTAATCGTAATTTTTTTAGTAATAATTACGATTAAATTTTAGTTTTTTATGAATTAAATATTAGAATTCGTATTAATCGTAATTTAATCGTAATTTTTCGTAATTTAATCGTGTTTAATTGTGCATCCCTTCAACTCTAAAAATCAGTTAAGTTGGTAAGTTAAGAAAGTACGCCGTTATGATATAATCGTCTTAACTAAAAAATATCAATATTTACCTGTTTGAAGTCCTCGTAAGGAAATGAAGCTTATGATCTGTCCAAGCCCTCACTATGCTTGTCTTGTGAGGATTAAGCCATGTTCTCTCGACGTATCCCACAAGGCCGCTCTTCCAAGATCTCTTCAACTGTTCGAGCCGCAGTTCATAGGTCTCTTCAGTAGCTGAGCAAAATAGTCCCCAACATTGTCCTGCAAAGGCTTCCACTTTAATTTGTCTCTTTAGGATGGTCAAAGCATGTGCCTCAATGTTGTGTTTGATATGCACCCAACACAACAGATGTTGAACTTCGCTCCCGAAAACAGTCTTTATCCCTTTTATCAGCGCGTCTTCGCAATCTGTCATTATAGCCGTTGGCATCACTTCCAAATCTATGAATAATGACTTCAATTGAATCATTATCCATGTGTAATGATAAATTCTTTCCGCTTTAGTGAATGCATACGCGATGTTGAACGTCTTGTGTGTACTGGTGAATCCAACGATCTCTACGAGCGGCATTTCATATCTATTGAAACATTAACATATATCACTACAAAACATATATCATTATCCGAACTAAATATCGACCAAGCTATTGTAGAGACTTACTTGTTTGTCTTGTACGTCGCATCGATAATTACCACGTACGGGTACTTCTTCAACAAACGCAATGACTCTTGGTTAGCAAAGAATAATATTGCAACCTCGCCGTTTGTCGTGTCTCTATGTGGGTGAACTACGTAGTCGTGGTCTCGCAAAAACTTAAGCGACCACTGTGTCACGTTTAGCTCTCCGCGATCTTCGTAATTCACCTTCTGCAAAAAGTTTGCAACTTGTCTCCTTGAAGTAACATTACCAGGGTACTTCTCCCTCAATTTAGAGATAATTTCTTTTGGCGTCTTGCGTCCAGTTCCATCTCCCCACCGCCTAGCACAAAGCTCTTGCTCCTCCGTCATTCGACCCATAAATGCATTCCCATGAAAACTAGCAAGTAGCACATGGTTATGCCGACCTTTTATCACACCTAAAATCCATTTTTCTCCTGCGACCCCAGGAATGTTTTTCTTTCGCACTGCCAGTAGCTGAAATCTACACTCACACTTCTTCGACTTCGACTTTCTAAGCCTAGGAACAAACAACTCTGGATTCTCTTTGTTCACATTTGGCCTCCCAGATCTTGGTTTTCCAAATCTATCGCACACAATACTTATTTGGTACGGACTTGAATTACGCGTAACCAAAGCTATCACTAACTCCTTTCCTCTATCTCTCGCCCACTCGTACAATTCTTGCGGAGTATCCCAATATTGTGCGGTTCTAAAATAATCCGAATAATCTTTCCCCTATACGTAATTGTAGAGCGACAATTACACTACTACCAAAATAACAAGGCAAAATATGAATCATTACTTTAAACTAATTAGGCTATCATATGAAACTAATTAGGCTATCATATGAAACTAATTAGGCTAGCATATGAAACTAATTAGGCCATCATATGAAACTAATTAGGCTAGCATAAGAAACTAATTAGGCTAGCATAAGAAACTAATTAGGCTAGCATAAGAAACTAATTAGGCTAGCATATGAAACTAATTACACTAGCAAATGAAACTAATTTGAAACTAATTACGCTACCATATAAAACTAATTATAACATATTATACTAACCACAAATTCACCACTCGGATCCCAGTCGCCGAACTCTTCGTCTTCTAAGAAACCATCCAACCATTCGTCGTCGTTCGGGTCATCTTCCTCTTCTTGTGATCCGCTATCCCAATCGTGTTCTTCATCACTATCTTCACAACTTTGATTAATCAACTCTAACCTACGAGAGTTTTGATTACGACGAGACATTTTGAATGAATTTGTTGGAAAACGAAGAGGTTTTGAATGAATTTGTTGGAAACGAAGAGATTATGGCTTTATATAGGCACATTTATGACCGTTGTGGTCCAAATGGATGGATCCTAAACTGTAAAGACCCGTGCGCTAACCATCCGCGCACAAACCCAAACCCTAAAGCACCTGTGCGCAGACTCTGAAAATTTACGAAAAGTACCCGTAATACCCCGTAAAACACGTATGCGCATAAGACCTGCGCACAGATGCGTGCGCATAAGTTGGGCGCACAGAATCTCGTGCATATATGCTTCGATTCGCGTGCATATAGCCATTGCCTAAATTAAACATATCAACTATTTATCTCCACTAGACATGGACTTTTGATTATTCATTTCTTCTTGGTGACTAATGATCCAAACTTTGTGACCAACTATATTTAAATGCAACTGATCCATTAAGTGAGCTTTGACAGATTTCTTAGATAATTCTTTCTATATGGACTTTGCTTCCCTACTCTCCTCTGGATAACTTTACTTGATATGATTGTTGCAAGGTGTGTGTATATTTCCAATTTGAAAGAGGAAAGTTGTTTGTGTTTCAGTTTTTTTCTCTTAGTTTCAGCTTTTTCTCTAATGGCTGTGATTTCAATGTGGCATTCTAACTATTGATATAGTGTCCTTTGATTGTCTGTAATAGGTATTTTGAGATTGCTTCTTTTCTTCTAATCTCATTCAAGCTTATAAATTGAGTGAAAAATTTCATATTCCAAAAGCGCTTAGGTTAAAAGTCGTTGTATTTAAGTTATAATCATCCAAGCTTGCATAGCTTTGTGATCAATGCATCAGGTTGATGAAGATCTTTCTTTGGTCTCTGAATACAACAAGAGTTGATTATGTTTTCGGTTTGGGTTGGGCTCTCCTTTGGAGATCTCAATGTGCAAAACCTTCCTCCATAGAGTAAGGGAGGTCTTAATGTGCAGAAACCTCCTCCATATTGTAAGGAACATAATCCCTTATTTGTTGTTAGGTGCATAAAGGACAAAAATATAGACATGTCTTTGTTTGATTTTTTTAGAGAAGAATGGCCAAGAAATTTTCAACAAATTTGTTTCTTGGGTTTAGAAATGTATTTGTTTTATGAGCAATTGTTGAATTTTGTTTTGAGATCAGGTCAATGTTGTCAAGAATAATGAGTATGAAGTACCTTATGAACACTGGCGGACCCAGTGTAGGACCAGTGGGGGCCTGAATTTTTTTTTTTAAAATAAAATAAATTTTTTTAATTTTTTTTTATTTCGGCTTCAGCTATTCCTTTCAAATACGCAATAGATTAGGAGATGATCTAAGGAATGATTGTTTGATTTCTTACATTGAAATTTTTTTAGCTAGATCTGCTGGTATCAAAGAGGTTCTTTTGAGATTTCAGAACATGACACCTCGAAATATGTTATTGTAAGATTTATGTCGACTAAGAGATGATCTCATGAATTATTATGTTAATGTAATTTTCTAATGGATCAGATAGATTCTTGAGAAAAGTTATGTAAAAAAAATTCGTACCGTCGATTTTTTTTTCCGTACAGTAGGATTTTTTTTGGGCAAAACAGGCCCCCACTGGATAGATATCCTGGGTCCGCCACTGCTTATGAAGGCGACGATACACATGGGGCTAGGAATATTCACCACCATTACAGATCTTGATGATGTCGACATCCTTCATCGTGTTTAATTTTCCCGACTATTATTTGTCTACTCATTAAGTCATTGATGATTGTATACTTGGAGAAAACTACATTTTTTAATTTTAATCTTCATGTACATTTGCAACAATATTCAAAGATGTTTTTTGCTGTTGATGAGTAATTATGCTCAAGTATTTATTAAACATTTGTGTAGCTAATTTTGATGTTAATGTGTATTTATTTGTCTATTTAATTGCCTTTGTGCTACTTATGATTGGATGTAGTCATATATGAGTTCACTTCAACTTGACTTCTTTTATGTATGTGTTGTCAGTGGTCTGATTTCTCAACTTTTGAACAACATTATGCTACTTGATCGGAATAGATTATTGGACTAAATGTCATTTTTGAAATTTAAGTGAAACAAAATGGTTTTGGTTTGTATGATTGCAGCCCAGCAATTCATAGCCACAAATTTGATGATTGTGTTTGGTTTGCATGACCTCTTTTAACCTGCAACGTGTTCTATGTATAGAACTACATTAAGGTTGATCTCATTTGGCTCATTTATAGCAGTATATAAACCATATTGTTTTCGTGAACTACTCTTCCAGTTTTCATGAGTACTGCTTTTGTGTATGTATAGCCAAAATTAGGAAATCAAATGTTTCTGACGCAATCATCTACGTAGGTGTATTTTGTATGAACGGTGTAGCTTATATGCATGTGAAGCAAGGAGAAAAGGTTACATTAAACTATGTTATCCGAAAACGTTTAGAGGTCCCCGAAATAACGATCTTAAGTTTAGCGAAAAAAGGAAACGGTGGAGGAAACAACCATATAAATTATATGTTCTTTTAAACATATGAATGTGTGGAGTATAAATATCTTGAAATAATGCATAATGTAAATATATTCAAGCTATTCAATTATATATAACAAAATTACGAGAAAATAAGATTTTCTTCTAAAGATAAGAATGTGTGGAGTATAAATAAGATTTTCTTCTGATAAAAAGACAATGGTGATCTATCGAGAACGGTTGCCTCGGACGCTAAAAGAATTAAGAGAGAGACGATAATGAAAAGTGATAACAAAAAGAGTACGTGAGTGATTACTATTTAATTTAAGGTCTAAATTATATTAAAAATAGTTTAAATAATAGGAAATAATCTTGAAAACGGAGAGTTTTCTTGTTTATGGTAAATGGAAATGGAAACGGTCAACGGGCTCTGAGAGACTCTTCCAAGGAGTGACCAAGAAGTTTCAAGAATTTCAAGCGATCTGGGGTTTGGAGAATAATTAACAACAATCAGATGTGTAAGTTCGATATCAATTGTGCTTATTAGTAGATGTAAGGAGATGTGGGATCTGTACTCGGCCTTCTGTCTAAGGCGTGTGTTTGGTTACCATGACAATGGTAAGCCGATGGTTAGGGTTTACGTGTGGGAGAATGGGCATGTCTCTGGTGCTTGGACTGGTCTCCCTTTCTACAACTAATTCAATTGAGTCGTTATATTTTATTTATCTTTATTTGGTGATTTGCTTTGATGTTTATTTCTTATGAAATTATTAAGTCTAATCTGGGTGCTAATTAGCTAGGGATTTGTATGGTGACTTTATATAACGAAGTTAAGTAATAAGATTGATCAATATGTTAATTTTTCAAAAACAACATGTTATTTTTAACACGTTGGAAAACATATAATCTTATATCTATCTAATTTAATACGATTAACCCTAAATTAAGGTTGGAATTTGGAAAAAAAATGGTGACCTGATGACGAACGAGGAGTAAGAGGTGCAAATGAGTTGTGGTGGCGGCGGCTACGAAGCGGAAAAAGTTGCAGTTTCTGGGTATGTATATGGATATTGAGGTTTGAAATTTGAATTCAAAACCTATTTTCAACTGAATACGCTAAACCCTAAATTAGGATTGAAAATTTGAGTTTCTGATTTGCTCGCGTTTCCTTTCTCAATCTCTCTAATTTTCGTGGCATAGGCTCACCGAAGAAAGTAGTTTTTTTATTCTGATTTTTTTTTTGAATGAATCCATTTTTTCTTGATAGTGGAAATGAAAGCTTATTGTTTTGTGGGCACATCTCGGAGTATGAGGTTATCAAGATCGTTGAGAATATGTTTCATTTGAAGAAGGAAGAAGTTGGTTGGATTTTTAAATTTGATATTGTTGAGCAAGGAAATAAGTTGATGGTAAGAGTTATATTTTATATTATTCAATTTTTGTGCACCAAAGAGATGAAATAGATTTACGAAGAAACAAAAAGAATTTATGATCTTATTGATTGGGAATTTAGTTGTTAACCTTCTATGGATATTGGGTAGAGATGAATACATACTCAAATTTAAGTCTTAATGTTACATTGTCCAAATTTCTTAAGCCAAATTGTAGGAAAAAGTGCTTTGGACATAGTTGTATTAAGATGATTGTTTGTGAATAGTTAATTTGGGAAGGTGGTGATCTATAGTTTCTCACTACTAATTTCTTATATATATATAGATTTAAGTTCTGGTGTAACAGCCTCTTACGGTGTAACAAGTATTCACCCTCAATGGTATTCAGGTTTGTTAAGGTTGATATTCAACTTAATTTACCTATAATATAGGGTAGATATTCAACTAAATAAACATGAATAAATAGCGTAAAAGATTGAATAGAGGCACAAGCCTATGAGAATGCGATTAATACATATATATAACCTAAATCTACATAGAGTTGAATATCAACCTTAATAAACCTGAATACCATTGAAGGTAAATACTCGTTACACCACAATACTCGTTGCACCGGAACTTACCTATATATATATATATATATATATTCAAGAGAGAGCATTGAAACAACTCACAATGACAAAGCAAAATTGTGATTGTTTGGGAGAAAATGAATTTGGTGTTTATACACTTCAACTTGAGCCGATACATCGTTAAATTTTGTGCATGTTAATAAAACTTAATCAAGTATTTCAACTGAACATTGCACACTCATCTGTTTATTTTTGAAACTTCACCCTATGTGTACTACTGATTTTGACAGAATAACATATCGCTTCTCATTTTGGCAATCAATAAAGTGTTTCTTTATTTGAAGTGTCAACAAACTTAGGAATACAACTATACATAAAGGTGTCGGTTTCACTGAAAGTAGAATTGTTTCTTTGGTCATTGATGAAAAAAAAGGTGTTGAACTCAAACCATCATCTCTCACGGATGATTTAAGCTAGAAGCCTTTTTTAGGCAAAAAGAAATCAGTTCCATGCATGAAAAGAGAGATCCAATTTTCACACTTTGTACTCATGTTTATTCTATTCTGTTGGGGTATTTTTGTACTGCTGGTGTAAAATTTTGTTCACAGTTTTTCAACCTTTGAATTTTTAAGTCTATAATAATGTTGCTAGGGCTTTTCTGGAAGACCATTTTAAACTCATGATATTTTAGACTACAACATCATGTAATAGAATAATAATAATCGTATGCACTAGAAATCACATTGTTATATAACCAGTCGGTAAATCATATGATATAACTCTTTTTCAAATTTTCACATTTTACTATCTCAGTTACATTCTTTAATTAATGTGGGCATGCATCCGCATTTCACACTCTCCTGAAGTTTGACATTTTGCTAAAGATTCCACCTCTTTTGTTTATGAGGTAAACATTGCTTATAACATCATTTATGTGAGATATACCAAAAGGTCTTAAAATTATGGATTGATGTGAATAAGTTTTGGCCAAATGTTCAAAAACTAGCTTCTGGTCAAGGATTTTTATTGTTTAAAAAAGGGAATATAATTAATTATTTATTAGTTTATGTCTCTAAGTGATTGAAAGTGCTCTTCAGAACAATCAATATCATATTAGAGAGAAGAAACACTACACTCTTAGGTGGCAAGATCGATATCTCGAGGGACAATTTCAAGTCTCTCATCAAGAAAATAAAAAAATCAGATGACCCGAAGAAGTTAAAGGTATTTGCTTTGATGGGCACAAACAAAGTTGTAAAATCCAGTGCGGATGAAGAACTCAAGAAGTTGGAGACTACAATGGAGATAGAAGACATAAACCCTACTACCTAGGTGGCACTGAATTAAGGGGACATGGTTGAGAGTTGAACAAAGGCGCCATCGAATGAGAGTTAAGAAGATGGCATGAGAAGGACCAGAAGAAAACGACTTAAATTGATTAAAAAATAATGTCAAAGCCACCTATCTATCATAAGGTTCAAATGAAAAAACCAGAGTTATCGATGGGGGAGAAGTAGAGGAGCTAAGGCTCAAGGAAACAAGTTATTCATTTATTTATAATCCTCTAGAGTTGGAATAAAATTGCCTGATGTTAGGTAAAATAAAGAATATGTATTTGGAACCCCCAACTCTAGTTGTAATTAATTGAAACTCATATTTAACACTCACATGTCTTATTACTAACTTGAACAAGAAACGAGAAGAAAGAAATGAACAAGAAACGAGAAGAAAGAAATGAACAAGAAACGAGAAGAAAGAAATGAACAAGAAACGAGAAGAAAGAAATGAACAAGAAGCGCGAAGAAAGGAAATATCACAAGTTAAGTTTATAGGTTATTAGATTAAAATCAAACTAGAATAGCAGCTAAACAGATTGTGATGAATAAGAGCAAGTAACCTGTTCGGAGATCGAAAGCGAGACGAAAAATCAAAAATCAATGGTGGACACGTCAGGTGTAATATGCAAAGGAAAAAAACGCAACTTCACATTTTTTAGGGAAAATCCGATAATTGAGCCACAAATAGTCAACATATTTACATTATGACGTCAAGACATTAATTCATTCTAAACCGACCCTTATACTGATATTTTCTATACTTCATGTGTTAATTCTTAGGTCTATTTCTCTTTCTTATATTATAAAATTTAAACAATGATATTTTTGATTAAATTATACTTTATAATTATTTTTATTAAACATACCTAAATATCAATTAACATACCAACATTTAATAATATATGACTCTCAATAAAAACATTTCAATAAAGTATATTAACCTCGCACAAAGTTGCACATGACTTCTTAATTAGAAAACTTGAACATTGGAAACCCAAGAGAACGCTCTCACACAGGGGCCGTGCATCGCTTTCTCCGGAGTCGCAGATCTGAAAGGATTAAAGATAGTACTAACCAAACGGCCAAATGAGAACTATAAACACACCAAGTACATTGTTCTTGAATGTTGTCAGAGGTCCGACTACTGGACAGATGAATTAATGTCGGTACAAACGGTTGTAAAGAACAGTTAAACAACTACTTGACATCATCTTGCAGAAATGACTGTCATTGTTAGAGACAAAGGAGAGAATTGGTTTACCCAACCGGACGGAAAATGAAACTGATAATGGAAGATGGGTGCACAACTTATAATAAGTGACATCGTCAGGTCAACACAAATAAGTTCAAATCTGTTCCACATGAAAAAACATAACAAACGTATAACTCATAAACCTATGTTCGTATAAGAAAGTAATTAAACGTTCAATACATTATCACAAATGTTAACAATGTAGAAGGAGGTGGTGCCAACGACTCAAACAAGGTGCACCAACACCACCAAGGATGGAGAACACGACGTACTGCCAACAATCAAATCACCTCCTCCCTATTACAAGCACCCTACATGAAAATATTTCAATTCAGAAACATTTCATTTTCTACAACTTTATGTTTCATTTAAATAGATTTTGCAAACATTATAGATTGGCAAGTTCAGAAGAAATGACGATTGGCCAGTTCAGAAGAAACGACATCACACACAACAAAAACAAAACTTCACTATGCCAAAAAAAAACAAATAATATCACCAAAGGACAACGGTAGAATAATGTTATTCCATGACCTACAATTCATGTGCAAGCATTTCAAACATTTGTTAATTCTATTTTATAGTCTTTTAATTCATCTGAACTTGTTGTGTATTTTCTATGAACCTTCAATAATATGTTTATGAACCTATTGCGTTATATCATGAACCGGGATTTAACTGTGCATTAAAACATGTTGTTTCATGAACCTCTATCCATATTTTCATGAACCTCTTAGCATATTTAATGAACCTCAAGGAAAATTTTCATGAACCTATAAGCATATCTTCATGAACCTCTAGGCATTTTTCCATGAACCTAAGTGTATTTCTATGAACCTATTGATTTAACTTTGTATTAAAACATGTAGTTTCATGAACCTCTATGCATATTATCATGAATCTTTTAGCATTTTTGCATGAACCTCTAGGTAAATTTTCATGAACCTATAAGCATATCTTCGTGAACCTCTAGGCATTTTTCCATGAACCTATTGATTTTTTTGTATTTAAACATGTTTTCAATATCAGAAAAGAAAAGAAACATACTTGTCTCATTGTTATCTATTGCATCTGATTCCTCTTCTTCCATTTCTTTGTCATTTGTCTTCTTTTCAACCGTTTTTCCATCTTCTTGTTGTGTTGGTATTGTTGAATCTTCTCTATCCTTCTCCTTTGTTATCTGAACTTCCAAATCCACTTATTTTCATTTCTCCTTTGCAGCTTCATGTTCTCCTTTATGGTCATTCAAGACGTCATTCACCTTTTCCCAGCCGCCCTCGTTGTCTCTGTAGTTTGATGGTCCAACACCATCATTTGACAAGGTAACTTTTACCTTTGAAGCCTATGCATTCTCACTTTGCTTCAGACACTCAATCAGTGATGGATCATACCAGAATGGATGATCACTATCATTCCATATTTCATCAAACTCAACTTGTTTCTCTTCTTGCCCTTTTTTCCTCCCCATCAGTCCTTGTGACGTCTTGATCATGTTCTTTACTATTTCATCCTTTCTAAATTCATTTGGCAAATCATCCACCATTTGTGCAATTTTAAGAACTGAATTTGCAAACTTTGTGTTTTCTTCTGTGAATTCAAGCAACCACTCCTGTAATACAAAACTCACAAAACTCACAAAAATTTAGTATTGTAAGTTATTATAAAAATTCGATCTAAAAACCTATATGAACTTGTAAGTTCATTGTCATGAACCCTAATGAATCTGCTAGTGGGAACTATAATTTTAAGGAATTTTAAATTTTTATGAACCGTTATGTGTATGTTTATGAACCTGGTTATAGATATTTATCTTCAGGGACTTTGAATAAGTATAAGGTGTTTACCTGTAGGAATGTTGGTCCAAAACCTTGTCGTTTTTGTTTATTCTTGTCTGCTTGTTCTTCTTCTTCTTTATCCATAGAAGCTTTTCCCTTGTCTTGTTGAACTTTTCCGTTCCCAAATCCTCCTTTACTTATTTCATCATACTGGCGTTGTAGCAAACTTTCATTTTTCCAGCTTAAGAAGACATGATTTGTTCTTGTTGGTGTCGTTCCAAAGAGGGAAACTCTGTCTACGTAGAATAACTGGTTTCAAACAACATAAAACACACTGTTAAGCCATTATGTAAGAGAAATATTTAGCTAACTTAGTTGAGTTTTATTCACGAATTTAGTATTTAAGTTAAAAGAAACATTTTATTTTAAATAAATGTAAACACATTACTTACCACAAGAACAATAGAACATCCTGTGAAGAACCTGTCCTTTTCCCCCTCCATTGTGGTACAGTTACTCTCAAGCTGCCCACAATAAAGCTACACCAATCTATGTTTTGCACACCCCTTATTTCGCGCATCATAAATTGTTGGCTAACAGTCCCTTCTGGTTCACCTCAACGAGGAAACTTATGAACAACATTAAAAACAGCCTAATGAACCTCTGCTCATCCTCACCTTCAGGTATTGCTAATAGCGTTTGTGCAAGATGTCCTGGCCTTATTACACTTTGATTGTTGAAGTATTCCTTCCATTCCACCTTCACAACATTGTCTTCTTCAGTATCCCCAAGTCTTTCTAATGGTGTATTCCCTTTAGGAATTCAAAGTACCCGTTGAACTCCTTTGCATTTATCTCAACAAATGTACTTCCATTTTGATGGCACTTCTTGCTTCATCGTAGTTCTACTTTCAGTTGAAGAAGATTTCCAAATCCAATCTTTCTTATGATTTCCTTCCCGGATTCATGCCTCTGCTTCAGAGTTTCCACCGACTGTTTAGGGACATTTCTCAGAATAAAGCTCTCAAATCTAATCTCTTTTGTCTTCGCATCTTTCTTTACTTCCATCTCTGATTTTGTCTTCCTCGTAGGTACTACTCTTTGCTTCATGACATCTTCTTTTGGCTTGCATTCTGCTTTTCCCTTTAGGGATCTTGTTACTATCTTCCTCCCTTCATTATTTTTTTTGCCAAATTGTTGTCTTTCTGTGTGTTCTCCATCTCGCTTTCCTCCTGGAAATCTTGGACTTCTTTTCCTTTTTCCAATCTTCCTTTTCTCTTTACAATGCCTTCTTGCACTAATGACTTTATCCTTTTGTATGTTCTCCTCTTTTCAGAGGAAGTATCCACTTGTTTACCCTTTTTGTTTTGCGTCTCTTCTTTTTGAAAAACCTTCTGCCTTTTTGTTGGAGGACTATATTGCACTTCACTGCTAATGCCTTCTTCTTCCGCACTTTGATTGGTGGAACATACTCAGTAGTCGCATACTAATCAGTTCTAACTCTATCTTCCTCCATTTGACTCTCTTTTTCTTCCACAGGCTTGTCAAAGAAATCTTGTTGAGTTTGAGTTTCAGCTAAACTCTTCTTGCCTTCTGTTTGTGTGTTTCTATTATCCGTTTCATCACCATATGCAAGCATTTGAATTTGAATTTGTTAGATTGTGTTGTTATAAAAGCACATAATTTATATGAACCTTAAATGTATTTTCCATGAACTTACAGTTGTATGTTTATGAACCTATAAGTTTATATCATGAACCCTTATTTAAACATGTATTAAAAACTTGTATCATGTTAACTCTTTCTTTTTTACCTGTCTCATTGTGTGCTTTTTCATCTTTGTCATCTTCATTGTTTTGTACGTTCTTCACTTGCAACAATGTTTTCATCATTCCTCTCTTGTGTTTCTTCTTCTTCTTCACCTTCTGTCAGAGCAAAGTTAATCATGACAGTGATAAGTGTATATGAAAGAACTTAGAAGTGCACTTTTATGAACCTCTAAGTGTAATCTTATGAACCTCTACTCATATTTTCATGAACCTATTGCGCAAAGGTAGAACTTTGAACCTATTTTTTAATCTGTATTTGACATCTCTTGGACATTCAGAAAAAGAAAAAAAAATCTTACCTATGTGATGTTCTTATTTTATGAACTTCCAAGTGTATATGTATGAACTTAGAAGTGTACTTTTATGAACCTCTAAGCTTATTTGGATGAACCTTTAAGTTTATGTGCATGAACCTTTAAGTGTGTTTGCATGAACCTCTAAGTGTATGTGCATGAACCTCTTAGTTTATTTTCATGAACCTCTAAGTGTATATGTATGATTTCTATGTTTTTATGAATGAACCTTTAAATGTGTTTCCATGAACCTCTAAGTGTGTATACATGAACCTCTTAGTTATTTTCATGAACCTCTATGTGTATATGCATGAACCTCTAAGTTTATATGAATGAACATGTAAGTGTGTTTGCATGAACCTCTAAGTGTGAATTCATGAACCTATTCCTTTATATGTATGAACCCACATTTGAACACTTTGCGACATTTAGAAAATCTTTTTCTTACCTGTGCCATTGTCTGTTTTCTGAGTTGTGTCAATCATTTCTTCATCTATATTACTCTTCTCAGTCCCTTCCTATGTAACATACTTCTCTTGTGTTTGTGCCTCTTCTTCACTTTGTGTTGCTTGTGAAGACTTCCCCTCAGTTGTAACATAGTTTTCTTGTGTTACTTCTTGTTCTTGACTTTGTCTTTCTTGTGAAGTTTTGTCTTCATCTGTTTGTGGGTTGCCCTTTTGAAGTCTCTTAGTTTGTCTTCTCTTTTGTACAGGTTCATCTTGTGTCTGTACTTGGGTGTTATCTGCTAACAAGTTTATTTAAACTCAGTTAAATCAATTCCATCGATATTAACCAACATCGATATATTTTTCAACATCTAGTAAATATGTGTTCTTACCTGTCTCATTCTTTGTTCTTTCACTTTCATGGTCATATTGTTCACCTTGTTCTCCGCCTTGCTGTGTAACATTCTCATCTTGTGTTTGTTGTTCCTCACTTTGTGTTGCTTGTGAATACTTCTCTTCACTTGTTTGTGAGTTTCCAAGTTTAATTCTCCGACTGATTCTTCTGTTGTAAACTCTTTTAGGAGTATGTTCAGCATTTGTTTGTGGAGTGTCTGCAAGCAAAATCCAACTTTTGAGCACATAGATAATTCAAATGGCGGCAGTATTTAACCAGAAAGCAAATTGTGTTATGCATTAGAACTTGAGAAGCACTAATGATTTTGATTGTTCAACTACTACATCATCACTATCAAAATAAGATTTCCTGAAATTTTTAGTTTCAACCACATTGTTTTCGGCAAGTCCATATTTGTAGTTTTCAAATTGCAAACTCAGTAATTTTTCCACAAAGAACCAAAATCAAATTGCAAACTCAGTATACTTGGTACTTTTGAAATGCTAGACACATGAGCATTTTTCAATAGTAGCCAATTAGCAAAAAACCAGAATCAAAATGCTATAAATAGTAGATATTGCTTTGTGATTTCTAATGAACTCTAGTAATTTCAAGTAAATTTTCTATACAAATAAATTCATGCAAGAGTTCAATCCTTGTTTGAACATTATATGTATAGTTCATCCAATTTTTTTTTTCCGAAAATCCTAATTTTGTGTTTGATCTTCACTTACCTTCAACCGTGACACGTCGATTTGGTTGCTTTGATCTTGCTCTGTCTTGATGTTCTCCATTTCATCTGTATTGTCTCTTCCAACTTGCTTCTTGCTTTTCGCCATTTTTCCACTCGTAACCGTTGTCAACTTCTCTCGAGTTGAGTAATTGAAGTTTTTTCAACTTCGTGATGTTGAATTTGTTGAGCGAGATCGATTTGTTGATCGAAATTTGGTTTTGATCTTTGATTTTAGGTTGATTGTGTTCTTCGTCGATCAATTTCTCTCCGCGATTTCAGTTTTCCATAATCGCTTCTTATTCTCACCTCTTCTCTCTTTTGGTTTTGATTTCTTCGCGCTTACGTTATGTTTTTGTTTGCAGAATGACAAGTTTACCCTTAAAAATACTTTAATTCTTCTAAGAAACCACCGCTTCCTTCAAGCAGTCTCACACGCGTGCGAAGCACCGAATCATCCTCTCTTTAATCTCAATCGTTGGTTGATTGATTCGAGGGACGAATATGTCCGAATGTCATCACCATATAGTATGTCCTCACATGAGCCCTTCTTAATCTTTTTAACACCAATATAAAATTTGGCTTATTTAAACCTTCTTAGATATGTGATTTTTTTTTGCAAAGGAGTTTTTATATTTGTTCAAGTAACATAAAAAAATCTAACTTAGAAATCCATTGATTTAAAAAAGAAAGATAGAAATCATGTAGCGAATGACATGGGAGAAAGAAGAGAAGTCTCTTGGTGTGTTAGTCGACGTGGCGTTGTTGGCTTCACTCGTGGGCCCCCGCGCCTCTCGCTAATCGCTAAAACGCTGAGAGATCTCTCATCTGCCCCGTGAAACGGTCAATCGGACCTCTCTCTCTCTCCCTTTGTTTGTTTCCTTATACTCTGCAACATTCACCAAACCACTCTCTATAACCTTCTAACACCACTTCTAGATCTCTCTTCTATGCTCAATTGAATTCCCTCTCTTTTTTTAGGTTGTCGAAACTCAGATAACCCTATTTGAAGTTCGACAATACAACAAAGCTGAAGATTCATGGCATTTTCTCTTCTCTTTCCTAACACAAACCCATTACTCCAAGGAACCCATTTTGCAAAATCTCCATCTCCCCCTTGGAAACCCATCTCTTGCTTCACCTCAAAATCCTCCCCATTTCTTGAAATCGAAAACAACAAGTCCTTAGAATCCAGCAACGCCCAGAAACGGTTGATCAATGCAATTGTTTTGGCCAATCAAATCGCCCCTTCTTCTTCAAGGAGAAAGAAGAGGAGCGTTGAGGGTGATGGCGAAGACCAACTGGGTCGCTCCCAAATGTTGGGTTTGTGTGGATTTGGGTATTGGATGCAAGGGCTTAGGTGTTTCCCATGGTTAGCTCTTAACTTCCACATGGCTCATAATCTCAACTTCCACCCTTCCCTTTTACAGCTTGTGCAGAACTCTGCCAATCTTCCCATGGTGGCTAAGCCTTTGTACGGGATTTTGTCAGACCCTATTTACATTGGAGGAGCCCATAGAATACCTTATATCTCCATTGGAGGTTAGTTTTACCACTCTCCCTTTACCTGTCATTTTTATTTTCTCTTAGTTTTTTCTACTGTATCTTTTTTTTCCTGTGAAATAAATTAAAATTATGTAAATTCTATTGAATCTTTAAGATATCTCTGTTCAGGCTTAATTATGATGTGATGCTGTGATATTTTGTGCTTTGCGTGCTCAAGCTGATGTTGATTTTGATATGGGAATATTCTGATTTCGGTTCTCTCTTATTTATATGAGAAGTTTTAGGCAAAATGATTTCTCCCATTAGAATGGAAAACTTCCCTAACCATGAGAGTCAATAATCTTTGTTGTCTTGATTACTGACTTTTTATGTAGCTCCAATGTAGTTATGAGTGGCATTACTAAACAAAGTTTGTTTTTTACTTTTTTATTTATATACAAGCCTGTGTTAAGTTCTATTCTGCACATAAATTCTGATGATGAATGGCCAAACTTCATTTTAGAATTCTGTTACTGCAGAGTGTGTTTTTCATACCCAAGTAGTTGTTGTTGATAATTTGTAATTTTCTACATTCGTAATGAGAGCGAAATCTCTAGTGATCTTGCAGGCCATATCATGGGGCGCATTAGCACTAATACCATTTGCATCGGAGGCTCTTCCGGCCATCATGGTCTGCGTTCTGTTAAGTAATTTTGGAGCAGCCCTTACAGAGGTAGCACAAGACGCCCTCGTTGCTGAATATGGCCAAAAGAACAAAATCATTGGCTTACAATCATACACATTCATGGCAATAGCAGTGGCTGGAATCCTTGGCAACTCACTTGGCGGTATAATGCTCTCAAAATCTCACTCTAGAGTCGTCTTCTTCATTTTCACCGGCCTACTTCTACTTCATCTTTCCATCTCCTCAACGATAAAGGAAGAATCGCTTGGTTTATCTCAGCCTCCGTGTCAAACCACTGCAGAGCTGTCGTTTGTAGACAATGTGAAGAAACAATGCTCTGAGCTAATAGTTGCATTAAAAGATGAGAAAATTGCTAGACCTTTAATCTGGGTAGTGGCGTCTATCTCAGTGGTTCCAATGCTTACTGGGTCTATCTTCTGCTACCAAACTCATTTTCTTAACCTTGATCCCTCAATCATCGGGATATCACGAGTGATCGGCCAAGGGCTTCTACTCTTGTTAACCCTTCTCTATAATCGGTATTGGAAGAAAGTTCCTATGCAAGAGCTAATTGGTAATGTGCAGCTTTTGTACGCCCTCTCGCTTCTGCTCGACCTTGTTCTTGTAAAACAAATAAATGGAGCAGTGGGCATTCCAAATGACGTTTTCGCCCTTTGCTTCTCAGGATTAGCTGAGGTCATTTCTACATTCAAGACTGTACCCTTTTTCGTGCTGATTGCAAGCTTATGCCCGATTGGGTGTGAAGCCTCGCTTATTTCCTTCCTAGCCTCGGCAGTGTGCTTATCATCGACCATAAGTGGCTTCTTAGGAATTGGATTGGCTTCGGTTCTTGGTATAACCTCGGGTAATTACGCAGGGCTACAAATTGGGATATTCATACAGTTTTTTGCTGCCCTGTTGCCCTTGATATGGATTGATAATTTGCCGGTTTCCGAGCCTGTGTTTGAAAAGGATATGAAGAAGGGAATAAGCAAAAGAAGTCGGAGGAATAGGAGGATTGGAAAGGTTGTGCTTAAGGCCCTCTTTTTCTATCGCCGGGAGAGAGAGTTTGAGACGTAGAACTACTATAAGTAGGATATAAAAGGACCTTAAACTGGGTTATCTCAAGGGTTCAACTGTAAATGCTTGGAGATAATTCAAATTCAGGGTCTGAAAGTTTTGTTTTGTATATGCAAATATGAGTATTGTGGGAGCCTAAAATAACCCTCATAGATTTTTAAACCATTACAATCCTGGACTCGTTATAAAAGGTCCAAAGAAATTATGGACGATCCATGTTCATAAACTATGCATAATAACCGGTGGCCCATTCACTATTAAACGATTAAGAAGCGTACCCGTCTAACAATCATCCATTCTGACAAGTACAACCTAGAAAATACTGTCTTGTACAATCATCTATTCTGACAAGCACAACCTAGAAAGTACCACCTTGTACACAAGCATCCATTCTGAAAAACTCTATCTAGAAGGTACTAACTTGCACAACACTATCTACCTCGCACCCCTTAAGAGATTTCTATCTGGATATTTGTATCCTCTCTAGAAAGCCTTACCCTCTTCCCACCCTCTTAGTACAATGCCACTCAGCCTCATCAAATTGCACTCTATTCTTTACCCACTCATATTCCTACCTATCTATCTACTTCTCAACCTAACTATAACGTCATTCACCCATTCCACCTTTCTACCCTTTCACTTTTCCACCATTCCACCTTTCTACCATTCCACCTTTCTACCCTTTCACCTTTCTATCTTTCTACCTTTCTATCCAACTTTCTATCCTACCACTCTTCTATCCTTCCAAAGAGGCTATTCTATCAAGGACAATGACGTACCCTCACTTATACCCTACTAGACTTCAAGGATAGATGTATCAAACTTCTGTAGGAGCGATAGGAAGAAGGAAATACCCGAAAATTGCACAGCTAAGCAAACCTAAGGACACGACTAAGCAATCCTTGCTCCCCAAGGAGCAAGTACAAAAGGCAGCTTCCAGGAAACTTACGAAGAGTGGGCACCAAGGCTAAGTAATGAAGATTAGCCTTCAAGTAATAAGATCACTATAAAAGGAGAGGACTAGCCCCAAGATTGTGGGGGGGAAAAGTGGCACTTGGTCGGGATTTTAGAAGGGGGATTTTGGAGAGAAAAACAAGTATTATACCGAGCACTTTCAAACCTGAAACAAGGAAAACAAAGATCTCACATGAACGAAACACAACACTAAATCAATTACGAACTAAGATTGAAAAGAGATAAACTATTATAATCTCTATAATCCCAATCCCCCTCTTTTTGGACAAATACTGACTTTAGCGTCGGAGGGGCGATCCCGGGGCCACACCCGGGACTTCCCCACATAAATGTGGGACTCGTTTAGGGCCCTTCCCCACATGCAAGACAAACTAGAAAGGCTAAAGGCCTATTGATGTATGGAGAATTACGTTTTTGGGATATCGTGGGACTTCAAAGGTAGTCATTGGTTGGCTCTAACCATGCTACCTGGTCTCCTACAACACTAGGGGCTTCAAAAGTAAGGGTTAAGCTCTTCAGTCTTACTTGGCTCCTTACCATAAATGTGGGACTTCAAAGGCAGGTTTCGGTTGTGCTCTAACCGCACTGTCTGGTCTCCTACAATACCAGGGGCTTCAAAAGCATGGATTAGTCGAATCGCATGGCTTGGCTCCTTACTCTACAGTGGGACTTCAAAGGTAGCTCTCAGTTGTGCACGACTGAACTACCTGGTATCCTACCATACTGGGGGCTTCAAAAGTAGGGACAACCCGTTCGTCCTACTTGGCTCCTTACAAGAAACGAGGGACTTCAAAAGCGGTTGGTAGAGCTAACGCCGGACCGTTTGGTCTCCTACTCTACCGGGCTTCAAAAGTAAGGACCGAACTCTAGTGGTCTTACTTGGCCTTTGTACCCTACAAGAGGTTCCAAAAACAGTAGAGCTACCACTGTTTGACCTCTTGACAATACCGGTTTCTCGAAAAATATCAATAATTTACAAGCAAAGTATGCCAGTATCTTGCTACCTTAGCCCTGGCTTGGGGCTTCCTCTATTTTTGAGGCCTGAAAAGCTTAATAACTACAAAAGCTGACTCGAGGTTCTTTCTGTTCAAATGAGAAACTAAGCTACTCTAGAGTGGATATCATCCTAGTTGGGAGTCAATCTAGATGGATTCCTTTCTAGATGGGTATCGTCCTAAATATATACTTGACAGGTTTAAACTTTATCATGTTGACACAAAGCTAGAACAGAGTCATTCTAAAACTAACATTCTACTAAGGAAGTCTATCTAAAACTAACTTTCATCTTAGCCCATGTATCAATACTCCCTGGAGCTTGATAATAGAGCCAATCATCCGCAGTGTCTATTAGAGTAAATCCGAAAGCTCTCAGCATGACCTGCTCCTCAGTAACACCTCTTGGCTTCATACTAGAACATATGGCATGGAATTGAGCCAAGTGTTTGTTGGGATCTTCTCCTGCTAAGCCATGGAAGTGTGGTAGCTCATGAATTAAACCAGCTTTTAGTTCAAAGTTCACACCTTCTTCAATCTCAGGAAACCTCACTGCCAAAGGTTGTTGGTTTAAGTCTGGGGCAGTGAGTTGCCTCATAGTAGGCAATGGCGGTCCATATCGATCACCCATCTCGTTCTCTTGGTACAAAGCTGCTCTTTGGTTCCGAAGGAACGTCCTTTCAATCTCTGGGTCAAAGGCAACAAGAGATGAATCAGTAGCACGGGTCTGAACCATAAAGGTTCACACCAAACAGTTGATAATTTCACAATTAACACAGAATCAGAAAAATTTCAATTCCCCGGCAACGGCGCCAAATTTGATGAGGCTAAAGTCGTAGTGCCAAATCAAAGAAAACCCTAAACACTAACTAGAGTATAGCAAGTAAGTAGAGGTCGAACCCAAGGGAATCAAAACACCAAATCAATGCAGTCAAGTGAAATATCAACTAGTAACAAGTAACCAAAGGGGGGGGGGGTTGATTGTATGGAACACAAAAGTAACAAGTATCAAGCAAAGAAGGTTTGGTTGTGAATATATTGAGAAAGGGTTTCACATAGCAAGTATCCACACAACAGTCAATCAAGTTGATCATAGATTTATCTCAACTTCTATTCAATCCTAGGGAATGTTCCTATTCCAATCTTTAATATATCACCAGGCCAACCGGTCCTGATAATACTTACTATTCAGCAATCAGGGAAACCTCTCAAGATTAGATGAAATAGCAGCAAAGGGCACAAGAATTATAAGGACGCATGCAATAACTTACAACCGTCAAGTATTAACATGCAATCAATTCTCTTTCATAAAAGCAATCAACTACCAGATCATGCAGATATGAGTGCTACAATGACAAGGAATTCCACCGTATATTCCTAGTCTAGCAATAGAAAACTATCAATCAAACTAGGTGATCAAGCTAGCAAAACTAATAGAAATCAATAGATGAAGAACAAGAGAATTAATACAAACCCATAGGAAAAGAACAAGAGTTAGAAATCTCACAACTTAATAACTGAAGGTTTCAACCGCTAAGTAAAACAATGGAGTTTAGTTCCTGCTCATGGTTGCAAAACTAAATTGTCTGATGGAAAAGATGATGATAAAGATGATGATAAGATAGAAAGAACTAGGGTTCTTAAATAGAGACTAACCCTAAAAATATATGGTAAAAGACATATCCTAAACAAAATAATAAAATAAGGAAAAAGAAATAAAACAAACAAAAGAAAATAAGGAAAGTCTGGAATGTCTTCGGCCTTGTTGTGGCGATCGCCATAGATGCCTGGCGATCGCGGTCTTCATGTAAAGCTCTGCCGTGGTCTCTGTCGCCCCATGGCGATCGCCGTAGAGTCATGGCGATCGCCATGATCTCTCGAACTCATGTAACACTTCTCTTGTAGAATGGCGATCGCCATAGTGATGGTGACGATCGCCGCTGCTCCGCAGAATGTCTTCAAGTATTTGATCTTCTTCTTCTTCGGTTCTGGTCTTCATTTCTTCACTTCTTCGTAAACAACTCAGAACATAACAATAGCTCCAAATACTTGTGATAACACTAATGTAATAACCCCTAGTTACGCCATACAAAGTGTAGCGTATCACACCCCTTAAGAGATTTCTATCTGGATATTTGTATCCTCTCTAGAAAGCCTTACCCTCTTCCCACCCTCCTAGTACAATGCCACTCAGCCTCATCAAATTGCACTCTATTCTTTACCCACTCATATTCCTACCTATCTATCTACTTCTCAACCTAACTATAACGTCATTCACCCATTCCACCTTTCTACCCTTTCACTTTTCTACCATTCCACCTTTCTACCCTTTCACCTTTCTACCTGTGGGAGCCTAATATAACCCTCATGGATTTTTAAACCATTACAATCCTGGACTCGTTATAAAAGGCCCAAAGATATTATGGACGATCCATGTTCATAAACTATGCATAATAATCGGTGGCCCATTCACTATTAAACGATTAAGAAGCGTATTCGTCTAACAATCATCCATTCTGGCAAGCACAACCTAGAAAGTACTGCCTTGTACAATCATCTATTCTGGCAAGCACAACCTAGAAAGTACCACCTTGTACACAAGCATCCATTCTGAAAAACTCTATCTAGAAGGTACTAACTTGCACAACACTATCTACCTCGCACCCCTTAAGAGATTTCTATCTGGATATTTGTATCCTCTCTAGAAAGCCTTACCCTCTTCCCACCCTCCTAGTACAATGCCACTCAGCCTCATCAAATTGCACTCTATTCTTTACCCACTCATATTCCTACCTATCTATCTACTTCTCAACCTAACTATAACGTCATTCACCCATTCCACCTTTCTACCCTTTCACTTTTCTACCATTCCACCTTTCTACCATTCCACCTTTCTACCCTTTCACCTTTCTATCTTTCCACCTTTTTATCCAACTTTCTATCCTACCACTCTTCTATCCTTCCAAAGAGGCTATTCTATCAAGGACAATGACGTACCCTCACTTATACCCTACTAGACTTCAAGGATAGATGTATCAAACTTCTGTAGGAGCGATAGGAAGAAGGAGATACCCGAAAATTGCACAGCTAAGCAAACCTAAGGACACGACTAAGCAAGCCTTGCTCCCCAAGGAGCAAGTACAAAAGGCAGCTTCCAGGAAACTTACGAAGAGTGGGCACCAAGGCTAAGTAATGAAGATTAGCCTTCAAGTAATAAGATCACTATAAAAGGAGAGGACTAGCCCCAAGATTGTGGGGGGGAAAAGTGGCACTTGGTCGGGATTTTAAAAGGGGAATTTTGGAGAGAAAAACAAGTATTATACCGAGCACTTTCAAACCTGAAACAAGGAAAACAAAGATCTCACATGAACGAAAGACAACACTAAATCAATCACGAACTAAGATTGAAAATAGATAAACTATTATATTCTCTATAATCTCAATCCCCCTCTTTTTGGACAAATACTGACTTGAGCGTCGGAGGGGCGATACCGGGGCCACACCCGAGACTTGCCTTGTTTGCAGGACACAAAGAAACCAAGATCGAACCATCTGGACTCGGACTCACTAGGTGGAGAAGTCGAGGATATTGGTGGGCTAGACAACGAGCGATATCGTCAGAGTCGGATTTTCGAGGGTTAGTCTTTCTATACACCTTCATTGGCGCCGTCTGTGGGAACCCACTCACCCGGCTAAGGCGATGTCCACCATGCACGAGGCAGATTTACCGACGGGGTCCGAGAGCAATACCTACTCAACCAGTTGCGCTGATACTTTAGAGAGAAACCAAGGCTCCTTATAACACTGTGGGGCTTACGAGTTTATGAAGATGGACGAAGACCTTATTCGGAACACATGGAACATGCTACAACTCAAGAAATACTTCCCCTAGATGGGAGTATCCTACCAAACTGCCAAGGTATCAGCGACTAAAACTATGTTTAAATTCCCACATTTTCTACTTTCATGCTAATAAGAATAGGGGAGTAGCTCGTTTAGGGCCCTTCCCCACATGCAAGACAAACTAGAAAGGCTAAAGGCCTATTGATGTATGGAGAATTACGTTTTTGGGATATCGTGGGACTTCAAAGGTAGTCATTGGTTGGCTCTAACCATGCTACCTGGTCTCCTACAACACTAGGGGCTTCAAAAGTAAGGGTTAAGCTCTTCAGTCTTACTTGGCTCCTTACCATAAATGTGGGACTTCAAAGGAAGGTTTCGGTTGTGCTCTAACCGCACTGTCTGGTCTCCTACAATACCAGGGGCTTCAAAAGCATGGATTAGTCGAATCGCATGGCTTGGCTCCTTACTCTACAGTGGGACTTCAAAGGTAGCTCTCAGTTGTGCACGACTGAACTACCTGGTCTCCTACCATACTGGGGGCTTCAAAAGTAGGGACAACCCGTTCGTCCTACTTGGCTCCTTACAAGAAACGAGGGACTTCAAAAGCGGTTGGTAGAGCTAACGCCGCACCGTTTCGTCTCCTACTCTACCGGGCTTCAAAAGTAAGGACCAAACTCTAGTGGTCTTACTTGGCCTTTGTACCCTACAAGAGGTTCCAAAAACAGTAGAGCTACCACTGTTTGACCTCTTGACAATACCGGTTTCTCGAAAAATATCAATAATTTACAAGCAAAGTATGCCAGTATCTTGCTACCTTAGCCCTGGCTTGGGGCTTCCTCTATTTTTGAGGCCTGAAAAGCTTAATAACTACAAAAGCCGACTCGAGGTTCTTTCTGTTCAAATGAGAAACTAAGCTACTCTAGAGTGGATATCATCCTAGTTGGGAGTCAATCTAGATGGATTCCTTTCTAGATGGGTATCGTCCTAAATATATACTTGACAGGTTTAAACTTTATCATGTTGACACAAAGCTAGAACAGAGTCATTCTAAAACTAACATTCTACTAAGGAAGTCTATCTAGTACCCCACTTAGAAAACTCTACCCAAATATCCCGGTAAAGAAAAACCCTATCTAGTACCCTACTTAGAAAAATCTACCTAATACCCGGCTAAGAGATACTCTATCTAGTACCCAACCGAGAAAACCCTATTTATTACCCTATCAAGATAAATCATATTTAGCACTCCACTAAGAAAAACTCTACCTAGCAAGTACCCTCAAGAAAAATCCTATCTAGTACTCTACTCAGAAAAAACCCACTTAGAAAAATCGTATCTAGTACTCTACTCAAGAGAGCCCCCTTTAGAAAGTTTCTATCTAATACTCCACTCAGGAGAGCCCCTTTAGAAAGGTTCTATCTAGTACTCCACTCAGGAGAGCCCCATTTAGAAAGTTTCTATCTAGTACTCCACTCAGGAGAGCCCCTTTAGAAAGGTTCTATCTAGTACTCCACTCAGGAGAGCCCCTTTAAAAATGTTCTATTTAGTACTCCACCCAGGAGAGCTCCCTTTAGAAAGGTTCTATCTAGTACTCCACTCAGAAGAGCTTCATTTAGAAATGTTCTATCTAGTACTCTACTCAGAAGAGCTCCCTTTTAGAAAAATCCTACCTAGTATTCTACTCAGAAAAAACCCATTTAGATACGCGTCACTTAGTAAAAATTCCACCTAAAACGCCTAACTAGAAGAGCCCCGTCTAAATGCCCCCATCAAGATGAACCAACCGGTCGCCTACAAAGATTCACACCAGTCCGGACATACTCCATCAAAACGATGACAAGATAGAACCATAACTTGCAAGATCTTAGAAGGACTTCTTCCTAGATTTCAACAATGATATCGAAGAAAAACTACTACCTTTCTAAATATACTACCTTTCTATATACTAGTTTTTCTAGATATAGTACCTTTCTAGACATACTATCTTTCTATATAACTAGCTTTTCTAGATATACTACCTTTCTAGATATACTACCTTTCAATATTACTAGCTTTTCTAGATATACTAGCTTTCTAGATATACTACATTTCTATATACCAGTTTTTCTAGATATACTACCTTTCTAGATATACTACCTTTCTACACACTACCTTTTTAGATATATTACCTTTCCAGACGCTACCTTTCTAGATACACTACATTTCTAGATATTACTAGCTTTTCTAGATATACTACCTTTCTAGATATACTACCTTTCTATACACCACCTTTTTAGATATATTACCTTTCCATACACTACCTTTCTAGATACACTACATTTCTAGATTTATCTAGCAAGTATCTTTTCAGACATATCTAGCAAATAACTTTCCTAGATATATACCTTTCTAGATAGACCTAGCGAGTACCCTTCTAGATCTACTTATCAATCACCCTCCTAGAAAAGATCTTCCTAGCAAGTACCCTTCTAGATCTAACTAGCAAGTATCCTTCTAGAAAAACTCTACTTATCAAACACTCCACCTAGCGTGTTGGACCCTCCACATACAGAAACAAGTTTTGACAAAGTCTAGGAAGATCTCTTCCACTAAGGTTGATACTTTTTCTAAACAATCGACATACTCGTACAAAAACAATAAAATCAAGCACACACGTTGTTTGACCTCTTGGCAATACCGAGTTTCGAGGAAAAAAATCACAATAATTTACGATTAAGGCATGACCATAGAAAATGATGAATGTAGCCTTGTATAGTAGCAAGAGCAATCAAAACTCACCCGTAATAATGTAAATTAGCCAGATTAGCTTAGCATGAGACTTTTCTTTCCACCATTCTAAGTCGGTGCAAGGCCATGCTAGCTTTGAATGGAGTTTTTCTAAGTTGGCACAAGGCTAGATGGATGCCATTGTACGTGGGTGGAAGGCTAGAATATCCTAGAAGGGAGTTTTTCTTACGCCATACTAAGCATGGGCAAAGGCCAAGTCAGGCTAGTATGAGGTTTCTCTGGACACCTAAACTAAACTCACGTGAAGCAAGGTTAACTTAACCAAGGAGCTTCTCTAGGCAATGATACCAGCATAAGCAAGGTAACAAGTTGTACATCTCGAAAACAAAATTTTTACAGACATCGACCGTCACAGGAAGAAATCTGAAGGCTTGGAATCTAAAGGAGGCTCAAGTGAGGACAACCATGCTTGCCAAGAAACGCTCAAGAGAACTCGGCTAGAACAACTGAGGAATGCTCAAAAGGAGGCGCTTTAGACCCAACCACCAAGGTATGTCCCTTTAAGAAAAATAATGTAAGTTGGCATGGGGCTACCCGCTAGCCTCCCATGCCAAGTCTGACAAGAGATAGTGCAACTTGGCATGGGGCTACCCGCTAGCCTCCCATGCCAAGTCTCACAAAATAAAGTGCAACTTGACATGGAGCTACCCGGTAGCCTCCCATGCCAAGTCTCACAAGAGAAAGTGCAACTTGACATGGAGCTACCCGCTAGCCTCCCATGCCAAGGCTCAGAAGAGAAAGTGCAACTTGACATGGAGCTACTCGCTAGACTCTTGTGCCAAGTCTCACAAGAGAAGTATAACGAGGATACCCGTTAAGCTTCTCATACCATGTTTTAAGAACAAAAGGGTGCAACTTGACGAGAGGTTATAGCCGCTCGCTTGGTATCTTGGTCTCATAACTCCATCGAAACTTGGCAAGCCACCAGAGCTCCAACCGCTCGTACTTGGTCTCTTCATTACTCTACCGAGACTCCAAGGGGCTGAGCCCTAACCGCCTATACTTGGTCTCCTCATTACCCGACTGAGACTTCAAGGAGCTAAGCTCTGGTTGTCCATGCCCGGTCTCTTTACTCGGCCAAGGCTCCAAAAGCGAGGGGCTATATCCACCCACCAGTGGTGATCCCACAAACTAATATGAAAATTGGCATGAGGCTACTTCTAGCCTTCCAGACAGGTCCCGCTAAGGGCGACTAACCAATGTGTTTATACTTGAATATTGCTCTTCATGTCTTAAATTTCTTAATCTTGTACCAGGATAAGCATGCCTCGCACATTTTCTAGGAAAACATGATTAGATAAGGACTAGAATGCTTTTAGTAGCATGAAACTCCTTTTAAATAGTGAAACATTGTACGAAATGCGATGAAACCACAGTCCTAACACAAGAGAAGCAAAATCAAGAAGACAACAAGTCTAGCAACCAACAACAACAAACAAATTCAAGGTAAAGGGAGGCCACCATGCTGCAGGAGCACCAATGGACGACCAGGCTTGCCAAGTATTTGAGGGTGGTCATATAACCCTACACACTCTAGGCGTCCTACACTACTAACTTTGAAGGAACACCACCCTCCTCTTGGCGGGCGACCATGATGGATACACAATAAGAGGTGGCCAACAAGAAGGGAGCACAACGGGCAAGGAGCGTTCGACTTGAAGGGTAACCAAGAACCACTCATGTGAACCTTGACCACCATTTTTGCATAAGAAGAGTACAATAGTCAGGCAAAGTCGAGTATTCTCCATCTAGAGAACAGAAGGATGAGGACGTCAATGAAGTCTGTTGAGCTAAGAGCAATGAATGGATAGAACAGACAGTCGGGCTATGAAATGAAGAAGGAACAAAAGGAGAAAAACACCACATCAGAGAATTACATATTCAGAATCTCAAAGTAGAGCATGGAACAAAATCCACCTTTCTACCCTTTCACCTTTCTACATGTGGGAGCCTAAAATAACCCTCATGGATTTTTAAACCATTACAATCCTGGACTCGTTATAAAAGGCCCAAAGAAATTATGGACGATCCATGTTCTTAAACTATGCATAATAATCGGTGGCCCATTCACTATTAAACGATTAAGAAGCGTACCCGTCTAACAATCATCCATTCTGGCAAGCACAACCTAGAATGTACTGCCTTGTACAATCATCCATTCTGGCAAGCACAACCTAGAAAGTACCACCTTGTACACAAGCATCCATTCTGAAAAACTCTATCTAGAAGGTACTAACTTGCACAACACTATCTACCTCGCACCCCTTAAGAGATTTCTATCTGGATATTTGTATCCTCTCTAGAAAGCCTTACCCTCTTCCCCCCCCTCCTAGTACAATGCCACTCAGCCTCATCAAATTGCACTCTATTCTTTACCCACTCATATTCCTACCTATCTATCTACTTCTCAACCTAACTATAACGTCATTCACCCATTCCACCTTTCTACCCTTTCACTTTTCTACCATTCCACCTTTCTACCATTCCACCTTTCTACCCTTTCACCTTTCTATCTTTCTACCTTTCTATCCAACTTTCTATCCTACCACTCTTCTATCCTTCCAAAGAGGCTATTCTATCAAGGACAATGACGTACCCTCACTTATACCCTACTAGACTTCAAGGATAGATGTATCAAACTTCTGTAGGAGCGATAGGAAGAAGGAAATACCCGAAAATTGCACAGCTAAGCAAACCTAAGGACACGACTAAGCAATCCTTGCTCCCCAAGGAGCAAGTACAAAAGGCAGCTTCCAGGAAACTTACGAAGAGTGGGCACCAAGGCTAAGTAATGAAGATTAGCCTTCAAGTAATAAGATCACTATAAAAGGAGAGGACTAGCCCCAAAATTGTGGGGGGGGGAAAGTGGCACTTGGTCGGGATTTTAAAAGGGGAATTTTGGAGAGAAAAACAAGTATTATACCGAGCACTTTCAAACCTGAAACAAGGAAATCAAAGATCTCACATGAACAAAACACAACACTAAATCAATCACGAACTAAGATTGAAAAGAGATAAACTATTATAATCTCTATGATCTCAATCCCCCTCTTTTTGGACAAATATTGACTTGAGCGTAAGAGGGGCGATCCCGGGGCCACACCCGGGACTTGCCTTGTTTGCAGGACACAAAGAAGCCAAGATCGAACCATCTGGACTCGGACTCACTAGGTGGAGAAGTCGAGGATATTGGTGGGCTGGACAACGAGCATCAGAGTCGGATTTTCGAGGGTTAGTTTTTCAATCGCCTTCAAGTATTACATTAGTTCCTTCGGTTGCTGTTCTTTTTCTTTACAGCATCTTCTTATGTCATGCTCTTCATTTCTTTGATTCTGCTGACTGATATAACCATTATTGAAAGTTTGTTGACCTTTAAGCAAACTGTAAACTGCAAAACCACAATGTCTTTTGTAGTAAAAATAGTTCAAGTTCCCCAACGATTAATGAAATGGCATCTTTACTCGTACATTTATGTGTGGAATCAACGTACCTTAACTCTAATCCGTTAACATATGGAAGTTTTTGTTGTAGGTATATTATGTATGGAGTTTTCTACTCTCTGACACATGGAGAACCTATTTCCGAAATGAATTATATTAAATTGTTTGTTTAAATATATAGTATTATTAGGAGTTCATCAAGTTCATTGAAATAGTTTGGATAAAACTTTTGAACTTATAACTTCCGCGTATGTCAATTCACATTAGTGAGCTTTGATGGTAGCATAAGTTTTGCGTTAGGCTGCTCAAAGAAAAAGTGTTATGTTGGGTGTATATTAAACAAGGTTTGTAGTTTAATTATTCAAAAATAAAAAATAAAAGCCCGTCTAGCTCAGTTGGTAGAGCGCAAGGCTCTTAACCTTGTGGTCGTGGGTTCGAGCCCCACGGTGGGCGTTATGTTTTTCGTTTTTGGTTACTCTATATGTTAATGCTTTATGGACCATGAGGCATGAGCGACTCTACTACCTGAATTAAGCGTTTGTTATTTAGAGTTAAGTTTTTGGAGTCTCTCAGAATGACTATAGCATAGTTTATTAATATATTTTTACTTTTTTTATCCAAATTATTATTATTAAAATTAAATAGTCTATATAAAAGTTACTATTTGTAAAGTTTTATAAACTTATTTTAAGCTTAATATCTTGAATTTTCTAAATTCAAAAAAAAAGCCTCGAAGGGTTCCGCCCCTTCTTCCACCCAAAAAAAAATATCTTGAATTTTCTAAATTCTTAATTATCCACAGAAGAGATAATGGTTAACCATTGAATAAACACATAAATTTGGCAGAAAAACTTTATTTAACTACAAACTTATTGAGGTCGTAATAATACAGAATATATATAAAATATGTCAAGAAATTAAAATCGATTATAAAATTACTATATATATTTCGTGCATAGCACGGGACACTACGTTGGGAGGAAAATTATAATAGAGAATAGTATCTCTTTCGACTCCACAATGCCGATCTTTATAATAGAGAATAGTATCTCTTTTGACTCCACAATACCTTGATCGGCTCGAAAAGGGATTTTTGATTCTTAAGGGAAGTATATCTTATAAAGTTAATTTTTGACATAGACTTTTATCAAACCTACTGTTCAACATATGCACAATTTCATGTGAGCAATAATTTAAGAAAAAAAATTCAAAAGTAGACAGTCTCAAATCTTGTAAAAAATATTATACGTATGAGAGACGTTGTTACATCTCCATATGTTTCAAATGTTAATTAGTATAAAAGTGATGCACATTAATAACAAAAGTGATGCACATTTAGAGTAATATTTATGCACATAAATTGAAGGCGATTACCTAGAACGTAGTGCGTTGATAAAACTTTGAGCCTATATCTTGCACAAGAATACGAGGGATTTCTCTTGGTGGAGTACCATTAATCCCCAAATTGAATGAAGGTATGTCATAAAGCTTTGTTGCCTTTATTGTCTTCTCGATTTCTTCTAGGCACTTTGAAGCTTCATCCCAAAACATTTCTTCATCCATAGTTGGATTAACCTCCACTTCCTCTTGTGACTCCTCTTGTGGTAGAGAGTTCTTGACTTTCAACATCTTGTCTATTGCTTCGTTGACCTTCTTGAACATATTGTTCTTAGCCAAACGTTCTGGAGCCTTAGACACTCTCTCCACATATCTCCTGATTTCTAGAGCAAGTTTTTGGCTGCTTTTAATGTGGTCCTCCAACTCAGATTGTTACATGAAATTTGTAAATGTTAATCTGAAGAACATTGATCGTCCCTAAAATTATTGAACAAATAGTATATAATTGATGCACATTCTGAATAAAATTGATGCACATTCTGAATAAAATTGATGCACATTCAGACTAATACTGATGCACATTCAGAATAAAATTGATGTACATTTATCTATAAAGAGAAGCACATTAAGAAAGGCTTACCAAAAAGGTAGCATCATCATCATCTTTACTGACATTCTCTTCTCTCTTACTTTCTTCCTTCTTCTCAGATACTTCTTGCTTCTCATGTCTTTCTCTCACCAATGTTTGTTCCTTGAAGTCCAGAGGTATTTTGACATAACCTTTTCCAAAACTTTCAATTTTAATCTCCTCAATCCCCCTCTTCCTCAGCATTTCAATTTCAGTTGGTAATGACTGGAACGTGCCTATCAATTTCTTGAGTTCGCAGTGCAACCCGATCAACATATATCATCTGTAAAAGATAAAAATAACGTTATTAATATTGATGCACATTCATAATTAAATTGATGCACATATAGTATAAAACTGGTGCACATATAGTATTAAAGCGATGCACATTCAGAATAAAACTAATGCACATTCAGAATAAAACTGATGAACAATCAGAATAAAATTGATGCACAAACATAAGGAAAATTGATGCACATGATTAATATTGATGCACATGATTAAACTTGATGCACATGTATATTGAACTTGATGCACATATAGAATAATATTGATGCACATACCAGTATAAGCAATATTGGCCCTTTGAAATTCCCACCATCAGTTTTATCTCATGCCTCTTTTGCTTTGACTAGCATAAGAGCTGACCAATCATGCTGATGAATATTATCTGTGTTCCTAAGGTGTCCTATGACTTTCACATTAAGTCGTCCACTTTGATGACTCTCCATGATAGTGTTTATGATAAAAATCACAAGGTTCCTCTTGAACCATTCATCGGGTACCACGCAACTCAGAAGCTTCTCAAAAAGCGTTTATGTATGAATTTTATCTAGATCCATAGGCTTCATGTGTTTAGTCTTTATATCAAGAACTTCTCCAAACTGACCGCGGAATTCCTCCAGAAGTTCTTGAGCAAAAATATCTTCTTCTTCAGTTGTACTCAGGCTTAGATCAATATGCTTCCCCCAACTGGTAATCCCAAGTAGCCATGAACATCATATTTGGTGACGTGGTGCTTTTCCCCGTTTCTACTCAACAACAAATTACAAGATACATGATCAAAGTTTTGAAGACGCCAATGGCTAAGCCTCCCTGTAAGTTTATCCATTTTCCAATCAAGCAGTAGACCAAATCCACAATCTCTTACAACCATTTTTTGATCGTCATTCATACGCTTTAATGTTTCCACCAGACACATCGGTGAACTTCTGCACTTTAAGGTTGGAAAGTCCTTCTTTATCTCTCTCATCCCTATCTTAGCTTTCTTCTTTGGTTCCACGATAACAAACTCATTTTTTCTTTTGGAACCTGCAGTTTGCTCCAGTTTCTTTGTTTGTGCTCGTTTCTTGGCAGGCTGAGGGATATTTGCAAGCTCTTGTTTCTTGGGAGGCTTAGGCACCTTTGCAAGTTCTTGTTTCTTGGGAGGTTGTGATTTCTTTACAACTTTATTTCCTTGCTTCTGAGGCAAATTCATTTTGTCTACTCTTCGCTGCAGTGGTACGTTATCACTATCTGTTTCCTTACTTGAACTCAATCTTGGCGAACTTCTAAGAGGTATAATTTGTTTGTTTGTTGTGGTTTTCCTTCTCTTAGGAGGTGTGGATCTGAATGATAATGATGCACATTAGTCAGTAAGTTGATGCACATGCATAATGAAATTGATGCACATTTATTAAAGAAATTGATGCACAAGTTGTTGAACATTTCAAAGCATTTGATGCACCTTGATCTGTAGCTTTCTCATTCAGCTTCTTCGTTCATGTCTCTTGGTCAGGAGAGGCCTCTTGTACAGGAGATGCCTCAGGTACAACTTCTTGGTGAACTACGTCTACAATTGATGTATTGTCCTTGTTGCTTTTGATTACTTTCGTTGCTGTAATTCATTGAAAAAGAAAACATAGTTAATGCAAATACTGATGCACATAAAGAATTAAAGTGATGCTGATGTGGATAAAGTCGTAGTGCCAAATCAAAGAAAACCCTAAACACTAACTAGAGTATAGCAAGTAAGTAGAGGTCGAACCCAAGGGAATCAAAACACCAAATCAATGCAGCCAAGTGAAATATCAACTAATAACAAGTAACCAAAGGGGGGGGTTTGATTGTAAGAACACACAAGTAACCGGTAACAAGCAGAGGAAGTTTTGGGTGAGAATATTATGCGAAGGGGTTTCACCTAGCAAGTATCCACACAACAGTCAATCAAGTTGATCATAGATTTATCTCAAGTTCTATTCAATCCTAGGGAATGTTCCTATTCCAATATTTAATATATCAGCACGCCAACCAGTCCTGATAATACTTACTATTTAGCAATCAGGGAAACCTCTCAAGATTAGATGAAATAGCAGCAAAGGGCACAAGAATTATAAGGATGCATGCAATAACTTACAACCGTCAAGTATTAACATGCAATCAATTCTCTTTCATAAAAGCAATCAACTACCAGATCATACAGATATGAGTGCTACAATGACAAGGAATTCCACTGTATATTCCTAGTCTAGCAATAGAAAACTATCAATCAAACTAGGTGATCAAGCTAGCAAAACTAATAGAAATCAATAGATGAGGAGCAAGAGAATTAATACAAACCCATAGGAAAAGAACAAGAGTTTAGAAATCTCACAACTTAATAACTGAAGGTTTCAACCGCTAAGCAAAACAATGGAGTTTAGTTCATGCTCATGGTTGCAAAACTAAATTGTCTGATGGAAAAGATGATGATAGCCAAACAAGGCTGCCAGGGTATATAAAGAGTCTAACCCTAAAATAATATGGTAAAAGATAAATCCTAAAACTAATTAAAAGGAAAATAAGGAAAAAGAAGTAAAGAAATAAGGAAATAAAACAAACACAATTCGGTGAAACCAATTTAATGGATTTCACCTACTTGCTTCCGATTCACATACGGCCCACTTTGCATCAGTGCAATACCCACGATCGCGGATAATAATCCGCGGGCGCGGATCTATTAATCTTCCCGGCTCCTCTCTGCTGCTCCACCGCGATCGCCACCATATCACCCGCGATCGCGGTCGCTGATTTCTTCTCGAATGGCTTCTGTTGAATGATGGAGATCGCCTGGATGGTAGTGGCGATCGCGGTTGGCGTCGCAGAAGCTTCTTCATTCTTCAAGTCTTCAATCTTCTTCGGTTCTGATCTTCATTTCTTCACTTCTTAATAAATATCTCAGAACATAATAATGACTCGAAACACATATGATAATACTCCTCAACTAATGTAATAACCCCTAGTTACGCTATACAAAGTGCAGCGTATCAGATGCATATTTCAGAACAAAACTGGTGCACATATAGTATAAAACTGATGCACATTCAGAATAAAACCGATGCACATTTAGAATAAAACTGATGCACATTCAGAATAATACTGATGCACATTCAGAATAAAACTGATGCACATTCAGAATAAAACTGATGCACATTCAGAATAAAACTGATGCACATTCAGAATAAAACTGATGCACATTTAGAATAAAATTGATGCACATTTAGAATAAAATTGATGCAAATACATAAAGAAATTGATGCACATTGAGAATAAAACGGATGCAGATATTACAATGATATTGATGCACATTCTTCAGATATTGATACATATTCCATCAAATTTTTGGTCATGCAATCTCTTTGACTCAGTAAAATCATCATGCAATGTTATTGAGCAAGTTTACCATGTAAACAACAGAATCTAAACAACAACAATCAAAAGATATCCATTGATGGTGCGAGAAAACGAGCGGTTACGAGTTCACCATAACAACGAGCAAAACTGTAAATTCTTGCACAATCTTAATAATTGAGCATTATCTGTGCGAGGAAACGAGCGATTACGAGTTCATACCTGTAGTTTGAGTTCTCTCTTCCATTGATCCTTCCATCTTCGTAGATTTTGAGCTTGGACGACGACATGAATTCTTCTCGAATTGATTTCCTACGGTGAAATCCACTGCTCGATCTCGCCCCAGAAGAACTCCTTCCACCTTGGCGCTCTGAATCTGGTGAGATCTATCCTCTTAGGTGTTTTTCCCCTAATTACACCTTGTCCAATGATTGTAGTTTGCGTCTTTGCAGATCTCTGAAATCTCCCTCCACTGATGGCCGCCTTATCATCATAACCCTAGATTTTCTGAATCTTTGGCTTGAAATCTTACTTGGTAAGCTTCTTCACAATCTTTCCCCTTTACAGATCACTTTGGACTCTGGCTTACAGTGGAGTCTTCCATTTTCTTGGTTGGTATGGCTTCGGCCTGCTCCCGTAGATCTTGGTTTTGGGCCAACCTGCCTTAGTCTCCTTGTGTACTCTGTTATTGACATGGCTTCTTGCCAACTGAACACACTACTGACAATATGAAATATTTATTGACACACCCCTTTTCTGCAGACGCTCTCCTCGTATTTGGTTCTGGTTGCATTAATTTGTGACCTGGCCAAGAGGATTGAGGTACTGCAGATTGGCTGCGTTGTCCTTGATTCTAGCACAATCACCATGATTAGTCTACTCTGCACACGCAACCATTACATTTATCTCCATATATGCACGCTTGCTCGTTTATTGATATGCAACTCTTCATATCCCAATCTGTCAAACTTCCTTTATAATCTCACCATCTTAGCACTATCCCTTCATAACAACTCTAAAAAAAACTCGAGCTCTTTTCCATTCTGTCACCATGGAAAACTTTACAGACTTATCACTCAACATCTCTTCAACAAACAACCCTACCCCTGCCACATTCTCCTCTAACCTCCTCAATATCCCTATATATAGCTCCCTCTGGAACCAAATCCAAACCACCATCAACTACCCTCCTCATTATCCCTCCTTCATAGATCATCACAGCTCCCTCACCTCATCTTTTGCTCCTATGGCGGATGATGTTTCATACGCCAATGCACTCATACACTACACTTAAGAGCATCCTATTCCTCCCAACCCAGAAAATCCACCAAAATCAGGCACCCTCCTAGCTATCACTAACCCAGAACCACTCAATGCTACCCCTCTTGATGTTGTCTTCCCCATGGATCAAGATACTTCCCAGTTTGAAGCACAATACCACAACTCTCAAAATTTCTCTGCTGCAAACTTTAACTTTGAGGATTTTGTAGCCACTCCTGAAGCAAACCTCCCACAGGATATCCCAGATCCAAACAACCTCCCTGGTGTTAGAACCAGGATGGAAAACCTAAGCTCCTTAGCCCTCTACATCAAAATGGCCAGTGACCCAGTGCCTATCTCTGTTATCTTATCCAAAGTTAAAGAACAATGGAAAGGAGTAAAAGGTATGATTGAAGTTGAGGAACTAGGCAACTTCTGGACTCTTTTTATTTTTGCTAATCGCGAGTCCAAAGACTTTGTCTGGGAGAACAAACCCTATCATGTTTTGAGCAAACTTGTTATCCTTCGATCATTCACACCAACTTTTGATCCATTTGATGAGGAGATTCTTTCTGCAGACATCTGGGTACGTATTCCTTTACTCCCTCATCATGTCTATACTGATGCATCTCTCTCTTTGATCATTGAAGGAAATGGGGTTGGTCATTATCTCAAAACTGATGTCAACTCTAATGTTAAAAATAAAAAGAAGTTTGCTCGGATCTGTATACATTCAAAATTGCATGTCACCATTGGTTTTGTGAGAATCAAGCATGTGGACAACACTATTTTAACAATGAAGCTCTGGTATGAGGATTTCTCCCCGGGGTGTGGTTGTTGCGGTGCAGAGGACCATGTCTTCGAGGATTGCTTCCTCAACAATATGACATCCAACGTTTTTGAGGCTCAGATTACAATGACTCCAGATGAAACCAGTGCGGCTGAACAAACCAGAAGCATACTCCTCAACAACATGCTCAACAAGAGAGTTGGTGCTCAGCCTAAGTCTTCAGCAACTCCTAACTTCACCATCAAAAACTCCAGCAGCTCCTCCTCCTCTTTGTCAACTTAGTTCAACACTCATCGCAAGCCTGTGAAGGGAAAAGAAGTTGCTATTCACTATGCTCATCAACAGAGCTCCAGATCTCCAAGTTCAACTTCAGAAGTCATCCCAGCTTACCCACTGCCCCATAACTTTGCTCCTGAGATGTATCCTCCACATGTCTTTGCTCAGCTCCAGCACCAAATGGCTTATCTCCCTCCACACATGATGAACATCAACCCAAGGATGATCCGGCCTATGATGAGGACTCCACCTGGTGTCATCTACACTCCTCCTCCAAGTCTTGAGCAACAGAATGACTCTCCCAAAGTGTGTGAAAGATCCACCACTTCAATCTAGAAGAAGATCGACAACATTGATCTAACTGCTCAAGCTGAATCTTCCATGATAGTGATGCCAAAAAAGAAGGAAGAAGAAGAAGAAGCTGCTCCTACGCCTCCTCAGCCCAAGAAACAGAAGAAATCCAGAGGCAAGGGCAAGGCCACTCCTGAATGATCATGATTAGTAAGCTCCATTGCAGTTATTTCCCTTCCTTTTGCTTTGACAAGTATCTATGGTTTGACAATGTTTTGACAATAGCTCTGACCCTCTCCCAGAAGGACTACTTACATTATCATCCTTCTAAGATCATGCTAGAATCTCTCCAGAAACAATATGCTATGTACTGCTCTTATTTTGAACAATGCCCCAGGATGGAATATTTTGACTATTATAATTATTTAATCTTGCATATCATTACCTCTTGCTTAATACTTATTACCTTATTACATTCAGTATGCTATTATCCTGTTTCAACTTACTATGACTACTCCTACAACTATATCAATTACGATTATATTCGACAATGTCACAGTCAATCCATAGGTATAATATGAATATAGGATACTGGAACGTCCGAGGCTCTCGTAGGCCAGAATTTGTTTCTGAAATTAACTATATCCAAAAGAGAAATAGGTTAGATGCTTTGTGCCTTAGTGAAACTAAGACCGACTCACAACCCCTCCCTAATAAAATCAAGAAAATGGGGTTTGACTCACTTATATTTGTTCCCTCCATTGGCACCAAAGGAGGCATTTGGCTACTTTACAATAATTTTAGCCATATGCCCTCTTTTATACATATCAAGAGTACAAATAATTCTATCATCATGAAATCCACCATTAACAATGTTGATTTTCTTATATTCTTTGTTTACATCCCCTCTCGAGAAGAACTCAAAGATGATTTCTGGGATGACCTATAGGAAACTGCGGTTTCCTATAGCCTCCCAATTATTATCATAGGCGACCTTAACGATATTCTCAACCCTAGTGATAAAATCGGGGGCCTATTCCCCAGATCCTCACGTTTTGCTCGCTTAACACAACGCATTTCCTCTCTAAATCTTCTTGATACAAATTTCACAGGATTCCCTTTTACATGGCGTAAGTCATCAAACAATTCCAACAACATCTTAGAACACCTTGATCGCGCCCTAGTTCACACTAATCTTTTCTCCTCTCTTAATCCACTTGTTCATCACCACCCATTTACCTCCTCAGATCACTCCCTTATCACCCTCACCATTGGCGATTCTATTCGTAACGTTAAGATTCCTTTTCGATACGAAAATGCCTGGTCCAGCTCTCCCTCCTTCTCCAAGCTTGTTGCGAAACTCTGGAATTTTAAAGTCCAAGGCTCTTACATGTATAAGCTTTCTTACAAACTCAAGTTTCTTAAAACTTATGCTAAAACTTGGGCACGTAATAATAATAATTATTCCTTCCAGCAACTCCAACTCACAGAAAATACTCTTGAAAAACTCCATGAGGAATTCCTTAACTGTCCAAATGATCCTGCTATCCGTAACAAAATTCTCAATGTTACAAGGAAATTCAACAAAATCATGCAATTCCAAGACACCTACTGGAAGCAAAGAGCTAAAACTAAACACCTCTCCCTTAACGATAAAAACACTAAGTACTTTCATAATGTTGCAAAAATCAGCACCTACCGGCAAAAGATTTATAAATTTTGTGATAAAGATGGTTTCTTCCATACCGACCACTCGTCCATCACTAACTCTATTACCACTGAACTCTCGGAAAGATACAAACTATCCAATCATACTTGCTCCCAAAATGATCTGGATTTCATTCTGTCTATTATCACGGATAATGACAATAACTATCTTCTTCATAAACCCTCCTATGATGAAATCAAGACAGCTGTCTTTGAGCTTCCCCAAGATAAAACCCCCGACCCTAATGGCTTCTGTTTGTGCCTAAAAATACGACGAGTATGGAACACGTGATGAGCTACGCGTGGGAGAATTATCTCGACGCGACTAAAGGAATAAAGGATGTCGTCGACGTCACGAGACGTGGCAAAGGTCTCGTTTATCTTGAAGATTAGGTCGGCCGAGTATATTTTATCCTATTTTGTATTATATTATTGTAAATAGTGAAAGATACGGTAAAGAATATCTTTTACCTTGTTTATTATATCATTATTTAGATAAAAGGAAGAGATAAGATCTCGTTTCCTTAAAGATATTATTAAGGTTAGCCTATAAATAAAGGCTAACGCCTGCTTTGTAAGTATCGAAGCCGTCATTCGAGTAATACCAAGCTAAAGTTTCAACCCTAATTTCCTACCTTGTTCTTGAGTGTTGAGATTATACCGTACTCTTTGATCTTTGCCCTACAATTGCTTAGTTATCTTCTCGTAGGTAATTTCGCTACAAACAATTGGCGCCGACCGTGGGGCAAGATCAAAAAAGGTGTCGTCTCTGCATACGAAGGGAACAACCTCGCCTGCAGAAGCCATGAAAGGTTCTAGAACGATCAAGAATCTCCAAAACGAAACCTTTACCATGTTAGGAGGTCCGCCATCCTACACAACTTCCGACGCTAAAAGATTCGCAAGAACTATCGAAGGACAGAATGATTCCGTTCCGATTCACCACTCCAGAGCAGCCACTGGCAATCTGCCTATCACGTTCGAAGGCCCAGACGAGAGAATCAAGCATCACGATAGCCTGGTAATCTCCGTGGTAATTCGGAATTGCAACGTGAAAAGAATCCTGGTAGATAACGGAAGTTCGACAAACATCATCACTCTCTCCGCCGTTCTTGAACTCAGACTCTCAGTCGACGATGTCGTCGGGGAGCGTATCCGTTTGAAAGGCTTCAGCGGAGAAATCTTCGAGATGTTAGGGGAAATCACCCTCGAGACGGTGGTCCAAGGCTTCAATATCCCGACCAGATTCGCCGTGATGGGAGAGGATTCGCCTTACAACGCCATCCTTGGAAGACCCTGGATCCATGATATGCGAGTTGTCCCATCTACGTATCACCAATCCCTGAAGTTCCCAACACCCTGGGGAATACGCGAAGTCAAAGGCGAACCCTATACGGCCAAAGAGTGTTACATAATCGGGATGAAAGGGACCGCGACGCCAGAAATCAAAAAAGATGAAGTAAAAGAGTTTCAAGTCAAGATGCATGCTAAGTACCTCAAGCCAAAGTGTCCCGAATTAGAAGACGTGGTCATCGACGATTCCAAACCAGAAAGAGTCGTAAAGATAGGAGTCGGCATCCCAGCAGAAGTTAGAGAAGAGCTAATAGCGTTCTTGAAGTCAAAAGCCAAATGCTACGCATGGAGCCACGAAGACATGACGGGGATATCTCCAGACGTGATGCTCCACAAGGTAAACGTTGATCCGAAGTTCACTCCAGTCAAGCAAAAGAGAATAAAATTCGCTCTTGGGCGCAATAAAGTCGTAGACGAAGAAGTTAAGAATCTCCTCGAGACAGGTAAGATACGAGAAGCGAAGTACCCCGACTGGCTCGCCAACGTCGTAGTCGTCCAAAAGAAGAATGGGAAGTGGAGAGTATGCGTCGACTTCACAGATCTTAACAAAGCATGTCCTAAAGATTCCTTCCCACTCCCTCCATCGACGCCATGGTAGACGCGACGGCAGGGCACGAGATGCTGACGTTCATGGACGCGTTCAGCGGATATCACCAAATACAGATGAACCCCGCCGATCAAGAAAAGACCGCGTTCGTGACGAACCAGGGGATATATTGCTACAAGTTCATGCCTTTTGGCCTCAAGAATGATGGAGCTACGTATCAACGACTGGTGAATAAAATGTTCGAGGAGCAAATAGGGGACACAATGGAAGTTTACATAGACGACATGCTCGTGAAGTCTAAACAAGCAAAAGATCACGTAGCACATCTGAAAGAGGCGTTCGAGATCCTAGAAGAATATAGCATGAAGCTCAACCCTACCAAATGTTCATTTGGGGTCCTTTCCGGGAAGTTCCTCGGGTATGTAGTAACCCAGAGAGGAATAGAAGCAAGTCCCGAACAGATTAAAGCCATACTTGATCTCGAATCTCCGCGTTGGATAAAAGACATCCAGAAGCTAACAGGAAGAGTTGCCGCGTTAAACAGGTTCATCTCCAAAGCCTCCGACACAAATCGACTCTTCTACGACACCCTCCGGAAGAACGAGTCCTTCTCTTGGACGGAACGCCACGGAGAAGCCTTCACAGAGCTTAAGAGTTTTCTAACAAGTCCATTACTCCTATCAAAGCCAAAAGAAGGAGAGCCTTTGTTCATATACCTAGCAGTCTACGAAATTGCCATCAGCGCCGTTCTCGTAAGAGAAGAAGGGGAGGAACAACAACCCGTCTACTACGTAAGTAAAACGCTATCGTCAGCAGAAACGAGGTACTCCGCCATGGAGAAGCTGACGTTGGCATTAGTGATGGAATCGGTGAAATTAAAACCCTACTTTGAATCCCATACCATCATAGTAAGAACCACGTCGCCTTTGAAGAACATAGTGAAGAAACCAGAGCTATCCGGGAGGATGACGAAGTGGAGAGTTCATCTCGGCGGCTACGACATCATTTACGAAGGAAGAAAAGCAATCAAATCTCAAGCATTAGCAGATTTCGTGGCAGATTTCAGTCCAACCCTAGAGCAAGAAGCAGTCTCACAAGTAAATAAGGTAGAGTTCGCAAAGTGGACATTGCACAAGGACGGGGCGACGCGTTGGCAAAGCTAGGATCATCGATTGACCCGAGAGAATATCAAAAGATCTCGTTCCTCCATCTCAGCAACGCGTCTATCAACAAAGAGGCAATTCCCAAACAAACACTCACAGTAAGGAGTCAAGATTCCTGGGTGACGCCTCATAAGTAACACATATGACGCAAGGCTATTGAAGTGAAAAGCGACCACCTTCATAGTGGAAAAGGGCCAATTACTAAAATGGTCGTCGAACGGCGTGTTCTTAACATGTCCGACGGAGGAGAAGATCCAAGACATTCTACCCGAGCTACACAACGGAGATTATGGAAATCATTCAGGAGGGAGAAGCCTGGCGGCCAAAGCACACTCGGCAGGGTACTACTGACCCACGATGAGACAAGACGCGATGAATCACATCAAGAGGTGTGACGCTTGCCAAAGACACGCCCCAATCCCACATCAGCCGGCGGAAAAACTCCACTCCATAACGTCTCCTTGGCCATTCATGCAATGGGGGATGGATATAGTAGGACCTATGCCCTTAACCCTAGGACCAAAGACACTAATGCTCGCCGTCACAGATTACTTCTCCAAGTGGATAGGGGCCGAAGCATTCAAGAACATCAAAGATTCCCACGTCATCTCCTTCATCGAAAGAAACATCATCATGAGATTCGGAATCCCTCACACCATTGTGTGCGACAACGGATCGCAATTCATTAGCAAGAACATCGTATCGTTCTGCGAGGACAAAGGGATACGTCTGGACTACTCGACGCCGAGATACCCTCAAGCGAACGGACAAGCAGAATCAAGTAACAAGGTCATCATAAGCAATCTCAAAAAGAGGATAGAAGAATGCAAGGGAAATTGGGCGGATCAACTCCAGGCTATAGTGTGGGCCGACAGAACGACGCCTAAGAGAGCGACAGGAAGAACACCATTATCCCTCGTCTATGGTTGCGAAGCCGTCCTGACAATCGAGGTGGAAGTACCAACAAAAAGATATCGGTCTCTCCCTGAGGAAAGAAACACTCCAATGATGACATTCATGATAGACACGATCGACGAGATCAGAGATAATGCAACATTAAGGATGGCAACACAGAAACAAATCACTGCCCGGAGCTATAACCGACGAGTATAAGCAAGAACTTTCCAAGTAGGAGACTGGGTCTTAAGAAAAGTATTTCCAAATACCGAGGATAAGAGCGTCGGAAAACTCGCCGCGTCCTGGGAGGGTCCATACCAAATAGCACAAGTCGTAGGGCGAGGAGCCTACGAACACGTTACACCAGAAGGAGTACCATTGATGCGTTCATGGAACGCAACACATCTAAAGAAGTATTACCATTAGAGAACGTGATAGTTGATTTGATTTCTACTTGTTCCTATGCATATTTTAGATTTCTCATTATGTCCAAACATGTTTTAGCGTCGAAACGACAAGGGGGTCGTCGAGACTAGGGGTAGACGTCTTAGTTCATCAGAATTCATGAAATCTTCGTTAATACATAAGTATGCAGTTTCTTGTCCGATATGCAATACATGCCGAGTTGTTTCATTTCAAAGTACTTGCTCTGTGTCCATGACGTAACATCAAGCTTAATAAGGTCACGGAGAAAATCCGCGCCGCGGGCGAATTTCGTTAGCATGTGCGTTTAAGGCTTCATCTACGCGTATGCAACGTTAGCCGAACTGCCGACTCCGAGTCGACGCTTCCCATGATTGTTAGCGACGTGTGGCAATGGTCATGGGGAATGAAGCCCAACACCTCACGAAACCGGCACGGTCCTCTAAGAGAAGAAGGGAAACCTATCGCCACGACCACTCTCCTGGAACGCGTACTTGCGCCTTCCACGGCCCCTCTGAGAGTCATGAATCCATGGGCAAAACGCCAAACCGGCAGGGATGCGTCCACCGACATCGTAAGTCCTAAAAATCAAGAAATTAGACGCCACAAGATGAATAGGCCCGTCGATTAAAAGAGTTCGACGTCGACCTAAACGCTAGTGTGAGGCAATGGACCCACCTTTAAAGTAAGGGGTAACGTCACAAGCTGATAAAATCACACGCTGACCTATGTCCGCCACTCGCTTCAGGGTTCGGAGGAAATGTTGGACCCAACTTTCATGTAAGCCAGCAACATTACAAAAGCAGCCGCAATGACCACAACAACGCCAAGGGTAGAAAAAGCGAAACCCGGAAGTCAAAGATCGGCCTACGCGTCGCAAGTAAGAAATGTTTGGCGAACCCGACTCCATAAAAGATTAGAGATCAGATTTGCCAAAAGGGGATAGTAGTCCCACCAAAAGTTAAAGATAAGCGAAAGCCTTATGCAAAGAAAAAAAAGCAATAAACGTCCAATACGTATTCAAAAAGAATTTGCCACACAAGAACGTGACGAAAAGCTAAAATCCATGTTCCACAAAAGTACGTTTGCAACAAGAAAAAAGACAAAAGAACATCGTATACTAAGAAGAAGGAGATACATCGTTATCCGCGGAAATAACGTCGCCATCTAAAGTTACATCCGCGTCACAAAACGCTAAGACTGGCGAACTTGAAGATCCGCGTAGAGGAGAAACCCCCTCGGGTGGAACGGGATAAAGAACGGCGAATTCACCACGCTCGCGTTCCACATCCCAACCTACGTGACGACCCGCACAAAATTCCTCCATAACCTCAATACGAGACGACCACGAATAGTAAGTACTAGTCTCTCGCAAGCTCTTCTCGTACGCCTTTTCTTTCTCCTTAGCACCAGCCTCAAGGGACGCAACCTTTCTATTCAACACCTCGATACGTCGCGCTAGCACACCCCTCTTTTTTGCTGTCTCCAACGTTTCCATACGAGCATCCTTCTCAGCTGTCATAAGACGAGCAATCTTCTTATTAAGATCTTTGATCTTCTTATCAAGATCACTCACCTCACCCTTCAAGGCTTCCTCGGACTCATAATGCTTACGAAGACGTTCCCAAGAACACAGTGAGGCTTGGAAAGCCTGAAAGATCCTACCAGATGAGAAACGAAACAATAAAAAAAATAAAAACGAAAGGATAAGAAGAAGTACACACCTGCCACTGCGCCACGGGAGAATCGCCCAAAACATCTACGGCTTGCATAGACAGATAATGGTTCCAAGAAGAAGTAGAAGCGAAATCTTGCATCGCAGGGATGAAGCTACGCGTAGGCGCTACGGGACGAGACACCATCGCGGGAAAATCGCTTACTTCGACATACGTAACGGAAGCAACACCAGGATCTTTTGTTTTGCCCTTCTCGCTTTCCTTCAAAGGATCCGCAAGGGATTCCTCTACTTCTACGTGTATAGACACGTCCGAAGACGCATGCGCTGCCGTAACCGGTGGAGTCACCTCCTTCGCGCATGCCGGAGTGGAAGCCGCCTCTTCCTTCGCAGTTCTCAATTTTTCCTCTGAAATACATCTCCTCTTCGCAGCAATCAAGTCATGTGCAGATTCTTGACGAGTACGAGACACGACGCCTGAAGCAAAAGCGCATTTAGAAGACAAAAAAAGAGAGTAAAGCAACATATAATTTGTCAAGAAAGCTCACCTCGAGAAGGAATGGGGGTCGCGAGACGGTATCCCTTCCCATCACGACCGGTAAAGGTACGTTCTACCAATGGAATCGCCACGATCGTCTTGGAAATCTCCTCTGATTCCTCTCGCGCCACAATAGCATGGATATCAACTACGTAGAAATTTGCATGCAAGAATATGAGCCGAGATGCATAAGTCTAAGGGAAATCATAAAGGATATAGAAACATACTAGAAGGAGTCCATTCTTCAAGCAAGAAAGCACAATCTTTCCCTAAGGTAGATTTCCTGATGAAGTAGAACTTGTCTGCCCAACCCTGATCGGATGAAGTTCCCTCGTTCACCAAAGGAGGTATCCCGACACGAGATTTGATGTTGACCCTACCCGCCGAGGGGGTAGAAAGGATGCAAGAGTGCATGACGTCGGCGATCGTGAATGCAATGTCGAAATTAGCCAGAATATGATCCATCACCGCCAAGCCTCTCCAAGCACTCGGAAGAATTTGCCCGATTGCGATACCCAAAGTAGTCAAGAAAGAACGAACCAAAGGGGAAAAAGTAAGGCGTCGGCGAATACGTCAGAGGGCGGAATAGCAATTTCCACATGAGCAGAAAGCCCTGCTATGGAACGAAAGAACTCGATGTTGCGAGCCGAAGAAGAACGGCGGTTAACATTGCTGAGGATCATTTTGGGATCGTAGATGATCGGAGCCATTGAGAAGAGAGAAAGTAAAAGTTAGGCTTTTGCAAGAAGATTACGAAGGAAAGGAGGGAAGCCGGAACGTGTTTAAATAGGAAAAGAAGATCTCGTTCGAGATTTTCCAATAATCAATTTGTTACCATTAGGAACGAATCCGAACGTTGGGGAAATAGCCGTTGGAGCGGATATAAGTCGGTCAGCCGCATTAAATGAGGATCGAAGAGAAGGCATTATTACGAAGTTGAGATTTCGGTTCGAGTGAATATTCAACGCGTTCCGAATTTAGTGAAGGCGTCTCCCAGCTCTACTAGACGTTAAGCCCAGTAAGACGCCTTAAGGGTATTGTTTGTGCCTAAAAATACGACAAGTATGGAATGCGTGATGAGCTACGCGTAGGATAATTATCTCGACGCGACGAAAGGAATAAAGGATGTCGTCGACGTGACGAGACGTGGCAAACGTCTCGTTTATCTTGAAGATTAGGTCGGCCGAGTATATTTTATCCTATTTTGTATTATATTATTGTAAATAGTAAAAGATACGGTAAAGAATATCTTTTACCTTGTTTATTATATCGTTATTTAGATAAAAGGAAGAGATAAGATCTCGTTTCCTTAAAAGATATTATTAGGGTTAGCCTATAAATAAAGGTTAACGCCTGCTTTGTAAGTATGGAAGCCGTCATTCGAGTAATACCAAGCTAAAGTTTCAACCCTAATTTCCTACCTTGTTCTTGAGTGTTGAGATTATACCGTACTCTTTGATCTTTGCCCTACAATTGCTTAGTTATCTTCTCATAGGTAATTTCGCTACAAACAGCTTCCCTATTGACTTCTTTCAAACCTACTGGTCCATTGTAGCCCCATCCGTATGCCTTGCCATCAGATCCTTTTTCCACTCCGGAAAACTCCTTAAATCTTGGAACCATTCCTTCGTGGCTTTGGTTCCTAAAAATGACTCCCCTATTAATATCAATCATTAACAGCCTATAAGCCTTTGCAATACTACTTACAAAATTATCACCAAAATTATGTCCAATAAACTCAAGAAAATTTTACCTCATGTCATCTTCCCTCTTCAAGGTGCCTTTGTTGAAGGGAGACTAATCCAGGATAATATTCTAGCGGCACATGAAATTTTTCAGTCTTTTCATAAAAAAACCAAAGGCAATTCTGGATGGATGGCTGTTAAAATTGACATGGAAAAAGCTTTTGACAAAATCAACTGGCATTTCACCAAAGAAATCCTCCTTAAATTCGGTTTCCACCCTAGATGGGTCAATCTCATTATGGAGTGTCTCACAACCTATAAAATCTCTGTTCTCGTTAACAACCAACTTGGTCCCGAATTCTCTCCTCAATGTGGTATTAAACAGGGCGACCCTATTGCTCCTTTTCTCTTCATCCTTGCCATGGAGTTTATGGCCCGTAAACTTACTCTAGAATCCATCAAACCTAACGGCAACATTGGTATCCGTCTCACTCAACATGGAACCCCTATCCCTTTCCTCTCCTTTGCAGACGACACTATCTTGTTAGCTGATGCCAATCTGGATAACATGAATTATATCCTCAATTTTCTCAAACACTTCTCTCAGATTAGTGGGCTCAAATCAACTTACACAAAAGCTCGTTGCAAGTCTCTAATAACATCCGTAAGCAAACGGCTCTCTCCCTTGCAAGTGTCATGAACATTCCCCTCACATCCTCCATGGAGAAATATCTTGGCATTCCTATTCTCAAAGGCAGTATTATTAAAGAGGCTTTTAAAGATGCTCTCAATGACCTTAGGAAGCAACTCACCAACTGGAAAACCTCATCTATTTCCCAAGTTTCTCTTACTCTTCTCATCCAATCCAACCTTACTTCTAAAGTTAACTACCTTATGCAAAGTTTCCTTCTCCCTAAAGGCGTTTGTGAAGAAATAGATGACATCTACAAAAACTTCTTTTGGAATAACACTAAACCAAACCATCATCCGCTACTCAAATGGGAAAACATTTGTAAACCTAAAACAGAGGGGGGACTTGGCCTGCGATTAACAAGAGATAATAATATAGCTCTTCAAATGAAACTTCTTTGGCGTATCCTCTCGAACTCTCCTAGCATTTGGGTTTAGATTGTGAAGGAGAAATACATCCGCAATCAAAATTTTCTTGATCTTGACCCTAGCACAAACTTCTCCTGGCATTTTAACCGGCTCCTCTCTATCAAGGATCAGTTCCGCTCTGGCCTTTTTTGGCAACTTGGTACCGGCTCTAACATTAACTTTTGGAAAGATACGTGGATCTCGGGTCTCAGAAATCTTCAAGTATTTAACCATGCTGCTCATAACCACAAGGTTTCGGATTTCATCAACCAAGAAAAAACTTGGAATTGGGACCTCCTCGCTCAGTTCCTCCCTCCCTCAGTCATCAATCACATCTGTAATATTCGTATCCCCCACTCAGTCATTCCCGACACTATCATCTGGACCCCCTCTATTGATGTCACCTTCACTACCAACTCCGCCTACAGACACATCGCTCCTCCCTCTCACAACAGATCCCCTCCCTCGTCTTTCTCTTTCTGGAGCAAACCTATCTACCCCAAAGTCAAGAATTTTCTCTGGAAAGCTACTGCTGATTGCTTATCTACCACGGAAAGACTTAATCGTCATTTCCACAGAGTTTATGCAACATGCACTCTCTGCAATCAGTGCAATGAAGATACCAACCATCTCTTTTTCTTTTGTCCTTATACTATTAATACCCTTACAGCTCTTGATATCAATATCTCTGACAACCCTAATATTGATTACCAAAACCCTTTTCTTGATAACTTCACTAACTTCTCTTGTAGCTTTTCTAGTAAAGCTGACCTTGCCTTCTTAGCTTGGTGGAACATTTGGCGCATCCACAACAACTCAATATTCAATTATGTTAAACCTTTGGACCCTTGGGACCTCGCTAATAGTATTCTCTATCAATTCTCTCAATGGTCTGCTTCTCTTGACCTCAATAATGTGCCTAGAAAGAAAGTTACTAAGATTAAAAAACGGCAAAGTAAAAATTCTTGGACAATTTTGTCAAGATTAACACGGATGCCTCCTGTAAAAATAATTCTTCTACTATTAGCATTATCCTTCGCAACTCTGGTAGTAGTATTCTTCATTTGGAGAAAAAGTCCATCCCTTCTACCTCTATCTTAACTGTCGAAGCTTATGCTGTCCCGGAGGCCATCTGGGCAGCGGATGAGCTTAACTCTAAAAATGTTATTATTGAATGTGATAATCTTACGGTCGTCAACGCTATCAAAAACATCTGGAAAACTCCTTGGGAAATCAGAACCCTTGTTCAGGATATTCGCAGCCACCTCCAGTGGTTTGACTCTTTCACTATCACACACTGTTTCAGGGAATGTAATGTTGCTGCAGATTTTCTTGCCTCCAAAGATCTCGATATTCAAGATCTCCGCCTTTTCATCTCCAAGATTGAAGATGCTACTGACCAAGCCTCTCTGAGCGAGCTTCATAGTTCATACTGGTACAATAATCTGTGTAATCTCTTATTTAAAGAGTTCTATAAAATCATCAGAGCTGATGATTTAGGTTATCCTTGATCTTGTTCAAGACTCTATTTTTTGTATGTCCAAAAAAAAAAAAAATATTTATAGCTTCTTAACTTGCCGTAGAAAAATGTTATATAAAGAATTGAATCTCGTTGTTTCTCTGTGTCCGATCCAACCGGTTAAATATCAAATGAACCCGGTCCAGTACTAGCTATTTGAAGGAAATCAAGGTTAAGTCTCGCAAATTTTCGCTAGTCGCTCCCTCTCTCTCTTACTCGCTAGGTTTTCTTCTCGCCTTCCGCAGAAATGGCGTCTTCGAGCAGCGTAAAGCGTATCGCCTCCGACGACAAAAATGGAGGAATCCTGAGCCGCCTATCAAGCTCCTTCTCTGAATCCCCAGTCGTTTACAAGAGCAAGCAGGCCGTCTCTGACACCGCCTACGTTACCAAGAAGCTTCTCCGCTCCACTGGAAAAGCCGCCTGGATTGCCGACACCACCTTCCTCATCCTCGTCATTCCCCTCATCATCGAGATGGATCGCGAACAACAGCTTAACGAACTCGAGCTCCAACAGGCCAACCTTCTCGGTACTCCTACACATCTTACTGCTCCCAAGTAAATTAGGGTTTATGTACCCGACGACGTTTCAATCAGGGTGTTGATAAAATTATGTCTGGTCATGTTTACTGCCTTTATTGCGCTATTAGATTTTTTGCTACTCTTATTTGTGATTCTTGAATTTGCTTTTGATTTCAAGTTATGAATTTGCTGTGCCTTTTTGGTTTGACCTGCTGCAATATGAATTGCACCTTGATTCACCGATTTTAGCTAAAAATAAAGAATGAAATGCATCTCTCGGAGTTCATTTTGTTTCTAAAGGTGTTGCTCTGAACATGTTGCTCCTATTTGTTGCATCCTATGACTGTGGGATAGCTGCATTTCGAAACAAAGTTGTCATGATCTGCATTTCGAAACATGTTGCTCCTTTTCCTTACTCTCTTGACTTTCTTTTGAGCTGCACCAAAATTAATGGAAGTATGGTGAGCCTAGTATCTCCCTCTATTGAGCCACATGTGTTACATTAGACAATAACAATGAGCCCCATCAGTGTTTGAAAAGCCCCATTGCTGGTTGACCTAGGTGGTCTCCTAGGCTCAGGGTGCCTGTGCAGTGGCAGCTTAAACTATAGACATAACATGTACAATTCTTTTTGTTAATCTCTCTAATCCTCCCCCTTTTCCCCTATATATAACCGACAAAACCACATTGTTGGAGCCCGGAACACCTCGCAAGGTTAGGCCAATTATAGTATTCCCCTGTTGATTGCCAAGGATCTCATGACCGCAGCTGGACTAACAACTTGAAACTCCAATCTCTATCTGATCAAACTCCATCTTCCTTCTCTTTTCTTCAAGTTCTTGAGTTCCAAAGTACTTGCGCAACCAAACCAGAAGTAGACTCCCAGACTTGGCTCTCCGACGCCCAAATCAGTAAACAATCGCAAGCAAATGAGCCTAAAGATTGGTAACAACACTAAAAGGAAGCTTAATAAGGAAGCATGAAGGAATTAAAACAAAATTAAAGAACACAATTCACGAACTGTCAAAGATCACCTATAATGCTCACGAATCACCTCAAAATGAGACAGTTCTTACACCAAAAACACGATCTCGATGCTGAGAATCAGAATTCAAGTTTCGGTCATCCAATCCTCTACTAAAAGAGATTTATTGGGAGGTAGGAAGATAAGCCCGGGGTGAGACCTCACTAATGTGTTTTTGCTCCCTTTCTTAAAAGGGAGAAAGGTTGTCAAATGATCCAAGATGTCTTTTTTTTTCCTTGTTGTTAGGACTTATACCACGTCATTAGTAAGGTTGTTCAATCAGGTAGAACTGAACCGAGCCGAACCGAACTAGCAAAATTTAGGAACCGGTCCACCCTTATATCATTAATTATATTAAATCATCCAAATTTCATAGGCTGTTTACAAAAGACCATTTCACCCGTTAGTGAAGTAAAAAGACCATTTTACCCTTTCCTTTAAAAAGACAAGTAAATAAAGGCAAGGGTAAAATAGTCATTTTGTCGCCTTCTTCCTTCCTCTACTTGCTCCGACGACAAGATCTTCCACCACCCGGTGACGAGACCAATCTCCATCTTCTTGGATCTGGTCGAGGCTCATAAAGGCGCTTCTTTCTCTCTCGTGTGCCACCACACCACCGTTTATGCCAGAAACCTAATTACCGAAAACCCTAAATTGATTTTAGTTTTAAAAAGATCTCTGCTTTTGGGGGACTTGTAGCAGTTGTAGAGGAAGAGGAAGATGAAGGAATCGAACCGAGATTCGGCACTCGAATTTCCCTTTGGCGGCGGTAGAATGACTCGAATTACCCTCATCTTTTAAATGGACAAGGGTAAAATGAAGACGGAATGACTCCAATGGCTTGCTAAATTTACCAAGTCAACTAGGATTATAGCAAATTGAAATGACACATTATAGCAAATGTTATTTTAGCAAACAAGTGTAACACCAACAACACTAGCTATAATTTTTCCATTTTCAAGTGTAACACCAATTTTCCACTCTTTGAATTTTTAATTTATTAAAGAAATATCATTTATTTAGTGGATCACATACACTTAGACTTGTCAAAAGCTGACCCGACCCGCTGGGTCGACCCAACCCGACCCGAAAATACTCGACCCAAACCCGACCCGAAAAGTGATTGAACCCGTTTGGGTCAGACCCGTTTTCGACCCGAACCCGTTGGGTCGAACCTGGCTCGACCCAAACTTTTCGGAACTCGTGGAGGATCCCACTTTTCACATATTTTATTTAAATTAAATTAAAAAATAACAATATATTTTGTTAAATAATAACATATTATTATTATTAAAATATTAAAATATTATTTTCTTTATTATATTAAAGAAATGCGAACATTTGAAACCCGCTAGGTCGACCCGAACCCGAACCCGTTCAACCCGAAAATTTTGTCAACCCGATTGACCCGAACCCATTTTCGACCCGAACCCGACCCGTTCAACCCGTTTTCCAGGTCTACATACACTTGACTTGCTATTTGGATTGCCAAATTTAGCAATCAAGATAGGGAAATAAAGCATCTCTAAAAAAATATTCTTATTATTTGTCATTTTACTTATTGTTAGTGTTTGATTTTTGCTATAAATTTGTTATCTCCATTTATAGCAAGTCATTGGAGATGTCCTAAAAGGGTGATTCCATGCAATTTTCGCTTTATTATTTTCTTATCATTTTCAATAATTTTACCATTAACTTTACAATGTTTCAATTACTTTCTCGAACACGACTTCTCTCCTCTTTCTCTCTCTATCTTTTCCCTTCTGAATCTTGATTGATTTTCTCAGATGGGGGCTTTGCCCCTTACCCTTCCCTCTTTCCTTTTCCCATGGATCTTCCCTCCTGTCACACAATCCAGCCTCTGGAATTTGAACCAAAGCAATAATCATGAAACAAACCCTAACCTACAAACCTCTAAACCCTTTATTGTGAGCTATTTGATGATTACCCTCCCTTCACTCTTCCCGATTGGCTCGATTTTGATTGTTTCTAGCCGTTCTACTAGATCTATGTCATATACACTTCATGGCTCTTTAATCTCTTCGGTTCTCCCTCTCCGCCTCACCAACTCCTCTTGGATTTGTGGTATTGATGGCGTATTGAAGACGCCTTGCACTGAATCTGATGCATGCAAGCCCGCCTCATACAGCTCCCATGGTTTGTTCCTTCCTCGTCTCTTTTTCAATTTTTTGCACCATCTGACATGCCCCTCGAATGGTTGTCGGGATGTTTTGCTCGATTCTGGATTTCCGAGGTGGATTTCTCCCCTCTTTCCTTAAATTTGGCTCTCATCTCCCTCCCTTCTGTTGAGGTGGTTTGCTCCTGCCCAGAGAAAGATGGTCTGGCCGAAAGCCACACGAACCTATAAATTAGACCCCTATTATTTTTGTTAATCTGGACACAAATTACTACCTTTTTGACACTCTGGATTACTTGTGATTTTTGTCACTACCTTCAAAAGATTGATGCTGCAGATCTTATTTATGACATCTTGCTTGTGAATATTAATTACTCCTATAGTTCTAACCTCCATAATAAAGCTAATACGGACTATGAATATGAGATTACTCGGGGATTTCAACTGTATAGATCCATTTACAAATATACCTTTAGAGACTTGTTGTGTCATAATCCTACACATTATACTGCAAACAATATGACCCTATTCTGGATTACTTGTAATACTGACTTAAGGCTTCTGAAGAGACATGAGACTATTTTGTTGATCTGGTATATCCCTTGGTAATACTATGATAACATTGATCTGTCTTATTATCTTTCCTCAATGATATTGTTCAAGAGATTTATTAACCAGCTTAACACGTCAAGAAGAAATAATGCCCTCTTAGGTTTTTTTAGACCCATTTTGACAGCTCTTGATTCTATGTTATTAAAGACATGATGTACCAAGTTATATATTGAACTTTTATTCTGTGATCTTGCTCCGACGACAAGGGTAAAATGGTCATTTTTTCGCCTCCTTCCTTCCTCTACTTGCTCCGACGACAAGATCTTCCACCACCCAGTGACGAGACCAATCTCCATCTTCTTGGATCAGGTCGAGGCTCATAAAGGCGCTTCTTTCTCTCTCGTGTGCCACCACACCACCGTTTATGCTAGAAACCTAATTACCGAAAACCCTAAGTTAAGTTTAGTTTAAAAAAGATCTCTGCTTTTGGGGGACTTGTAGCAGTTGTAGAGGAAGAGGAAGATGAAGGAATCGAACCGAGATTCGGCACTCGAATTTCCCTTTGGCAGCGGTAGAATGATTTGAATTACCCTCATCTTTTAAATGGACAAGGGTAAAATGAAGACGGAATGACTCCAATGGCTTGCTAAATTTACCAAGTCAACTAGGATTATAGAAAATTGAAATGACACATTATAGCAAATGCTATTTTAGCAAACAAGTGTAACACCAACAACACTAGCTATAATTTTTCCATTTTCAAGTGTAACACCAATTTCCCACTCTTTGAATTTTTAATTTATTAAAGAAATATCATTTATTTAGTGGATCACATACACTTAGACTTGTCAAAAGCTGACCCGACCCGCTGGGTCGGCCCAACCCGACCCGAAAATACTCGACCCAAACCCGACCCGAAAAGTGTTTGAACCCGTTTGGGTCAGACCCGTTTTCGACCCGAACCCGTTGGGTCGAACCTGGCTCGACCCGAACTTTTCGGAACTCGTGGAGGGTCCCACTTTTCACATATTTTATTTAAATTAAATTAAAAAATAACAATATATTTTGTTAAATAATAATATATTATTATTATTTTATTATTCAAATATTATTAAAATATTATTTTCTTTATTATAATAAAGAAATGCGAACATTTGAAACCCGCTAGGTCGACCCGAACCCGTTCAACCCGAAAATTTTGTCAACCCGATTGACCCGAACCCATTTTCGACCCGTACCCGATTGACCCGAACCCATTTTTGACCCGAACTCGAACCCGACCCGTTCGACCCGTTTGCCAGGTCTACATACACTTGAATTGCTATTTGGATTGCCAAATTTAGCAATCAAGATAGGGAAATAAAGCATCTCTAAAAAAATATTCTTATTATTTGTCATTTTACTTATTGTTAGTGTTTGATTTTTACTATAAATTTGTTATCTCCATTTATAGCAAGTCATTGGAGATGTCCTAAGAGGGTGATTCCATGCAATTTTCGCTTTATTATTTTCTTATCATTTTCAATAATTTTACCATTAACTTTACAATGTTTCAATTACTTTCTCGAACACGACTTCTCTCCTCTTTCTCTCTCTATCTTTTCCCTTCTGAATCTTGATTGATTTTCTCAGATGGGGGCTTTGCCCCTTACCCTTCCCTCTTTCCTTTTCCCATGGATCTTCCCTCCTGTCACACAATCCAACCTCTGGAATTTGAACCAAAGCAATAATCATGAAACAAACCCTAACCTACAAACCTCTAAACCCTTTATTGTGAGCTATTTGATGATTACCCTCCCTTCACTCTTCCCGATTGGCTCGATTTTGATTGTTTCTAGCCGTTCTACTAGATCTATGTCATATACACTTCAAGGCTCTTAATCTCTTCGGTTCTCCCTCTCCGCCTCACCAACTCCTCTTGGATTTGTGGTATTGATGGCGTATTGAAGACGCCTTGCACTGAATCTGATGCATGCAAGCCCGCCTCATACAGCTCCCATGGTTTGTTCCTTCCTCGTCTCTTTTTCAATTTTTTGCACCATCTGACATGCCCCTCGAATGGTTGTCGGGATGTTTTGCTCGATTCTGGATTTCCGAGGTGGATTTCTCCCCTCTTTCCTTAAATTTGGCTCTCATCTCCCTCCCTTCTGTTGAGGTGGTTTGCTCCTGCCCAGAGAAAGATGGTCTGGCCGAAAGCCACACGAACCTATAAATTAGACCCCTATTATTTTTGTTAATCTGGACACAAATTACTACCTTTTTGACACTCTGGATTACTTGTGATTTTTGTCACTACCTTCAAAAGATTGATGCTGCAGATCTTATTTATGACATCTTGCTTGTGAATATTAATTACTCCTATAGTTCTAACCTCCATAATAAAGCTAATACGGACTATGAATATGAGATTACTCGGGGATTTCAACTGTATAGATCCATTCACAAATATACCTTTAGAGACTTGTTGTGTCATAATCCTACACATTATACTGCAAACAATATGACCCTATTCTGGATTACTTGTAATACTGACTTAAGGCTTCTGAAGAGACATGAGACTATTTTGTTGATCTGGTATATCCCTTGGTAATACTATGATAACATTGATCTGTCTTATTATCTTTCCCCAATGATATTGTTCAAGAGATTTATTAACCAGCTTAACACGTCAAGAAGAAATAATGCCCTCTTAGGTTTTTTTAGACCCATTTTGACAGCTCTTGATTCTATGTTATTAAAGACATGATGTACCAAGTTATATATTGAACTTTTATTCTGTGATCTTGCTCCGACGACAAGGGTAAAATGGTCATTTTTTCGCCTCCTTCCTTCCTCTACTTGCTCCGACGACAAGATCTTCCACCACCCAGTGACGAGACCAATCTCCATCTTCTTGGATCAGGTCGAGGCTCATAAAGGCGCTTCTTTCTCTCTCGTGTGCCACCACACCACCGTTTATGCTAGAAACCTAATTACCGAAAACCCTAAGTTAAGTTTAGTTTAAAAAAGATCTCTGCTTTTGGGGGACTTGTAGCAGTTGTAGAGGAAGAGGAAGATGAAGGAATCGAACCGAGATTCGGCACTCGAATTTCCCTTTGGCAGCGGTAGAATGATTTGAATTACCCTCATCTTTTAAATGGACAAGGGTAAAATGAAGACGGAATGACTCCAATGGCTTGCTAAATTTACCAAGTCAACTAGGATTATAGAAAATTGAAATGACACATTATAGCAAATGCTATTTTAGCAAACAAGTGTAACACCAACAACACTAGCTATAATTTTTCCATTTTCAAGTGTAACACCAATTTCCCACTCTTTGAATTTTTAATTTATTAAAGAAATATCATTTATTTAGTGGATCACATACACTTAGACTTGTCAAAAGCTGACCCGACCCGCTGGGTCGGCCCAACCCGACCCGCTGGGTCGGCCCAACCCGACCCGAAAATACTCGACCCAAACCCGACCCGAAAAGTGTTTGAACCCGTTTGGGTCAGACCCGTTTTCGACCCGAACCCGTTGGGTCGAACCTGGCTCGACCCGAACTTTTCGGAACTCGTGGAGGGTCCCACTTTTCACATATTTTATTTAAATTAAATTAAAAAATAACAATATATTTTGTTAAATAATAATATATTATTATTATTTTATTATTCAAATATTATTAAAATATTATTTTCTTTATTATAATAAAGAAATGCGAACATTTGAAACCCGCTAGGTCGACCCGAACCCGTTCAACCCGAAAATTTTGTCAACCCGATTGACCCGAACCCATTTTCGACCCGTACCCGATTGACCCGAACCCATTTTTGACCCGAACCCGATTGACCCGAACTCGAACCCGACCCGTTCGACCCGTTTGCCAGGTCTACATACACTTGAATTGCTATTTGGATTGCCAAATTTAGCAATCAAGATAGGGAAATAAAGCATCTCTAAAAAAATATTCTTATTATTTGTCATTTTACTTATTGTTAGTGTTTGATTTTTACTATAAATTTGTTATCTCCATTTATAGCAAGTCATTGGAGATGTCCTAAGAGGGTGATTCCATGCAATTTTCGCTTTATTATTTTCTTATCATTTTCAATAATTTTACCATTAACTTTACAATGTTTCAATTACTTTCTCGAACACGACTTCTCTCCTCTTTCTCTCTCTATCTTTTCCCTTCTGAATCTTGATTGATTTTCTCAGATGGGGGCTTTGCCCCTTACCCTTCCCTCTTTCCTTTTCCCATGGATCTTCCCTCCTGTCACACAATCCAGCCTCTGGAATTTGAACCAAAGCAATAATCATGAAACAAACCCTAACCTACAAACCTCTAAACCCTTTATTGTGAGCTATTTGATGATTACCCTCCCTTCACTCTTCCCGATTGGCTCGATTTTGATTGTTTCTAGCCGTTCTACTAGATCTATGTCATATACACTTCATGGCTCTTAATCTCTTCGGTTCTCCCTCTCCGCCTCACCAACTCCTCTTGGATTTGTGGTATTGATGGCGTATTGAAGACGCCTTGCACTGAATCTGATGCATGCAAGCCCGCCTCATACAGCTCCCATGGTTTGTTCCTTCCTCGTCTCTTTTTCAATTTTTTGCACCATCTGACATGCCCCTCGAATGGTTGTCGGGATGTTTTGCTCGATTCTGGATTTCCGAGGTGGATTTCTCCCCTCTTTCCTTAAATTTGGCTCTCATCTCCCTCCCTTCTGTTGAGGTGGTTTGCTCCTGCCCAGAGAAAGATGGTCTGGCCGAAAGCCACACGAACCTATAAATTAGACCCCTATTATTTTTGTTAATCTGGACACAAATTACTACCTTTTTGACACTCTGGATTACTTGTGATTTTTGTCACTACCTTCAAAAGATTGATGCTGCAGATCTTATTTATGACATCTTGCTTGTGAATATTAATTACTCCTATAGTTCTAACCTCCATAATAAAGCTAATACGGACTATGAATATGAGATTACTCGGGGATTTCAACTGTATAGATCCATTCACAAATATACCTTTAGAGACTTGTTGTGTCATAATCCTACACATTATACTGCAAACAATATGACCCTATTCTGGATTACTTGTAATACTGACTTAAGGCTTCTGAAGAGACATGAGACTATTTTGTTGATCTGGTATATCCCTTGGTAATACTATGATAACATTGATCTGTCTTATTATCTTTCCTCAATGATATTGTTCAAGAGATTTATTAACCAGCTTAACACGTCAAGAAGAAATAATGCCCTCTTAGGTTTTTTTAGACCCATTTTGACAGCTCTTGATTCTATGTTATTAAAGACATGATGTACCAAGTTATATATTGAACTTTTATTCTGTGATCTTGCTCCGACGACAAGGGTAAAATGGTCATTTTTTCGCCTCCTTCCTTCCTCTACTTGCTCCGACGACAAGATCTTCCACCACCCAGTGACGAGACCAATCTCCATCTTCTTGGATCAGGTCGAGGCTCATAAAGGCGCTTCTTTCTCTCTCGTGTGCCACCACACCACCGTTTATGCTAGAAACCTAATTACCGAAAACCCTAAGTTAAGTTTAGTTTAAAAAAGATCTCTGCTTTTGGGGGACTTGTAGCAGTTGTAGAGGAAGAGGAAGATGAAGGAATCGAACCGAGATTCGGCACTCGAATTTCCCTTTGGCAGCGGTAGAATGATTTGAATTACCCTCATCTTTTAAATGGACAAGGGTAAAATGAAGACGGAATGACTCCAATGGCTTGCTAAATTTACCAAGTCAACTAGGATTATAGAAAATTGAAATGACACATTATAGCAAATGCTATTTTAGCAAACAAGTGTAACACCAACAACACTAGCTATAATTTTTCCATTTTCAAGTGTAACACCAATTTCCCACTCTTTGAATTTTTAATTTATTAAAGAAATATCATTTATTTAGTGGATCACATACACTTAGACTTGTCAAAAGCTGACCCGACCCGCTGGGTCGGCCCAACCCGACCCGAAAATACTCGACCCAAACCCGACCCGAAAAGTGTTTGAACCCGTTTGGGTCAGACCCGTTTTCGACCCGAACCCGTTGGGTCGAACCTGGCTCGACCCGAACTTTTCGGAACTCGTGGAGGGTCCCACTTTTCACATATTTTATTTAAATTAAATTAAAAAATAACAATATATTTTGTTAAATAATAATATATTATTATTATTTTATTATTCAAATATTATTAAAATATTATTTTCTTTATTATAATAAAGAAATGCGAACATTTGAAACCCGCTAGGTCGACCCGAACCCGTTCAACCCGAAAATTTTGTCAACCCGATTGACCCGAACCCATTTTCGACCCGTACCCGATTGACCCGAACCCATTTTTGACCCGAACCCGATTGACCCGAACTCGAACCCGACCCGTTCGACCCGTTTGCCAGGTCTACATACACTTGAATTGCTATTTGGATTGCCAAATTTAGCAATCAAGATAGGGAAATAAAGCATCTCTAAAAAAATATTCTTATTATTTGTCATTTTACTTATTGTTAGTGTTTGATTTTTACTATAAATTTGTTATCTCCATTTATAGCAAGTCATTGGAGATGTCCTAAGAGGGTGATTCCATGCAATTTTCGCTTTATTATTTTCTTATCATTTTCAATAATTTTACCATTAACTTTACAATGTTTCAATTACTTTCTCGAACACGACTTCTCTCCTCTTTCTCTCTCTATCTTTTCCCTTCTGAATCTTGATTGATTTTCTCAGATGGGGGCTTTGCCCCTTACCCTTCCCTCTTTCCTTTTCCCATGGATCTTCCCTCCTGTCACACAATCCAGCCTCTGGAATTTGAACCAAAGCAATAATCATGAAACAAACCCTAACCTACAAACCTCTAAACCCTTTATTGTGAGCTATTTGATGATTACCCTCCCTTCACTCTTCCCGATTGGCTCGATTTTGATTGTTTCTAGCCGTTCTACTAGATCTATGTCATATACACTTCATGGCTCTTTAATCTCTTCGGTTCTCCCTCTCCGCCTCACCAACTCCTCTTGGATTTGTGGTATTGATGGCGTATTGAAGACGCCTTGCACTGAATCTGATGCATGCAAGCCCGCCTCATACAGCTCCCATGGTTTGTTCCTTCCTCGTCTCTTTTTCAATTTTTTGCACCATCTGACATGCCCCTCGAATGGTTGTCGGGATGTTTTGCTCGATTCTGGATTTCCGAGGTGGATTTCTCCCCTCTTTTCTTAAATTTGGCTCTCATCTCCCTCCCTTCTGTTGAGGTGGTTTGCTCCTGCCCAGAGAAAGATGGTCTGGCCGAAAGCCACACGGACCTATAAATTAGACCCCTATTATTTTTGTTAATCTGGACACAAATTACTACCTTTTTGACACTCTGGATTACTTGTGATTTTTGTCACTACCTTCAAAAGATTGATGCTGCAGATCTTATTTATGACATCTTGCTTGTGAATATTAATTACTCCTATAGTTCTAACCTCCATCATAAAGCTAATACGGACTATGAATATGATATTACTCGGGGATTTCAACTGTATAGATCCATTCACAAATATACCTTTAGAGACTTGTTGTGTCATAATCCTACACATTATACTGCAAACAATATGACCCTATTCTGGATTACTTGTAATACTGACTTAAGGCTTCTGAAGAGACATGAGACTATTTTGTTGATCTGGTATATCCCTTGGTAATACTATGATAACATTGATCTGTCTTATTATGTTTCCTCAATGATATTGTTCAAGAGATTTATTAACCAGCTTAAAACGTCAAGAAGACATAATGCCCTCTTAGGTTTTTTTAGACCCATTTTGACAGCTCTTGATTCTATGTTATTAAAGACATGATGTACCAAGTTATATATTGAACTTTTATTCTGTGATCTTGCTCCGACGACAAGGGTAAAATGGTCATTTTTTCGCCTCCTTCCTTCCTCTACTTGCTCCGACGACAAGATCTTCCACCACCCAGTGACGAGACCAATCTCCATCTTCTTGGATCAGGTCGAGGCTCATAAAGGCGCTTCTTTCTCTCTCGTGTGCCACCACACCACCGTTTATGCTAGAAACCTAATTACCGAAAACCCTAAGTTAAGTTTAGTTTAAAAAAGATCTCTGCTTTTGGGGGACTTGTAGCAGTTGTAGAGGAAGAGGAAGATGAAGGAATCGAACCGAGATTCGGCACTCGAATTTCCCTTTGGCAGCGGTAGAATGATTTGAATTACCCTCATCTTTTAAATGGACAAGGGTAAAATGAAGACGGAATGACTCCAATGGCTTGCTAAATTTACCAAGTCAACTAGGATTATAGAAAATTGAAATGACACATTATAGCAAATGCTATTTTAGCAAACAAGTGTAACACCAACAACACTAGCTATAATTTTTCCATTTTCAAGTGTAACACCAATTTCCCACTCTTTGAATTTTTAATTTATTAAAGAAATATCATTTATTTAGTGGATCACATACACTTAGACTTGTCAAAAGCTGACCCGACCCGCTGGGTCGGCCCAACCCGACCCGAAAATACTCGACCCAAACCCGACCCGAAAAGTGTTTGAACCCGTTTGGGTCAGACCCGTTTTCGACCCGAACCCGTTGGGTCGAACCTGGCTCGACCCGAACTTTTCGGAACTCGTGGAGGGTCCCACTTTTCACATATTTTATTTAAATTAAATTAAAAAATAACAATATATTTTGTTAAATAATAATATATTATTATTATTTTATTATTCAAATATTATTAAAATATTATTTTCTTTATTATAATAAAGAAATGCGAACATTTGAAACCCGCTAGGTCGACCCGAACCCGTTCAACCCGAAAATTTTGTCAACCCGATTGACCCGAACCCATTTTCGACCCGTACCCGATTGACCCGAACCCATTTTTGACCCGAACCCGATTGACCCGAACTCGAACCCGACCCGTTCGACCCGTTTGCCAGGTCTACATACACTTGAATTGCTATTTGGATTGCCAAATTTAGCAATCAAGATAGGGAAATAAAGCATCTCTAAAAAAATATTCTTATTATTTGTCATTTTACTTATTGTTAGTGTTTGATTTTTACTATAAATTTGTTATCTCCATTTATAGCAAGTCATTGGAGATGTCCTAAGAGGGTGATTCCATGCAATTTTCGCTTTATTATTTTCTTATCATTTTCAATAATTTTACCATTAACTTTACAATGTTTCAATTACTTTCTCGAACACGACTTCTCTCCTCTTTCTCTCTCTATCTTTTCCCTTCTGAATCTTGATTGATTTTCTCAGATGGGGGCTTTGCCCCTTACCCTTCCCTCTTTCCTTTTCCCATGGATCTTCCCTCCTGTCACACAATCCAGCCTCTGGAATTTGAACCAAAGCAATAATCATGAAACAAACCCTAACCTACAAACCTCTAAACCCTTTATTGTGAGCTATTTGATGATTACCCTCCCTTCACTCTTCCCGATTGGCTCGATTTTGATTGTTTCTAGCCGTTCTACTAGATCTATGTCATATACACTTCATGGCTCTTTAATCTCTTCGGTTCTCCCTCTCCGCCTCACCAACTCCTCTTGGATTTGTGGTATTGATGGCGTATTGAAGACGCCTTGCACTGAATCTGATGCATGCAAGCCCGCCTCATACAGCTCCCATGGTTTGTTCCTTCCTCGTCTCTTTTTCAATTTTTTGCACCATCTGACATGCCCCTCGAATGGTTGTCGGGATGTTTTGCTCGATTCTGGATTTCCGAGGTGGATTTCTCCCCTCTTTTCTTAAATTTGGCTCTCATCTCCCTCCCTTCTGTTGAGGTGGTTTGCTCCTGCCCAGAGAAAGATGGTCTGGCCGAAAGCCACACGGACCTATAAATTAGACCCCTATTATTTTTGTTAATCTGGACACAAATTACTACCTTTTTGACACTCTGGATTACTTGTGATTTTTGTCACTACCTTCAAAAGATTGATGCTGCAGATCTTATTTATGACATCTTGCTTGTGAATATTAATTACTCCTATAGTTCTAACCTCCATCATAAAGCTAATACGGACTATGAATATGATATTACTCGGGGATTTCAACTGTATAGATCCATTCACAAATATACCTTTAGAGACTTGTTGTGTCATAATCCTACACATTATACTGCAAACAATATGACCCTATTCTGGATTACTTGTAATACTGACTTAAGGCTTCTGAAGAGACATGAGACTATTTTGTTGATCTGGTATATCCCTTGGTAATACTATGATAACATTGATCTGTCTTATTATGTTTCCTCAATGATATTGTTCAAGAGATTTATTAACCAGCTTAAAACGTCAAGAAGACATAATGCCCTCTTAGGTTTTTTTAGACCCATTTTGACAGCTCTTGATTCTATGTTATTAAAGACATGATGTACCAAGTTATATATTGAACTTTTATTCTGTGATCTTGCTCCGACGACAAGGGTAAAATGGTCATTTTTTCGCCTCCTTCCTTCCTCTACTTGCTCCGACGACAAGATCTTCCACCACCCAGTGACGAGACCAATCTCCATCTTCTTGGATCAGGTCGAGGCTCATAAAGGCGCTTCTTTCTCTCTCGTGTGCCACCACACCACCGTTTATGCTAGAAACCTAATTACCGAAAACCCTAAGTTAAGTTTAGTTTAAAAAAGATCTCTGCTTTTGGGGGACTTGTAGCAGTTGTAGAGGAAGAGGAAGATGAAGGAATCGAACCGAGATTCGGCACTCGAATTTCCCTTTGGCAGCGGTAGAATGATTTGAATTACCCTCATCTTTTAAATGGACAAGGGTAAAATGAAGACGGAATGACTCCAATGGCTTGCTAAATTTACCAAGTCAACTAGGATTATAGCAAATTGAAATGACACATTATAGCAAATGCTATTTTAGCAAACAAGTGTAACACCAACAACACTAGCTATAATTTTTCCATTTTCAAGTGTAACACCAATTTCCCACTCTTTGAATTTTTAATTTATTAAAGAAATATCATTTATTTAGTGGATCACATACACTTAGACTTGTCAAAAGCTGACCCGACCCGCTGGGTCGGCCCAACCCGACCCGAAAATACTCGACCCAAACCCGACCCGAAAAGTGTTTGAACCCGTTTGGGTCAGACCCGTTTTCGACCCGAACCCGTTGGGTCGAACCTGGCTCGACCCGAACTTTTCGGAACTCGTGGAGGGTCCCACTTTTCACATATTTTATTTAAATTAAATTAAAAAATAACAATATAATTTGTTAAATAATAATATATTTTTATTATTTTATTATTCAAATATTATTAAAATATTATTTTCTTTATTATAATAAAGAAATGCGAACATTTGAAACCCGCTAGGTCGACCCGAACCCGTTCAACCCGAAAATTTTGTCAACCCGATTGACCCGAACCCATTTTTGACCCGTACCCGATTGACCCGAACCCATTTTCGACCCGAACCCGATTGACCCGAACTCGAACCCGACCCGTTCGACCCGTTTGCCAGGTCTACATACACTTGAATTGCTATTTGGATTGCCAAATTTAGCAATCAAGATAGGGAAATAAAGCATCTCTAAAAAAATATTCTTATTATTTGTCATTTTACTTATTGTTAGTGTTTGATTTTTACTATAAATTTGTTATCTCCATTTATAGCAAGTCATTGGAGATGTCCTAAGAGGGTGATTCCATGCAATTTTCGCTTTATTATTTTCTTATCATTTTCAATAATTTTACCATTAACTTTACAATGTTTCAATTACTTTCTCGAACACGACTTCTCTCCTCTTTCTCTCTCTATCTTTTCCCTTCTGAATCTTGATTGATTTTCTCAGATGGGGGCTTTGCCCCTTACCCTTCCCTCTTTCCTTTTCCCATGGATCTTCCCTCCTGTCACACAATCCAGCCTCTGGAATTTGAACCAAAGCAATAATCATGAAACAAACCCTAACCTACAAACCTCTAAACCCTTTATTGTGAGCTATTTGATGATTACCCTCCCTTCACTCTTCCCGATTGGCTCGATTTTGATTGTTTCTAGCCGTTCTACTAGATCTATGTCATATACACTTCATGGCTCTTTAATCTCTTCGGTTCTCCCTCTCCGCCTCACCAACTCCTCTTGGATTTGTGGTATTGATGGCGTATTGAAGACGCCTTGCACTGAATCTGATGCATGCAAGCCCGCCTCATACAGCTCCCATGGTTTGTTCCTTCCTCGTCTCTTTTTCAATTTTTTGCACCATCTGACATGCCCCTCGAATGGTTGTCGGGATGTTTTGCTCGATTTTGGATTTCCGAGGTGGATTTCTCCCCTCTTTTCTTAAATTTGGCTCTCATCTCCCTCCCTTCTGTTGAGGTGGTTTGCTCCTGCCCAGAGAAAGATGGTCTGGCCGAAAGCCACACGAACCTATAAATTAGACCCCTATTATTTTTGTTAATCTGGACACAAATTACTACCTTTTTGACACTCTGGATTACTTGTGATTTTTGTCACTACCTTCAAAAGATTGATGCTGCAGATCTTATTTATGACATCTTGCTTGTGAATATTAATTACTCCTATAGTTCTAACCTCCATCATAAAGCTAATACGGACTATGAATATGATATTACTCGGGGATTTCAACTGTATAGATCCATTCACAAATATACCTTTAGAGACTTGTTGTGTCATAATCCTACACATTATACTGCAAACAATATGACCCTATTCTGGATTACTTGTAATACTGACTTAAGGCTTCTGAAGAGACATGAGACTATTTTGTTGATCTGGTATATCCCTTGGTAATACTATGATAACATTGATCTGTCTTATTATCTTTCCTCAATGATATTGTTCAAGAGATTTATTAACCAGCTTAAAACGTCAAGAAGACATAATGCCCTCTTAGGTTTTTTTAGACCCATTTTGACAGCTCTTGATTCTATGTTATTAAAGACATGATGTACCAAGTTATATATTGAACTTTTATTCTGTGATCTTGCTCCGACGACAAGGGTAAAATGGTCATTTTTTCGCCTCCTTCCTTCCTCTACTTGCTCCGACGACAAGATCTTCCACCACCCAGTGACGAGACCAATCTCCATCTTCTTGGATCAGGTCGAGGCTCATAAAGGCGCTTCTTTCTCTCTCGTGTGCCACCACACCACCGTTTATGCTAGAAACCTAATTACCGAAAACCCTAAGTTAAGTTTAGTTTAAAAAAGATCTCTGCTTTTGGGGGACTTGTAGCAGTTGTAGAGGAAGAGGAAGATGAAGGAATCGAACCGAGATTCGGCACTCGAATTTCCCTTTGGCAGCGGTAGAATGATTTGAATTACCCTCATCTTTTAAATGGACAAGGGTAAAATGAAGACGGAATGACTCCAATGGCTTGCTAAATTTACCAAGTCAACTAGGATTATAGCAAATTGAAATGACACATTATAGCAAATGCTATTTTAGCAAACAAGTGTAACACCAACAACACTAGCTATAATTTTTCCATTTTCAAGTGTAACACCAATTTCCCACTCTTTGAATTTTTAATTTATTAAAGAAATATCATTTATTTAGTGGATCACATACACTTAGACTTGTCAAAAGCTGACCCGACCCGCTGGGTCGGCCCAACCCGACCCGAAAATACTCGACCCAAACCCGACCCGAAAAGTGTTTGAACCCGTTTGGGTCAGACCCGTTTTCGACCCGAACCCGTTGGGTCGAACCTGGCTCGACCCGAACTTTTCGGAACTCGTGGAGGGTCCCACTTTTCACATATTTTATTTAAATTAAATTAAAAAATAACAATATAATTTGTTAAATAATAATATATTATTATTATTTTATTATTCAAATATTATTAAAATATTATTTTCTTTATTATAATAAAGAAATGCGAACATTTGAAACCCGCTAGGTCGACCCGAACCCGTTCAACCCGAAAATTTTGTCAACCCGATTGACCCGAACCCATTTTCGACCCGTACCCGATTGACCCGAACCCATTTTCGACCCGAACCCGATTGACCCGAACTCGAACCCGACCCGTTCGACCCGTTTGCCAGGTCTACATACACTTGAATTGCTATTTGGATTGCCAAATTTAGCAATCAAGATAGGGAAATAAAGCATCTCTAAAAAAATATTCTTATTATTTGTCATTTTACTTATTGTTAGTGTTTGATTTTTACTATAAATTTGTTATCTCCATTTATAGCAAGTCATTGGAGATGTCCTAAGAGGGTGATTCCATGCAATTTTCGCTTTATTATTTTCTTATCATTTTCAATAATTTTACCATTAACTTTACAATGTTTCAATTACTTTCTCGAACACGACTTCTCTCCTCTTTCTCTCTCTATCTTTTCCCTTCTGAATCTTGATTGATTTTCTCAGATGGGGGCTTTGCCCCTTACCCTTCCCTCTTTCCTTTTCCCATGGATCTTCCCTCCTGTCACACAATCCAGCCTCTGGAATTTGAACCAAAGCAATAATCATGAAACAAACCCTAACCTACAAACCTCTAAACCCTTTATTGTGAGCTATTTGATGATTACCCTCCCTTCACTCTTCCCGATAGGCTCGATTTTGATTGTTTCTAGCCGTTCTACTAGATCTATGTCATATACACTTCATGGCTCTTTAATCTCTTCGGTTCTCCCTCTCCGCCTCACCAACTCCTCTTGGATTTGTGGTATTGATGGCGTATTGAAGACGCCTTGCACTGAATCTGATGCATGCAAGCCCGCCTCATACAGCTCCCATGGTTTGTTCCTTCCTCGTCTCTTTTTCAATTTTTTGCACCATCTGACATGCCCCTCGAATGGTTGTCGGGATGTTTTGCTCGATTCTGGATTTCCGAGGTGGATTTCTCCCCTCTTTTCTTAAATTTGGCTCTCATCTCCCTCCCTTCTGTTGAGGTGGTTTGCTCCTGCCCAGAGAAAGATGGTCTGGCCGAAAGCCACACGGACCTATAAATTAGACCCCTATTATTTTTGTTAATCTGGACACAAATTACTACCTTTTTGACACTCTGGATTACTTGTGATTTTTGTCACTACCTTCAAAAGATTGATGCTGCAGATCTTATTTATGACATCTTGCTTGTGAATATTAATTACTCCTATAGTTCTAACCTCCATCATAAAGCTAATACGGACTATGAATATGATATTACTCGGGGATTTCAACTGTATAGATCCATTCACAAATATACCTTTAGAGACTTGTTGTGTCATAATCCTACACATTATACTGCAAACAATATGACCCTATTCTGGATTACTTGTAATACTGACTTAAGGCTTCTGAAGAGACATGAGACTATTTTGTTGATCTGGTATATCCCTTGGTAATACTATGATAACATTGATCTGTCTTATTATCTTTCCTCAATGATATTGTTCAAGAGATTTATTAACCAGCTTAAAACGTCAAGAAGAAATAATGCCCTCTTAGGTTTTTTTAGACCCATTTTGACAGCTCTTGATTCTATGTTATTAAAGACATGATGTACCAAGTTATATATTGAACTTTTATTCTGTGATCTTGCTCCGACGACAAGGGTAAAATGGTCATTTTTTCGCCTCCTTCCTTCCTCTACTTGCTCCGACGACAAGATCTTCCACCACCCAGTGACGAGACCAATCTCCATCTTCTTGGATCAGGTCGAGGCTCATAAAGGCGCTTCTTTCTCTCTCGTGTGCCACCACACCACCGTTTATGCCAGAAACCTAATTACCGAAAACCCTAAGTTAAGTTTAGTTTAAAAAAGATCTCTGCTTTTGGGGGACTTGTAGCAGTTGTAGAGGAAGAGGAAGATGAAGGAATCGAACCGAGATTCGGCACTCGAATTTCCCTTTGGCAGCGGTAAAATGATTTGAATTACCCTCATCTTTTAAATGGACAAGGGTAAAATGAAGACGGAATGACTCCAATGGCTTGCTAAATTTACCAAGTCAACTAGGATTATAGCAAATTGAAATGACACATTATAGCAAATGCTATTTTAGCAAACAAGTGTAACACCAACAACACTAGCTATAATTTTTCCATTTTCAAGTGTAACACCAATTTCCCACTCTTTGAATTTTTAATTTATTAAAGAAATATCATTTATTTAGTGGATCACATACACTTAGACTTGTCAAAAGCTGACCCGACCCGCTGGGTCGGCCCAACCCGACCCGACCCGCTAGGTCGGCCCAACCCGACCCGACCCGCTGGGTCGGCCCAACCCGACCCGGAAATACTCGACCCAAACCCGACCCGAAAAGTGTTTGAACCCGTTTGGGTCAGACCCGTTTTCGACCCGAACCCGTTGGGTCGAACCTGGCTTGACCCGAACTTTTCGGAACTCGTGGAGGGTCCCACTTTTCACATATTTTATTTAAATTAAATTAAAAAATAACAATATATTTTGTTAAATAATAATATATTATTATTATTTTATTATTCAAATATTATTAAAATATTATTTTCTTTATTATAATAAAGAAATGCGAACATTTGAAACCCGCTGGGTCGACCCGAACCCGTTCAACCCGAAAATTTTGTCAACCCGATTGACCCGAACCCATTTTCGACCCGAACCCGATTGACCCGAACTCGAACCCGACCCGTTCGACCCGTTTGCCAGGTCTACATACACTTGAATTGCTATTTGGATTGTCAAATTTAGCAATCAAGATAGGGAAATAAAGCATCTCTAAAAAAATATTCTTATTATTTGTCATTTTACTTATTGTTAGTGTTTGAGTTTTACTATAAATTTGTTATCTCCATTTATAGCAAGTCATTGGAGATGTCCTAAGAGGGTGATTCCATGCAATTTTCGCTTTATTATTTTCTTATCATTTTCAATAATTTTACGATTAACTTTACAATGTTTCAATTACTTTCTCGAACACGACTTCTCTCCTCTTTCTCTCTCTATCTTTTCCCTTCTGAATCTTGATTGATTTTCTCAGATGGGGGCTTTGCCCCTTACCCTTCCCTCTTTCCTTTTCCCATGGATCTTCCCTCCTGTCACACAATCCAGCCTCTGGAATTTGAACCAAAGCAATAATCATGAAACAAACCCTAACCTACAAACCTCTAAACCCTTTATTGTGAGCTATTTGATGATTACCCTCCCTTCACTCTTCCCGATTGGCTCGATTTTGATTGTTTCTAGCCGTTCTACTAGATCTATGTCATATACACTTCATGGCTCTTTAATCTCTTCGGTTCTCCCTCTCCGCCTCACCAACTCCTCTTGGATTTGTGGTATTGATGGCGTATTAAAGACGCCTTGCACTGAATCTGATGCATGCAAGCCCGCCTCATACAGCTCCCATGGTTTGTTCCTTCCTCGTCTCTTTTTCAATTTTTTGCACCATCTGACATGCCCCTCGAATGGTTGTCGGGATGTTTTGCTCGATTCTGGATTTCCGAGGTGGATTTCTCCCCTCTTTTCTTAAATTTGGCTCTCATCTCCCTCCCTTCTGTTGAGGTGGTTTGCTCCTGCCCAGAGAAAGATGGTCTGGCCGAAAGCCACACGAACCTATAAATTAGACCCCTATTATTTTTGTTAATCTGGACACAAATTACTACCTTTTTGACACTCTGGATTACTTGTGATTTTTGTCACTACCTTCAAAAGATTGATGCTGCAGATCTTATTTATGACATCTTGCTTGTGAATATTAATTACTCCTATAGTTCTAACCTCCATCATAAAGCTAATACGGACTATGAATATGATATTACTCGGGGATTTCAACTGTATAGATCCATTCACAAATATACCTTTAGAGACTTGTTGTGTCATAATCCTACACATTATACTGCAAACAATATGACCCTATTCTGGATTACTTGTAATACTGACTTAAGGCTTCTGAAGAGACATGAGACTATTTTGTTGATCTGGTATATCCCTTGGTAATACTATGATAACATTGATCTGTCTTATTATCATTCCTCAATGATATTGTTCAAGAGATTTATTAACCAGCTTAAAACGTCAAGAAGAAATAATGCCCTCTTAGGTTTTTTTAGACCCATTTTGACAGCTCTTGATTCTATGTTATTAAAGACATGATGTACCAAGTTATATATTGAACTTTTATTCTGTGATCTTGCTCCGACGACAAGGGTAAAATGGTCATTTTTTCGCCTCCTTCCTTCCTCTACTTGCTCCGACGACAAGATCTTCCACCACCCAGTGACGAGACCAATCTCCATCTTCTTGGATCAGGTCGAGGCTCATAAAGGCGCTTCTTTCTCTCTCGTGTGCCACCACACCACCGTTTATGCCAGAAACCTAATTACCGAAAACCCTAAGTTAAGTTTAGTTTAAAAAAGATCTCTGCTTTTGGGGGACTTGTAGCAGTTGTAGAGGAAGAGGAAGATGAAGGAATCGAACCGAGATTCGGCACTCGAATTTCCCTTTGGCAGCGGTAGAATGATTTGAATTACCCTCATCTTTTAAATGGACAAGGGTAAAATGAAGACGGAATGACTCCAATGGCTTGCTAAATTTACCAAGTCAACTAGGATTATAGCAAATTGAAATGACACATTATAGCAAATGCTATTTTAGCAAACAAGTGTAACACCAACAACACTAGCTATAATTTTTCCATTTTCAAGTGTAACACCAATTTCCCACTCTTTGAATTTTTAATTTATTAAAGAAATATCATTTATTTAGTGGATCACATACACTTAGACTTGTCAAAAGCTGACCCGACCCGCTGGGTCGGCCCAACCCGACCCGGAAATACTCGACCCAAACCCGACCCGAAAAGTGTTTGAACCCGTTTGGGTCAGACCCGTTTTCGACCCGAACCCGTTGGGTCGAACCTGGCTCGACCCGAACTTTTCGGAACTCGTGGAGGGTCCCACTTTTCACATATTTTATTTAAATTAAATTAAAAAATAACAATATATTTTTTTAAATAATAATATATTATTATTATTTTATTATTCAAATATTATTAAAATATTATTTTCTTTATTATAATAAAGAAATGCGAACATTTGAAACCCGCTAGGTCGACCCGAACCCGTTCAACCCGAAAATTTTGTCAACCCGATTGACCCGAACCCATTTTCGACCCGTACCCGATTGACCCGAACCCATTTTCGACCCGAACCCGATTGACCCGAACTCGAACCCGACCCGTTCGACCCGTTTGCCAGGTCTACATACACTTGAATTGCTATTTGGATTGTCAAATTTAGCAATCAAGATAGGGAAATAAAGCATCTCTAAAAAAATATTCTTATTATTTGTCATTTTACTTATTGTTAGTGTTTGATTTTTACTATAAATTTGTTATCTCCATTTATAGCAAGTCATTGGAGATGTCCTAAGAGGGTGATTCCATGCAATTTTCGCTTTATTATTTTCTTATCATTTTCAATAATTTTACCATTAACTTTACAATGTTTCAATTACTTTCTCGAACACGACTTCTCTCCTCTTTCTCTCTCTATCTTTTCCCTTCTGAATCTTGATTGATTTTCTCAGATGGGGGCTTTGCCCCTTACCCTTCCCTCTTTCCTTTTCCCATGGATCTTCCCTCCTGTCACACAATCCAGCCTCTGGAATTTGAACCAAAGCAATAATCATGAAACAAACCCTAACCTACAAACCTCTAAACCCTTTATTGTGAGCTATTTGATGATTACCCTCCCTTCACTCTTCCCGATTGGCTCGATTTTGATTGTTTCTAGCCGTTCTACTAGATCTATGTCATATACACTTCATGGCTCTTTAATCTCTTCGGTTCTCCCTCTCCGCCTCACCAACTCCTCTTGGATTTGTGGTATTGATGGCGTATTGAAGACGCCTTGCACTGAATCTGATGCATGCAAGCCCGCCTCATACAGCTCCCATGGTTTGTTCCTTCCTCGTCTCTTTTTCAATTTTTTTGCACCATCTGACATGCCCCTCGAATGGTTGGTGGGATGTTTTGCTCGATTCTGGATTTCCGAGGTGGATTTCTCCCCTCTTTTCTTGAATTTGGCTCTCATCTCCCTCCCTTCTGTTGAGGTGGTTTGCTCCTGCCTAGAGAAAGATGGTCTGGCCGAAAGCCACACGAACCTACAAATTAGACCCCTATTATTTTTGTTAATCTGGACACAAATTACTACCTTTTTGACACTCTGGATTACTTGTGATTTTTGTCACTACCTTCAAAAGATTGATGCTGCAGATCTGATTTATGACATCTTGCTTGTGAATATTAATTACTCCTATAGTTCTAACCTCCATCATAAAGCTAATACGGACTATGAATATGAGATTACTCGGGGATTTCAACTGTATAGATCCATTCACAAATATACCTTTAGAGACTTGTTGTGTCATAATCCTACACATTATACTGCAAACAATATGACCCTATTCTGGATTACTTGTAATACTGACTTAAGGCTTCTGAAGAGACATGAGACTATTTTGTTGATCTGGTATATCCCTTGGTAATACTATGATAACATTGATCTGTCTTATTATCTTTCCTCAATGATATTGTTCAAGAGATTTATTAACCAACTTAAAACGTCAAGAAGAAATAATGCCCTCTTAGGTTATTTTAGACCCATTTTGACAGCTCTTGATTCTATGTTATTAAAGACATGATGTACCAAGTTATATATTGAACTTTTATTCTTGCTCACCCTTTTAACTACTATGCTGAACCAGAATTTTTTCAATTGTTGCTTGTCTGAAATTGATTTGCTTGATTCTATTGACTCGTGGAATTTTTCTGATGATTTACTTTATATTTGGCTAACAAAGATGCCTTACTTCGTATCTGTACTCTTAAAATTCAATACTAAGAAATGGACGGTGCAACCTTATCAAACCTTTTTCCTTACCAATTAATATCTATATCTCTTGCTCAGTAAAATTAATACTAATACTCATTTTCCCATGAGACATTCCCACTATGATATTACCTCTTCTAGCACTCATTTATTCCTCCTCAGAAATGACAAACATTCTATTATCATTCATTATTGCTACTCTAATAACTATTTCTTTATGACTCATACTCAAACCTCTGTCTATTTACTATTACACATCAGCAAGAGCTCAAATCATCTCCCTAAAAAACTCTTCATATTCCTTGAACCAAATTCTAGCCATAACTCTTCCATACATAGGAGCATTTATTATCACAGAACCCACACCACTCAACAACTTTCTTACTCCCCCCTCTTACAACTATTCCTTTTGATTTCAACATGGAAGATCATTGCTCTTATTCTGAGGTTGTGATCAACTTCTCCAACATTAACCTTTTGATTTCCACTCCATGGATATCCCAAACCCCATGCTCCATACTGAACAAACCTTCACTACTCTCATACTCCACCCAAACACTGGAAGCCCAAACACTCCTCTTGAGAGCAACTTCAATGAAGGGCTTCAGGATACTGATCACTCCCATCTGAGGAATAATGTCCTTGGTCCTGACCAGTTGTTTGAACAAAACTCTATCTCCTACCATCCCATAATCTAGCCTCCAAGACAACCATATGTTCCTAACCTTTTATCCCTTCCAGAAGTACAACAAATGCTCACAAAAATGTCAAATCTGACCTTGTTTATCAGGATGGTTGATACAACCTTGAACATTCCACCCTCTGCCATTCTAGCCAAACTAAAATAACATTGGAAAGGAGTTCAAGCAGACATAGAGGTCGGGTCTTATGGTACCTGGACAATGTTATTTTTTGCCAACCGTGAGGCAAGAGATATTGTCTGGGCCAACATGCCATATCGGGTCCAGAACAAACTTGTCCTTCTGCAACTATTCTCCCCTGAGTTTGATCCACTGGTGTGTGTGGTGAGCCACACTGACATTTGAGTGAGGATCCCACTCGCCCCAATCTTCTACCACAATGACCATGCTCTCAACGTGATGATCAGAGGTAACAACATTGGCTCATTTATCACAATGGATGAAAATTCCAGCATCAAGAATCAGGGTAAATTTGTGAGACTTGCTAATAATGTTACAGTACCTGAGGTGCATGCCTTTGTAAAGATAGAACACTATGATAAGTTTATCCTTATTTTCAAATTATGGTCTGAAGACTTTTCTCCAGGTTGTGGATGTTGTGGGGATCCTGATCATTTATTTGATGATTGTTTTTTAAACAACTTACCAACTTATGTATTTGAAGCTTTTTTTATTGGCTCTAGTGAAGATGAGGAACCAACCAAAGCTACTAGACAGAGAATGATTGGCCACGTCACCAAAAACCTCACACTGACTCCTCAAGCTAAGAAGGGGCCTAACTTTGTTAGGAAGCTACTGGTTCTAGCTTCAACTCTTGATGGATCCTTGAGCTCTCGTAAAAGGGAAAAGTCACCTTAACCCAGCCACTGTCATGCCTCTTCAACACTTCCCATATTCAGCGAGACAAATGTCAGGACATCCTGAACTGAACCACTCTTTTCAACTTCATCTTGCCTTTTATCCAGAGCTCTACAATTCCCAGCTATTAGCCCAAATGCACCAATTTATCTACAACATTCCTCCTCCACTAAACATAAACCCAGTCATAGCCCCGAGAATGGTTCGACCAGCCCTCCAGAATACTCAACAAATGATATATGCAGCTTCTGCTCCATGTGCTTCAAAAAAATCCAACAGTGCCATCCTTCGCAAGATGGATGGTATGGACATTGAAAGCTCGAATGGAGCTACCCCAACTGACCCAAAGATAAAGGAATACACCACCGAAGTTCCAAATCATCCACCAACCCCTAAGAAACAGAGAAAGACGAAGGCAAGGAAACAAAGTCTTATGGAGTAAGTGTTTCCCATGATCTGTCATCCTATGAATTTTTATGTGTGTTATTTTGCTTCTGTCTATTTTGAAATCAGCCCTGGAATGGGTAAAGGACATCTGAATAATGACCAATCTATCTATCAGCATTTGAACTACATCTTTCTACTGCAATTTCCCATTCAGTTTAGTATTGTTATGTATTTTGAAAGTTGTATTATGCAATACTTGACTTCCATCTTGACCTCTTTATATTTGTAGATCTTCTCTTGTACTCTTATCTATAGAATGTCGTTATATTTCACGATCACTTGTTTCATTTATGCTCTGAAATTGCACATAATGAATATGATTAAGATTAATAGTTTTTATAGGCTTCTGATGTTTACTGTAAACAACATTAGACTGAAATTGATTGACCCTCATCAACACTTATCTACCCATCCATGCTCAAAATCTAGACTAAGTTTGCACCTCTTTCCTTATACTCATAAGTTGTCCACTTTGTCAATATTCAGATATAACTACACGGTTCTTATATACAGCCCGGTGCTTTATTCAAACAACGCCGGGTCACTCGCGTTCTGCGAGGACACGTGCACTCGCGTTACACGAGATTAGCAAAAAATTAGGTTAATTACATGCATGCTAATCTCGCGTTCCGCGAGTGCACGTGTCCTCGCAGAACGCGAGTGTCACGTCCCTCGCAGAACGCGAGATTAGCATGTCAGATGGACGTTGTTGTGCGCCATTACTACATGTCTTGTCCCCACCTAACTATAATAACTACCCCCTTATTTTAAGTATTCCGTAACACCTATTAACCCTACCCTAACACCTCTTTTTATCATCTTTCACCCTCCATTAAAACCCATTTTCAAAACCTTAAAACTTCAAAACACTCTAAAAACACCTAAAATAATGGAAGATGAAGAGGAATTCAACAAAGGAGGGGATGGAGATGATGGTTCATCAAGTTACCATTCAAATGACGTAATGTTCTTACTTAATTTTTGAATTTTAATTTGTTTTGCACCATTAAGAGCTAAAATGAACTTATTATGTTGTATTTCATGGTAAATGTAGTAGTAGTAAGTGTTGAAGAGATGACTTTTGCATATAATGTCAAAAACTTAGATGTGTTCATGTTTTTAGGGTTTTAAGGGTTTTTAATGTAGGAACTCATGTTATGTTAAATTATCCCGTTCAATGACTAGTTTCAGGAAATAACAACTTCTCGCGTTCTGCGAGAGGAAGCCACTCGCGTCACGCGAGATGTGCTCCCTCGCAGAACGCGAGAAGTTGCACATTACAGAGTATTAACAGAAGCATTGTGTATAGGTGAATTTTTCTTTGTTCACTGGATTGAATGCCATCCAGTTGAATGACTACAACTACCCCTCCCGGAATACAAGGCCATGTTCGCCACCGTCATTTGATTTAGGGATTGACGAATTTGGTGATTATCATCAACCATCTTTATATGAACAACATGTGCCATCTACATATGAATTGTCTGTGCCATCTACTTATGAGTTGCCCGTGCCATCTACTTATGAGTTGCCCGTGCCATCTACTTATGAATTGCCATGTACATATGAGGTGCCATCAAGCTATGATGCGTTTGATTCACAATTTGCTAACCCACCAACAAACGTAGGAGAGGAGATGTGTTTTCTTCCCTCTTTACGCACTGCACCAAAGTTTGATAGTCCCGTATGTGAGGAAGAGGTTGTTTGTAGGGATTATTCGGAATATTTCACTACGGAGCAAGTGTTTGCCTCTAAGGAGAGTGGTCATTTGTGGGCTTTGAATGTTGCAAAGCAACACAAGTTTATGATCTCTATTGGAAGGAGTGTACCATCTAAACCGGGGCAAAGTGGTAAGATTCAAATCATTTGTGAGAAAGGGGGAAGCCATAAGCCTAAAGGTGTCGGTGTTAGATCAACACACAAAGAGCAAGAAAACGGGGTGTAAATTTCAGTTGAAGCTCATGGAGAACCGGGTTGAAGAGAATTGGAGATTAGTGGTTGTTTGTGGTTTGCACAACCATCCTATTGGAGATAGTTTGGTCGGGAATGTATTTGCCGGGAGGCCAACCCCGGATCAAAAGAAAAAGGTTCGTGAGATGGTACTTTCACATTGTTCTCCAAATCAGATTTACACTGAGATAAACAAGGATCCCGGATGTTGTACAAAGAAGAACCAAGTGTACAATTTGGTAAGACATATAAGGGAAGAGGAAATGGAAGGTAGAACCGTGGTTCAAGAATTCTTTCACCAATGCAAAGAGAGCAACTACTTCATGGAGTATAGGCCAAGTGCAACGAATCCTTCGATAATAGGCGACTTGTTCTTTGCTAGCCCCGAATCAATGAAACTCTTAAAGGCGTTTCCATATGTCCTTTTGATGGACTCGACTTATAGCACGAACAGGTAAGTATTTATCATTCTGTTTTTATGTTGTATTTATCTTACTGTATTTTGGTTTAAGGTACAATGTTCCCTTCCTGGAGATAGTCGGTTTGACTTCTACATGGAAGAATTTTGTTGTGTGCGGGGTATGGTTAGAGGCTGAGAGCGAGGATAGTTATTTATGGGCGTTGCAGCAGCTGCAGACGATGTATTTGAGAATAGGAGCATCGCCTACTTGCTTCGTCACTGACCGTGAGATGGCTCTTATGAATGCAACAGACAAGTTATGGCCAAATGCAAAGTTTCTCTTATGTAGGCGACATGTAAGGAAGAACATAGAAGCGAGAGCGAAGATAGCTATGGGCACACAAGCATTGGGGGTTCATATTTCAAATGATTATTATAACGTGTTCGAACAAACCACTGAAGAAGATTACAAGAGTACTTTGAAGAAACTTGAGGACGAATGGCGAGCTTATCCAACCGTATTGAAGTACGTGAGAACGAATTGGCTAAACCGTTACAAAGAAAGACTTGTTTCAGCATGGACGGATAATGTCTTCACTCTCGGGAATAACACGACAAACAGGTATGTTCTGTTATTTATGTCTACCTTCTACATATGATAAAAAGAGCTTCTGTAATGCACACCTCGCAGAACGCGAGGGCATACCCCCTCGCAGAACGCGAGTAAATTCCTTGATTCAGTGTTGATGCATTTTCTAATGCAAAGATCCTGGAACAATCAATGAACTCGCAGAACGCGAGGTGGACAGACCTCGCAGAACGCGAGGAGTTGCACATTACCTCTGTATCCACAGGTTCTGATTTGTATTTGCATTTTATTGTTTTTCGAACATTTTAGAGTTGAAGGAGCACATTCATGTCTTAAGTCATACTTGTCAAGTGGAAATGCTAGGCTAGACACAATGTTCAAAGAATACAAAACAATGGCGGAGAACAAACTTAAGGAGATTACTGTGTCTTTCACCGAGAGTTTGAATAAGAGCTTCACAGTTGTTGAAGGGGCGGACTTGTTTAAAGTCTTGAAGTTCAAAGTCTCTTACAAATGCATAGAATTTTTGCTTAAGGAATACACGAAGGGGGAGAGATTAGGTGCGCACTTTAATATGTTTTGTAGCTGCGGGATCAAGATTAGAGATGGGTTGATGTGTGTTCATCAGATTGTAAGACATTGGAAGGAGCAAAGACCACTAAGAGTATCAGAGTTGCACCCTTTCTGGAGTACTTTGAGTTTGGAAGAAGTTGATGTTCCCGGCATACTGGAAGTTAAGAGTAAGGTGGCAAGACGTCTTTTTCAGACTTTCTATGAGGAAACGTTTCCGAAATTGTGCCCCCATGATCAAGAAAAGTGTGCACAAACTGTTTTAGACATTGGGAAAGTAAATACTCCTCTAAAAGAGCCGGCTATTTCAAAGCACACCGGAGGTCGTCCAGTCGGAGCTCCTAACAAACAACCTAGGTCAACGCAAAGAAGACCGTCTGCATGGGAGCACACTAATGTTGAGATGGATGCTAGAGATTTGGAAGAAACACCCCCAAAGAAGCAAAAAAATGCTTCTAATTCTGAAATATTCAAGAAACCAAAGATTAAGGTGATTGGCAAGTACAAGTCTCACATACCCGCGTCAATGCGCACCCATGTGAATGGTTGGTTTGAGGTAAATGGAGATGGAAATTGTGGATTTAGAGCAATAGCTCATGAATTGCATGACAACCAACACTTATGGAGGGAAGTAAGAGATTTGATGATAGCTAAGGTCAAAGAGATTTGGCACCTAGTTCAAGGAACTTGGATTGGACCTCCACAACAACCAACTTTGGAGAGCGCTTTACACCAACTTACATGGGAAGGAATAGGAAGGGCTCCAGAAGATCACTGGCTAGCTACCCCGGAAATGGGATGCCTTGTGGCATCCACATTCAACATAGTGTTCGTAACGGTGGGAAAAAATGCTAACTACACTTACCTTCCTCTACAACGTCCTACTTGGTTAGAAGATGGTGACACACTTCCGACGTTCTGCTTATTCTATATTCAGAGTGAGAGACATTTTGTTCCGGTAAGTTTTTGGATCTACTTATGAATTACTATCTAATATGCAACTTCCTAACGTTGTTGTTTTCTTGTAGTTGCGTCTTGAAGAAAACTGCCCATTACCTCATGTGTTTACTCCTTGGTGGCGAAACGCTGAAAGAGATGCTTTTTCTTTGCACGATCTTGTGTCACATCGATGTGTCGCCTTTGAAATGTAATGTTGAAGTTATGTTTTATTCGCTGAATTTGTAATGTAATGTTGAACTGGAGATGGTTTTTTAAATTCTTAAACAGGAGGAATGACATTTTCCAGAACATGTCATTCCTCGCGTTCTGCGAGGTTGGTGTCACTCGCGGAACGCGAGAGACACCAACCGTGCCACAGACCGTGCATCTCAACTGGGAGCACCCTGTATCCTATAGGTTCGTCTCGCGTTCTGCGAGTGGTGTACACCTCGCGTTCTGCGAAGTTATGCAAAAAACGAACAGAATTGAAGCAACACCAACATATCCCTAAACATAATCCAACAAAATTATCCACGCAACAAAACACCTAAGAAAGCAATCCAAAACACAATCCAAAACACAAAACGAAAGGCTACTCGTCTTCTCGTGGTCGGAAGGGAGCGAGATTTGACATACATAGTAGCATTTGGGCGTGATATGAAGAAAATTCATCTGGAGTGGCAAACCGATACCGGTCCATGTCATTGTACACCCGGCCAATCACCTATACGCAAGTAAACATTCATTCTATGTTAATATTAGAGACAAACAAAGACTAGAAACGCAAGATAAACCAAAACAATTAATATTACCTGTCTCTCAGTAATCATCCCAGGGATTGCAGGACGGATATACCTATGGGTCCTCTTGATGTACCAATCCATGTAATCATGGGAGCATTCATGTGGTGCATAGGCAACTGGCCCCATATCATCGAGAGACAAAGAGTGAACATCTCTTGACTCTCAAAGCCATTGGTTGGCGTCATAAAAAACACTATAACACCTAATGTTTTTCAACCTATGAGCTTTGAGCGGTTCGATGACTGGCCTAGGAATACGCTGCACTCTCCCAAATTGTCTCGGACACCTATCAGGCATGTGTGGTTCGGTGATGTCACAGCAAGATAGCACCCCGTGAAATAGAGCGGGAGCAAGCTCAGGATCGGTGAAGTCCTGTGCTCCATACGGGTTCCAACATACCTAACAAAATGACAGAAAAACGCCTGGTGAAGTCTGTAAAACACCAGAAAATGCAGAAACTAGGACAAAATGCAGAAACTATGACAAAATGCAGAAACTTGCATTTTCTCGCGTTCTGCGAGTGTGTGCATCCTCGCGTTCTGCGAGGAGCCACAAACTCAAAAAAAGAATTTGTCTGGAAAAATGACTGTTGCGTACTCAAAAATGCAGAAAGCCCAGAAAATGCAGAAACTTACCATCTCTGGCATAAGAATATCGAGCGCTCCCCTATAGTCCCTTCCGACTTGCCCCTTCTTCAGCTTTACATTCTTAGGCACCCACCGGTATGCCCATGGTTGCTCCGCTCTCCACCGAGGACGTTCAGTAGGTCGAAAGTGTGGGAAGTAGTTGTAGATCCATGCCTAAGAAATACAAAGTACGTTAAATATGAAAATATATATAAGTATGTAAATTAAACGCTTAGAAAGTATAATACCTGCAACAAGGTGTAACAGAAAGACATCTGGGCACAACCTTGTCGTGTGCATATCCCCAGCAGCCTATACAGATGGGCCAAAGCAGCTGAACCCCACGATATGCCCGTAGCATGGGCATAGGTTTCCAAAAAAGGCCCATATCTAAGCCGAATCAAGTTCTGTGACTTGTCCGGAAATAAGAGCGAGGAAGCAGTATACAACACCCAACCTAAACCCTTTCGCTCTGGACCTAGGTTTTCACAATGCCTTCTAAACCAATCAGCTTTCACCCTCCCAGAATCTAAAGTGTGAGGATCTATTCCAAAAATTTCCGCCCCCTTCCTACCATAGTATTTCAGAATCTCATCATGACTGAACTTGGCACCCAGTTTCTTACAGGTCGTCATTGCTTTCCCTTCTATAGGTAGGCCTAAAATCATATGTACATCAAGAAGGCCAATAGTGATCTCACCACAAGGGAGGTGGAATGAATTTGTCTCCGGGTGCCATCGTTCGATGAACGCTTCAATCAACGGAAAGTCGATTTCTTCGTACATCATGTCAGGTAGATCTGACAGGCCAACTGCACCGGGAATCTCTGACCAGTCATTGTTGTCCAATGGCCAATCACTGCTTTGCTTTGTCCGTTGTTGTGCCTTCATCGGACCTTTCAGCTGCAGAAAAATACAAAAATTACACACTGCAGACCAAATTTTCAAAAAATACAGTTTCTGCAGAATTATCAGTTTCTGCAGAATTGTGCATTTTCTCGCGTTCTGCGAGTGTGCCACTCCTCGCGTTCTGCGAGAATATGCACATATCTTGCATTTTCTGATAATTCTGCAGAATATGTGCAATGTATTGAAAATGCAGAAAATAAATAAATAATTAAATTACCTCCCCTTTCTGGATGTGGAACGCAACATGTGCTTCAAAATCCTTAAGCAACTCGGGATCTTCTGGACCTCCAGGTGTGTCATGAGTGAGCTCAGGATCATACTTTGGCTCATTCTTCTTGGACTTCCTCTTTCTTTTGCGTTTCTCGACCACTTCTTCTTCTTCTTCTTCTTCTTCTTCTTCTTCTTCTTCTTCTTCAACATCATCACCTTCTTTTTCTTGTTCCTCTTCTTCATCCCCAAAAAATTCATCCTCCATTTCTGCTTCCATCGGTTCTGGGGCTTGATAGTGTGAAGAAGAACCAGCTTGTCCACTTCCCTCGGCATATCCACCGCCCCAACTTTGTCCAACCATCCCTTCTCCACCGCCTCAACTGCCTCCCGCCCACCCCTGTCCGACTTCCATAAGTGCATTATGTTCAAAAAACTGGTCCCAGCAACCCGGTTGTCCAGTAGAATAACTATCTTGGGAAACAAGATCCCAGCCAACTGGGTATGACTCCCAACTACTACGCGGTTGTCCAGTTGAATAACTTCCTTGGGACCAATTGGGATTGGGACGTTCTTCAACGTCGGAGAGTCCCTCTGGGAAGAGCTGTACGGGGTGACTCTTCTTTGCTTTCCCCTTCCCCTTTGGTTTTTCAACCGGGGGTTCTTCCCTAACAGCATCTCTGTTTCTCCGACGAGTCGAACGACCAGGACGATACATTGCCTAAAACAATACAAAGTAAAATCAATAAATAAACGAACGCAGAAAATAAAATCAGAAAACAGAACAAACAACCAAAAAACACAAACATATATTCTGCAGAACAAACAGAATTGCCAGTTATGGCAACTCCTCGCGTTCTGCGAAGGACATGACTCTCGCAGAACGCGAGGGACATGATTCTCGCAGAACGCGAGGGATGTAGCGTTCTGCGTGAATTTGCACTTTCTTCAGTTTCCGGCGACAGTTTCCGGCGACAATTTCCGGCGGAAATTCAATATTTTAGCTAAAATACCTATCAATTTAAGTAAATTACCAAATAAACATCAAAACCCTCAATAAAATCAACAACCCTAATCAAAAACCCTAACCCTAATGAATTTCAACATAAAACAACATCCACTCATCAACCATAATTCAAAATCATCATCTTTCATCCATTATACAACCATTTCTAAATCAACATTCAATATCAAAACATCATATAATATGCAATTTCCTATACTAACAACATATATTCATCTAGAAACAACATTAGAAAGCATAAGAGTATAAGAAACATACCTTATATGGAGATTTGTAGTGAAAAGAGGAAGAAAAACTAGTTTGAACCGAGAGAGATGGTGAGAGGCGGCGGTAGAAAATTGTGTGTGATGTAAAAAATGGGCCGAGTAGGGTTTTTCCCCTTTTATAGGGAAAAAACACCCTCGCGTTCTGCGAGGTGACGCACCCTCGCGTTCTGCGAGGATGCGCTCCCTCGCGTAACGCGAGGGACCAGGCATTATTTAGGAAACGCGAGGATGCACATTACAGAGTATTAACAGAAGCATTGTAGTTAAGTGTGCAAAATAACACATTTTTAGTGTCTTTTTTAAGGCGATAAAGCCCAATTCGGCAAAAACGTCATCGAAACTTTATCGAAATGGAATGAAACTTTGTTTCAATCCTTATAATGTCTATTTGATCATGTGTGTAACTTGAAATTAAGATTTCTTCCTTTGGAAGTGAAACCTAGTTTGAAAACCGAACGAGGTCGCAATATGTATGACACACCATATAAATAAAGAAATATAATAAGGTTCAACAATTGTCAACATAATAACAAACTAGACACTATTAAGAAAAACAAGTAGTTCTTGCAAAGTGAGGGGGTTCAACACTTCAAAGGTGCAACATAATAAGGTTCAACATAATAAGTAATTCTAAACAAACAACATTCAAAGGAACAAGCAAACAAAGAAGGTCGATAAATTTTCAAAAGAAAGATCTAACGACGAGGGTTGAACGGCCTGAAGAGGTTCCTGTATTGTTGTGCGGTCATCCTTGGTCTAGTGGATGATTCCCCTCTCTCCCTTTCACGTTCTTGTCTCTCCCGTTCACGTCGCTCACGTTCTTGTCTCTCCCGTTCACGTCGCTCACGTTCTTGTCTCTCCCGTTCAAGCATATCAAAGTTGTCTGCCATGCTAGACACCGTACTAATATCAGAAATATCAGATTCTTGATTGGAATAGGACATCTGTATAATCACAAACCTAACCAAATTATAGTTACATACTCAATCAAATTCATAATCTATACAAACAACAACAATGCTTATAATCATAGTAGTCTTGATCTGCGAGAGCATGACTCTCGCGTTCTGCGAGAGTCATGACCTCGCGTTCTGCGAGTATCATGACCCTCGCGTTCTGCGAGGGGTGTAGCGTTCTGCGTCAATTTGCATTATCATGAGTTTCCGGCAACAGTTTCCGGCGAGAATTTCCGGCGAAAACTCAATATTTTAGCTAAAATACCTATCTAAAACAACATTCATGAACCATTCATGAACCATTCATGAACCCTAATTCAAAATCATCATCTTTCATCCATTATACAACCATTTCTAAAACAACATTCAATATCAAAACATCATATAATATGCAATTTACTATACTAACAACATATATTCATCTAGAAACAACATTAGAAAGCATAAGAGTATAAGAAACATACCTTATATGGAGATTTGTAGTGAAAAGAGGAAGAAAAACTAGTTTGAACCGAGAGAGATGGTGAGAGGCGGCGGTAGAAAATTGTGTGTGATGTAAAAAATGGGCCGAGTAGGGTTTTTCCCCTTTTATAGGGAAAAAACACCCTCGCGTTCTGCGAGGTGACGCACCCTCGCGTTCTGCGAGGTGACGCACCCTCGCGTTCTGCGAGGTGACGCACCCTCGCGTTCTGCGAGGTGACGCACCCTCGCGTTCTGCGAGGTGACGCACCCTCGCGTTCTGCGAGGTGACGCACCCTCGCGTTCTGCGAGGTGACGCACCCTCGCGTTCTGCGAGGTGACGCACCCTCGCGTTCTGCGAGGTGACGCACCCTCGCGTTCTGCGAGGTGACGCACCCTCGCGTAACGCGAGGGACCAGGCGTTATTTAGGAAACGCCCGGGCTGTATTTAGCAAGGGCCTATAACTACTCAACATTGTGTATAATGTATTATGTACATTTCTATTTGTTATTCAACGCTGCACCTTCCAATAGACTTTGGTTGTACAATATCAATTTGGTTTATTTATGAATATTGGTTATTGGAATATTCGAGGGTCTCGCCGTAAAGGTTTAACTAGGGAAATAGCCTACATTAAGAATAAGAATATATTAGATGCTATCTGTTTATCTGAAACTAAAATCGACTCCCCCCTTTCGACTTCAATTATTAAACGCATGGGTTTTGATAATCTTGTCTTTGTTACCTCGATTGGTCTTAAAGGAGGCTTGTGGCTTCTGTACAAAAGCTTTTTTTCTACTAAATCTTTTAAACTGAATCATTATCATCAAAAATTTATTTGTATGGATTTTTCTATTAATGATACTAAAATGGCCCTTATATTTTATCTATGCCCCTTCTCGTGAAACTGATAAGGATGCTTTTTGGGATCTTCTTTATCAAACCATCTCTTCGCTCGATCTCCCTGTAGTTCTAGTAGGAGACTTCAATGAATTATTATCCCCTTCGGACAAGATTGGAGGGCTTATCCCGTCTTATTTTCGTTTCATTAGAATACAAAAATTAGTAACCGACCTGGACCTTATAGATTCTAAATTTTCTGGATTCCCTTTAACCTGGCATAAATCTCAAAACATGCAAAATAATATTCTTGAACGCCTTTGTAACACCCCCAAAATCACTTGGAAATATTACCGCCAGTGACCCCAGACTTAACCGTCCGAAGCCACCCAAGGCTTATCACAATACCATAAATACAAAACGATTCGAAATACTCATATCATAACTTAACGTTTACAATGCGGAAGCGTAAATATATAGTCTCAGATAAAATAGTGGAAGACTTAACTTGAATCAAAGATTATATAAAATGTCTTATTTCAAATCCTAAGACAAACCTTATTCAAATAATAAAAACGATAAACAATCCCGTCTTTCTTCAACGTCCGACTTCACGCCTGAGATCCGCCTGATGTGCCGTAATGGGACGGATGACACCAGCCAACCATGCAAGGAAAGAAAACGGTTGGTTAGTCTAATGAAAGACTACACAAGTGGAAACCGAGAAATGAAAGAGCTTTCGATACTCCTACTGAATAGTTTATGTGTTTAGGATATGCAACAAGAGAAGACTCCAAATGAATTGAGTCTTATGGGAAGAATATGATTTGAGAACATTATAGTTAATTTTCACACAAAGTTTTGAAAACAACCAACTTGAAATAATGAGCTAACAATCAACCTCACCACATATATTGTGTGAATCACCAGACATGTGAATCCAGATTGAAAAGAAAGTCATAAAGCAAGAGACCGGGCGATTTCCATGTTGTACTCCTCGCCCGAGGTATATTAATTATGTGCATAAACCCGCACTTATCTTAATTACTTTCAAAACATATACATTCACATTATAAGCTTTTAAACCACATCTCATCCCCTCGGGATATATCGTGGACAAATTTCCGGAATAATGGCACTGGCTAAGTGCACCTCCGCTTATATCCGAATAAGCAGAACGGTCATGACCAAAGAAGGCGATAGGGCATGTTACATCCTACCCTTATGTTATCAAGAAGCAACTACCCTCCCGCAGGGCATGTAGCGCTCCTACACATATACTCGTGCTAAACTACTCATACGAGTCATTCACTAAAACCACACAAAGTGCATCTATCACCCTACGGTAATAATATAACAATATAAGTCATTCTAGCAGAATATACAACCTACTATAAGGATTCATTTTATTCACATTATTAACATATAAGTTCCCATGCAACAAAAGAATATTTATCCCAACTTATTAACAATTCGAATTAAATGTTAAGTAAGAAAAATATGGAATAAAGAGCAAGAGCGAACCGCCACTTGTCTGATTAGGAAAGTTCGAACTTCTTTGAAGACGGAGTAAGGAGCCTTGTCAACTATCCCGATCTTCACGAACCCCGATTTCGTATGCGTTAACTCATACACATAAACAAGACAAAGTCAATTATCTACTTGATATAATAGTTCTATTAATTATATCAAATAAATATAATTAATTTAATTAAACCAATTAATTAAATTAATCTTTCTACTGATAATTTATACTTACATTATATTTACTGCAATATAGTTTTATAAAGTATAAATTAAATCATTAACATGCCATTAAATCTTATAATGCATTCGGATTAGGCTCTTTATAAAAGAGATCATAATCTGATTTAAACAGTGGGTTTTAGGCCCGTTTCTCTGGCGGATCGGTCGAATAGAAACAAATTGAGCAAGGCCCAATTTGAGTCTATGGACTCAATTCCACACGGACAGCCCACTACCAACATGTCATCTCCTTCCTCTCATTAACGAGAGTTGCAGAGAGACACATTCCAAATATGGAGTTGGTTCTCACCTCGGCACAACCGGCGACGGCTTCTTGCGACTCGGTGGATCAGCTAACGATGGAGAAACCTCGGTACGGTGACGGGACAACTCCTACGGTCCCTTCCTAGTCACAATTCGGAATTAAAATCGATTTAATACTGCCGAAATAATTGTTGGAACAGAATTTTCCGGGCACTGTTGGTGTCGGATAATGGGAGCGTTGGCTTCGTCTCCGCGAGCACTATTTCGTAGTATGCTCATTTACATATTAATTTATTATTTCGATTTTAATCTGAATAGATTAAATTAATTATATATTTATTCGAGTTAAATATATTGAAAATCGGTTTTTAATTTATTAAATTAAATTAAATTCGTAAATAATTGATTATTTAATTTAAACTCGGTTAATTAATTAATTAATTAAATAAAAACGGAAATAATTTTTATTTTATTTCCTATTGTTTCATTTTTGCATTTGTTCTAATCTGTTTCAATTTTATTTGGTCTCAGATTTGAAAAATGACTAACGGAAACGACAACGTTGTGGATGCTACCGCTACAACTAAGAGTGGTGAGTCGACACTCCAAATTCAGTTTGGAGATAGTCTGCCATCAGTGACTCTGGAACAGAATATTATTCAGAACCCTGAATTGACTAAGGTCAATGACCCACCTGTGGTCGAGAACCAGGCTCCGGTCGTACCGAAATCGGGTGGACAGTCTCAAACAAGCCAACAGATGGACTTGTCGGATGTTCAAATGCCCTATGTGAGGGTACCAGACAGGTCGTACACGGCTAGTATGCCGAGTGCATTTCATGCTGGAGTCTTGCCCGATAAGTTCGACGGGAAGGGGTTCAGGATTTGGTCTCAGAAGATGCAATTCTTCCTGAGCACAATGGGTCTGGACAGATTTCTGACGGAGGACAAACCAAAGTTCTTCCCGAACAACACTGATGCCCTTGCTGATTGGGTCAGGGGAGATTATTCATGCAGAGGCTATGTCAAGTGTCGCATGATAGACTCGTTGTACAAGGTCTATTGCAACCATGATACCGCCAAGGAATTGTGGGACGCTCTGGAAAAGAAGGACAAGACTCAAGATGTTGGGTCGAAGAAGGCTGCAGTGGCTAAGCGGTAGTGGAACAAGTTGAAGAGCTGCAACTTATGGTCCATGAAGTCCTCTCCGAAGGCATGAGCATCTACGAGACATTCCAGGTAGGTGCCTTCATCGAGAAGCTTCCTCCATCACGGGAGCAGTTCAAAGTCTACTTGTTGCTGAAGCAAAAGGCAATGAGGGTGGAAGACTTGATTGTGAGGCTCCGGGTTGAAGAGAACAACAAGAGGGGAAATGGCTATGGACCTTCGAACAAGGCGAACCTGGCAGAGCATCAGGACAAGGGGAAGAAAAGGAAGTTTCAACCCAACAGCTCCAACAACTCCAACAACTTCAAGAAGCAAGGGCCTAAGAAGTTCAGTGGAAAGTGCCACAAGTGCAACAAAGTTGGACACAAGGCAGATGAGTGTCGAAGCAAGGTCAACACAAAGAGGGACAAAGGCAAGTCCCAAGACAACATAGCTGAAGGGTCGCTCACAGAGGACGACTTGTGTGCGGTGACTGAAGTCAACATGGTAGGCAGCAACCCAAAGGAGTGGTTCTATGACACCGGTGCAACTACGCACATATGCTCGGATAGGGGTCTCTTCACGACCTACAAGAAGAACCACACCGAAGAAAAACTCTTCATGGGAAACTCCGCCACTTCTAAGGTGGAAGGATATGGGAAGATCGTGTTGAAGATGACTTCCGAGAAGGAGCTGACGCTGAACAACGTCCTTCATGTGCCGGACATCCGCAAGAACCTGATTTCGGGAACTCTACTCTCTAAGAACGGGTTCATGATCAAGTTCGTGTCTGACAGGCTGGTTCTCTTTAAGAAGGGGGTATATGTGGGTAGGGGTTATGTACAGGATGGACTGATGAAAATGAATGTAATGACAATCCTCCCAAAAGCTATTGTAACTGATGTTTCAATGAATAAGAATAACCCTATTGCTTATGTTGTTGAGTCTTTTAATATTTGGCATGAAAGATTGGGACATGTTAACTATAAGTCTATAAGTAGATTGATAAGTTTGAATATGATTCCAAAATGCAAAACAAGTAAAGACAAATGTGACGTATGCATTCAAGCGAAACTCACAAAAACACCATCACCCCATGTAGAAAGGACAACCGAACCTCTAGGATTAATTCACACTGATTTATGTGATTTAAAGTTTGTACAAACTAGAGGAGGTCAAAAGTATTTTGTGACCTTCATAGATGATTGCACAAGATATTGTTATGTATACTTGTTACGTAGAAAAGATGAAGCTTTAGAAAAGTTCAAAGAGTACAAGTTGGAAGTTGAGAACCAACTTAGTAAGACGATTAAAATCGTAAGAAGTGATAGAGGACGTGAGTATAGTGAACCTTTTAATGCGTTCTATATAGAACATGGCATTGTTCACCAAACTACCGCTCCTTATTCGCCAGAATCCAATGAAGTAGCGGAACGAAAGAACCGAACTCTTAAGGAAATGATGAATGCAATGTTGTAAGAATCTGGGTTAGCCCAGAACATGTGGGGGGAAGCGTTGCTTACCTCAAATTACATTCTCAACAAAATACCACATAAGGTGACTGGAAAGATGCCTTACGAGTTGTGGAAAGGTAGCGTACCTTCGTACAAATACCTCAAAGTGTGGGGGTGCCTAGAAAAAGTAGCAGTACCACCTCCTAAAAAGGTCTCAATTGGACCAAAAACCGTTGATTGTATTTTCATCGGGTATGCACATAATAGTAGTGCATATCGTTTCTTGGTATACAAGTCAGATATACCGGATATACATGCTAATACAATAATGGAGTCAAGAAACGCATCTTTCTTTGAAAATGTGTTCCCTTGCAAGGATAAAGAATATCCTAAAAGGACTTGTGAACAACGAGATGCACATGAAGTTGCTCAAAAAGCAAGCACATCTATGCAAGAAGTGAGCACTTCTATGAAAATAGTGAGTACTTCTGTCCAAGAAACAGAAGAAAAAAATGATGAACCTAGACGGAGCAAGAGAGCTCGAAAGGAAAAATCATTTGGCTCAGATTTCACAATGGCATTTCTTCTAGAAAACGAACCTCGAACGTTTAAAGAAGTCATGTCAATACCAGACGCACCTTCATGGAAGGAAGCGGTCAAAAGTGAAATAGACTCCATTATGCAAAATCATACATGGGAGTTAGCTGATTTACCCCCAGGAACAAAAGCGCTGGGATGTAAATGGATTTTCAAACGAAAGTTGAAAACCGATGGCTCAATAGAGAAGTACAAGGCAAGGCTTGTAGTACAAGGATTTAGACAAAAAGAAGGTCTAGATTTCTTTGATACTTATTTTCCGGTAACGAGAATTACTTCTATTTGAGTACTAATAGCGATTGCGGCTCTACGTAATCTAGAAATACATCAAATGGATGTAAAAACGGCCTTTCTAAACGGAGAGTTAGAAGAGGAAATTTATATGAAACAACCCGAGGGGTATGTTGTTTCTGGACAGGAACATAAAGTGTGTAGACTTGTGAAATCTTTATATGGCATGAGAAATTTGACAGTGTTATGATGTCAAATGGTTTCAATATAAATGAATGTGACAAATGTATTTATGTCAAAACAACTCCAAAAGGATATATCTTGTTGTGCCTATACGTTGATGACATGCTCATTATTGGTAGTAACAAAGATATGATCCAACAAACTACGAACATGCTTAGTGGGAAGTTTGACATGAAAGATTCGGGACTAGCGGATGTGATTCTAGGAATAAAAGTCATAAGACATTCTGAAGGAATCATTTTAACTCAAGATCATTACGCTGATAAGGTACTTGAACGTTTCAAGAAATACTCAAGCGGTAGTGCAAAGAGTCCCGTGGACCCTCACCTCGACTTAAAGAAAAAATCGGGTGAAGTCATATCTCAAGTAGAGTATGCATGAGTGATTGGAAGTCTAATGTACTTAACAAATTGTACAAGACCAGATTTAGCACATGCGGTGAACGTTTTAAGTCGTTACACTAGTAATCCAGGACATGGTCACTTGAAAGGCATAACAAGGGTATTGAACTACTTGCGATATACTCAAAATTATGGATTACACTATGGACGATATCCAGCAGTGATGGAAGGCTATAGTGATGCTAATTGGATATCACACTCCAAAAACTCAAAATCCACAAGCGGATATGTTTTTACTCTACCTGGTGCGGCTATATCCTGGAAATCCTCCAAACAAACACTACTGGCTAGATCCACAATGGAATCTGAATTCATTGCCTTGGACAAAGCAGCAGAAGAAGCAGAATGGCTTCGAAACTTTCTGGAGGATATACCAATGTGGGAAAAACCGGTGCCGGCTATGAGTCTCCATTGCGATAGTCAATCGGAAATAGCTTGAGCACTAAGTTCAATGTATAATGGTGAGTCTCGTCATATTAGAAGACGACATAAAACCATAAGACAATTGCTCTCAAATGGAGTGATCAATGTTGGTTACATCCGATCAGCTCACAACCTAGCGGATCCGTTTACTAAAGGTTTGTCTCGAGAGCAAATTGTAAAATCATCAAGAGGAATGGGTTTAAAGCCTATGACATAAGATGAAGTTTGATGGTAACCCTACTTACGTGATTGGAGATCCCAAGATGTAAGTTCAAAGGGACAACGAAATCAAGCTAAATCTAAAGAGCACTTTGAGATTAACATCTTCTCGCAGTTCCTAGGATGATAAAAGTACGTTGGTAAACTATAGGTTAAGTCATAAAGTGTTGGCTTTTAATGATTCCATAAGCTTTGAAAAGCAAAGTGAAGTATAATGGTATACTACTTATGGTAAAATCACCTTATGAGTGTGAAATGGGGCCGTTTATAGGAGAATTGACCGAGGCTGAATTCTCTAAGCTCACTCATGAATAACCAGGGATGATCACGGCCAAAATGAACACAATCAGAGAACCTAGTTCTGTGAGAAGATGAAACTGTGTGGTAGTCATTTTCTAGGTTTACATCAAAGTCCAGGTGGTTCAAGACATCACGTTCACTACCTGGTCGAGTAAATATGATGGCTACTCACTATGGGTGGTTCAAGGCTGAAAAAATGCTACCAGCCCAAATGCAGTGATTCTTCGACGTACTCTCAAAAGTCTTTCTGTCGAGTCGTTTTACACGTGTGTTAGAGTCATTTCTATTCATGTGGGGGATTGTTGGAACCGAACTTTCCGGGCACCATTGGTGTCGGATAATGGGAGCGTTGGCTTCATCTCCGCGAGCACTATTTCGTAGTATGCTCATTTGTATAATTCGGGTTCCGTTTGAATGAGAAATAAGGGAGTTACATTTAATGTAACTAAGTTGAATTTTGAGGATTAATGTGTATACCACATTGATTAGGAGGAGAAAAACTCACTAGTATATAAACTAGGAGTGGATTGTAATGACTGTGATTGGGCCAGAGGAGGCTATCCTGGTGGGCTTGGGCCTTGGAAGACCACACGCGCGCGGTTCGGTTCGGTTCAGATCGGCTCGGCTCGTGGCTTGTGAGCTCGTGGGCTCGTGGGCTCCTTGGTCTCATTGGATGGGCCGTAGGCCCGAGGAGGTGGTTGTCTTTTTTGGCCTAGCTCAAGTTTGATATGACTTTTGGGCTTCGTTCAAATGGGCCTCGTTCAAAGTTAGAGTCAGCAGATCTCGGGCATTAATGCCACGCGGAGTTGACTTGGACCAAATCAGCCAATTCATTACACACGGATTGGGCCATTTAATCCACGCGGATTGGGCCATTCATGTCACAGATTCTCCCGTATAGCCTATAAAAGGAGGCTCTGCAGAACTCAAAAAATACCCAATACGAACAGCTGAAACAACATTCATATTCTCCTTCTCCCACAGTTTTCAGTCTCTATTCATCTCTTCCTCTTCTCTTGTTCTAGTCTGAGAGTACACACAGTTCTAGAGTTCGTTGGCTTCTTCTTTTGGGTTGTGCAAAGCAGAAGTGATATCGGTTTTATCCTGGGATTCGGAACGCCGGTAACCGTCACACTACGGGGCGTTTTCAGAATTAAGGAAAGAGATAATATCTCGACTCCGTTCAAGTTCTACCGCTCGACTTCGGTAGTGGTTTATTTGTTTTCTTACCTTAATTCTTGTTTAATTCTTGTATTTTATACAAATTTATAAGTTGTAGAAAATAGGATTCCTACAATAATATCGAGTTCGATATCGAAAACCAAGCTAAAACTTACCGAAACTTAGACGATTTGGGTCGGTATTGATACGCCGTTAACGAGGTCGACCCGACGACGCTCCTGGAATCAAAGAATTGAGTAAACTCGTATTAAACGACCTTGAAAAAATATCGAAAACGATATTGAAATGAACCCAAAACTTACCGAGACTTAGACGATTCGGTTCGATATTACAACGCTAGTAACCGTGTGGATTCAGGGACAAACAAAGGCTGAACACTTTCGATGTTGGAGCTTTGAAATCGGAAAACGAATGAGTTGAAGGATCTCGGTTGAAAATAAAACAGAGGAGGAGATTCGGGTTTGGATGAAGTAAGACGAACGGACGATAATGTGTATATATACGGTCAAAGACGAATCTCATCTTAACTATAAGATAACTTTCAAGGATTTAGATAGGTTTCCAAAATCTATCTTGTTGAAACTGAAAAATATCAGCTACGGTTACAAGATATAAGGAGAAAATCTTAAACTTAATAGGCTGATTAGGTTTGCCGAGAGATACGAAGTGAGTTCAACGGACTTCAACAACCAAGATGCTATCGGGCTAAGAAATTGGATTACTTCCATTTTCTTTCTTTTTCTTTTAATTGCTTTATAGGTAATTACGGAAATTATCCCTCTATTTTGATTTGTGGCAACACTTCCCTTATCAATTTCTAATCAATTAGGAAATATGCCCGAATAATATTAACGACTTGTAAATATCATTTGGGCTAGAAATATAATTAACAACATAATTATAAAAAGAGTAAACCCTTTATTTGGATTAAGATGACCTAAAATGTAAAACTACAAAAATACCCTTTATTAAATTAGGGATATTACAGCCTTGACCGAGTTCTTCTTCATTGCTCCCTCACTACTCTCTTTCTGACCTTGACGGTTCACCATCATCCTTTCTCTTCGTCTGACCATGCCCTTATCACTTTCTCCCTTGGAGCTACAAATTCTCCTATTCGCCTCCCGTTCAGGTATGAACCAAATTGGTCTAATAATCCTTCTTTTTCGAAACTCGTCTCCAAAGTTTGGAAGTATAAAGTTCAAGGCTCTTATATGTTTCGTTTTCATCAGAGACTCAAATTACTTAAACGTTATGCTAAATCTTGGGCTCGGGTTAACTCAGGCAACAATTTCTCCCAACTTTAGGTAACTGAAAATAAACTTCAATCTCTTCACCAAGACTTTTTAAATGACCCCACTAATTCTCGGATCATTAATCAAATCCGTCTCCACTCCAAGAAATTTTCTTCCCTTATTCAATTCCAAACTGACTACTGGAGACGTAGAGCCAAGACAAAACATATTAAGTATTTCCATGCTATTGCCAAACAGAAAACTTTCAAGCAAGCTCTGACTCGTTTTTGCTCAAAAGACGACATCTACCTTCATGATCATGATAGCATCACTAAAGCAATTACTAGCGAACTGGCTCTCCGTTTTCAAGCTAATGGCGCTACGTGTATTGATCCTCATGATCTTGATATTATTCCCAATATTCTTACTGATCAGGATAATGTTAATCTCACTAAGAACCCCACTGAGAGTAAACTGAAAAAGGCAATTTTTTACCAACCTCCAGATAAAACCCCAGGACCAGATGGATTGAATTCCATTAAAAACACTGAAACAACATTAAATCTTCTCTCTTAGTAGCTATTAAAGCCTTTTTTCATTCAGAACAAATGCTTTCAGCCATTAATCACTCCTTCATAGCTCTTATTCCCAAGATAGACTCCCCCACCACGATTAACCCTTTCAGACCAATTAGCCTTTGCAATTCTACTTACAAAATTATCACCAAAATTCTAGCAAATCGTATTAAGCTTATCCTTGAAAAATCATTTCCCCCCTTCAAGGAGCTTTTGTTGAAGGAAGACTTATTCAAGATAACATTCTTGCGGCTCATGAAATCTTCCACTCCTTCCACAAAAACAAAAAAGGAAATGTGGGTTGGATGGCCATAAAACTTGATATGGAGAAAGCCTATGAAAAATTAGACTGGGATTTCCTATGTAAGATTCTCTCTAAATTTGGGTTCTGCAATAAATGGGTTAATCTTGTTAAAGCTTGCCTGGATACGGCCTCGTATTCGGTTTTGATTATAATCCCCCTGGTCCTGAGTTTAAACCCGCTTGCGGTATCAGACAAGGCGACCCCCTTGCACCTGCTCTTTTTGTTATTTCTATGGAATTTTTAGCTATAAAGCTTCAAATTGAAGCTCTTACTTGGACATCGGTTGTTGATGGCAAATTTTCGGTTAAATCAGCCTTTCATCTTATTAAATCTATGAATTCGACGAACTTTTTGGAAAACCAAACTACCTCCTAAAATTCAAAATTTCTTATGGAAATCTTTCTCTGATTGCTTCCCAACTACTGAACGCTTAAACCGTCATTTTCATAAAGTCTTCCCTGTCTGCATTCTCTGTAATGATACCAATGAAGACAAGTCCCATTTTTTCTTCAACTGCAAAACTACCATTGCTGTTTTTTATCATATCAACAAGATTGGACAAAATAGCTTATTTCTTGAGGAAATTGATAATTTTGATAATTCATTTTCTAATTATATTAACAAAAATGTTAACCATGAGATAGGTTTCTTCGCCTGGTGGACCCTCTTGAACTTGGGGAATAATAAGATCTTTCGGGGGAATTCTCAGTGTAGCACAATTCTCCCTATTGATATTGCCAAAACTTTTATTTTTCGTTATTTGGAATGGAAAAATGAATCTCCTATTTCTACCAAATCTTGATGCCCAACGTCTCGATCCAAAACCAATACTAAAACTCGTTGGACTAAACCCCTGATTAATTTGGTTAATTAAATTGTGATGGCTCCTTGCGAGCTAATTCACAATCTTTTTTGGGCTTTATTATTCGCAATCCTGCAGGTCGGCCCTCGTTTCTGGAGCAAATAGAGATTCCCCCTTCATCTGTTTTAATCACTGAAGTTGCTGCCACCACCGAACCTCCACTGGTCTGCCATCAAGCCACCAACGGACCACCACTTATGTGGAACACAACTTCAATATGATTTCGAGTAAAAAACACTTGATTTTCATTATGTCGTACTTAACTGTTCATCAAGTTTTATTACACTTAAATCTTCATGTAATTTGGACAAACAACGAACCACCCCTGGACCTCCACCGAACCACCACTGACCCATCATCAAGCCACCAACAAACCACCGGACCACCACTTATGTGGAACACCACATTAATATGATTTCGAGTAAAAAACACTTGATTTTCATCAAAGTATACATAAATGTTCATTATGTCGTACTTTCATCAAGCCATCCTTAAATGTTCACAAGGATGTACAAAATTGTTCGTTGCTCAAAAGTTCATGACAATTGGCTTAAATGTTCATCAAGTTGTTCATAAATGTTCATCAAGATGTTCATAAATTTTCAACTGGATTTACTCAACTAAATGTTCATCAAACAATACTTAAATGTTAATCAAGTTTTATATTACACTTAAATGTTAATGTCATTTGAAAAAACGGCGGATCACCACCGGATCTCCACTGGCACACCATCAAGCCACCAACGGACCACCACTTATGTACAACACTACTTTAATATGATTTCGAGTCAAATAAAACCTGATTTTCATCAAAACGTACATAAATGTTCATCATGTCATACTTAAATGTTCATTAAGCTATTCTTAAATGTTCACAACAATGTACTAAAATGTTCATTACTAAAAAGTGTACAACAATTGGCTTAAATATAGGGGCTTACTATTTAGCACACCCTCAAAGTTTATTTAGCACAGGATAAGTTTTGTTTGTAGCGAAATTATCAACGAGATGATAACTAAGCAATTGTAGGGCAAAGATCAAAGAGAACGGTATAATCTTAACACTAAGAGAACAAGACGAGAGAATAAGGTTGAAACTTGAACTTTCTTATGGTATTGATATTACGGCGTAGTACGATCTCCCTACAAAAGGCTGGCGTTAACCTTTATATAGGTTAACCCTAGGATCTTACTAAGGAAATAATATCTTTTCCTTTTCCTTCTAACGATATAATAAATATGGTAAAAGATATTCTTTCATCTTATCTTTTACCATTTACACGAATATAATATAGAACAAGCTAACTAAGTGGCGGCTGGCCTAATTCCCATAGCTTAACGACACGCTCTTCTTTATAACGTCACGTCGACGCCATCTTCCGTTTCATACGTCGCGTCGCCTCTATCCTTCTATGCGTAGCTTTCACGCGTTCCATAGTCGTCGTATTTTTAGGCACAAACAATATCCCTAAGGCGTTTTACAGGGCTTAATGTCAAGTAGAACTGGGAGACGCCTTCTTTCTTTGTAGAATACGTCTTCAAAATAACTGGAACGCGTTGATGATAACGTCATCAAAATTCTCGACATCGTCGTTAAGCTTCGATCAGGATTTTTCTTCAATTCTTAACACGTGCCGGGGAAGAAGCTTTGTTTCCTGTGCCGGGAACGTCGAAACGCAACGGCTAGTTTTCCCAATGGCTATAATGCCGTTGAATACTCCTTGATTCTCGCGACCTTCTCTGGCTATATAATGGGTGAATCTCCAATCTCATTTACTTTTCTGCTCCCATCTGATTACTCACTATCGTCTTCTTGCTTCCTTTTTACTTTGATCCGAACTTTCTTGCTCATTCTTTCTCTTCGTACCTTCTTCCAAACTTCTTCTTATTACTTCCAGATGGCCTCCTTCTACGTTCCCAAGTTTATCCTGTAAATCAACAGAGGTACGTGACGTTGAAAGGTTACGGTCTCTGGCAAATCTTGGTCCTGAGGTGGAGATCGAGATACCTCCTCCCGGGGTATTCGCTGATGCGCACCGGCCGGGATGGATTGCGGTGTACGAGTATCCTTTTCTTACTGGCCATCGCTTTCCTTTCTCGCCGTTGGTCAAGGCGTTCATGCTCTCTTTGGGGGTTGCAGTGGGGCAGCTCCTGCCAAGCGTTTGGAGGATCTTTGGTACTTTAGACGACGTGGTGGAGAAACATGGCGTCGATCTAGCCGTCGAGGATATCGCTTATTCTTTCAACGTCCAAACGAAGACGGTGGGAAGAGTAGGCCTTAAGTCTAGGCCGAAGGCACCTAAGATAGCAATCGAGGGGAGTCAGGCCGATCGTCACTGGGCCGAATACTTTTACTTTGTGAAGAAGTCTTCTCTTGGCGAAGATTGTGCTTGGTTGGTTGACTGCTGGAATCCTACAGGTAAACTTTGATTTCTTTGAAACTCGCACTATGTGTTCAAGGCCTGGATCTTATTTTTTCTTCCTTTATGTAGTGAATACGGATGCTATTATAGTAAGGCAAGAGACCCAGAAGGTCATCGATAGGCTTCTTGCCATTCCTGAAGCGGATCGGACTTTCCATGGTCATGACGGAGAAGGGCGTCGAATTGCTTCCGTACTCCCGGCAGGTAACGCGTTTGTTCATCTAAGTTTTACTCGGTTCTTCTTTCTTTTTGCTCATGATTCTTATACGTGTGCTTTTGGTTCTTTCAGTTTCGGCGGACTTATCTCGCGTCCGTGGTGGAGGGCTGTCCGCGTCGGCTTTGGTAGCGTCGCGTAAAAGGAATCGCGCCGAGGAGATGGCGGCTTCAGGGACCACGCTTCAGGCCATCCCTATGATTTCTTTGCTTTCATCCCCGTCTCCTTCGTCTACTCCGGCAAAGAGATCGCGTAAAGGCAAAGAGAAGGTAGTCGAGAAGTTGGACTTTGGCTACGAGTCTGTAGACGACTTTCTGGGGGTTATTTCTCGTGCGGTCGCGTCTGGGAGATCGTTTATCCCTTTCATGAAACAACTTCAAAATCCTCCTTCCCTTGATTACTACTTGTCGAGGGAAACTGAGGACGTGATGGGCGAATCTCTCGCGGCGCAGTGGCAGGTATGTTTCAATTTGAATTGCTTTCTTTTTACTGGAGCTTTTGTTCTCGCTCTCTGTAATATACGTACTTGAACATCTTCTTTCTATAGGCTCTTCAAGCTTCTTTATGCGCATATGGGCGCTTCTCTGATTTCGTTGATCGAACGAGGTCTATGGCGGCTAAACAATCGGCCGACGAGATAAAGATTAAGGAGCTTACGTCGTTGGTCGAGGCCTCACAGAAGGCGGAGAACGAGGCGAAGGAGAAGGTGGAGGCAAAGTTCAAGCTTCGTGAAGATCTTTCTGGGCAAGTCAAGGATCTTCAAGCCAAGATTGGTGCTTTGGAGATTGAGAAGGCCCGGGTGGAGTTGAGGTTGGCTTCCGACCTCAAGAATGTTGCGGAGTATTGGTCTTGGTTATCTCGTGTGGAGGTCATTGAGGAGTATGCTGTTGGTCGTACTCATGGATGGGACCCGGTGAAGGAGCGAAGGGAATTCAACAACGCGTACCCGGAGCGTCCCGAGGGCGTTGAAGTGGGACCTACGCCGATGAAGCCTCCGGCTGAGCCCCATATTGAAGAAGATGTTGCTCCTCATCTCAACGAGGTTGATCCCAACGACGGCGTCGAGGACGATGAAGGCGACGGCTAGGATGTCGTCGCGGAGGATTCTCAGGAGGAGAAGGATGCTTGTGAATATGAAGACGGCGATCCTTCTTCTAGCGATGAATCTTCTTGATTTACTTTCTTTGAATCTTCTTTTGTACATTTGTACATGTACGTGTAGCTTTTTCTCTCTCTTTATTTTGTAAAAAGAATTTTGCCTTTTTATGATGGGCTATTTATCAAAGCCTCCGACCTCTGTTATTCTCCAAATTCTGACGTAACAGGCTTTCGCTCCTAGCTCTCTTGCGACGGCATGTATCAACGCGTCGTCGGTTTCTTATGACGTTTATACGTTCCTTTGGGAAGTTCTTTTCCTTTCTTACGTATCTCTACCCCTTTTGGTAGGTTTGATCTGAGCTTCTTGTAGGCTTAGTTTAAAGCTACCAAAGAATTCTTGTATACTTTAACTTGATATACCTTGTTGTTCCCTTTTTTTTTTTTTACTAATCTCGCGAACGCGTAGAGCTTTCTTCCGGCTTTCTGATCTTTTTGTATGGTACTTCATGTTCATGACTTGGGTGCTTGATATGTGCTTATTGGCTTTGATCGAGAGATGTGGTCAATGCGACTTACTTTAGCTTATTTTCCGACTTACATGAGGTTTGGGTCCAGCATTTCTTCCGAACCCAGAAGCGAGTGGCGGACGTAGGTCAGCGTGTGATTTTGATCAGCTTGTGACGTTACCCCTTACTTTAAAGGTGGATCCGTTGCCGCACGCTAGCGTTTAGGTCGACGTCGAACTCTTTTAATCGACGGGCCTATTCATCGTGTATGTCGTCCGTTCTCTTGAGTATTAGGACTTACGATGCCGGTGGACGCGTCCCTGCAGGTTTGGCGAATTGCCCGTGGATTCATGACTCTCAGAGGGGCTGGAAGGCGTTAAGACACGTTCCTGGAGAATGATCGTGTCAAATAGGTTTCCCTTGTTTGCTCAGAGGATCCGGCCGGCTTCGTGAGGTACCGGGCTTCATTCCCCATGACCATTGCCACACGTCGCTAACAATCATGGGAAGCGTCGACTCGGGGTCGGCGGTTCGGCTAACGTTGCCTACGCGTAGATGTGGCCTTGAACGCGTAAACTAACGAAATTCTCCCCCGGCGCGGATTTTCACCACGGCCTTCTTGCTTCTTATTTGGTACACCGTACTCGAGAGGCACGTTCTCTTAATAGACACGGAGCAAGTAATTGGAAACGAAACATCTCAGCATGCTTGACCAGTCGGAAAGAAAGGTCTACTTGTATATAAAATAGAAGATGCATCATACTTGAACTAAACGTGACACTGACGCCTACCCCTAGTCTCTACAACCCCCTCTCGTATTGACCTAATCGAGAACGACATGTCTTTATTGAAAACTTAAAAACTACTCATGCAAAGGAAATAGAAGGGTAATTTAATGGACGCGTAAAAATCATCTTGATTACTCTCTCGACCATGACTTATCACGGCGGATGGTGTTTCAGGAACATGTAGCTTAGATCGGGGTTCTCCGCCATAAATTTTTTCCATCTTTGGACTCGGAGACTCTGCTTGTACTTCCTTAGGGATACGTTGTTCTTATCGACGTCTTTGCTCAGCGTAGGGGGTGAATCTTTTCTTAATCTTTTGGTATGCGTCTTTTTCTTTTTGGCTTTCCTCTCTAATTTCTTGTTCTTCTTGAGTTTCTTGTTGTTTGGGCGTTCTGACCATGAGGAGGCTTTTCTCTTCTTTATCTTTCGGATAGTATGCAACTTTACTTCTAGAACGTATACTTCATCGCCTATCTTGCCCACTTCTTTTTTCATGTCGCAAATCTTCCGTCGGGCGTATCTTAGGCGTTCTCCGTGGTCCTTTCGTTGCTATGCTTTGATCTTCCTTTCTATTGATGCGTTGCTGGTGTTCTTCATCCCTACGCTATAGCACTCTCTCGCTACTTGTTGTTCGCCTTTAATTTCTTGTATTCCCCAGGGGGATGGAAACTTCAGAGACTGATGATACATGGATGGGATGGCTTTCATGTCGTGTAACCATGGCCTTCCCAGTATCATGTTATAGGGCGACTCGTCTTCCATTACTACGAACTTGGTTTGCATGTTTACCCCTTCCGCTAGGGTGGTTAGAGTGATTTCTCCAAGCATGTCGGCCACTTCGCCGCTGAATCCTACTAGAGGGATGTATTTCTTCACTACGTCGTCGCTGGAGAGCCCGTGTTCCTTGATTGCGGATAAGGTGACGATGTTTGCTGAACTTCCGTTATCTATAAGGATCCTCTTCACCCTGCAGTTGCTAATGGTTAGGGAAATAACTAAGCCGTCGTGATGATCCACCGACCCGTTTGGCTCATCGAACGTGATGGGATAGTCCTTCTTGATGGTCCTCACGTGATACACCGGTACGACGCTTCCTTCTCCGCATAGTGTTTTGGCGTTCCTCTTGGCGGCTGAGACCGTATAGCCGCTAACCGGAGATCCTCCAAAGATTGTGTTAACTGCCCTTGACCGGCTTGATGGAGGCGGTGGCGAGGCGAAACTATTTCTTTCTCTGCCTCTTTCGAACGCGTCACAACCTTCTTTGGAGAGTAAGTCTAGCAGGTCGCCTCTTTTCAAAAGACGAAGAACTTCTTTTCTTAAGGTATAGCAATCGTCTGTTGGGTGCCCCGAGTCGTTATGGAACTCACAATATCCTCTTCCTGATACTGGCTTCTTTTCGGGGTTGGGTTTTCTGGGCCACCTTACGTCGTGTAACTTCTCCATTGATCCTATGACTCTTAACGCGTCGACCTTCATGCATATCCCTCTCTCAATCGCGTAGACGTTATTGATCTTGCTGACGTTATGAACCATGGGGAGTTCTCTATGGAAAGGCTTAGTCCTCCTATCATGGAGATCCCCCTCTCGTCTCTGAGGAGAGTCTTTTCGCGATGGAGAGTGCCTTCGTGGAGATCGACGCCTTTCTTCGAGGTGATTTCGAAGATCTTCCTCTAAGCGTATTGCTTCCATTGCTCTTGCTCTCGTTATCTCGAACGACTCGGTACATGTCCTTGTCAGTTCTTTATATAAATCGCTATCTTTGGGGAGGGCGCGTCTGAATGCGTCGGAGGCGGTAGCTTCCGTGCAACTTGGGATCGTGACTTTCTCGTCGTTGAAACGCTTAAGAAACTCCCTTATGGTTTCACCCCTGTTCATACGCATGTTGTGGAGATCTAACGGTTGTTTCGCAAAGAGCTTGCTACTGGCGAATTGTAGCCTGAATTGGTTGGATAGTTCCGCGTAGGACGAGATGCTTTCTTGAGGCAAGTGGATGAACCATGTCAAGGCGGGACCTTTCAATGTCGAGCTAAAGAATTTGCACATCATAGCTTCTTTAAATTTTGGGTCGATAGGACTTGTGGAGAGCTTGGCTTTGTACAGTAAGATATGTTCTTCGGGGTCGCTTGACCCATCGTAGACGGGGAGATCCGCAACGGTGAATTTCTTTGCGATCTTCTGGATGGCGATACTCCTAATAAAAGGGCTTTCCTCGAACGCACGCTCTTCTTCGGGTATTATGGAATTTGGAGCTCCTGGCCTAAGCATCATCTCCTTTCTTAAGGCTCCGACTTGTTGGGCTACGATACTCGCGACCGCGTTGGGAGTTAGGGCTTGCTTTTTGGATGGCTCTCCTCGGCCCGCTCTCGTCGATGTGATCGGTCTTGGGCGTCTTGAGAGCTCAAGGTCTTCTTCCTCGTCGGCTACGGCATCCATGTCCAGACGACGAACGACACTCCGATCGTGAACGTAAGTGGGAGGCTTAGCGGACTCTGTCCTGAGTTCTTTTATAACAGAGCGTAGTCACTCGTTTTCATTGGCGAGTCCCATCGTTTTTTCTTCACTGGCGCTCTTGTCCTCTTCCCAGGATTTTTGGACGCTGTAGAAGTGATTCTTGACGGAGGCCATGTTGGTGATGTCATCGTCGGCTTTCTTTTTGGTTGTGGGATCGTCGTCTCTGGCGACGTCGGAAACGTTCTCGAATTCTTCTTCCGAATCTCCCTGCATTGGATCGTTGGGGTTTGTAACTCGTTCTTTGTTCTTGAGACTGAGGGAGTCCTTTACGCGTTCTTCGGTCTCTGAATCCCTGTTGTTGCGAGGGCTATTGGTTGGAGACGTCATGGCTTCCTGCAAAAAAAAGAGGTTCCCTTTGTGTGGAAAGATGACACCTTTTTAATCAAGCCCCACGGTGGGCGCCAATTGTTTGTAGCGAAATTATCAACGAGATGATAACTAAGCAATTGTAGGGCAAAGATCAAAGAGAACGGTATAATCTTAACACTAAGAGAACAAGACGAGAGAATAAGGTTGAAACTTGAACTTTCTTGTGGTATTGATATTACGGCGTAGTACGATCTGCCTACAAAAGGCTGGCGTTAACCTTTATATAGGTTAACCCTAGGATCTTACTAAGGAAATAATATCTTTTCCTTTTCCTTCTAACGATATAATAAATATGGTAAAAGATATTCTTTCATCTTATCCTTTACCATTTACACAAATATAATATAGAACAAGGTAACTAAGTGGCGGCTGACCTAATTCCCATAGCTTAACGACACGCTCTTCTTTATAACGTCACGTCGACGCCATCTTCCGTTTCATATGCCGCGTCGCCTCTATCCTTCTACGTGTAGCTTTCACGCGTTCCATAGTCGTCGTATTTTTAGGCACAATCAAGTTTCGTCACAGAACTATATCATACATTCGTCACGTAACTATTATAAACTTCCGTCATGAAGGTATTGCCAACATCCGTGACGAAGGTCCGAAAAAGATCTGTGACGAAGAAAGCGAATACATCCGTGACGAAGGTCCGATTTTTAGGTTATAAAAGCAATTTTTTACCCAACCCTAAATTAACTTCGTCTCCATACCATATCACACCATTTCGGCGCAACAACAGCCAAGAACAACACCCTTCAACACATTTTTCATCTCCTTCACCACAATAATCAACAAATCAAGTCATAAGGTAATTTCTAACTCTCTTTTGCATTAATGTTCTATGTTTGATGAAGATATGTCAAAACCATTGAAACGGTGTGATTACATTAGATTGATATGTGTATTAAGCATGTTTTTTAGTTCAACTGTTGTTTGTTTATGTTTAATTGAGTGTTGTTTCAAATTTTAGATATAATCCCCAAAATTGTTGAATTCATGAATTAGGGTTTGACATTTTGATTAAGAAACATATGGAATAAATGATTTAGGGGCTAATGTAATTGGATAGCTTCAAAAACTGTTTTTTTGCTTGAAATTGTGGAAATTTTGTGCAAATTCATTCGTCACCGGATGTATTGGCACTGCTGAGTTTTGTGCAGTTGTGCAATTACCTTCGTCACGAAGGTGATAAAGAGATTCGTGATGAAGGTTGGATAAACATTCGTCACGAAGCTCTGATGTAGATCCGTGACGAAGGGAGCAAGTACTTCTGTGACAGATCTGTACTGGACATTCGTGACGAAAGTCTCTAGGGCCTTCGTGATGGATGTCTGCAGGGCCTTCGTGACGAATGTTTATGCATATTTTTGCTGTTTTTTTGTGTTGTTGTTTTGTTATGCGTAAATTGACAAAGTTTTTTGTATAGATGCATCCGTCTTCTAGAGGCACGCGAAAGACTGCCCGCAATCAGGCTCGAGAAGAAATCGAGGCTGGAGAGAGGCCCGCTTATCAGTCGAAGCCGAGGAAGAGGTGCGGAAGAGCTGACAAGGGTACAAGTGCAAGTCAAGACGTCCCGCAACCTTCTTGGCATGAACAACAACAGCTAGCTGACCCTAGTGCATATTCGAACCTTTACGAGAACATGGTTAGTTATTTCGTAATTCACTTATATTAGTTGATTTTGTTATTATTAAATTATTAATAATTTTGTAATTTATTTGATTACAACAGAATATCCCGATGACTCCAACCTATGAGGCACAAGATCCTACTTGGAGTCTGCATAGTGCTGTAAGTATTAGTTTGAAATTTAATTTATAGACGATTATGAGTGAAAGTTGTACATTTTACTAATTTGTTTTTTTACTAATCTATTTTTTTTGTAATAGATCCCTACATGGGTTCCCCCCGCTTCTCCGTAACTAACATGGGATGAAGCAGTAGGCCATCAACATGCCTTTCATCCACAAGCACCGGAATGGCATGCCGGTCCAAATGCTATTTGTTGAGCGCTGGCAGCCCGAAACAAATTCATTTCACTTGCCATTTGCTGAAATGACAATCACCCTACTAGATGTGCACAAGATTGTGGGTATCCCTATAAATGGAAAGGGCATGGGATTTCGCACATCGGTTGATGGAGTTGGCAAAGCTAACACGAAGACTGTAATGGTCAACAGAGTGAAGGCGGCTTTTGGTTTAGATTTACTTGATGCAAGAGTCAAAGCTGGTAATCAAGTTTCACCGGATCTTTTCAGGGATCAATGCATGAGAGTAGATGCTGAGGGGAACTTTGTTATGGATCAGGTCTCAATCGCTAAGGGTTGGTTGACATACTTGTTGGGAATGACATTGTTTCCTGACAAGTCGTCGTACATGATCAAGTTGATTCATCATGAATGGGTTAATGATATGGCAGATGTCCATGGTGTGTCTTGGGGTTCAGGTGCTTTGTGTGCTTTGTATGGACAGTTGGGTAAATACTCCCACAGAGATTGTGCAACGATGTCTTTCTGTTACACCTTGTTGATGGTAAGCTTGTCTTTAATTATATGTTTTGATTTGAAGCGTTTTCCTTTTATTTTCCTTAGTTTTGTTTGATGATGTATGGTAGGATCTATTTGCACTTTCCTGCTTTTGCCCCTCCACAAAACTATGAGTGGGATGAGACAATGCCATATACAGCTAAATTTGATTTGTTTGAAAGACCGGACAATCATCGCAACTACAGAGAGGAGCTAGACATGATGAGCGTAGAACGGGTATGATTATATTTTCATTATCTGTTCATTTTTTGTTTTGACTGTAATTTAAACTTGTTTTTATTGATTCATGTACAATAGGTTGAGTGGCAACCGTATGGATGCCTTGATCTGCGTAGCGAAGAACTGCGCCCGACTTTCTTTCATGGGGTCTTGCATGTTTTGGAGAAGACCGAGCCTCACATGCCACTTAGAGTTTGCAGACAATTTGGTCGAGTTCAAGGTGTGCCAATCCCTCCCATTCAGCCAATTAAAGCTAGAAGGTGTGGAAACAATCGTAAATACGTAGTGGAGTATGATCCCACCAACTGGAGTTGGGACCAAAGGGACAACAACTCTTGTAAGCTTATGGGACATGGGTGTAGAAGCAGATCCTCCATCTCTCTGCACTGATGATTACTTGGAGTGGTACTTGCCTCATACTCATCCAATAATCTCTCCTTATACTAAGGAGCATCTCATGCAGGTATGTCATTAATCTTCAAATTCTGTAAATCTATAACTTAATCAATGTTTGACTTAATTTATATCGTACTTCACTTTAGGCAATTCGGACTTCTGTGTACAATTTGGAGCTGTATCGGGATGCACATAATGAGGAGAAGTACCGGAGAATCAAAGACGTTGTCTGTCACACTTTGGTTGGTTTCTATCCTTTCCTTGGGTAGTTTGGATTAATGTTGTTTTTATATTCAGTTGCTGTGATTTGGATTTGGTTTGTGCTTGAGTTTTAAAGACATTGTTTTTAGTTTGGATTTGGTTTGTGCTTGAGTTTTAAGAACATGCTTTGTAGTGTTTGAACGAATAGATTGTTATTGTGATTTGGTTTGTTTGCAATTGTTAGATTGTTACATCTGTAACACAATATCCGGCCCAATACACCATTATCTAATCCAAATCAATATCCGGCCCATCAAATTTAGTTCAGAAGATGGTGGGTTACAGCTGTAACACACTCAGGACAAGTAAGTGTGTTACAGTTGTTACTAGCTGTTGCACACTGAAGGCAATAAGTGAGTTACAGTTGTTGCTAGCTGTAACACACTGAAGGCAATAAGTGAGTTACAACGGTTGCAAGCTGTAACACACTTACCTTCAAATCTATATAAAGTACGTTTCAGATTGGAATAAGCAACGCATTTCAACTTCATACACACAAGAAAATTATGGATCCAGGAGGGAAGCTCTACTGGTGCAGCAAAGTGCCAACTGAACAGACTTGTACTGAGCAATTCAGTCATGATAAGGTGAACTACGGGAGAAGATATTGGGGATGCCCTGATAGGACGTGGGACTCGCTTGATGCTGCTGGACTGGAGGAGCTAACTGCAATGCTGAGGGCAATCACAACAAGCCTAAACAACACTTTAACTGAACTTAAGGAAAAAAATGTTGAACTCATGGAAGAAAACGTTGCACTTGCTGCAAAAAAGAAAGCCTTGCTTGATGAGAAATATGGAGCAAGTTCAAGTGGGACTAAGTAATTTAATGTTTGTTTAAGTTAGTGTTTGTTTAAGTTCTTGTTTGCTTAAGTTCTTGTTTGTTTAAGTTCTTGTATTTACTGCTAATGTTGTTTTAATTTCCAGTTTCTTGTACTTCTATTACTGTAATGTTTTCTTCATTTAGAAATGGAAAAGTTTATGTTTTATTTTATGAATCAATTTAATAAATTTTATAAGTTTAACAATTTTTCACTAAAAAATACACAGAAATGGAGAAGAAAGTGTTTCTGTAGTTTTGCACGGTTTTGGGCACGGTTAGGCGCAAACCGTGCAAAACAACAGAGAGCAAACTCAGTTCTGTCTCTTGTAAATAGTACATTCGTCACGAAGGTATCCCAGACCTTCGTGACAAATGTCTCCCTTAAGACATTCGTCACGGATATATCTAAGACCTTTGTGACGGATGTCTCCCTTAAGACATTCGTCACGGATGTCGAAGTTATATCTGTGACGAAGGTCTTCCATATTGACATTCGTCACGGAATTCAACTGCACCTTCGTGACGAATGTATACATTCCAGACAACCGTCACGTAGATATGCTGAAGTTCTGTGACGAATGTGTTGGTTTCTGCAAACTGAGACACTAAAACTTATAACTGAGTCCAAATACATGCAAACTTTAACCTTCTGAGTCATTACAAATCCTAAACAATCCATTTCGACTCAATCTTAAACGGTAAAAACACACATCTAATTAAGATTAACGACGTTGTTGCCTTTCTTGTTTGTTGTCGGAGCTCTAGGCCTTTTGTACGTCGCTAGTTGCTCAGCAAAAGGGTCTATCAAGGAGCGAGCAGCCGGTGAACAGTAACGATGCCACATATCATAAACTTCAGGCAATAGAGAGTCATCGGCAATTGGCATCTACAACAACGCAAATGATAGAGTGTGTAAGAGGTATTGATTTCAAAATATAAACAAAAAATTGATAGAGTGAGTTATAAATTACCGAAATGAAGTGTCTTTCATCTTCAACAAGGCAAATGCAACATATCGGCAATTTCTCTCCTTCAGCGATGTTGTCGTCCAATACTATAGGCAAAAAAGTTTCCCACACTGATTTCCCAAGCACAACCAATGCACAACCAATGTTCATATATGTAAAATATTTATCAAAATATTCATAAATGTTCAGTTGTATGTACTCAACTGAATGTTCATCAAAATGTTCATAAATATCCAGTTGGACGGACTTAACAGAATGTTAATCAAACAATACTTAAATGTTCATCAGTTTAAATTAGACTTAAATTTTCATTTATTTTTAGACTTTTCATATATTTTTGGACCAACGTCGGACCGCCGTCGGACAGCCACCGGGAGGTCGCTGGAAAGTCGTCGGGAGGCCGCCGGACGCCCACCCCAACCCCACTTAGTGGGGATAACTAGTTTAATCTTAGGCATTGGATGCCTTTTATTATCTTAAGGGGCTTTATGATTAGATCCAAACCCAAATATAAAACACTCGTTAATATTAGAATTTAAGTTCTTAAAGGTAATTTATATATTCTATACTCCCGTCCAATTTTTAAAATCTAATTTTAGAGATCGATAAACTTCTTACCAATGTATAGCCCTCATTCACAAACAAAAAACATAGTCCTCTCTATTATCGAAAAAAAAAAAAAAAAAAGTTATTGACGAACATGGAAAACCCCGCACCCAGTGAATCCCATAATAAATCCTCCTAGAGATAAATAAGAAGGCATCAAATGACTTAGATTAAACTAGTTACCCCCACTTGTAGTGGAGGTAGTGGGGGTAGTTGTGGTGGTCCGGCGGCCTCCCGGCGACCACCCGACGACTTCTCGGCGACCACCCGACGACTTCTCGGCGACCACCTGGTTATTGTCCGGTAGAGGTCCGACGGAGGTCCGGCGTGGTCCGGTGGATGTCCGGCGGTGGTCCAGTAATAAATGAAAAAGTTAAAGTATAAAAATAAATGAAAATTTAAGTCTAATTCAAATTGGTGAACGTTTAAATATAATGTGATGAACATTTAATTATAATGTGATGAACATTCTGTTGGTGAACATGTAAGTAAATGTAATGAACATTCAGTAGAGTACATCAAAATGAACATTTATCAACATTTTGATGAACATTTAAGCTGATTGTAATGCACTTTTGAGTAATGCACATTTTATTAAATGCTTGTGAACATTTAAGTATGAGATGATGAACATTTAGGTAATTTTTTATGAAGATCATGTGTTTTTTACTCGAAATTATATTAAAGTGGTGTTCCACACAAGTGGTGGTCCGGTGGTCCGACGGTGGCTTGATGGTGGGTTAGTGGTGGTGCGGTTATGGTGGTCCGGTGGTGGGCCGCCGTTTGTCCAAATAACATAACCGTTAAGTGTAATAAACTTGGTGAACATTTAAAAATAATTTGATGAACATTTAGTTGATGAACATTTAAGTATAATGTGATGAACATTCAGTTGGTGAACATTAAAGTATAATGTGATGAACATTCAGTAGAGTATATCAAAATGAACATTTATCAACATTTTGATGAACATTTATGAACAACGTGAACATTTAAGCCGATTATAATGAACTTTGAGTAATGAACATGATAAACATTTAGGTAGTTTTTGTTGAAAATTAAATGTGTTTTTAATAGAAATTATATTAAAGTGGTGTTCCACATAAGTGGTGGTCCGGCGGTGGCTTGATGGTGGGTCAGTGGTGGTGCGGTGGTGGTCCGTCATTTGTCCAAATAACATAAACATTTAAGTGTAATAAACTTGGTGAATATTTAAATATAATTTGATGAACATTCACTTGATGAACATTTAAGTATAATGTGATGAACATTCACTTGATGAACATTTAAGTATAATGTGATGAACATTCACTTGGTGAACATTTAAGTATAATATGATGAACATTCAATGGGTGAACATTCAAATAGAATGTGATGAACATTCAGTTGGTGAAATTTAAGTATAATGTGATGAACATTCAATAGAGTATATATAAATGAACATTTATGAGCATTGTGATGAACATTTATGAACAACATGATGAACATTTAAGCCAATTGTAATGAATTTTTGTTTAATAAATAAATTTTTAATATTTTTGAACAATTTTATACATCTTTGTGACAATTTTATTCCGGCGAGGCCCAAAGGTGGTCCGACGTGGTCGGCGGCGGTCCGGCGGTGGTCTAGCGGCGGTCTAACGACGGTAACAAGGGATGACAAGTGGTGTCACGTGTCATCATATAGGCTCTTGGATCTTTAAGGCTCCACAATCATTCTCATTTATCATTTTAACAATCTTTATTACATGACATTTTCCCTTCTATTATAATTCACACCCAACATTAAACATATATAAAACAAGCCCACATCTATCTTAAAAAACCCGATCATTGCTAAAACTCAATCTAGTTCAGATGAAATTAATTCACACCCAATGTTTTAATTACTTTCGCTAAACATTTTAGTTGCGTCGAAAATAGAATACGGATTATAATAAGTGCGGTTATAATTTAGCGGTAACTAATGAAACCTAATCCTTTTTTTGAAACAAGGAAAGAACTAGGTTGAATTCAAGATCGACTTGAAATGAAGGAGCTTTGATATCTTTGAGAGAGTATCATTGACAAAGTTTGACAATAAGATTATCCATCGTGTTAATTTCTCGAAAAAATGAGTCATATGATTGCCACAAAAAATGTAACGGAATTAATATCCGAAAAAATAATCTCTATATTGCAAGAACAAACTCAAATTCCTTTGAGAATATTTAGCATAATCATCACGTTTTAATTCGTTATCTTGAATTATTATTTTACAAGAACATTTTAATTGCCAATGCCTCGTATGATGCTATCTAATAGCAATAACAGCTCGTTTGGATATCCATATACTAATATATCAGATATCATGTATGTGTATGAGTATCAATATCAAGTATGAGTATGCGATTGATATTTGACATCTTTATTTGATACCGTAAAGATATCAAAATGAGAATTGAAAGAGAAGAAAATGAGTGATATCCCAGTATTTTGAGTATATAAGATAAGGTCATTCATAATGGAGATTTTCAATTTGAGTTTCTGATGTGATTTTAGAGTTTTATTTCTTTTCCACATAAGCAAAAGAAAATATTTACAAATTTTAGCCACAATGGAGAAATTGATCTAAAGTTTATTTACTTGTCATAATTATATCACTCAAAGATTAAATAATAATAGTTATAATTATCTTTTATTTTAGAAATAGAAAAGAAAGACAATAATTGGTCAATTTGCTTTATGTGTAAGAGATTTTTTTTGAAAGGAAAACCATGCCAAATTTTATATCATATCAATTTCCGCAAGGTCTATAACGCCTTGAGGAAAGTTACTGAGATACACAAATTCATTGTCTGGACTAACAACACGCCTACAGGCTAAGTGCGCCACCGTATTACCGGTACGGGGGGTAAAAGAAAAAACGAAAGGAGAGCATTCATTACAAAGATAGAGTATATCAGAGACTATCATATCTACATACGAGGGTCCATTATGTCCAGCACAAAGTTTGTTGTAAAGACTGAGAGAATTAGTTTCAATGATAATATTCTTGTAGCCAAACCGTTGAGCAATAGTGACTCCCCATCTACAGGCAAGAGCTTCAGCAAGCAAGGTTGAGCCATTTCCACGAACACAAGTGCAAGCAGTCATAACCACAATGCCAAATGATTGCGGAAAACCACTCCTAATCCGAAAGAACCCGAGGAAACAGTCGCATCTGAATTCAGTTTTAGGGAACCAATTTCCAGAGGAAGCCATGAAGCTGCAGAAACGCTATGCGATCTGACCACTTGGGGAATATGCTGATGTGAACTGTAATCAGCGACAAAACGAAGCAAGCCATCCCTGACAACATCAGCGTTCATAAAACCAGGTTCAAAGATTGACATATTCCTCCAACTCCAGGCAACCCAGCAGTGAATAAAAAATTCACGGATAGCCGAGAGACCCCCATGTTGTAACAAATCTGTGACTGCCTGCTCCAAATTGCTAAAATTCAGATTCCTTGCCCAAACCAACAAAGACGAACTTATCCAAGCTGAATCAGATTCTGGGCAAAGTATAAATATATGCCAAGGCAATTCTGGGCCACCATTACACCGTGAACATGTTGGTGAAGGGATTACATGTCGACGATGCAATTCTTCCTGAACAGGCAACAAACCAGCACATGCCTTCCAGGCGAAATTACGCACCTTCGGTGGTACTTTCATCGACCATATGATCCTCCATAAATCAGTCTGAGCTCCCCTAAGTCTTTCTTGCCAATTAGCAATCGGTTCATGATAAGCGGTATTTTACATAGCGCTACTATAGGTTATTAGCTCATTTTGTATAGGATTATGCTAGATGTTATGATGTATTCTGTAATCATGGAGTTCTGGAGAGTTGAGTCACATATGAGATTACAGAGGATGATGCGGAGCATTGAAGCATAAGAAGAGGAGTCGAAGCTGAAGAAGACCACAGGTAGCATTGGAAGCAGCTGAAGACGAAGCCAAGGAAGCCACAGAAGCCAAATCCGCGACCGCGGGTCCCAAACCGCGATCGCGGAAAACCTACTGGACCAGCCCAGATCACAGAACACAATCCGCGATCGCGGGTCCCTAACCGCGATCGCGGAATCCGCCAGCGATGACTTTTCTTCATTTGCCCGATTTAGTATGTTGTGTTAAGTTTTGTAACGTTTTTATAACGTTTTTACCTTCAATTTGGCAGTTGAATTCTGCAGAGACTTATATGTTTTTAGGTGTGGATGATCTTCTATCATCATCTACATTCCATTTTCCAAGTTTTAGAGTTTTCTCCCAAGAACTTCATGAGTTGCTGAAGTTTCCATTGTTTTGCTTAACATTTGAAGCTTTCGGATTAATTAAGTTGTGAGATTTCTTTCCTTTGTTCTATTCATATTGATTGTCTCTATTCTCTTGTGTGTATTGTTATTGAATTAGATTTGGTCATTTAGATTGGCCATCTAAGTAGTTTCATCTCATTCATATTGCTATTGTTTGGTTATTTCTAGTTGAAATATCATACTTGTTTGTAGCACACACAATTTGCATGAACTAGTTGTGAATGTCAATTGTGAAGAGAATTGAGTACATGTCGAGTATCTGACTAGTTGTCTATGGTATTGCATGTATCTATCCATTCCTGAACTTAAATCTGCTTTATTATTGAACCTTGATAGTTTCAAGGTTATAGTTGAGTAAGGGTTATTAGGACTAGTTGGACTAATAACTACATTAGAACAGGGATTAGAACGATCATATGAGTAATTCGACATAGGATTAAAAGGAGTTTACGATCAACTTGTTAATCTGTTAGTGGATAATTGTCGAGTGAAACACCTGCCATTGATATATTTACAAACCAAATCAACCTTCGTTACTTTGTTCTTAAAACATACCAAACCCCCCCCCCTTTGGTTACTTGCACTCGTTAATCATAATTGTCACTTTAAGAATCGATAACCTGATTCCCTTGGGATTCGACCCTTGCTTGCCTACTATACTTGTTAGTGAGCTTGTTAGGATTACTTGACTTGGCATACGACAATTCGCCTCGTCAAATTTTGCGCCGTTGTCGGGGAATCAAATTTTCTTTTCTTTAAAGTTCTTGTTTTGATTAACCTTAGTGTTGACTAGTGAATGGTCAACACTCGTTCTACTAATCAGTCTCTTTTTATTCTTGATCCAGAAATCGAGAGGACTTTCCATCGAAATCAGAGAGAGAACGGAGTTGAGACTGATACAGGTGCAATGGAAGACGACCAGTTGTTGACTCCCGAGCAAAGAGATTTTGCTGACACCCAACGTCAATTGGCTGAAATTCAGTTAGTTGTTAATGCCCAACGGGAATTGCTAGAGGCAAGGCAAGATGCAAATGCTCTAAGAGACGGCGGTGTCGTCCGCACATTGAGGGAGCGTACTACTCCCAATCTGACACAGCAACCTCAAGTTGTGGTTCTTCCACCCCTTGCTCATGGGGTGACTTTTGAGCTCAAGTCAGGGGTGATCAATCTGCTTCCCACATTCCATGGTTTGCATGGTGAGGATCCAATCATGCATTTGAATCAATTCCATGACACTTGCATGACAACCAAACCACCAAATGTCACTGAGGAGCAGATCAAATGAGAGCCTTCGGGTTCACTTTGAAAGATGGTGCTAGGTCCTGGTACTATCATTTGCCTACCGGTTCAGTAGATAGCTGGGAGAAGTTGCACAAGGTGTTCTTGGGTAAATATTTTCCAGTTAAAAAGGCAAATGCTCTGAAGAAGGAAATTGCCCATGTAGAGCAAGGTGAAGATGAGACTCTCTATGATTACCTTGAGCGTTTCAAGGGATTGTGTGTTAGTTTCCCTTTTCATGGGTATGATACCGAGGACCTGGTCTTACATGTCTGCAATGGTCTCCCTAACCATGAAAGGAGAATGGTAGACGCTGCTTGTGGTGGGAGTATTCTCAACATGACACCAGAAGATGTCATGGAAAAGTTGCAAGACATGCCTGAGAGCACTAGGAGTTTTGGTAGGACATACACTAGGAAAGGAGTGAATGCCACAAGCTCAGGAGACCCCGCTCTTATGACTGAGCTCGTTGAGCTAAAGAAGATGATCTCTCAGCTGCACAAAGGACAACAGCAGGTAAAAGCATGTGGTATTTGTTCTGACCCTTCTCATTTTACAGACAAATGCCTTGAGCTTCAAGATGATGATGTTGCTGAAGTCAATGCTGCTGGTGGATATGGACCTCCACGACCTCAAAATGATCAGCCGAACAACTACAATCCGAGGTATAGAGATCATCCAAATTTCAGATGGCGTGATCAGAATGAACCCCAACCTCAAGCTCAAGCCCCACGACCCAATTCTGGACCTTCAACTGCAGATATGTTGAGATCATTGACTCAACATTTCACAACCCATGTCCAAACTACTGAGTCTAGTATGAAGAACATGGAGAAACAGATAGGGAAGTTGGCTGAAGCTGTGACCACTCTTGCACAGCAAAAATCCAATTCTCTACCATCTTAGACGGTAGTGAATCCGACCAGAAATGTTAGTGTTGTGACAACAAGGAGTGGAAAAGTGTTGGAAAATGCTGCTGCTGAAAATGCAGATTCTGAAACAGGTGAAAATCCGCGACCGCGGGACGAGAACCGCGATCGCGGAACATGTTATGAGGAAACAGCGTCAAATCCGCGACCGCGGGATGATATCCGCGATCGCGGAATTCTGACTGAGGAAACAGGAACAAATCCGCGACCGCGGACTGACAGTCGCAATCGCGGAAATGCTCCTGGAGAATTGGTTTGAGAGGACTTTTCAAAAGATGCTGGAGCTGAGGTCGAGGACCGGGGCGACTTCCGGTTGAGGCAAGACGACTATGTCCGCCCCGACTTCCCACCTCTCAACTCAACCAAACCTCCCGCTCCTTTTCCCGATGCTTTAAAGGACACGAGGGCGCCGGAAAATGATAAGGAGCTATTCGAAACCTTCAGCAAATGTGAGGTAAATATCTCTTTACTCAAACTCATTAAAAGTATTCCTAGATATGCTAAGTTCTTGAAGGAACTCTGCACCATCAAGAGGAATCAAAAATTGAAGGGACGGCAGAAGGTGACGGTAAGCGAACGTGTCTCCGCTGTATTCCAAAGGCGAATGCCTAAGAAGTGCAGCGATCCGGGCATGGTAAGCATTCCTTGTCGTATAGGTGATACTCACTTTGAGAGAGCTATGCTTGATCTTGGTGCATCTATAAATGTTTTGCCTTACTCGTTGTATAAGATGCTTGGTTTAGGTCCTCTTCATGAAACCGGAATAATTATTCAACTAGCTGATAGGTATACTGTTTATCCTAAAGGTGTAGTTGAGAATGTTTTGGTAATGGTTGATAATTTGTTCTTTCCCGCTGACTTCTTTGTGTTAGACATGGAACATGATGGTCAGGCTGCACCTATTTTGTCAGGAAGGCCTTTTATGAGAACCGCTAACACAAAGATTGATCTAGCTAGTGGGTCTCTTACTTTAGAGTTTGATGGGGAAGTTGTGCAATTCAATATTTTTGATGCTATGAAGCACCCCATTGAAGATGCTGCTTCTATTTGTTCTATTGATGTGATTGATCCTATGGTTCAAGATACTTTTAATATCTTTGGCTTAGATGAATTGCAATGTGTTATGGAAAACAGCATCATTCACCCACCACAAGTTAATATCTCTCTTTCTCCTGATATTCATAGGGTTCTAGCTCAGCTAGACACATCAGGTAGATCTTTGGCCGGCAGGCCCATGTTACTCACTTTGGAGAGCGAGAAGCTCCTCCCTTCTGTTTTGCAGGCACCAGTGATTGAGCTTAAGCAATTGCCAGAGCACCTGAAGTATGCTTTTCTTGGAGAGAATGATACCCTCCCGGTAATCATCTCCAGTAAGTTGTCAGGTGAGCAAGAGAAGAGATTGGTGATGGTGTTGAAAGAGCACATTACAGCTCTTGGGTGGACTATTGCCGACATCAAGGGAATTAGCCCTTCCACCTGTATGCACAGGATCCTACTTGAGGAAGGAGCTAAGCCCTCTAGGCAACCCCAAAGGAGATTAAACCCTCCTATGATGGAGGTGGTCAAGAAGGAGGTGTTGAAACTTCTTCAAGCTGACATGATCTTTCCCATCTCGGATAGTCAATGGGTAAGTCCAACCCAATGTGTCCCTAAGAAGGGGGACATTACAGTTGTTGAGAATCAACATGGTGAGTTGGTTCCCACTAGAGCTCAAACAGGTTGGAGGGTATGCATTGACTATCGTAAGCTGAATGTGGTGACTCGAAAGGATCACTTTCCTTTACCTTTCATTGATCAAATGCTTGAACGACTTGCCGGTCGTCCCTATTATTGCTTTTTGGATGGATACTCAGGTTATTTTCAGGTGGCCATTGCGCCCGAAGATCAAGAGAAGACAACCTTTACATGTCCTTTCGGCACTTTTGCATGTCGTAGAATGCCTTTTGGATTATGTAACGCACCCGGGACTTTTCAACGATGTATGGTAAGTATCTTCTCGGAATATATTGAGCATTTCATTGAGGTATTCATGGATGATTTTACGGTACATGGGGATAGCTTTGATGCATGTTTACATCATTTGTCACTTGTGCTTAAAAGATGTGTAGACACTAATTTAGTGTTCAATTCTGAAAAGTGTCACTTTATGGTTGAACAAGGTATTGTTTTGGGTCATATAATTTCAGCTAGGGGTATTGAGGTCGATAAGGCAAAGATTGACATCATTCAATCGTTTCCTTATCCTACTAATGTGCGTGAAGTGCGTTCTTTTCTAGGCCATGCAGGTTTCTATCGCAGGTTTATTAAAGACTTTTCAAAGATCTCAACACCTCTATTTGAGCTCTTGAAGAAGGAAGTGACGTTTGAGATGTCTACCGAGTGCAAGAAAGCATTCGATACTCTGAAATCTCACCTCACTGAGGCACCCATTATTCAGGTACCTGATTGGTCTCTACCTTTTGAGATCATGTGTGATGCTAGTGATTATGCGGTGGGAGTTGTTCTTGGTCAAAAGGTTGGAAGAGCAATGCATGTGATCTATTATGCTTCCACAACCTTGAACGGGGCTCGGAGGAACTACTCCACCACAGAGAAGGAGTTGTTAGCTGTGGTGTTTGCCCATGAGAAATTTCGACAGTATTTGTTGGGCACAAAGGTGATTATCCACACTGATCACGCTGCTCTTCGTTATCTCATGACGAAGAAGGAATCCAAGCTGAGACTCATTCGATGGGTCTTACTTTTGAGCGAGTTCAATGTGGAAATCCGGGACAAGAAAGGAGTCGAGAACTCAGTAGCTGATCATCTGAGTCGGATTGTGCAAGAAGACGGTGAGTTACGGGCTCAGATCCAAGGTACGTTCCCGGATGAAAACTTATTTCGGGCATCTACAGCAGAAAAACAGCGACCGCGGGACCCAATCCGCGATCGCGGGTGGACTACAGAGAGTTTTCCGCGATCGCGGGCATACAGTCGCGACCGCGGAATTCCTGACTGTGAATTTGTTCATCGGGATCCCAAGTACGAGCTTCTCGCTTTCCTATCCTTCAAGCCTTGGTATGCTAACATAGTGAACTACCTGGTTCGCGAAGATTCCCGCCGAATTTCACAAAAGCTCAGAAAGATAAGATCAAGCGGGAATCGCACTACTATGTTTGGGATGACCCCTACCTTTGGAGACATTGCGTTGACAAGGTAATCCGACGATGTCTCCCGGATCAGTGAGCTACTCCCTTCTCTTCCTCATTTATTTTCTATGTCTTTCACACTGAGGACATTGTGTACTTCAAGTATGGGGGAGAGGGATTTAGTTTACTGCTTATCTTTAGAGTAGTTTCCATTCGGTTGTTTGAATTCAGTTCGTATTTATTTAAAAAAAAAAAACAGAAAAAGCCACAAAAATATTAAAAAAGGCAAATGAAAATCCTGGGATGGGCTGAAAACCTGAAAGGGCGGTTCCATGCAATAAGCATGTAGTCTGGTCGGCAATAGGCTGAGGCAAAAGTGGACTTGAGAGATGTGAGCCAATTGTGAGTTATCTAGCAAAATGAAATGAGTGGCTAGGTGAAAACCCTTCGGGGCGCCTAGGCAGAATGAGTGAAATGAGTGTCTTAGGACCATTTGTTGCTGCTGGCGAGGTGTCATAAGAAGTGGTGATATAAGGAGGAAAGGGTAGGCCACTATGGAGGGATAAGGTGCTAGATAGGAGCTAGGATTAGATTTATCTTTTGTACGCACTATGGTGTTTGGAGGCGAAGTGTGTTTGTAACTTGTAGTTCATTCTTTTTCTATACTTCCTGAGATCTATGTGTGTTGATTGTAAGGGTAAGTTTCATTTAGCTTACTCGGGGACGAGCAAGGTCTAAGTATGGGGGAGTTTGATAAGCGGTATTTTACATAGCGCTACTATAGGTTATTAGCTCATTTTGTATAGGATTATGCTAGATGTTATGATGTATTCTGTAATCATGGAGTTCTGGAGAGTTGAGCCACATATGAGATTACAGAGGATGATGCGGAGCATTGAAGCATAAGAAGAGGAGTCGAAGTTGAAGAAGACCACAGGTAGCATTGGAAGCAGTTGAAGACGAAGCCAAGGAAGCCACAGAAGCCAAATCCGCGACCGCGGGTCCCAAACCGCGATCGCGGAAAACCTACTGGACCAGCCCAGGTCACAGAACACAATCCGCGATTGCGGGTCCCTAACCGCGATCGCGGAATCCGCCAGCGATGACTTTTCTTCATTTGCCCGATTTAGTATGTTGTGTTAAGTTTTGTAACGTTTTTATAACGTTTTTACCTTCAATTTGGCAGTTGAATTCTGTAGAGACTTATATGTTTTTAGGTGTGGATGATCTTCTATCATCATCTACATTCCATTTTCCAAGTTTTAGAGTTTTCTCCCAAGAACTTCATGAGTTGCTGAAGTTTCCATTGTTTTGCTTAACATTTGAAGCTTTCGGATTGATTAAGTTGTGAGATTCCTTTCCTTTGTTCTATTCATATTGATTGTCTCTATTCTCTTGTGTGTATTGTTATTGAATTAGATTTGCTCATTTAGATTGGCCATCTAAGTAGCTTCATCTCATTCATATTGCTTTTGTTTGGTTATTTCTAGTTGAAATATCATACTTGTTTGTAGCACACACAATTTGCATGAACTAGTTGTGAATGTCAATTGTGAAGAGAATTGAGTACATGTCGAGTATCTGACTAGTTGTCTATGGTATTGCATGTATCTATCCATTCCTGAACTTAAATCTGCTTTATTATTGAACCTTGATAGTTTCAAGGTTATAGTTGAGTAAGGGTTATTAGGACTAGTTGGACTAATAACTACATTAGAACAGGGATTAGAACGATCATATGAGTAATTCGACATAGGATTAAAAGGAGTTTATGATCAACTTGTTAATCTGTAAGTGGATAATTGTCACTGAAACACCTGTCATTGATATATTTACAAACCAAATCAACCTTCGTTACTAAGGATTGCATCTGCCTCTGACGCCACAAAAACATTCCTTATCAAATCAGCATTCCAGGCCCGACACCCATGAATCATAAAATCAGAAACCATAGACGAAGCACGTAAGATCGATGTGGGTTTTTTCAGACCGGTGCCATCCGGGATCCATTGTTGTGTCAAGGCAGAGATACTAGTACCATCTCCTACACGCAATCCAATGCCTTTAAACAGAAGTTCACGTGATTCCCAAATACTTCGCCCTGTATAGCTATAATTGTAACCCAGATTTGATGCAAGAAAATTGCCACGATTAAAGTACCCGACTTTAAGAATCCGGGATAGCAAAGACGTTTCAGAAACAGCGAGTCTCCAGGCTTGTTTCGCCAGCAAGGAGGTGTTAAAAAATATCAGATCCCTAAACCCAAGTCCACCCAATCTTGTAGGAATACACAAAGCTTCCCATTTCTTCCAATGAATAGTACGATGAAGGTCAGTCGATCCCCACCAAAATTTCGCCAGCATCATGTGGATTTCATCAATCAAACCATCAGGTATTCTATAGACCCCCATAAGATAAGTAGGGATACTTTGAAGCACAGCTTTAATCAAATTTTCCTTCCTAGCCTTAGATAAAAAAAATGTCCCTCCACCCTTGTAATCTATCCAATATTCTGTCTTTCAATATTGCAGAAACTGACTTCTTTGAACACCCAATAACAGTTGGCAGACCTAAGTACTTGGCATGTCTATCAACCTCAGACACCCCCAACACTCCAATGACCGACGACCGAGTTCCTGCTGTCACATTTTTACTGAACGAAACCTCCGTTTTATCGTAGTTAATTTTCTGACCCGACGCTCTCTCATACAAACTGAGAATTTCAGTCAAATGAGCGCCTTCCTGGAGGTTAGCCCTTGTAAATATAAGGTTGTCATCAGCAAAAAATAAGTGCGACACAGTTGGTGCTTGCCTGCATACTTGCAGTCCATGAATTATACCCCTTCTTATTGCATTGTCGATCAATGACGAAAAAACTTCAGCACATAATATAAACAGATACGGGGATATGGGATCCCCCTGTCGGATACCCCTTGCAGGAATAACTCGTCCACACACCTGACCATTCACCTTAAAAGAAAGAGTTGTTGACCGCACACATTCCAACACCTTCTGCACCCAGAAAGGATCAAAGCCCGAGCGTATCATCACCTCTTCAAGAAAACGCCATTCCCCTCGGTCATATGCTTTGCTCATATCCAACTTCATAGCCATAAGCCCATGTCGACCAGAAGTCTTATGTTTCATGTGATTAAAACACTCCATAGCGACTAAAGCGTTATCTATGATCAAGCGTCCAGACACGAAGGCACTCTGGGATTCCGAAATCACATCAGGACGGCATTTTTTCAGACGGTTTGCCAGCCACTTAGAAATAATTTTGTATAAGACATTGCACAAACTTATTGGTCGAAATTCAGTCATATACTTAGGGACTGAGACTTTTGGTATGAGGGCCACCACCGTGGAGTTAACCTCATTCAGCAGAACCTCTCCCCTCCACCATTTTTGCACAAACTCAACAATATCTGCACCTATAATCGGCCAAAACAACTGATAAAAAATGGCATGCATACCATCAACTCCTGGCACTTTCGTTGGGTGCATCTGAAAAAGGGCGAACCGGACTTCTTCATCAGTAGGCGGAGACAGCAATTCAGCATTCATATGAGCATCTACTCTAGGCATGATAGAAGCCATAGCCTCATTTATATCAGAAGTGCCTGTGGATGTGAATAACTCAGAGTAGTAGTTAACCACAACTGATTCAACCTGACTGAACTCCGTCTTCCACACTCTCGCTGAATCGAACAGGCCTTGAATTTTGTTCCTGTTGCGGCGCTTGCAAGTACGTTGATGGAAGTAGGATGTATTTTTGTCACCATCCCTCATTTCGTTGGCTCTCGCCCTAAGATACCAATACGATTCCTCCTCTTTCTGAAGAGCGTTCAGTTATGTGGTAACGGCTTGAGCCCGGGAAATTGTATTGCCATCAGGGACTCCCTTTTGTAGTGCTTTCAGTTCAGTTTCCAGCGCTCGAATTTTCTTAGCACGGCCCTTAAATTTCCCTTCCGCCCAAGTAGACAGCCCTTCAGCACATCTGGCAATCCGTAAGTGTGGTAAATCAGATTGAGCATTCCACTGATCATTCACAATCTCCCGACATTCTTCATGTTCCAGCCACATCGATTCAAATTTGAAAGATGCACTATGGGTCCTGTTCTTATGAGGCTCCGGATCAGTCACAATTGAAATCAAGGAGTGATCTGACTGAAATCTAGCAAAGTGTGAGACCTCATAATTTGGAAACATAGCCACCCATTCCCATGTAGCCACAAAATAGTCCAGTCGTTCCCGAATACAATTTGAAGTTTTTATGCTATTTTTTTTATTTCTCTTTTCGCCACATTAGCACAAGAAACTCTATACTAATTTTTTCCACAATAAAGAAACCAATCTAAAATTTCTTTAATTGTCATGGTTACATCACTTAATAATTATATATACATATCATCAACTATTTCAGAGATAAAGAAAAAACATTAATTTTTAACACTCCATTTTTTGTCAGAGAAATGAGGTTCTTAAATAAGAAATTGCTCAAGAATCAAAGCAGGTTTCTTCTGTCAATGTATGACAATTTATTTACTTTATTTTTTATTGTAAGTTTAAGAAATTTAAAAGTTCTTCATTGTGGATATCCTACAAGAAATGGAGTTTTTGAAGAAGAAATTACACAAAAATCAATTTCTCTTATAATTTTATGATAATTTATTTACTTTTAAAAAACTCAAAGTTTCAACCTAAAACTCCAAAAAATTAAGATACCAACGATTATATCGACCTTATCTTTTTTAAACCCAATTAGATCAGTACCCGTGTCCTGCACGGGATTTTTTTATATTCTTTTATTTTATTAAAAACTTATGAAATAATAAACGACATATTATATTGGTAGAAAGAAAGGCACCACTATGTGATAATTTTATTAAAGTAGAAGAACGTGACTACCTTAAAACAAAACGGAGGGTTAGTATAATATTTTACAATAGAAACATGAGAAAAATACTAAAATTTGTTTAAACAAAGAACAAACATAGATTTAAATCGACTAAACACATATATAATTAATGAAATTACTTACTAACGATTGGAAATGTCGAACATCAGGGTACGCAAGTCATGTAAAGAATTTCTACTGACTCGATTAGTAGATCAAAGATCATGCACATTTTTAATTAAAATATATGATTTTCTACATAAAATATTGTATATATATCAATTTCACTAAAAAGAATGCTAAAACTCCTTAATTAGGACCTTAGTTGATTGAACACCTGGTCGATTTGATGCTATTCCTTAACCGTTTTCTCGAAATTTGACCTTTCGCATCATTTTGTCATTTCGGGATAAGTCGTTCATTCTCTAATCACTGAATAACATATAAAAAATTTAACATCAAAATAATTTAAAATAGTATTTTCTAATGTATGAGGTTGTAATAAAAATTACGGATTTGTTTATCAACATCCTATATAATTAACTATATGTATTAAACCCTTTTTTATATTTTTGTTAATCATACCAAATTCAAAGTCGAACTTGAATCATGTATTTATCTAGTAATATTCAAACTAATAATGCTAATTTGTTTGATAATATTTAAATTAGTACCACTAATTTTATAACACCATCTTTTAAACATTTCATTTTTAATTACCCATTTATCCATATCAAATAAAAATAGAAGTACTATTTTATTTTGACACTTCCTCTTTCCATTACAAAACCCTAATTCCCCATCCATTTTCAGAATACTTGAGATTAATTTTATATGGACTACAGTCAATTGCTTATTTGCAGGTGGACATGCTTCCTTAGTTTGAACATTAATCTCAGTTTGCTATTAATTATTTATGTTTTTTTTTCTAGTTGGAAGTGGGATCTTGTTATCTATATTTTACTCTTGTAATTCATTTAATTGAAAAGTAATTTGATATCTATGGGTGGATGATGGAATAGTTCATTTTGTATAATGTTTTTCAACTTGTTTATATGTGCTCTATTCTGAATTTTTGAGGTGTTAACAATTACTTTCTCACATTTGTTTGTGCAGGTTGTATTTAGGAATTGGAAATTTTCATCCAATCAACAGTTGAGCAAACGATCAAGCATAAACTCAGAAGAAAATAGATTTTGTCCATCTTTTTCTAGTCCTTGAGAACTTAGCTCATAGCCTGGTATGGTTTTCTCCTTGTAAGCTATCTGAATTTTGTTCATTATGCATGGTAGTAGTTTTGCTAAAGTTTGATCTACTTTACATGCTAGTAGTAGTGATGTCATTATGGGTCAGAAATTAATATCACATTGTATCTTGCCTAACCATATTATAGAATCTCCCTTGACTACATCATGCTTAGTTCGAACCTATTTTCCTGAAATTTTATTTGCAAATATTATTTGTTGCGTATGTGAAACACTATTTTGTCTATTAATTTATGTAGTGATAATAATTGCATCTTCTATATATATATATATATATAAATTGTTGGGTTTGATGAAGTAATGTCAATTTGTACCTAATAAATGCTAATATTTTAATTTTTTATCCTAATTATCTATTCTCTTAAATGTCAATTTCATCACTAACTATTTAACTAAGAACACATCGTCTTCGTCTCCTTCCTCCCGTTCATCTTCGTCTCCTTCTTTGGTTAAAAACTAATATGAGTTAATTAGATATTTTAATCTATCTATATATTATATATCTATAATGATGCAGCTAAGAGAAATTGCAACTCAGCGACATCAAGATAACTACGAGAAGGGGTAACGACCACTTACTTTTTTATGAGGGTATACTTTTCTAATAGGACAATTTTGAAATGCTAAAAGAATTGGTAAACTGAACTATTTTGTATTTTAAAGTATTAGGTGAAAGAGAAACGAGCTTAACATCAAAAAGTTGTGTTTGCCTCACTTCAACATTTTTAATATCCTCTATTTACGGAGGCTAAAATTACTTCTTTTTATCCGGTCGCTGAAAGAAGTCATCATGTCCTCTGTTGTTATGTTGATTGAATTGATTCACGTTGTTTATAAATTTTACTTTGTTGGGGTTACATTACTCTAATTGAAGAGATTGTGAATATGATTAGTCCGATCAAACTGCGAGACGTCTATTAAACAACGTTAAAGTGTTAATCATCAGAAAATATATATTGCGACCAATAATCTCTAGGTAGAAAATACATTTGCATACTTGAATAAATTATTTATTAGAAAATATTCTTACTGTTGAATGATTAAAAGTGTTTCTTAGAAAGTTGAGGTTACTGGTTGTGGTATCTATTTTTCACAATAAGCTGATGCTAATTTACTCATGCTTGCGTTTGTTGCAATGTTTTATTCTTCTGAAATTCATCTATAAAACATTCCTTTGAAATTCACAATAAGCTACTCAATTGATTTAGGAGAGGAGCTCCAAAACTGAGACAACAGAGTTGAGCAGTAAGGAAGGATATTACATCAACAAAAGTCTTTTAACAGATGGAGTTGAGCAGTGGTTGAAAAGCCTTCGTAACACGTCCTTCGTAACACGTGGCATAGCTGAGGTGGGAGTATGAGTATTTGCTTTACTAATTATATGGAGATTTGGAATCGCCATTAATTGAAGATCCAATGATCCATCCCCAGCTAATTTTGATTACTGTGTAGTGGGCCCGAATGGAAGAAAGTAAAAGAAGAAATGCGTATACAAACTCCCTACTCATCGTGCTTGACTGCTTGCATACATCTACAGAGAAAGATAGAGATCGAGTTTAATGGCGAAACAAACATCAGACCTGCTCGAACCTTTGCAATCCGCATCCGACCAATTCGACGTCCTTTCTTTGCTCGATTATTGTCGCTCTCACGTCCATGGCTTTCCCTCCTCCGCCAAACCTTCTCACTTGTCCGTTCGCCAGGTCTTTCTCTTTCCTATAATTTCATCTTCATTTTTTTTCTCCACCTTCATTTATTCTGTACAGTGATGTGATCTTAATTCAATTTTGTAATTTTCTGTATTTTGCACCAATCATTTGTATCTGCTCTTCTTATTTTCGTTCTGATTCTACCCAAAGTAGAGCCGGATAATCCTCAAAAAGTACTAGATCATTGGTAGGGTCAAAAGTGTAAGATTACAAAAAGACTGGACCATACTAAGCGTCACAACTAAAAGAAAACTCGACGCTGTCAAAGCGAACAAAGCCGAGGTCAAAATTGTAGATTAGATTAAATGCCCGTTCTGCTGTAAACAGATTACATTTCATTGCACTTTTCTTCCAATTTTTGGTAGTGACAAAAGCACATTTGTCAGGGTTAGGTTGTTAAGTGTCGAAATAGTATTGTTGTTTGCCACCCATGTAGGAGTATATGATTGCACTGAAAGAGCACTTCTTGTAACTTCTGCATATGATCAAATTAGGATTAAGTTTGACTTGCAAATTGGTAACTTCTGTTTGTGTAAGATGGATGTTTTACAATCCTTTCATCAATTTTTACATCAGCTGGTTTTTGAAGTCTTTTCTTTTGGAGAATTTAGTTCGGGTATGGCCAGTCGAATCCCACTTATCTTTTGGAAGTTAGTCTTGGTGGTTCGGTAAGGAAGCGGTATGTTCTCAGGAAGAAACCTCATGGAAAGCTTCTTCAGTCTGCTCATGCCGTGGAGCGGGAATATCAGGTATCGTGCTCTACTCTTCATTTTCATGTCCTTATACTTGTTGATAATATAAGGTATATGGCTCTAAATTCTATCCTGATATATACATATATAGATAGATAATTCTGATGTGCATTTCTTGAATCTACAGGTGTTGCACGCGTTAGGAAATCATGCCACTGTACCAGTTCCGAAGGTCTTCTGTTTGTGTACTGACACGAGTGTGATAGGGACCGCATTTTACATAATGGAGTATTTGGAAGGTCGTATATTCTTGGATCCTTCACTCCCGGTATGAATTGTATATGTATTCATACTTTGACGTCTTGCTATACTATTTGTTTTTAAACGTGAATATTATGTTTGATACTTTCACGATGATATCATATGTAGGGCGTTGCTCCTCGTACGCGGAACGCAATCTATAGAGAGACTGCTCGTGTCTTGGCTTCGCTGCACCTCTGCGATGTGGATGCCGTTAATTTGGAAAAATTTGGGCGACGTGACAATTACTGCAAGAGACAGGTCCTATGAATTCCATGATGTTTCATCTTTTATGCTGTTTCAGTTGCCTTTGATCATAGCTTATTGTTGGAGTGCATATATCAAGCATCTCTCTTACGAAAAGTCACCTGTTCCCACGCTCTTTCGTTTCTCCTCGGTGCCATGCCAGTTTTGTCTGATTTTATGACGAATGCTAGAAGTATTTTCGATTAAGAATGGATGTTTAAAGGCTTAGTGTTGTCAATAAATTTCCATGTACTTGGAACATGCATGAAATTGTTTTAACCATGTGTTAATTTCATATGACGATATGTTCTATTGTCTCATTGCTTTTCACCCCTCTATTGTGGTCATCTTGGCTAACTTAGCTAGAGGTTCATTTTACCAATAATTGTTTCTATACAAGATGCTATTGAATTTGAATAACCAGGTGAGTGCATTGTGTTTTGATGAGGTCTATTTTGGCTAACTAGATGGGACATAAGGATGTTATATAAGTATAGGATTAATGATTTCCTATAGTCATTCTAGTTGTCTTCTAAAAGTTCTTGCAAATTAATGAATTAAAAGTAGTTATGCTTATGCTTTCCATAGGTGGAGAGGTGGGCTCGGCAGTATATGGCCTCAACTGGTGATGGTAAGCCTGCAAGAAATCCCAAGATGCTTGAGTTGGTTAACTGGTTACAACAACATGTACCACTAGAGGATTCTTCTACGACAACGACGGGGCTTGTTCATGGTGACTTTCGCATTGATAATCTAGTCTTCCATGCATTTGAGGTTTGGCATTTCTAAAGCTATAGATCTTTACTTAGCATTTGTCATAGGAATTAATTTTTCATGATCCATTTGGAATCATAATTTATTGTTGATGGTTTAATTTAGGATATTGTGCGATGTCCATTAGGGAATCACAGAGAAGTACTGTTTTCCATGATGCTTTCCTGGAAATCATTAATAAATATCATATTTGTAGTAGCCTGACTCAATTTGCATATTCTTAACTCGCAGGATCGAGTGATTGGAATTCTTGACTGGGAGCTGTCTACTCTAGGGAACCAGATGTGTGATGTTGCTTATAGCTGCATGGTACTTCTATCTGTTAAATCTTATATTGCTGATGTCATACTTCCCTTCTTATGCCACTTAATTTCAGAGAATTTCATATACTGAACCTGTGACATGCATTTATTGACAAATTTTAAAAATATTCGCAGCATTACATTGTTAATTTTGGACTTGAAGAAGGCACAGACAAAGGATTGGAAGAAACTGGACTTCCTGAGGGACTGCCTTCTCTTGCACAGTTTCTGGCAGAATATTGTCACGCATCGGTAAGAGATTACTAAAGTTGGTTTGAACAGCTGTACAATCATCCTCTTTTTCGTGTGATCAAGGGTGGTTTAGGCGATCTTTACTATAGTTTAAATTACAAGGTTCCATATTAACTCTTATCAGCACCGTCTACATTATTAGCCGGCTTATCAACCATCCCTTGACAACAGTATAAATTAATAAGATTAATTTGAGGGATAATAATCCCTGATCTTCCTTCTGATGGGAGATCTAGAACATGCTTTTTGTGAGGAATGAGTCCCTGGGTTACTTTACTGCTGATGTTACTATTATTTCCTGCTATTTATTTTTTATGTGAGTTTCTAGGGAGTTAGATGGAGAGTCTCAACTTTCTCCTCTTTACTGATTTATACATGTTTTGATAGATTCCCCTTAGGCAAGGATCTCACGCTAGGAGTCCACTGATGTCAGGTTCTAACAATTGGGATTGTGCAGGAACTCTCCTACGTTTTTCACATTCTTTATTCTGAAAATTGCTGATCACAATTGATAGGAAATAAGACTTAAATACTGACTTGATACTAAACCACTACCAGCATAGTGCTCTATAATTAACTGACTATTGACTCTTCCTATAACTTTTAAAACTACTGCTAGAATCAAAATAATAATTACTGAAAACAGACTAACAATTACTGAAGTCTTTTTTTTTTTTTTAAGTGGAAGCTTTGCTAGGATTGTATCATATTTCTTCTATGAATAAAATCAAGTGCTCAGTTCCTATCTCTGTCTCATGGTATCAAAACATCTGAGAGATTGAACGCCCTTCTCCGGCCGCCACCTTTGCCGCCAGCTTAACACGCTTAGCCCCCACCTTTTCCGCTAACCCTTGTGTTCTCTCCCTTCTCTTGTTTGTTTTGGTTTACTCTCTCATGGAAGGGCAATGTATTGATAGCTTCAGCAATGAGAACCCCATCAACTTCAACCGTTCTACTCTTCCTCCTATCTAGCCTGCATATAGGCTTAATGAGAAGAACCATTGAGTCTGTGCTGAAGTTGCAAAGGCAACTCTCACCGGTAGTGACAAGGATAACTATCTCACTGAAGATCCTCACAAAGCAGCAGATCCCACCTTCAAGCTATGGACTCATGAAGACTCTATTATCAAGTCATGGTTGTGGGCTTCCAAGGATTCCAACTTTGGAACCGATTGTATTTTTGTTCCAAAATGTGAAGGATTGTTGGAGTTTTCAATTCATGGTTGTGGGCTTCCATGGATTCTAACAATAAAGATTTGGATGATAGTTATTGAGCTAAGGATGAGAAGGCTCATCTATGTATCCGGAAACCAATTTTGTTCTATTACACCTTGACTTGTTCTAGGTATTGATGTGGGAATTGGGATTATACTGGATTAGTTATTATTGTTGTTCTATGCTGCATATTAAACTAACCAATTTTTTCGGGTGAACTTTAAACAATCAAACCTGTGTGAGAGATGTTGAACAGTTATATGCACTAGCACAACTATAAAAAATTGATTTTTTTTTCTCCTTTCACCCTCACCCCTACTTTTTAGCTCTCTCTTTTTTATTCGTGGTGAGTTATTGATATTTGTGTATTCCAGCAGTTTTTTGCTAAACTTTCGTGCATTCTAAACCAGTTATATGAATTGATTGCAGGGGAAACCATGGCCAGTTTCTGATTGGAAGTTCTATGTTGCCTTTTCTATGTTTCGTGGGGCTGCAATCTATGCAGGAGTATATAGTCGTTGGGTTATGGTATAAGTTGAATTTGACTTTTAATGGACTGATATGTTATTTTGAGTCTGATGTATAAATCCTATAACTAATAGTGTTCATTGTATTCTGATTATACAATTCAGGGTAATGCCTCAGGGGGGACAAGAGCTGTAAATGCTGGCAAGAAAGCTAATATTCTCATTGACTCGGCATTGTCTTTTATTGGACAAAACTCTGTGCTTCCTGAAAGACCTCCGTCTGGTACCCTTTTTTGTTGTTGTTGAGGCCTATCATTAGTCAGATTTCATGTCTGTTGATAATTTCTTTTGCTGCCTGCACAAGCTCCATCGAGAAACTTATACAAATGTTGTTGACATAATCTACATTTATATTGAACTATAGATTATTTGCATGTATGGTATCCTTGCTGAAAATTTCTGTTGCAGAAATTATCCTTTCTAAATCATGCATGGATTACAAACTTCATATTTTAATGTTGTTTATGTGTTCAGGTGGTCAGATACATTTAAATCCAAATGCATCTCTTCAGAAAGATTTGAACCATATGAAAGAAAGAGGGAAGTATGCTCCTAGTGAGCAGGTTATGGAATTGAGGAATAGGCTGTTGCAATTTATGGAAGATCATATCTACCCCAGGGAGAATGAGTTTTATAAGCTTGCCTTTTCCTCATCCCGTTGGACTATTCACCCTGAAGAAGAGAAACTGAAGGACATGGCTAAGAGAGAAGGCTTGTGGAATTTATGGATACCTGTATGATGTTTTGTCCACTGACTAGAAAAATTACGTTTCTCTTTTCTTTTATTTTCTTTTTTTTTGTATTTTAGTTTGCTGATAATTGCTTCTTTCTTCATAGAGTGCGTAGTTCTTTTTCATCACTGAAACTACAATACAAGTGACCTTGTTCCCTCCCCCCTGTTTTCTTTGTATTACAGTCGGATAGTGCTGCTCGGGCTAGAAAGTTACTCTTTGATGGAAATGTAAGCAATAGCTTTGAATCTGATGATAATTGTTTGCTGGGAGCTGGCTTCTCGAATCTGGAGTATGGATATCTTTGTGAGATCATGGGCCGTTCAATTTGGGCTCCCCAGGTTTTCAATTGTGGGGCACCTGATACTGGTAATATGGAGGTAGTTTTCTAATTAATCCTAATTGCGAATGTTTTTTGTGGTTTCAAATTATGGTGCTTCAAAGGAAAGAGAATAACCTTAAAGCTGTCTGCAGAGAAACAGATACTGATAACAAGCTTAATGTTTTGTGTGGTTTCAGTCTATACTCCTTTTATTTTCCTCTTAAAACTTAATCATGCAATCTGTAATTGAAGCTGCTGAAGTGTGTAATTCTACTTTAAAAGGGTGCTGTTATACCGTGAAGGGTTTACTGTATGTTTTTTACCAGAGCATTTGATATTATAATTATAAATAGGTTTTGTTGAGATACGGAAACAAAGAGCAGCTTCAGCAGTGGCTCGTTCCCCTGCTCGAGGGAAAAATACGGTCTGGATTTGCTATGACAGAACCTAAGGTTGCATCTTCTGATGCAACCAACATTGAATGCTCAATAAGAAGGTAATTATATATATATATATTCTCTTCCAACTTCTAATCTTAGAGCATAATTTGTTTTTCCATCTGCACAATCCTGAATCCTTCCTTCAGAATGAGATCAGGATTAGACAGGCTTAGCCTGCTTAAAAAATGTATTCACTGTAAAAAGTGCACCATATTCACTGTTTTTTAAACGTATTGTAGTTTTTCACCTTATTCACATTTCACTGTATAGAAATGTTGCTTAATTATCTGCAGACTGCATCGTTGTATTTTCATTTATGCAATTCTCATAAATTTTGTACAGGGAAGGAGAATCGTATATAATCAATGGAACCAAGTGGTGGACAAGTGGAGCAATGGATCCTAGATGCAAAATCCTTATTGTCATGGTCAGGCTTTTCTTCTTTCCTTGATACTCTTCCTTTATTTTGATTTTGAACTACTCCGTATATACCATACTAATGCTCAGTCAACACACTTTATTTTTTGTTTCACTAGAATGTAAATTACATATAATTCACATAATAAGACATTTTGTATGCAGGGAAAAACAGACTTCAGTGCACCAAAGCATAAGCAGCAGTCGATGATCTTAGTAGATATGGAAACTCCTGGGGTAACTATAAAGAGACCGTTGACAGTGTTTGGCTATGATGATGCACCACATGGTCATGCCGAGATAACTTTCAGTGACGTTCGAGTCCCAGCTAACAACATCCTTTTAGGGGAAGGCCGAGGATTCGAAATTGCCCAGGCATGTTCACAAGCTCATAATTTATATTTTCTATATAGATTTTATATCACTGTCCTTTGCTTTATATTGCACATATTTTCTACCCTAAATTTTGATATCAATTTATTATTCGCGTCTCTGCAACGCTGAACATGGTAAAGTTGTGTACACAACTTCAAACAACACTTGTCAGTTCATGAACTGATCGGAATAAACTAGATTTCTCAGCGTTTTGAATCATTAGATGATTAACCCTTTTTAGCTGTTTAAGCTATCTCTCTATATAGCTAAATATACGTCGAATCGTTAAATACTTTCAGGGAAGGTTGGGTCCGGGAAGGCTGCACCATTGCATGAGATTAATAGGGGCAGCAGAGCGTGGAATGCAATTGATGGCTGAAAGAGCTCTTCAGCGAACGGTATTTGGTAAACTAATTGCTCAGCACGGCTCATTCCAATCTGATCTTGCCAAGGTAATTTTCTGCACATCACTACATTCACATATCAGATTTGAACAATTTTGTCTACATACAATTTATCTTAAACCTTGACACCTTGTTACCTTGTAGTGTCGGATAGAGCTAGAGAAAACCAGATTATTGGTTCTTGAAGCAGCAGACCAACTTGATCGTCTTGGGAACAAGAAAGCCCGTGGAATCATAGCAATGGCCAAGGTACTCTTTTAACTCTTTAAGCATTATGCATTAGTGTAATTAATCTCATTTTTCTGTATGAATTTGAAATTTCCAATGTATTAATAACAGGTAGCTACACCTTCAATGGCATTGCACGTGTTAGACAAGGCAATGCAAGTTCATGGCGCTGCAGGGCTGTCGTCTGACACCGTTCTCGCCCATCTTTGGGCCACAGCGAGAACGTTGAGAATTGCAGATGGGCCTGATGAAGTTCATTTGGGCACCATTGCCAAGCTCGAACTTCAACGATCCCGAATTTAAAATTTTAAACGATGTGTGTGGACATTACATGGATTCTATTACTATACTTTTACATTGTTTGATACTACAGACTTACAATTCTAGGGCTTGTATGCTTGTGTAACCAAAACATATATGATACGGATAAACCTGTAATTTATGGTTGGTGTTACCCATCGACACGAGTGTACAATCAACGCAATATCATAGCAGGATACGCAGGGTACACGACTACTCGTTCAGGACATTGAAGGACCAACCATGAAATCTTCTTTTTCGAACATTAACCATCTTGCTTCACTTTCAAACGGCCATCTCTGACATTGATAAAAATACGGAGTACAACACAGAATATTATGGCAAAGCCTATAGGCATGCTATTTCATGACTACACGCCTAATCTACCATTCTACCTGTACAATAATAACTTATGCGTATAGGGCTAAAATTGGTCTTTTTTAAAAAAAAACATTGAGAGATGTGACAAATTATGCGTACCATTTTTTATTAATTTCTTTTTTGTAATTTTTTTTGGTAATTAAACAAATTAAAAAAATAGTAATTTTTTTCTCCATAATATTGTAGATAATTTTGATAAGAGTCCATACATATACAATTTATCCCAAAACGGACATCGTTTTCCCCTTAAAAAAGCCAAACAATGAAGTGTTCCAACACAATTTTTACTAATTTGGACATCCAACATGCGGTTCATTGTAGTAAAAAATATTATTCTTTTTTGCATTTTTCTACTAAAATATTGTAGAAAATTTCAATATAAGTGCGTATATAAATTTTACGTTAATATCTATCGAGATTGGATCATATGCAGACGACTCTTATACTGAGGTTATGACAATAGCATATGAGTCGTTGATTTTGTCATATCGTGTGGCTCTCCTTTGTTCTAGCTTTTCAGCCTTTTAAAATATAGAGGGGTATTTCTGTACTTTCATCTATTCTATCTCTTCTCCCTCAACATGTGTTCCCTTTCATGCAATTCACGTCACCATTGACGAGCTTTCCTTCCTTGCCTTCTTCCCCTTCCATTTGCACAAGCTTCCTCCTCTCCGATGCATGTTTGTGGTATATCTTATTATTTTTAGTTTGACCTTAATCTAGAGTTATTCAATTTAGTCAAATCGAACCCTAGGAAATTTATTTGCTTAATTCGGCCGCTTCCCACTCTTCTACATGATTTTTCTAGAAAATTTGTTGAATCTTTATTGATAATGATTGAATTTATTGATCGATTTACAGCTTGCCTTCAAGGTGTTTGATAATATGTCTCAATGTATTTATGTGAACCCAGGTATGATATAGTCAACATTAATACTTGGAGAAACCGATATAATACTAGACATCCTTTTACTTCCATTTCATGACAAACATGAAAAAGTGCAATAAATAATAAGCATCGCCAAAATAAGTGCATTGTTGACTGAGGAAAATGCATGAAACACCTATTTTTATGCATAGGCACACAATCACCAATGTTATAATTAGGTGCATCATATTCTGAAATAAGGTGTATTAGTCAAAGGTAAAAGGTGCATCAACCAGTGAACATTAATGCATTATGCACACAAATCATCAGTGTTTCTGATTAGGTGCATAGGAGTCTATTTTAGGTGCATCAGTCAAAGGTAAAAGGTGCATCAACTAGTGACCTAGCTAGCTTCCTGACCAACTGGTTTTAGGAGAACTTTCAAACTAATCAAATAACAACATGTTTTAAAATGAAAAGGAAGCACGAACCTAATTCAAACAAGCACATACCGAAAATCCCAAAACTGAGATATTCTAATGATATTATAATGAAATGCAATATTTCAAACCTAAGAAGTCAATTTCTGCAGAAACAGCAACCAAATCAAACACAAGATACAAATCTATACCTAAATTAGGAGAAGCATTGGTTATGCTGACGAAGAACACTAGATATTGGCTGACGACAATGCAAACACAGAAATAACAAAGCGAGAGCACACAAACAGGGACGTCCGAGTAGAATTTGATGAGAAGAACAACAATATCAACAAGCGAAGCAAACGGGAACGGACGAAGAACAACAATAGCAACTGACGAAGTCGAGGATAATTCGTTGAGAAGATAACAATGACGGCTGAATTAGAGAAGGAAACGGGAAAGGAAAAATAAAAGAAAAAGTGGACGGCCGAGATTAGATGGATGAGATGAAAATGAGCGGTCAAGATTAATCCTCACCGGATCTTTTTTCATTATTTAGCTTCCTACTTATTAATAATTTGATACTTTTTTACTAAGTAATTTCATTTATAGATATGCATACATTTATACACTATCACTACCGTTCTAAACCAAAAAAAATTGAATAATCAATACAAAAATTAAAATGTCCATATATCTGAAACATAGTCACTACTTATACTTATAAAATATTTAATTTTTTTGAAACTCAATTTTTACATTTATACATTATCTTAAATTGTATAGTGTTATATGAATAAGAAAAGAGTTTAAATCAATATAAAAGTTTGTTAAAAGTTAACTTATGAAAATTTGATTAAATAAGAGGCATAAAAGCTTTTTTTTTATTATATATATATAAAATTTTAAGCTTAATTATGTAGCAATATCATTTTAAAAGTATCAAGCTATTTTTCGGATAAAATTATTCCAAGATTACTTAATAACTGATTTATGAACTAATAAACCGCGCATGGCGTGGGAAATAAACTAGTTTAATTGTAAATTGAATTAATTTTAAACTCTGTTTTATCTATCTATCTATACATATACTAAAACAGAGCGTTGTTTGACACATGTCGCCCTTACGTTCAATTGGCCTATGTGTCAGCCTCTAGGCTATTCCACCTCCATCGCCATGCCATTTGACACGTCGTCATTACCTAAAAAAACTCAATAAAAAACAAAAGAAATGCCACATATTACGGAATTTGAAAACAAATCTTAATTTAACTAATTCATTATCTTTTATCCAAATTTTTTTATCTACTTTGTATACACTATTCAAACATAATTTAATACACTTGATATTTTTCATCTATACGAATTAACTTAATTAATTGATTATCTTTTACCTACAAAATTTATCTACTATACAAACTATTAAAATATACTTTAATATACTTGATAAATCTTATCTATAAGTATTCTTTATCAATATTCTCATGTGGTTGATAATTTCGATTTTTGTATTTTGTTTTAAAAAATAGATTAAATAAGAAAAACTTTATTAAGTTTTCTATAGATTATAGTATTAAAACTATTCTCATGTGGTTGATAATCTCATTCAAACAAATCTGTGTGCTCAAGTCAATTTTCTTATGCAAAGTTTCTTGCTCCCTAAAGGTGTTTGTGACCAGATTGACGATATCAACAAAGATTTTTTCTTGAATAAATAGCATTCCTCTAGCAGAGCTCTCATGAGTTGGGACCGTATTTGTAGGCCTAAGTCTGTTGGTGGACTTGGGATCCGCAAAGCTTGGGACAATAATGTCGCTCTTCAAACGAAACTTCTCTGGAAAGTTATTACGACTCCAGATAACCCCTGGGTTCACATCGTTTGTGAGAAGTACTTCCCGAACTCGGACGTCCTCAGCCTTCCTCGTAAATCAAACCAATCATGGCAATTTAGCCGCCTCCTTCTCCTCACTGATGACTTCAGAAAAGGACTCTTCTGGAAACTTGGAAATGGCCATTCTATTAACTTTTGGACCGACCCTTGGATCCCAGGTCTGTCTATTCAACACCTTCAAGGTCAGGCTCCGTTAAACCAAAAAGTCTGTCATTTTATCTCCCCAAATGGAACTTGGGACTATGATAAGCTTACCCAACATCTCCCCCATCTATTATAGCTAACATTGCTGCCATTCGCATCCCCATAACCTCCATCCCAAATAAAATAATTTGGAAGCCCTCTAAAAATGACATCTTTTCCGTCAAGACCGCTTACCATCTAATCAATCTGCTTCCTCTAACGAACCCTACTGCACACATATTCTGGAAATCAAATCTCTTACCTAAGATTCAAAATTTTCTATGGTAAGCAACCACAGATTGTCTACCGACCACGGAACGCCTTAATAGGCATTACCATAAGGTTTATTCTACATGCTCTCTATGTGAAGAAAGTGACGAGGACAACTTCCATTTCTTCTTTGGGTGCAAATTCACTATGTCTATGTTCCAATATCTTAATATGCTTCACAATCAAAAATTTAAATTTCCAGGGACAAAACCTTTTACGGTCACTTTTGCTGAATTCTGCAACACAAACAAACCTCTCGAACTCGCCTTCTTCTGTTGGTGGACTCTCGGGAATACTAGAAGTAATCTTATCTTCAGACATTCCACCAACACTTCTAAGCTTAATCCAACAGATATTGTTAATCAAGCCCTTTACCACTACCATCTCTGGAAGAATAAACTTAATTCAAATAGCAACTCTCATGCTGCCAAATCAACCCCAAAAAATAACAAAAAGGACAATCAATGGAGCAAATCACCGACCAATTTCTACAAATTAAATTGTGATGGATCGTCCAAGCCAAGTTCTTTCTCTCATATTGGGTATCTTATTCGTAATTGTTATGGTAAAACGGTTTTTGTTAATAGAATCCGTATTCCGAAATCTTCAACTCTGATCTCAGAGACAACTGCTCTCCTGGATGGCATTCGTACTGCCATTCAATTAGACATCAAAAACATTGTTATCGAGAGTGATAGTTTGGTGGCAGTTAAGGCCATTTTGCCGACTGAACCCCCTCCTTGGGAGATTCAGTCCCTTATAACTTCGTCATCTTCTTCATAATTTTGATTGTTGCAGGTTCTTCCATATCCCAAGAAACTCCAATAGAGCAACCGACTTCCACTTAGAATATTGATATTGAGGATCTCAGATCTTTGATCTCCCAATTTAACACTATGACTTACCAACATGAAGTACCTGGGATTCGAAGCCTTCTATGGACGAAGAACTCCAGATTCTTCCCCTTAAATGATTTTTTCAAGATCATCTACGCAGATGATTTAGACTTGAGTTGTTTGTAACAATAGGTCTTCTGTTAGCTTGTTCAAAAAAAATAAAAAATATATGCGACCCGTACATGGTGCGGGAACACGGGCTAGTTCTCTCTATTTTGTGTACTTTTTTTTATAATAATTTTGTGGATTTGTCCTTTAATAAATCTTGTGTATCTAACTAAACCGGTTTTATTTTATTTTAAAAAGAGACAATGGAGCGTAAACCCAGCCCGATGGAATTACTTGGCTGTCACTCTTCTGAGCAGCTTAAACCCTAACACACCACTTGCTCATCAATTCCTTCGCTGCGATTTAGGGCGGCACAGGCAGTGGTGAAGGATACGGAATCCGCCATTGCAGTATCCAACATCGGCCGGCAATGATGAATCGGGGCCTAGGCCAATTTCAGTTCACTAAAGAGCCATTCGTCGAGGATACTGAACCTCACAAGATGTCAGTTCAGGCTTTTCATTGCCATTTGCGCAACTTAGTTATGAAATTAACTTCAATTATTGTTTGAGGAGGTAATCGATTTCTGTTTCTATTACGCAGAAAGAGCATCAAGTTTTCGCTGCAATCAGAGTCGGATATTCTCAAGGCTGGGGAGGTTGATGTATGGAAGGCTAGTTACTATGATGTTCTCAAAAAGCCTATTGCAAATGGATTGTTGGATCCCAAAATGGTATTAATTTCATCTTCTTTGCTGCTGTTGATTGCTGATCGGTCTGTATTAAGGAACGGCTTAACGGAATCTTTGAAGTTTGGATTTGATTACATAGAAAAGGCCATTGAGCTAGTTATAAAAATTGATCCTGCATCACGGCCGGCGTGGCTTAAATTTCTGAAACAGACGAGGGGGAAATAAGATTAGTGTTGTGCCCAATGTTATTATCAATCCTTATAGCAGATAAGGAATTGATAATTTCTTACATGTATTGTGGATGCGCGGATGAATAAAAACCACACATTACACTGAAATAAGTTGATTTTATGTCTTACAGTGATGTATTTGAGTTCCAGCATAGTGAATCGAGCCCTTAAAAGACTTGAGGAAATTATTTATCCGGGTTATGTGGAGCAAGAGGCTCTCCTCAGTCAAACAAAACAAAAATATTTATACAATGAAAAAAACATAGCGGGCTGCACACGAGCTTTTGCAGGATTTTTATTTTTTATTCATCTGATGTGAGCCACATATATTCATGTACAGGGTCCAGCAAACAAGAATGGTGTTTGTGCTACGTGTCACGGAAAATTTGATGACTGTCCAGGGCACTATGGATGTTTGACTCTTGTACTCCCTGTTTTCAATATTGGCTATTTTGGATTTATCTTGGACATCGTGAAGTGCATATGCAAGGTATGTAGGATTGAGCAGTGAACTTTCTGTTGCAGTAACTTCCATTCTGATATTATCTTTATGGTTTTTTGAGTCTCACACTCTCACGATGTTTCTCGGGGTGAGAGGGTGTTTTATGTTTAAGGCCCCTTGTTTCCTAAGTGATTTTACCAGTGGAATTTTTCATGGTTGAAAGCTTGGCAATGCATGAAAACAGTATCTTAAATCTTGATGCCTCTTATTAGAGGTTTATGCTATCCGGGGATAAAGTTCTGTACGCTTATGGACTAATATCACATTTGGATAATATGTTCCATTAACCTAACAAATTACGGATCTTGAATGCATGTGATTTTTTTAAGGAATGTATTCACTTTTAAGTTTTCCTTTATGTTGTAAGTCTAGTTACTAGTCGTTTCTGCTTTATTCTTACTATATATATATTAACTGATCAGTTATGTGAAGTTCATGTTTCTATGCTTCCTGGTAGTGCTGTTTCCTTATCCAGATGGAAGGATTGTATTGTTCTCTTATGTGGTATTCATGCTCCCGTGTCTTCTTGGCAGTCATGTTCCCGTGTACTGTTGGACGATAAAATATGTAGTGAGTATCTAAAGAAGATGAGGAATCCAAAGTTTGATTCATTGAGGAAAACTGAGCTGAAGAAAAAATTAGTGCAGAAGTGTTCAGGGAAGGCAATAAAGTGCTGGAGATGTGGATATCAAAATGGTAAGCAATCCCTTTTTCTTCTTGTTCGTGCTGATAGCATTTTCGTACTGGATATGTGAAGTGATCTTCTATAGCCATGGATACTTTTAGATGCCATAATAAGTTTGCTTTTGTTCCATGGTGAGAAAGACTACTTGCTGTTTTAGACGGGGCAACTTGGAGAGTGCTTTCTTAAGTAGAGAGGTTCAGCAAGTAGGGCCTTCTTGTTTGCTTATTTGAATTGAAAATTAGCTCTTTATGCTCTGTATATTTCTCAGGCTAGTGTGTCCTTAGTTGGTTTAACACGTAATCCTAATCTATCAGTTTTTCTTTCACAAGTGTTTCTTTCTTAAGAAGCATTTACCGGGTTAAACCGTTTGGAAAGTTTGAGAATGTTATAGTACCTTCATTTATAAATTTTATGCATTTTTAACTTCTGAGCATTTGAAAAATACTTCAAGATAGAAATGGCCAATGAAGCTATATCCTTTGCCGAGATTTATAGTGTGTTTGTTTCTTAATGGTTTGCAGGTAAAGTAAAAAAGGATAAATCGTTGTTAACAATTGTTCATGATCGTCCAAGAATGGCTGATGGTGAGGAAAAAAGTTCAAGTTCCATTAATTTGCCATCTCCTTTGAATCCAGTTCAAGTGTTAGCACTTTTTAAACGGATGACAGACCAGGTTCGATTTTTTAACCTTCTCTTTTGAATCCAGTTTATTGTTATCGCTCGACTGATAGATACCACTTAAGGCTGAATAAACCTTAAGGAAGACCACTGGAAAACCAGGAATTTAGTAGGAACACCTACAGACTCTTTTCTTTGATTCATAAACGATGCCTTACAAAAGACTGCTGGAAAAGCTTAAATAGACAGAGTAGATAACTAATTCCTAATTAAACTAATTAAATAAATAAGCAACTAACTAGATAGTGGAGAGGTGGAGAGAGTGGGGAAACGGTAAACTGACTCCTAGAAACTAACTAGTGGGAAGTTACATAAATTAAGTAATTAGAAACAAATCCTAAAAATATACTGATTAGAAAATCAGCAGTAGGAACGTATCATCGACCTAATTAGATTTTGTACCAATATTCAGGTTGTCACTTATACAATATTGTTGTGCTTTCACAATTTAGCCAATGTGATCGACACCATTATATGGAGGAGAGCAAATATCTTATGCTTCTTATACTGTGCAGGACTGTGAATTGCTCTATCTTAATGATAGACCAGAGAAACTCTTACTGACAAATATTCCAGTTCCACCTATGGCTATTCGTCCCTCTGTTTTGGTTGATGGTGGAATGCGAAGGTAATCAAAACTTACTTGTCATCTCTTCCATCTGCCTACTATGCAAGAATCTTTCTCTTAACTAACCATGAACTATGCACTAGGTGAAACCAGACCATCTTTCAACTACTTAAGTTGCCTCATTGCGATTTCTGTGTTGATAACTTTTTTTATCTTTGGTTTGAGCAGCAATGAAAATGATATTACTGAGAGGTTAAGACAAATTATTCGAGACAATGCCTGCCTTCGCAAAGAGTTACAGGAGACAACGAACAAGCATGGCTGCACAGTAATGCCCTAATTGTTTTTGTTCCTCTCATTCTTCCTTTCGTGTTCTTTGTCTGTTATATAATTGTATCAGTGCATTTGGTGGTCTTTCCAACAACTTTCCCATCCATTTCAAACTCATAGACTTTCTATTTTATTATTTTTCTCATCTTTCACAAATGTTGTAGTTTAAGTTCATTATCCACAGTTATGTGGGAGTAGCACTTCTGTATGTCAAGTAGTTTGTAGTTTTGTCTTTGAATTACAGTTACTTTATATATCTAACTTAGATTTTTTTTTCCTTAAAATGGTTATTCATGTTTAGCTGCAATGGGAGACCCTACAAAATGCGGTTGCACTCTACATAAACAGTGAAGCACATGTTGCTCCCTCATTTCAGCAAGAAACAAAGGCATTGAGTGGATTTGTTCAACGCCTGAAAGGAAAGCAGGGACGTTTTCGTGGTAATTTGTCCGGTAAACGTGTTCAATATACCGGACGAACGGTCATATCACCAGATCCTAATTTGAAGATTACCCAGGTGTGCTATCATACTTGACACTTGTATTGGGTGATAGACTGAGAATCTGCTTTTCCTTACAACATCTGTTAAATATAGGTTGGGGTCCCCATTCACATGGCATTAATTTTGACTTATCCTGAACGAGTGACCCGCCATAATATTGAAAAGCTAAGGCAGTGTGTTCTTAACGGCCCTAAGAAGTATCCAGGCGCAAAATTTATAACAGAACCTAACGGTACTTTCAGGTGAGATGTATACTTTTTCCTTATCCTTTTCCTTTTGTGGCTATAATCCTTGATTTATCATTGTGATGTTGCGTGCCGTATGCAGGGACCTGTCATTTGCTGGTAGAAAACGTGTTGCTGACGAACTGAAATTTGGATACGTAGTTCATCGACATCTAGAAGATGGGGATGTGGTTCTCTTCAATAGGCAACCAAGTTTGCATCGAATGTCCATCATGTCTCATAGGGTATTTAAAATAAATTTGTATGCAGGAATGCACGATATGGTGCTTCGTATTGTTGATATAATCTCAGTATATTTTTCAACTGCAGGCTAAGATAATGCAGTGGAGAACTTTAAGATTCAATGAATCAGTGTGCAATCCTTACAATGCTGATTTTGATGGTGATGAGATGAATATGCATGTACCTCAGACTGAAGAAGCTCGCACTGAGGCTCTTCTGCTGATGGGGGTAATTGTTTTTGTAAACTTTGTAATATTGTCCAATTTTTGGTCAATGGTCATGTTACATATTCATTACAAGGCTCTTATATCAAATACATTATCAGATATCTTAACATCTACCTTTACCGTCTTTAAACTGTAAGCACGTCGTGCAACACACCATGGTAATTATCAGATGCCAATGGGCTTATACATCTAAAGAAAAAGTTTTAATGTAGTTATTATAGGACGCGACCTGGCGATTGGATCACTTTTAGTTTTATCTGATTTAGCCCCAGACCATACCATGAGCACGTGTGCCATTGGATTATGGCTGGCTAGATATAATGTGGTGCACTTCACGATTGATAACTTTGCCTTATGTATGAACTTGAATTTAAATTGGATTTTTTTGCAACTGATTTTTTTTTATTGCAGTCCCAACACCGGTAATCTTCTATATGTGAACACAAAAATGCTCTTTTGATCTAATTTCTATAATGAATCCATCTTACTTCCAGTTCTCCTATTTGGTTTAGTTTCCATCCTTTTGGATCATGATTTACTCCGCCTATTCATCTAGCCTGATTTTATCTAGATAGTGGTAATGGTATCCTTTTCAAAGTTTATGCTAATTAGTTAATAATCCATGAATGAAAGAAAAAAGATTGAATTGGAAATGATGAAGTAATCAACTTTGCTATCTAGCCAAACACGTTGGATAAAGAAATTTTACATGCATCCATGTACTTGTTTGAATTTTATATCCATACCAGATTTATAGATTATGTTAGTATGTGTTATAGTGTTTGCTCTGACAATTTCAGGATGTTTTAAGGTATTATCTTGTTAAGATATCCTCATTTCATTACAGGTGCAAAACAACTTGTGCACTCCAAAGAATGGCGTAGTTTTGGTTGCTTCTACTCAGGACTTTTTGACTACTTCTTTCCTCATTACAAGGAAGGATACATTTTATGATCGTGCAAATTTCTCATTGATGTGCTCTTATATGGGTGATGCAATGGATCATATTGATCTTCCAACTCCAGCCATACTTAAAGTGAGATTGCTAGCATGAGTTCTTTCTGTTCCTTTTAATCTTGCCTGCCTATAATAATTGCTTGTACAAGTAACTGACTCGTAGGCATCAACTATCTTGTTGTCATTTCTGAGTTAAGAGCACAAGTAACTGCCTGGATTTGTTTTCTGCTATGTCTGTTAGTGATTATGCTCTCTAAATTTATTAGTCTAGGTTTACTAACTCAGAGATTTCTCTCTGGCCATCTCAAGCTACTTTGGAATCATGCCAGAGTTGCTATGGACAGCTTCTAAGTGCACTTGTTGCCATCACCTATTTTTAAATAATTGCATCTGCAAATTTAATTTATCAATTAAGGTAAGTTGAAGCATGTGGATATCAAAATATCTGTTTGTGAGTTCACAAATCTATTGCAGTAAGTAAATTTATTTCATTGTTAATTAGTCTCCTATTACATATATTAGGTTTCTTAATGTTGCACTGCCCTACTCTTTCGATGAGAGGAACAACTAGTGATAATAGGTCCCTGATTCTCATGTAATGTTTAAATAAACTTTTTCAAATGGACTCACAAGTAGTTAATGTTTGATGTTAAATTTTTAGTGTCATTTTTGTTTTTGCAGCCTATAGAGCTTTGGACTGGCAAACAGCTGTTTAATGTTCTGTTGCGTCCCAATACTGGAATGAGAGTGTACGTAAATCTTATGGTCAGGGAGAAAAATTATTCCAAACCTGATGATAGAAAATCAAATTGTAGAGAAGAAACGATGTGTCCAAATGATGGGTTTGTTTATTTTCGCAACAGCGAATTAATATGTGGGCAGCTTGGGAAAGCTACTTTAGGTCAGTTTTTCATTTATGCTTCTAAGCTTTGATTTTTTTTTCCGCCACAAAAAATATATTTTTGATAATCTACTTTTTTATTCTTCAACCTTATTCTTCTTTTGTTCTTGTGTTTTAATTCAATGTCATCAAAGAAAGAGTTGCTTACAAAGTCCCGCTTTTCCTGTTTTTGTAATGTAAAAGATTCCACATGTCTTTTTAAAAAACTAACGAACTCTGGAACAGAGCAGGAGAGCATGTATATGTAGTAGAGTTGCTCTTCTTGTTGCTGGATTTGGTGTGTCATTACTATGCACAAAATTTTAAAAATTGTTATTACTGTAGGGAATGGAAATAAAATAGGTCTCTATTCAGTTCTTCTTCATGACTATAATGAACATGCCGCTTCTGCTTGCATGAATCGGTTAGCCAAATTAAGGTAAGTGTTCTATTTTACTCTTCTTTATGCTTTTTTATTGAAATTGGCCTAGGAATTTTGAGCAGCAGTCGTCATCAAGATTTAGCATATATATGTTTTTGATATAGTAATAATAATTTTCCATTGAGCCATATTCAATTTTTGAAGGATAAAAATTTGTATATGAAAGAGCTAAAACTAAATGGAGAGTAGAAAACTTGAAGATAGACCTGAATAAATAGGAGTTGATGATTGGCTTTTCATTACGAGAAATAAACTATCAGCGCCAATGCACTAGTCACCCACTGTGGTGGCGAACATGCTATGCTTGTAAAAGTTACAAAAAATTTGTACTATGTAAATATCAATATCTTTTGTTTCTAAAATAGGTATTGTTTAACATATGCACTTTTGAATGCCTTGCTTTTGCTACTACCTTTTCATAGATTTTGTCCTGCTTGAATTGAGGAAACTTCTATATAGATTAATGTACAAAATGAAAGCTGGTCAAGTATATGACAAAATAGCTAAATTAATTATTTATGAAATGATATAATACATCCACCCACTACGAAAAAGGCCTTCTAAAAAACGCCAGACTTTTTCTAAGTTGAGTGGTTGTCTGTATAAAGGATTACACTATCTCGAAAGACAAATGTTTTCACCAATTCAAGTATCAATGAGGGAAAGCTTTGATAAGATTTTTTGTGTGGATAGAAATGTTTCATGATCTTTCCATTTGCTAAGCTATTTATTGCTTGGCTGCAGTGCTCGGTGGATTGGAAATCATGGCTTCTCCATTGGTATTGATGATGTTCAACCGGGAACACAACTGAATGATAAAAAAGGCAAAATGATTGATGATGGTTATAAAGAGTGTGATGGATTAATTGAGTCCTATAATGCTGGAACGCTGCCGCTCATGCCTGGATGTAATGCTGCACAGACTTTGGAGGCTAAAATAACGAAAACGTTAAATGAAATTCGTGATACAACATCAAAAGTAATACTTTCCTTTTTCTTTTCGTGATTGTGAAAACAATATCCATTATATACTCTTGTAGTTGGTTATTCAATAGCTATTTATCAGATGACACCCCTCTACTTGTTTTTCATGTGAATATGTGATTATGGGTGCTCTTTTCTCGATCAGTGGTATAAGTCAGCATTTAGTGTTGTCCTAAGGGAAATAAAAGTTTGTTTTGAGCATTAGAATTAGGTATATTCAATTTACAAGCCACGTTTAGGTTGTAATAGATACTGTAGCTTTCCATGAACTGAATATGTAAAATAATTTTCATACCATATGATATTGTTTATAAACTGTAGCTGACTTATTTTTAAACACATGTCATTCCAAAGAATTACGGTAGAAGCATAAGCTCTGCTCATCTCAGCATCAATATTTTACTCATCTATCTTTGATTTAGTTTGCCATTGCATCTAAATTGTAATTTCTCATGTTTTGGTGATTGGCTCTTGCCAGGTATGTATGAAAGAACTTCACTGGAGAAATAGTCCGTTGATTATGTCACAATGTGGTTCAAAAGGTTCCCCAATAAATATCAGTCAAATGGTTGCTTGTGTTGGTCAACAAGCAGTTGGAGGCAAGCGAGCTCCTGATGGTTTCATAGATAGAAGCCTCCCGCATTTTCCTGGAAAATCAAAGACTCCTGCTGTATGTTTTACTACTCTGAGATTATTTTGAGTATTTGAATGATTTCATTATATTAGAAGTGAAAATTTTTTCAACCCGCTTTAATACTTAGAACTTTAAAGTTTGAGGGTTGTTCCTTTTCCCCTTCTCTATAACTTCTTGAGAACTTCTGGAGGATCTCTCTGATTGCTCTTATACAAGTCCGTTGTTGGCTCGAGACATGAACGCTAGGCTGCTAAAAAATTTGAAAACATTCCCGACATGTTTTAGGTGTAGTAAATACATATTTGCGTTAGAAAATTCTATGACTTAGTTATTGGATTTTTACTAGTTATTGTGGGCATTTTTGTCTCTTATTACTTCTTAAATTACAATCCAGAATTCTTATTATCGTGGGCATTGTTTTATTTCCTTCTTTGGTTTATTTAGATTGTATGCTGCCTAGAGTTCTATTGATATTAGTTTAATTTTTTATCCATCTTCAGTACTAAATTCAAGAAGATGTGCAATCTAAGAAATTGAAATGATACTAGGACACTCATAAAAGCGAAGAAGTGCTTATTGTTCGTAGTGAACAAGTTTTAAACTATAAACCCTCGCTCTATTTTTGTTTTACAGCTTTCATGAACGAGTTTGTTTGAGTTCTGACAGTAAGAGGCTGTATTGGATATTTCTCGTTGCACATCAAGAACCAAAAGATGAATTAAAAAGAACTACGAAATGGAACAAAAAAGTTTGCTTGCATATGCACATTTTCCCTTGTTCAAACCTGCAAATAAAGATAACTAGAGTCAAGTTTCTTAACTGTACGGTCTACTGTTCTGTCCAGGCAAAAGGATTTGTTGCCAACTCGTTCTACACTGGTCTGACAGCAACAGAGTTTTTCTTCCATACCATGGGAGGGCGTGAAGGTCTCGTGGACACTGCTGTATGTTGATCTTTCTCTCTTCGATTTCACAGAGTTTTTTTTTTTTTTTTCTTGAATTGATTAGTTGTCAAATCATAGGTTGATTATGCTTCTGAATATAAGCAGCTGCTTCTGAATATAAGCAGCTGCTGCTTATGTAAATATTTTCTTTTTGCCTAACTTTGGATCATTTTTTATGGTTAAAACAAAATGAAAGTGAACAGTGGATGTTTTTTCCTGGTTGTTCTTCTTACTACTCATCAGAATGGTGATGCCATTTCTTTGTAACGGCGATTTGTGTTAGCTACCAAACATCTTATTAAAGTCCCCGCAAAGAAAAAGTAGGTGGTCTTTGGTTATTCTATCTTACCCAAATTTTAATTATGATAAACAAAAGCCCAAAAAGCACCACTCTTTCATTTAGAGGCGTGGGCTTTTTTGATGAAGTCCATTTTTTGTTTGAAACTGGTAATGTATAATGATAATAAATAAATGGGATTGCACAAGGCAAAACCCAAATCATATGTTTGAAATTAAGGCTATCTAAATCGAGGCTATCTAAAGTTTAAATAAAGTCCAATATTTTACTTTCTACATACACAGTTTGAAATTTAGGCTATTTCATTTAGTAGTGATCCTTTTTTCTGACTGTCGATAGAGCCGTAGCTATCATCGTGTCAATGAAATGTGGACATACTAATGTCAGAAATGATAGAGCTTGTTCCACCAATGCATAGTATCTTGATTTATATGGATTTGTAGTCTCTTGCACATCTAGTGTTTTATTTATATCTGTAATGCATGTGCTACAACATTTCCTTGTCAGGATTTTTGGATACTGACACAACTCCCCATCTGCATCACGTTTGAAAGATGAACATAACTTTTTCTTTTCTATAACTATGAATGTGATCATTGATTCATCTGACTGCAGGTTAAAACTGCTGATACTGGTTATATGTCTCGTAGACTGATGAAAGCCTTGGAGGATTTGGCTGTTTATTATGACATGACAGTTCGTAATCCAAGTGGAACTATCATTCAGTTTCTCTATGGAGACGATGGCATGGATCCAGCTCAAATGGAAGGAGCTGAGGGGTTTCCGTTGGACTTTGGAAGGTTGCTAGAAAAAGCCCGGGTATGTAGTTGTGGCCGAGTTCTCTTTCAAGTTCTATTGATACCAAGCTGATTTTGGTATTCTGGAAACTTGTTTACAGGCGACTTGCCCTGATCAAAATAGTTCAAGTTTATCTCTGGATGAAGTTAAAGAGATGCTCTCTAAGGATTTTATTAGTTCTAATAAAGCGTGGTCTCTTGCCTTGAAGAAGCTGTCTGAATTCATTGAAACTGCTGTGGGTAAAAACAAATTGCCCTTAACCAGTCAGCAGCTCAAGGTACTCAAGTTTTTGATCATGAAAGCTGTTGATATGCGTGGTATTAAATAGTGAGATATCTCAACCACATGAAATATCTGTTTCGAACCAATTGTGATATCTATCATCCACTACCACTATTTCTGTGAACTGTAGGTATTTCTTAAAGCTTGTGCTGCTCGCCTTTGTTCAAAAAAAATGGAAGCTGGAACTGCTATTGGAGCTATTGGTGCTCAAAGTATTGGAGAGCCAGGAACACAAATGACATTAAAAACCTTCCATTTTGCTGGGGTTGCCAGCATGAGTATCCTTTTCTTTTGTTGCCTTTATTTGGTCCTTTGACAAACTTATTGGATATGGACCTCTAGGGCCGTTACTTGGCATATTGCATCCTTAACTTTTCCACAGATGTCACTCTTGGAGTTCCTCGTATCAAAGAAATCATTAATGCAAGTAAAAAAATTAGCACACCAATCATCACTGCAAAGCTCGAGGACGATAGCAATATGGAGATTGCTCAATGTATAAAGGGTCAAATTGAGAAAACACTGTTGGGGCAGGTACACATGTATATATCATTTGATATTATCAGATTTTTTTCCGTTTCATCATCATCATCACAATTAATTATATTTATGATAGTACTGAGTAACTGTCATTAAGGTAGAAGCTCACGGAGTTTGGAATGCTGTCACTACTAGTAACTCTTTGACATTGTTCGTTTCTCCATGTTTTGAATTCTAATAGGTTAGGACTTCGGAAGTGAAAGATTCAGTTTGGTGTTTCCATTAAAATAATTGAGGATCCTTAATGGACACGATTGTGGTGAAACGTTCGAAGAGCTTGGCACTTTGTTCATTGATTTACATGTATAACCGTTGTGTGTCGTTCCTCTGTTGTGATTATATTCAACTTTGTTAAAATACTAATATCCTGTTGTCTACATTGCTCATAGTTCCGCATATATGTTGCTCATTTTTTGGTATCTTGCTATACTTTTTTTTAAATTCGTAATTTTCTTATATTTCCTTGGCCCATTCAGGTTGCCAAGAGTATCAAGCTTGAAATGACATCGGTTAAAGCATATATTGTTGTTAAACTTGATATGAAAAAAATATGTGCTTTGCGGTTGAATATAAATGCTGAAAACATCCAAGAAAAGATCTCTCGATTTCTCAAAAACAGCCCCAAAGAAATCAAGCAGCTGGTGAGAATTACGGTCAACATTGTGCTTCTTTTCCCCTTTCAGTGTAGCATGGACATGTCTCATCCTATCTTGTTTATGCAGTCTGTAAAGGCTATGGAACTGAACAAGTTGTATGTAATTCCTGAGATTGAGAAAGATAAACTCCATTTTGGCCTTCACTGGCTGAAAAATAGGCTGCCAATGGTTATAGTAAAGGTATGTATCACTTTTGAAATTAGTGCACATTGAGTTTCCTATCATTATGTTGTTTTGAGTGAAAATATATGCTTAAGTTGAAGTTTCGGTAAAGATTAAAAATGTATTTTCTGGTATGCTGTAACTGCAGGGCATAAGCACTGTTGAACGTGCAATTATAGCTGAAGAGGAAGGCAAGAAAGGAAAGCACCAGATGATTGTGGAAGGGTCAGGCCCCCTTTTCATTCTATCTTTTAATGTCTTATGACTTATCTTCGTAAATTCAAATTTGCTGGTTTGTTCTTTACATCATGCCATAAGCAAGTTTCCTCAAATGTCTGCGGTATCTACTTACAATTAAAAATTATTGCATTTGATAGAATTTAAGTTTTAATCCACGAATCAGAGGGGGAATTGTTGCTATTTCTTGAGCATGGATTTTTGTTAAAATTGGCATCTGGTGGGTACTTATTCTTCAATCGAATGGCCCCGCAGATTGGAATGTCCTCTTGCCTCAATAACTGCTGCTTTTTTGTGAGAAAGTGTAAGCTATTTTGAGTTCGTTTTGGACTTGTACTGATTTGTAGACAAATCTCTATATTTTGTAGGACTGGGCTATTGGAAGTGATGGGGATGAATGGGTTAAAAGGATGCTATACAGAAAGTAATCATGTGATGGAAGTGGTTAGGACACTGGGAATTGAAGCTGCCAGGACATGTATCATTAAGGAGATTAAAAAGGTGATGCAGAGTCATTCAATGGAAATAGATATACGTCACATGATGCTTCTGGCGGATATAATGACTTTTAAGGTGAATACTCTTGTTGTCCACTTACAGTTGTATGTTGGGAGATGAAAAGAAACAAGTTAATATTTCCTGTTTGTAATAACAGGGTGAGGTTCTTGCAATTACAAGGGTTGGGATATCAAAAATGAAAGACAGCGTTCTTATGCTGGCGTCCTTTGAAAAGACTGCTGACCATCTTTTCAATGCTTCTGTGATTGGTAAAGACGAACAAATTGTGGGCGTTAGTGAATCCATCATTATGGGTGTGCCCATGCAGGTTGGCACAGGAATGCTTAAAGTTATACAAAGGTATATGCTCTTGATTTTTCATAAATCTCCCCGCTCTGTTTTGCCACAAACCAATTTATGCCAATTTTATGTACACAGAGTGCAGGAGGTGCCTGCATTGAAGTATCTTCCGGATTCTATTATTTCTTGAGGCCAACATTGGTATTATGACAAGATTGGTGGAATGAGGTCCATGTTTCAGTGTTGATAGGGTTACTGTTAGAAACTAACCTAATTCAAATTTTGGAAGTGTATATACTAATACAGGCTATATTGTATACGGACTAATGGAGAAGTAATACAGGCTAGTTCTGAGTTAGAGCTTGGACTGATTGGACCGAGGAACTTGCTTGACTCAACCTAATACGATTTCCCCCAAATTTTAGACTCAGTCCAGGTGCCTCCGTTGTCAACGTTCCAGTTTGCACCACATCACCTTTTTTGTATTTTTGCCTTCGATTCCGATCAAATTTCTAAGGTTCTATTTTCAATTAGGGATTGAACTGAAGCAATTCAAGGAAATTAGCACCCTGTATATAAAAAAGGAGTTTAACTCCACACCCGAAAAATTATAACCCGCACCCTCACAACCAAAACGGGAGCCGACAATTCAAGGAAATTAACACCCTGTATATAAAAAGGGCGTTTAACCCCACACCCGAAAAATTATAACCCGCACCCCCACAACCAAAACGGGTGCGGCACCCGTTTTGGGCGCATCCTTAACACGCTCAAAAAATCTGTGCGTCCATTTTTTTTTTGCCTTCTAAGTGCTCGAAAATCCGGTTTAGTTTTGGGCGCATCCTAGTGTGTGGGAGTTATAATTCTTTGGCTGCAGGGTTTTTTCCCGTATCGTGATTCAAAAACTAGGAATATCTTTACGAATATAAAATTCCACTAAAATCGAGAAATTTTCAAAATCCAATGTTGAAGTAGAGTAGGCAATTCATGCAAAATATTCAATATTTTAAATAATTTTTTCGAGGAAGATGGCAAGAGAAAATGTCGCGTAGAAAAAAGCTTAATGTATCAAAAACAAAGCATTCATGTTCACAGATAACAACCTATTGTTTATATTCTGGATGGTAAATGCTTATAATCTAACGATTATGTCTGTTACGGTCATTGTTTTTTAAAAATACAACTATTCACAGAAATTACAAAATTGCCACTGCATCTTACTTAAAAATTTCAAAATTGCCATCGCCTAGATTATGAACATTAGCATCAATAATAAAAAAAAATTATGTGCAAATTGTGAACGCGAGCGCTTTGTTTTTCCTACGTTAAACTTTTTTCCTATCCAAAACTTTTTCATATTCCTGCGTTAAGCTTTCTTCTTATCCGAAACCTTCTCATATATATATCAGCACTATGCATCCAGACTCGTGACCGTTTGGACAAGATCGTGTATGAGGACAAACAAATCTTGGATTAGATTAGATGAGATTCTGGGACACAAAATAAGTGACGAATACGCCCTCCAAATTTATTACTCCCTCCGTTCACTAACAATTGTCATTCTAGCCTCTTTTTTTGTTTAAAAATAATTATCATTTTAGGTATTTAGGTAGTGAGTTATAAGGTTTTGTTAAATTGCATTATATGAAATTGTTAAGGCGAGTAAACCTAAAATTCGTCGTGTCATTCGTTTGTGCTTAAGAAGAAGAATGATGATATCATTGATTACTTTTGAGACTTATCCGAAACTCGGGGCTGACCATATCTGTCAACAGTCGTGGAAAAAAGTATAGATCTTGTATTGTGGCGATGAAAAGCCAAGAGCTCTCCTCAATCATTTAGGAGTTCTTGTGTGGTGTTGTGTGGTGTTGTGTGGTGGCCTGATGCAAAGGTTTCTCATCTTCCTTTTCTAATATTAGATCATGCTCCCCTTCTGTTGAGTGTTGTGTCATGGGGACACGGCAAAAAGGCTGTTTAACCCCGCACCCGGTTTTTTATAACTGGCACCCGCTTTGGGCGCATCCCAGATGCGTCCAATTTTTTTTTTTTTAAACCGGGTCATTCTTGGGCGCACCCTGGATGCGCCCAAGATTTTTTTTTTTTTTTTTGCCGTCAAAATTTTAAAAACTCCGGTTTAAGTTGGGCGCATCCTGGGTGCGCCCAAAACTGAACCGGGTTTTTTTAAAAATGTTTTGGACGCACCCGGGATGCGCCCAAGGCGGGTGCCAGTTATAAAAAATTGGGTGCGGGGTTTTTCTCCGGGCAAAAATTGGCCTACACCCGTATCGGATTAGGTACGGAATTTGATTTTAATAGATTAGTTATAATTTATTTAAAATATTTTTTGTTAAAGTTGTGTTCCTATACCGGTGTCTGAAATCCCGACGGTGTCCCGATGTCTAAACTTTTTGAAAATTACGTGTCGAACACTCAGATTCGTACCCGTATCAAATACTCGTACCCGTGACAAAGTAACATAGACTGAGCGAGAAGAGGGTTTGTAGTCTAGCAAGATGTTTGTTCATATTTGAGGTGTCTTGGCTCTCTCACCCTACATTCCAAGATCTTAGATTCCGGATTTTCCTACTTCTGAAACTTCGACTCTATTGCGTCAAGATGTGTTTAGGAGCAATCACCTTCGTATATCTAAACTTGTGGTGGAGATATATCAAAGCGAAATTGACCTGTTGTCCCGATGCGGCTCCATTGACATGGAGAATATTAGCAATTTCAGTGCTTTGTTGACAGGTAGCTCTAGCAAACAAAATACTATCATCAGCAAAAAACAAATGAGAAACCGAAGGAGCAGAGCGAGCGATTTTGACCCCATGAATCCAGCCTTGAGCCTCACTACATCTCAACATTCCAGACAAACCTTCGGCACATAGTAGAAACAAAAAGGGGGACAAAGGGTCTCCTTGCCTGAACCCCCAGGAGGGAGTAAAAACAGCGGCGACCTCCCACTAATGAGCGTGGAAAACGGCACAGAAGTAATGCAGCGCATGATGATCGAGACCCATCTGTCAGAGAAGCCCAGCTTCCTCATACAATGCTCTAGAAAAGACCATTCCACTTTATCGTAAGCTTTTGTCATGTCCAACTTCAGCGCTAGATAGCCTTTTTTCCCCTTAGTCTTTTTCTTCATATAATGAAAGGTCTCGAAAGCTGAAAGAACATTATCACTAATCAACCTTCCTGGGACAAAAGCACTTTGACTCTGAGCCACTGATTTGTGAAGACATGCCTTCAACTTATTGGATAAGATTTTTGAGATGATCTTGTAAATCACATTACAGACACTGATAGGCCTAAGATCCTTCAGTCTGCAGAGATCGCTGACTTTGGGGAAAAGAGATACGAAAGTATGATTTAAACCAGGAGGGAATTCTACGCCATTAATGATAGAGAGCACAAACCGAGTTACATCATCCCCAACTAGTTACCAGAATTTCTGATAGAAGACCGCTGACATCTCATCCGGACCTGGAGCCTTGGTCGGATGTATGGCAAAGAACGTATTCCTCACATCCTCGGCTGTAAAGGGAGCAGTCAGAGCAACATTATCCTCCTCCAAGAGAAGCGAGTCGATGCCTTGAGAAGCAGTGAAAGCTTCATCTCAGATATTAGACGAAAATAATTAATGAAAGTAATCCATGGTGACTTTAACTTTGCCCTCCAACGATCTCCATTAACCAGCTTTTTGATGGCATTTCTCTTCTTCCGCCTGATGCCTTTTGGTGGAAGAAAGAAGTGTTCTAATCGCCCCATTTCATCTCGTTAGCCCTGGATCGTTGCCGCAGTGGTGGACTTTCCCGATCAAACCAGGGGTTGAGAGAAAGCTTCCAGGATTTACCCAAGCATTACGAACAACATCAACGCAAGACTCGTCATTGAACCACATGACCTATAATTTATAAGGACGTGGGATTTTCGGATGTTCCTCAACATCTGAAGGATTGAGAACAATTTTTATGTGGATGTGGTCATAACCACAACGATCCAGGTGTTGAACAATCGCATCGGGAAAGAGTTGAAACCATGTCTCATTTGCAAAGGCCAAGTCAATCCGCTCTTGTATGAAATCTGATGCCTCTCTGCCATTATCCCATGTAAATTTCTCCCCGCTAAACTCAATCTGGAGTTGACAATACTCAATAACTGATCGAAACAGCAGCACCTCACTGACACTCGGATCCAACCCGCCCACTTTGTCTCTAAGGTTAAACAGTCGGTTGAAGTCTCCCATGCAAACCCATGCCTCGTGGAAATCCTAATACAATCTGTTCAACAACTTAAGAGTATGTTCCTTCTCATCGCTTCTGGGCCACCCATATATCCCGGTGAGTCTCCACACAGTTGAGCCTGTGTTAAGAGAAACAGTGGCGTCAATATGATGCACTGTGTAAGACACGACACGTAAATCCGCACCTCTTCCCACATCAAGAAGATACCACCCGCCCTACCCACACAATCCACCCCAAAACAAGACGAGAATCCTACTATTCGTTCAATACCTTCCATGGTACGCCTATCACTTTTGGTATCCATTAAAAAGAGAACCTGGGGGGCCTTCTTCCTTACCAGAGCGGCAAGGCGTTTAATTTCCAGGGCCTTCCCCAATCCCCGACAATTGTAGCTTAGAATATTTATGACCTCCGGTAGGGGAGGATCAAATCCTCCCGTGCCGATATCACAACGGATTCCGAAGCTAGATTGATCTTTCTTCTCTTCTCCTCTCCTACCTCTAGAACTCCTTCATGGGAAGTGAGGTCGAGCCCTATAGAGTCCTTCTGCACCTCACCTCCCCCCTTCCTTTTTTCCCTATCACTATTGCAAACTCGTTTCCTTCAATTATTCCTCCATTTTCACGAGCAATGTTTTTTCTATGCGAGACTGACTTGTCTGAAACCAAATAATTCTTCGAGAGCTTCTCAAAAGGCTCTTTACCCTTACCCGCTGAACTCGTGGCAGTAACTGACTCCTGCAGTTCATAAGTATCCATAGCCATTCCATTCACATTCTCTTGTATTTTCACCAAAGGGTTCAGGATGATTGTACCTATCTTCTCTGCAGTTTCCTCAACTTTAGGGTTGCAGGCAATTCTTTCCCCAACCTCCTCAAATTATCAGAATCCTCAGTCTCATCTAGAAGACTAATCAACGATATTCGGGTAGGCACTGATTTGGAACTCGTGCTCAGAGTATCATCTTTTGTACTACCGCCTACCATCATCTGGAAGATTTCCAGTTCTCTCGCTCTTTCAGAAGCGTTATTGTCGGGCATTTTCATTGGGGATGCTCTAAGCCAATCGCCATATTCATTTTGTAAGTCACAGGCTTCTTCATCATCACAATCAAGGTCGACATACCCTATCTTCCTACATGTGTAGAAAAAGTTTGGAAGTCTTTCATACTTTATATCCACCCATATCTTGCGATCACCATTCTGAATCATAACCTCCTGGCGCAGCGACTTCCGAATATCGATCGAAACCTTAATTCTCAAGTACCTACCATAGAGAAAATATTCAGATTGGTCCACCTTTATGAAAATACCCAGACTTGCCCCTATCTTAGCCGTCATCTCCTTTCTCATCGTCGGCATTGAAAGATCATACAGCCTGATCCAGAATTCGGCCCTGTAAAAAAACATCTTTGACGGTTGCTCGTTGCCTGGTTCATGGAGAGCAAGCAAAGACTTATCAAAAGACCACGATCCACCTTTCAAAACCCTATCTTTATCAGCAGCCTCGACGAACTGGAAGACGAAAAGATTATTCCTTAACTCCCTGAAGACGAAACATTTCATTACTCTCCATGCCCCTTTCATCGTTGCTTTCAGGGCGAAAGTATTGAAAGTACGGGAAGTCAACAGGGTTCCCACCAGAGTTAACAAACTCGACGAAGATGATGCTCCCAAAACTTCGCTAACATCGTCAATAACCATCAATTCGTATTTCATGAGATGCAAGTTACGTCTGTTCCCTTTCTCAGAATTCATGAAGCCGACAAGTGACCAGCAGACCGGCAATACGCACACCGCCTTGAAGAAACTCGCACTATGGGGAGGAAAACCTATCCCCAACGGTGGTGGTCGGGGAGAAAAAAAAGCTTTTTTGTTCCCTAGGGTTTTACTATAGTCCTTGCATCCTTTTAGAAAGAAATTAACAACTATTAATTTAAGACTAAATTATCTTTCATTTATTTATCTAATTTAGCAACACTCAATATATACTATAAAAATTAAGGGTGAAATAGAATTTTTTTTATCAAAAAAAACTAAAAAGACATATATTTTGTTAATAGAAAAGAATGCTCGAGGGACTTACATTGTTAGACGGAGGGAGTATTATTTTAAAATCTCTAATCCTAAACCTTGATCTAAAATATAAACTCTAAATCGTATTCTCTCTTTCTGTTTATTTCTCATTGTAGAATTTCTCATACATATAAAGAAACTGGTTAATTGTGTATTGAAAATCGATTTTTTTTCTCAAATTTATCGTTCACCTCCAATTACAATTTTTTTCTAAAATAAGCTTTTTTTTCAAAATAAATTCCTGTTATAAGCATAGTTTGAAACAAATTTACAATACAGACACTTTTATTAGGTTTGGAAATTTATCACGAGCGCCTCTCCCCAAACCAGGGTTTTTTTTCAAAAATAATAAACCTTCATATGAGGCGTTGTTATGGACAACGCCTCATACGAAGGCAAAAAAAATCATCTACATAGGAGCTGTCGAGGAGAGCGCCTCATATGAGGGGCCGGTTTGTTACTTCCTTTTTATACATTTGACATATTTACGCGGGTTCGGGTTACTCGTCTAAGCTCGTTCGGAATCAGAATCGAGTGAGAGACACATCTGGTGAAAGTTGGGGTCGATATGGACCCAACAAAACTGGTCGCACTCGATTCCAATTCTGAACTATCCCATACGAGCCAAGATATGGTGAAGGGGATGAGATAATAAAGCCCGTAGGAACGGTGACGCCCAAATCAAGAAGATTGAGGAAATTCGTCTAAAAAATGGTTCTTGATTCATAAACTAAGCGTGCCTTACAATGGTGGAGGCACTCGGCCATTTAAAGGGAAAAGAGACGACCTGACCTAGGAAGAAGCAAAGTGACGGCTAAGGTTTGGACGATCTTGGGCTTGATGGCCAAGAGTCCAATAGGACGACCCAAACCATGCAAGGTTGGACCACTCCGTATTTAGAAACTTTCTAAAACTAGAAAGTTCTAAAACGCTAGCAAAAACCGAGCTAAAAACCTACTAAAATAGCATGTCTTCAAACAAGAAAAATTAGACAACAAAGAATATTTTGCGCCAAAGCACCCCTTATTTGGCCGAATTTGCGCCAAACCACCCATTATTTAACTTTTTGCAAGAAATCACCCTTTTGTGTCATTCTGTTAACACCGAACCACCCTTCGTTAAATTCCTTTAGTTGCTCCGTTGAATTGTAAAATGTCTATTTTACCCCACTTATTTCAAAAATTTAAGGGCAAAAATGAAAATTTAAAGGCTTATGATAAGATTTTAGTAAGACCACGTGTCATATCTCATCAACCCTCTTTCTTCCCCAACAGTATACTTCCTCTCATCTTCTGCAATTCTCCATCACAAATCCTGCAACCATGGCTCCTTCTCCAACCCTAATCACTCCAACTCCAAAACCCAAAACCCTTTTCCATTCCTCAATCAAGTCCAAACTCACACCACCACCACCATTTCCGTCGCCTCCCTCTCCCTCCTCCGCCGAGACCTAATCGGATCCGCCATCGCCGCCGCCGTCCTAGTCCTCCGGCCTACACCATCGTTAGCAGATGCGGACGATGAGTACATCAAGGAGACAGTGGAGGTGATAAACAAGATAAGGAGCACCATTACGATGGAGAAATCCGACACGAATGTGGCGAATGCGGTTACGGAGCTCCGTGACAGTTCGAATGCGTGGTGGCCAAGTACAGGAGGGAAAAGGCGTTGCTTGGGAGGGCGTTAATTACTCGGCGTTGAACCCGTCTAAATGGGATTTTATCATTTTAGTCAATATATATCATAATCTTTCAATTCCATTTTTGCCCTTAAATTTTTGAAATAAGTGGGGTAAAATAGACATTTTACAATTTAAACGGAGCAACTAACGAAATTTAACGAAGGGTGGTTCGGTGTTAACCGAATGACACAAAATGGTGGTTTCTTGCAAAAAAGTTAAATAAGAGGTGGTTTGGCGCAAATTCGGCCAAATAAGGGGTGCTTTGGGGCAAAAACCTCGACAACAAATCTCAAATAGAGACAACAATTCTCAAATGCAAGAGACAACAAATCCAAATAGGCAAAAGACAACAAAAACCAAATAGGAGACAACAACCTTCAAATAGATGGCGCTCGGCAGGGAGACAAATGTCGGCGTTCGCCGCTAGACAAACCCTTAAAATAATACTCCCTCCGTCTCACAATATAAGTACCTCGAACATTCTTTTCTATTAACAAAATATATGTCTTTTTAGTTTTTTTGAATTTTTTTTCTTATTCCACTCTTGATTTTTATAGTATATATTGAGTGTCGTTAAATTAGATAAATAAATAAAAGATAATTTAGTCTTAAATTAGTACTCCCCCGTCCCATAATTATCTTAATGTTTCTCTCTCCTGACACTATTCACTATTCAAAGGAATCTTCGTATTTTCGGCCAATATATAAATAAAAACATAGTCATGTGTGGTCTTGTTTGATTCGTCTTATCGAGTATAATAATAATAAAAAAAATTATAATTAGAGATATTAACGATACAAAACGCGCATCGGCAAATGTGCCTAAAAGAAATAAGAAGAACATTATGGGACGGAGGGAGTAGTTGTTAATTTCTTTCTAAAAGGATGCAAGGACTTAGGGAATCTCCAAAGGTATGCTAAAAATGACTATATCAAACTTATAGCAAAATCAATCTCCAATAGCAAGCTAAAAATGAAAAAATGAAGAATATTCTTATAGAGATTCTCTATTTCTCCAAATCAAGAGCTAAGTATAGCATTCCAAATAGCATTTCATATATCATTTTTGATGATGTGTCAAAAAGGTATTAGATTTATTTAATAAATAAAATTAATACAGAAAGACAAGTTTGAAAATTAGTCTAAGAGAAAATAAATTTTAACATTTATTGTTGGTGTTGTATTCCTTGGTAAAAATAACATTTGCTAAAAAATACTATTTCAACTTGATATAATAGTTATGTTTATGGTTTGGCACACAACCACTAATATATGTGACAAGATGGACAAAATAACTAAACAATTCTTTTGGGATAAGGACAACTCATCGTATCGTCCATTAACGTCTTGGGATAAAATTTGTAACCCAAATCACAAGGCGGTCTTGGATTACATAAATCGAAACATATTAATGATGCTTTGCAGATGAAACTTTTATGGAAAATATTAACTGATCCCGAAAATATATGGGTAAAACTTATCACACAAACATATCTTAATAATGATTCACTTCTAACATATACGAAACAAAATAAGAACCAATCTTGGCAATTCTCGAGATTATTACATCTCCGTAAAATCTTCCAGGAAGGACTACTATGGAAAATAGGAGATGGCAGAATAATTAAATTCTGGACTGATGTTTGGTTACCTAATGTAGAATTAAAAAACTACCACAACCCTGCTTATTCCGATATTAATGAAACTGTACATACATATATCACAGATAATAAAACATGGGATATTCAACGCCTTAGTACTATATTACCCACTCATATAATTGACCAAATAAAAAGTTTGTACAATTCAAAACATTCACAAAATGATTTTTTAATTTGGAAACTAAATAATTCCGTAAAATTTACTATTGCCTCAGCTAGATCGCTTTGCATATGCAATAATTCAGACCAATCTAATAACCTCTATGACTGGTGAAACGATACCGGACAAGACATTGACAGAGGTTGAAGAAGAGGAACTCATGAGCATACGCTAACTAGGCCCAGTGACCCGAGCTAGAGCAAGAGCGGTAGCCAAGGCTACTCAATCAATGGTCACTAAAGGCTTAGCCAAAAATGGCGACATCGGTGCAACCGAGAGAACGTGGAGCTTGACAACGCTCGAAGAGGTGGATGACTACCAGACACTTGGCGAAGCAACGATGGCCTTCAATCCAGCCTCATTAGTCAAGGGTCAACACACGGCTCAATCCTCCATCTCGAACGAGCCAGAACAAGTGTTGCAGAGCACCGACGGCGATCGTCATGTTGATGGTGATGATCGCGGCCATCCAACAGAAGCAACCAATCAAGCCGAGACCGACCGCGATCGCGGGCCTGATGTAGCGATCGCGGAAACCCAACAGAGGCTCAAATAGCAGGTTTTGTAAGATGGCACAGTTTGTGACAAATCGTGCCAAATGTCACAAACCGTGCAAAATCTGCCTCCTAGAATTAAAAACTTTCTTTGGAAAGCTATTTCTGATAATTTACCAACCACGAAAAGGCTAAATAGATACTATAACAGAGTTCCACCATATTGTTCGGTTTGCAATCATATTCTAGAGGACACCAATCATTTTTTCTTTCAATGCCCAAATACAAATAACAAATGTAAAAAATTATTCAATCTACTCAATATCCGATTTCAAGTACCTCCTGACAAACCTTTTACGCAATTCATTCAAGACTTGATTTCGGATTCTAAATATAAAAACTTAATTAAGCCACTTATTTTTATTCGGTACGAATTATGGATTTACAGAAACAATATTGTCTTTTCAAAGCTGAATAGGGATAATAGACTTCATGCGGGATATTGCTTTTTTTAAATTTCAACAGTAGGAAAATATGCAAGTCAATGGAACAGGTCCTAAGCAATCACAAAAACGAAATAGGTTAAAGAAAAGAAATCGGACTTGGAAATCACCTCCACAAAATTAGATAAAAGTAAATTTTGATGGATCATTAAAACATGGAAGTGAAGGATTTATATCGTGTATTGCTAGGAAAAATGATGGAACAATTCTTTTTGTTGATAATCAAAAGATTTTTCATCATTCTCCTCCTTGTATTGAGGCGATAACAGCTTTACATGCTATAAAAACAATTAATATGCTTCACTTAAATAACGTTATATTCGAAGGAGATAACCTTACAGTTATAAACTCCATTAAACAACAATGGAAAATCCCTTGGGAAATTTCCACAATCATTTCTGATTGCTGGAAATTACTTCAATATATCCCCACTTTTGAATTTAAACATTGTTTTAGGAAAGCTAATCAGGCAGCTGATTACCTTGCTAATGAGGATGTTAACATCCTTGCAGTAAAATTGGTTTTGTTTGCACATAACTCGTCCATACCTGATGCTAATATCAGAAATATAAGGAATATTACTAGATTACACGGTAGTAATCCATTCTTATGAGTGACTGTCTGTCTGATGTCATGAGACATGGAGTCTGGTTGTTGCCTAATATCAAAAAATAAAAATAAAATAAAAAACAATACACAAATGCTTGTACAGGTCCCACAGGATCCGGACTGAAGTGTCTGCGACTCTGGCTTGTAATTCAATTTACGCAAATTGCAAATCTGTGGATTCGCCGCCTTAGCGAAGAATTCGACAAGGAGTACGTATTTGGTGCTGATTCCATGGGAAATACACTGAGATTCAGAAGAAACTACCAAGCTCCTACACAAAATATTCCCTACAAGGAATCTCAATCTGATAAGAACGATGATGGTGGATCCGCGAGTTCCTCCAAAATTGATGGCAAGACATTGGAGGATGGGGTTATCAATGTAGCTGATGCCTCTCTTATGACTCAACCTATCCCCAACCTGGATAGGTTGCAATCTGAGCAACAAGTGCTATTGGAGTCGTTTAAATCGTTGCACTTAGAGAAGAAGCTGGAAGATGTGGATTCCACTCGTTTCAGAGAGCCTTTTGTGCCACTTGACCAGGACCAACAGCAAGCAGTTTCAATGGTCTTTTCCAGTTGCAATAGGTGCTGTCTTTCTACAATATCCACTATGCTTTAATGGATTTGGTTTCTAACTGTAACCATACTTGATTTTGAGTTTGAGTTTGTAGGAGGAAAGTTCTGGTGTCCCATGGAAGTTCAAACATTGAGATCACAGGTCAAGTGTTGCAGTGTTTAAGACCAAGGGAATGGCTAAATGATGAGGTCAATCCTCATCAACATTTCTTACTTCCATTTTCGTGATTAGAATGTTATTCATCAAACTAATCTAAGTGCCTTTATACCTATTCTGCTACTCATAAGTTCAAATGGGTGGTGTTAAGGTCATAAATTTGTATCTTGAATTATTGAAAGAGAGAGAGAATAGAGAACCCCAAAAGTTCTTGAGATGTCATTTCTTCAACACATTCTTCTATAACAAGGTCAGTGTTACTTTCATCAAATTTTGGTGCCTTCACTTGGTATGGTTTATTTCTTTATTCATGATGCCTCCTTATATCTAGCCATGTTTTATTTTCTGCCAAAATCCATAGCTGTTGGTCGTGTTTAATCTATGTTTTTTCTGAGATATTCAGTTTACATGTAAGTAGTTAAGTTTATAAAAACTCAATAGATTTACATGTGCTTTGTACCTGTACTATTTTGAGTCATGAAATCTAAAATGTGAATGTACTAGTGATCATCCTATATCTTGATATTGTCTATATTTTAGTATCTACATCTATTTATAGTGCGCTTTATAGTTTATTATCTTCTTTTTTTTAGTGATTTTGTAGTGTATTACTTATTACTGTCTTTTTTTGGTTATATCCCTTTTATTTAGATGCGAAATTGTTTTTGTATTCCTTGTTTTTGGCACAGCTTCATTTTTTCACCTATTCAGCTTACAGAAGGGGGAAATGGCTATGCCCATAAATTTGTAAGGAGATGGACCACCCAGAAGAAGTTGGGATATGACCTGATCGATTGTGATAAAGTTAGTCTTCTTTAATCGTTGTTCTTTTCTTATTTCATTATGCAATACTAATGTGTAGATTATACGTTTTTATTTGATTTCAGATATTTGTTCCTATCCATAAAGAGGTACATTGGTGCTTAGCAGTCATCAATAAAAAAGATCAAAAGTTTCAGTATCTTGACTCCCTTGGAGGAAAAGATTACCAAGTTCTACAACTGCTGGTAAGGTCAAGCTTTATCTTGAATTTGTGTTATGTGCGTTGTCCTTTTTTAGTGCCTGCATGACTGAGAATTTATGATTGGATCTATTCATTTTATCTCTTCTCGATATATTATACCTTAATAGCTCAGTCTTTTCTTGTATTTATCTTGTTGTATATATGTCCTATTATTTTCCGGGCCTTGTCTCGTGCTTTGTAATAAACATGTATATCTGTAGCATTTTGCTTTCATGACGCTGTTTGTGATAAATCCTTTGCTGAATTCTGAAGTCTAGTGACTACTATCCTCAGAACTGAAAACCGTAGTATACTACTAGAGCTGATAAAAGTTAAAGATTGCATAAACTTGTAAGAAGTGATCTTAGAGTTCTTCTAGATGAAATCCATATTTTGAGCATTTTTTTTTGGCAGGCTACATATTTTGTAGATGAAGTGAAGGACAAGAATAGCAAAGACATTGATGTGACTTCATGGGAGCATGAATATGTCAAAAACCTTCCTGCACAAAAAAACGGGTATCAATGGCTTACTGTCGCTCATCCACACACTTCCATGTCACACTTAATCCCTCCTTATAACTTACATGGAATGTTTTCTTGTATGTAGATTTGATTGTGGTGTGTTTATGATTAAATACATTGATTTCTACAGCAGGGGATTGGGACTCGATTTTAGTCAGGTGACGTAGGAAGAATGACTTGATAACATTAATACCACATCCTGATAAACAACAGAGATTGACACATTTGATCTGTTTCGGGTTTGCAGGACCACATGCCCTACTTTAGAATGAGGACTGCCAAGGAGGTTCTGCAGTTGAGAGCTGATTGAAAATGCTATTTTTTAAAGCCCATGATTCAAAGTCGACTAGCAACATTCATTGAGAAAGAATAAGAGCATGCAAAAGTTATGTTACGGATGATTTCTGAAAATGAAATCTTAAACTTCAGTGATTTTGTATAATTTTCTAATTCATACCAAGTAATTTTGTATAATTTTTTTGGTATTTTCAGTAAAACAATAGTTACATACTAAAAATAAAAAAACTCGTTTAATATAATTCTTTATTTTTATTTTATGCAAAAAAGTTCCGGTGAGAACAAGGTTTAACGTAAATGTCATCTTTGATGGTTCGCTGGTGGATGCCAGACCTTCGACATTTGAGAAATTCCGAGGGAGATAGATTGGGGTAATTTGCTCACAACATTGGACTTTATTCGATTCTTATGGCGGAGTTATAATGATCGTTACAGGTCTCAGATTTTCTTGAAATAGGGGATACCAGAGGCATTGCCCGAAAACCGATTTGCAATTTGCGGTTTTGTTGCTAAGAAAACTTTTGGATCATTTTCACCCTTGTCTAGCTTTATCGCCAGGACCCATGGCTTCATTCACAGGGATTGGGATTGTCAATTTCGTCATGTCTGTAGGGAAGTGAATGCGGTTGCAGATCGTCTCGCCTCTTGTTCCTTCATTTTCATGAGGAGGTTAAAATTCTATTCTCCATCCTTGTTTGTGGTATAATTTTTTCCCCATCCTCGTCCCACCTGGGGAATCCATGCCACCGTTAAATTTCCACATTAAAATATGTAGTCGGGATTTTTCATCCGCTAAATTTTCATATGCGTAAATTATACCTGAAACGGGGTCGAGGATTGAGGTTATCGCCGACTCATATCTTAAAGATTAGAAGTTGATGAACATCATATTATACTATTCAAATAAATGGAATATAAGTTTATAGTTTTTTATTTGATAATTTTTTTGTGTGTGTAGTTGTTAAATAATATAGACGAATTAATATATAAATTTTTCTTTTTGTGTTCTAGGTTGCGGAGATCTCTGATGGAGATGGTAATAGTGATCCCTGTTGGGGATGAGAGTATCTGCAACCCCGCCCTCATCCCCTCAATAGGTATATATTTTTGCTTATCCCCACCCCCGTCCCCGTATAAAATCCTTATCTTCGTCCACGTAGCGGGGATTCACGCCCCACTGCCATCCCTAGTACCGTCCTCTGAGGTGGTGATGTAACTTTGAATGATGTTAGGGGTTGGAATACACTCTGTTTAGGTTTAAAATAGCCAGTTTTATGAAAGTTCTCGAGAGTGTCATCGCTCGTTTTCATAAAAAAAAAAATCTCCATAACTATGGTAAAATAAAAAAATTCCACCCTAAAATTATCTATTCCACTCTCTCAAGAGAGAATCTCACAAATCTCTATGAGTGTATATCCCCAATATTAACCAGTTAAAGGAGTAATAAGTACATCAAAACTCAAAGCTACCCTAGAAAAATGAAAAAAGAAGAAGAGATGAAGAAATCAAAGATAAATAAGATGACAAGTGACAATGGAAAGATACGCAATCCAACACATGACCGGCTTAACAAGCGCACCCGCAATCGGGTTGACTTTCTTAAAATTTTGATAACAAGCAACCGAGAATCCAAAATTGGCGAGACTGAAGAACCAGGCGAATTTGTTAGATCTAATCCAAAGGATGAGGGGATGCCACGTCATGCTTGTCAAAATATGTGATATGTAGATCAAGAAGGTCTCTCCTTTTTTGGTCCGAAATCCTCCATCGGCCCAAACAAGCCAGCCTGCTAGGCCCATTAAAAAGGACGAGCCCAATGTGGCTAGGTGGATCACCAAGAGAGGTGGGTACCATATGGGCTTGGATATGGCTCGATACTTTTGGCCTGTAGAGAATAGGAGGATTATGGTGGCAGATAGAGAGAGGTTGGTTAAAATGGAGATGGCTAGTGATCGGATAGCCCTCCTTGCCATTGTAATTTTCTGACGGCTCATGGTGGCATCCATGGAGGTTGCCTTAGAATTTTGTGGTTCAGAAGTCATTCAATGTGAGAAATGAAATTTAAAAGAGAAGAGCATCAAAATGGATGTTTCAAGGGATCAACACAAACTGCTTATAGGTTCACGAGAATTTCAAGGAGGATTTCTAAAATTAATGGTCAATGGTTTTATAACTATAAAAAAGGCTTCATTCTATTATTGTGAGGAAAATACTTTTTCTAGTTTTCCTAATATTTTTCCTTTTGTAGGAAAGTGGTCTAACTTAGAATCGTTTGGCTTATTAAGTTACAAAAGATTAGATAGAGTATTTTTACACCCAAAAATTATTAATTATTACGACAACATCACCTTAAATCACCTATCATTTACAACTTCTGACCATTGTTGTATTAATCTATAATTAGGCACTAAGAATAGTAACAGAATTACCCTTTTATGCTTGGTTCCAAAATTAAGATTATGGAAACCTAGTAAGAAAAATATGAATTTTTCATTTTTTCAGGAATTTTTTTTCTGAAATAAGCATTTTACCCGAAAAAATTCCCGACGTAGGCTCTTTTCAAAACAATTTCCCAAAATAGGCACTTATTTCAGCTTCGGAATTTTTTTACGGGTGAGAGACGCTGGTTGAAGCTGAAGCTATTTTTTTTTTTTTTTTATGTATAAGAGACGCTGGCCGAACCAGCGTCTCTTATACATATTTTTTTTTTAATTCCCCGTGTAAGAGACGCTGGTTACACGTAAAAAGTTTAAAAAAAAAAAATTATTTGTAACTTTTGTTAATTTAGAATGTTATCCGTGAGTACTACTGTGGCCGAATAGATTTTTCTTTCAACTGCATGTCATGATTGCATATTTCTGAATGCTTAGCAAGTTAGCACAATAGAACTCTAGGTCTTTTGGAAGGAAGTTTAAAATGTTAGTTTAAGTAATGAGCATAATTTACTAGACACTCTGTTTGACAGCCATGTGGGACCAGTGGTATTTCAACCCTGAGTACTTGAGTTGATGTTATCTGTATTTTAAGATTCAAATTAACAAAAGTTTGTATAAGACGCTGGTTCAACCAGCGTCTCTCACACGTAAAAAAATTCCGAAGCTGAAATAAGTGCCTATTTTGGGAAATTGTTTTTAAAAGAGCCTACGTCGGGAATTTTTTCGGGTAAAATGCTTATTTCAGAAAAAAATTCTTTTTTCAGATCTAATATGTTTAAATTCTTCATGTAACAGAAAAAACTAAAAATAGCTACCAAAAGTTGGCTTAGGAAACTTAATAATAATGTTTTAGATCAACTAAAACAAACCGAAGATACTACTCTCTCCTTGCAAACCCAACTTACTAATTCCTTTAATAATAATGATATTACTAGTGTAGTGACCCGTGCCATGCACGGGTATTTCAGATTATTAGTTGTAAAAATTCATACGGTTTAAGTCAAGTCTGTCTAAAAATTAAGTTTAACACTCTTCAAATAAGCGAAATAAATTTAAATTTTTGTTTGTGAATACTAATTAATACATATTCATTTCATGAATGATATATAATTTAATTATATATATAAATATCTCATTATTTAAATATCATAATTAAATTTAAAATTTATTTTTTATTAGGTTAGGATAATTTGTATTGTTTTTATAATGAATGAAGCGATTGTTTTATAAGATTTATTTATTGAGTTAATTATTTAATATATTTTTAATTAAAGTTAAAATAAAAAATAAAAATGGCTTAACAATCTAGCCTATAATAACTCTAGAGACTCTAAAAGTCTTAGCTTTAATATATAAGATAGATTAGTAAATACTTAAGGCACCTAAAAAATATAATAATTTGTTAGAATTTCAACATATAAACTTGAAACCAAGGCAAAAACTAAGCATATTCAGGACATAGATAGAAACACAAAATACGGTCAAAGTTGGTATGTTTAAACAATAAAACAAATTGTTATATCAGTCTCTACATAACATCAAATACTATGACCATAAAGATATTAAACACAACATTACTAAAGACCTTCAATCTCGATTTGAACCTCAATGCTCCTATAACATAACAGAATACGGTCTTCAAATAATTCTCAAACTAATTACTGACGAGGATAATCGGAATCTAGCAAGCAACTTACTCCTTTAGAAATTAGAAATTTTATTTTTGAATTACCTAGGAGAAAACCCCGGGACCGAACGACTCTAATGCAGACTTTTACCAACACCATTGGCCAACTGTAAGTGATTCAGTTGTTAGACTCTACAAGCTTTCTTTCACTCCGGTATAATGTTGTCAGATTGTACTCAATCATTTAGTACGCTAATCCCAAAAGTAGATTACCCAATCCCGATTAACCATTTCATGCCTATTAGTCTATGCACTACAATTTATATTATTACAAAAATTATGACTAATAGATTAAAAGGAATCCTTCCAAAAATTATTCATCCATGTTAAGGCGCATTTGTAAAAGATCAATCAATTTTTTATAATATACTGATATCCCATGAAGTATTCATTCTTTCCATAACGCAAGAAAGGAAAGCGAGGGTGGATGACACTTAAGTTAGATATGGAGAAAGCGTACGACAAATTACAATGGTCATATCTTACAAAAATATTGGAAATTTTTTGTTTTGATAAAATTTGGATTCAAAGAATTATAACATGCATTTCGACGACATCATTTTAGGTCCTTGTGAATAATGAACTGGGTCCCACATTTTCTCATATATGTGGCTTAAGACAAGGTGATCCAATAACACAATTTATTGCAATGAAATACTTGACAAGTTCATTGTAAAAAGAAGCATATAAACGCCAACATATGGTTGGTATGCAACTTTCTAAAGCATGGAATGCACACCCCATTCTTATGTTTTGTAAATGATACCCTAATTTTTTGCAAATGCAAATATGACAGACATAAATTTTATATAAAAACTATTACAAAAATTTACAACATTACCAGGGCTTTCTATTAACTATTATAAAATCTCTTTTCAAACCGTCGAATAAAACAAACTAACCAACAAAAGTACTCCTTATCTTCATTATTAAATCTGCAAACTACAACAATAATGGAAACATATCTAGTTATTCCTATCGTTCGTGGTAGAGTAAAAAATGAATGCTTTAACTATGCCGCACAAAGCATGATAAAATAACTCTCAAAATGGGAACTCAATTCAATATCACAAGAAGGAAGAGATCCAAATTCAATCTAATATTTTAAAAAAACAATCATTTAATGCAATGTTTTTCGTTACCAAAAAATACCCGTAAGCAATTCAACAAGATTAATAAGGATTTTTTCTGAAATAATAACCTAAATTATCAACCTCTTACCACTTGGGAAAAAAAATTGTAGACCAAAAAGTGAGGGGGGGGGAGGTCTAGATAACGCAGAAGATCTTAATAATGCTTTACAAATGAAGTTATTTTGGAAAATTATGACTGGTAAAGACAATATATGAGTTAAATTAATTACTTAAAAATATCTAAAAACAAACTCCCTTCTTGATCACAAAAAGAGAAACACAAAACAATCTTGGCAATTTTCAAAACTGTTACACCAAAGAAACATATTTCAGCAAGGGTTAACAACATGGGTTGAAGGAGATGAGACTAATATAAGTTTTTAGACGAATAACTGACTACAAAATATTGATCTAAAGCCTTACTTTAGTCCCCAAGTTTCCAACATATCTCATAAAGTCAATAACTTTATAACTTCAGATCGAACATGGGACATATCCAACGACTTACTAATATCCTCCCTCCACTAATAGTTAACCACATCACAAGTACTTATATACCACAAGCAAATATTCATGACAAAGTGATTTGGAATCTAAGTACTAATGGGGATTTTACAACTACATCCGCTCACTTTTTATTTTTATGGCATGAACTCCGAAACCATAGAAATAGTAGAATATTTAGAAGAGATTATAATAATAACCATGACCCCGCAGACATTGCATTTTTTCCATTTCAAACAATAACAAACAACCTGTCTCCTCAACAAAGGACCCAAGGGGAGGTCTAGATAACGCAAAAGATCTTAATAATGCTTTACAAATGAAGTTATTTTGGAAAATTATGACTGGTAAAGACAATATATGGGTTAAATTAATTACTTAAAAATATCTAAAAACAAACTCCCTTCTTGATCACAAAAAGAGAAACACAAAACAATCTTGGCAATTTTCAAAACTGTTACACCAAAGAAACATATTTCAGCAAGGGTTAACATGGGTTGAAGGAGATGAAACTAATATAAGTTTTTGGACGAATAACTGACTACAAAATATTGATCTAAAGCCTTACTTTAGTCCCCAAGTTTCCAACATATCTCATAAAGTCAATAACTTTATAACTTCAGATCGAACATGGGACATATCCAACGACTTACTAATATTCTCCCTCCACTAATAGTTAACCACATCACAAGTACTTATATACCACAAGCAAATATTCATGACAAAGTGATTTGGAATCTAAGTACTAATGGGGATTTTACAACTACATCCGCTCACTTTTTATTTTTATGGCATGAACTCCGAAACCATAGAAATAGTAGAATATTTAGAAGAGATTATAATAATAACCATGACCCCGCAGACATTGCATTTTTTCCATTTCAAACAATAACAAACAACCTGTCTCCTCAACAAAGGACCCAAGGGGAGGTTTAGATAACGCAAAAGATCTTAATAATGCTTTACAAATGAAGTTATTTTGGAAAATTATGACTGGTAAAGACAATATATGGGTTAAATTAATTACTTAAAAATATCTAAAAACAAACTCCCTTCTTGATCACAAAAAGAGAAACACAAAACAATCTTGGCAATTTTCAAAACTGTTACACCAAAGAAACATATTTCAGCAAGGGTTAACATGGGTTGAAGGAGATGAAACTAATATAAGTTTTTGGACGAATAACTGACTACAAAATATTGATCTAAAGCCTTACTTTAGTCCCCAAGTTTCCAACATATCTCATAAAGTCAATAACTTTATAACTTCAGATCGAACATGGGACATATCCAACGACTTACTAATATTCTCCCTCCACTAATAGTTAACCACATCACAAGTACTTATATACCACAAGCAAATATTCATGACAAAGTGATTTGGAATCTAAGTACTAATGGGGATTTTACAACTACATCCGCTCACTTTTTATTTTTATGGCATGAACTCCGAAACCATAGAAATAGTAGAATATTTAGAAGAGATTATAATAATAACCATGACCCCGCAGACATTGCATTTTTTCCATTTCAAACAATAACAAACAACCTGTCTCCTCAACAAAGGACCCAAGGGGAGGTCTAGATAACGCAAAAGATCTTAATAATGCTTTACAAATGAAGTTATTTTGGAAAATTATGACTGGTAAAGACAATATATGGGTTAAATTAATTACTTAAAAATATCTAAAAACAACCTCCCTTCTTGATCACAAAAAGAGAAACACAAAACAATCTTGGCAATTTTCAAAACTGTTACACCAAAGAAACATATTTCAGCAAGGGTTAACAACATGGGTTGAAGGAGATGAGACTAATATAAGTTTTTAGACGAATAACTGACTACAAAATATTGATCTAAAGCCTTACTTTAGTCCCCAAGTTTCCAACATATCTCATAAAGTCAATAACTTTATAACTTCAGATCGAACATGGGACATATCCAACGACTTACTAATATCCTCCCTCCACTAATAGTTAACCACATCACAAGTACTTATATACCACAAGCAAATATTCATGACAAAGTGATTTGGAATCTAAGTACTAATGGGGATTTTACAACTACATCCGCTCACTTTTTATTTTTATGGCATGAACTCCGAAACCATAGAAATAGTAGAATATTTAGAAGAGATTATAATAATAACCATGACCCCGCAGACATTGCATTTTTTCCATTTCAAACAATAACAAACAACCTGTCTCCTCAACAAAGGACCCAAGGGGAGGTCTAGATAACGCAAAAGATCTTAATAATGCTTTACAAATGAAGTTATTTTGGAAAATTATGACTGGTAAAGACAATATATGGGTTAAATTAATTACTTAAAAATATCTAAAAACAAACTCCCTTCTTGATCACAAAAAGAGAAACACAAAACAATCTTGGCAATTTTCAAAACTGTTACACCAAAGAAACATATTTCAGCAAGGGTTAACAACATGGGTTGAAGGAGATGAGACTAATATAAGTTTTTAGACGAATAACTGACTACAAAATATTGATCTAAAGCCTTACTTTAGTCCCCAAGTTTCCAACATATCTCATAAAGTCAATAACTTTATAACTTCAGATCGAACATGGGACATATCCAACGACTTACTAATATCCTCCCTCCACTAATAGTTAACCACATCACAAGTACTTATATACCACAAGCAAATATTCATGACAAAGTGATTTGGAATCTAAGTACTAATGGGGATTTTACAACTACATCCGCTCACTTTTTATTTTTATGGCATGAACTCCGAAACCATAGAAATAGTAGAATATTTAGAAGAGATTATAATAATAACCATGACCCCGCAGACATTGCATTTTTTCCATTTCAAACAATAACAAACAACCTGTCTCCTCAACAAAGGACCCAAGGGGAGGTCTAGATAACGCAAAAGATCTTAATAATGCTTTACAAATGAAGTTATTTTGGAAAATTATGACTGGTAAAGACAATATATGGGTTAAATTAATTACTTAAAAATATCTAAAAACAAACTCCCTTCTTGATCACAAAAAGAGAAACACAAAACAATCTTGGCAATTTTCAAAACTGTTACACCAAAGAAACATATTTCAGCAAGGGTTAACAACATGGGTTGAAGGAGATGAGACTAATATAAGTTTTTAGACGAATAACTGACTACAAAATATTGATCTAAAGCCTTACTTTAGTCCCCAAGTTTCCAACATATCTCATAAAGTCAATAACTTTATAACTTCAGATCGAACATGGGACATATCCAACGACTTACTAATATCCTCCCTCCACTAATAGTTAACCACATCACAAGTACTTATATACCACAAGCAAATATTCATGACAAAGTGATTTGGAATCTAAGTACTAATGGGGATTTTACAACTACATCCGCTCACTTTTTATTTTTATGGCATGAACTCCGAAACCATAGAAATAGTAGAATATTTAGAAGAGATTATAATAATAACCATGACCCCGCAGACATTGCATTTTTTCCATTTCAAACAATAACAAACAACCTGTCTCCTCAACAAAGGACCCAAACTGGTTTTGAAACAAAATCGAACACATAAGAAACATATCACATGGACTCATCCCCTATAAAATAAATTTTGATGGATCAATAAATTTGTCTATGAAGCTTATATTGCTTGTATATGTAGAAATGCAGATGAAAAAAAAAATGTGTATAATAAGAAAATCTCCCAAATAGCAATATTCAAAACTAAAGCTTTATCTACTCTTAATGTTATTACATTAGCTCATATGCATAATACTACTTATGTAATTTTTAAAGGAGACAATCTCACTGTTATTAATTCTATCAAACAAATTTGGAAAATTCCTTGAAAAATTAATACAATAATTCATTATATTCACAAGAAATTACAAAATTCTCCAAACTATAAATGTTACCATTGTTTCCGTGAAGCAAACAAAGCAGCGGATTGCTTAGCTTCCAAAATCATCAATATCATACTTTTAAAATTAGTATTGCTCGTTCATTTCACAGATATTAACCACATTACAACTACTTAATCTGATATCCGGAAAAATCTAAATGGTATGGTTTCCTGTGTCGGAAACTCAGACACTCCGAAACTTCTTGGAAACGTCTCCCAGAGTCCGTTGACCGTTTTTGTTTCCGTTGACCATTAAAGAGGGAAACTCCTTGTTTTCAAGAGCGTTTCCTATTATTTTAATTACATATTACCCAATTTTAAGAGTTTTTTCTGTTATTTAAACTATATATTTAATATAATTTAAACCCTAAACTAAATAATACTCACTCAAGTATGTTTTGTATTCTCTCCTAATTCTTTTATCGCTTTAAGCAATGTCCTCGATAGATCACCATTGTCTTTTAATAACTAGTAAATCTTATTTTCACCTAGTTTTGTTATAAATAATTGAGTAGGTTGAGTATATTTATGTTTTACATTATTTTTGGATATATATTACATACTTTAATTTTTAAAATAAAATAAAATATACATTGCAGTTTCCCCGCGTTTCCTGTTTCGTTAAATTTTAGACTGGCGTTTCCCCGTTTCCGAAACGTAAATCATGCTCAGTAGCAAAATCCTCCATGCTGACATCCTTTGTCGTCTCCAATGTTGCGGCTACTTCTGCAGCACGAGTACGTGCAGTGTCGGAGGCGGTTGCCTGGCCGCTACTGGAGCTAGAAAAGTATATCCCGCTGATGTATGTGTTATAGATGGCTCGGGAAGTGGAGTAGCATGCTCAGAAACTGGTGTATGTGCACTAGATATCTCAGACTCTATATCTACCCTTGTAGCCACACCCCTCCTACGATCACTATATGTGATCACCCTCGGAGGCTCTAAACGTCTATCAGCTACAGGTTTCAGACAAGTTCGCCTAGCCGAGACTCCCAATGCAGTACGTACTACCTAAATAATTAATTTCTTAACTCTATTATTCACTAATAAATTTACGATCATTTTTATCGTTAATCATGCAAACATAGTTTCGATTTAATTACGAAAATCAAATTACGTTAGGAGAATTAAGATTACGTACCTCATGACGATTCTCGGGTGCCGGAGTCACATCGGCATCCACATATTGAGACGTTGAAGGTCGAGTTGCCAGTTTTCTAGCCCCACCGACAATTTGAAATTGCCCCGCGCTGTCTCCGTCACCTCCTTGATCCAACCCCGGTCCGTTACTGCCACCCTCACTCCCTCGGTCGATTCCCGCAGTCCCGACGACCTCCACACCAACAACACCTCCCCCTCTCGAATCCCGACCTCCCCACCAACGCCCTCCCCGCCCAATAGCACCTCCCCCGCCCTCCCCGCCTCTACCGAATCCCCATCAACAACAGCTTCTCCGCCCAACAACACCTCCCTGCCTCCGCCAGCACCTTCTCTGACGCCTCCGCCCGCACCAATAATCTCCAACGCCAACTCCGACGCTTGCCCGACTCAGAACCGTCGACGCCGACAACACCTTTCCCCGGCTTCTCCATTGCTAGAAGAAAAAGAAGAAGAACAAGAACCGAATCGCAAGAAGAAGAAGAAGAACTGAATCGCAAGAAGAAGAAGATCGACTGCAGGGCGGCGAGCTTCTGATTGCAGAGAAAAGTAGGAAGATGAAGAGGCGGAAGATTGGGGAAAACGACCTAAATTTAAGCGAGCAGATTGCTCGCTTAAATTAGGCGAACAACGTTTTTTTAAAATGCGAGAAACTAAATTGCTCGCTTATAGTAGGCGAACAGTTTTCAATAAATGCGAGAAATTTGTTCGCTTATATTAGACGAGCAAGGTTTATAAAAATAAAATTACAAATCCCAGAATTCATAATTTTTCGCTGAAAATTTTGTTTTTTATTAAAATTGTTGCTCGCCTAAACTAAGCAAGCAATGTTTGAATAATTCCCACATTTTCACAATTTTTCCTATTTTACCCAAATAACGTTTAAATAGCGTGTACGCGTGGGAATAGTAGGATCTCATTGTTGGCAGTTTGCACCTTTTTTTTTGATATTAGGCAAGAACCGGGACCCCGTGTCTCAGGACACTGGCAGTCCCTGATCATCCCGAGAGATGATCCTTAAGAAAGACTGAAAGGATGGATTACAACCGTGTAACCCAAAATTACTCCTTAGGTTCCTGATATTAACATCAGGTAAAGACGAGCTACTAGAAAACATAGCCAATTTTAAAGAAAGGATGTTCACATCCTTGTTAACAAGGAAATCAGCGGCCTGATTAGCTTCTCTGAAACAATGATATATTTGAAAAGAAGTAATGTTTTGAAATAATTTTTGACAGTCGGAAATAATTGTTGAAATTGTCCAAGGAATTTTCCATTGTTGTTTGATAGAGTTTATAACTGTAAGACTATCACCTTCAAAAATAACGTTATTAAGACGAAACAAATTAGTTGTTTTTATAGCATGAAAAGCAGTCAGTGCTTCAATACAAAGAAGAGAATGATGATGAATTTTTAGATTATCAACAAATATAATTGTTCCATCATTTTTCCTAGCTATACAAGATATAAACCCTTCATTATCATTTTTTAATGATCCATCGAAATTTACTTTAATCTAGTTGTGTGGAGGTGGTTTCCACACTCAATTATTTTTCTTTGATCTATTTCTTTTTTGTAGTTGTTTAGGACCTTTTTCATTGGTTTGCATATTCTCCCATTGTTGAAATTTAAAGTATGCAATATCTTCCGGAAGTCTGTTATCTGTATTATTTTTCGAAAAGACAATATTGTTTCTATAAATCCATAATTCATACCAAATGAAAATAAGAGGTTTAATTAGATTTTTGTAATTTGAATCAACCATTAGTTCTGTAATGAATTGTGTAAAAGGTTTATCCTCAGGTACTTGAAATTGGATATTTAGTAAACGAAATAATTTTTTGCAGTTCTTCGTTGTATTTGGACATTGAAAGAAAAAATTATTAGTATCCTCTTGAATATGATTGCAAACTGAACAGTATGGTGGAACCTTGTTATAATATCTATTTAGCCTTTCTGTAGTTGGTAGATTATCAGAAATGGCTTTCCAGAGAAAGTTTTTAATTCTAGGTGGTAAATTTTGCTTCCATAACCAGTCGAAGAGAATATTGGATTGTTCTAAATTAGTACGTTCACATAGCGATCTAGCTGAAGCAGTAGTAAATTTACCAGAGGTATTTAATTTCTAAATTAAAAAATCACTTTGTGGATGTTTTAGAATATAAATACTTTGTATTTGGTCAATAATGTGGTTAGGTAATAAAGTATTCAGGCGTTGAATATTCCATTTTTTATCATTAGTGATGTAAGTATGTACTGATTCATTAATATCAGCGTAAGCAGGGTTATGATAACTCCTTAGGTCTATGTTAGGTAACCAATAGTCAGTCCAGAATTTAATAGATTTACCGTCTCCGATTTGCCAAAGGAGTCCTTTCTGAAAAACTTTACGGAGATGTAGTAGTCTCGAAAATTGCCAAGATTGTTTCCTATTTCTTTTTGAATATGTTAAGAGTGAGTCATCCTTGAGATATTTTTGTGTAATAATTTTCACCCAAATGTTATCAGGGTCAGTTAATAGTTTCCATAAAAGTTTCATCTGCAAGGCATCATTCATATGTTTAGATTTATGTAGACCAAGACCACCTTGTGATTTAGGTTTACAGATTTTGTCCCAAGAGGTTAATGGACGGTAAGACGAGTTGTCTTTATTCCAAAAGAATTGTTTAGTAATTTTATCTATCTTGTCACAAATATTAGTAGGAAGTGAAAAACATTGCATGAGGTGATTTGCTTTAGAAAGGATATTAGATTGGATAAGTATAGCCCGTCCTGCTTGGGATATGGAGTTAGCTTTCCATTTAGAAAGTTGTTTTGTCATATTTTGCAGAACGTACTCAAAACAGTCACTTTTAACTCTACCTCAAACAATCGGGATACCTAAATATTTTTCCATTGCATTTCTGGTTTGTAGATTTAAAATAGAAGCCAAAGCCTGTTTTTGTTGTGTGGGAATGTTTGGAAAGTACTTTTATGATAGTTAATTGCTAATCCTGATATATTAGTGAGTCTCTCCAGAGTTCTTTTTATAAAATTCATGTTTGTAGCTTTTGCATTTGCAAAAATAAGAGTATCATCTGCAAAATGGAATCCGTGTACCATGTTGAGATAATTGGATACCGACCTTGTGTTGTCTCTTATCTGCTTCAATTTGAAGGGTTCTAGCCAAATGTTCCATAACTATTATAAAGAGAAAATGTGCAATTGGGTCACCTTGTCTGAGACCACAATTAGGTTTAAAAGTGGGTCCAGAGATGTTGTTGACCAAAACTGAGAAAGAAACATATTTGATACAAGTCATAATCCTATCAATCCAATTATTGTGGAAACCAAACTTTTGTAAAATTTTTATTAGAAAAGGCCATTGTACCTTATCATAAGCATTTTCCATATCTAATTTTAATGTCATCCAGCCTCTTGTACCTTTTTTTCCTATGAAAGAATGGAATACTTCATGTGATATTAGAATATTATCAAAAATTGATCGATCTTGTACAAAAGCACCTTGGATGAATAATTTTAGGGAGTAGTTTCTGTAAACGGTTCGCCATTATTTTGTAATGATTTTATAGACCGTGTTACATAAATTTATAGGTCTAAAATGATTAATAGTACTTAGAGTCTCTGTTTTTGAAGTCTCTGTTTTTGGAATTAATGTAATGAATGATTGAGAGCAATCTAATAAAAAAATGCCTGTTTGAAAGAAAGATTAAATGGCCGAAATTAATATTTTTGATGTGAAATGTCACTACTTTTGATAGAATTCAGCTGTAAATCCACGAGGATCAGGTGTTTTATTTATAGGTAATTCTTGGCAGTTGGCACCTTGTATTTGCCTAGCCATAGATTTTTGTATGTTGAAATTTCAAAGGTCTGCGTAAGTACCTCCTCCTTCTCTATACATAATATGACCAGCCATTTCCATACTATTGGCGCCTTTCGTTCCATTTCTCCTCTGCACAATTTTAAGTGCAAAAATGGATGTTCACCCACGCACAAAGCTGGAATACTTCGATAACATGTCCAAATTGGAGTCCCAGTCGACCTTCTTATCCTGCTTCCAGGTTCTTCTTCTTTTCCTTCTTCATGTCTTGGATATAGGTTGGCAACAGATTGTCTATAGAAGAAATTTCAGTGTTCTGATTTCAGTTTGTAGCTTGTTTTGATATGCAAATTTAGATCTCATATGTTATGGCCTGCTTAATTGTTTTTTGCGCGAATGAAGAGCGAAGATGGAAGGCGGATTTTGATTTTGGAATCCACCATTTTCCATCCACAAGGCGGTGGTCAGCCTGCAGATACAGGCTTCATTGTGTTTCCAGATGCACAACTGAAATTCAGGGTCATCGACGTTCGGTCCAAAGACGGCCTTGTAAGTCAATTCCAGTCAACCCTAGGAATTTAGGGGTTTTAGTTTTGCTAATTAATGACGCCTTTGGAAATTTGCTCCTTGCTTAGGTTTTTCACTACGGGGAGTTTGAGGGTGTGGAGAATGGAGAGTCGCCAACTGGATTTGAGAAAGGAATGAAGGTGGATTTGCAGGTTGATGGATCACGGAGGAGTCTCAATTCCAGGTATATCACAAATGTATAATCTATGAATCTAGATTGATTGATTTGTTCGACTTGTGTGTTTTGTGATTCGTAAAATTTATCATTGATACTTATAACTTAAGTAGCTATTTCCTAGACAATCATCAACATTCTTGATTAAGCAAGATCAACAATCACTCAAGAAATTTACCCTCATACAAGAGAAGAGGAAACAAAGACTCCCAAACAAAAAACATAGCTTTTAAAAGATAATGACCATCGAGCTCCAATATGAGTACATATAGGTGAAATAGGTTGCTGATTTAATAACCACCTAAGCTGACATCAGCATAATTACTGTTAGGGCCGCCTATGTGGGATGTTGGTAGTGGGAGTCGAACCATCGACCTCTGCCCACCTACCCTTTAACAAGTGTCCTGCAACCCACTTGCTAACCAACTACGCTGGCAACATCCCACATGAGCTTAGGCAAGGAGTGCCTAGATAATGAAGGGGTTGGGGTGTATGGCTTGCATGCCTGTTACGGAGTGGGAAGCCGGTGAGCACACGACCGTAAAACTAACTCACCTCTTATTATAACAGAATGTAAAACTAATCTAACAGCTTAACACTCCCCTTCAATTTTGGGGGTTAAACATGTTAACAACTCCTAAATTGAGTAAATGCTTGTAGCCTAGAATTTTGTAAAGATATCTGCTGGTTGATTCAGGGTTGATGTGTAGCCTAGAATCACTTCTTTGTTCAACACTTTGTCTCGAACAAGATGACAATCTCCCTCTTTATGCTTGTTTTTTCATGGAACACAAGGTTTTTGGTGATGTGAAGGGTTGCTTGATTGCCACAACTTAGTTCAACTGGTTCTGTAGACACTCCTAAATCACTTAGAAGTTTGACTAACCAGGATAGTTCACAGCAGGTTATGGCCATTGACCTATACTCTGACTTAGCAGTAAATTGAGCCATGTAAGATTGCTTCTTTGATTTCTAAGAGACCAAGGAAAATGATTTAGGAGATGTAGAGTAAGGAAAATGATGTTCCAGAAACAACACATCTCTGCTTATAAAACACTTTTGAGCTGCTATATCATACACCTTATAACCTTTGAACCCAAAGGGATAGCCCAGAAACACACATGGTGAGGAAACAAAGACTCCCAAACTGAAAACATAGCTTTTCAAGATAATGAGCACCGAGCTCCAATATGAGTACATATAGGTGAAATAGGTTGCTGATGTAATAACCACCTAAGCTGACATCAGCATTAACTAACTCACCTTTTATTATAACAGAATGTAAAACTAATCTAACAGCTTAACAAACATCATGTCTAACATATATATATTCACTGTAACTTGCAAATGATGGTATCCGTGGTCGACTAGTGGTTGCAATTTGCAACAAATAATGTTTATAAATTATTTCTCCAGGTTAGTGGATCATCTTAATATTAAATCATGATTCATGATATAGGAAATCTAGTTGCTCAGTCAAGTGCTCTATGTCCAACATCAATCTTCTTAGACAGGGCATCTATCATCTTATCACCTTCAGTGTATGAGTGCTAGTTGAACTTTTGTTATGCTAGTAAATAGAAGAGGGTGATTTCAAGTCACTCCTAATACCATTTGGTTGAAAGCTGCTAGGTCTGATTAATGCAGGTAACCATTAATCCTAGTTCTCATCCTTCCAGAATCGATTTCCAACCAATCTACAAATCTCTGTTTCAAAGCTTGATTTCAACCCAATATATGATTTGTTTAATAAAAACGTGAAGGAGTATCTTACTGAACAACTTTCTCTGGTTGCTACCATCACTAAATTATCTTGCTTAGTACAGGCTGCACTCAGCTGGACATTTACTGGATGCATGCATGAGAAATGTTGGATTAGGACATCTTGAGCCTGGCAAAGGTTACCACTTCCCCGATGGGTATGACCCTTAATTTTATTTGCTTCACTGTGCAGACTCTTCATGCATTATCCCCGTGGATTGCATAAATGGTTTAATAGGTTACGTAAATTCAGCCTTTCTTGGATTTCTAAATCTTTGGTTGTTTCATGTTTCCTTGTGTTGCTTTGAAAAAATACTGAAACTAAGCTGCTTATATATGGTGTGTTCTTTTATGCAGGCCATTTGTTGAGTATAAAGGTACTGTTCCTCCAGGTGAATATCAATGTAAAAGGGAACAGCTAGAGCTGGAGGTTAATTCACTTATCTCCAGAGGTGGAAAGGTATTTTGATTATTCTGTTAATCTGTCTTCTTACCTTGAATTTTTCTCTTGAATATTCGTATATGATGTGGACACTATCTTATTCATGCAGGTGTATGCTGCTACTTTACCTTACGATGAAGCTGCTCAACTGTGTGATAACCATCTTCCTGATTATATATCCAAGGTGAAAGAGTCTCTTACTTCATAACTGCAACATCAACATATTTCACAGTGTCTCTGTTGAAATGATTCAAGGCACGGTTCTTAACGATCATATTAAAATCTTACCAAATCCCATAGATCATGTTGTTTGTCTGCTCCTGTCACCTTTTGATGGATGATAACAGCCGGGGGAAAATTGTAATTCCGTTACTACACTGTACAGTGATAGCATGGTGTTCCTGTTAATCTGCTCCTTCGAAAAAAATTCTGGTTTGCTGATATCATGTTTTGCTATACTTGCAGGGTAGCACGCCTCGAATTGTAAAGCTAGGTGATAATCCTGGAGGCCCATGTGGTGGTACACATGTTCAGGATATTTCAGACATTAAAAGCTTAAAGGTATAAACTAAACCATGGACTGTGAATCTAAAATGTTCATGCTAGATGTAGATGTTTTAATGACATTATCATTCCTGAATCTTTGCTTTTTTCGAGTGGAGTTTGTTGTTTCCTGCCAATCAACACCCTGCTTTTATTCCCCAGGTATCGCAGATTCGATCAAAGAAAGGATTGACAAAGGTCTTTTACAACATTAGTGCCTAATCCTTGTGGCTTTCGATAAATCCGTCTGTTTAAATTGTTAATCAATCTACCAAGTAACAGTTGGAAGGCTAGCCGGGAATGATGTTGGAAAGATCTTCACATAATCCGACCTACAAGTTATATTACAGAAATAAACTCTGATTCATCCCAAACAAAAAGAGAAAAAGAAGAAAGAAATAGACCGAGTAGAACTGTAGAAGTCTAGAAAGTTAATAAAAATGGAGCAATAAATGAATAAATTTCTTTTTTATAAATACTTCAATGTGTTGCTCTGTAATTCGTGATTTGTGTAAAACTCTCTTCTTTTTGTTTTACTACGGTTGTCGCAGCTCATATGAAAGGAGAATTGCTATTGTATTTCTTATATGGATATCCTACCTGAGGTAAAATTCGCGAGGTGTAACAAATTTCAGACTATTTCACTTGGTATCCCTGTAGTTCGATCTTTTTTTTGCCTCATGCCCCTCCGTCAAATGTTTTAAGTGTTGTTAAATTTCATTAACAAAAAAGAAAAACAAAAACAATAAGAAAACCTAACGTCGTCTCCCGTGTTCGACCGTTATATCTGTTTCACTTCCATCCTGCTCTGCTACGTCGGTACTCCTAGGTTGAGCCACTTGAGCGGCAAAGCGACGCCACCAGAGACTTGATTCACTTTGCTCAGCAACGAATTGGTTCGCATGTAGAAAAACCAAGACATAATGGTGAAAATGTTTCTTGATTGATGAATGCATAGCATAAGGAACAATATATATAGGCCTCTTGGACAAATCCCAAGATGGTCCTAAATAGTCTAGAATGATATATATTCTATTTGATTACAATGTGAGACCTTTAGTTTCTATCCCCTCGATCCGAAGTGGTCGAAGACCCAATTTGGACCGGAATGAGAGAAAAGGAGCGGTGGCTAATGGTTTAGTCAAGATGTTTTTTTTATCCTTTGTGGAAAGGGAACCACTGCATACATGTTCGCGAACGAAATGATAGTCCATGTTGAGATGCTTGATTCAATGATGAAGAACGGGGTTGACAGCTAAATAGGCAGCGCCAAGATTGTCACACCACAAGGTGGGAGGCTTGTCCATTCTGCTGCCGAGTTCATTAAGAAGACTCTCATATAGTCTCACAGGTTGCTAGCGCAAGGGCGCGGTATTCAGATTCAGTTGTAGACTTGGAAACAGAGGATTGCTTTTTAAACTGCCATGATACCAAACTGTCACCAAGGTAGATGCAATATGCACTTGTGGATCGACCGTCATCCTTGTCCACACTACAATTGGCATCTGATAAAGTAGAGAGGTTGCAGCTCCTCATTGAGGAAAGTTTGAAATGGAGGTCGATAGTGGCGTTCAAATATATGAGAACACGCTTGACGTCGCCGGTGGAGTTTAGTCGGGGAATGCATTGCTTGACATAATCGGTTGAAAACAAATGTGACATCGGGACGCGAGAATGTCAAGTACTTGAGGCCTCTGACAATGTTGTGGTAGAAGGTGGGAACATCATATAGTGGAGAGACAAGATCAGGATCGGAGCAAAAATTTGTTGCCATGGGTGTTCGACAAGCCTTTGAGTCATACATCTTAGCCCTAGTGATGATGTCTCTGATATATTTTGACTGACGGAGGATGATCTCTTCGTCTGTGCGTTTCATCTCGATGCCAAGAAAGAACCGGAGAGCTCCAAGATCCTTAACTGGAAACTGTGATGATAAACTGGAAACAAAAGCATATGAAACTGAAACATTGTTAGACAAAACCAACAAGTCATGTTTACTGCAATGGTAGCTAGGCCAAGATATAGTAGCCAGGGACAGTATACATTTGATGGCAAAATTGGTATTTTCCATTTACGTATCAGGAGGTAGCAAAGAGGACATCAAGAAACAAAACCAAAGGGGACCATTATTACGAAGTTGCTTGAGTCAGTGCAACCACAAGCATGCCCATAAACCATTTAGTTCTAGAAATCACGGCAAGATGTCCAACACACCCAAGACACAAAACCATCTACATACAACATGATAATGCAAAGATCCATAAAATCAAAATGATCTAGAATAGGTATATCAAAAGATTATTTCACTTCTAATATAACTCAACAACCAGCAAATAGTGCTGGTTTGAACATCATAAACCTTGGATTTTTTAGAAGCATACAAAGTCATATGCACACAAAAATGCCCAAGGATGTGGATAAGATGATGGATGCAGTTAATGAAGCTTCTTATTAGTTAGATCCAAAATATCTAAGTAATGTATGGATATCTCTTCAATATTGTATGAATGAGATACTAAAATGGAAAGGTGGAAATGAATATGATTTTCCACATGTTAACAAGAAGAAATTAGAGGCAGCGTGTAATCTACAAAGAAGAGTAGTGACACCTAGGGCTGAGCATGGGGCGGGATAACCCACAAACCCGACCCACAAAGCCCGACCCGAACCCAAACCGATTCATTCGGGTCGGTCTTCGGGTTGAGCATTTCTGAATTGCGGGTTCGGGTTCGGTTTGGATTTTTGCAGGTCGGGTTCGGGCTAACCCGTGAGCCTATCCCAAAACTTATATGAGTTTTATCCCTTCTGTTCGCTTGATGGGGTTTGATTCATTCGAGTTTTTCTTTGGAATTACCTTAGGATCATCCTCTGCTCTCCCCGATTTTCGTCTCCTAGCGGATTGAATTAGGAAAAATCTTCCTACCTTCGTTGATGTCGTTCTGTTAAGTCTCCTTTGCATTTCGATGCTCAACTTATTTTTCCTCCTTGTTGTCGTCTGGATCATAATTCGGCTCTCACTCTGTCCAGATGAAGTCATTATTCTTCTCGGACTCTGTGATTAGAGCGTCTTCTTACTGAAGAAATACCGTAATCCTACAATCCTAAAAGCGGGCCAATTTGGGTTTTAGCCAAAACCTCACCGAACCGAACAAAGCCCAACCCGCATCGACCTGCAATACTGTGAGTCGGATTACGGTCCAGTTTTTAGGGATTTCGGGTTTAGTTTGGGTCAGGTCCTGGCTCGTGTTCAACCCTAGTGACACCTACGGCGGTAGTGATATGTGCTTGGGATATTAGTGAGAAATGATGCAAAGCTAAATGAAGGAGCAGAAGAAGACACTTGAGGACCATCACTGTCACAGATGGATGTAGATGGTAAATAATAGGAACAAAACAATCCAATGTAACAAGTTTCTTTTTTTTACATGCCACTTATAGGATGTCCCCACACATCACAGAAACAACTCAATTTACTGCACAAACCATACCAGATAAGCCTAGAAATTACAATCAACAGAATTGCTTGTAGCACAATTTACTACACAAACAACTCAATTTACTGCACAACTCAATTTTTAATTGGTGGCTTATAGAACAATAAGGCATTAAAATCAACATAATTGCTTCTCAGGCATTAAGACTTCATCAATTCAAAAGGGACATAATTTTACATACCTTAATATTCAAATAGCATAGATTGGTACTGCATACTGCCCCCATACATCATACTCTTTGCGTGCTTCTTTGAGAGGATCGAAAATATACACAATGGCTTTACGTAGGTCTAGTACATATAGAATCCAATGATTTCTGCGTCATTTATAAAAGATATTGTATAACATCAGAAAACAAGTCAAAAGATGTAGTCAGAACAAGAAAGAAGGATTGCTATATCACACTTACTCTTGATTATATGGAAGCAAAAACCATTTGGTTATGCTAGGATCATTCATCTTCTCCTTTTGAATCTCAGCAACGAAAATCTTTTTTGAATACTCTGTTGGGACATTAGGATCAGCCTTGATTCTAGTGCTTGACATCGTCTCAGGACATAAGAATCCAATCTGAGACGACCTTTCAAATGCCCAGCTGTGATCATGCAATAAATACCTACAAAATATGCAAGATTACACTATTAGTATCTGTAAAGTAAAAATCTCACAGAAAGAATAATTAACAACTAAAACATAAAGATTGATGAAAATGTTTACAATATGTAGACTTGGATCACTGAAATGTTTAAGCACGGCCCTCTAAGGAACTCTTCAACATCGGACTCAGTTACGTATGTATCTTGATCTTGCGAATAATGCCAAATCGAAGCATCCAACTTGATGGGAGTACTATCGTATATTTCGCCGGGAGCTGAAGAGATGAAAAAATGCAAATATTTGCATTGCGGGCCAAGACCTTGAATTGCATCGTTTGCAAAATTCGCTTTCTTGCTTTTGGCGGCTGACTCTTGAGTTTTACGATCACAACTACCCACCACCTCTTTGTTTGACTTAGACTTCATTGCATATGGAAATAATAACAAAATGTAAGAACAAAAATATACCTGGAGTGACTTAGACTTAGACTTCTTTATCATAACTAATAAACAAGAAAAATTGCAAATAGAACATATCTCATGAATAACTGTAACAACAATAACTGTAACAACAATGCAGAAAAATAAGAACAACATTCAGCAGTGCATTACCATAACTAATAAACAAGAAAAATTGCAAATAGAACATATGTCATGAATTAAAAATACAAGTTCTAGCTAATCATATACCTGGAGTGACTTAGACTTAGACTTCTTTATCAGGCGTGGAGTGAACTCCTACAAAAATATTACATGAGCAAGATTGAGTAGACAATTAGATGTAGCAAATGCTTGCATTATCATATTCGTTCAAAACATTCATACCTCGTCGTCTTCGAAAATCACTAAGTGGATTGGCCATTGTACAAAACTACCCTGAGCACCGCCTAAGTTAGTTAAACCATCTCCAGTAGGTACCGGAAGAATATCATCAACATGCCCTTCGTAAACAAAATCAATTTGGACTTTATAGTGACCAGGCTTCATTAATCTAAAATGTTGGGTCAATGCACCATCTGAGGGTTGTACCATACCATCTGCCACAATGACTTTGTTACCGGAAACTTCATCCTCAAGGGCAAGATGACATGGAACCCTTTCCTGCATAAATAATGAAATTGATGCAAATATACTCTATTTAATAGATTATAACAAGATTCACTTGATTACTCTAACAAGATTTAGTTTTTTAATAGACATGGAACCCTTTCCTAGCTACTCTTCATATAATGAAGCTAATGTGAATTATTCTAACAAGATTTACTTGATTACAAGTAAAAGAATGTAATATATTATTTTTAGCCAACATTAGACTAAATTGTACCTTTAGCTCGCGTGGTTGAGGGGCAGAATCATGTTCAGCATGTCCATAGAGATCATCTACAGGGTTGGAAGTGGAGGCATACTGGCCCATATGTCCTATGGCGGCTAGTTGCTTTTGGAGGGCCTCTTGCACTCTTTTCTCCACTATTTTATCTAGGTCGTCTTCAAACTCCTTTCTCATTGAAGCTCTAATTGATTCAATTACATCTGAAGAAGCTTCACTATGAGAAAATTTATTTTGTCTCTTTCTCGGACCAAAAGCAACTGTATGACAAACATTTCCACCCATTGCCTTGACATGCCCACGATGATCTTTTTTCCCCATAGCTTTGGTGAGGGCATCCTCTTGATCTTCAAAAACAAGATTACCTTTTTCTTCTTCTTCAATGTACTCCATCTATGTCAATTAGAAAAGTAAGAATTAGTTCATAATTTATAATCAAAGAAAATAAACATTACTTAGATATCACTTCTTACAGTTTTTTTGGCAATTTCTGCAATTTCCTTATCATTTGGGTCAATTTCCCACTCTCCATCTTTATTTAGAACTTGATGAGCCAATATCCACTCCTTTGATCTAAATTTCTTAACTCTAGCTAGCGTTGAGGTGACAGAAGAGTTCACCGAGGAACTACTTGAGAAAGTTAATGCTGCTTCTGGTGGAAGTCGTCCATCGTCTATCCATTCATGTCGTTTTCTGATATAACCCTTCTGGCCAGTGCGATGATGGCTTTTGTTGAATGACGCACTGTTCCTTGCCTTTTCACTATGAGCCTGTCAAAAAGGATGTTAAAGATGATTTCTGAAAGAAAATTTAACTCAATTACCATTCAAAACCAAATTCAACACCAAAAACAGATTTGTACATGATGCATAAGAAACCATTTGTATAAAAAACAATAACTTACCAATGACTCCGGCATGAAGTATTGTTGAACAAATGTGTTCCAATCTTCCTCTGTGATGTGGTCATAGACTTCCCAAGGCATCTTGGATGACTGTGTCTTCGGCATCCTTTCTTTTTTAGTGATCCATCGACGCACCAACTTACTCTTGAAATCTCGAAATCGATTTGCCACACCATGGTGAAAATATTTTTCCCTTGAATTACTCAAATCATCATAAATGTGGAACAAAAGCTGCCAATTTTCAGAAACTGTTAAATTATGAACATAGTATTAAAAACATGTGAAATCATATCCAACGTTTTACCTTGGTCTCCTCCCAAAACCCCTTCCTTGTTTGCTCATCTATCTTTCGGTATTCTTTCTCATTAATATTAATTCTAGCAGCACAAGTTCCAACTTGCTTCCCGTATTCCGCCGACCACTTTCCATCAGGGATATTAAGCTCATTATACTCAAGGAACATAGCTTTTTTTGCCTTGACTCCTTTTGATCGACCACGGACAATCTTTGTAATCGTGCTAGCATCCAGTGATTCGTCACCTGTTGTAGGAGGAATAACTGGATCACTGTCACCTTCCGAATCATTTCCAGCAACAATTTGGTTATTCATTTTAACACTGACAAATACACTCCTGCATCATAAGCAAGAAAACAATGAGTATACATAAAGATTAAAGATACTAAATATACATTAAAGATTCTAGCAGCACAACATATTTCAATGATAGATAAGATGGGAAACAAACCAGAATCAAGGGAAGAACCGAAGAAAAACTGAAGCACGCCAGAAGCAAATCAGAATCATACCAGAATCATATCAAAATCAGATCAGAACCGAAGAAAAACTGAAGCACGCCAGAAGCAAATCATAATCATATCAGAATCAGATCAGAAGCAAACCGGAATCAGATCAGAAGCAGAGTCATCTTATTCATTTGCGCTTTGAAACCCATATTCCTTCCCTATGATCTGTGCGCATGTGATTAGTATTATTTACATCTTCCTCCTCTGGTAATGGTTGAACAACAGTTGATAACAGGGGTGAGTCATCGTAGTTGTCATACTCATCTTCATCCAGAACATCATCAATACCGAGAATATGCCTTTTCCCTTGTGCAACTGCACGCCATCTAGGATCAACATTGTCTACGATATAGAAAATTTGCTTAGCTTGTGACGCTAGAATGAATGGCTCGTCACTCTCACTTAATCGGTCAAAGTTTACCAATGTTAAACCCGGGTAAATATCATCTTGTTTCACCCCATTATGGTTGTTGGCCCACTTGCACCGGAAAACAGGAATCACAAAACTGTTGTAATCAAGCTCCCATATTTCTTCGATTACACCGTAATACGATTGTGTCGCATCAACCGGTCTTTTATCCTTAGCGCTTGCATAGACCCTAGATGATGCAACAACCTTCACTCCACTATTCTGCACCACACTCTTTTCATCTTGTCTTGACGTGTAGAATGTGAACCCATTGATATCATACCCTTCATAAGACCGAACATATAGACGAGGACCTCGAGCTAACCACTTGACTGTATCAGAAACATCATGCCCTTTCTTTAGTTCCTCAGCTACTTCCTTCTTAAACCAATCAACGAATGAGCGATTATGTTCCCGCATCAATGCCCTTTCATTAAATTTAGGATTATTATGTTGCAATTCAAGCACATGCTTATCTACGTAAGGACTGACCTCTGTAAGATGCTGCAACACACAAAGATGTGCCTTATTCTTCCTTTCAGAAGGAGGCGAGATTACTTTTTTTACCAATTACTCCCACCCCTTCAAGCCTCCCTACATGACGAGATTTCGGAAGGCCTATTGGCTTAAGCCTCGACAAAAATTCAGCTACGTATTCACATATCTCTTCATGAAAGATTCCCCGAATTATACTACCCTCTGGATTCGCCGGATTCTTTGCTTTGTCTTTTAAAGACCCAAAATATCTCTCAAAGGGATACATCCATCTTAAGAACACCGGGCCACATAACTTGATTTCTCGCACTAAATGGACAATTAAATGCACCATTATATCAAAGAAAGAGGGCGGAAAGTACATTTCAAATCGACACAAAGTTTCAACGATATCATCTTGCCGACTATCCAGTTTCTCTGGATCAATCACCTTAGCACATATCGAACTGAAAAACACACATAGTTTTGTTCTAACATGCCTCACGTGTTTCGGCAATATCCCACGAAGTGCAATTGGCAAGAAAACATTAAGCAGTACATGACAATCATGAGACTTCATACCGATCAACCTCAGGTCTGAGAGAGAAACTAGACGTTTTACATTAGATGAATATCCCGATGGCACCTTAATGCCATGTAAGCACTCGCAAAACGTCTTTTTCTCCTTTCTTGACATTGTGTAACACGCCGGAGGAAGAAAAGTCCTTTTACCATCCTTTTTTTTCACGGGCCACAAATCTGGACGCATATTCCTCTCTTTCATATCTTTCCGAACTTTCTTATTGTCCTTAGTCCTTCCGGGAATGTGTAGCAAAGTCCCAATAATAGCATCACACACATTTTTTTCAATGTGCATCACATCGAGACAATGACGAACCGACAAATCTTTCCAATAAGGAAGATCCCATAGTGAAGATACTTTCTTCCATAAAACACCCTTTTTAGACTTGGGCTTGATGAACTTGCCATATTTGGTTTCAACATTTTTAATATGTTCATAAACCTGCGATCCCGTTAAAGGTGCACGAGCCACTCCTTCCTCGGTGTGACCATTGAACTCTTTCTTCTTCTTACGATAAGGGTGATACCGACTAAGGAACTTCCTGTACTTTACAAACACATTTTTCTTGTAATGTTTCAAGTATGTGGGTTCCATGTCTTCTTCACATATTGGGCATGCTTGTTCTCCTTTGGTTTTGTACCCAGACAAGTTTCCATATGCTGGAAAATCATTTATGGTACAAAAAACCATAGCTCGCAGTGTGAAGTCTGAGTTGGTGTGTGCATCGTACATTGAAACACCTTCATTCCACAATAATTTCAAATCCTCTATGAGTGGCGCTAGATACACATCTATGTCATTTCCAGGTTGCTTAGGCCCCGAGATGAGGAGTGATAACATGATATTCTTGCGCTTCATACACAACCATGGAGGAAGATTATAAATCGCAAGAAGAACCGGCCATGTGCTGTGCTGAGTGCTTAGAGTGCCATAAGGATTCACACCATCTGTACACAGAGCAAGTCTCAGATTTCTAACCTCCTTGCCAAATTCAGGATATTTCTTATCGATATTTCTCCATTGAGGAGAATCAGCAGGATGTCTAAGGAGTCCATCTTTCTTCCTCCCTTCTGCATGCCATCTCAGATTTTTTGCTTGTTTCTTTAATGAAAAAAAATGCTTAAATCTATCTATGATTGGAAGATACCACATAACTTTAGCCGACGACCCCTTCTTAGCGGAATTTACCCCTTTACGCTTGTAACGAGATACACCGCACTTTGGACACTCATCCAAATTTTCATGGTCTTTTCTGTAAAGAACACAATCGTTTGGACAAGCATCTATTTTGACAACCTCTAAGCCAAAGGGACACATCACTTTCCTGGCATAATAGGTAGAGGTGGGCAACTCATTGCCTTCCGGCAAAACTTCACTTAACCACTCCAATAAGGTCGTGAAACTCGAATCAGTCCAGCCACTCTTCGATTTCAAGTTGTATAGCACTGACAAAGCTTCTAACTTGGTAAATTTTGTACACCCAGGATACAAAGGCGTCTCAGCAGCCTTTGTTAGTTGTTCTAACACCTTAGGTCGTTCATCCAAGCGATCTCTCACCCCATCCATCATCTCATTCATTTCATCCTCTTGCTCATCATCATCATCATCATCCATCTCATAATTCTCAGAAATGTTATCATCACTCTCATCACTGTCTACCTGAAGATCAAATTCGTTTACACTAGAACTTGGACGATCAGGTATTTTCTCTCCATGCCAAAACCAAACATGATAATCTTGCTTAAACCCACGACGAAATAAATGATCCTCAATCTCATCAATGTCTGCTAACCTCCTTACATTGTTACAATCACGGCAGGGACAATAGATTTTTTCGGCTTTTGTACTCTTTTGGTTGGCTAAAGCACATCTAATAAACTCCCCAACCCCACTCAAATATTCAGCTGTAGTATGATCACCGTACATCCAACGACGACTCATTTCTAATAACAGAAGAAAACTGTAGAAAGACCAATACATACATAACATTGAAAACACTCATTGAAATAAAATAAAATTATTTGGATATCTAGCTAACAAAACAATATCTCATGCAAAACTCATTAAAATCACTCATCGACATATTTCATTTGTTTTCCTACAATTTTTATCAAGTCATGCTAAAAAGTGACAAAATTAAGTTTAGTTATATGAATTGACTATATAGACAAGAGGTAGAGCATAATCCTAAACATACATGAAAGGTATTAACAAGAACTAGTAGAACTAGTAGAACTAGTAAAATTGACAAGATTAAGATTAAATTTTCTACTAGGCATTTTACCGAACACTTGGAGTGCATCAAAATTTCCTAAAGAACCAAAACAACATAATCAATCAAAATTCCACCAAATAAGGTACTAATCACCCACAACAACAAAAATCAACCATTCATACCACAAAAGGAATCAACTCCTGCACATCAAAATCCGAAAACAATTTGCGAAGGAGGAAGTTTCACCTACCTCGATGACTCGAAGGACGAAAGCTGGAGGAGGAGGAGGAGACGAGGAGGAGCAGTCGACGAGTTCGACAGTGAGGCGTGGAGGAAGCGGCGAGTTGGCGGAGGCGGCGAGTTGGAGGTGGCAGCTGCCACAGGAGATCAGCTGGAGGTGGCTGCAGAACCAAAAAGTAGAATTGGAGGAGGCGGCGAGGCAAGGAGGAGGCGGTGAGGCGTGGAGGAAGAGGCGAGGAGGAGGCGCAGTCGACTGAAAACGAGCAAATGAAGCAGTTGAGGCGCAGTCGACTGTAACTTAATTACATCAGTTTTTGACGAAGCAGTTGAGGCGGGCGCATATTGCCCGCCTCTAAGTTTTTTTAAGCATTTGTTGAGGCGGGCGCATGACTGCCCGCCTCTAATTTTTGTGTTATTTTGAGGCGGGCGACTTACTGCCCACCTCTAATCTCTTCGTCGCATCATTTGAGGCGGGCGCCTTACTGCCCGCCTCTAATTTTTGGGCTCTGTTGAGGCGGGCACCTTACTGACCGCCTCAACAAGTCAAAAACACAAATATTATTTGAGGCGAACGGATATTTGCCCGCCTCTAAAGTACCTGTTGCAGCGAACTAAACGACTGACCGCCTCAACAGATAGTAGAATAAGACTTTTTGCGTCGGTTTTTAAGGTGACCGCCTCAACAGGGGGGCTGCAACAAGTGTTTTTTCTACTAGTGAGTGCCAGCTTAACATGGTTAGGGGCTTCAAATGGATTGATTCAAATAGAGTTGGATGATGGGAAGAACTGTGGGATTAAGAAATTAAGGTGAAAGTTATAATCAATTCACAAGGCAGATTCAATTATCAATCTTATCTCAGGCTTCTTTTTACTAACATTGTTCCTTATCTAAACTTTTGAAGGTTCGAATGATAAAAGAACATGTTAATTTTAATGTTGGTCTATTTGACGACTTCTGCCAAATTTTGTGTTGTATTTACTCCAGAAAAGCAAAAACGTTATCTAATATTATATGTTGAGTTTTTTTACATATTATTTTAATGAATCAACTTCTTTGCTATTTTCTGATCTGATTTGTAGGAAAAGGAAAGAGGAGTTGGCATCACTTGCCAAGTCTGTTGGGAATGTTTTCAGGCCAATATACGAGTCAGTGGGAGGAGAAGACGACTTACCGCTGTAGTCTTCTTCTGAACAAGTTATCGACAAGTCAGCTGAGAAAAAGGCATATGAAAGAGCTAAAATAGTCCTACCAATTCAAGACAAGGGGTGAAGCAATTCGAATTTATGTGGTAGCTTATTTCTCCTTCAGCTTGGTTTTGATATTATTGTGTTTCGTCTTTCTAAAGTCTCAATTTGTTTAAGTTAAAATATGACTCATCTTATGATGTTAGGCGAGTATAGTCATCTTGATGAATAATAATTCCTCATATGTTTCCTTTTTAAAAGCTCTTATACTGTTTACACTATCAGGATGAAAAGTTTGAGCGTCTCTTCAAAATGTACTCAGAGAAAGTGAACATCGGTCTGCAGATGGCTTCTCCAACTCCAATTCCGAAGTTGAATCCGAGATTGGAGTGTGTTAAGTCTATGGAGCTTGGTGGTTTGCATTCGATTGCGCTTACTTCGCAGGGAGATGTCTTCACTTGGTCAGTAATTTCATCTGGAAGTACTCTATTATTTTAGTTGTGATTGCTTCTTTATCAACGAAGTTCCTGACTCTCTTTCTTCACTTTCAAGAAAAATGAGACGACCGAGACAGAGCAGCTTGGGCTTCGACACTAATTTTCTTCAATGGGTTGCTTCCTTTGCTGCCATGTATGCTATCTATTTCTCCAACTGATTTGGAAATTGAGAATTGATTGGATCAAGTATTTCACATTTGATAGTTTAAAATGATCATGCAATTTTATACTGATTCTTAATTTCTGTATGTTGTAAGTTGTCTTTGGAGTATATACAACATTCCTAGAGATATTTTGGTGCCTAAAATATTTTTCTGTATCCATTATGCTATTGCTTGGCTAACATTCTGTATGCTGTATAATGCTCTAAATTTGCCTTATGATTTTTTGCACGATGCTGGATATGAGACAATCACGATGAATTCCAATCCAGAAACCGTGTCTACAAATTACGACACAAGCTAAATTTTTTACTTTGAGCCCCTAACTATTAAAGATATTCTGAATGTTATTGACCTGGAAAGACCCGATTGAATTATTGTGCAGTTTGGTGGCCAAACTCCTTTAAAGCTCGCTTTACCGATTCAACAATACTTAGATGAACACAAACCTCTGAGTGCCAGTGGGGCTGGGCCTGTTCGTATCTAGGGCACCTCACCTGATTCCATTGATGCAGTCGAGGATAGAAAAGGTTTAATGCCATCATGATGAGTTGGAGATTGTGCAACCAAAATGAGGTATTGCCAGGAGTGCAAGAGACGCACTTGCATTTGCATCAGATATAGCTAGGCTACCCTGTTGTTGTCAGGCTTTCTTACGTCTTGGGCAGTAGGGCGATTGAGATAGTATATAACGACGAAAAACTCATTACTTATCTGGATAACGTTGTTCAAGTTGACCCAGAACGCCCCGTTTTAGTCGATAAGTATTTATCAACGCCCCGTTTTGAGGATCTAAACTTTGTGGTTCTTCGGGATTGTGAAATGAGGACAAGTAAGAAACGAATTTTCTTCTGGGATGTTAACCCTCTTTGCTACAGTTGAAGCACCACGAGTCTGCACTCTTTCGTGCATTGGATCACCCTCCTCTTCTCTCAAGTCAACCTCAATCACCCTGTGGTCGCTGTAAATACCGCTTGCCCTTTCTTTCTCTCGAATTGCACATTCTAGGGTGATTACTTATATCTCACACTTGTATAAACGACTAGAGTAGTTTGATAAGGAGGTGACTAGGAAATGGCTGATGGAGAAATTCTCTTACTGAATTTTGTGTTGGGTAACCAAATGAAGCATTTGATGTTGCAGGTGATTGACGGCGAGAGAAGCAATGAATACATAAGACAGTTATTGCCATCATAATAAGCACATAGGATGAAATTCTCAAGATAGTTGTCACCTTCGCGAGTTTATACACGGGTTCGTGTTGAGAGATCTCATCATACTGTCATAGATTTTTACAGAAATGCAACATACCAGTACGTCATTCTCATAACTCTACAAATTGCACAATACTCAATTACATAATAGCTATAAGCATGAGCAATGGTATTGTTACGAGTCCTCATAATGTCAGTTGTGCAAATTTATAAGAGTTTGAATGTTGAGTTGATTGAGAATAATGCAGGTAATTAAAGTTGAAGGCTATGAATTGGATGACGTATTTTCATTGTTGACCCAGATTTTGTTGCAATGGTTTTCAAATCCGATAGCGGTTTCTTTGGCGTGTTTGATGCATTTATATAGGAGGAGAGATGGTAGTCCAACATGATGAGTAGTCCACTTGGAATTAGGATCAAATCCAGGTACTGTTCTCTCCACTTCATTCTCTCTATCCTAGATTGTTGTTTAAGATAAAAGCTTGCCTTGAATGTTTTGTTGTTTATCTTATTTTATATAGTATGATTCATGATGTTGAGTTGAATATATTTATAAAGAAACTATGTGTTGATGCATATTACTGAGGGAGCTCAGTTGGGTGTGAATCATGTAACAATAATTAACAAAAGATACAGTTTAGAAAAATATTATCAACACAGATAGAATGTTACATATAGACTATATAGTTAGCAACAATTGAATGTGGTTCATGTTCTCCTTCTTTAATTCTTAGAATAAATGAATGAACGATGTGAAAGTCACCTAACTGTCCATCACTGTCAACCTGCAATTCTCCATCGTAATGGTCAAATAGAGGATTCAAATGAATGTACTAGACCTGATCCAAACCAGTAGCTCTGCCATTTGCACATACATGTGAATATATGGAATTATAGAACATGTAATTTTACAGAGACTTGATTCAGTAGCACTGGACAAATCCTTTGTCAGTATGTGTCTATGGACTCAAAATATGTAAAATCCGACCAAACTTCCATAAAATCTCCAGACAGACATGTGAGTGAAGATTTTAAGTGTTCCGAATTGGTCGGGTTTCTTTGATTTGGTGATGGTTCAAGTTGCCGTCATGAAGAAGGTCCCTGAATTTTCTGAAGCTTCGTTCAATTTTAGGGCTCGGAGGTTCATTGATCCGTCTAATGTGCTTGGTTCTTTAGCCAACAATTTGTAGTGAAAACAATATTATAGCTTAGACGTAAACTTTAATTAACAAGAAATGGAAGTTGAATGCTTCCCCTTTAACTATCAAATGAAAAACTTTAATCTTCTGCAATCCATGTCTTCGTATTTACATTATGTGGTTGATCATGTGTTGTTCTTGAATTGGTTGCAGTTGTATCCGTTTTTAATTATCAAGCTGCAGTTTTACTTAATTTCATGAAAAACTGGCTAATTTGATTTATAAATTAACATAATTTTGACGGATTATGCTCCGAAAAAGCTGGATGACTGGTCTGAGTTTCCTTAGATTTACCTCCTTTCGGTATGGTCAATTTTCCATGGATGACATGGAATTCTTGAGAAGATTATGCTTAGCATCACTGATATAAGAAAACTGTCTCTTAATGCTTCTGTATTTGTGCTATTTTGATTATACATTAATGATTGAATATGGGTTCTTATGTTGCAGTTGAGCCGTAGGAATGTCTGAATCCACTGTGATAATGCCCCGGTCACACCCTACATATGATTTGAAGGGTGTAATCAAGCTTGCGCTTTCTGAAGATGCTGGTGATCGAGGTTTATTTTCACATTTTCTGCACACTTTGTCTTTTGCGAAATCTGCTTACTACTTCATTACTTACAGATTTTGTCTGGATCATGGACAAGCCATAACCGACCACCTAGCAGATCACCCTTGAGTGTCAATAAGAGATCAATTAGAGTCGCAAGGAGTTTGATGACCAACTAGCAGGCTTGGATGGCCTTTGTATTCGAAATGACCTATAGAAAATCTTGACAGTAGTTTTATACCTTCATGTTTTGATCTTTGTTTTGATCGAGCTTTTTGTGAATATACCAAAATCATGTATTTAATTTTAAATCATTACCCATGGGGTTAAGCCTGAGCAATAAATCTATGTTTCATATTTGATACAAGTGGGGATTATCTATACTTTGTTCAATTGGTTTCCATTAGGATCTAATAAATTGCCATGAGGGTTTTGCATTTCTTACCTGTTTTCTTTTGTTGCTTTCAGATTTGGTTAACAATCTCCGTAACATGCTCGATCACGAACAAAAGAGTTCATGAAAACTATTTGCTAGCTGTTGGTGTTGACGGGAGCATTGCTTAATTGGGTAATGGTTTCTACTCTTCATACATGGTTGCTGAAAAAGTGGTTGTTACAACAAGCACAACGATTATTAGCTTGACAACTGAGAATATATTGCACCTAACTTTTTATTTCTATTGAAGCAGAACACATGGTTGTTTGTACTACATAATCAATTTGATCTTATTAGATGTGTGAATTTGTGATTTTGGAGAAGTTAGTACATAATCAATTTGATCTTATTAGATGTGTGAATTTGTGAATTTGGAGAAATAAAAACTAACGTTTAAAGCAATTTTCATCAAATTGTTATTTTCTCTCATGTATGAATGAAATTGATGTCCCATTTTTATAAGGAGGATTGTTGAATTAATTAATCTTAATATGATAATGACAAGGAATCCATATTTTCTAATCCTAATATTATAATGACAAGAAATCCATATTTTGCAGATCCCACCTTCGTTCGGAGTGTGTTAATGAACTCATGTCAGATGATGGTCATCCAAATCATCCAAGGCTACACTAATTATCAAGAGAATCCGTAAAATATAACTACAATAATACCGGAAAAATAAGTACTGATATTAAGTTTCCATTAATAAACCACATATTTAAGAGCAAAACCAAACCATAAAACAAAACAGCAAAAGGAGACCCAAAATAAATAAATAAATAAAGGATGTCGATGTGTGTTTGTTTGTGAAGATATGTAGCTGTTTATGAGTAAAAACTATACAAAATTTAGATAATTTTGAAGTAGTTTTCACGCAAATCAAACAACCCTACATGACATATATTTTTCAATCATTTTTCAGTGGAGATTGGACTCTTGATTGCTGTGAGTACCTCATTTCTTACTTCATTCTGCAAACTTTATACTTGATAGCCTGTCGTAAAAAAGTAAATGTAATAAACACGTAGAATATAGAGTAATTGTTATGATGAGTTTGTACCTGTTGTGGGAGAGGAAGAGACGGATTGGGGAGTTTTGAAATGAGGCGAGTCCGGGAGGGATAGGTCCGGTGAGCATATTCCGACTAAAGTCGAGTCCGGTGATGGCGGGGCCAAGGGCGAGTTGAGGCGGGATGGAGCCCGAGAATTGGTTAAAGGAGAGATCGAGGAAAGAGAGGCTTGGCATGTAGCGAAAGAAGGTGGGGATGGTGCCAGAGAGTTTATTCCAGCTGAAGTCGATGCTGCCTAATTTCTTAAGCTTGACGATGGAGGCTGGGATTTTAATGTTATATATTCCGTTATATATTGGACCAAATAGTTTAGTTTTTAATGTTCACCTAAATTCAAAATAAGTTCAAAACAAGATAAAATAACAACTACATAGTCCAAAATAGTTGATAGTTCCACATCTTCTTAATGATGACATTTTAATGTTCACCTAAATTCAAAATAAGTTCATACAATCATTATGTAGAAAGCAAAACAGTAAATTATAAACACTTAATTATCAATAATTTAGTTTTCACTAACAATGCAACAAGCCACTAAAATATAAAAACTATAACAATACCTTTGATTATCGTAACTGTTTCATAGCGTACTTGCTTTGCTAAGCAAACTCCATTTCTTTTTCCACCTCTAAAAACCATATATTCAATCCATGTTAAAAAAAATAATGAAGTTACAAAAAAACAATTTATTCTACTTGAAAACAATAATGAAATAAGTATAGCATTTGAAGTTACAAAAATAATAATATTACCTTCTTCTACTTGCTCAGACTCTTGCAAAAGCTCTATTACTTCATCATACACAATATGTTTCCTTCCATCAGCACGAAGCCAATCTTGAGTACATATTAAGGCTTGAACCGTCTGATTCATGATTAAAATCATTAGATACATAATATATATTATTATCAACCAAAATGGCAAAGTGTGTACAAAATTAAATATGTTACCTTAGAAGATAGGGAGCTTCTGAACTTATCAACAGTACGACCTCCTGTGCTAAAAGCAGACTCAGATGGTACAGTAGTGATAGGAATGGCTAATATATCACGAGCCAAATGTGCAAGAATTGGAAATCTATTCTCATTGCATTTCCACCATAGCAAGCTGCCTTTATTCCACTCGCAATCCCTCGTCTCATGAAAATACTTATCAAACTCATTTGTAAATGATGAGCCAACAGATGCAGCCCGCTTCTGTAATTGAGAATTGCACTCCAACAAGAAGTCTGGCTCGTCTCCAAATGAATCACACCTTGGTGTTTCAGACCTTGAGTCTGTCCTACTTTGTTCTCCAACACATAAAGGAGCATACTTCTTCCTATACTCCTCAAATAACTCCTTTGTAACATCTTTAACTGTCTTTGCCAATTCATCTCCAACTTCTACACCATATAGGTGATGAAATGCCAACTCCAATCCTTCAAACTTGTACTTAGGATCAAGAATTATAGCAACAAATATGAACATATTCATCTTATCCATGCTCCCCCAATACTTATCACACTTTTCTTTCATAGGTTTAGCCATACTAGCATAAACCTCATCCTCACTAGATGCCCATTTATCCAACAAACGCAAAAGATGAGCTATGTAATAGAAAACATTACATACCGTCACATAAGAGGACCCGGACACCTTCATTGTAAAATTGTAGAACTCCTTCAAGAAATTCACAATAACTTGAATCTTGTTCCACTCCTCTGTAGTAATATGTCCTAAGAGCACACCATCAACATCTCTTGGAGTTTCTAGACGAGGGAACACATCTTTGTACTTCAAAGCCACCTCTAACATTGTATAACATGAGTTCCACCTTGTAGGACAATCATATTGCAACACAAGACGACAGTCAACTCCTATCCTCAAGGCTTCTTCTTTGAAAATATGCAATCTAGCAGGAGAGTTCCTTATAAACATCACCACATTTCTGACCTTGTCAATACATTTGTTATGAAGCTTCAAACCAGCTAGGACAACACGATTAGCAATGTGAGCAACACACCTCATGTGCAGAAACTTGCCTTTGTAAATGCTACTACCATTTGCTATAACCATTCTCTTCAACTCTCTACAAGCAGAATCATTAGCACTTGCATTATCCACAGTCACTGTAAATATTTTGTCACATAAACCCCATGGCCTCAAACAATCCTCAACATCTCTAGCAATGTCGTCTCCCTTATGACCAGTGATAGGACAAAAATTCACTATTATCCGCTGCAAATTCCAGTCTTTATCAATAAAATGAACAGTCAAACTCATATAATTGACCTTCTGAATAGAAGTCCATGTATCAGTAGTGAGACAAACCCTTTGGCAATGCATCCTCAAATAATCTTTCATCTTCTCTTGTTCCTCAAGAAACAATTTATAACAATCACGAGCGACAGTATATCGTGAAGGTATTTTAAAAGTAGGGCACATGGACAGCAGAAGATCCCTAAAAAACGGCTTCTCCACAAACATAAAAGGCAACTCTTCTCCAACAATCAATTTAATCAGATTCCTCCTAACAAGATCTAAATCTAACACCCAATTCTTAATCTTAGCCAGATCAGTTTCAGCAACTTTCTCAAACACAATTTTAGCTTGCGTACCTTCACCCTTATTTTCTGGACGCTCAACGCACTTCAGTAGATGTTTGTTAAGAGTCGAGGTTCCATTTCCTGCGGTATCTGCAGCAAAATCCTTCTTGCAATAGTTGCACCTTGCCCTTACTTTCTCACTGTCATTCGGATTAACAAATGGAACAAAATGCTTCCAAACAGCACTTCGTTTTCCCTTCAAATATTTAGCCACATCAAATCCAGTAACTTCGCAGTCCTCCTCAATAACCTTTTCTCGCCGCTTTTTTGGAGGTTGCTCTTCTTCTAGGCCCCCCCTTTCATCTAGACCATTAGTCTCAAAGTCTTCATCAAAATCAGGATCCATGTCTGATTCGAAGTTATTCAGCGAATTTTCTGAAGCAATTGATCGAACCAAGTCTCGAGACTCATGTTGAGTATTAGTAGTAGCCGCTCTCGATCTCTTTCTGGATTGATTCTTTTTTGTTTGAGCTTGGAACTTTTTGGATTGAGAGCTCGACATCTACAAATTAAAAAAATATGTCAGTTTAATGTAGATAATTTACATCATATGAATCATAACACGAAAATAAAAATCTTACTTACATTTGATGAAAATTGATCCGTTGTTTTGGTTTTCAACTCTCTACCATATAGTACTATGAACTTGTTAGAAATCTATAAATCAATAAAAGAAGACAAGTCAGTACTTTCTGATTCTGAATTTCTGTTGGCTGGGCAAAAAAATTGAATTGAATAAAAAAAAAATCAAATTGAAGGGAATGAATTGACCTGTTGAGTGCGGGGCGGGGCTGCTGGTGTCTGGTGACTGGGCGAGATGCGGGGTGTGCGGTGCGGGCGAGTGGGCGAGACTCAAGGTGTGGGGTACTGCGGTGCGGTGCGGGCGATTGGGCGACTGGGCGAGCCGTTGTTGGTTGCTGGTTGGAGTCGAAGTCTCGAAGAACGGAAGAAGGAAGAAGAAGACTCGAAGAACGGAAGAAGGAAGAAGAAGACTCGGGGGCGGGGAACTGAATTGAAATACGCAAGACGGCTGACGGCAAGAGCAAATCCCAAATAAAATCCAACCCTGGCCTAATTAAATCATCTTCGGTTTACCCAAATAGTTCGGTTTACCCGAACCCGAACCCAACCCAAACCGAAAACCGAAATTTCATATAACTTAACCCGAAAACCGACCCGAAATTACTTCGGTCCGGGTTCGGTCCGGTTTTTTCGGTTCAATCCGGTTTGGGTTTCGGGTTTACCCAACCCGTGCCCAGCCCTAATATTGGTAGCCATTTAACAAAAACCAATGAATTGTCTCTTCCACTATGTTATGTAGGCTTTTAATCTAGAACTGAAGCCCCAAAGGGATAAACCGTGATTTAAATTACAAAATGAGCAAACAAAATTACATGCAGGTGAGTCTGTAATAATCAAATTTAAGGCCGAATAATATACGGAGAACATATATAATATATTGGAAGAGTGTATCAATCAAATAAATGAAATCATATATTAACATTCAAATACATAGAACACATGACCTTTGACATTACAATACCACAAACAAACCGTATAAGAAAATGCCGCACAAGGGATAATATCATTCAGTAATAGGGGAAAACGCAGAAAAAGGAAACAACAAATCAAACAAAACGTTGAAATGCAGCAACAACGTAACCGAAACATAAGTCTTAAAACGCGAGTGGTCGTGAGGGATATTAAATGAAAGATAAACATAGGTTAACCGTCCCATACCCGTGCGAAGCGCGAGTTTCCGCGTCTAGTATATATATAAAAATTGTTGAGTTTTATGAAGTAATGACAATTTGTACCTATTTAATGCATTGAATTAATTTATTTAATTTTTATTGAAAGGTTAATGCATTGAGTTAATACATTAAAAATATCCCACTTAATTAGGCTCCTAAAGTTATTGTCTCACGTTTGTTCGTTTCTGCCAGTTGTTTTTCCTTTCATTTAATCTCCTAATTTGGGTCTTTTAGGTATGTTTTGAGTGTATGTTCGTTTTTGCATCGTATTTCCCTCATCGACTTTTATATGTTCAGTGCTTATGTATTTTGAGATTCTCCTTGGACCATTAATAATTATACCTTTCAGATTTCGTTACTAATCAATATGTTAAGATTTATATATTTAATTAATTTAAAACATCTATTTTTATTAAAAGTTACACCATAAATAAATATATAAAAATAATACGAAATACGACAAAAGTAAACGTGTTAGGTACGCGCAAAGCGTGGGTAATGAACTAGTGACTAAGATTAAACTAGTTACCCCCACTTGTACCCCCACTACAAGTGGGGGTAGGTGTGATGGTCTGGCGGCCTTCCGGTGGAGGCCTGGCGACGGTCCGACGGCCTCTCGGTAGAGGTCTGGCGGCAGTCCGACGAAGATCCAACGGTGGTGCAACAATAAATGAAAGTTAAAATCCAAAAATAAATGAAAATTTAAGTTTAATTCAAATCTGTGAACATTTACGTATAATTTGATGAACATTCGCTTAAGTATGTCCAAATGAACATTTATGAACATGTTGATGAACATTTATGAACAACTTGATAAACATTTAAGCCAATTGGAATAAATTTTCCAGTAATGAACATTTTATTACATCCTTGTGAACATTTAAGGAAGACTTGATGAATAATTAAGTATGATATGATGAACGTTTAGGTATGTTTTGATGAAAATAAGTATTTTTTACTCGAAATCATATTAAAGTGGTGTTCCACATAAGTGGTGATCCGGTGGTGGTCCGTCGTTTGTCCAAATGACATAAACATTTAAGTGTGATAAAACTTGATGAAAATTTAAAAATAATTTGATGAACATTCAGTTGAGTATGTCAAATGAACATTTAAATATAATTTGATGAACATTCAGTTGAGTATGTCAAATGAACATTTAAGCCAATTGTAATGAACTTTTGAGCAATGAACATTTTATTACATCCTTGTGAACATTTAAGGATGACTTGAAAAACATTTAAGTATGACATGATGAACATTTAGGCATATTTTGATCAAAATCAAGTGTTATTTTACTCGAAATCATATTAAAGTAGTGTTCCTACAACTGGTGGTCCGTTGGTGGCTTGTTGGTGGGTCAGTGGTGGTTCGGTGGTGGACTGCTGTTTGTTCAAATGTCATATATATTTAAGTGTAATAAAACCCGATGAACATTTAAGTATTATTTGATGAACATTAAGTTTAGTAAATCCAGATCAACATTTATAAACATCTTGATGAACATTACAACAAATTTTATTGAGCTTTTGAGTAATGAATAATTTTGTACTACTTGTGAACAATTTTGTTCTAGTGAGGCCAGAGGTGGTCCGGCGACGGCCCAACTGTGGTCGACAGCGGTCCGACTGTGGACCGACGACGGTGTGATGGTGGCTCGGTGGGGGTGACAAGTGATTACAAGTGACTGTAGGACCTGTATTTCGCAGAATAACAATCTGTAAAGAATTAAAACGAAGAACAGAATTAAGAAAGAATTGTACCGAATCGTTCTTGACGAAACTGTTGCGTAGAGTCGAGATTAGATCTCTTTCCTTAATTCTGTAACGCCCCGTATATGTGACAGTTACTGGCGTTGAGAATCCCAGGATACAACTACGATCACTTCTGGTTTGCACAATCACAAGACAGAAGCCAACGAACCAATATTTGTGCAGTACTCTCGAGGAAGGAGAAGAAGAGAAGAGATGGGAGATTGCTGTTATTTTCGGAGGCAGTTGCGCTGACTCAGTTGGGCGTCCCCAACGAGGCAGTCCAAAATCTGATCTGGAAGCCCAAAACTTTCAGATCTGGCCCACTTCAAAAAGAGAAGCTAAGCTGCTGCTGCTTGGGCCTACGGCCCATTCCACAAGACCACGAGCCACGGGCCACGGGCCACGGACTAGGACCAGGACCGGACGGACGGACCGCGCGAGGGCCCCCCGTGTCCTCTCTCCATACCTCTCCCAAGGGCTTACCAAGGGTATGGGGTTTGGGGTATATAAACCCTTCATATTCCCACCCCAATTTTCGATGTGGGACAAAACCCATGTCAAAAATCAGCTCCAAAATTGTTCTTTGAACTTAGTCAAGCAACCAACTTTGAGCCTTCATTTCTCATTCAAACGGAACCCGATTTTGACGTGTGAGTACACTACGGCGTAGTGCTCGCAGAGACGAAGCCAACGCTCCCATAATCCGGCACAACCGGTGACCGCAGCCCACCAGAAAAGTGCCCGGAAGTCCAGTCAAAATCAGTTCCAACAATCCCCCACGTGAATAGAAATGATTCTATTACACGTGCTTAGACAAGACAGACAGAAATTTTGAGAGTACGGGCGAAGAATCACTGCATCTGAGCTGGTGGCGTTTTTCAGCCTTGAACCACTCATTGTGAGTAGCTATCGGACTTACTCGACCAGGTAGTGAACATGATGTCTTGAACCACCCAGACTTTGACGTAAACCTAGACAATAACTATCACACAGTTTCATCTTCTCACAGAACTAGGTTCTTGATTGTGTTCATTTTGGCCGTGAACATCCCTGGTTATTCATGAGTGAACTTGGAGAAAGCAGTCTCTCTTCTTTCTCCTAGAAACGGCCCCATTTCACACTCATAAGGTGATTGACCATAAATGGTATTACCAATACCCTACTTTGTTCTTTCAAAGTTTATGGAATCATTAAAAGCAAATGCTTAACCTCTACTTTGCCATCGCACTTTTATCATCCTAGGAACTGGGGAAGAAGATATAATATCTCCAAGTGCGCTTCTAGATTCGACTTGAATTTGTTTTCCCCTTGAACCTATTTCTTGGGATCTCCAATCACTTAGGTAGGGTTGCCATCAAGCATCCTCTTTAGTCATAGGCTTTAAACCCATTCCTCTAGATGACTTTACAACTTGCTCTCTTGACAATCCCTTAGTGAACGGATCTGCTAAGTTGTCAACTGACTTGATATAATCGATTGAGATTACACCAGTTGAGAGCAATTGTCTTATGGTTTTATGTCGTCGTCTTATGTGGCGAGACTTACCATTATATATTGTGTTCAGTGCCCGAGAGATAGCCGATTGACTATCACAGTGTACACCTAAAGCTGGCACTAGTTTTTCCCACAAAGGAATATCCTCCATAAAGTTTCGAAGCCATTCTGCTTCTTCAGGTGCTTTGTCTAAAGCAATGAACTCAGATTCCATTGTGGATCTGGCCAATAACGTCTGTTTTGAGGATTTCCATGATACAGCTGCACCACCCAGCGTGAATACATACCCACTGGTGGATTTTGAGTTCTTAGAATCTGATATCCAGTTAGCATCGCTATAGCCTTCCAGAGTGGCTGGATATCTTCCATAGTGCAGCCCGTAACTCCGAGTATGTCTCAAGTAGTTCAATACTCGAATTATTGCCTTCCAGTGATTGTGTCCTGGATTACTGGTATATCTACTCAGTACGTTGACAGCATGTGCTAAGTCTGGTCTTGTACAATTTGTCAAGTACATAAGACTTCCTATCACACGAGCATACTCTAACTGTGATATGCCATTACCCGAGTTTTTCTTCAGTTTGAGATGCAGGTCCACCGGACTTTTTGCAATCCCATTTGAATAGTTCTTGAATCGTTCAAGTACCGCCTCGGCGTAATGTTGTTGAGACAAGACTATTCCTTCTGAATGTCTAAATATTTTGATCCCTAAGATCACATCCGCTAGTCCCAAGTCTTTCATGTCAAACTTTCCATTAAGCATGTTCTTGGTTTGTTTGATCATGTCATTGTTGCTACCTATGATGAGTATGTCATCCACATATAGGCACAACAAAATGTATCCTTTTGCAGTTTCCTTGACATAGATACACTTGTCACATTCATTTATTTTGAAACCATTTGACATCATTACTTGGTCAAATTTTTCGTGCCACTGTTTAGGAGCTTGCTTAAGTCCATATAAGGATTTCACAAGTCTACACACTTTGTGTTCCTGTCCAGGGACAACATAACCCTCAGGTTGTTTCATATAAATTTCCTCTTCTAGTTCTCCATTTAGAAAGGCTGTTTTTACATCCATTTGATGTATTTCTAGATTGCGTATAGCTGCAATGGCTATTAGCATTCTTATTGAAGTTATTCTCGTTACTGGAGAGTAGGTGTCAAAGAAATCCAAGCCTTCTTTTTGCCTAAATCCTTGCACCACAAGCCTAGCCTTGTACTTATCGATTGAGCCATCGGTTTTTAATTTTCTTTTGAAAATCCATTTGCTCCCAAGAGCTTTCGAACCGGATGGCAACTCAGCTAACTCCCATGTATGATTTTGCATAATGGAGTCGATTTCACTTTTCACCGCTTCCTTCCAAACAGGTGCATCTGGTGTTGACATGGCTTCTTTGAATGTTCTAGGTTCATTTTCCAAAAGATAAGCCATTTCAAAATCAGGACCGAATGATTTTTCCTTTCTAGCTCTTTTGCTACGTCTAGGTTCATCATTGTCCTCTTCTGTTGGTTGAACAGAGGTGCTTGCTTCGCCTTCTTCACGAATCCGTTTCGGATTTTCTTTATCCTTACACGGGAACGTGTTTTCGAAGAAGGATGCATTTCTTGATTCCATTATTGTATTTGCATGTATATCTGGTATATCAGACTTGTATACCAAGAAACGATACGCACTACTATTGTGTGGATACCCGATGAAGATACAATCAATGGTTTTTGGTCCTATTGAGACCTTCTTAGGGGGTGGTACCGCCACTTTTGCTAGGCACCCCCACACTTTGAGGTATTTGTATGAAGGTACATTACCTTTCCACAACTCATAAGGTGTCTTTCCAGTCACCTTATGCGGTATTTTGTTGAGAATGTAGTTGGAGGTTAGCAGCGCTTCCCCCCACATGTTCTGGGATAACCCAGATTCTTGCAGCATTGCATTCATCATTTCTTTGAGAGTTCGGTTCTTTCGTTCCGCAACCCCGTTAGATTCAGGTGAGTAAGGCGCAGTAGTTTGATGAACGATTCCATGTTCTCTACAGAATGCATTAAATGGTTCACTATACTCGCCTCCTCTATCACTTCGGATCATTTTAATCTTTTTACTAAGTTGGTTCTCAACTTCCAACTTGTATTCTTTAAACTTTTCCAAAGTTTCATCTTTGCTATGTAACAGATATACATAACAATATCGTGTGCAATCGTCTATGAAGGTTACAAAGTACTTCTTACCGCCTCTAATTTGCACGAACTTTAAATCACATATATCAGTGTGAATTAGTCCTAGAGGTTCAGTTGTTCTCTCTACATGGGGTGATGGCGTTTTTGTGAGTTTCGCTTGTACGCATACTTCACATTTGTCTTTACTTGTTTTGCATTTTGGAATCATGTTCATGCTTATTAGTCTACTTATAGATTTATAATTAACATGTCCCAATCTTTCATGCCAAATATTAAAAGACTCAACGACATAAGCAATAGGATTATTCTCATTCACTGAAACATCAGTTACAACCTTTTTGGGAAGGACTGTCATTACATTCATTTTGATCAGTCCATCTTTCACATAACCCTTCCCCACATAAATCCCATTCTTAGAAAGAACTAACTTATCAGACACAAACTTGACACAGAACCCATTCTTGTTGAGAAGAGTCCCCGAGATTAGATTCTTTCGAATGTCTGGCACATGAAGCACATTGTTGAGAGTCAGCTCCTTCTCAGAAGTCATCTTGAGCACGATCTTCCCAATACCTTCAACCTTGGATGTCGCAGAGTTTCCCATGAAGAGCTTCTCCTCTGTTCGGCTTTTCTGATAAGTGGTAAACAATCCCTTATCCGAGCAGATGTGTCTAGTGGCACCTGTATCGTACCACCACTCCTTTGGGTTGCTCCCAACCAAATTCACTTCAGTCACCGCACACAGGTCGTCTGCTGTCAGCGAGTTTTCAGCTAAATTGGCTTGAGACTTCTTCCCTTTGTCTCTTCTGTTGTCGGGCTTGCTGCGACACTCTTCTGCCTTGTGACCAACCTTATCACACTTGTGGCATTTTCCACTGAACTTCTTTGCTCCTTGCTTCTTGAAGTTTGTGGTGTTTTGAGGTTGAAACTTCTTGTTCTTCCCCTTGTCTCGATGCTCAGCCAGGTTTGCCTTGTTAGAGAACCCAACTTGATTGGCCCTCTTATTGTTTTCCTCGACCTGAAGCCTCACGATCAAGTCTTCAATCCTCATTGCCTTTTGTTTCAGCAACAAGTAAACCTTGAATTGCTCCCAGGATGGAGGAAGCTTCTCAATGATGGCACCTACCTGGAAAGCCTCACAGATGGTCATTCCTTCCGAGATCACTTCATGGACGATCAGTTGTAGTTCTTCAACCTGTTCCACGACTGACTTTGAATCTACCATCTTGTAGTTCAGAAACTTTGCTACTGCCGCTTTCTTTGAGCCAGCATCCTGTGTCTTGTACTTCTTTGTCAAAGTATCCCACAATTCCTTAGCGGTGTTATGGTTACAGTAGACCTTGTACAGCGAGTCAATCATGCGATGAGTAAGATACCCTCTGCATGCATAGTCCCCTTTCGCCCAATCAGATAGGGCGTCAGTGTCATGTGGGGAGAACCTAGGTTTCCCCTCCTTCAAGAACCTGTCCAGACCCAGCATGCTCAGGAAGAACTCCATCTTCTGAGACCATATTTTGAACCCTTTCCCGTCAAATTTTTCGGGTAGGATCCCAGCATGGATTGTGTTCGGCATAGTTGTCACATAAGGTCTGTGGGGAACATACAGATGAGGCAACTGAACATCAGACAGATCCATTGGATGACCCGTTTGACCTGGATGACTTGTTTGACCCGGATAGCTCAATTGACCCGGATGACTCACTTGACCCGGATGGCTCATTTGACCCGGAGGACTCATTTGACCCGGATGAAGAGGTTGAGCCAGATGACTCGTTTCAGCCGGATGACTCGGTTGAGCCGAATGAAGAGGCACTGGTGGCAGATCCATTTGGACGACCGGGGGGGTTTCCTTGATCGGACTCTTCTTAGTCGAACTCTCATGACCCGGACTGTTCTGAACTTGAACCCTATCAAGTATCTGAGCCTGATCGAGAGGCATAGTCTCAAACTGAATTCGGGGCAACCCAGTGACCTTTCCAGCGTCAGCAGTAGTTTTCTCATCTCCGTTAGTCATTGTATCTGTTCAATAAGACAAACAAATATTAGTATGACTTAGAAGTAACTCTGCAAAACAGATTTCAAAAATCTGAAAAAACACAGTTTTCTGCAAAACTGTAAACGCAGAAACCAGAAATCTGCGAACTGTAAATGCAGAAACCAGCAATCTGCGAACTGTAAAAATTACAGAACCAGAATCTGCGAATCTGTTAAACTCAGAACCAGTAATTCACGAATCTGTAAACACAGAATCTGTAAACCAGTAAAAATTCCAGAAATCACGAATCTGTAAACCAGAACTGAATTCATGCGAACTGTAAAAAATTCCAGAAATCACGAAACTTTAAAACAGAACTGAATTCCTGCGAACTGTAAAATACAGATTCTGCAATCTGTAAATACAGAATCAGAAATCTGTGAACTGTAAACACAGTTTTTCGGTTCTGTAATACAACAACAACCTGATTCTGTAATACAACAACAACCTCACAATTATAAAGATTAATTTTCGTTTTTTTACTCGAATCTGAACACAGATCCGAAACTGTACGCAGTACAGACAATTTTCTTCGGGATGTAACTTTCCGTTCCTTTAAAACTCAAACAGATTGTTAGCGACAGGATAAAATTGTACAGAATTAAGATTGTAGGACCTGTATTTCGCAGAATAACAATCTGTAAAGAATTAAAACGAAGAACAGAATTAAGAAAGAATTGTACCGAATCGTTCTTGACGAAACTGTTGCGTAGAGTCGAGATTAGATCTCTTTCCTTAATTCTGTAATGCCCCGTATATGTGACGGTTACCGGCGTTGAGAATCCCAGGATACAACTACGATCACTTCTGGTTTGCACAATCAAAAGGCAGAAGCCAACGAACCAATATTTGTGCAGTACTCTCGAGGAAGGAGAAGAAGAGAAGAGATGGGAGATTGCTGTTATTTTCGGATGCAGAGAATGAGAACCAGAACTCTCTTAAGTAGAGATTCTCGGTTTGTTAGAGGAGGAGATAGTGGAGGCAGATGTGGGGAAGTGGAGAAAATCGTGGAGGCAGTTGCGCTGACTCAGTTGGGCGTCCCCAACGAGGCAGTCCAAAATCTGATCTGGAAGCCCAAAACTTTCAGATCTGGCCCACTTCAAAAAGAGAAGCTAAGCTGCTTGGGCCTACGGCCCATTCCACAAGGCCACGAGCCACGGGCCACGGGCCAGGACCGGACAGACGGACGGACCGCGCGAGGGCCCCCCGTGTCCTCTCTCCATACCTCTCCCAAGGGCTTACCAAGGGTATGGGGTTTGGGGTATATAAACCCTTCATATTCTCACCCCAATCTTCGATGTGGGACAAAACTCATGTCAAAAATCAGCTCCAAAATTGTTCTTTGAACTTAGTCAAGCAACCAACTTCGAGCCTTCATTTCTCATTCAAACGGAACCCGATTTTGACGTGTGAGTACACTACGGCGTAGTGCTCGCAGAGACGAAGCCAACGCTTCCATAATCCGGCACAACCGGTGACCGCAGCCCACCAGAAAAGTGCCCGGAAGTCCAGTCAAAATCAGTTCCAACAGTGACGTCACGTGTCATCGTCTTTGATCTTCTTTGATCCAACGCTCCAAAATCATTCTCAATTATTATTTTAAGAAGTTCTGTTATGGGAAACTTTTTCTTTTTTATATACATAATTTATATTTGTTTGTGGGAATAGACGGTTAACCGGAAGATTTAGGTTTCATGTCGGTTTGTCCGGTTAACCTTTATTCAAACTGCCGATTCAATGTTTCATAATCTCATGAACCTGATCTAAAATGGTAAGAAGACGGTTTAGACGGTCTGATCCAAATTTCAGACCGGTTCCGATTTTGACCGATTCGATTCCAATTTGGTTAACATTTTAACACCTCTGCCGCCGTGTAGAATCTTCTATTCCATTTTGCAATTTAATCGTAGCAAAACGAACGGATGTGCACTTAATTGCAATAAAACGCGGAGTTCTGGTTTGTGCTCCTTCAACCCTCAGCCCAACAGTTATTAAGAGCAGAGAAACCAACAAGTCACTCGAGCTTCACCTCTTTAATAATCCTTCTCTCTCTTTCCACACCACCATTTCAACGCTTCTCCACCTTTTATCTCTCGGTATACACACATGGCTTCCTCCCGGATTTCAGCCTGACTACTCAAGTTGTTCTTCCTTTATCCTTGGTGCCTCTTTCAGGTAAATCCCTCGCTCTGCCTCTCTCCCAAAATCCTCCTGCCGATCGTATTCGCGGATCCGGTTGAGGACTATCTCGGATTTCATCTGTTTGATCAAAACCTAGTTTGTATGATCTATACTCTCTGCAGGATTCCCGTTTATAGGTAACCTAACCGTCGTTAGATCCGTTTAAGCACTTCCTGTTGAGACACAAACTTTATACTACTTTTGACTAAAAATCAGGTCTAGTATATTCTGTTGTGTTTGAGATATCTCTATCGGTGACATGAAGTTTGTCGGAACACATCCATTCGAGGCTGATAGAGGAACTTTCATAGTTTCATCATGAAATAAGTGCTGCAATGTTGAACCTTTCCATCATTTGCATAGTGGCAGTGTTGCTGGTTAGTTGATGTATGTTTGCCAAGTCATTGAGCGGAATTAGGTGCACATTATTGCTAAACGGTAAGAAAAAATCTGTGAGTTAGGAGAAGTTTATTATTAGTTTCCTACTATGGAAGATTGATGCTACAGAGAATAAGGACATTTTGTTTGAAGGAAACCTATATGTCAGAATTGTCGCATGATATCTAGATTGGTGTAGAATACAGTTCATGGGACCATCTGCCCATTTAAAGGAAACTCTACAAATTGTCTGATGGGATTGATTTTGGAAGTTGTTAGTTATAGATTAAAGCTTCTTGGATGCAAAAAATGCTTTTGTTGTTATGCAGCTCCTGAGAGTATCTCTTGCGCTCTTTCTAGAAATTTATTATTCGCCCTAAAGGATTACTTTGTTGCCTTCGGATAATGTTAAACTGAGTTATTATTATTATTATTATAATTATTATAATTATTTTGTTTTCTTGTAATTGTTCCTTCTATTATAGGTTTAATGCTAGGCTTCTTTTCCTGAAGGCTGATTAAGCCGTTTGTTCCCGGATTGATATTGAATTCATTAACATGTAGAGGGTTAGCTCACAAGGTCCTTGACTGTCTTGGGAAATTAAGAGCTTTGTTATTTTCTATTATTGAGGATGCAGATATGCAACTGATAAAGAAGTCTCTCTGATTGCAAGATAATGACCCACACATATGCTTCGGTAGAAAGTAAAACAAGCGAGTATTCCGTTTTTATGTACTGTGAGGCAACCAACCTCCTTTCACATTCTATGTGTCATTTGATGCACTACATAGCTCAGCTGATACTTTTGAGTCTTAGGAAAATCAAAACTACTGGTGGTGATGAGAAACTCAATGTGTTGTTGCGCCATTGATAATGTTAAAGGACTGTACCCATTCATTCCACTTGTGTTCTGTGGTTCTGTGGTCAATGATTATTGTACATTCTTAAACTCCATTAAATTTATCAACGTAGCTGTTGTGAGTATTAGTTGGCATACTCCTCCAGTGAAATTTTAATGACATTTTATTTTTCAGGGCGCAGTATCAGGTTGAGTACTGACTCAGTGTGAAGTAATGACAATGAATGAGCGTAAGACAATTGATTTAGATCAAGGATGGGAGTTTATGCAAAAGGGAATCACCAAGTTAAAGAACATACTTGAAGGATTGCCTGAACCCCAGTTTAGCTCTGAGGATTACATGATGCTTTACACGTAACTTTCTCCTTGTTTCTTTCTCTAGATATTGGTTTTTTCAAAATCTATATAAAACATTGTGGGTTATCACGATGGACTGTGATTATAGCTATATATATTTTCAGAACCATATATAACATGTGCACACAGAAGCCCCCCCATGATTACTCCCAACAGCTCTATGACAAATATCGAGAATCCTTTGAAGAGTACATCATGTCAACGGTGAGAACTTCTTCACATCCTTGATCCTTCTCTCCGTATTTTTATATACGATGTCATGATTATTAGCGCATGATCGAGGCTCAACACTGCTGTTCTCTACTTTTCAGCTATACGTATTAGTTAAAGTTTCTTGTGTATTTACATTGGATTTTAGAAAATATGGTTTTTTACAGTCAATTTTTGCTCCACACCTAAAATATGTTGTTCAATCTTAAGAAAGCAGGCATAAAACTGGTTGCAATGTTTTTTTTTGTAACTGTTTTTACTGCAGGAACTTCTTCTTGCACTAAATAAAGAAGGAATGTTGCCACAATGTTTATATACCACTCTTTTTTGTTTAAAGCCCCTTGGAGTTGTTAAAACCTTCTTCTGTATTGTAGGTCTTACCATCATTGAGAGAGAAGCATGATGAGTTCATGTTGAGAGAGCTTGTGAAAAGGTGGGCAAATCACAAGGTCATGGTTAGGTGGTTATCTAGGTTTTTCCATTATCTGGATCGGTACTTCATTGCTCGAAGGTCACTTCCACCGCTCAATGAAGTTGGACTGACCTGCTTCCGTGATCTGGTATGTTCTACTGTCATTTTGTCTATAGAGTATAGAGTTTATCTTAGGCATATGGTTTCGTAGTTGACTAATGTCATGATGTCCAGGGTCTGATTAAAGATTATGATCTTCATTAGTTTCCCTTTTAGATCTAGCTAAGATTAGATGAGTATAATTAAAATAATAACATCTACCTTAATGGATATGTCAGGTATATACTGAGATAAATGGTAAAGTTAGAGATGCTGTGATCTCTCTGGTATGTCCTTTTTTTTCTTTTTTTCTTTTTGTTGATTTTGTCTCCATATCAATGTTGCATCAGCATGCAGTGAACTATTTTTGACAAATAAATTTTGTATTAGATTGATCAAGAACGTGAAGGAGAGCAGATTGATCGAGCTTTACTGAAAAATGTTTTGGATATTTTTGTTGAAATTGGAATGGGGCAAATGGACTTCTATGAAAATGATTTTGAAGCTGACATGTTGAAAGATACAGCTGCGTACTATTCAAGGAAGGCTACAAATTGGATCCTAGAAGATTCTTGTCCAGACTATATGTTGAAAGTAAGTTTTTGCTGTCATCCTCTTGCTCTTCTTTCTTGGTTTTTAAGAATTGGTGGTTAGTTTTTGTTTCTTCTCCCAATGATATCATTTGTTTTGGGATAATCAGGCTGAGGAGTGCTTGAAAAGGGAGAAAGAAAGGGTTTCCCATTATCTACATTCTAGCAGTGAGCCAAAGTTACTCGAGGTTTGTTTGATCCTGTATTTAAGTCTTCATGGTGACATTTTTTTAATTAAATGCCTACTTGATTTTCTCAGCTTCTAAGTAATCCTGACTGCTACCCAGATAACTATACTCACACTTTATGCTTCCATATATGCAGATATACTTATTTCTACATTTATTTCTATTCCATGTGTGTGATTTATTTTTCTTGTTGCAGAAAGTTCAAAATGAACTATTGTCTGTTTATGCAACTCAATTATTAGAGAAGGAGCACTCTGGTTGTCATGCATTGCTTAGAGACGATAAGGTGTGGTGTCAATTTTTTACTCATTTTAGTAGATTCTTACCAGTATCAAGTCTATCTTTCATATCATTACTTTGCTGATTCCGTATTTTAGGTGCAAGATTTATCAAGGATGTATAGGCTTTTTTCTAAAATACCTCGCGGACTTGAACCTGTTGCTGCTATCTTCAAGCAGGTTGAGCATCTTTACCTTCTTGTTATTAATCAGAATGAAGTTCCAACAACTTCAACTAGAACTCTTTTTTTCTGCAAAACGAGATCTTCTTCGTACCTGAAAACATTGTTTTCTATATTGCAGCATGTTACTTCTGAAGGTATGACCTTAGTTAAACAAGCCGAAGATGCAGCAAGCAATAAAAAGGTACATAATGATTCTTCATAACTTTTCATGCACTGAATTCATGATTAAGATAAGCATTATTCAGCATTTCTCATCCAGCTGATACTGAATCTGGTTAGATGACCTGATTGAACTCTGTGAAAGACTGAAAGCTCTACGGCATGTATGCATAAAAAAAAATTTATGCCAATCCCTTTTATTCAATAAGTAACTTTTTAACTAGTAGGATTTTCTTGATTTTGAGAAGGTTTATATCTGGGTAAAATAGGATTCTTACTAATCCAACTGGAAGTGTCATTTGTTTTGATGGTTGTGAACCAATCCTCTATCTAGCTGGTCTGATGCAGAAACTTCATCTTTATATCTACTAGTCCTTTCTGCCTGTGCTATGCACGGGCCAAATGAAATTTAATAAAAAACTTTAGTACTCTATAAATCTGAATTAATAATTATAATATTGTCTCGTATGTTTAACTTATATTTTACTTTGAATTCATTATATCAATTTTTAATCTATTATTGTGTTCAACTACTTTGATATATCTATAAAATAGTTAAAGATAATTGTTAATAAATTTGATTTATATTATTTAAATATTAATGTTATATTCATACACACTAACACTGTATACTATTTAATTTTGCTATATGTAAAAAAATAATACATAGACAAACTAAATAATAATATACATCAATATTGTACTGTATTATTTAAATTTTGTTGTTGATTATTATGATTATGATTATATAATTGATAGTCATCATTGAATTTAGAAATTTAGATTCCTTAGTCCTAGTCTCGTATATGTAATTGTTTTCATTATGAGTTAGTTCTAAAAGGCTATTTTATAATCTAAATAGAAGATATATATTATAAAGGAGAGTAAATATATACTATAATATTTCCTTAGCTTTCAACAAAACTATAGATGGTTGAAAATTTTATCTCCTACATAGTGCACAAATAATATCTTCTAAGTACGTACATATATAATATCACCCTAAATCTGTTTAAAGTACGTAGATAATAGTATCCTTATAATCATAAGGATTTTTTTGATAAATTTGGTCTAAAAACAGTTTAGTAAATAAATATTGAATAATCAATTTGATAGTTTCTTAAAAGATAATCTTTAATTTCTTATAATAGAGTTGTTTAAATAATATATGTGAAAATTTCTTTTAAAAAAATGTGAACTTTAATATTAGACTTTTTTTCGGTGAGTCAAGCAAAAGCCTATTAAAAAAGCGTTTTATTATTTGGCATATCATTTAGTATATAATGAGTAATATGAATATTTTTACAACATATTTAATGTAAATTATTAATCAAACGTTTGCTTTTAATGAAAATAAGACTTTGCTATGTGATTTATATCTAACATATTTTATTATCTTCTTTCCAATTATAATATTTTTCATATATATTTTTAGTTTTGATATTTTCTAATTATTAAATATAATATATCTTTAAGAATTTGTTTTTTCAATATTGTTTTTTCTTTCATTGGCCCTACTGGATTTTTTTATGGTGGTCCAACCAAAAGCCCAACCCAAGATGAATATAATCATGAATATCTTGTTGAATATTTTTCAACCACCCCCAAAAATTATATGATATGATATGTGGTTACTTCTGTACGTTCCTCGGTTCTTCTGTTTGATTTAGCTGTCTAAATCTCACGGGAATTTCCATGGGAATGTGTTGAATAGAATGGAATTCCTTGAAAGGTCTTGCTACAACTATTCTTATCCACTTCCATGGCATATGTATACTGTTCGAATGCCTATGCATATTCATATTTCAAGAGAGCCACGTTAGTTCTGCTGTAAATAACTAATTTTAATTTCTTATATTATTAATAGGCAGAAAAGAAGGATATTGTTGGCATGCAGGAGCAGGTATGCTTGAATTATATTAGGGGAAAGTTTATACTATTGATTATATGTTGGCATTGACCTAATGCATTATGTTGCAGGTTTTTGTGAGAAAAGTAATCGAGCTGCATGACAAGTACATGGCTTATGTGAATGATTGCTTCACGAACCATACTCTCTTTCATAAGGTGTGTCTAAGAGTTGTGGCTCACAGTTGCAATGTTGTATTCGATGTTTCACGGTAAGGGCTATGCTTATGTTTCTGCAGGCACTAAAAGAGGCATTTGAGGTCTTCTGCAACAAGGGTGTAGCAGGAAGTTCAAGTGCAGAACTGTTGGCCACATTTTGTGATAATATTCTGAAGAAAGGTGGTAGCGAGAAGCTGAGCGATGAAGCCATTGAAGAAACCCTTGAGAAGGTAAGGCTGTAAATGCTTTTCCTACTACTTTATAGCATTTGTTCTATCTTTTCCATGTTCTAAAAATTTCGCACTGGGGTTGAAATCGTTTTGCAGGTCGTGAAGCTCCTTGCTTATATAAGTGATAAAGATCTGTTTGCCGAATTTTATAGGTAAAATTGGATTGTTTTCGACACAATATGTGACAAATTTCAGAACTTGTGTTGTTATTTCATCTTTTCAACAAGCTGGCCCTTAGATGAAGCAAATTTGCTACTAGCTCACTCACCAAAATTTAAACTTGCTGTGGCATGTGTATTGGTAGGAAGAAGCTTGCTCGTCGTCTTCTGTTTGACAAGAGTGCAAATGATGATCACGAGAGGAGTATATTGACCAAATTGAAGCAACAATGTGGTGGTCAGTTTACATCAAAAATGGAGGGAATGGTCTGTCTACTTCTCACCCTTACAAGGAACTAGTCTGGCTGATCATACTTCTTCAATCCACTAATCTTTTTGCTTTGTTTGCAGGTAACTGATTTGACATTAGCAAGGGAAAACCAAACTAACTTTGAGGAGTATCTCAATGACAATGCTAGTGCAAATCCTGGTATTGACTTGACTGTCACTGTCCTGACTACTGGATTTTGGCCAAGTTACAAATCGTTTGATTTGAACCTGCCGGCAGAGATGGTAGAATATTGAAACTCTTTCTTTAGTATCACAAGATAATGTATTGATTATGTTAAGTTGTTTACATACAAAGCTAATGACTTGTAGAGCTTATCGAACTATAACTTCACGTTTGCTCTTTTTTTAATTATAGGTTAAATGTGTTGAGGTTTTCAAAGAGTTCTACCAAACAAAGACAAAGCATAGGAAATTGACATGGATTTATTCCTTGGGGACATGTAACATTAATGGGAAGTTCGAACCAAAGACTATGGAGTTAGTAGTGACAACATATCAGGTGTGACTTTTCTGAAACTTTCCTTCTCCAGCAATTTAGTTATCTCATCATATCGTCATGTATTACTTTTGTAGGCGGCTGCACTGCTTCTCTTCAATGCTTCGGATAGGTTGAGTTATTCAGAGATCATGAGTCAGCTCAACTTGAATGATGATGATGTCATCAGACTGCTGCATTCTTTGTCATGTGCAAAGTATAAAATTCTTAAGAAAGAACCAAGTACCAAAACAATATCATCAACCGACTATTTTGAGTTCAACTCCAAGTTTACTGACAAAATGAGAAGAATAAAGGTATGTTTCATTTCCCGCCCCTTGTTTGTGCAAGTAAAGGGTTAAATAATAAGGTATTTTTGGGGTTGTGCAAAATGCAGATTCCTCTTCCCCCAGTAGATGAGAAGAAAAAGGTGATAGAGGATGTGGACAAGGATAGACGTTACGCCATCGATGCCTCCATAGTAAGAATTATGAAGAGTCGTAAAGTGTTGAATCACCAGCAGCTTGTTATGGAGTGTGTTGAGCAGTTGGGACGCATGTTCAAGGTACTAGAACTGTTCGACTTAAATCAAATCTAATACGTGCTGCTGCTGATGGCCTTTGTTTCCCCTCACACTCTTGTCTTGTGAATTTGCAGCCTGATTTCAAGGCCATAAAAAAGCGGATCGAAGACCTCATAACTCGTGACTATTTGGAGAGAGACAAGGACAATCAAAATCTTTACAGGTACTTGGCCTAAACAGTAGGCTATGGTGAAAGAGACAGACGGAAGAAGTATCTACAAGGAGAGGGAGTTCGAGAAATCATTGCTGCAATTTTAGGGTTGAAAGACTGGTATATTTAGCCTTTTGAGGCATTGCCAGGGGAAATTACGGAGACCGTAATTCAGGGTGGTCTGGACTGAGGAGATTTGTGAGTTGGTTCTTCAACTTGATAGCGTCTGTTGACATGACATGCATGGGTGATATATAGTATCAGTTTGAAGAGCTCTGCATTTTGCTCGTCTTGTATAATGAGAAGACATGCATTGTGTTATTTTTTTGTCTGGGATTCTGCTTTATAAATAGTCATTGGAAACCACTTACAAGTATGTTATGCATATGCTAAGCGTCGGTAATCCTCATGATGAGTCGTGAGTTATGATGACCATTAGTTTGAAGAGATCGAAGAAAATGATGAATATTTTGAAATACTCCCTAGTAAATTGCGAATTCTTACTGATATAAAAGCCGGTCGTAATTAGTTGGCAAAGCCGGTAGATGATTTTTATAAAATCCTTAAGGGGAAAGAGTCTTGATGTCAGGGACATGAAACAACTTCGAAATGATAAGAGGTCTTGATAAGATGAAATAGCATTCCATTTGTTGATAGTTGAGTGCAGCTCTTCAATGTCAAAGAAATAGCATTCCATTTGTTGATAGTTGAGTGCACCTTTTCAATGTCAAAGTCTTTGGAGGTCAGGAAGTCGGCAGCTTTATTAGAATTTCTGAAAACATGAAAAAATCTGTAGGATTCGAAATGATGGAGTAGGTTACAGATACCTGAGATTATGAACTTGATTTCCCATGGGATGGAAACCGAATTCAAAATGCATTTGATCACAGTAGAACAATCACTTTCAACTATGATGTTCCTGATATTCAAAAGAATAGCAGCGCAAACACCATTCAAAGATTAATAACCCCTAGTTACGCCATACAAAGTGTAGCCTATCAAATACTCCCATACTTAGACTTTTACTCGTCCCGAGTAACTTACAGAAAAGCTACCCTTACAATGAAATGTTCAAAGTCTCAGGAAGTACAAGAATATCTCCTAGTGATTACATACTCAATAAGCCCAAAGTATACAAAACGCAACAACAACAATCAAGATCAATGTGATAAAATAAGCACAAACTCAGAACTACACCTTATTCCTCCAAGTGGCCTACCCGAATCCTCCTATACGCCTCCTTCTTATGTCACCATACGCCAAGATGATAAAGATCCTAAAACACTCAATTTTTTATTTTTTATTTTTATTTTTATAACACTCATCTTGCTTGGGCGCCCTTTCGGGTTTTCATCCCAACCACTCAATAATTGTTCCGAGCTCACCAACTCACATCTCTCAAGACTTATTTTTGCCTCAGCCTAGTGTCGGCCAAGCCACCTTCTTATTGCATAGATCTTGCTATCCAAGGATTTTGTATGCCTTTTTTCAATTTTTGTGGCTTTTTCATACAATATATATTCAATAAGCTCATGCAGATACAACCAACACCCAAATAATTACATGTGAATACAATCTTCTCCCCCATACTTAAACACTGCATTGTCCTCAATGAAATGGAAGACATAAAAACGAACCCAGGGAAGGAGACAGAAGACTCACATACAAGGTCGGATGACCTTCCTCCAATAAAACTCAAGGTGTGGTAGAATGAGAAGCTAGATGAGCACTAAATGTAATCCAATAATGCATAGCTCATCTAAAGCAAAAGAAGGAATACCTCCAATGTAGAAAGTGACCCAAACAAATCAACTCCTTGCAAAGAACAAGGTCACCAACAAGCTAAGCTCCAGCGAATGTAGATTTAAAATGATAGTACCAATGAAACCAAACTTGATGTAATACAACTCCTTACTTTCTTTTCTCTCATTTTTTTTCTGCACTCTATTTTTTTTTTTTAATCCGATATATTTTTTTTTTCTCGGAATGATTTTCAGATTTTCGTTTTTTTTTTTTAGACAGGAGAGAAGACTTACAGCGAAATTGGCTACTGACTGTAGTTGACCCTAAGCTTCGGTGATTTCCTCCTGTCCATAGAAAAACTAAAAAGAAACCGAACAAAAACAAATAAAAACAAACTCAAACCTTGGGTTGCCTCCCGAGTAGCGCCTTATTTTATGTCGTGGCCCGACATGAAACTCAAGAGATTTAACTAACGCCATTTGGCTTTGTGAAAACCGTCTCTTGTCTGAATTCTCTCTTGAACCACTCATGGAACGCTTTGAATCTCGTCCCTCTTACCTTGACCACCTTGTCTTTAGCAATGAAGGTGGTCTCATTCACTTTCTCATCATTCGCAGCGTCTTTCAGAGTAAATCCGAAAGCTCTCAGCATGACCTGCTCCTCAGTAACACCTCTTGGCTTCAGACTAGAACATATGGCATGGAATTGAGCCAAGTGTTTGTTGGGATCTTCTCCTGCTAAGCCATGGAAGTGTGGTAGCTCATGAATTAAACCAGCTTTTAATTCAAAATTCACACCTTCTTCAATCTCAAGAAACCTCACTGCTAAAGGTTGTTGGTTTAAGTCTGGGACAGTGAGTTGCCTCATAGTAGGCAATGGTGGTCCATGTCGATCACCCATCTCGTTATCTTGGTTCAGAGCTGCTCTTTGGTTCCGAAGGAACGTCCTTTCAATCTCTTGGGTCAAAGGCAACAAGAGATGAATCAGTAGCACGGGTCTGAACCATAAAGGTTCACACCAAACAGTTGATAATTTCACAATTAACACAGAATCAGAAAAATTTCAATTCCCCGGCAACGGCGCCAAATTTGATGAGGCTAAAGTCGTAGTGCCAAATCAAAGAAAACCCTAAACACTAACTAGAGTATAGCAAGTAAGTAGAGGTCGAATCCAAGGAAATCAAAACACCAAATCAATGCAGTCAAGTGAAATATCAACTAGTAACAAGTAACAAGTAACCAAGGGGGGGTTTTGATTGTATGGAACACAAAAGTAACAAGTAACAAGCAAAGAAGGTTTGGTTGTGAATATATTGAGAAATGGTTTCACCTAGCAAGTATCCACGCAACAGTCAATCAAGTTGATCATAGATTATCTCACGTTCTTATCAATCCTAGGGAATGTTCCTATTCCAATCTTTAATATATCAGCAGGCCAACCGGTCCTGATAATACTTATTATTCAGCAATCAGGGAAACCTCTCGAGATTAGATGAAATAGCAGCAAAGGGCACAGGAATCATAAGGATGCATGCAATAACTTACAACCATCAGGTATTAACATGCAATCAATTCTCTTTCATAAAAGCAATCAACTACCAGATCATGCAGATATGAGCGCTACAATGACAAGGAATTCCACCGTATATTCCTAGTCTAGCAATAGAAAACTATCAATCAAACTAGGTGATCAAGCTAGCAAAACTAATAGAAATCAATAGATGAAGAACAAGAGAATTAATAAAAACCCATAGGAAAAGAACAAGAGTTTAGAAATCTCACAACTTAATAACTGAAGGTTTCAACCGCTAAGTAAAACAATGGAGATTAGTTCCTGCTCATGGTTGCAGAACTAAATTGTCTGATGGAAAAGATGATCATAAAGATGAAAGAACTAGGGTTCTTAAATAGAGACTAACCCTAAAAATATATGGTAAAAGATAAATCCTAAACGAAATAAGGAAAATAAGGAAAAAGAAATAAATAAAAGAAAAGGAAAGAAATAAATCCAACATAAGCCAAGACGGCTGCAAGCTTCCAATGTGGGCCCCATTACTCCACCACCTCAAAGTCCACGTGAGATCATGTGAATTAGTTTCACATGCTTGCTTCCAATTGTGCAGCCCAACAGCTCCAGGCCCAACTCTTGCACGACCCATCTTCAATCCAACAAAGGTAGAATTCAGCACAATACCCGCGATCGCGGATATATTAAATCTTCTCGGCTCCTCTCTGTTGCTCCACCGCGATCGCCGCTGATCCATGGCGATCGCCGTCGGTGATTTCTTCAAGTCTTCGGTTCTGATCTCAATTTCTTCACTTCTTAATAAATATCTCAGAACATAATAATGACTCGAAACACATATGATAATACTCCTAAACTAATGTAATAACCCCTAGTTACGCCATACAAAGTGTAGCGTATCACAGCGCAAACACCATTCAAAGATTAAAATCAAGGAGTCAGGGATACGCATCCGGTTTATAAAGACAGTCAGTCCATAACTATTACGAATAATAAAGCCAATAAAAGAGTGTGAGTAGGCACACTTAGAGCCATCACAGTTAATTTTATAGGTGAATTGGCCCGGAAAATTACGGGTCTCTATTATTTAGCGATATTGAGCTCGCTTACTATTAGTGACATATTGCGGTATATAACTATGTCCATCTTGATTTTTCCTTGGAAGCTTCCAGATTAATATTTACGTACTTTAGTTGGGAATTTCGGATGATTAGGTAATCATCGATTGTCCGAATCCGTCGAACGTAACGTAGATTAAATTTAACGGCTACCTATCTAGAATTTTCTACCCTCTCCTACCAAGGGCCCAGTTCCTTCTAATTTTTCGTCCACGTTCTTCCCTTCCAACTCTTGTACAACAACTCCATCCACTCTTCACGCAGCTCATCTCCATTCTTCCTCACCAACCTCCTTGCTCCATACATCTAAGCTCAACCCACGCAGCATCTCCGCCGAGCTACACCGCTGGAACGTGTCTTCCCGGCGCAGCTGCTCAACCTTGGCGCTCCTTTGTATTGCGCAACACCTTGTGCATCGTCTTTCCTCTGTGCAACGGATGTTCACGCAGCTCGTCTCTGACGTATCAATTAGCGGCGTCAATGACGGCCATCTCCAGCTCGTCGTAATGTCGGTGAGCCACCATCGGCTTCCTTCCATTTAGCCCCTTTTCTTGATGGATTTGGATTTGGTAATGGATTGTAATGGGTGATTTCCTATTGTGGATCAACCCATAGGTTATTGGATCAATCTGTAATGAGTTCATGTATAGAACATAGGGTAAGGTTATAGTGTTTGGGATTTGGTCCATATTACAGAAGTGAGCCCATTAGTGATCTGATGCCCGAAAGTATTGCCCGACCCGGTTTGAGGTAATCCAGGGCTCCGCGTGAGACCTAGCAGGCTGGTATATATACTTATGATCTTCTCTCTCCTCTGGCACTATTCATTCTGGTGTTTCACTTCTACAGAGAAAGAGAGAGAGAGCTCTAGGGTTTCTGGTTTGAGAGGTTAGCCAGATCTTCGACGGTGGCTTGTTGATCTGTTCACTGAAGAAGCAAGTCTTGCTTCAGGTGTTTCCAAGAAGACGGTGGTCTTGTTGGTGCTAGCTTTCCCTTAAGGTCGTCTTGGAGATCCCCGGATGCTCATCGGGCTCGCGAGTGACTTTCTTGTTGGCGACAGATCTAGGGAGTTTCCTGTACCTCTACTTTACTCTTGTTCTGTGTGGCATGAACTTGTATTGAGATCCTTGTGTAATGCTCTCTTGTAAACGCTTTGTTTTGCTAAGTGGATTTGGCTTCCAATCTTGAGGTCACGGGGAACAGGCTGAGTCTGAACCTCGATAACAAATCATCATGTTCTTTACTTTCTGTTTGTGCAAAGATTTGAGTAGATCCTAGTACCAATTCTATCAAATTGGTATCAGAGCCAGGTTACCCTAATTTTTGTGTCTTTCCTGATCTTGTGTGATTAGATTGGCATTCCTAGGGTTCTCTTTGTGGCTCTGTATAAGATTCTGGTTCTTTGCTTCCGCTCTCAGATTGTGTACTTTGTATCTGCTTGAATCTTGATCTTGATATCTCTATAATTCCTGTGACTCTTAAGTCTTAGGAATTATTGTGAATCTTGTGCACTTTTGTGTTTTTTTTTCCTGCTTACTTATCTCTCTGAATCATTGTGAACTAATCCTTCTTTTTCTGACTTGTGTGTATTTGAAGGTACAATGTCAGAGAATAATATGAGGATGAAGCCCTTTGATGGGACAAGTGACTTTGCAATGTGGCAAGTCAAAATAAAAGCCATCTTGATCAAAGAGAAGTGCACTAAGGCCATCAAGGAGGACTACACTGCTGAGACCTCTGCATCTAGGAGGCTAGAAATGGATGAGAAAGCTCACTCTGAGATCTTGATCAGGCTATCTGATGATGTGACTCGACAAGTGGTAAAATTCACTACTGCTAAGTCTCTCTGGGATGCCCTTGAGGCACTTTATCTTACTAAATCCATGCCATCTAGGATTTCTCTTCTGTGCAGATTGTTTACCTTTAAAATGGATACTAATCTGACTCTGAATGATAATCTAGATAAGTTTCTTAGGATGACACAGGATTTAGAAAGATGTGATGATAAAATAGAGGAAACACACCAATCTGTTTTACTCTTGAATGCTTTGCCTGCTCAATTTGATAACTTTAAGGATGTTATTCAATATGGGACTGAAACTTCGACCAAAGCTAAGATCATAGAATCTATTACTCAAAATAATGAGACCTTAAAAGTGTTTAAGACCAAAAATTCTGAGAGGAAACCTGAGGTTAAAGCTGAAGCCCTTATGGCTAATGGCAAAGCTAAAAGGAAGTTCATTCAGAGAAAGGATAAAAAGTTTCAGTCCTTTAATTCTGGAAATGAAAATGATAAGAAGAAAAAATGCTTCGATTGCAACAAAATAGGACACTTCATTAAGGATTGTCATAAGAAGAAGAAAGCTGACTCTAGTAAAAATGAAAATGAAAATTCTGCTTCATTACCTGAGTCTAATTATTATTATGACTGTGAACTCCTTATGTGTTCTGATTCTTCTATTGACGATGATTGGATTCTTGATTCTGGATGTACCATGCATGCTACTCCAATAAGTCTTTCTTTAGTTCCTTGATTGAGTTCAATGGTGGGAAAGTTATGTTAGGAGATCATAGTTCTTTGGCTATTAAAGGGGTGGGAAATGTTCCTCTTTGTATGCATGATGGTAAGATTAGGGTCTTACAAAATGTAAGATGGGTCCCAGAACTTAGAAGAAACCTATTATCTGAATCTGCCTTTGATGATCTTAAGTGTCAAATTGTCACTCATAATGGTATAAGAGAAGTCATAAAAAATGGGACTACTGTTATTAAGGGAATTAAGAAAGGTGGGCTATATCATGTTATAACTTCACTTGAATTAAATCTCTCCAAAATTGCGAACAATTTGACTCTAGATCAAACTAAAATGTGGCACAATAGGTTAGGTCACATAGGAAACAAAGGCATGGATTATCTGTTTAGACATGGTTTAATTGATAAGAAACCTGTAAACTTGAGTTTCTGTGAAGATTGTATCTATGGAAAAAAGACTAATGCTTCTTTCTCTAAGTCTGTGTATGTAGCTAAATCCCCCCTTGAGTATGTTCACTCAAATCTTTGGGGACCAGCACAGGTAAGTACAGTTGGAGGTAAGAGGTATTTCATATCCCTCGTAGACCATTATTCTAGGAAAGTTTGGATTTATCTGCTTATAACCAAAGATGAGGCTTTTAATGCTTTCTTAAATTGGAAAAATATAGTAGAAAACCTGTAAACTTGAGTTTTTGTGAAGATTGTATCTATGGAAAAAAGACTAATGCTTCTTTCTCTAAGTCTGTGTATGTAGCTAAATCCCCCCTTGAGTATGTTCACTCAAATCTTTGGGGACCAGCACAGGTAAGAGGTATTTCATATCCCTCATAGATCATTATTCTAGGAAAGTTTGGATTTATCTGCTTAAAACCAAAGACGAGGCTTTTAATGCTTTCTTAAATTGGAAAAATATAGTAGAAAACCAAACTGACAAGAAACTCAAATGTATAAGAACTGATAATGGTTTAGAATTCTGCAATAATGAGTTTAATGAGTATTGTCTTAAGAATGGGATTAAAAGACACTTAATTGTGCCTGGTACTCCCCAACAAAATGGTACAGCTGAAAGAATGAATAGAACCCTATGAAAAAGCTAGGTGCATGCTAGTTAGCTCAGGAATAAAACACGCCTTATGGGGAGAAGTTGTTAATACTGTTGCATACCTTATTAATAGATCTCCCTCATCTGTCATCAATTTTAAAACTCCTCAAGAGTTGTGGACAGGCAAACAACCAAACTTAAGTCACTTAAGACCTTTTGGTTGTACTGTCTACTCACAAATCTCTCAAGGAAAATTAATACGTAGAGCCCAAAAATGTATTATGTTGGGTTATCCTGAGGGTGTTAAGGGTTATAAGTTACTCCTTGTCCAACCTGGGAACTACAAAGTGATAGTCTCTAGAAGTGTAACTTTTAATGAAAAAGAGTTTCATTTTAAAAATATTCGAACAGCTGCCACTGAGAAGACAGGTACTAACTCAGAAGAAGAGGGTGAAGATTCAACCCCCAACATAAACTTATTTGCTCCAGATCATAATCCACTTCCCGAAGAAGAAGAATTTGAACTTGGACATCTCTCCATGAGTCAAGTAGAGGCAAGCAGTGAAGCCAGGTCAACTGAATCCTCAAGAGAACAAGAGGAGTCTTTTGTGGAACCTGTGCAAAGAGTTCAAAACTCACAACAAGTAGGGGCAGAAAACAGGGAAGAAACATCTCCTCTCCCTCTTACTCTTACTAATAATGCTCAAACTGTTGTTGTTAGTTCTTCCAGTAGTGTAGAACAACATGAAACTGATAATAATCTTGATAATTACCAGTTAACCATAGATAGAGCACCTAGGATGAGAATACCTAGTAAGAAGTTTTCTTCTAATGTTGTTGAGTTTGTGACTGTTGCAGTTCATATTGGTATTGTTGATTATGCCTTTATAACTGTTGATGTGCTTAAAAAACCCACTTACACTCCTGATACTTATGAACAAGCTATTAAGTGTTTAGATTCTAAGAAATGGTTAAGTTCTATGAGTGCAGAAATAGAATCCATGAAAGTTAATAACACTGGACCCTTGTTTCTAAACTTGAGAATGCTAAACTAATTGAGTGCAAGTGGATCTATAAGATAAAGGAAGGGAATAGCCCTAATGACCCACCTAGGTTCAAGGCTAGGCTTGTGGCTAAAGGGTTTACCCAAAGAGAAGGAATTGACTATAATGACATCTTTGCTCCTGTGGTTAAATACAAAACTATGAGATTACTTCTTGCTATGTGTACTGTTTTTTACTGGGAATTAGAACAAATGGATGTAAAAATTGCTTTCTTACATGGTGACCTTGTTGAGACTATTTACATGAGGCAGCCTAAAGGCTTTACTTATGAGAATAATCTTGATCAATCTTGCTTACTTAATAAATCCATCTATGGCTTGAAACAACCCCCTAGACAATGGAATTTGAAGTTTGTTGCTTGTATGAAGAAACTTGGCTTCACCAGAAGTAATTATGACACTTGTTTGTATTTCTAAAATGTTAAGTCTGAATCTGCTTTGTATGTGTTACTATATGTGGATGATATCTTGTTAATGTGTAGTTCTAAAGTCTTGATTTCTGGAGTAAAAAGAGATTTGAAACTGCATTTTGACATGAAAGACTTAGGACCAGCTTAAATGATTCTAGGAGTTAGAATTAAAAGAGATAGGAAGAGGAAGCTCATGTGGTTGTCTCAAAAAGACTATATTCAGAAGGTGTTAGATAGGTTCAATATGGATAACATTAATCCTACCTCTATACCTTTAGGAGGGCACTTAGAACTCAAGAGTACTGGTTATCCTAAAAACCAGATTGAGAGAAGTGCTATGTCAAAAATTCCTTATGATGTTGTTGTTGGGTCAGTAATGTATTCTATGATTTGCACTAGACCTGATTTAGCTTTTGCTATTAGTGTGTTGAGTAGGTTCATGTATGACCCTGGTAATGTTCACTGGATTGCTATGAAATATACTCTAAGATATATTTGTGGAACCAAAAATTTAGGTTTGGTTTATTCTGAGCATGATAGGAAAAAACAGTTGCTTGGCTTTGTTGATTCTGATCATGGTAATAATAAGGATAACAAAAAGTCTGTTACTTCTTACTATTACACTTGGACAGGTAGCTGTATTTCTTGGAAAGCTCAGAAACAATATGTGGTAGCTTTATCTTCCACTGAGCCTGAGTATATAGGTGTTGCTGAGGCAACTAAAGAAGCAATTTGGTTGACTGGTTTGTTGAATGAGATTCAGAGTGTGACCTATGTTCCTGTTTTACATACTGACAACCAAAGTGCTTTATATTTGTGCAAAGATCCCATGTATCATGAAAGATCTAAACACATAGATATTAGACATCATTTTAGTAGGGATCTTATTGAGAAACAACGGATTATTGTGCTGAAAATTAAGGGTGACCTTAATCCTGCAAATTTTGGAACTAAGATTGTGACTTCTGATAAGTTTGCATTCTGCATGGACTTCTTGCATATTTGGGATGCTCCTTGATGACTAGCAGGAAGGATTGGCCGAGGATGGTAGGAAAGCTTCAAAGCCACTCCTCTCTCAGTAAAGGGTTGTGTACTACGGCTTGAGTTAGGCACTGTAAGACATAGCAAATCAGGAGGGCATGGATGAATCGGGATTTGGGGCTTTTGGTAAATTTTCTGGAAAATTTGGGCACATTTCGTAATTACTGGGAAATCAGGACTGATTTTATGAGGTGCGACTTAGGCAACTGTTTCGTGAATCTTGCGACATCCTGTTACAACAAACGGATTACTTGAGTTGATCGTCAACTAAGGCAAGTTATTTGTGAGCGTTTGCGTGTCGTAGTTTAAGTTTAGAATAATAGATTATGCTCGACATTAAACCACCAATTATACATGCATATAATTATATCGAACTATGATGTTAGGCACTCATGTTCTTGTTGTTGATTGGTTACTGTCGTTGGTGATCTATGTCACGCATTGATGCCCTGGTTGTTGATGATTTGTTACATCCTATCGTTCTTATTGTTATTGTTGATGTTGTCGTTATTCGTCATGCCTTGTTGTCATTCTCAGACTCGTTATACCTCGATCATGGATATATTTGTTAAGTTGGGAAATTATCGTTATCAAGAATGAAGATGTTGTTGACTTGTAATTCTATTCATTGCGCCTTGAGCCGTGTCGTTCTTGTTTGGCTTCTTATGCGACATATATACATTGTCTTGGATAATCTCGTCATGCCGAAATATCTATTGTCGTTGTTGAATCCTGGTGAACTGAATTTTGATTATGATTATCGGTTGAATTATGGCTATCGGTTGAATTTATTGGTTTGTGTGTACTAACCTTGAGATGTTATACGCGGGGTAAGGACTATTCCGATCCTAGTTTGACATCGAAATGTTTTTTATGTCGTGGCACCTTGTTTATGGCTCTACCGGGAGAGTGGGTCGTTGGTGTTGCTTATCATTTGTGGGAGGTTGGGTCGCCTAGCTAACGATGTCGTTACCGACCGTTTGATAAGTGTGATTTTGGCCCAATGTACGGGCAATAAGTTACCTTTGGATATTGCAACACATGCACACCTGAATTCCTAAATGCACTATGTCCTTTTGGGTCAAGTCCTCAAAAATTTGTGCTAAAAGTAGGATATCCATTCATTTTGTTGCGTAATTTGGACCTGACAAATGGATTATGTAATGGAACACGTCTAATATGTAAACAATTCTAGGGTGTTAAATTGTTGGTGGATATTATAAAGGTGAACAAGTTTTTTTACCTAGAATAACACTCAAACCAAATGCAACTTCTAAGATGTCATTTGAATTCGAGCGCAAAATGTTTCCGATAAATATGTTTTTCTATAACTATCAATAAATCTCAAGGTCAAGCTCTCCAACGTGTGTATTTATCTACGAAAATTGTGCTTCTCGCATGGTCAATTATATGTTGCTTTCTTATGAGCTCGCAAACGAGAGGATCTTACACTATTCATATCACATTCTTCAATGCATGTAGATGGATCATCAAAAGTAATAAATATAGTGTCTTTTAATATATTACAGACGGCTAATATCTTATGTGTAAATGCTACAATTTTGTAATGGATTTGGAAATATATTGTAAAGCTTTGTTATTAGTAAATTTTTAAATATTGTTTGTTTTTTGAATTATAATGTATTGTTTTATTATGTAAGACATAGTATCAACCTCTGCCAAGTCCAACAATGTATAATATTTTGTAATCAAAACATCGTGTAATTATTTCTAATGAAAGATATTAAGATTCTCATCATCATGTATAATAATATAAATAATATTGTAATATATATATTATAATATCAATCAAAACAACCACATCCACCACATAACATAAAATTAAAATAAATTAGAAACTAACCTGATAGGACCCCCGCAGAGCGCGGGAAGAAGGCCTAGTTGTTCTAAAAGCTAGAACAAAGTATATCTATGAAAGTAGAGAAGTACTTTAAGAAAAGATCACGTACGGATGAAAATTTAGATGAGGATCGAGAAGAATGCAAAATATATTATGACTATGCATTATCAAACTCTTTCTATCGTTTATAATATTTATATACATGAATCGCAATCTATATGTCCATTGTCCTCTTCGTCATCCTCACGTAAAGTGAAACTTGAAACATAACATTTCTTTGATTTTTGAAATATCTAAATCTTATCTTAACATATATAAAAGTTGCTGGCTGGAAATTCTGATGGTCTTAAATGGGTGGTAATAAAGTGAATGAGATTCATATATTGTGTTTTTTTAGTGTGGCTTTAATGGGTTTTGATTACCATTTCTCTTATATTCATCTTTTATCAATTTTATTTTCTCAACCTACTCATAGACATGGTCCAATCCCTTAAATTCGACGATACCGCACAAGGATGACGATAAGTTATCGCCTTAACCGTCTCTATTATCTTCGCCGTCCTCCGTGTCTAAGCACCCCTTACATATCTAGCTATCTTCAAGTCTCATATTCGACACAAAACTCATCTCCAATCAGAGAATTTACACCGATTCCGACCAAATTCGTAAGAACGGTGACGAGTAAGATGAGATATGCCAAAACCCTCAACTAACTCTTAGTTTTGGTAGAAACAATTAGGCATGTATGAATAGGGATTATTCGTTATTTCACCAAGCTATGTTGATTTTTGAAGAAGGCAAGGGAAACGAACAGGAGAAGGAAACCAAGTGATCTCGATCATTTCACAGTCAAACTTCGTCGGATCGACACCAGTATCGACGGTAGAGGTTCAATTGAGAGAGAAACGGATGGGAGGAAGGTAAGGCTGGAGTCACTTTCACTATAGTTGAGGATTGAACATAATTTATAGGGAGAATGGCAATTAAGTCTAATATAAATATATATGGAGTGCACGAAGAGTGTTGAAGGTGCGCAAAGAGCTCCCTTTTTATTATCCTTTGTTCTTCATTCACCGCCTATTGCCCCCTTCTTTCATGGTGGAGAGGTCGTTTCGTTTCCGCCTGTTTTGTCTCCATAACTCCCTTAAACTGCCAAATTTACCCATGAAGCGTTACTTTGCATTTGAGAGGGAAAGAGTCGGGTGATTGTTGTATATAAAGTTGTCGCGTCCGATGGAAGTTTTTGTTGTAACTTTACAATATCCTCAAGAAGATCAATGTGTAGTTTTCACCAGCTCTTGCAACTTTGTTTTTTTAAGATAATCCAATAACAGAAATGCAAATCTTGACAACTTGCTATTTGTTAATTATAGGAATCTATAGCCTTCAAGAGGTACATGTTGTAATAATGTTATAAAAAAACGTGCTTACTCACTCGCCCCTCGAGCATATAAGTATCATTTGATCTTTGTAGTAGTGATGTATATATTTTTATTTATGGTGTTAAGAGGTTACCCCGTTACAAACCTCTTGAATATTCTATAATAGCATATTATACAAATATCATAATAAAAATATATATAAATATGGACATCATAACAAAAATATATATAAATAAATATTTGGCCCTGCTATGCAGGGCGAGAAGACTACTAGTATATATAAAGATTGAGTTTTTATTAAATGAGTTTCTATTAAATGAGAATCTATTAAATGAGTTTCTATTAAATGAGAATCTATTAAATGAGTTTCTATTAATTATGATTTTATTAGGATGATGTTATATACAATAAATTTTCTTGCTATATATACTCATTGGGTCACGCATTTGGGATAGGTGGGCGAGGGCGACCACGCAAATGGGAAGCGTAAATGTAACTATCTAACGGTTATCCGATATAATAAAACCGTAAAAGCCACAGGCACGCAAAGCGTTGCGTGTATTAAAATTAAATCACACTCACGCGTGTTGTAATCAAAGGACCATAATATAAATTAAAAAAAACAAGTCACGCCTACGCTACGTGTGAGCGTGGGTATTCACTGTTTCATGTCATTCTATTACTTTTCAACGTCACCACGACCTTCGCTCCAACATTGGCGTTAGTCAGCGATGTTCCTGCAATTTCTTCCTTATTCTTCACCAATTCCATAAATTAACAAACAAAATAGTTTTGATTCAAATACTTTTAGCCTTCGGTGTGGACCGTGCCTTCAATTAAAAGTGTCAAAACTCTAAATCTATCAAGAAAGGATAAATCATAAATTGGAACCCTAATTTGGGACATACAGAAATTCGCCTTGAGGGAGCACCACAATTACAAATCAGACTATCTCGCCCTCATCGAAGTCCTGAGCGGCAAAAAACAATAATCTCTGACATGATTTGCAGTCAGACTATTGTCACTAACCATGGCACCAGTGTTGATTCCGGAGAAGCGTAGTAGATATAGTTAGGTCAAGAAATGTTGAAATCTCACCTCTTTGTAGGGTTGAGCATCGCGTCTGTCCAGACCGGATCCGGATTTCCGGAAAAACGTGGACCGAACCGGTTTGAACTGGATTTTAAAAAATTTAATAATTAATTTTTAATTTATGAATATATTGAAATATACTAGTAAATAAATATTTAATTTTATTAAAGTTATTAAAAATCGATATTAAATATAATATATATTAGTATTTATACTATAAGATTTTAAATAAATAAAAATTGGGTCTACCCGGACCGAACCGGTTATGACTGGGTCCGATCCGATCTGGTCCTGTCCAAAAATACGAGTCGATCCGGATTATGCTCATCCCTACCTCATTGTATGAGATGACTAATTATATTAGGGGTGTAATATGAAGTTTAACCTTAGGTGACATCTAGCCTCACTCTGAAAATACATTGTGGCTTTCTTTTTATAAACCGAGTTATCGTGTGCATTGACCTGTCCACTCATAACAAAGAATTAAATGTGCACACCCATTTTTTTCATTTTTAATTTTTAAATTCAACTAGTGTAGCCTCGAGGGGTCATTTTTAATTTTTAAATTCAACTAGTGTAGCCTCGAGGGTGGCCCGTGCGATGCACGACCCCTTCTCACTGCATTTGTCAACAATAATTTGTTTGCCCTGTAGTGTTGTGGGAATGTTCTGGTTTTAATTGTTGGTTTGTTTTTCCCTGTTACTGTTGTATGTTGAGGTTTGTACGTTGAAAGGGTCGATTGGTGATGTGATTTGATCAAAATCCCAACAAACTACAATATATGCCAATTTAACTTTCCCTGTCTGGATGGGACTACACAAAATAGTGATCTTTCAGCAATAAACAATTCAGAAATCTTACAGCTTGTACTTGCATAAATTGCTAGTGATTCAAAATGAGCTAAGTTAAATAAAGCAAGCACATTTCTAGCAGACCAGTACAAATATGAGACACAAAAACTTAACCGATGATCGTTAGACTAAGAGATGCTGCTACATAAACCTCAGTAACATTCTTTTCAACAAAGTACAAACCCCATAAACCAAATATAACTTCTTCCCTACCATGCAACTGTTTAGTAGTCCATGTTTCTTCTAAATTAAGAATTCAGGCCTAAACCAAATGCCACAAAGATTGTACAGATCCAGAAAATTTGCAGAGAAACCACCTTCAAAATAGCAACATGAATTTTGGCAAGTGAAGTGTCGAGCTTTATCAAAAGCCATTTCAATCTCCTCCGTTGTCATCTTCAAATTAGCTTCAATCACAATTTCTATGTGGTTTCTGCGAATCTTCATCACCGCGTTTCCTGATGGAGATGATTGTGTCCCGACGAATGGCCATCGACAACACATAGTAGTAGCCTTCATAGTCTATGTGCTCTTCAATCAGATTCACCCTCCCTAATCACACAAAGCCAATACAGAACCAACTTTATACTTACATTTCGGAAGAAACATACCTTGCGAAATTGTATGAAGACAAAAAACACAAAAGAAAGATAATTTGAGATTAGGTGTAACAGTTTGGATTCCTCCAGCGTTGATCTGATTCCAGGCAGTAGAAAAATGAAAGCAGAATCTAACATACCCTTCGTGTGCAGGCAAGCTTTGATGAACGTTCATAACCAACCAAGCACCTTTAACCCAAACAAAATGAATGCTCTGAGTTAAATTTAAGTAGATAAAATCTCTAACTATAAGCTATACCAAGAAGCAAACATGTAAGAAAGCATATTATCTATACCTTTTCTGCTGTCTTCCTCCATTCCCAGCCACCACCAACGGCTTATCCTTCTCAGAACTCACCTTCTGCTTCCATTTACAGGGAAGCAGAAGGTGAGTTCTGAGGAGACGGCCTATAATTGATTTTTAAATTTCTTGGAATACTTCCTTCATGTTTCATTGCGCACTGTAAAAGATATCCTAGAATTGCATTTTTCTGTCAAAATAGCTTACCAGGAAATAGAGGAATTATAGTATATACCAATGAATACGAACCTAGATAATTACTGTAATAGAGCTAAGTTTATTATACATGAAGTGCTTAGATAAAGGTTTCGGGAAGTAGAAACTAACCTCGGGGATTGGTTGTTGTAGGACAAACTCAACAGCCACAATCATCGATTGCACAAAATCATCACCACCAGTTCCTATAGCAGTAAATCCTCTAACAGTTGGGTACGTATGTACCTGCAAAATAAATGGTTTAGTTTGGCCAAACAGGCATTTCATTTCAAAAAAGAAAATCTATTAACAATATATAACTTCTGTTGAGGACTTAAGTATGAGAATTTCAGTAACAAAATACCTTTTGATCCAAAGTAAGCCACTCATCTGTAGAGTCATTTGTCACTGTCAAATCATAAAGAAGAAACAAACAGAATATTTCTAAGTAACAATTATAGATCCAAGGTTGACAAAGAGTCTTAATCATGATTGTAATCCCCTTACGTGTATCATTGAAATTTACTCGACACACAAACTTATATATAACTCTAAAATACAAGCATGAAAACATAGCTTTTGCATCATATGAGAAACTCCCCCCCTCTTAGCATAGATTGCAGCAGCAGAGAAACAACTGAAAGCTATGGCACATCCTGCGAATGCGCTCACCAGAATACTGCAAGAAACACATGTTCCGAATCAGTTGGTTTATATCTACTGCCCAGAAGAAGCCAATTTCGGAACAACCTACTACAAAACCATAAATGGACAATGTCACTGAGCAATCAGAAAACAAATAATAAAAAGAAAAGTTTAGGCATAAATTGTTTTATCAGTTTTTTTTCAATTTTAAGCTACATATAGCTCGTGAAAGTGTCAAGTGTTCAAGCTGCCTTTAGACCCTTTTACATGGCGTGTATCAGTGGGAATTTTTTTAGAATTTGATGACAGAAAAAAGGAATGTCACAAAGAAAAGCATATCTTTCATTGGATTAACACATATCTAAGTTGCTCAAAGCCCCAATCAAACAGACAATTAGAACCAAATTCCCTATTCTATTCCTACTTAGGTTTCGCTATCTAATTGCTTCAACACCGTAAATTTAAAAAGAAAGAGGGGAAATAGGGAGGAGAGACTAATCACCATAAACAATCCATGCTGAAGTAAAACTGGCGCACCACTTCGCAAACACAATTCGCCAGAGTTCGAACTCACTTGTTGCAAAGCCAATAGATATCCGTCTTCCATTTCAATCTACAACAAAAACAATCACACAAGCCCTAAAAACTCAATCAATCGACAGAACGCAAACCAGTTAGAATAAGGATATTGTTGGACCCGTTAAATAGAAGTCCAAAACCCATTTACAAATAAGTCCAATATCAGGTTTTAGGTCATGAAATGAACGATATATATATGAGTGAACAGTGCAAAAGAGAAGAAGGGGGAAAAATGGGAGGCAAGAGGCAGAGAGGGAGAGAGAAAGAGGAGATCATCTTCGATCTAGACCTCCTCATCCTCAGTAATGGCAGAAATAGAGCCCACCCAATAGTGGTAATCTCGTCTAGTACGCGCGAGGGGTGTTCGGGATTGTACGATCAACCTCGATCCCCGACTGGATAATCACGTCGACCACCGACCGAGCCACATCTCAACTCAGGAGTTCGTCTCGGTCTTCATGGTCGCTTGTCTGAGCCGCGCGACTGATCTCCCGCTTCGAATGGATCACGGAGTAGCCACCATGGACGGATTCTCAAACTCGATCGCGAGTCATGCTCGGCAACCCGCTTGGACGAGCTCCGTTCTCTCCTTGAAGATCTGGTGCATCCTTTAAACCATGAGCTCGGATGAGTCATAGTTAGGCTCGCCTCGGCCTTGCTCTCGACCATGGTCTTCATTGCGGCTCTAGCCGTAGCTCGCCTCGGCCTTGCTCGCGACCATGGTCTTCCTTGCGGCTCTAGCCGTAGCTCGCCTCGGCCTTGCTCGCGACCATGGTCTTCCTTGCGGCTCTAGACGTAGCTCGCCTCGGCCTTGCTCGCGACCATGGTCTTCATTGCGGCTCTAGCCGTAGCTCGTCTCGGCCTTGCTCGCGACCATGGTCTTCGTCGCGACTCAAGCCGTAGCCTGCCTCGGCTTTGCTCGTGTCCTCACCGTGCTCGTGTCCTCACCGTGCTCGTGTCCTCACCGTGCTCGCGACCTTGCTCTTCGTCGCGACTCTAGCCGTAGCTCGTCTCGGCCGTGCTCGCGACCTTGCTCTTCGTTGCGACTCAAGCCGTAGCCCGCCTCGGCTTTGCTCGTGTCCTCACCGTGCTCGCGACCTTGCTCTTCGTTGCGACTCAAGCCGTAGCCCGCCTCGGCTTTGCTCGTGTCCTCCCCGTGCTCGCGACCTTGCTCTTCATTGCGGCTCAAGCCGTAGCCCGCCTCGGCTTTGCTCGTGTCCTCACCGTGCTCGCGACCTTGCTCTTCGTCGCGACTCAAGCCGTAGCCCGCCTCGGCTTTGCTCGCGTCCTCACCCTTCCGACCCGCAAGCTTAAGACAACTCACGTCTCAACTAGCGCATTATGCCTTGCTCGCGAGGTATCGGTTGTGCTACGTCTCCGCCGTAAAACCTAGCTCGAGCCCTCTCACATGCACGCGTCTTTAGCATATTCGTTATGGCCTTTGTCAACTTCTAATACATGATTTATCGGCTTGTGAGGTAACTTATTTAAAGTATATAAGGTGGGATAAGAAAATGAGATTACAAGCATGTATATATATTACTTGGGTTTACTGCTCACGTGAGCATGCATGAATGCGGTTTGAGTATATCATTACTCGTGGGACTCCAAGCATATACGAGTAATTGAGTAAGTCGAAGTTATAGGTATATATATGGCTCGTGAGGCCATTTAGTCGAATAAAGCATTGAGCGTGAGTTTCACCTTCTCTTGGTGATGTATAATCACCTTCTTAAATCTCCTTTCGGGTTTAAACTAATCATTCTAATTCCCTAAAGTATCATTTGACAGTTATGTCGTTTATATAATTACTGACTTGAGCGTCGGAGTGCCTTCCCGGGGAGCCCCATCTCCGGGTTTGTCTCTTGCAGGGATCTGAGGATATTCCGATCGAGAAACGAGAGAGCCATGAGAGCTTGTGGAAAGAAGAAAAGACAAAGACTCGGGAATCCGGAGTGTTGCCGGTTTCCCTTCCGTTGGAACGAGGTTCCAACAAATCCGAGTTCCAACACTGGCGCCGTCTGTGGGAAATTTCCTCACACAACCAGTTTGACATTCGTCATGACGAGAGATTTCTATTCTCGCTCTATGAAAAACGAATCGCAAGATTAACAAAAGATAAAAGGCAAAGGGCCAGGTGAGTCCAGCTAGACTCGTACTTTGTTTTACGGAGAGTCCATTCATTTTAGTCTTGCATGAATGATAATACTCGACTAGTGGATCATGCTTCAATTTGCTTTACAGAAAGTCCTTACATTGCACCTCGCATGACTTTTACCTTACTTGGGCTTTCTTCTGTTTGATTGATTTGCTTACAATTAGTGTCATCGGGATAGTACCGAGCACGCGATAAGCGGCTTCGGGCTAGTCGCCGGGCACGCAAAATATACCGTGACCTAGGTGAGGTTGCACATTCACCTAGGTCGCGAAGCCGTGTCACTAGAGTGAGTTGTACACTCACCTAGGCGCGAAGCCGGGACGCTGGAGCTCGAGAGGCAAGTATTCTCGCTCAGGTCGCGAAGCCGTGTCACCAGGCTGGGCTATAAGCCCTCCTGGGTCGCGAAGCCGTGTCACTAGAGTGAGTTGTACACTCACCTAGGCGCGAAGCCGGGACGCTGGAGCTCGAGAGGCAAGTATTCTCGCTCAGGTCGCGAAGCCGTGTCACCAGGCTGGGCTATAAGCCCTCCTGGGTCGCGAAGCCGTGTCACTAGAGTAAGTTGCACTCACCTAGGTGCGAAGCCGGGACGCTGGAGCTCGAGAGGCAAGTATTCTCGCTCAGGTCGCGAAGCCGTGTCACCAGGTTGGCCTATAAGCCCTCCTGGGTCGCGAAGCCGTGTCACTAGAGTGAGTTGTACACTCACCTAGGCGCGAAGCCGGGACGCTGGAGCTCGAGAGGCAAGTATTCTCGCTCAGGTCGCGAAGCCGTGTCACCAGGCTGGGCTATAAGCCCTCCTGGGTCGCGAAGCCGTGTCACTAGAGTGAGTTGTACACTCACCTAGGCGCGAAGCCGGGACGCTGGAGCTCGAGAGGCAAGTATTCTCGCTCAGGTCGCGAAGCCGTGTCACCAGGCTGGGCTATAAGCCCTCCTGGGTCGCGAAGCCGTGTCACTAGAGTGAGTTGCACTCACCTAGGTGCGAAGCCGGGACGCTGGAGCTCGAGAGGCAAGTATTCTCGCTCAGGTCGCGAAGCCGTGTCACCAAGATGGGCTATAAGCCCTCCTGGGTCGCGAAGCCGTGTCACCAGGTTGAGTCTACACTCACCTAGGCGCGAAACCGTGACGCTGGAGCTCGAGAGGCAAGTATTCTCGCTCAGGTCGCGAAGCCGTGGGATCGAGGTTGAGTGACAAATACCCTCACCCGAACCATGAAGCCGTGTCACTAGAGTGAGTTTACACTCACCTAGGCCGTGAAGCCGTGACACTGGAGCTCGAGAGGCAAGTATTCTCGCTCAGGTCGCGAAGTCCTTTTATCCATACGCTCGAGCGATCGCGAGCGTAAAACCTTACATTAAGCTCGGGAGCTTCCCTTAGCCTTTGTTCATTCACATTAAGGCCGGGAGCTTCCCTTAGCGTTTTTCACTCGCTCGAGCGATCGCGAGCGTAAAACCTTACATTAAGCTCGGGAGCTTCCCTTAGCCTTTGTTCATTCACATTAAGGCCGGGAGCTTCCCTTAGCGTTTTTCACTCGCCCGAGCGATCGCGAGCGTAAAACCTTACATTAAGCTCGGGAGCTTCCCTTAGCCTTTGTTCATTCACATTAAGGCCGGGAGCTTCCCTTAGCGTTTTTCACTCGCTCGAGCGATCGCGAGCGTAAAACCTTACATTAAGCTCGGGAGCTTCCCTTAGCCTTTGTTCATTCACATTAAGGCCGGGAGCTTCCCTTAGCGTTTTTCACTCGCTCGAGCGATCGCGAGCGTAAAACCTTACATTAAGCTCGGGAGCTTCCCTTAGCCTTTGTTCATTCACATTAAGGCCGGGAGCTTCCCTTAGCGTTTTTCACTCGCTCGAGCGATCGCGAGCGTAAAACCTTACATTAAGCTCGGGAGCTTCCCTTAGCCTTTGTTCATTCACATTAAGGCCGGGAGCTTCCCTTAGCGTTTTTCACTCGCTCGAGCGATCGCGAGCGTAAAACCTTACATTAAGGTCGGGAGCTTCCCTTAGCGTTTTTCACTCACTCGAGTGATCGCGAGCGTAAATCCTTACATTAAGCTTGGGAGTTTCCCTTAGCCTTTGTTCACTCACATTAGGCCGGAGCTTCCCTTAGCTTTATTCCGTCGCGAGATCGCTCACGAGGCTAACACCCTAGCAAGCCTACGGTGTCTCTTCCCTTAGACATAAGAGTTTCCTTTAGTCACTCGGGCAAAACGCTTAATGAATATAAATGATACCCAGAGAGACATGATATTTCCGAAGGAACTCAACTGACCCCAACATTCGTTTATTATACATACGTATGGAATGATATGCTCACGATGCATTAAAACTATACCTAATCCTTTGTTCCATTACGTGCCTCGCGGGTAACGAGATATCCGTAGAGGTGATATGCTCACGTATTAACAACTATATACATGAGCGTCAGCATGTCTGCAATGCCACGCGAGCTCAGCATGCTCCATATTGCAACTATACTCCACACGAGCAACAATATGCTCCATAATGCCCATATATATACTACGTAAGCATCAACGTGTTGCATGTTACATAAACATACGTGGGCAGCCACATACTTCATAATAATGCATACTTCACGCGAGCAATAACATACTCGGCACTGCATATACGCCACGCGAGCATTAACATGCTCCATAATATCCCTATACTCTACGTGCGTATGGATATGCTCCACATTATGCATATATCACATGAGCAAGGACATGTTCATTCGCACGTTCGTTCGCGAGGCTAAAACCCTAGCGAGTCTTGGGTGCCTCTTCCCTTAAGCTTGGGAGCTTCCCTTAGCTTCTGTTCATTCACATTAGGCCGGGAGCTTCCCTTAGCTTTGTTCATTAACGAGGGATCTCGCAAGGTTAATAACTAGCGAGCCTTGAGAGTTTCTCTCCTCGAGTCTCGTCTTAGACTAAAAAGGCTATTAGGTGTGAAAGAGGAGAATCGAGGGGAGGTTGGACGCGATACATCCTCAAAATCACCGTTTCGTACCATCTTATTAAGAATTCGTCTTCGTCTTTTGGGTTCATTCTTGAACTTTAGAGGACTAATTCTCTAGACATATGCACACATTTATTAAGTTCGTCCCAAACTCTGAAGTTTGTTCACGAGGCTCCGTCCCTCGATTGATGCATAATCACAAAGTCTCCAAACGAGTGTAAGAATTACTACAGGTCCAATGAACCAAGCCTTCGTTGGGACAACGAAGAGCTTGGGGAGCTGTGTTGGACCCGGGTAAATAGAAGCCCAAAGCCCATTTACAAATAAGCCCAATATCAGGTTTTAGGTCATGAAATGAACGATATATATATGAGTGAACAGTGCAAAAGAGAAGAAGGGGGGAAAAATGGGAGGCAAGAGGCAGAGAGGGAGAGAGAAAGAGGAGATCATCTTCGATCTAGACCTCCTCATCCTCAGTAATGGCAGAAATGGAGCCCACCCAATAGTGGTAATCTCGTCTAGGACGCGCGAGGGGTGTTCGGGATTGTACGATCAACCTCGATCCCCGACTGGATAATCACGTCGACCACCGACCGAGCCACATCTCAACTCAGGAGTTCGTCTCGGTCTTCATGGTCGCTTGTCTGAGCCGCGCGACTGATCTCCCGCTTCGAATGGATCACGGAGTAGCCACCATGGACGGATTCTCAAACTCGATCGCGAGTCATGCTCGGCAACCCGCTTGGACGAGCTTCGTTCTCTCCTTGAAGATCTGGTGCATCCTTTAAACCATGAGCTCGGATGAGTCATAGTTAGGCTCGCCTCGGCCTTGCTCGCGACCATGGTCTTCATTGCGGCTCTAGCCGTAGCTCGCCTCGGCCTTGCTCGCGACCATGGTCTTCCTTGCGGCTCTAGCCGTAGCTCGCCTCGGCCTTGCTCGCGACCATGGTCCGGCTCTAGACGTAGCTCGCCTCGGCCTTGCTCGCGACCATGGTCTTCATTGCGGCTCTAGCCGTAGCTCGTCTCGGCCTTGCTCGCGACCATGGTCTTCGTCGCGACTCAAGCCGTAGCCTGCCTCGGCTTTGCTCGTGTCCTCACCGTGCTCGTGTCCTCACCGTGCTCGCGACCTTGCTCTTCGTCGCGACTCTAGCCATAGCTCGTCTCGGCCGTGCTTGCGACCTTGCTCTTCGTTGCGACTCAAGCCGTAGCCCGCCTCGGCTTTGCTCGTGTCCTCACCGTGCTCGCGAGCTTGCTCTTCGTTGCGACTCAAGCCGTAGCCCGCCTCGGCTTTGCTCGTGTCCTCCCCGTGCTCGCGACCTTGCTCTTCATTGCGGCTCAAGCCGTAGCCCGCCTCGGCTTTGCTCGTGTCCTCACCGTGCTCGCGACCTTGCTCTTCGTCGCGACTCAAGCCGTAGCCCGCCTCGGCTTTGCTCGCGTCCTCACCCTTCCGACCCGCAAGCTTAAGACAACTCACGTCTCAACTAGCGCATTATGCCTTGCTCGCGAGGTATCGGTTGTGCTACGTCTCCGCCGTAAAACCTAGCTCGAGCCCTCTCACATGCACGCGTCTTTAGCATATTCGTTATGGCCTTTGTCAACTTCTAATACATGATTTATCGGCTTGTGAGGTAACTTATTTAAAGTATATAAGGTGGGATAAGAAAATGAGATTACAAGCATGTATATATATTACTTGGGTTTACTGCTCACGTGAGCATGCATGAATGCGGTTTGAGTATATCATTACTCGTGGGACTCCAAGCATATACGAGTAATTGAGTAAGTCGAAGTTATAGGTATATATATGGCTCGTGAGGCCATTTAGTCGAATAAAGCATTGAGCGTGAGTTTCACCTTCTCTTGGTGATGTATAATCACCTTCTTAAATCTCCTTTCAGGTTTAAACTAATCATTCTAATTCCCTAAAGTATCATTTGACAGTTATTTCGTTTATATAATTACTGACTTGAGCGTCGGAGTGCCTTCCCGGGGAGCCCCATCTCCGGGTTTGTCTCTTGCAGGGATCTGAGGATATTCCGATCGAGAAACGAGAGAGCCATGAGAGCTTGTGGAAAGAAGAAAAGACAAAGACTCGGGAATCCGGAGTGTTGCCGGTTTCCCTTCCGTTGGAACGAGGTTCCAACAAATCCGAGTTCCAACAGATATAGAGAAAGGGATGATTACAGTGTGTTCGGAGCAAAGGTAACCGACAGGGTGGACGGAGCCAGTCGCCATTATTACCAAAGGGAAATAAGTAAGAGGCGATTTCAATACGGGAAGAGGAAGAGAGCCCAAGCCGAGAGGCGGAAATGAATTGAGACTCAATTCCCTGAAAACCGCACCCTGAATACGTCTCTAAACTCATTAATTCCTTATTTCAGACGTCAAATTTATATGTTTTATTATGAATTATGAATTATGAATTATGATTATGATACCCAGTGGGTGTGACTTTATTTTTTAATTTTATAGATTTTCATTATTGTCCTATGAATACAACACTCACGCGTGTGATTTATTTTTTCAATACTCACGCGAACGCGTTGCATGACCGTGGTATTTATGGTTTTATTATATCATAAATCGTTAAACAGTCACGTCTATGCTTCCTGTTTGCGTGGTTATATACTCAGGTCCACGCCTCCCGAATGCATGACCCAATGAGTGTATATAGAAAAACAATTTAGTGTATTTAGGTGATACGTTTTACTATCATATCGTTCTTCACTATGTTCTTATTGTTGATGTAAGGAGACGTGAGATCTGCACTTGGCCTTTTGACCTAAAATAGTTGCTAGGGCACCCTAATCCTCCCGCTTCCTTTTCCAATCTCTTCTTTGTTTACACATCTCTTTCCTCTACCACGGCCTTCAAAATCATTCCGAGGAGAAGTCGCTTCGTCGATGTTCACCTCCAAATCTGTCGCCTCTTTCTTACCCTGATTGTCCGGTTGTTGTTGAAAGAGAGAATTCCTATAGGCCGAAGCCAAGGAATGTACTAGTAAGTTCGATCCTTGGTTTTGATTTATTTATATTTGCTTGTGCTGGTTGATTTTGATTTGATGCCTATGATTTGGTATTTTATTGTTGTGATCCTTGGTTTGATTGATTAGAGTCCAAACACATTTTATTGATTTTCAACAGTGAGATAATTTATGTTCTATCTGCGATGAGCTTGACTTAATGGTTATAGTATAATTTCTGATGTAGAACTTAGGTAGTGCCGAATTTGAAATCTTTTCTTTATTACCTAATCTAATATAAGAATAGCATTAGGATTTCAAGTTGTGATTCACAGATGAGTTTCAGATAGTGTATGACGTTGTATGTTCTATTTTTTAGTTGAAACTTGAAACATGGAAATCTGGATTTACTGGATGTAGAGACTCCTAATTCCTGGATTATCATTCTATGTCTATAATATAATATACTTAGCTCTGGTGGTTTTCACATTAACTTTTGACTTTCTTATCACATTTACTCTGCTCACTCAAACATTTCTTTAGGATCTCCTATGGCAATCGTTTCTTTTCCGCCTTTCTATTTCCACCATCTTTGCATCCTCTAACCCTCGGAATTTTGTCAAGCAAGAGAAAGAGTCGAGAAAAATCCATGGTGTTTATGATTTTGGACTTTTCGAGGGATGAAATTAACAATCCTCTCTACAACTTAGTTGGATACTCTGACGGTGTCACACGATTAATTCAAGAAAGGAAGCAATCGAGTTCATCAACGGAGTCGCCGATCCTTATCGTGTCAGTAATTTTCCATTTTTCTTATTACTTCCCATTGATATTGTTACTTAATCGATTAAGTTTTGGAATTGAGAAGGATTGTGTGTTTCATGTGAAGTCATATAATTCGTCTTGATTGAAATTTTATCCGAGTCCAGAAGCATGTTGAATTGCTATCTATAATTTTTCTTCTGTTTGGATCTCTTCACAATTTGAGTGTGTGGGTGGGGAACTACAATGACTTTGATTTGTGAATTATGGTATTCTACCCCTAGAACATTCGTTACAAGCTGAGGTAAATTCCCATAGTGCATATTGGTTTCCTTTCATTGAACTTTCTATATTTTGCAAAATGATGAGGATGTGATAATAGAAGTGGCTCAAAACGCATTGCTAATATTCTCTTAACCCAGTTGTTGCTTTTGGTCTTTTTTCCTTTCATCTCTTTTTTGGTGTTGCTTTTGTAGAAGTGAAAGGGATGTGTTCTCCATGCCGCAAAAGTTTCTTGAGTAATTTGCTTAAAAATGTGAAGATATTTGCATATGCACATGACCAATTTTTAAATTTCATAATGGTTTACATCAGTTTGAATTATGTGTGGTTTTCGGTTATAAAATATGTGTTCTAATTCTCCTATTGTGGCAAGGATTTCTGCATTTGACATGGAATATGCAAACTGGGTGGAAGAACAAAGGCATGTTTGTGAGTTGAGGGTGTGTTTGTAGGGTAATAAAACACAAGCAGAGTTGGACATCCATGTGGAAGCCAACATGAAGCACTCTCACATGTTCTACGTAATGTCTGGCATGTGGAAGTAACCAGATGGGTTTTTCTTTGTCTGGATATGAGGATTAAACTTGACTGAAAGTGTAGGTCGGGTAAGGGGGTGGGTGATCGATGGTGTCTTCTTCCATTTGCACACATTTAGGTACTCTTACTACTTATTGAGCCCTTGATGGTAAGCAACGTATGGATGTGGGCAACCTCACACAGCCGTGTCAGCAAGCGGAGGATGCACTCTCACATGGAATGGATAGACTTCATCAGGCTTTAGTGAGCTTTGTGACACATGTAATAATTATAGTTCTTTCTATCCTTTGTCACAAATGTTTATGGGTCATTTCCACGACCTGGATTTTGTCATTTTATTTAAAGAATCAGTTGTTTATGTGTTGCCTTTAAATAAGTGATATTAATTGTCCTCCTTCACCTCTAAATTGTTGTGCATTTGTCATCCTTCACACTGGAACTAATGAAGTTGATAGAATTATGGGTGATGTATATTTCAATAATTGCATTTACTATATTGCTACATTCATTCATTGGTTTAAAGTGGCACAATGTGCTTCCTAATCCAGAAGTTGAATTGTGCCTCTCAAAGGCAATTGACGAGCACTTACATATTCGTTATATGTTTAGCTATTAAGTTTATACGAGACTTGATGTAAGCTAGATGTTATATGTTTAGACCATATGAGGAACGTTGATTGCCCTCCTCTTTTTGATTTGATATCCGTAGCCGCCCATTCAAAAAACGATGTTCTGGACATTTATTTCAAAACTCAATGCACATTAGATGAGAAAAAAATTCATGTCTTTACTTCATGTTGGGGAACAAAATTAACACCATTCAACTTCTTGATTTATCACAAGTTGTGTATTTTCCAAGGTTAGTCTAATTTCTATTGAGATTTCAACATCATTCAATTCGTAATTGCTTATGATTTTAAAAAATCTATGCAAGAGCCTCTTTACAGAAGGTTCAGATTGTTGAGTGTTGAGGCTAATCTCCCGCATCTTCATTGTTAGGGATTTGTCTATCAGTTGTACTTACTATCATGATTAATCGTTTATGTCCTCGATCAGGTGAATATTCTTTTACATCCTCTTGATCTTCATTGTTAGAGATTTAACCAATCGTCTTTAATGGCAAAAGTTGATGGCGTATCAATACATCTTATCTAGAATGATAGCATACATGATGAAAATTTGTGAAGTTGTATCTATATATTCCTTTCACTGCCAATGTTAACCTAACAACACTATAATCTCATCCCTAAGATCAAGTGATTAAGAAAATTGCTAATGATTCACAAGAAATCTATCTTCTGCCATGTTGAGTTTGAAATCTATCTTATCATATATGCAACTATTTTAGGCTTTCTGATTTCTTAGAGATCATTGGTAATTCGGGTCCTTTGTGTTGATTTGTTTCTTCACGACAATTTTTGCTTGAAGTTGATCACTACGGATTTTTGCATTTCATCTTTGTACATTTGCGGGTGGCCATATGTATTCACATTGAGGAGAAGAGGAATTACATGTTTTTTCAGGGGAATTTTCAAGAATTTCAAGCAATCTAGGATTTGGAGGTCGATTAGCGACGGTCAGAGGAGTACGATCGATATCAATTATGCTTATTGTGGATGTAAGGAGACGTGGGATCTGCACTTGGCCTTGACTTGTGTGTGTCTGGTTACCATGATAATGATAAGCCGATGGTTAGAGTTTACGTCTGCGAGAATGGACATGTATTTCGTGCTTGGACTGATCTTCCTCTCTACACCTAATTCAATCGAGTCATGGAATTTTATTTATCTTTATACGGTGATTTGCTTTGATGTTGATTTCTTATGCAATTATTAAGTCTAATCTGGGTGCTAATTAGGGATCAGTATAATGAGTTTATATAGCGAAATTAAGCAATAAGATGGATCAATATATTAATTTTTTTTTAAAACATGGTATTTTTCCTCACATTGACAAACATCTAATCTAATATCTATCTCATCTAATACGATTGACCCTAAATTAGGGTTGAAATTTGGAAAACAATGGGAGTGAGAGATGCAGATGAGTTGCGGTGTTGGCGACTACGAAGTGGAAAAAGTTGCAGCTTTTTCGTGCTTTGCCACCTCTGAAGTTCATGAAGCTAGGGAAAGAATAGTTTATTCTTATTTTTTAAATTAAAAGCTAAGGATATGTTATTATGTTTGCATATTGCAAAACCAGTGCCCCGAACCTGCTTTCCTTTCGGTCTTACAAGAGAAGGGATGATGATGTTTATTGATGCCTTTCTGGAAACTGGTACATTACATTAAAAATTTGTGTGATATATGTTGCTGAAATTGCAGTTTCCGTACATACGTAAATAATATAAAATACGATGCATGATGATATCTACATGCTTCATTTAATTTGTCGCTAAATGCTAAGCTCCACCTTTGTTGAATGCAAGTTGTAACAAAATATTGGTGCTAAAGATCACGAACCAATTGAGCAGTTTCAGCCAGGTGACCCAGGTTTGTTTAAGTTCAACGAGAAAATCTCTCATCTCTATAAATCACAGTAGCCTAGCTTTTACGAGATTAAATCTTCCAGAAGCTTTAGAGCTTACATAATAGAGTTCAAAGAAGGCCTCAATGATTTCCAAGATTTTGCTGCTAAAGACGTTCAGTTCATGCGTCGTCGGTAGTGGGTAAGCCACAACCATCTCCACTTATTTCGGTGTTTTAATTGTCCTTATTTCATTATACACCTAAGGGAAGTACCACAAAACTATAACATCGATGAATTGGTTAGAATAATTGGTTAGAATAGTTAATTAATTTGTATTTGAATCGATCAGTAAACCCTAAGGCAATGAAGTTTTGATTTCTTCACTCCACCGCTGATTTTGAAGGAAGAAATCTGTTTATCTTCAGATATTCACTACTCTATTTATTATTGTTTTGCTTATTAAGCATGAGATGTAATATTTGCATTATTGTTGTTTCTTCTTATCATGTTAGGTGCATTTAAGAGTGTTGTATTTGTTATATTCACATTTTTATTTCTCAATACGCGCAAGTAATAGAGTAATTAATGTGTCTATACTCCAACAAATGAACAAGGATGTGCGAAACGAAATTATCACTTGTCAAATTATGCTTTGCATTCTAATCTCATATCTTTATATGTTTGAATGAGTACTCAAGTGTTTATTTTTTCCATTGAAGTTTAAATAAATATTGCCTGCAGGAGAAGAGGTGGAAGCTTAGTCCTTTTTATCTTTGTTTAGAACAGCATGAAGAATTCAAATTAAAACATTTTGATTATATACGTCAATATGATCAACCAATAACTTAATATATATGATCGCTTTGAAGTGTTGTTTTAATATGATAACTTAGTCCTATTTTAATATGGCTACGAATGATTGTAGGGCTCGAATCGCTTTGAAGTGCAAAGAAGGTAACATAAAGAATGATTCTTATAGAAGAATGCTCAGGTTGTAATTGTTCTCTAGGATGTTAAGTTTGGTGTTTTGGTTGTGGGGAGAGTTTGTTCTTGTTACTCTCCTAGAGTCTCTGACGTGTAGGGTCCTAGAGGGAGTGGGCTTATTGTTTTCTCCCCTTGAGGTCTTCGAATATGTGAGGTTCCTTGGAGAGTAGAGATTAGGTTATGGTTGGTCTTGTAAAAAAAATTGTCCCTTTTTGATAATGTTTCTGTTCGGTTCGCTGAGACTAGACTGAATTGAAACTGAATTAGGTACTGAACTGAAAATAAAATATAAAATTAAGTTGATGACTAAACTGAATTAAAGTCTGAATCTAAAATTTAAACACGCGTTCGGTTTGCCCGGACTTATCTGGCTGAAAAACTTTAAAATACCTAAATTAATATATTAATAGTTTTTCCCTAAATAAAATTGAGCTTCTAAAATCCCTTCTATTAATTCAAACACCTAAGCAAGCCCTTGGAAAAACGGTCCAGATCCTCTGTTTCAAAGCAATATATCAAATACTGTAGCATTGCCTTATTTAACCCACTTGTGTAATATTTAAGTTTCATTTTCAACTTTTACGGGTGTAAATATTTGCTTTTTTTAGTTTCATGGACTTATTAAATACCCCTTCATCTTCTACCTCCCACTAATCATGTTTTAGACTAGCTATTATGGGTTAGATAAAATAAAATATTACTTGGTTACATAGCAAAATGTACTTTTATTACATAACTCATGTTAAGGTTACATAGGAATTAGACCTGTCAAAAGCTGATTCAATCCGCTGGGTCGACTCGATCCGACCCGAAAAATACTTGACTCAACCCGACCCGAAAAGTGTGTCAACCGTTTGGGTCAAACCCGTTTTTTATCCGAATCCGTTGGGTCAAACCCGTTTTTTATCCGAACCCGTTGGGTCAAACCCGGACCGATCCGAACTTCTCGAAACTCGTGGAGGAGCTCACTTTTCACATATTTTATTTCATTTAAATTAAACAATAAAAATATATTTAATTAAATAACAATATAATAAAAATATTTTATTATATAAATGGATTTGTCTAATTTGTGCCAACAACTAAAAAAAAAAGATATAGACCCTACACCCTCGTAGAAAAATGGATAAACCTATCGGAACAAAAAAATATTAAATTTCTAATACAATTCTTTCCTATTTTAGTTGTCTTTAAAAAAAACCTTCATAAATTTGTATTTAAGTACTATAATATAGTATTTCAATGAAATATTAAGCTTATTATATTGTGTTATAATTTTATAACACAATATATATGTAGTATGGTTAAATTTATATAATAATTTTATAATCAATTAATATTTTATTTTATGTAATTATGATTAGTGGGAGGTAAAAGAAGAAGGGGTATTTAATAAGTCAATGAAACTAAAAAAAACAAATATATACAGTTATACACCCCTAAAAGTTGAAGATGAAACTTAAATATTACAGGAGTGGGTTAAATAAATAGCTTTGAAACAGTAAATAAAACTGAGCGCCCAAAATCACTTCCATTATGCTTATCCATCATCTTCTTTTCACTTGCTCGAATGAGCTCCGGTTCCTCCAATGTAGCACACAATTTTTTTGGCGTAACTCCGACTAGGGTCCGTCACCCTCTTGCCTAGCGGATCTACCCCTCAACGATCCCCACAAACAACTGCCCCACTAGTTTGATTGTTTTGTCAGATTTTTTCAAAACCCTAACCCCTTTATGAGTCATTGTCTTTGTTGTCTGGATCTAGGCGAAATTAATCGCTCACGCTGCCATGGAGGTATACTGGAGAAGAGGATTAGAAACGACAAAGTCGGAGATTCTGGGATTTGCTTGGACGGTGAGTGGCGCAACAACTGCTTGGACGGATTCTCTGTCTTTGGGAGGCGAAGCAGGGACGAAGAATTGTCGGAGATGACGCCGGAGATGTGAGGTTGATGAAGAAGGCCGAGGTGATTGTTGGAGACAGGAAGAAGAACAACAACAACAAAATTGTAAAGATTCAAGAATGGTGAGAATGAAGGGTATCGGGAGGTAAATAATTGATTCAGTTCAGTCATCCTTTTAAGTTTAATTAAGCCCTTTTCAGTCCTTGTCCATCCGAACGGTTTAACAACGGCCTAATACACCTTTTGAAACTAAAATCTAAGTTAGTAAACCTATTTATTAAACACTATGAAAATACCCTAACACATCCCAACACAATACACATGCTCCACTGTTTCTCTCCACCTTCGTTCCCAAATTTGCATCTTCGGTCGCCAAGCTCCTCTTTGCTCCTCAGATCCGATCTCCATCGTCGTCACTACACCATTTCGATCTGACCATGGGAGATCTCACATCGTGATCGATTAGATCCGATCTCCATCTTCGTCACTACATCACCTCACAACCAGATCTGACCGAAAACCTCACATCACGGCCGATGCTTGTGAGGGACGATTGCTGGAGAGTGGAGAGACAGGGTGGCGACAATCTCCTTCGTTCATTCCGCATGTTTCATTCTTTTCCCCGTCGCCGGCATCGACCTCAACCACGGAAGCAAACTCCTTCATTCATTCTCCAGGTTTCATTCTTCTCTCCCGTCGCCGACATCGACCTCAACCACGGAAACAATCTCCTTCCATTCTGCAAGTTTCATTATTCTCTCCCGTCGCCGGCATCGACCTCAACCACGAAAACATCGTCTCCGACCTCTCTCTTTTCCACATCAACTCCAACCTCGACCTCGCCGAAACAATCTAGCCATGGAAAGCACTTACAGTCTGTTCCAGATGGTGAGTAATGGCCTTTTCCCCAATAATTACACCTTCTCTTACGCCATTAGAGCTGCAGTTGAATTATCATACTTGTCGGTTGGTTGGATGATTCATTCTCAAGTGATTAAGATGGAATGAGAGTTTGTATGATTTTGTGAGAAATGTATGTTGTTTGTGAGTTTGTGGGTGATGCACACAAGATGATTGATGAAAGTTCTAACAGAGATGTTTTCAATTGGAAGCTGCACATGATCACTAGATGTGCACATATGGAATTCGTGTAGTATTTCAATAATATTTCCTGTTTTGACATGGATTTGGGAAAGGATATGTAGCATGTAGCTACCTATTTTTTTTGCTACTTCAGTGCAATTTTCATCCAATGTGCCCAAATTCCGGTTCAAGACTAACACTGATTATAGATGTACAAGTGTGTTTTTGCCATCCTGTTTCTGTCTCTCATTTTGGAGTTACAATAGCAAAATTAGTTGTCTTGGTATTAAAAAAAATCCTCCTTCCGTGTTTTTGGTTAAAAACAAGGATTTGATTATTATGCAGGGACTATTGACAATAATTTTTGGCAGTGTTGACAAGTTAATGTGTGTAAAATTTGACAGTGTTGACAAAGATTATACAGGGACAATGTAGTTTGTTTTAGTGTGTATAAAAAATTAATGCGTTGACAATTATTTTTTTGACAATGTAATTTAGTGGTGTTGACAAATTTTGTAAAGTGTTGACAATGTTGACAATTTTGTAATATTACTCGTGGTGTATGTTGTTGACCGTTTATTAGTCGTGTAAACAATTTATTTAATTGGGTTGACAACTTTTTATTCTTGTTGACAACTCTGTTAAAAATTTTGTTGACAGATCTGTAAAAAATTTGTTGACAACTCTGTTATAATTTTCACGCCAACAAAGGGTTATTATTGGTGTTGACAACTTATTATTCTTGTTGACAGTTCTGTTAAAAAATTTGTTGACAACTCTGTTAAAAATTATGTTGACAGCTCTGTTAAAAAATTTGTTGACAAATTATGTTGACAGCTCTGTTATAATTGTCACGTCAGCAAAGATGTATTTACTTATAACTTAAAAAAGTGATGCAAAAACTTAAAAAACATTACAGTTTTGGGGTATTTACTCAAAAACTGGTTCAACAACCCAAATTTCTGTCTTTGGGTTGAAAAATATAATTAAGTTGCTTTCAGTCACATTCAGCACATTTCTACACTGAACCGAACGGACCCAATATACTTACATTTATAAAAAAACTTAATATGATCAATTTTTCCATATATTATTATTATTTGATATATTATAAAAATATCATAACAAAAACATATGAAAAATATACTCTTACAAGATAACCGGGGTTGCAGAGGATTGAATTTAATTTTTGGGTCAAAACGCGATTGATTTTATAGAAGGGTGATTCTAGAAAAATAGGAGAATATAGGGAGTTGTATGTAATTTAGGCGCGTTGGTCATGTTTGTAGATTTTTTGAATATAAGCGAGATACGAAAAAGTGCATCTTTTTCAAGTGAAACTCAGTTTCAGACTCTGAGTTGTGTTGTTGTTTTTGTTGCAAGCAGAGACGAAAATCCAAAAGAGTGCTGTTTGACGAATCTCCTCCAAAACTAGACATGGATGTTCCGAAGGAGCAGATCGCCGCTCTCCTGGACTGTGGCCTCTATACCTCCGCACAGCTCCTCGTACCTAACTGCCTTTTCTCTCTACTCAATTCTACTTAGGGTTTCAGGTTTGATTCCAACTGCTGTTTTTCTGATTCACCAGGGTTGCTTCCTTGTATCATCCTCCTCCTCACTTGCAGACACCAACCCTAGCCTCAAGGCCGAAAGCCTGGTATACTCGCCTTCCCAATTTTACCTTTATTAGACCCAATTGAATTTTTCCATCTTCCAATCTTTTCAGGGGTTTGTTCATCTTCTTTGTTTTTTTTTATTTCTTTTAAAGGTGCTCCATGGCGATGCATTGTTCAAGGAAAGAGAATTCAAAAGGGCCATTGTCAGTAATTCTTTACACTTCCTCCCGAAAGATCCTTTGATTAGTACTCTGAAATCAAGTATAACCAGCATAGTATCTGCAATAGGGATGAATTTTTTTGTTTGGAAATTTGGTACCAAAAGTGTGAAGAAAACCATGGTTTTACTTGTTCAATGATATTTGAAGTTGTGTGGGCATGGATGGCACGTCCAGTATTAAAAGTTGGTCCCCTATTGAACTTTTTAGTTTAGATGGGAACCATTTCATATTCGGGGAGGAGAGATTTGAGAATTATTGAGTTTTTTTAATGATGTTGTTAAAAGGGATGAGGAGAGGCAGAGTTATCGAACCGAAAGGTGGGTCCGTCTTTCGTGCGGTTTAGGCAAGGAAGGAAAGAAACTTAAAGAGTATCCATATTAGTCTACCACGTCAAACTTTAATTCTTAGGTTTGGTTAGTTTAGCCGGTGCTAATTTATCATTAATGCAGATCTGTTGTTTGTTTATTTCTGAGTGTGAGCATGGTACTAGAAGTTAGAAGCATAATTTGTTTGGTTATATATCTCTACAACTGTCTTAAATTGTTTGTCTGAACCATTTGTTTTCCTGACAGCATAATTACAGACAAGCCTTGCAATTAAGCAAGGCTCTTCCAAAACAAAACATCTCGTCGTTGAGAAGTTCTTTGACTGCATCGGCCAGGTCAATGTCTCCTAGCTCACTTAATCAGTCAGCGGTAAATGAGCATGAGGTGGGCATAATTTTCTTTTCTTTCTGTATAAACTCAGTGTCGAATTTAAAAGTTTAATTCTAGTTAGCCAATGCTTGCATATTTGATTATGTGAATTCCATTTCTCTATGGCAGGTGAAATTCAAAGTTGCATCTTGTCATTACGTATTGAATGAGAATAAAGCTGCTCTTACTGAGGTGCCTCTTTGTGCTCATAATCATGCTTTTTTTACGATGAAGTCACTGTTCCTTGTATATTCTTGACCTTGAAAAAAGATAACATTGTTGTTTCACTTTCTAGTTGGAGGCTATTCCTAGCAAAGCCAGAAATTTGCCAATGCTTTTGATGATGGGGAAGCTTTATCGAAATACAAGACATAACCGTGCTGCAGCTGCTTGTTTCAAGGATTGCTTGAGGTTTGTCCAGTTGGAAACAACAGGTTTTCATCATATACATTCATATTTTGTATGTAAGGATCTAGTCGTTTGAAGAATTAAATGCCCTCAAACATTTGTGCAAACGTTTCAAGTAAATACACACATGGTTGTAGCCCTGGTTGGTTCTTGAATTTTGTGGGATACTTTCTACTTATTTCTCAAAAATAATTATAGATACAAGTTGCCTGATTGTCTTGAGCTTGTCTATTGATAATATTGTTGTGAGATTTATGATTCATCAGTAATTACTAATAATGAATACAAGAGTAGTATACAAATTTCACAACTTTATGGCCTGCTTGACTGGTTTTCTTTTATTGAATGAGTTTCCAACTTGTATTTTTTTCAAAAGGATGTTCCGCATGCAGTTACAAAGGCCTTTGCTCTATTGTTAAATAAGAGGAGATATCATTCGCTTACTCCAAGAACTTCTATGATCGAAATCCTGTACCAACTGCTTGAACTGCTAGCTTTTCATACAAGTTCCTTGACGAACTTGTAACATTGTACACTTTATGCATTTCTCTCATACTTGACAGGAATTGCCCTTACATTCTCGAGGCTATAACAGCTTTGGCTGAACTGGGAGCCTCTGCGAAAGATATAATTTCATTGTTTCCTCAGGTCATTCTTAAAATTTATCTTTACTTTACGTATTTTCAGTCTCCCACCTTAAAGCACTAAAAAAACCGGGATGAATACACCCGATATATGATATATCTGATTGAAATGGTTAGAGTAGACCTTATATACTGCAATACAGTCTTAGTGGTCTCTAAGTTAGGAAGTCTTATCTCCCTCTCATATTATTTTCTTCTACTCCATAATTACCTTTATCGCACAATAATCATACATCAGTGCGACCAGCAACAATTTTTTCATCTTCATGTTTTCCTCAATTAGAGGAAAAAATATAAACATTCATCCTACATAAAAAGAAAGAAAAATTCTTTTTAGTTGAAAGATTGTCTGGGTCAAGATCAAGATGTACACATCCTTTGTTATGAATTTGATCAGTTCTTTTTAGCAGAAAGACGTGCCCCTTCTTGTTATCGAGCCGTTACTCATCCTTATCCATGAATCTCATCTAGGGCTAGCAGGCTTATTTTGTATATCGTAGAAAACCAGAAACCTTATATCTTTGTAAGTATACTTTTATCAATATATATAAACCCATTTCAAAAAAGATGTTTTGAGTTCTTGACAAACACCTTTGACTCCAAAAGGTTGAGACTGATCTAGATGTAAGGGCTTAAGTTTGTGCCCCAACATTTCTTGCCCGAAACTCAAAAGTTATCTGCACATGGAATGTGTACTTTCCAGATTTAGTTGATTTATGTTGTTCAGAATTGATTTGTCAAGGCCTTAAAGGTATATACTGAGTTAACTCTTCCTCGGTTTATGATTTCAGGCAGCAGGTAGAGCTGGAAGGCTTATTTCTGATAATTTTGAGTCTAGTCGCTGGCTACAGGTTGGTTGGGGCAGACTTATGCATCTATTTTCTATCGTTGTATGAAACGTGGTGTTTCTGTTTCACATATTTATATTGTTAACTGTAATCTCTTAACCGTAGACCATTTGTTGTATGGCTGCAGCGTTATGTTGAGGCCCAATGCTGTATTTCTTCCAATGATTATAAAGGTATGATGAGCTTGAAAATGCTTCTTTTGCTGAAGCGATTGCTTCCATTTTTCTTTTTCACCATGAAAAAATTATTACCTAGTGGAATGTTAATCACCATATTTTTAGATGCTAGTGATGAACTTTAATATTTATAAAAATCTTCCAAGATCCCCTTATAGTTTATTATGACTTTTAATTTTGTTTATTCTAAAAAATTGTCTTTTGGCAGGTGGTTTGGAGCTCTTCAAAGATCTTATAGAACGTTTCCCAAATAATGTACATATATTACTTGAAATGGCAAAGGTCAGTTGTTACTGTTCATCTATTGTGCACTAGGCACTAGCTCTTTCCTGCTGTAGTTTTAATGTTTTGGTGACAGTGTTTCACAATATTGACTTCTGTGTATATGAAGACTTTTAGTTTTTAAAGTTTGTTGACAGTATCTCACAGTATTACTTGGCTTCACTGCATATGAAGAGCTAAAAATCTTCTGCAACTGCTATTAACTTTCTTACATTCTTGGATTAAGGTTGAGGCTGTTACTGGAAAGAATGATGAAGCTATTATGAATTTTGAAAAGGTAAGCATTGTTTGATAATGCAGTTGATGACCATACTGCAATTTTTAATCTGTATGTAACTGACTTATCTTTGCAGGCTCGCACTATTGATCCACATGTGGTTACATATATGGATGAGTATGCAATGCTTCTAAAGATCAAGTCTGATTATCCAAAGCTAACCAAATTGGTTCATGATTTATTGAGCACTGATCCCACAAAGCCAGAAGTATTTGTTGCCTTGTCGGCATTGTGGGAAAGAAAAGATGAAAGGGGTGCCCTAACCTATGCAGAAAAGGTTTGTGTCCGTATGATTGAACCCGTTTTGCCCCTATTTGTAATCTATGTTCTTCATTCATCTTACACACTGATACCATGTGTCTAGAGCATCCGAATTGATGAAAGGCATATACCAGGTTACATTATGAAGGTATCGTGTTTTATGTATCAAGTCTAATCGTTGCAATGAGTTCTGTTAAATATTTCTCCATGTAAAAAGCCTTCTGTTACATACTTGTTTTATTCTAATTCTTCTACAATAATATCGCTTTATTGTATTATTATGATTCACCAGGGTAACCTATACTTATCTATGAATCGGCCAGAAGCAGCTGTAATGGCCTTTAGGACAGCACAAGATTTTAGACCTGATCTTCGCTCCTATCAAGGTGTCATGTGTCATCAGCTTTGAATTGAGCTTAATTTTCTACTTTCCTATCTTCTTCTTTGACAATATCCACTGTATTTCTCAGGTTTAGTCCGCTCTTATTTGGCTCTTTCTAAGGTCAAGGAGGCCTTATATGCTGCTAGGGAGGCAATGAAGGCAATGCCCCAATCTGCTAAGGCTCTAAAATTAGTCGGGGATGTGCATGCTAGTACTACTAGTGGGAGAGAGAAGGTTAAGAATTTCCCCATAGGCTATAGTAAACGTTTAAGAATTTAAATAAACCTCTGAACTAAGCATGTGATCTAGAGAGAAAAAATCGTGGTTGGATGCCAGTTGTTTCTTTCTTTGGAGTATATATGCAAAACATAAGCTATTGCTCCAGTAATTTCCAATTTTAAGTTTTAACCAAAAAAATGGCTTTCCGTTATCTATGGTGAAAAAACATAGATAAAAGCTTTTAAGTTTGACTGAAAACTTGATGGTTGGAGACTATTCATTATGGCAGGCAAAGAAGTTCTATGAGTCTGCCCTTAGATTAGAACCTGGTTATCTTGGGGCTGCGCTAGCGCTTGCCGAGCTCCATGTTATGGAGGGACGAAATGGAGAGGCTGTATCTCTTCTTGAACGATATCTTAAAGATTGGGCGGATGATTCTCTTCATGTCAAGCTTGCACAAGTATTTGCAGCCACAAATATGTTGCAGGAGGCATTATCTCACTATCATGCTGCATTAAGGTATTACTTTCATTGTTATTGTCACTCGTTTTCTAAGCATTCAAACACGTTTCAATCCTCTATTTAAAATCACTTTTTACTTCCCTACGAGCATGTTAGGATTGAAGTCATTCTGTGTATTTCAGGATAAACTCACAAAATGAAGCTGCTAAAAAGGGGCTAGAGCGCTTGGAGAAACAGATGAAGGTTTATAACTTAATGTCCCTAATGTTACTCTCATCTGATATTTTGGAAATCCACTATATCATGTCCTTTTTTAAAAGATTAAAATGAACATGGATATGAAAATATGTCAGTTAGATGTATACTTGTGTTGTAGGGGGTTGATCCGGATGCACCAGAGGATGATGAAGATAATGACGTTGATGATGGGGAAGGAGACCCCGAAGAAACCGAACTTCTATGAAGGACTCGAAATTTCTGTCGACCCCTATATTTCTTGTTCGATGCAAGAGGTCGTGCAACGCCACCAGCTTTAAGAAGCTCTTGCAACAAAACTGACTCAGGTGTACCATATACTTGTTGCATTCAGGCTCTTGCCTCACACATTAGCCATGTAATTTCCTCATAATTTTGGCATTATATTTTAGAGTTCAAATTTGTATCCAACTGTTGTAAGTGTCCTCTTAGCTTTAACCAATGCAGCTGCTCAGAATAAAAGTGGGAATTGTACCTCTTGATAAACATTTGAGGAACTGGTAAATGAATTAATAGACTTGCTCAACCCAACCAGAAGATGTTGGGTTTTTACCATAATTTTTCATATGATCAAGTCAATAGTAAACTCAGCTTACAATTTATTTTCTCTACATTGTAGTATAATGTCAGGGAGAAAATTGTCAGCTTATTTGAAATAAGGTGGTAGGCGGTCAAAAAATATTAGGGGAAGATGAGATTTGCATGGTTAAGAATTAGAGCCAAAGAGCACCAGCTCCTTTAAGCATAGGGATTAAGGAGCGATTAAGGTGAGCACTCATCACTTCATTAGCTCCACCGATGAAGTTGCCTCCGATGAAAACTGCAGGGACAGACGGTTCACATCCAATCTTGGATAACGCGTGCTCGATTTCTTGGCCCCCGGGAATCTCATCAAGCTCGTGTATAGTAGGGTTAACCCCGAAATCACATAGGAGAGTCTTGATAGAGTGGCACATGCAACAAGAGGTCTTGCTGAAGATGACAACCGGCTTTTTGGATACCAATTTAGTGACTCTTTCCATGTTGAATTTAGAGGCAATTTAGTTGGTTCTTGGCGGGTGAAATGAGATGTTTATATAGGGATGGAAGGCTGGGTAATTGGGTATGGTGTGAGAAAGGAAGATAAGGTGTTTTTGGTGAAAGGGAATGAATGTAACATGGTTGGGGAATTAAAGTTGTTGTGTTATCATCTGTTTGACAAAGAAGGATATATGAACAAGGTCATAAGAAACAAAAACTAAAAGGAGGTGAGAATGCACAAACGGTTGTTTGCATTCAAGATGGAAATGATAGACCCCTCTCAAGTCTCAAGTCTCAAGTCTCAATATCATATCAGCTGCTCGCGGTTAGTTTCCTTGTTTCTAATTTTTGACAATGATTGAGCTGCATTCAAGACAAGAACTCAGTTATGTTATGACTAGTGTTGTTTTAGAGAGAAAAGAAGGAAAAGGGGGGTAGCTATAGCATGTCTGTTGTGCTGAGGTGGAACTAGAAAATGGTTAAAGAGATGGAATTAGGGTTTATCCATTTCTGATTTGCTTTTCCGAGTCGACACCAACCACTTTCATCATGGCATCCATTACCCAAAAGCACTGCTTCCTTTTTCTTTCATTATCCCACTCGTCTTGCTTCTTTTTTTCCCTCCCTTTTCTTGTTTTTCATCAAATCTACACAAGATCATATCATCAAATATCTCATCTATTCGATAACTTCTTTTCCCTTTTTATATATATGCCACTCATCGTCCCGTATCAGGTACGGGTAATGAAACGATTATTACGGAAGAGTATATAACATAATGAATTAAAACTATGTTATAGAATACATTTTCGATATTGCTTTGTTTTTATCGAGTACATCACATCATATACAATAATCAACTACCTATGATTCCGTTCAGACATAATTATTAGTTGAGTTGGTGAAATGATGGACTTGACTATTGGGTTAGTGGAATAGTGAATTTTCAAATCTAAGAGTGAGATAATGAATTAAAAAAAAAAAAAATGCATATGTCTTCACTCAAATTTCGTCAAATGGCGCAAATTTTTGTAAAGACATGACTTCAACTTTAATACTTTATATATTAGATGAATGAGGATCAAATCAGAACTCTTTTTAAGATAAGAACCCTCTTAAAGTGAGAGCTTTTTTTAAACCGTTCGATCTACTTAATCAATGGTTCATATTCTTTTGAGTCAATGTAGAACGCAAAAAAAAAGGGACCGTGGCAATTATGTGATTTCGAAAAATAAATAAATATTTAGACGTTTATACCCTCGCGTTCAAAATACCCAAATCAGACGTATTCCCTCATGAACGGAAGCCATGGCTCTGGAGAATCCATGGCAAACCCCGACACTTACAGTTTCCGAAGGAAGCCGACGTCGGAGGCGCTGGTATGGAGGCGTTGGAGACGGAGGCGCTGCGATCGAATTTTCGATTAAGTCAAGAACGGTGTCGTTGGAAAAGGTGGTGTAGGTTCATCTGATCGAATTTTAGTGCAATACTTCAACAAGGTCCACCGGAGTACCATTGTTGCTGGGTTGTTCTATTGGAGGTCGTCGTGCTGCTTCTCTTTCTTCATCTTCGTCAGGTAGGAACAAGCCAAGGTTCAGGTTAGTACTAGTGCTGTTGGGCTATCCCATTTTAGTTGTTTGATAACTCTTATTTAGTTGTCTAGCTGCTTCTGTTTTAAGGTTCACAATAGTACTATTGTTGTTGAGTTTTCTGTCGCTCAATTGAGACATCTGAAATGAAAATTGCTGACTTTATGCACACAAGGTGTTTGTAGAAATGTGCTTGGTAAAATTGTTCTTGTTAAGGTTGAACTCGTAGTTTCAAGGTTAATTCAGCTTATAAATCAATTTTAAGTTGCAAATTGAACTCATAGTTTCTTGCTATTTTTAGGAAGAGATTGTTTACTGAGTGTTGTTTCATATTTGTTGGAAGAGTTCCATTATCCATCTTTTTCCGGGACTGTGTTGTGGCTGCGAATATTTGGCGTCGTCTGATTCCTTCTGCTAGCCAGGCCAAGTTCTTCCTGGATGACCCTTGGCTTTGGTTGAGTACCAATCTTAAAGGTGGGTATCATTTCGACCTCGGGATGGATGATGCGGTGCTCTTTGCGGCTACTATTTGGTGGATTTGTAGATGGCGGAATGCAAAAGTGTTTGGTGAAGAGGAGTTTACTGGGAACAAGAGATACTTCTTGCTGAATCAGGCCTGCTTATTTGGAGAGGCTTGGACGATCAGACCTGAGTATCTGGACCCGGATGTTGCTATTCGGAGCCCCACCATTTGGACTAAACCCGACCATGGCTGGATCATACTTAATGTCGATGGTGCTGTGCGCCTTAACTCGGACTTGGCCTCGGCTGGCGGCCTTCTCCGTGATCAGGATGGGGCCTGGATTATGGGTTATGTGGCGAATCTGGGTTGTTGTCCCATCCTTCATGCTGAGCTTTGGGGTGTCCTACTGGGCCTTGAGCTGGCCTGGTCGTTGGGCTACAGGAAGATGATTGTGGAGTCTGACTCGCTCCAAGCTATTGAGATCTTAACTGATGACAAGAAGGTGTTGCCTTCTTCTTTTTCCAGCCTGGCTTCCAAGTGCCAAGACTTACTTACTAGGGGCTGGATTCTCCGGCTTCGCCACGTCTACCGTGAGGCTAATAGGGCCGCGGATAGACTTGCTTTGTTAGCTTTCGATTTTCCGAGTGGTAACCATGTAGTTAGGGAACCACCCTCTTGTCTTGTTAAGCCTTTTCAATATAGCGTGCAAGAGTGCCACAATATTTGTTGGAAGAGATTGTTTAATGAGTTGCTACTATTTTTTCCTTTCTTATCTATGGCTGGTTGAGTTGCTGCATTTTTTCCCTTCGTATCCATGATTGAATTGCTACTATTTTTTCATGACCGAGTTACTAAGTTGTTGTTGTTCTTCTTATAAGAACAAAGGTAGAGAGAAGTTGCAATAAGAAAGTATAATTCCATGATTTTTTTTCTAGGTTCATAAACATTATGTCGTGGGTTCATAAAATATACTCTTCTAGGTTCTGACTTAAACGAAGGCTTGATGACAATTGCAATTGAATGCTGGATTCGAAATAGCAGGTTCCTCCAGGCACTTGTGTGGCGAAAGCTCAAAGTAGAGGGCAATGCTAGAGAACATAATAAGGGTTTTACTATTGGATTTTAAATCACCATTCTTAGGGTTTTAGCATTTGCTGGATATTTTTGCCTAGTCTGATTGCTTGAGGCCACTCTGACCTCAATTTCTCATTTATTGGCTTTTTATATTCAAAATCTCATATTTTTGCTTGGGATTAGGTAGTGTCTTGTAAGTTGTTGCTAGAAATCTAGTAATATAAGTTCAATTGCAATTAGAATTTGGAATCTTAATGGGCAATTAGTAGCTTATCTTGGAGAACATCGCTAGGGCTCGTTGAATTTTGTTGCTGGAAATATTATCTTAATGGACAATATTCATCAGCAAAGTTCAACTGGATCTGCTAGGGCTCGTTGAAGACGATTTTGCTTGGGATTATGACATCATAATTTCCTCATGTCCAAAACAAGCTCTACGGATAGAAAGGTATTTACTTTACAGGCTACTCCCTCCGTCCCTAAATGTTTTTCCTGTTTCCGTTTCGGCCGTCCCTTTAAATTCTTCTTATTTTTATTTCTATCCATTAATTTCTTCTCATTATACCCTAACTTTATTTATTTTACTAGATACGTTTCTCGCGCTTTACAGATTTTTATTCGTAATTAATGTTGTTACTTGTTATTTTTAATATATTTTTTATTGTTATCAAATTGTTAATATTGTAATTATAAGTATTTTTTATTATATTTTATATATATAAGATGAGATGAGATTTTACGTAATCTCAAGATCCCAAGACCCCTTGATTATTTTTATCAACAAAAGTGACCTAATAACATAAGTTGTTATTAAGAGAATATAATTTGTCACGGGAATATTTTAAAATAGATTTAAAAAAGGTGATGCTAGTCGCACTCGTTTTTTTACTTTTAAAAAAAGTGAACTTACATGCAGTTTTCACAGCCTTATAAGAAGAAAATCACGCTATTTACATCAAATATATTATGAGATCACCCATTTTAATTGGATGTGAATGCTGAAAGATGCTCTAACTTTGCTTAAACAAAAAGCTACTCAGAAAAGCGATTCATTAGAACTTGTAATTGAAACCAAAGCCCATTATTATAGCCCAAACGAAGACATAAACAAAGTCCATTAATAGATTTCTTTCATTATAAAGCATTTATAGTTAGGAATTTCATTATAAAGCATTTATTTTTAGGAAGTGGGTCATATCAAGTACATTAATTATCCGTCAATCATTATTTGGTACCGATTTCATTCAATTCGTTCAATGGTCAGCCAACTTTTATATAGACTAGAAACGGGCCTCCGCGCTACGCGCGGGGAAATTGCAGTTTTTAATATGATTTAACGTTGTTTAATAGGCGTTCTAAAATTAGATTGGGCTAATCATATTCACAACCCTTTATGATATAGAATCTAACCTCGACAAAGCAGTCTCTAATCTTTGTTCTATCAAAAAGAAAAAAAATAAAGTTTAATTAGTGATTATGTTTTTCCTGAATGTTTTATTAATCATTTTAGCAATTGACACACAACTACCTATGAATTTGTCTCTCCCTTTAAAATCATCACATTACCTAATTAGCTCGGGTGCTTTTTTTTTGCCAAACAATTAGCTCGTGTATTGGTGTTCCTATTTTATTAGGGCTTAAATCAACAGACTGAAACCTGCGTACGGGTCTTGCGTAATTATAATTTCTTAAATGTTTCATAATAGATATTGAAATGATATTATATCATATAATCAAATGAGTTTGATGATTTGTACCTCTTCTCTCAATTCGCCAAATTGTTATATCATTTTGTAATATTATTGTAATATACGGGACATAAGTTTTTAAAAATATGATTTTTAATATTCTTGTAATGTACAGGACATAAGTTTTTAAATATATGTTATTTGCGTATGCAATTTCTTCAATGCTCTATATGCTAAATTTTTGTTCAAGTCTTGTTTGCAGTATTATTACCAACTCCACAGATTTTGGTATATAAAATAAGGTAATCTATTTTGATTTATTAATAGCCAAGTTGGTGAATATATGATCTATTTTTCTGTCTATAACTCATTACAATTGAATAAACTCGAGGACCAGTTATTAAATGTCATTTCCCCATTGTATACATTTTTTACGTGTTTGCTAAATTATCATGCTTGTTGGAAACTGAGTGTAAATGTTTGAAAACAACATGCTAGCATATTGCAATATGTAATATTGTTTACAATTACTAAAATTAGATGCAAACGGCCTCCGATAAGGGCTCAAAGTTTGGTACTAATGACGAAAAATATAGTTTAGGATAAGTAAAAAGTAAACACTTCAAGCACAAAGAAATTGAAAGACGAAAAAATGCATACCATATAGTTCACAACAGGTCTTCCTCTTTGTATAAATTTAGTAATTGCAAAAGTTAAATCCTTTTACAAAGACACATGATACATGAATTGAATATAGGGAATTTAGATTCTTTGGTAAGTCGGTCCTCTAAACTCTGTAAACCTGCATATTATTTGTATATATATATACTCCACCCGTCCCAAAATATGAGTCTCATTGTACAAAAATATCTTTGATTAAGGCAAATGCTTTAACGTACATAAGTGCATTGGAAATGATGAATGTAAAATATTAAAATAATTCATTAACCAATGGGAGAAGAGTTTACAAATGAAAAGTACATAAGTGCATTGGAAATGATGAATGTAAAATATTAAAATAATATGAGTAAGGGTATAATTGGAAGAAGTTTATGGACAAAAATAGAAATGAGACTAACATTTCGGGACGCCCAAAAAGGAAAATGGGACTCATATTTTGGGACGGAGAGAGTATAATTTACTAAAACCTTCATGTGTACCTTTGAAAAAAGTTATTGATCTGACTTTTTACTTTTTACTTTATTAATCTAATGATAAAGTCAATTACTGCAAAATCATACCATTCACTCCAAACCTTTGTCCACATGAGAGGTTTGTAAGGTTTGTTTTAGTAAACAAATAACAGTAAAAGTCGTTGCAAGTATATTAATCTGTCACAATAAGATCATTAACTATTAAAAAATTTATTTTGAAAAGAATTAAGATTGTCAACAAGAACACTGAAACTTATAACGGGATCAAGAGAGTCATCTTCCTTGCACATTAACCATGGAACACCAATATCTAATCCAACAACAATGTTAGCAGCCCATCTCATGTGATCACAACCTTCTTGTCCAAACATCTTTCTTTGCATTTTATATTTATATTCGATCTGAAAACACAAACTGATAGCACATAATTCAGTTTTTGAAATCAGAAACTCAAATTAATTTGACAAATCTTAATTACAAGAGGTCATGAAAAAAAGAGTCAATGAAAACATACAACATTGAGTGATGTTAAGGAATTGAATTTCATGTGTACAAGAGTGATTGCCATGGAATTTCTTTTTATTATTGCCTTCAAAATGCTCAAAAATTCGATCTAGTTTTGGGCGCATTCTAGTTGCGCACAAAACTGAACCGGGTTTTAAAAAAAAGGTTTGGGGTGCCAGTTAAAATTTTCCGAGTGCGGGATTTTTCCCCACAATCATACGGTCAAGTATGTGCGCGAGGGGGAGAAAAGACAAGTAGACATCATTCACTGTCATCTATGTAAGAAGAAAATTACCACAGTCAAAATTGAGGTTGATCGGTGAATTTGAAAGGGAGAGTGGGGATCGAGGAATTGAGGGTTATCGGCAGTGGCGGATCTAGAAAATTTCTACCGTGGGGGCTCGTATTAGAATTAAGATTATAAATTATGTTCTCTTTTTCTTGAGTATTATCAATTTGATTTAAACATATTCAATATAATATTAACCCACATTTAAATTTTAAATTAATTTAATTTATTTGTGGTAAAATCAATAATAAATATTCTTCTACTTTTTATTCTTGTATCAAATAAATATCTTGTACATAGAAATATCATATAAAAGTTATTCTGTTTCTCTAATATTACCGATATTTAGTGGGTTTGATAGACATTAAAAATATAAAAACTTTGTATGTAAAAATTACATTTAGTTTCCTTACATTTTTAATAATCATGTTTCTCTGTTTAACACACCTCTTACTTTTCTTACCAAAATTCAAGAATAAAATAGAAAAAATCTTTATATAACTACTAAAGCAAATTACATTTCTCCATTTCTAGCTATGTCACGTGGCATACTCTTCATTCAGACCATCCACCTGTCGTCATTTCATTGGTCACAATTTTTTTATAATTTATTGTAATTTTCTCAAAAAAAATTAATTAAATTTGGAAAATCGTGTGCAAAAATATTACAAAAAGATTGCTTAAGATATTTCAGATTACAAAAAGATTTTTATGTGTTAATTTTCTAGATTTGACCTCCCAATATCCTATTATTTTATTTTACAAATATATATTTTATTTTTATGATATGACGTATCACAAAAAGATTGATTTCTTAATAAATAAGAGAAATAATTATATTTTTGTGTTATTGTAGTGTTTTCAATTATATATTTTTATATATGTTGAAATCAATTTATTTAAATTTGTTAAAAATTGACCCATGATAATTTGATCAAATAAGATTTTTGGTATTAAAAATTCATGTATATTCGTTGTTTATTATATTTAAAATGTAAAAACTTAATTATATATCAATATCATTTTAAGATATAAACTTATTTTCATATAAAATTTTATATTACATAATACTCCTTACTACTAATTCACTATATCGAGTTATATAAACCCGCACATGGCGCGAGACCTAGTCTAGTTTGTGTATAAAATTAAAAGGCTAAAATGACTTACGTTATATTACATGAAAAATAAAATCAAACCAACTTCATGTAATTCTATTAATTACTTAGTAATTAATTACCGTTGTGTAAATTGAATTTTAAAAAAATATATTAAAAAGCTAACTACTTATATGATACTAAACCAGAGGAGTATAATCAGTATATCACATTTTTACTTAAAATTTAAAACATTTGAATCTCTAGTTTGGAAAATTTTAACCGTTGTACAGTTTTACCACGGATCTAATGAAAGAAAAAAAAAGGGTGTTTAATTTTTTAGCAAAACGCTTCGTTTTGATCTTTTGGACATCTTTTTAAATTAGAAAAAATGGTTGATGTAAATTTATTTAGTGAAATCCTAAATTTATCAATGGAGGGAACAACATTTATGAGGTACCAATTTCATTCAATTTTGGCATTGGATAACAAATCTTTATATAAATATAAGATAAGATAAGATTCATATTTTAACAACACTTTATCAATTAAATCAACCTTTTTCATCTAATAAATTTCTTATTGGTTGTATTTTATGATTTAACGTGTCATTACTTACAGTCTTATTTTGATAAGACTTGCCTTAATTCAAGCGCAAAGTACACGATAAAAAAGAACATTTAGGGACAGAGGGTATATTGGAGTTTTCTCAACATCAATATCTTCCTACACACCTCCCAGTATCACGAAATAAATTGGAGACCTCTTCATACAACATTGTGAACATAATTTCAAACTAAACCAAATGAGTATTGGTCATCAATTGAAAGTTACATGTACATTATGGATATTAGCAGATTTTTGGCAAAGGATAGCACAACTTACCAATTGAAAATTTAAGATTTTACATGGGGGGGTCAGTTTGATGGCGTTTACAGAAAGACCCATTTTTGGATCAGCTAAAACCTACGCAATCCTCAAGCTATATATGATTGAGAATTTGTTGACCTCAGTTCTAAAGACGATGTAGAATGAAAGACTAACGATAAGCAAACAGTAACTAAATAACGATTCTCCAGCAAATACTTGTTTTTTGGAGTGATCCACCTACTTGTCAAAAGGAGCTCCATACCAACTGACTATGCCTAGTCATAATGGGCGCAAAAACTATGAGAAACATAGAAAAGACTGTTCACCTCCTCTTTTTCCCCTGAAAAACAGATGAAAAAAAGATTAAATGAAAATATTGTTACTATTGCAGAATTTAAAGTCGAGAATTTAATTATATGAGATAAAAGAATTACGGAGCTTGTGTAGTCGTCCATTGTCAGCTGTTTTCGCTTCTTCAAGGATGAGGGCGGGCTCTCAGGTTGCCTTGCATTCCCACGCTTTGATGGAGTCATGTTCTGACAAAAAGCAGCCAGAAAAGAACATGTTAGGAGTTTTAAGCGGGTATTATCAGTTAAGAAGGGAGACAATAACTTTATTTGTTTCCACCTTGGCAAGTTTCTTTTCCTTGCGAGCCTGTCTCTCCCTCTCATCGTATTCCTGGTTTTCCCTTTCGATTAAACGGATGAGAGTGTCGCATCTTCTAGCCAGCTCCTGAGTTGTTCGAGATTTCACAAACCAATCAAACCGGAATAGAGGCGACGTCCTGAATGCAGCCTTCAGCTCATCCCAATTCCCGTAACCAAGTTTATGGACCATGCAAATCTGTCCAAATTCGTAATTTAAACTTCATATTAGGCCAAGCCCACACAAATCAGGCACTGAAAAGGGAAAATAAGTTAGAAAGGGTCACCATGAAGCGATCACACTCTTCATTGTACAATTTCCCTTTATTCTGACCATATTGAATCTTTAGCTCCAGCCACGGATTCTTGTATCGATCCAGCTTCTTTCCGATAGCCTTCATTATCTCATCTCTCCTGGAAATCCTTCCCTCCCCTCTTTCTATGTTCTTAATGATCCTATCGTAATCTGCGCAAATGCAACAGCCAAATTCGTCAGATTTATCCAGAAGTACGAACACTCGTCAGAAAACTTTTAAGTCTAACTCACCACTCAACTCCTTGTATCTCTCCTTGAAGACTTTGGCATATCGTTCAACCTCTTCCTCTGTTTTCCCTTCCATTTCAGAAGCAATACTTTTCACATCATTCCTTCCATATTTCTCACATGCCCTGATGAAAGTGTTGAAATCTCTTCTTGCCCATGTCGAAAACCCCTAGATGCACAGCATGATCTGAGTACTCAAATTTACAATAATATAATTGCAAGGTAGTTCGAGTAGGATGCTACTTACTTCTTCAAGTAGACTCTCTTTCTCCTCTTGTTCTTCTGCAGTCAAGGGAGGATCCGTTGTTTCTAGAAGAAAACATTCATTTAGCAACAGATGAATGTTGGATCATCCACATAATTGGGGTATACAAGGCAACAAGTAAAAGAATTAGAACTACCTTCTGGTTCTTCAACATCAATAGAATCCTTAAGCTGGTTCTTTTGATTTGCTTGCTGAAATATATAAAAAGTTACATTAGATGCTATCAATTAAAAGGATGGTATAGAATTGCAACTGCCACCTACCATGAGGTAACGGACTTCCTTCTCATACAGCTCATTTAACCTCTGTGTGTTGAAAAACTGGAAATCATGGCTGAAACAAATAATGTAATAGTACATGAAACGATCGGCTATTGATTCTCAAAGTATGCAGGGATAAGAGGTGCATAAAATATATATACTAAGACATCCATCAAAGTAGACTACTTACAGCTGAGGCATGCGAGGAATTCGAGGCTCCTTAGGTCTAGATGGGCCATTTTGACGCATTGTTTGCTTAAAGTACTCAGATTCAGAGTAGCTAGTAGAAGGAAGACAAAATTTTTTGTCAAAACAAGAAATAATGTGTTCGCTGACCAAACACTCCCATTTTGAAATGCCATTCTTACTTGCGTTTCCGCTCTCGTCTTGATGGTTCAACCCAGTTTTCAGCCGCAATTTTCTTGAAGTCAGTCTTGTTTTCATCCTGAAACACAAAGAAAGCAGGGTATTATATATCATGAACATCGGGTGAAGTTCTTTAGATAAAAAGATAAAACACATTCCTCACCTTCTCGTCTTCAAAATCGTAGATATCAGCAGCTGTTCAGATCCAAAAGTAGACGGGTTAAAACAGGATCAAGTAAAAAACCATTACTAGGAAAATGCAAAAAGGTAGTGATCATGCTACATTCTAAAGCATTAGGGTTGAAAAATAGACATACTGTCATCCATCTTAAATTTGATAGCATCCTCTGTGAACTTCTTCATCTTGGCATCAAGTTCAGCAGTTGCCTCTTCTCCCTTAGCGATAATTCTATCAATATCTTCATCTGTAATTGTACTGTCCCCAGAACTGAAGACCATTTCGGCACCAAACCTCACCATTTGCAGAAGCTCATCTTTGTTCACAGCTGAATATAACACCAAAATAGAAGGTGCAATTAGACATAGTTTCTGGCGAACTCAAAAGCTAGAGAGTTGAGTACTTGGATTAATACTCACCTTTCTGTTCCGCTAGTCGTCCTTGTTGAATAACTAAAGCATCTAGTGCAAGTTTTTTATAAGCTCTTTCAATCACTTTTTCCTCAATGGTATACTGGCCACCAACAGAAAAAGAAGACGACTCATTTATTGCAGTAGTAAATAGCAATAGACCTTTGGTATAGAACAGAAAACATTACAAACCTCTGTGCAAAAACGAAATACTTGGACTTCTTTCTTTTGGCCAATTCGATGTGCTCGGTCCATAGCTTGTAAATCAACTTGAGGATTCCTAATATGATAAAAAAAATATTAGAATTTTTTTGTTAACAACTAAACTTAGTACAAACATCAGAAGAAAAGAAAAATTGACAACAGTAACTTTTTCAGGAGATTATCAACAACACTTACCAATCACTGTCATACAGAATAACGATGTCCGCAGTAGCTAGATTAATACCCAGACCTCCAGCTCTAGTTGAAAGAAGGAAAGCAAACTTTTCACTTCCTGGCTTGTTAAAGACCTCAATAGAAGCATCCCGGTCTTCTCCACTAGTATTACCATCAATACGACAATATTTGTGACCACGGAACAAAAGGTAGTCTTCCAGAATATCAAGCAGCCTTGTCATCTGATGTTACAGGAGAATATCAAATTAAAGGAGCAGAACAATGTTTTCAGTGTTATATGTCCAACAACATTAGAAACTTTAGTATTCATGGAACTGTAACTGACCTGCGAAAAAATTAAAACCCTTGAACCACGCTCCTTTAGCTTTGGAAGCAATTTGTCTAGTAAAACCATTTTTCCTAAAATGACAGAGCATCAGTGACAGTGGTCATTTAAAATATGTCCTACAAGGAAGGGCTTGTGTTGCATTACTTACCAGCACTTGTAACAAGATGATCGCCAGTGGTGTAGGGAGGCCCAGGTTCAGCACCTTGGAAAAGATATGGATGATTACAACATTTGCGCAATTGCATAGCAATATTAAGGAGACGCCTGCGTTCTCCACCAGCGTTGACAACCTCAAGATCCTTCTGCAGCAAGCCCTTGTAAAACTGCTTCTGCATTTGGGACATCCCTACCTTAAGTATAGTTTCCTTTTTGGGTGGTAAACCTTTCTCAACATCGGACTTCAATCTTCGGAGGAGAAATGGTCGAAGGACCTATGGAAAGACACAAGATATAGTTTCAGATAGTGAGGCAAAAAATGGCAAAATAAAGGTATAGGTTCACTTCACCTTATGAAGTTGTTGAACAACTTCCTCTTGATCATTCTCACCGGAAATCTTAAACCACTCATCAAAAGTTTCAGCCGAGCTAAATATCTCAGGCAGTAAGAAGTTGAGAAGGGCCCATAGCTCATGAAGATTGTTCTACGAATAAGAAGATGTCAGAAGTGCAGAACTTTGCAGACTGATAAACAAGGAATCGTAAAATAAAAAAGACATTATCCGTATTGTAAAAATCACAAAATAAAACTTCAGAATAGGAATAACAGAAATCTGAACTTTTCTCCGTTCCTATTATAACCCCAGTGAGTGTCAGCATCTTCACTTTCTTCATACTAAATCCAAATGTCAGCAAAATGCACTCGAGAAAAGAATATACCTGGAGTGGAGTTCCCGTTATAAGAAGACGGTAATTAGTACTGAAGAGCCTCATTGTTTTTGAGAGAAGCGAATTTTCATTTTTAATTCGATGAGCTTCGTCAATTATAATATATCGCCAGCTAAACCGGCGTAGAGCAGACTTTTCTTTGATAGCCATTTCAAAGCTAGTCACACAAACATCAAACCCTCCTGGTACTAACAAATTCTCACGAATATGATTCTGCAAACACATAAATATGGTTGTGAGAAAGCACAGCCATTAAAAATGAAACACTCCAGCAGATAATGTAGTACTAGGTCTGAATAATATACCCTTTCTTCTGGATTCCCCAAAAACTTTATTGCACGTAGAATTGGACAAAAGCGTTTTATTTCATTCATCCAATTACCAAGGGTGGACTTTGGAGCGACAACCATATGAGGGCCAGTTATTCCCCGAAACTCATGAAGATAGCCTAACAAAGAGATTGTTTGTAAAGTTTTACCAAGTCCCTGGATCATCAAAACAAACACTCGTAATAATCAACTTGACTTCCCCCGTCTAGCTTAAAAGACAAGGAACAGTAGAAAAACTATTATTAGATACCATTTCATCAGCTAGAATGCCATTAATTCCATTCTCATACAGCCTAATGAGCCAGTTCAATCCAGCAAGCTGATAATCCCTCATTTTTCCTTGAATGCCTTCAATTAGAAAAAAGTGCATGTTAGAATACTGACATCAATTACAAATTAGGGTGATATGGACATTATACTCTATTTGAACAGAAATTACTCAATTTTATTTGTTGGGGTTATAGGTATGATGAACACAAAAAAGAAACAAACATAAGTTACATTTGGCTACCTTATGTCCCTAGAATTGATTTATCCAACATAAAGGTTTTAGACTAATAATTAAGTAAAAATAAGCTGAAGGGCACAAATATCTTTCAATGCTTTAAATACATGGAAGCTTTTTCCCCTTACGTTTCTCCTCACTTTCCTTAGTTCTCTTGTACTACTTAGCCCAACACAAAGTTAATACAGTGCTATTTTGATGATATTCACTATAGCTGTAGGTGAAAATGGTCTATCATGCTTTAAGAGACTAATATTATTAAGCATGATGTAAAGGAGCATCCTATCTATTTAAGCAAAAAACTTACCAGAAAAATCTTAGTGTTTATAGGTGAACGGCACATAGATGCACAAGAGAAATCTTAGTGTTTATAGCTTTTTGTTCTTTTTTTATTGAATAGGTTCAGGGAAGTTGCGAGTGAAAGAAGACTTACATGATGGCTGCGTGACCAGTCTTGTATTTCCTGCTGCCTCCTCTTCCTCCTTGAGATACTCTTCATCCTCTTCCTCTTCAGTTACTTTTGATGCATGGCGACCCCTGAAATCACCATAATAAAATTATAAAAACAATTCAATATAAAAGTTACTGGTCACTTCTGTGAGCTAGCTTCTTTGACTAGGACAGTTAAGCAGCATTGTTCAACTTTAAAAAATTAAAGGTTAGAAAATATTCAAACAGGTAGTAATTTTAGTCCCTGATATGCCACATGGCATAAATAATGAATTATCCAGAAAATCCTATCATGAGAATAAGCCATTACAGGCATTGATGCCAGATAGCACGCAACTATCTTATGAAACACTGGTGATAAAATTGTATTGAAGCATTAAACTGAATACTATTCATATAAATCACTATACCTTCCCTTTGTCTTCTTCTGAGATGCAGGCTGGTCCCCCTTAGCAAAATGTGCAAATATTTCCGTTTGCTGCAGGAGATAGTTCAAGCGTCCTTTGCCCTTGTTGTTCTGAAAGAGAAGTACAAGTCGTATAAAATTTACTGCAGCACTTCACCAACCATTCATAAAAATGGAGGGGGGGGGGGGGGGGGGGGGAAGAGTGATACACTCAAGTTCAAGCAATGTATGACATCTGCAGAAAATATACCATATCCACATCAATGGCAGCATTTTGCTGGTCAAGTATTTCTTGGATCTTCTGCTTCTTTGTCTTCTGCATTTTTCTCAGCCTAGCCTTTTCACGCTTTGCAACTTCATTATCGGAAGCAACATTCTCCTCCTGCAACAAGCATCCAAAGAAAAAACCTCAAGATGGATCAACATGGTGCAAGAGTATAAGCATCCAATAATATAACCATTTTCATGCCTCCACCAAGAGAATACTTTTTAACTTGGGTTATGTATAGCTATTAACACTCTCTCCCGGACAAGGGGCATATACGGTTGCAAGTGCCGAAGGAGCTTACAATGGTGAGAGGGTCTGGGGCACTTAAGAGCAATCAAGTTGAAGTTTTACACTGAAGTTGAGAACAAAACTCAAATTGACCACAATAACATCATGTAAGGCTATAATATGTGCTTTTGAGTTATGAAACAAACCAGTTAACATATTCCGAACTACTGTCGTCCTGTGTCAGATAAGGTAAGATATGAATCAAAGCATCAGTTTAGATATAAGGGGGGTATCTAAAATCCTTTGACATAAATGTCTAAGATGTACAGATAACTTTGTGTCGAGGCGTCCCAGTTTTTTACTCATAACCCTTCTGTTTCACACATGTACAGATAACTGCTAAACAGCTCCGAGAAAGGCAAGGAATATTGCAAATTATGGCCTCTAAATTCCAAAATAAAGTGCGGAGAAACGCCCAAATCAAACAAAACCTAACACAAAAAAGTGCAATAAAGCGTATAATCGAAAAGCAAGAATTACCTCGGCATCTTCAGCATCGTCAGCGTGTCCTTCCTCGGGGGAGTCCGCGACGGCATCGGAATCAGAATCGGCGGTGCGGCCGACAACCTCTAGCTCCTCCTCATCCTCCTCCTCCACCTCGGCGTCAGAATGGACCTGGTCGTCCGATTCGGAGTAGTTAGAAGCGTCGTCGTCGTCGGAAGATTGCGCCTTGGTGGATTTCGCCATGAATTTGAAGAGATCTAGGAGTTGTGGAGGAAGGGTTTGGAAAGCCCAGATTTTTAGTGAAGGAGAGAAGAAGAGGGTAAAAGAGGCTGGAAAGTGGAAACGGGCACGGATAAAATCAGGCCGGTTTGAGAAACGTAATTTATATGGGGGCGTTATTTAATGTTGACCGCTGACGTGCCACACTTTGACGGACAAACTTCTACGAGCAACTCCCGCCAAATGTGAGAGGAATTTCTGATCCCGCCTAACCAAACGCATTTGGGCCACTCGGCCCATTCTCCCAAATTATAACCATTTTGATTCGTGCCCAATACACCTTTTTCAATTAAATTGTGAGTTTTCACGCCTTCTATTTAAGTTATAAGTTTATACCCCTAATCCACCCCAAAGACAATCACGTTCCTTCCTCCACTGCGGCAGACTCCGCCTCGCTCAGTCGGCGGCGGCGGCGATTCCTTCCGCTCTCTTCCTCTTCGGTCGCTGAATCCGCCATGTTCGTCGTCGTCGGTCCGCCATTCTTTGCCCTTAGCGTTCTCCTCCGTCGCCAAAGATTTGCCGCTTTCCGTTGTCGGATTTGAAATGGCGGCGAACTTAAAAATAGAAGAAGCGATGTTGATGGTGGGCGAGAAGATTGTCGGTCAAAATGTTGCAATTGTTTTTGCAATTATCCATGGCTTTAGAAAAAGCAAAAAAAAAGAAGAGAAATGCCTTAAAATTCTTCACTGAGATGACATGACAACATGTATGGTCTAGCAATTTGTTCAGTAGCTTTTGCAGGGCTATGAAGCTTTACCTAAGCTTTGAAATTGTGTAGAGACACTTCATCCCTATTCTTTCCTAATTGATAGATTTAGAGTTTAATTATTTTAATTTTGAAACTTTTATTCGGTTATTTGAATTACAGTAAAGCTTGTTAGGTTTTGACATGAGTTGTTTGTTATAGAATTATTGATAATATTATTGTCTTAATGTTCTTGACAAATTATCAACAGTTTATTTGAAGTGTTGACACTGTATTTGTTGTGTTATTGACTGATTACTTAGTGGTGTTGACATAATATTAGTGGTGTTGACAGATTTAATAAGTGTCTTGTTGACAGATTTATTATGTGTCTTGTTGACAGATGTATTATGTGTCTTGTTGACAGATTTATTAGTGTCTCTATTAAATATCTTCTTGACAAATTTATTAAGTGTCTTGTTGATAGATTTATCAGTGTCTTGTTGACAGATTTATTAAGTGTCTTGGTGACAGATTTATCTAATGTCATGTTGACAGATATATTTAGTGTCTTGTTGACATATTATTAAGTATATTGTTGACAGATTTATTTAGTGTCTTGTTGACATATTTATTTAGTGTCTTGTTGACAGATTTATTTAGTGTCTTGTTGACATATTTATTTAGTGTCTTGTTGACATATTTATCTAGTGTCTTGTTGACCAATAATTAATATTATATCTATTTTTTTGACTATTTAGAATTTACAGTAATTTCTAGAAAAAAAAACATAAAAATTGGCGTTGACAATATAAAATATGAATAAATGCAATATACTAGCAAAAAGGAAAATCTCTTTCCCCTTCCTTTATTCCTACCTACTCTGCAATCTATTCCTTTATTCATATCATCAAAGCAACTTTTAACTCTTCTCTTGTCTGCAAAGAAGAAAACAAATGAAGTCGAAAGTGTGCAGCAACAATCGTGTTGCAGGTGCCATCTCCAACTTGTACTTCGTTTGGATCCATTTCGTCGGACCTCTGCGTCCATTCCCTCCACTTCCCAAGATTTAACGCAGCCGGACTGCAATTTTTTGCTACAGTGACAAATGAAGTTTTGTTTTTACGGCTACAACTTTATGATTTTACAGCATTGTAATTTTGGCTTGAACGTGATATGTCGAACTGCAGCAGTGAAAGGGGAGGCGCCGGAGAAGGTCTGACGGCGAGGAGAGAGGTCAGAGGAGGAGTGACGCCGGGGAAGGAGCAACGGCGGGGAGGACTATTGAAGTCGGAGGCGCGGAGGCGGCAAGGCTCGGGAGGAAGACAAAAGGAGGACGGTCCTAAATTTTAATTAAATTAATAATATTTTAATTAAATAGGGTACTTTATTAGAGTTTAGTTTTTTGATGCATAAACCTAAAAAACTATATGGTTTTTAGGCAATTACCCAAAAACTGGTAATTTTGGTCCATTGTCAGTTTGGGGATAATGTAAATGACGAGAAAGAACTAAATAAGAACTATGCTTAAGATTAAGCTCTCGTTTGGTTTAACGTAGTAATTTAAGTTCTTGAGAATTCATCTACTTCCTAGGAATTGTAAATTAATATGAGAAATCATGTTTGGTTTAAATTGATGCAAATTGTATTAATCTAAAAATTCATAATTCTATTAGTTAAAAACATATGAAGTTGAACTTGCCTACTAGAACAAGGTAAGAACAATTCTCATGATTAGAAGAATTACAACTTCCTAGAAACTTTTTTCCTGTGTTTTTTTTATTGAACCAAACACCGGAAGAAAATCTACTTTTTGGGTTAGTTCTTCTTCTTGGAAAGTAGAGTATGAACCAAACAACGGCTAAGAATCTACATACATTGTTCGATCGTCATCATCCAACGCTCCAGTTTAAATAAAATTTCATATGAAATTTTAAAAAGGAGGGGGGTAGTTTTGTCATTTTGTCCCCCATATCCTTCTTTTCTTTTCTGTGCGAGCGAACTGGATGAGACGATGGCGATTGCACCGACGTTCTCCATCTTCCTTATTTCTCCTTCTCCGGGACAAAGACAAAAAGTGCAAGAAGAAGAAAAGCTTCGTCGACCTTGAGGGTGGTCTTGCTTAAGATCGAAGTTGCTTATTACGCGTTTTCTTTTTCTATCGACCCCTAATTCTCATTGAACAATTCCATGGTATGGCCTTTTAATTTGGAGAGTTAGGGTTTTTTAGCCATGGATTTCTCCCTGCGTTTTTTTATCCATCGCCAGCCAACGACCACTAACCATGGGCAAAGAATTCCGGTAAATCAATTCAGGATAGAACATGGAATTTTTGCAAATCAATCCAGGTTTATCCTAATGCATTCGTTTAGATTTCTATTGCTCGAAGTTAACATCATTTATCCATCTTCCTTATTTATCCTACTGCATACGTTTTGATGTACGTAGGATCCCCACTGCTTATAAACGTATGATCATCACTACTCAGATCACAGACGTCGACATAAGGAGTCAGATGAGTGTAGCGGCAAGAGCAACGTCAAGAAGAGTGACGTCATTCAAATCGTCTTTGGATCCCATGGCTGTATGGGTGAGCTCTCAAGGGCCCCATTCTGAAGACTTACTAAATTGGGGAACCTTACTAAGTTTGGAGGCCGCTGACACAGAGTTTCCCGGAAGACGAGGACTTCCACGGCGACGGCGATGGGGCCGAGTTAGGGAAGAGTGGCATGGACGGCTTGAGCGTCCATTTGAGAAGATCTTTGGTCAGATTATACTTCTCAGGCCTATCTTGTCCGTGTCCAAAGTTGAAGCCCAACAGAGGCCCAATGACCAAGATATGGCTGCTGCAAGGACCGAATTTGTTTCTTTTCGTTTGGGCAAATGAAAGATCGGATTGAGCTCTCCTTTGGATATGTTTCTGTACTTGGGCTTATCTTCATTGTGTCCAAATTTGAGGCCCATTAGAGATTGGACGAGACCGCCATGATCAGAACAAGTTTCAAGATTTTATGGTTTTTCTAGGGTTTCCTTTCTTGGGGATCAAGCCATTCGGGAATGCTATTTAATGTGTGTTTTTCTAGGGTTTTAGGAGATTAGATAAATTGAGAATTGAGAATACATTTTTAGTTTTGACGTCTTTTAGCTATAGTTTTGGATTGAATTGCAAGACGAAAGCACTTGGTTTGATATTGACCTGTGAGATCGATCTGTTGTTGACACATATTTCGATCTCCAAACCTTGAAAGAACCCTAGGTGGACACCTTGGGTTAGTTCGAGTCAAGTGAGTCTTTCTAGATCGACGACTGAGTCAAGAAAGATGTCACTTGCTTATCGTGTCCAAGCCAAGCTAGTCTACCTAGATCGACGAAGGAGTCAAGGTAGATAACACTTGTCGAAGGCCAAGGTTAGATCGATCGTCTTCCACAACGATCTCTCGAAGTCACCTCAACAATGATTTCCCCAACTTCCACCCAAAGAGAACGTTTTCAACCTCACATATTCGATCTTGCAGATTCGTCTGCCATCACGTTTAGATTTAGCAAATCCATGGCTCTCTCTTAGCATCTGAAAAATCAAATTAAAGTTTGCTCTCAATGGGTTTGTGAAAATGCCTGAATGAAAAATCGAACTAAACTAGGATGATGAAAAACCAGATGCAGAGACTTGTTAGTTTCGGACAACTGTTGAAGCTGGAACATCAGACAGATCGCATGAACCTTCAAGTTTAATGTTAAGAACCTTCAAGCCTAATGTTATGAACTTGTGTTTAAAAGCATATGACTAACTATAGCCATATATTCTCACATGTTTGTTTTCTAGAGAGGCTAGTGCCACATTGAAGAGGCCTTGTTTGTTTGTTGAATGCCAACTTAGTTTTTCTGTAGATTAGTATCCAACTTGAATCATTTCATTTATATTGCATCATATTCATATTGGATGTTCATAATTTCTTCTTTGTAATATGGTAAGTGATACAATAATGCTCCTATAGGTATTTGCTTATTGCGCATATTGGCGCTTGTACTCTCCGAATTACTTATTCTACACATAGCCTTGGAATATTGGGTGGGAAAACTGGTGCATCAACCTACATAGTTGGTATACAAGACAAAATGACATTCTTGGATCCCCATGAAACTCGGCGAGTAAGACAACGTTGTCCATCTCTTGTTAATTTTCTACATTTAGTTACATGACTTTTGGCTAGGACACTATAATCTAATTGTGTACTTCTTTGTATATGTCCTAGAACTTCTTCCACTGCTTCTTGTTCTTCCTCTTACTAACCCAAATTCAACAATGCTTTTTTTACTAGGGTTGTTATTTTCCTTGAAGCAAATTATTTTTTTCTTGTTCTTCCTCTAATTGTGTACTTATTATGTTAACATAGGCTATATATTGGGGGAGAAGGACAAGATTCCATAGATCATTCCTTGTAGCTTTTACACAAGGGTGCCCTACCCTGCCCAACTTTTACATTATGCTTTAGGAACTTGCTCTCCTTTGTCTTTTTTGGATGCTCAAGTTATGTTTAATCAAGCCTTGGTTAGAGGTATTTATCGGTTCGGTTTGAACCAGAAACCGTCGGTTTCGAAACCGCCTAAAACCGTCAGAAACCAAAACCGGAACCGAATTGGAACTAGAACCGTTTGGAACCATAAGTGATCGGTTCTGGTTACGGTTTATGATTTCGTAGAACCGTGAAACCGACGGTTCCGAACCGTAGAACCGGAGGTTCCAAATGGTCAAACTGGAACCAATGGGTTGGAACCGAAGGAGAGTGTTAGATTAGTGGAAATCCTTAATAAATGTAAGAGAACTACATGAGCTTTGATTAATTTAGTCCTAATAGGATACGTAGGCAACTTATGTTAAATTCAAGCTCTTTTATGTTTTTGTTTTTTATTAAGACAAATCATTAATTTAATATGTTTGTGTATGAATTTATTATATTAATTAAAGATGCCGATATTACAATACAAGTATTTTCAATTTTTAAAATTTTAAAATTATATAGAACCGGAACCGGAATTGAAACCGTTACAAAACCGTATTAAAACCGGGTTAGAACCGTCCATAACCGGAACCAGAACCGAACCGAAACCGGAGGAACCTTCATTAGATGGTTTCGGTTACGGTTCATGATTTTAAAGAACCGGAACCGGCGGTTTTAGAACCGAAATTGGCGGTTCGGGAACCGTGAGCATCTCTAGCCTTGCTTACCTCTTTGGAGAAGGTTGTTACTGCTTTCGGGGACTTGAAATGGTGGCTTGCCACTCTTCCTATTAATTTGGGTGGTCTTGGTATTTATTTTGTGGGAGATGTCATCCATTACGCTTTTCTTGCTTCTCGTCTTCAAACGAGTACGCTTCGGGTCCGAATTTCGTCACACCCAAGTATCATCTTCTCTGGTCCATCTTTCCAACATGCGCTTGATCATTTCAATATATTATGAAATGTTTATGCTCTCTCTTTTAATGTTGGAGCTGCCCCCAAGGCCCCAAATGATGAAAAGATTGACAAAATGTTGGAGCTGCCCCCCAAGGCCCCAAATGATGAAAATATTGACAAAGTGTTATTTTAGTGTCATTGAGAAAAAAACCTTCTAGCCAAGTACATGCTTAGCCCCAGACAGGTCGTTGTCCAGAGTTGCATATGTGCCCTTCATGCCCTAGACTTTTTGTTCACCATTCCTATCGATGGCCTAAGGAAGAAAATGAATCACCATCAGTTTTGCTATGCTTTGTGTTATAGACTTGCGATACCTTTGTTCAATGAGGGTAGCATATGCCCGAGTTGCAACGCCTTGAAGATGGACAGATGGGGGAATCATGTTTTACATTGCATAATTTAATACGAGACATTCTGTGGACATTTGTTCTAAAGCTGGGGTTGTTGTGCGTAAGGAGGCACCCTTGGGGTTTCTTTCGGAGGCCGGTAAAGATCTTAGGCCTGTTGACTTATTTCTATACAACTGAGTTCAAGGTAAAAATGTTTGTTTGGATGTGACTGGTGTTACCCCTTTGTTGGCATGGCATTGAGTTCTTGGGCTCTTGGTGTTTCTTTACTTAATTTTGTTGAGAGAAAGAAGAAGAAATATGCGACCAAGTGTGAGGATCACGGATATAGGTTTCTCAGCAACTTTAATAACGTCAAGGTTGGAGCATATATTTTTCACAAATTAGGTTTTTGCATTCAAAAGGGTGTGAGATCCCAGCTTGTTTCTCGACTCCTATCCAATTTTGTGTAAAAACTTTTTCCTCAATGAAATATTCAAATAACAGGTATTTATAGATTATTCTGCCCAAAAATATATATATAATAAAATAAAATAAAATCTAACAACACATTTGTGAACATCGGATACACTGTTTTATTCGTAGATGTTCATCAGATATTAAATATGAGTTGAAAACGGTGAACATTTCTTTAGTAAAGTGATGAACATATAAATATGTTGATATGTTCACAGTGAATAAAAATTAACGTTTTCGGTAAACAAGAAAATTCTACAAGCTCAAATAATTTGCCTTTTAATGAAATTCTAACCACGACTGTTTTCCTCACATATGATGCGCTTCTTGTAAGAATGTCTTATTTCTATCTCCCCTCTAAATGGAATTTTTTTCTAAAATGGGCTTTTTTTCAAAAAAAAATTCCCGACGTAGGCTCTTTTCAAAAGAAATTCCCAATATAGGCACTTATGTCAGCTTCGGATTTTTTTTATGTGTGAGAGACGCTGGTAGAACCAGCGTCTCTCGTCCGAAGCTGGTAATTTTTTTTTTGAATTTTTTCCCCCGCGACCAGCGTCTCTTACACGTAATTTTTTTTTTTTTTTTTTTAAATTTATTTGTATAGCGCCTTATACAAAGCTTTTGTTAATTTTTTTTTTTCAAAGTTTATATATATATATTATTATACATGACTTACTCGTGTTTGGATGACTCGTATGTGCTCGTTTGAAATCGGAATCGATCACGACCGATTTCGTTGGGTCCGTATTGATCCTAGCTTTCACCAGATATGTCTCTCGCTCGATTCTGATTTCGAACGACCCCATACGAGCCACCCGAACAAGCGTAAGTCTCGTGCGTACCTTCTACTGTAAATGGATATTTACAAATCCGTTCCTCCATATCACGCGATGAGAGACATATCTGGTGAAAGCTTGGATCAATACGGACCTAACGAAACTGGTCGTGGTCAATTCCCGTTCCGAACAAGCCCATACGAGCCATCCGAACAAGCGTAAATCTCGTGCATACCTTCTTTCACCAGTTCGGAATCAGAATTGATCACGACCAGTTTCGTTGGGTCCGTATTGATCCCAACTTTCACCAGATATGTCTCTCATCGCGTGATATGGAGGAACGGATTTGTAAATATCCATTTACAGTAGAAGGTACGCACGAGACTTACGCTTGTTCGGGTGGCTCGTATGGGGTCGTTCGAAATCAGAATCGAGCGAGAGACATATCTGGTGAAAGCTGGGATCAATACGGACCCAACGAAATCGGTCGTGATCAATTCCAATTTCAAACGAGCCCATACGAGCCACCCGAACAAGCGTAAGTCTCGTGCGTACCTTCTACTTTAAATGGATATTTACAAATCCGTTCCTCCATATCACGCGATGAGAGACATATCTGGTGAAAGCTTGGATCAATACGGACCCAACGAAACTGGTCGTGGTCAATTCCGATTCCGAACAAGCCCATACGAGCCATCCGAACAAGCGTAAATCTCGTTCATACCTTCTTTCACCAGTTCGGAATCGGAATTGATCACGACCAGTTTCGTTGGGTCCGTATTGATCCCAGCTTTCACCAGATATGTCTCTCATCGCGTGATATGGAGGAACGGATTTGTAAATATCCATTTACAGTAGAAGGTACGCACGAGACTTACGCTTGTTCGGGTGGCTCGTATGGGCTCGTTTGAAATCGGAATCGATCACGACCGATTTCGTTGGGTCCGTATTGATCCCAGCTTTCACCAGATATGTCTCTCGCTCGATTCGGATTTCGAACGACCCCATACGAGCCACCCGAACAAGCGTAAGTCTCGTGCGTACCTTCTACTGTAAATGGATATTTACAAATCCGTTCCTCCATATCACGCGATGAGAGACATATCTGGTGAAAGCTTGGATCAATACGGACCTAACGAAACTGGTCGTGGTCAATTCCGATTCCGAACAAGCCCATACGAGCCATCCGAACAAGCGTAAATCTCGTGCATACCTTCTTTCACTAGTTCGGAATCGGAATTGATCACAATCAGTTTCATTGGGTCCGTATTGATCCCAACTTTCACCAGATATGTCTCTCATCGCGTGATATGGAGGAACGGATTTGTAAATATCCATTTACAGTAGAAGGTACGCACGAGACTTACCCTTGTTCGGGTGGCTCGTATGGGGTCGTTCGAAATCAGAATCGAGCGAGAGACATATCTGGTGAAAGCTGGGATCAATACGGACCCAACGAAATTGGTCGTGATCGATTCCGATTTCAAACGAGCCCATACGAGCCACCCGAACAAGCGTAAGTCTCGTGCGTACCTTCTACTGTAAATGGATATTTACAAATCCGTTCCTCCATATCACGCGATGAGAGACATATCTGGTGAAAGCTGGGATCAATATGGACCCAACGAAACTGGTCGTGATCAATTCCGATTCCGAAATTGTGAAAGAAGGTATGCACGAGATTTACGCTTGTTCGGATGGCTCGTATGGGCTTGTTCGGAATCGGAATTGACCACGACCAGTTTCGTTGGGTCCGTATTGATCCAAGCTTTCACCAAATATGTCTCTCATCGCGTGATATGGAGGAACGGATTTGTAAATATCCATTTACAGTAGAAGGTACGCACGAGACTTACGCTTGTTCGGGTGGCTCGTATGGGCTCGTTTGAAATCGGAATCGATCACGACCGATTTCGTTGGGTCCGTATTGATCCCAGCTTTCACCAGATATGTCTCTCGCTCGATTCTGATTTCGAACGACCCCATACGAGCCACCCGAACAAGCGTAAGTCTCGTGCGTACCTTCTACTGTAAATGGATATTTACAAATCCGTTCCTCCATATCACGCGATGAGAGACATATCTGGTGAAAGCTGGGATCAATACGGACCCAACGAAACTTGTCGTGATCAATTCCGATTCCGAACTGGTGAAAGAAGGTATGCACGAGATTTACGCTTGTTCGGATGGCTCGTATGGGCTTGTTCGGAATCGGAATTGACCACGACCAGTTTCGTTAGGTCCGTATTGATCCAAGCTTTCACCAGATATGTCTCTCATCGCGTGATATGGAGGAACGGATTTGTAAATATCCATTTACAGTAGAAGGTACGCACGAGACTTACGCTTGTTCGGGTGGCTCGTATGGGGTCGTTCAAAATCAGAATGGAGCGAGAGACATATCTGGTGAAAGCTGGGATCAATACGGACCCAACGAAATCGGTCGTGATCGATTCCGATTTCAAACGAGCCCATACGAGCCATCCAAACACGAGTAAGTCATGTATAATAATATATATATATAAACTTTGAAAAAAAATAAATTAACAAAAAGTATATACCAGCGCCTTATACAAATAAATTTTTTTTTAAAATTTTTTTTACGTTACACGGGGGAATTAAAAAAAAATATGTATAAGAGACGCTGGTTCGGCTAGCGTCTCTTATACATAAAAAATTCAAAAAAAAAATTACCAGCTTCGGACGAGAGACGCTGGTAGAACCAGCGTCTCTCACACATAAAAAAAATCCGAAGCTGGCATAAGTGCCTATATTGGGAATTTCTTTTGAAAAGAGCCTACGTCGGGAATTTTTTTTGAAAAAAAGCCCATTTTAGAAAAAAATTCCCTCTAAATGTGTAGTTTCGCATATTATGTTCCTTCAATTTTCTTATCCCTGCATCATATGCAACTTGTTTTCCACTTTCTCCATCTGTTAAGAGTCTCAATGATTCTTTTAGTTTCAAAATTTCAACTCCAAATTTTTTATTCTCCCTTCACCATCTTGTTCATAACATTCCTAGCTCTTTGATTATATTCCTGATTCCTCCACAAAGTACTTGCATTTTCTGCTCGAACTTTACATACTGCAACCTCAAAATCTTATGCCATAAAGTTTTTTAGAAGGATAAAAGTGACACAGGAAGTAAATATTGAAAAACACCATGTAGAAGAACAATTGATAAAGAGTTAAATAGTACATCAACAACAATAAGAACCCCTGACGGCAACCAAACCTAGAACCGCGATCTATAAAATCCAAGCAGGTAAACCACGACAACAACAGAATATCAAAAGATAGGCTAAAGAGATTGTGGTGGAGTTCTTAGAGAGAGGTGTGATACATACTAAATCCTCTCTCCTTATTTGTGTTAATTATGTGTCATCGCTTTCTTAATAGAGACTGAATTGCCCGTTTTGTTTATGTATATCAAGAAGCTGATAGTTTTGTTGATGCACTAAGTTGCTAACTACCATGCATTTTTTTGTCATTAGGATTAGGTTTTCGTTTGAATATTGAACCTCCTAACACTATTTTTGATACTATTGGTGGCGATGTGAAGGTTTATAGGTTTGTCATTTCATTTTAAAATAGCCATATTTCAGATCAATAAAGCTTAGAGAATATTGTCTCCATTTTACAAAAAAAAAACAAATCAAAATAATTTAGATTAAACTTTTTTCATAAGGCAATCTAAGTTGTGAATATGTACATAATATGAAAAAAATTGAATCAAAATACGAGAGTTGTTCTTAGTTTTCACATAGTAATTAACGTGACAATAAAAACATCATAGATTTGATTGAGACATGGGATAAAGTTTAAAGACCATGAATACATTTGACGAATAATATATAGTGTAATAATGGTTTTGTGCCTAATATTATGAAATTACCGTCCACCTAACCCATGATTGTATTTGCATGGACCAACAGAAATAACAAAGTTGATTGCTCTTTCCATTGACATCTTGATAGTTGATGAAGAAAGAAATTGAGAGTTGGGAATATACAAGCCAAGAACATTGAAGATCTTGATATGTTGGTTTGAGGTCTTGAATCTCATATCCATTTCTTAAGCTTCAGAGTTGACATTGATGTTATCCTGATTAGGGACTCCATCTTTTAGCTCATTTTGATCAACCTTCTCGACATCCTTTGAAGCTTGATTATCTACATTCTCTTGCATAATTTGATCGCTCTCCTCTTTGGTTGTGGTTTCAGCCTCTTCTTTCTCTCCTTCCACGACTATGTCATCACCAACCTCACCCTTAAGAGCTTCTTCTTGTTGTTCTATTGCTTGAAGTTGATTGTTGACACTACTAGACTCAACCTCGTTGGTCTCCTCTTCAACCACATCTCCACTTTCGAACTCAGTAGCCTCGTCAAAATCTTGTTCTTGTTTTTGTTCTTCTACAACTTCAACATCGTCATATGCATTAGTCTCTTGCTTTTCTACAACCACAACCTCATCATTTGCATTAGTCTCTTGCTTTTCTACAACCACAACCTCATCATTTGCATTAGTCTCTTGCTTTTCTACAACCACAACCTCATCATTTGCATTAGTCTCTTGCTTTTCTACAACCACAACCTCGTCATTTGCATTAGTCTCTTGCTTTTCTATAACCTCAACCTCGATTTTTTCTTCAATAGGCTTAGCTTCTTCGACGTCTTCTATTGTTTCCTGAATTTGATCATTTGTGTTTTTAGCCTCCCCTGTTTATAAAACCAAACATAGAACATTCAACATTACCCATTTTCAAACAAAATATCAAAATTAAATTCTAATGTATAATAAACATACCCTCCTCTTCCTTATTTTCATTTTGGTTGATTATTTGTACAGCAATGACAAGGCTTTGATCATGCTTTTGAGGCACTGAGATCTCCTTTTCAGGCACAATCACGTTCTTCTCCCCTTCATTATTTACTTGTAATCCATCATGTTGTGAAGATTCATTCTCTAACTTGTCATCCTTGATCCCTTCCTTTGGGCAATAATCCGTTGTTTGGCAACCCTTGGATTCAACCGGCTTCGTCACACAATTTCCTTTTACAACATCCTTATTGGTTGAGTCCAATGGCACCAAACCAATAGTTGTCGCCTTTTCATTATCTTTTTCTAAGATAGTAGTTGTCGCACTAGTAGAGGTGGTATTCAAATCGAGTCTCTCAACCTTTCTACTACTACTTCTTGAAGAGCCGGATTTAGTTCGTTTGACGGGATCGCTGGTGGAAATTGCAAGCTTTGATTCCCTACACCCCATGTTTTATTGACTCGTAGGGGAGAACAACAAAACAGAGGAGGAAGAGAGAAAATTATGTTTCCTTATTCTTCTCTTTATAGGCGATATTTTGGTGGGAAAGACTTTCCTCTTTTTATGCATGGATATTTTAAATGTTTTCTATATTTAACCATTTTTATTTTCAGCTCATGATTCATTGGCTTGTAATTAGCCTCTAAATTCTTAAAACTCCAGATTTTTGGGTCATTTTTTTGGTTGTAGGCCAATGTGTAGTATATATAGTTAATTGAGCAAATTTATAAAACTAACATTAATGTTAATAAACTAGGGGTGATGCTATATACACTTTTTTTTTTTTTTTTTTTTGTCTATTTAGACTCAAATACCCACGCACCCGAAAGGCGTGGCTATGTTGTCACGCATACAGAAGGCGTATGCGTACGTTTAAAACGGATATCCGACCATTAAAATCACGTCCACGCAAACCGTAGGCGTAAGTATTTTGAAATACTTACGCCTGTGTAAATTGTATCCCTAGGATAATTTTGAAAATGTTAAAAATGGGGGTGAGTTTTTTCAAAAATATACCTACTCCAACGCGTAGCGTGTGCGTGGGTTCCATGCTAAATATATACTATGTGCGTGGGCCTCTGCTGACAACTTTGTAGGTGCGCCACAAAAAATACACGATTCTTAAATAACGCCCGGTACTTTATTCAAACAACGCCGGGTCACTCGCGTTCTGCGAGGACCCGTACACTCGCGTTCTGCGAGATTAGCAAAAAATTAGGTTAATTACATGCATGCTAATCTCGCGTTCTGCGAGTGCACGTGTCCTCGCGTTCTGCGAGTGTACGTGTCCTCGCAGAACGCGAGCTTAGCATGTCAGATTGACGTTGTTGTGCGCCATTACTACATGTCTTGTCCCCACCTAACTATAATAACTACCCCCTTATTTTAAGTATTCCGTAACACCTATTAACCCTACCCTAACACCTCTTTTTATCATCTTTCACCTCTTTCACCCTCCATTAAAACCCATTTTCAAAACCTTAAAACTTCAAAACACTCTAAAAACACCTAAAATAATGGAAGATGAAGAGGAATTCAACAAAGGAGGGAATGAAGATGGTGGTTCATCAAGTTACCATTCAAATGAGGTAATGTTCTTACTTAATTTTTGAATTTTAATTTGTTTTGCACCATTAAGAGCTAAAATGAACTTATTATGTTGTATTTCATGTTAAATCTAGTAGTAGTGGTAAGTGTTGAAGAGATGACTTTTGCATATAATGTCAAAAACTTAGATGTGTTCATGTTTTTAGGGTTTTTATGGTTTTGAATGTAGGAACTCATGTTATGTTAAATTATCCCGTTCAGTAACTAGTTTTAGGAAATAGCAACTTCTCGCGTTCTGCGAGAGGAAGCCACTCGCAGAACGCGAGAAGTGCCTCCCTCGCAGAACGCGAGAAGTTGCACATTACAGAGTATTAACAGAAGCATTGTGTATAGGTGAATTTTTCTTTGTTCACTGGATTGAATGCAATCCAGTTGAATGACTACACCTACCCCTCGCGGAATACGGTGCCCGTTTCGCCACCGTCATTTGATTTAGGGATTGACGACTTTGGATATTATCATCAACCATCTTTATATGAACAACATGTGCCATCTACTTATGAGTTGCCCGTGCCATCTACTTATGAATTGCCATGTACATATGAGGTGCCATCAAGCTATGATGCGTTTCATTCACAATTTGCTAACCCACCAACAAACGTAGGAGAGGAGATGTGTTTTCTTCCCTCTTTACGCACTGCACCAAAGTTTGATAGTCCCGTATGTGAGGAAGAGGTTGTTTCTAGGGATTATTCGGAATATTTCACTACGGAGCAAGTGTTTGCCTCTAAGGAGATTGGTCATTTGTGGGCTTTGAATGTTGCAAAGCAACACAAGTTTATGATCTCTATTGGAAGGACTGTACCAGCTAAACTGGGGCAAAGTGGTAAGATTCAAATCATTTGTGAGAAAGGGGGAAGCCATAGGCCTAAAGGTGTCGGTGTTAGATCAAACACAAAGAGCAAGAAAACGGGGTGTAAATTTCAGTTGAAGCTCATGGAGAACCGGGTTGAAGAGAATTGGAGATTAGTGGTTGTTTGTGGTTTGCACAACCATCCTATTGGAGATAGTTTGGTCGGGAATGCATTTGCCGGGAGGCCAACCCCGGATCAAAAGAAAAAGGTTCGTGAGATGGTACTTTCACATTGTTCTCCAAATCAGATTTACACTGAGATAAACAAGGATCCCGGAAGTTGCACAAAGAAGAACCAAGTGTACAATTTGGTAAGACATATAAGGGAAGAGGAAATGGAAGGTAGAACCGTGGTTCAAGAATTCTTTCACCAATGCAAAGAGAGCAACTACTTCATGGAGTATAGGCCAAGTGCAACGAACCCTTCGATAATAGGCGACTTGTTCTTTGCTAGCCCCGAATCAATGAAACTCTTAAAGGCGTTTCCATATGTCCTTTTGATGGACTCGACTTATAGCACGAACAGGTAAGTATTTATCATTCTGTTTTTATGTTGTATTTATCTTACTGTATTTTGGTTCCAGGTACAATGTTCCCTTCCTGGAGATAGTCGGTTTGACTTCTACATGGAAGAATTTTGTTGTGTGCGGGGTATGGTTAGAGGCTGAGAGCGAGGATAGTTATTTATGGGCGTTGCAGCAGCTGCAGACGATGTATTTGAGAATAGGAGCATCGCCTACTTGCTTCGTCACTGACCGTGAGATGGCTCTTATGAATGCAACAGACAAGTTATGGCCAAATGCAAAGTTTCTCTTATGTAGGCGACATGTAAGGAAGAACATAGAGGCGAGAGCCAAGATAGCTATGGGCACACAAGCATTGGGGGTTCATATTTCAAATGATTATTATAACGTGTTCGAACAAACCACTGAAGAAGATTACAAGAGTACTTTGAAGAAACTTGAGGACGAATGGCGAGCTTATCCAGCCGTATTGAAGTACGTGAGAACGAATTGGCTAAACCGTTACAAAGAAAGACTTGTTTCAGCATGGACGGATAATGTCTTCACTCTCGGGAATAACACGACAAACAGGTATGTTCTGTTATTTATGTCTACCTTCTACATATGATAAAAAGAGCTTCTGTAATGCACACCTCGCAGAACGCGAGGGCATACCACCTCGCAGAATGCGAGTAAATTCGTTGATTCAGTGTTGATGCATTTTCGAATGCAAAGATCCTGGAACAATGTATGAACTCGCAGAACGCGAGGTGTACACACCTCGCAGAACGCGAGGAGTTACACATTACAGAAGGATCCACAGGTTCTGATTTGTATTTGCATTTTATTGTTTTTCGAACATTTTAGAGTTGAAGGAGCACATTCATGTCTTAAGTCATACTTGTCAAGTGGAAATGCTAGGCTAGACACAATGTTCAAAGAATACAAAACAATGGCGGAGAACCAACTTAAGGAGATTACTGTGTCTTTCACCGAGAGTTTGAATAAGAGCTTCACAGTTGTTGAAGGGGCGGACTTGTTTAAAGTCTTGAAGTTCAAAGTCTCTTACAAATGCATAGAATTTTTGCTTAAGGAATACACGAAGGGGGAGAGATTAGGTGCGCACTTTAATATGTTTTGTAGCTGCGGGATCAAGATTAGAGATGGGTTGATGTGTGTTCATCAGATTGTAAGACATTGGAAGGAGCAAAGACCACTAAGAGTATCAGAGTTGCACCCTTTCTGGAGTACTTTGAGTTTGGAAGAAGTTGATGTTCCCGGCATACTGGAAGTTAAGAGTAAGGTGGCAAGGCGTCTTTTTCAGACTTTCTATGAGGAAACGTTTCCGAAATTGTGCCCCCATGATCAAGAAAAGTGTGCACAAACTGTTTTAGACATTGGGAAAGTAAATACTCCTCTAAAAGAGCCGGCTATTTCAAAGCACACCGGAGGTCGTCCAGTCGGAGCTCCTAACAAACAACCTAGGTCAACGCAAAGAAGACCGTCTGCATGGGAGCACACTAATGTTGAGATGGATGCTAGAGATTTGGAAGAAACACCCCCAAAGAAGCAAAAAAATGCTTCTAATTCTGAAACATTCAAGAAACCAAAGATTAAGGTGATTGGCAAGTACAAGTCTCACATACCCGCGTCAATGCGCACCCATGTGAATGGTTGGTTTGAGGTAAATGGAGATGGAAATTGTGGATTTAGAGCAATAGCTCATGAATTGCATGACAACCAACACTTATGGAGGGAAGTAAGAGATTTGATGATAGCTAAGGTCAAAGAGATTTGGCACCTAGTTCAAGGAACTTGGATTGGACCTCCACAACAACCAACTTTGGAGAGCGCTTTACACCAACTTACATGGGAAGGAATAGGAAGGGCTCCAGAAGATCACTGGCTAGCTACCCCGGAAATGGGATGCCTTGTGGCATCCACATTCAACATAGTGTTCGTAACGGTGGGAAAAAGTGCTAACTACACTTACCTTCCTCTACAACGTCCTACTTGGTTAGAAGATGGTGACACACTTCCGACGTTCTGCTTATTCTATATTCAGAATGAGAGACATTTTGTTCCGGTAAGTTTTTGGATCTACTTATGAATTACTATCTAATATGCAACTTCCTAACGTTGTTGTTTTCTTGTAGTTGCGTCTTGAAGAAAACTGCCCATTACCTCATGTGTTTACTCCTTGGTGGCGAAACGCTGAAAGAGATGCTTTTTCTTTGCACGATCTTGTGTCACATCGATGTGCCGCCTTTGAAATGTAATGTTGAAGTTATGTTTTATTCGCTGAATTTGTAATGTAATGTTGAACTGGAGATGGTTTTTTAAATTCTTAAACTGGAACTAATGTCATGGACATTTTCCAGAAAATGTCATTCCTCGCGTTCTGCGAGGATGGTGTCACTCGCAGAACGCGAGTAACACCAACCGTGCCACAGACCGTGCATATCAACTGAGAGCACCTTGTTTCTTATAGGGCAGACTCGCGTTCTGCGAGTGGTGTGCACCTCGCGTTCTGCGAGGTTATGCAAAAAACGAACAGAATTGAAGCAACACCAACATATCCCTAAACATAATCCAACAAAATTATCCAATCAACAAAACACCTAAGAAAGCAATCCAAAACACAAAACGAAAGGCTACTCGTCTTCTCGTGGTCGGAAGGGAGCGAGAGTTGACATACTTAGGAGCATTTGGGCGTGATATGAATCAAAATCCTCTGGAGTGGCAAACCGATACCGGTCCATGTCATTGTACACCCGGCCAATCACCTATACGCAAGTAAACATTCATTCTATGTTAATATTCGAGACAAACAAAGACTAGAAACGCAAGATAAACCAAAACAATTAATATTACCTGTCTCTCAGTCATCATCCCAGGGATTGCAGGACGGATATACCTATGGGTCCTCTTGATGTACCAATCCATGTAATCATGGGAGCATTCATGTGGTGCATAGGCAACTGGCCCCATATCATCGAGAGACAAAGAGTGAACATCTCTTGACTCCCAAAGCCATTGGTTGGCGTCATAAAAAACACTATAACACCTAATGTTTTTCAACCTATGAGCTTTGAGCGGTTCGATGACTGGCCTAGGAATACGCTGCACTCTCCCAAATTGTCTGGGACACCTATCAGGCATGTGTGGTTCGGTGATGTCACAGCAAGATAGCACCCCGTGAAATAGAGCGGGAGCAAGCTCAGGATCGGTGAAGTCTTGTGCTCCATACGGGTTCCAACATACCTAACAAAATGACAGAAAAACGCATGGTGAAGTCTGTAAAACACCAGAAACTGCAGAAACTAGGACTAAATGCAGAAACTTGCATTTTCTCGCGTTCTGCGAGTGTGTCCATCCTCGCGTTCTGCGAGAAGCCACAGACTCGCGTTCTGCGAGAAAATGTTGCATAATCAAAGAAATTACTGCTGCGTACTAAAAAAATGCAGAAATCCCAGAAAATGCAGAAACTTACCATCTCCGGCATAAGAATATCGAGCGCTCCCCTATAGTCCCTTCCGACTTGCCCCTTCTTCAGCTTTACATTCTTAGGCATCCACCGGTATGCCCATGGTTGCTCCGCTCTCCACCGAGGACGTTCAGTAGGTCGGAAGTGTGGGAAGTAGTTGTAGATCCATGCCTAAGAAATACAAAGTACGTTAAATATGAAAATATATATAAGTATGTAAATTAAACGCTTAGAAAGTATAATACCTGCAACAAGGTGTAACAGAAAGACATCTGCGCACAACCCTGTCGTGTGCATACCCCCAGCTGCCTATACAGATGGGCCAAAGCAGCTGAACCCCACGATATGCCCGTAGCATGGGCATAGGTTTCCAAATAAGGCCCATATCTAAGCCGAATCAAGTTCTGTGACTTGTCCGGAAATAAGAGCGAGGAAGCAGTATACAACACCCATCCTAAACCCTTTCGCTCTGGACCTAGGGTTTCACAATGCCTTCTAAACCAATCAGCTTTCACCCTCCCAGAATCTAAAGTGTGCGGATCTACTCCAAAAATTTCCGCCCCCTTCCTACCATAGTATTTTATAATCTCATCATGACTAAACTTGGCACCCAGTTTCTTACAAGTAGTCATTGCTTTCCCTTCTATAGGTAGGCCTAAAATCATATGTACATCCAGAAGGCCAATAGTGATCTCACCACAAGGGAGGTGGAATGAGTTAGTCTCCGGTTGCCATCGTTCGATGAACGCTTCAATCAACGGATAGTCGATTGCTTCGTACATCATGTCAGGTAGATCTGACAATCCAACAGCACCGGGAATCTCTGACCAGTCATCGTTGTCCAATGGCCAGTCACTGCTTTGCTTTGTCCGTTGTTGTGGCTTCATCGGACCTTTCAACTGCAGAAAAATACAAAATTACACACTGCAGGCCAAATTTACAAAAAATACAGTTTCTGCAGAATTATCAGCTTCTGCAGAAACCAAGCATTTTCTCGCGTTCTGCGAAGAGTAACACCCTCGCGTTCTGCGAGTATGCCACTCCTCGCGTTCTGCGAGAAAATGCACAGAAATTGCATTTTCTGTGCATTCTGCAGAATTTCTGTTAATGTATTAAAAATGCAGAAAATCAATAAATTAGTAAATTACCTCCCCTTTCTGGATGTGGAACGCCACATGTGCTTCAAATCCCTTAAGCAACTCGGGATCTTCTGGACCGCCAGGTGTGGCATGAGTGAGCTCAGGATCATACTTTGGCTCATTCTTCTTGGACTTCCTCTTTCTTGTTGGTTTCTGGACCAATTCTTCTTCTTCTTCTTCTTCTTCTTCTTCATCATCATCATCATCATCATCACCTTCTTCTTCGTGTTCTTCCCCAAAACCTTCATCCTGGTACTCTTGTTCCATCGGTTCTGGTTGAGGATTGTAAGAAGAAGAACAAGCTTGTCCACTTCCTTGACCCATGTCTTCAGGAACACTTCCCTCACCAAATGCACCTCCCCACCCTTGTCCACCGACCCAACTTTGTCCACCCCACCCTTGTCCAACTTCCACTACAGCATACTGAGGAATGAAATTGTCCCAGCTTCCCGATTGTTCATATGGAGTTGATTGTGGTGCCCATTGAGTTGACGGTTGTGCACATGAAACTGACTCTTGATAATAAAGGTCCCAATCATCATTTCGATACCCTTGATATGTATCTGCTCGTTCTATCCCACTAGGCACAGAACAGTCTTCCCCGGCATAACTATGGACACCACTGTACCGCTCTATGGGGCGATAATCAACGTCGGGGAGCCCCTCGGGGAAGAGCTCTACCGGTGTTGTATTCTTTGCTCTCCTTTTCCCTTTTGCATTTTCAACCGGTGGATTTTCTCTCACAGCGTTCCTATTTCTTCGACGGGTTGAACGTCCAGGAAGATCCATTACCTAAAAAAATGTAAAGTAGAATCAGTATATAAATATAACATTATATAAAGTAAAATCAGTATATAATAAAAATCTGCAGAAGAGGAAAGAATTTCCAGTTTTGTCAATTACTCGCGTTCTGCGAGTACCATGACACTCGCGTTCTGCGAGTACCATGACCCTCGCGTTCTGCGAGTAACATGACCCTCGCGTTCTGCGAGTATACCCCTCGCGTTCTGCGTCAATTTGCACAATCATGAGTTTCCGGCAACAGTTTCCGGCGAGATTTTCCGACGAAAATTCAATATTTTAGCTAAAATACCTATCAATTTAAGTAAATTACCAAATAAACATCAAAACCCTAAATAAAATCAACAACCCTAATCAAAAACCCTAACCCTAATGAATTTCAACATAAAACAACATCCACTCATCCACCATAATTCAAAATCATCATCTTTCATCCATTATACAACCATTTCTAAATCAACATTCAATATCAAAACATCATATAATATGCAATTTTCTATACTAACAACATATATTCATCTAAAAACAACATTAAAAAGCATAAGAGTATTAGAAACATACCTTATATGGAGATTTGAATTGAAAAGAGGAAGAAGAAGTAGGTTGAAATTGAGAGAGATGGTAAAATGAGAAGAGAGCGGCGGAATTTTTTTATGGTGGCTGTAAAAATGGGCCGAGTAGGGTTTTTCCCCTTTTATAGGGAAAAACTACCCTCGCGTTCTGCGAGGTGGCGCACCCTCGCGTTCTGCGAGGGGACGCACTCTCGCGTTCTGCGAGGGGACGCACTCTCGCAGAACGCGAGGGACCGGGCGTTATTTAGAAAACGCCCGGGCGGTATTTAGCAAGGGCCAAAAAATACATATGTTGAAATGTATCCCTGCTTGTTCTATTCCTTCCATGATCGTAAGCGATGTTATAATATGGACACCAATTGTTTATGTCTCTTTATTTTTAATTTCTTTTTGATATATGTATATATAAGTAATCAGTGACAGTACAATCTCACAAATCATTGCAATGATAATAATACGGACTCGAATGTGGAGATTGAAAGTTAGAAGTGGGAGAGAAAAGCTACTCCCTCCGTCCCAATTTGATAGTCCCATTTGATTTTCTGACACTATTCACGAACCGAGAGAATCTTGTAGATTTCTTCCAATATATAAAAAAGAACATAGTCATGTGAGGTCTTATTTGATTCGTCTTAATGAGTACTTTAACAATATTAAAAAATTATAATTTTTATTAACATATAATTACAGATATTTACGATACAAAACGTGTCTAGACATATGTGTCGGAATCTAATGGGACTATCAAAATGGGACAGAGGGAGTACATAATAACGTATCAAAATGACATATTGACATAAAATATAAAACTACATAATCTAATGTGTATCAGATCTATCATCTTCCTCGCGCCCAGAACCGCTACCCTCACCACGCACATGTTCTGAGTTTTGAAAAAGAGATGCACGTTGAGGTGGATCCGGAACGGGGTAAGGTTCCCCAGTCATAAACCCGATGAGAGAGATAAGGTACCCCGTCTCGTCATTACTAATACTTGGACATTGGAGACGCTCGCGTACCGATCCAAGAGATAACTGAAAGCGCTGTGTAATTAAGATATATGTAAAAATCACGTAATATTACTTAAAATATAATAACCTTGTATAAACGAGAAATTACTTACCACAGTAGCATCAACTGCCGGAGGCCGAGGGACTTGTTGTGGTTGTGAGGTAGGATCCACATAAGGGTGAGTGCTGTCGAGAAAATAGTCCATATAATGTTCGTCACACTCCCACGACCACCTACATCGCTGATACGCATCAATGTCGAACAAATGGCTCTCACGCTCTTCCCAGGTAGGATACTCGTCTCCTTTAAACTCCACTTTGTAGTCACTAATATTTTCTATTCGATTTTCTGAGCTTGGAGCATAGGGTTGAAGTGGAGGAACCTGTCTAAGCCCAAACTGTCGTAGGACTCGGGTGGCGTAATATGGCTCTTGGACATCCATGGAACGAAGAATACCATCCAGTCTAGAGAGTCGATGAGTTGTCCTAAAATTGACCTCTAAAAGTCCATCACCTTCCCTCCAAGGCATCCACTGCACCTGCAAGTAATACAACAAGAGGGGAACAACATCCACCATCATACAACCATAGAACATTATCCAACACATTATTCAGCAAAATTCAGCAACCTAAACTCAGCAAATTCAGCAACCATAAATTTTGTTTACGCAAAATGGCTACATTATCCAACAACCATAAACTCAACAAAATTCAGCAACCATGAGGCGGCAAAATTCAGCAACCATAAATTCAGCAAGCAAAATGGCTACATTATCCAGCAACCATAAACTCAGCAAAATTCAGCAACTATGAGGCGGCAAATTCAGTACATTATTCAGCAAATTCAGTACATTATTCAACAAAATTCAGCAACCATGAGGCGGCAAAATTCAGCAACCATAAATTCAGCAAGCAAAATGGCTACATTATCCAGCAACCATAAACTCAGCAAAATTCAGCAACCATGAGGCGGCAAAATTCAGTACATTATTCAGCAAATTCAGTACATTATTCAGCAACCTAAACTCAACAAAATTCAGCAACCATTATTCAGCAAAATGTGTATCCTATGCATGTGATGCCTACTTACAAACAGTCCTCTGTTATTTTGGTTTGGTATCTTGAGACAAGTCCACAATAATCAGCCTATCATTAGGGAAAGAAGGCCAGCAGAAGATAGAAATAAAACTATACCTCCTAAACCGAAAGTCCGTCTAGCAAGCGTCTAATTTCAATAAGCCTATCATTAGTTTGATTCCCAATGGGTCCAGGCTCGTCCCTAGCAGCTGCTCGTGGATCTCTCAACCTCTCTGGGTTAAGTGAAGGACGTCCTCCAAAACGAGGGAAATAACGCCAAATCCAACACTACAACAATTAGAAAAACAATGAGAAAGCATACATCTCCCTCTAATGCTTAAACTATCAGAAAGCATACCTGCAACAGTCTCAGACACCCTGCTATTCCAGCTTCCTGGGCTCGGGACGCCTCTCCCAAATTGCGATACAAGAGTGCAAGGACTCCGAATCCCCAAACAAACTTGTCAGTTCTGTCATGGTTCAACACAAGTTGCATATACTTGTGTTTCACCTTATTGGTGGACCTTTTTATGCATAAAACATGAAAAATTGTTAGCAAACATAAGCATGAGCTTGGAATAAACTAAATTGATCGATTTATTCAAATTTATACCTATCGCAGAATATCGTACATCCAAGCAACATGAAAAGATATGCTGATGCTATATCCTCCTGAGTCTTATCCAAATTCTTAATCATTTCCTCAATAAACTTTTTGATATGTGTAGCGTTGATGCCGGTATGTCCAGAGTATGCGTACATCTTATCCATTGTGATGTTGAACATCTCGCATATCTTAATCCTAAGAGTTGAATCCGGCCAGTCGTCCTGTGGTGCAACCTCCAATCCATCATTTGGCAATCCCAAAATCATAGCCACATTATGGAGAGTTATGGTAATCTCTCCCCAAGGAAAATGGAAACTGTTGGTTTCAGGATGCCATCGCTCCACGAAAGCAGCAATTAGGACGTGGTCGATCTCACCGTATCTCAACGTCCCAAGACTTGTAAGGCCACTACGTTTTGCAATACTCCACCATGAATCAGGATCGGTTCTTGCATGCTGATGCAGTTGTAAAAAGTGAAATTTCTGAGAGTAGCAACGCAATGTGTCTCAGACCTATCAAAATTATGACAAAGACAGTAAGACATCAACTTGCAGGCACTGCATACATCAGCTGCTGCACAAACTTTTATCAAAAAATTGTTTCCGTTTCGATGGCAGCAAAAACTTTTTGTATAAGCTAATATACTTCTTGCAAGACTCGCACAAACTTCTAATCAATCATAAAAACTGTATACTTCTTGCAAGACTCGCACTCTACCCAACTCCCTTCTAGCTAAGAGATAAAAGCTTAACAATTAATGATGTAAAAACACTCCAGAAATTTACGCCATCTATGTGATTAGCAAATACCATTTATATGAATACAATAGCAACTAGCAATAGAGCAATAACCCAACGGATAACTTATCATGAATACAATCAAATCAAATTGTTAATAACACACTATAAGAAAAATTAATACTTACCCACTCATAACCCAACGGATCCCAAATATATCGTGCTATATGGTTCGGGTAACTTGTGAGAACCGTCCCAAATCTAGGTCCCCCTAGCATCCACATATAATCATCTATCTTCTCATCTAAAAGATTCTCAGGATCGATGGGAGCCGGTGCAGAAGGAAGAACCGGTCGATCTCGTCGAGAAACACGATGTCTTGGTTGTCGCTCCTGACGTGGGCCTCATATTTGGTGCATTTGGTGGAGCAGTTGCAGCGGTTGGAGGTGCTGGAGAAGGAGTTGTAGTCGGTGGAGGAGGAGATGTAAACGGTTGAGCTGCCGATGAAGAAGTTGTAAATGGAGGAGGATGTGTAACAAGTGGAGGAGAAGAAGCTGTAAATGGAGGAGATGGATCAGTAACAGGTGGAGGGGGATCTGTAAATGGATGAGTCGACTCCTCATCACATAAAGGAACTGTTGTGGGAAGTGTGTCGGGAGAGTCAGAATGATCCTCCGAATCATGCTCAGAATATGTGGTATCAGGATGATCTTGTGGTAGGGACACCTCAGGCTGAGTGTCTAGTTGTGTCGCCATCGGAGCATCAACTTGTACATCCTCTACGATCTGATGTGGGTTGGCATTGATAGGCCCTTCACCCTCATGAGCTGCAGCCTGAAAATCCATAGCCAATGCACGACCAGGACGTTCTGTATCGCCTCGACGTATCGAGGCTGGAAGTCCTCGAGCTGCTACCCTGCGAGACATAATGCGCTGCCTAGAGTGCACCTCCTCCGCCCTAGTTGCTAAATCCTGGTACATTTGAGTTGAAAATGTCTTATTAGCAATATGCAATTCAAATCAAAGTTAACTGTATACTCCTGCACATGATTTTTATGTAGTTATATCGATAAAATTTTATAAATACCGTTCTCATGCTTTCGCTCCAAATAGGGATTTTGCCTGGAGGTCGAGTTGTAGGTGTAGGAGTAGGTGAAAGTGCAGGAGTAGGTGTAGGTGTAGGATCTTGGATAGGCATAGTATAAACAGGGTCAGGAGCGGGTCTCGTACCTCGACCTCTGCCTTGTCTTCCCCGCCCTCTCCCTTGTCTACCCCGCCCTCTGCCTCGTCTACCCCGCCCTCTGCCTTGTCCCTGTTGTGCAGCTGGCTGAAGTGGATGATTCTCATCGTCTGCCATCTGAACGAAAACACAAAATAGCTAGAGATGAGTGCACAAAGACCACTAAACAATACAAATGATGCAGTGGAAACAAGAAAATGAAGCCTATTTTCAAATTGATTGTTGTCTCAAGTCACAACAACAAACCGTCCCTACCTACCCATACGAAAAACTACAACTTTCTTCCTTCCTAAATAATAATAAAACGTGCTCAAAAAAATAAAAAAAATAAAAAAAGATATCAGACCTATAAGAAACTAAGCATATGCTTTCATATTATTCAGTTGGAGCACTAGCACAATCCAAAATTAATTAGCATAACCCAAAACTCTCTCCAAACATTTCTTTGGCAAAATGGCATGTTCTTGTTACTCAGACAACGAATTACTACAACAAATGAGGGATTACGAACAAATAAGTATATATATCAAGAACAAGACAAAAGTATATTCTATCCTTCAAAAGAGGAACCAATTTCATACACAAACAGGGAAAATAGCTCCACTAGATGAGTCAAACACACAACTTCATTATATCCCTCAATTATTGTTAGTGACGGCACCAAGCTATTTGAAAAAGTCAGTAAGAAATAAAAAAGGTGAGCACGAAACCAGTATATTCTATCCTGATGTGATTAGAAAATCAAATCAGACAACAGTATATGAATTTGCAAGAACTGAGAATCAAATCAGAAGGAGAAAACAAGACCCAGTTACGGATAGCCATAACTAAGTCGCAATCACACTGGAGTGTTTGGTTCACGGCCTGCGCTAATTCTGTATTTTTTCCACTTTTCAATCCTATCCTTGAAGCCGTCATCCCAACCTTCAACAGTTTTGTCTTTGAATTGATTCCAATACAATGAAACGGGCGGTAGTGGAGTAATATCACGGAGCCACACCTGCAATAAGATAAACAAAAAATTATATTATAACTTTCAATAACATATGCTAAATAAAATATTTATTTAATTTACTTACTTACCGGAATGAAGTAGTTACTGAATAGAGCAATAGAAAATATCTCCGTTGGTGGTTCGGCATCGTGACTAGAAGCCGTCATCGACAAACATAAGCATGAACCACTCCAGGACAAAAACACAACAGCTACTTGAAATCGAGTTGCAAATGCTAAGCCAACCATGGGCATCTCCATCCAGTACGTTCGAGAGCAAGGACTATGTAAATAGTTGACATTTATACAAAGTTCATCATACGGAGTAACCACGGGAGATAGGCTCTCGTATATATGTTGGTTCTCCACCAGCTCCATCCCGATCTACATGCAGACTCTCTAGAATTCATGCTCGGGCCATTTCTTCAGTACAGATAAGCTTCGATAACCACAATGTCCGTCATCTTCCACATTTCGAACCTGGGTAATGTAGGCAAACATGAAATAGTCTATACTCTCAGTTGGAAATTTAATCCCCCAACGCTCCAACTCCATATGTGGTAGTTGCACAACAATTTGCTCATCCGGACTCTCACCCTCATTCGTAGAAGACGCTCTACTACGTGTCTTGCTCCCTGGGGGTCGTCCCCGTTTAGGCTTACAAGCTTTCAAGGTATGCTCCCACTCAGTGGCATCCCTTTTGTTATCCCATTTGGTTCCTCTAGCTTTTGGAGGTCTACCTCTGGGAAGGACGCCTGTAGGCTCCTTCAGAGATGTTTCATGCGGCCTTTTCAAGGTATTGTACAATGAGGTGACCTATGATAAAAAGTCCTCGCTCATTTCACCAGTAGCCACATCAGATGTCATCTCCCTCCATCTAATATAAGGTATTAATACTGGAACTGTGGTATCTTGCTCGATATTCGGATCTGTAACCCCTTCCCACGTCACTTGTCTCCAAAAGAGGTGTATCTCTGACTCTATAAGGGGAGTATTTTGAAGCATGGCAGTTCCACTTCTATGGATACATGGTAGCCCAAGACATGTTCTCCACCAATTATCAGTGCAAGATTCTGGGATGTCGTCGTTCAATATATAGTAATACAGATCCAACAACATCATCAAGCACTTCGACGTGACTTTGCGGAACAGATGGGAAAATAAGGCAAAGATCTCAGGGTCAAGGTCATATACCTCCGTCAAAACCTTTGTTCGTGACATCTCGATTGTTTCCCTAATCCTATCACATTGAGCCTCCAAAGCATAGTGTATCCTCACAACCAATGAGTTGAATCCATATTGAGAAGATTGCAAAATATCTTTCAAACTTTTGTGGATGCCCTCAACCCTATAGAAAAATTAAAATATTAGAAAAGAAGTTGCGCAATCAACTTAAACATGCATACATATCTTATACAAGGTTACCTGTTTGTGGTCCTTGTGAAGAAATGAAGATGAAGATGAAGGTCAGTCCAAGCTCGGACTATATTCTCCTTGTAAGGATTGAGCCATGTATCTTCCACATACCGAACAAGGCCATTGTTCCACGATTCTCGCAACTTCTCACGCCTAATTTCATAGCTAATCTCTGTACACAACATAAATAACCCCCAACATTGGTTCGCAAAATTGTCGGCTTGGTCCATGTTGTTCATGACACGCAAACCATATGACTGGATGTTGTGCTTAATGTGAACCCAACACAACAAATGTTTCACTGTATCCCCGTAAACACTTTGAATTGCAGAGATGAGAGCTTGGTCCCGATCAGTAACTATTGCAGTTGGCTTCTCTCCCACAAATGCAAATAACTTCTTCAACCGCTCTAATATAAACACGTAACGAGGAATATCCTCCCCCCTCGTGAATGCAAAATCAATATTGAATGTCTTTCCCGTGGAGGTAAAACCAACCATCTCAATAAGAGGCATGCCATACCTGTATATATATATATATATATATATAGGGTCAGGATCTGGTGAGAACGGATTCGTAGGTGAGAACGGTGAGAACGAATCTGAGCCGTCCATCGCGGAGCACGCGTCATCGCTGAGGAGAAGAGAAAAAGTGTTCACGCGCGTCTCGGCCTTCTAAACGGGCGCGTCCAAACACGCGCGTGTCTGAAAAATTTCCTTCTTCTCAAACCCGATAGAAATTGGGGAAGGCGATTTCGACGACGAAATTTTATTCCTTCTTCGATCAAATCACAATAAAAATTGGGTAACCCTAAAGCAAAAGCACGACGAAGAACTCCAATTCCAACAATGGCGTCGACATCAACTGTAACAAATCTACAACAAGAGCATAATACAAATTCAACTGTAGCTAACCAGGAAGAAACCCTAGGTCCCAATTCGACTACGTCTGAGAGTTTAAACCCTAATTCGACACTTCAAGAAGAAGAAACAGGTATTAGCAATGAATTTTAACTTATTTTCGATATCAAAATTGAAATTCTGAATAGAATTTATGGAATTCCATATTTCAACCCTATGAAAATCTGAATTGAAAATCCTAAGTTGCTTTGCTGTTGTTGAAAATCTGAATTGAAAATCCTAAGTTGCATTCAGATTGCTTTGTTGTTGATAGGATTACGATTAAATTATGCATATTAGGAAATTGGCTTCTGCATACTATGAGAATATGAATTGTATATAGAGAAATATTCATAAGAAGGAGTACTGATACTTGATATTACTGAGTTGGGTGCACTTTGTTTTGCTAATGAATGATCTGAGATTCTGAATTGCATATAGAGGAAGTTTCATTTTTAGAGAAACATGTGCTTTAGGATTTGGAGATTTACAATATATATAAATCTTGCTGCAGAAAACAATGAAATTCAGATTTCTCAAGGGGGCACAACATATTACATCCCAATATGCAGAACTGAAATGAAACCAGTGGTTGGACAAGTATTTGACAACACAGAGCAAGCAGACGAATTCTATGATAATTATGCAAAAGAGTGTGGTTTTGAAGTGAGGAAAAGCACAAACAAAAAGATAGATGGGAAAACAGTATGGAAGTACCTCTTATGTAATAGAGAAGGACAAAAAAGAGTTTCACCAGTCATGGCAGTAGCACCTATTATAACCAAAGTAAAGAGACGAAGAGTGACAAATCGGGCTGGATGCAGGGCAAGGATAACTTTGAAAGGGACTGAGGAAGGGAAGTTCAAGATAAAAGGATTCGTAGAACGACACACGCACCCGATGATGAGTGAAAGAGAACAACAGTTTGCCAAATCCAACCGAAATATAGGAGCTTTTGAAGCTGATTTCATTCTAAATTGTGGAAATGCAAATATTGGGGCAACAAAGGGATACCGAATCTACAAAGAGCTAGTAGGATCATATGGCGCTATAGGAGCTAGCGTAACAGATTTTAAAAATCTGAAGAGAGATCTAAATTCATATTTGGAAGGCTTTGATGGGCAAATGATAATAGATAAACTGAAGAAGAAGAAAGAAGTATGCGAGACATTCTACTTCGACTATTTTGTGGACAAGGAATGACAGCTAAAGAGACTGTTTTGGGCAAATCCTATAAGTAGAAAAGGTTTCTCATTCTTTGGAGATGTTGTTACAGCAGACGCAACTTACAACAAAAAAACAGGTAATATTTTTCATTTCTAAATTCAGATCTTATTAATGAGAATATGTTTGATGTGACTTTGAAAATAATAATTTGAATTGCATACAGAGAAGTTGGCTTTTGAATATAATGAAATCAGATGTGAATATAGGAAACTAGGTATTTGATAAATTTGATTTAGAAGAATACATTTCAAATGAAATTCTGGATTGCATACAGGGACATTTACATTTGAATAAAAAAAACTTTTGAATTGCAGCTGACCGTATGAATGAGCATCTGATTTGCATATGAATAGCTTAGGATATGAATAGAATGAGAATTACATTTTCATATAGTGGATTTGAAGAATGAGATAACATTCTGAGTTGCATGCAGGTATAATATTTTATTTATACCATTTACAGGAGTGGATAATCACAGGAAATCAGTGACATTTGCAGCTGCTTTGATGTTGAAAGAGAACACAGAATCCTACGTGTGGTTATTTGACAACTTCAAAAAGGCGATGGGCCACGAGCCATACATCATACTGACTGACCAAGATCCTGCAGTAATTCAAGCTGTTGAACAAGTATTTGAGAATGCAATGCATCGATTCTGTATGTGGCATATCATGTTCAAGCTGTCAGACAAGATAGAAAGCAGAATTTACAACACCTTAGAATTCAAACAAGCAATCAATGCTCTGGTTTGGAATGAAGACATCACAAAATTAGAGTTTGAGGATGGTTGGAGGGATTTTATAGAAAAATATGAATTACAAGACAACGACTGGCTGAGGAGAATGTTTGACTTAAGGAGATACTAGATACGTGCATTCTTCAATGATATAAGGATGGGATGCATGCTCAGAACAACATCAAGGTCAGAGAGCCAAAATAGCTTCTTTGGAAGATTCCTTGGGCAATCCTCTTCATTAATCCAGTTCAATAGCCAGTTTGAAAGTGCATTGGATCAACAGAGACATGAACAACACAAGCTTGCTGCATCATCATCAACAAGCAAAGCCAACATGAAAACAGATTGGGTTGTTGAAAAGGCATGTTCCTAAGTCTACACAATCTCGATATTTTATGAAGTACAACAGTCTATCTACAACTCAATCTACAAGTGCATGGTAACAAGCATGATTAAGGAAGGGACAGTAGCAAAATATGAGATTGAACAAGAGAACAACAAAAGGTACACAGTCACAGATTTAGATAATGTTGATTTATGTTGCACATGCAACAAATTTATGCGAGTTGGCTTGCCTTGCCAACACATGTTTGTGGTTATACGGAACAAGGGGCTTAAGGAAGTGCCAAAGAAGTATATTCAGAAGCGCTGGACAAAAGAAGCTTCATTACAGCCAGTATTCAACATTGATGGTTTGCTGTATAAAGAAAGTGCTGAAACAGAGGAGAACAAAGAAACAATGATACAACTCTTGGGAGAAATGCACAGTTGCATAAATTTGATTGAAAGCAAGCCAGAATACATGAAGGAGCTACTGGACAAAATAAAACAAAAGAAGGAATATTTTGCAGAACAGATGGGTGCAAGCTCAAGTGGATCAACCTTCACTATGGATTTTGAAAAATATGTAGGACCAACTCCAGCTGAGGTTCAAGTGTTACCACCAAAACAAGCAAAAAACAAGGGGACAAGAAGAGGACGAATGATAAGCCAAAAAGAGTTGGGCATTCAAACAGCTGCAAAGAAAAAGAGAGGTTGTGGAATATGTGGTCAGTATGGACATAACAGGGCAACATGTGGAGATAGAGAAGGTAACAAATTAATTCAATAATTTTTAATACATTAACTCACTTTCCATATGCACATTTTAATGTAAGACTAAATAGTTTTACTTGATCTTTCTATGCAGATTAAATGAAATCATAGAAGAAACAACTGGATGAAGGCATGCAAGATATATAGATTCCTATGGCATATTATAGATACTGGTTCTTATTACATGGAGTGTAATCATACTGTTTGGAAACTTATTGCTTAAAAAAAGAATTCAAACTAGCTAAAATGGTTGTTTTCAAATATTAATATGCCTACCATCCAGGAAAACATCATATGGAAAACGGAAAAAATTAATATGCATTACTAAACCTCGTATACAAACCATATATAGTTGGTATGCAAACTATATATGCTTTATATGTAACTCAAAATAAACATTATATGCAAACAGGAATTTTAAAGTTTTCAATCTAGATAGGCTTTATATGCAATCAAGATGAAACCACATATGCAATCTACATAAACTTCATATGCAAATCACAATTTAAAGTAGACTATGTAAGTATAGGCCTCATATGTAAACCACAAATCATAAAGTTTAATCTAGATATGCTTCATATGCAATCAAGATAAACTCCATATGCAAATCAAATAAAACTCATATGCAAACCACAAAATTAATGTTTTCATTAAAGATATGCCTTATATGCAATCAAGATGAAACCACATATGCAATCTACATAAACTTCATATGCAACTCAAAATGAAACTCATATGCAAATCACAATTTAAAGTAGACTATGTAAGTATAGGCCTCATATGTAAACCACAAATCATAAAGTTTAATCTAGATATGCTTCATATGCAATCAAGATAAACTACATATGCAACTCAAATAAAACTAATATGCAAACCACAAAATTAATGTTTTCATTAAAGATATGCCTCATATGCAATCAAGATGAAACCACATATGCAATCTACATAAACTTCATATGCAAATCACAAAATCATTTAAAGTAGACTATGTAAGTATAGGCCTCATATGTAAAACCACAAATCATAAAGTTTAATCTAGATATGCTTCATATGCAATCAAGGTAAACTACATATGCAACTCACAATGTAACTCATATGCAAACCACAAATCATTTAAAGTAGACTATGTAAGTATAGGCCACCTACGTAAATCACAAATCATAAAGTTTAATCTACATATGCCTCATATACAATCAAGATGAAACCACATATGCAATCTACATAATCTTCATATGCAACTCAAAATGAAACTCATATGCAAATCACAATTTAAAGTAGACTATGTAAGTATAAGCCTCATATGTAAACCACATATCATAAAGTTTAATCTAGATATGCTTCATATGCAATCAAGATAAACTCCATATGCAAATCAAATAAAACTCATATGCAAACCACAAAATTAATGTTTTCATTAAAGATATGCCTTATATGCAATCAAGATGAAACCATATATGCAATCTACATAAACTTCATATGCAAATCACAAAATCATTTAAAGTAGACTATGTAAGTATAGGCCTCATATGTAAACCACAAATCATAAAATTTAATCTAGATATGCCTCATATGCAATCAAGATGAAACCACATATGCAATCTACATAAACTTCATATGCAAATCACAATTTAAAGTAGACTATGTAAGTATAGGCCTCATATGTAAAACCACAAATCATAAAGTTTAATCTAGATATGCCTTATATGCAATCAAGATGAAACCACATATGCAATCTACATAAACTTTATATGCAAATCACAAAATCATTTAAAGTAGACTATGTAAGTATAGGCCTCATATGTAAAACCACAAATCATAAAGTTTAATCTAGATATGCTTCATATGCAATCAAGATAAACTACATATGCAACTCACAATGAAACTCATATGCAAACCACAAATCATTTAAAGTAGACTATGTAAGTATAGGCCACATATGTAAACCACAAATCATAAAGTTTAATCTACATATGCCTCATATGCAATCAAGATGAAACCACATATGCCATCTACATAAACTTCAAATGCAAATCACAAAATTAATGTTTTCATTAAAGATACGTCTCATATGCAATCAAGATGAAACCGCATATGCCATCTACATAAACTTCATATGCAAATCACAAATCATTTAAAGTAGACTATGTAAGTATAGGCCTCATATGTAAACCACAAATCATAAAGTTTAATCTAGATAAACCTTGTATACAACTTAATATATCTCATATGCCAAACACAAAACATAAGTTTTCAATCTAGATAGGCTTTATATGCAATCTAAATAAACCTCAAATGAAGACAAGGAATAAATGATATGCTCAAATACAATCTACAAAAAGTTTACAATACAAATATAAAGACAAAACACATATGCAAAACTAAATACACTTCAAATGCAAACTACAAATGCAAATTCTGTGAGGACAACATCCTCTTCCAAGGTCATGTTGATGCAGGATTGTACAAGTTGTCTTCTGATGTGCCCATTGGTTCGTTTCCACTACCTCAAGCCCACCTGTCATCTTCCTCTATCGCTGCTCTGTGGCACCCCAACATCTGCACGACCCAACTTGTCTTTTCTGCACTCTCCCTAAAAACGCCTGGTGGCTTTTCTGATTTTAAATGCTTAGCTTGTTCTTAGACCTAAGGTATTATTCAGACATATGACCAGAGATTAAGTAGGAATAGTGGAGCTTTATTTCCGATTTCTCATTAAAGCTTTAAAGACAACAAATCAATAGGATGCTATCCAGATTTCCCTTATATGCAATGCAGATAAAGCGCCATATTTAAACCAAGTAATAATCAAATTGAAATTACAAACCAAAATAAACTTCAATCCAGATCTCTAAATTGCAAACCAAAATAAAACAAAATAAACAACACATACAAACCAAGTTTTGTTGCAAACCTACTATTCAAAGGGAAACATAAAGGATCTATAAACATTAATAAAGATGAAAAAGAAGCCAGAAAAAGAAGTTGGATTCATATTCACAAGTGCAAGCATCACAGAAGTCTATATCATCATCACTCTCCATGCAATAGTCATATCTCAGCCATGGGTTCTTCCTTTGACATGGAGCATGATCCTTCTCAAGGATAAGTTCTTTGAATAGAGGACGTTGATGAAACACCCAAAGATAACGAACAGATTCACGAAATTTTATTCGACATTCAACAATCTTACTTCCGAGTGAAGCCTTGACAAATTTGATGTGATCCATTCCCTTCTCTACATTTCCAGAAACACTGGACAGTAAGATAACACCCAAGAGATATCTTGCTTGCATATGACCTAAATTAGCAGCCCTTTCAAGCATTTCCAATCCTTGATCATAGTTGAAATCACGGAAGAAATGATCCTGCATCCAAAAGACAACACAAGTAACAAAAAAAAAATTGTGCCATTAAATTATCAGGGTTTCCAAAGATATTTACAAAAACTTATGTAATAATAAATAACTTACAAATCCCTTTCGATATATGGCACCAGCATTATCGTTTTCAATGCATAGATGGAAGAAAACACCAGCAACAACCTTCTGGGGTTGAGAAAGATTATCAGTATCGAAATCTTCAACATTAACTTGGGAAAAAACATGTTTCTCCTGCCCAATTTTTTCAAGCGACTTGCAACTAAAAATTAATAACCACCACAAAAAAAAAGAATATGATCAGTGTGATAGCAACAAAACTAAGAAATGAAGGCTTAATTTCAAATCCAACCAAGAATTCAAAAAGGTATGAAATCGAAAAATCACTTCGCATGCAATCTAGAAAACACTTCGAATGCAAAACACAAAAACACTAAGTGTTTACCTCATTATGCAATTAAAGTAGTTGGGAAGAGAATCAGAACCAACTCTCGAAACAATTTCAGTAATCAGATTGTTTGGAAGAGACAAAAAAAGACTCTGACAAGAAAGATCGTTAGATGAAGAACACTTCTGTCTTTTTGCCATTTTTCAGAGGATGAAGATGAAGAAAACCGAAACCCTATCGGTATAAGATGAAGAAGAAGAAGATGAGAAAACTGAAGAATCACACGGGGAAGTGAAATGAATTGACAAGAGACATCCGGTCATTTATAAGGGATTAAAATTGTCTGATTGGTAACTGCTATAATGACGGTTGAAAAACGTGCCTGTAACACAAAAAAAACAAAGAAAAAAACGAAAAGTAACACGTAAGTTAAGTTGCATACGGAGTACTTGTATCAGATATTATTTGACAAGACTTGACAATTAATTATATTTTAATTAAATATAAGGGACAACTATCAACCACATAAAAACCATAAATCCCAAAAAGGAAGAAAGCAAATTTAACACATAAAAAGTAGAAATAAAACCCGACCTCAACATTGGATATAAATACAAAGAAAGTAGGGCAAACTAGCTTGGAGATCTGCATTCAAATACATCTCATAAAGAGAGTTCGAGAGAAACCAACAAAAATATTCAAGTACTTGTATCACGATAAGGCCGGTTCTCTCCTAACAAACCGTTCTCACCTGAACCGGTTTCGATATATATATATTATTACAAGTATAGCATAACTACTAGAAGAATCATATAAAAAATTAGTAAGACAATAACAATACCTATTAGTCTTGTATGTGCCATCAATAATAACAACATAAGGGAATAGCTTCAGCAGATGCAATGTCTTTGGGTTCGCAAAGAATAAGATATCAACTTGATTAGTAGGGCGCTCATTCCTGTGATACACTTTGTATCCCTCTTGTTTTAGGTACCTAAGTGCCCATTGCGTTATGGTTAATTCTCCCTGATCCTTAAATTGCATCTTCTGGCGAAAGTTGTTGATTTGTTTGGAGGATGTAACATTTCCTGGAAACCGATCTCTAAGCTCAGCAATAATCCAACTTGCCTTGTTTCCCATCTCGGTCCACCTCCTAACCAGTCTCTCTTGTTCTGAGGTCATTCTGCCAACATATGCATGCCCAAGGAAACTTGTAGGAAGGGCATGATTGTGGTATCCGAAATCAACTTCAAGTTCCCCCATGTTTCTGCTTTTGTTACCTTGTCTACGGTCAACCTATATCCAATCACCATGAATCGACAATTGCACTTTTTTGTTTGAGTTCTCCTCCCTTCCACATTATTCTTGAGCTTATACACACCATAATTCTCACATACCATTATCACTCTATTAGGATTTGAGTTTTTAGTAACGATAACCATCATCAACTCTTTTCCAAATTCTCTAACCCAATTGAACATTTTCTTCGGGCAATCCCACACATAGTCCACAGTAAAATCATATGAGTAGTCTCTTGTGCATATCTATTTACAATATCGTTATTTAGATAAAGTAACATTATTATTAGAAAATAGACACATCGTTATTAGATTTCAAAACTAAGTACAACCATACAATAAATACAAATACTACAGTTTCACGCAGTTTTACCTCCTTAGGATCAATATAGTTTGACCTCAATTCTCCTTGCACCGATGAATCTCCATCTTGATTTGACATTGTTTTATTTATGGTGTGTTCAAATTGGGATAGAAGAAAAGAATAATATAGGTTTAGGTTTTATGCTTACAAGACTAAAATTTTACTCTCCAAATTTCGCCGAAAAGAATATTTTAAAAATCTTCCGTTCAAATTTATTACCTTATAAGATATTGGGTCGGTTATAAGCAAAGGCACGCCTGCGCTACACAAGGTCTTGTTTTTAATTTTTTTTTTCCAATTATGACCTACGCGTATACAAAGCGTAGGATTGATAAAAAATTTATACTCACGCGACGCGTACCCGTGGATTAAATGTTTCGGATATCCGTAAAATTGTCTCGCTCACGGCTTGTATTTGCGTGGGTCATACCCACGCCCACGCTTCGCAGTTGCGTGGGGGTAATGAACGTGTATAGACAAAAAAAATGAGTGTATATAGCCGTTACGTAAATTAGTGGATATTTGATTGCAAAATCTTGTTCTACATTCTTTTTGATAAAAAAGATCTTGTTCTACATATAAGAAAATATCTACCATGTCCAACTAAATTTGTCTACGGTTTCTATTTAAAAGTGACGAAAATGAAAAACATTGTAATTATATCTCAAATTCGATATTTTCAAAAATCCAAAAAGTAAAACGTTCCCAATGCTTGCGATTTCCGATCAAGTTTCAGTGACCGGAAACTTGAAACATCCCTCATCGGAGGTATTGGACCAACTTAGGTGATCCAAAAAGAAGATGAAGAGAGGGGCTGCAGATGCACTAGAATACAATGTTGATGATTTCTCGGATATCCAAGCTGCATAACAGATTGGGAAGTATCAAAAGCACCCGACTTTAAGGATCTTGTCATACAAAGACACAGTCACTTGAGACACGGAGCAGGAGAGGTTGACAAAGTATTCAAATTCCTTCTGGGAGGAGGATGGACAAGAAGAAGATCTTGAAGATGATACCCTCAATGAACCAGAAGATCCTGCGTGCCCGGTCATCTTGCTAACTGTAGAGGACAAGTAGAGGATCAGGCAACCATGGATCTCATCCATCATTGTGAAGCTATTCGGTCGCAAGGTGAGATTCATGTACCTGAGGAAGACCTTAATTCAGAAGTTCAGGATGAATGGGCAAATATGGAAGATACGGTATGAAGGACTTAAGATGATATGCTTCCAATGTGGTCGAATAAGGCATACCAAAGAAAACTGCAAGTCGGTGAGATAGATGAAGTGGCAGAGGTTGAGGCGAGTGTGGCTGCACCAAAAACATGGGAAGCATACGACAATTGGATGCTTCCTGATGTACAACCTCAGAGACATGTATACCAGGGAAGCGGAAGCAAATCGGGTACAGAGGGCTAATTCAACGATCAGGAACAACCCAATACTTCTGATGTCGGCAATAAAGCACATGGAACAAAGCAAGGTGCAAAACAACAATGGTGACCGGTCCAGAAAAAGAATAACACCAAACCGACTCTGTTGGATCGTTAGTTCAATTACTTCTGAGGGAACAAAGTGTATTGTTCCTTCAGAGGTGTAGCAGCGGAATATTAACGCAGGAAGTATAGAAGAACACAAGTATTTAGAGTGGAAACCTCAACCACTAAGAGTTGAGTAAAACCACTACCTTCAAGCTTCTCACTTGAAGGATTTGAATGAGTATACTTATCTTATTGATTTCTTGTTTGTTACAAAAGAAAGCAAGGATTACGATCACGAATCTCTTCTTTCACTCGAGCCCAAACTCAACGCCTAAGACAAAGTATTGCTCACTCTTTCTCTCTTTTCTTCTTGTTCTTCTTTTGGACGATCACACTTGATTCGCACAAGTAAAATCTCTCTCAATCGTCACACTAATTCCTAAGCCTAAGACTAGTTTATATAGCAAAGATAAAACTAGGTTTAAACTAGGAAATAAACAAGATTATGGAAAATATATCTTTCGCATAAGAAGATATTATTTCCATCTTTTAAATATATCTTATTCCTTAAGATCTTCATGATATCTTTGCAGCTCAATCATATTTTCCATAAAGGAAACGAGATATCTTCGTTGTTCTCTTCTCAGCCATTTCTTTCCTTATTTAGTTTGCCTCTGTTGAGTAACGTTCCTGCTCAGAGTAGACATCCTGAAACACTCAAGTATACATTAGTAGGAATGTTTGTTACCATCAAAACCAGAAGGAACTTTACTTCAGCTGTAGCTTCAACAAATTCCCCCTTTTTGATGGTGACAAACATACTCATTGAATACTTCTAAAACACATCTAAACAGTTCTCCTAAGGGAACGTTACTTATAAGGTTTAAGTACAGATGTTCCCCCTCAAACCTTGACCGTTCCTTTCTTCCCCCTTTTGGCATCATCAAAAAGTAAGTCTAAACATGTACTTGAAATAAAAGAACTCCAGAATTCATCAAAACAAGCTAATCATAGATTAAAACAAGCGTCATAAGAACGGACGCTGATACAGATACTGGACAAGGAAAAGAAAACACAAGCATAGAGAATTTTAAAAGAAGACACATAAAACCCTAAGCAAAGGGTACAATAAGCGCAAAAGAAGAAGGATAGATGTGCTAGGAACAGAGAGTGGGGGTCAGATAGAGGAGGAAAGGTGTGGAGAAGAGACTGTTAAACTGCCAAGGGAACCTCTAGTTGGATGACGTCCAACGACGTATCTCAGCCTTCAAGGCAGCAACTTCATTCACCAGATTTCCAACCAGTGAGCACAACTCTTCCATCCTCTGATGTTGATAGACCATAGTTGGTTCTTCACTCTGTTCCTGTGGAGGGTCCTCAGTTACATGCTCTGTTTCACAAAACTCAGCAGAGCGGACCCAATCACCATCTTCATTCTTCTCAAATTTCATCTTCCTTAAATTCGCTTCAGCCAACTCCCTAGCAAACACAACCTCAGAGGGACCAGCTTCATACACCCTCAGGTACTCTAGGATCTTCTTTACTACTCCTGGGAAGGGAAGACCATGCCTATCGTTCCTCCGGGCATGGGCCATGTGTAGCATAATGATCTTTGGTAGGTTAATGGCTTGCCTGAGGAGGAGCTTGTCCATGAGAAGGCAGTCCTGAATGAGAATGGTTGTGCGCTTCTGCTCTCTGGGGGTAATGTTACTGATAAGGTAGCTGTGCAAGATCCGGTTTGCTACCCCCATGGACGAAGTGGTCATCTCCCCAACAACTTCAGTTGAGTAATCCTGTGAAACCCTTTGGATAGCAGCCAGCCCTATGTCTTTTGGCCACTGCCCTTTGACGTACTCTTCAAATCCTTCGTGAGGTACCCCGAGTATGACTCCCAGTTCGGTGCTTGAGACCACGTGGGTGTCCTTCCCAAGGACGAAGGAGGCTTGTATGGCGTGAGGCCTCTCAGTAATGGTGAAGGAGCTGTAGAACTGCTTTATCATTCCCTCATTCACCTTTGGAGCAGTGCAGAATAGATTTTCCCAACCTTGGTGGCGGATGATGTCCACCAGGATGTCCATCCTGTTGGCGACAAGAAACTCCTCATCAAACAGAAGGTCTCTGATGATGGTTCGTTTCCCCAAGGCCTTTCCTGCAGCCACTTGTTTGGGAACTTTCCTTCCTTTGGGTGGTTTGGCTGCAGCGCTCCTTGTACGTGGACGAGAAGGGGAAGGCTCCACTTTTGCTCTTTTGAGCACTGGTTCCTGAGGCTCTTCATCTTCCTCACTGAGATCTAGAATCTCAGGGAACTTTCCCTTGAATAAAGGGGAGTTCTCCTCTTCGATTTCGGCAAGGATTAGGTCAGTTTGTGGGAGAGAGGAGTTTGGAGGGCTGGGCGTGGTTTCTTGTTGGGTTTTTTCTTGAGAGATGGGGCTTGGGATTTTTTCAGTGGTAGGGGAGGCTAACTTTTCAGTAGAGGTACTAGACTGGGATAAGGTGGGTGTGGCCGGCGGTGTTGTTTCTTTTGCCGGCGAGGGTTCTTGATGGGTTTCTTTGGGAGACAATGAGGGTTCTTTGGCTGTTTCTTTTGGAGGGGATGGGGTTTCTTTGGCTGGGGATTGTGGCTTTGGAGTTTCTGTGGGGATGCCCAGGGAAGCAAGGATTCTTCTTAGTGTTTCTGGGCTTTCGTTTCCTGTGAGAGAAACAGACGTGGTGTTCACCATTGTTGCAGGGAGGATTACTGAGAGAGCTTTTGTTTAGGAGAGGGTAAAGATAGGGTTGTGGTGATGGGGATTTTGGGAAAAAGCCTTTAAGTAGATGCCGAATTTTCCATATCTGAACACCAGATCACTCGTTTCAAATTCAAAAATCCTTTTTCCAAATCTGAACGGTTTTCCATAATTGTGCCGCTTTTTCCTCCAATCAAATATACTCAAGAGCCATCATTACTTTCTCGGTTCCAGAACCTACTCTAGTCCTTTCTCCTGCCGAATGCATGTATCTGTCACCTCAGAGCTATTAATCCCCTCTGCAAGTTTTCAAATCTCAACCCTTATCCTTTCCTTTCTCAATCTGATATCGAAGGTATTGTGATGCTTGGGGTATGTTTACCAGAGATGGTACAAAAGAACATCACATAGAAAAATTTCACATAATATGAATTAAAAACATTTTATATCATGATGAGGGAGTCCAGTTGTGGATGGAAAAACATGGCTCATAGGACTATCGATCATGAAGGTTTATAGGGTGGCCGTAGATTCCCTCTATCCTTTGGGCTTGTATTGAGGGATCAGTACATCAAGAGGGATCTTTTGGGTTAGAAAATAAGACCTTTGCCTAAGGAATCATGCATTTATCAATTTCAATCTCTAGCAAGGTATCTTTCCTAATCACGTATAGATCATGCAAGCAGTTCAAAGGACTCAAGTTTATTTCATAGAAGAGCAGGTATTAATATGCTTAAAGGACTAATACTCAAGATGAATAAACTCACTAATTTCACCAATCATTGGGGGTTTCAAGGAAGATCAAGATTAGTTGAGAGAAATCATACCTAGATCCATACGTAATTTCTCAAAGGGAGCCTTGTTTAGCGGCTTTGTGAAGATATCCGCGATTTGTTCCTCAGAGCGGACATGTTCCATAGAGACAATCCCTTTCTCCACGCAATCACGAAGGAAGTGATGTCTTATGTCAATATGCTTAGTCCTAGAGTGCTGCACAGGATTCTTAGAAATATCAATAGCACTAGTGTTATCACAAAGTATAGGAACGTTACCTGAAATGATGCCAAAGTCACTTAGCTGTTGTTTGAGCCATATGAGTTGAGAACAACAAGCTGCGGCGGCGACATACTCAGCTTCGGCAGTGGAAAGGGCGACAGTGGTTTGTTTCTTTGATCCCCAAGACACAAGACAAGGGCCAAGGAATTGAGCCATCCCAGATGTTGATTTCCTATCTGGCTTGTGTCCATCAAAGTCAGCATCTGTGTACCCTAGTAATTCAAGACTTCCCCCTCTTGGGTACCACAGACATAGATCATCAGTCCCCTTAAGGTAACGCAGGATCCTTTTCACAGCAATGACATGAGTTTCTCTAGGACTTGCTTGAAATCTAGCACAAAAACATACACTCTGCATGATATCAGGCCTACTGGCGGTTAGATAAAGCAATGAGCCTATCATTCCACGATAGACCTTTTGATCAGCTTCTTTCTTGTCGACATCCAGTCCTATTGAATCATTTGGGGACATGGGGGTTGAATAGTTCTTTGCATCCTTCATACCAAACTTCTTGATGCACTCTCGTAGGTACTTTTGTTGATGCACCTTTGTTCCTTCCTCTGTTTGAACAACATGAAGGCCTAGAAAGAACTTAAGCTCGCCCACCATACTCATCTCAAATTCACTCTCCATCAGCTTTGTGAACTTGGTAACTAAGTGCTCGTTGGTGGAGCCAAAGATTATGTCATCCACATATACTTGTACTACCAAGGTATGCTTTCCCTCTCTTAATAGAAATAGAGTCCTGTCTACTTCCCCTCTTACGTAACCATGAGATAAGAGGAATTGAGAAAGCCTTTCATACCAGGCGCGAGGAGCTTGCTTCAGACCATAGAGTGCCTTATCAAGTATGTAAACGTGGTCAGGATAGGAAGAATCTTCGAATCCAGGTGTTTGTTCCACATAAACTTCTTCCTTTAGTACCCCGTTCAGGAACGCTGTCTTGACGTCCATTTGTTGCAACTTGAATCCATAGTGGGCAGAGTAGGCGATCCAGAGGCGTATTGCTTCTAATCTTGCAACTGGCGCAAAGGTTTCATCATAGTCAATTCCCTCTTGTTGATTGTAGCCTTTTACAACCAGTCTTGCTTTGTTCCTTATCACTTGACCTCTCTCATCCATCTTGTTCCTGAACACCCATTTGGTACCTATGACGGAACGATCCTTAGGTCTGGGAGCTAGTCTCCATACTTTATTCCTCTCAAATTGGTGAAGTTCCTCTTGCATAGCATTGACCCATTCTGGGTCATCTAGGGCATCTTTCACTGTTCTTGGTTCAGCTGTGGAGACAAAAGCACAGAAGGCATGAAATGTAGGATCTAAAGTGAGTACGGAACAAACCTTGTCGCTGGGTTCAAGAGATAGATCGGAGGAGGGAAGCGAAGCACAGTTGCATACGTAGTCCATGAGTCTTGATGGGGGCCCATGGATACGAGTGCTGCGTCGCATTTCTTCCTCTTCATGGTGAGTAACTTCTTCAGATTGTTCCTGAGATGGAGATTGGTCCTGAGATGGGGATAATTGTTCCCCCTGAGTTTCGGAATCTCCATTTGGTACACTTGCATCTTGATCTGGAGATGCTTCTTCTTCTGTGTTCATGTCCGTAGTGGGGATAAATTCCGCAGCATCAGCGAGAATGAACTGTTCCCTGTCTGCTTCAGTCAATGGAGGAGCAGCAGGATCATGGACAACGTTACCTGCCATGATCTTTTCATCAAAGACCACATGGATGCTTTCCTCCACCTTCCTTGTCCTCTTGTTGTAAACTTTGTAGGCTCTGCTATGAGTGGAATAACCAACAAATGTTCCTTCATCACTTCTTGGATCGAACTTGCCCAGATTTTCCTTTCCATTGTTGTGGACGAAGCACTTGCACCCAAAGACCCTTAGATGGGAAATGTTTGGCTTCCTTCCTCTGAACAGCTCATATGGTGTCTTCTCAATCATAGGTCTCAACATGGCACGGTTCAGTACATAGCAAGCAGAATTGAGTGCTTCAGCCCAGAAGTTTCTTGGCAATCCACTCGCAATTAGCATTGTCCTTGTCATATCCTCCAGAGTCCTATTCTTCCTTTCAACTACTCCATTCTGTTGAGGTGTTCTTGGCGCAGAAAAATTATGATTTATGCCTTTGTTCCTGCACAAGGAGAGAAACCGGGAGTTCTCGAACTCTGTACCATGGTCAGTGCGTATAGCCCTTAGATGAAATCCAGATTGATTTTCAATAGCATATAACCAAAATTCAAACTCATCAAACACATCCTCCTTTGAAGCAATGAAAATAGTCCAAGTAAACCTAGAGAAATCATCTACAATGACGAACACGTACTTGTTTCCCCCACGGCTAAGTGTGCGCATAGGCCCACACAAGTCCATGTGAATAAGCTCTAAGGGTTCAGAGGTACTTACCTGGTTTTTGGACTTAAAGGATGATCTTACTTGTTTTCCTCTTGTGCAAGCAATGCACACCTCTTCAGATTGACTCTCTATCTTTGGTAAACCAATAACTAGGTCTTTGTTGTGAAGTTTGTGTAGAAGTCTAAGGCTTGCATGAGAGAACCTTTGATGCCATAGATTGGATTCCTCAGATTGTGCAGAAAGGCACAGTTCCTCTTCAGGGATAAAAGATGGATCTACTTTGTATAGGTTGTTCTCTATGATTCCCCTGAGGAGAACTTTCCCTGTCTCAACATTCTCAACCAAACACTCATTAGTAGTAAAGATAACCCTATTTTGACCATCCTGGCACATTTGACGTACGCTCAATAGATCAAAGGTTAGGTTATCCACCAAGGTAACGTTATTCACAACAAGATTGTCAGAGATCCTTACCTTTCCCATGCCAATTACTTCCCCTTTACTGTTGTTCCCAAAGGTTATAGAACCTTTGTTTTCAGGATGGAGAGATATAAACCATGCTTTGTTCCCAGTCATGTGTATTGAGCAAGCGCTATCTATATACCAGGAACTCTTCTTCTTTCCATCCTGCAAGTAAGGGATTAGTTTTTGCGCACCCAGGCAAGCCTAGGCTTACCTGGGATGAAGAACAATTTTCTATCCTCATTATCTTTTAAAACAACCTTGATCCTGGGAGTGTTCCTAACAGAAGAATTATTGCAATAATTGTAGGCTATCTCCTCATCTCTTGATTTTTTCCAACACTCTTGTTGATGATGTCCTGACTCACCACAGTACCAGCAAACCCTGTGGTGTTTCAGATTGACATACCTACTTTGTCCAGGCCAGATGGTTTTGTTTTCAATTCTAGACCTAAAATCCACCTCTACTGGCTTGGTGCTATTGGCATGCTTTTGCCATATCTTATAGGCCTTCTGTCCATCAAACCACACCTTCTCTTCCTGATCAATTTTCTTCCCTTTGTCTTCAGAACCATTGTGGGAACAATGTGTGATTGATCCTCCACAGGGTCCTTTATGACAAAGGGAATTTTGTATACCAGGAGAGGAGATGGCAGTTTGTGAACAGGAGGCGCTATCATAGCCTAATCCAGCACGTGGTACAAAGCGTTTAGAGAAATCAGCCTTCTCCTTATCAATTTTAGAGGTGATATATTCATCTAACCAAATTTTCCTTTTGTTTTCTTCCTCTATTAGAAATTCATCAACTTTCTTAGCAAATTTTGAATTTTCCTCAGTCAAAGTTTTAATTTCAGATTCAAGAATGACAATTTTCTTTTCCAGGGAAGCAATATCAGACACATACTTAGGACAGGATTTGCACGAGTCCGACGAAGGGAACGAAGCCTTTTCAAGTCTAGCAACCTTAGAAGCCCAAAGCTGGTTTTCCTCAATCAGACATCAAATGGTTTCGTCCTTCTCATCGATCAAAGAATTCAGATTACTTTGTTCCTTTCCTAGAGAATGAATGAACCTAATAATCTGAGCTTTTGATTTGTTTTCTAAGAAAGAGTCAAATTCAGAAGTGTTTACCTCATCTTCGGATTTTTCTCCTGTAGCCATTAGACATGTGTAGGGAGATTCTTCTTTGGAGTCTGAAGTCCCTCCTGTAGCCATTAGACACGTTTCCTTGGGAGTGTAGAGAAATTCGTCTTCAGAATCAGATGTCCCCCATGTTGCAATCATTGCTTCCTTCTTTTCCGGACATTTGCATCTCCTCCCTTCTTTTTGAAGCAATTTCTCGCGAAGTGTCCCTTCTTCTGGCAGTGATAGCAGATGATAGTACTCATGTCTTTGTTCCCATCAGGGAGACGTTGTTTTTCTCTGCTATCCTTCCAAACTCTTCGAAAGGCTCTTGTGAAGAGAGCAACTTCTTCATCCTTATCAACAATTTCGTCCTCTTCCTGAGCAAGATCGAAGGCTTTTTCGATTTTTAGAGCAATGTTCTGGGACTTCTCTGCCTTCTCTCCTTCCCTTCGTAGCATCTTGCTCTGTTGAATCCCTGCGTTGCTCTGGAGACGAGCAACTAGTTCCTCCAAGGTGATGTTTTTGATATCATTCTGAGCTTGGAGTGCAAGAGAGAACGCGTCCCATTTAGAGGACAATCCCTGAAGGAATTGATGTGTCAGTTTCCACTCAGGGATCGTTTCCCCTAAGAACTCGAGTTGGCCTACGTATCCCTGGAAACGTGAATGGTAGTCATCCAAAGACTCATTCTTTCCTTGAACAGCACTATCATACTCCTTGATGAGAGTCAAGATCCTATTTTTCTTGATGTCTTCATTCCCCTCATACATCCTTTTGAGGGATTTGAATATGTCGTGAGCAGTCTTGTACTTTAGAACCTTCCTTTGATCGGATGGACCAAGGGCAGCAAGTATGACCTTCTTTGCTCTCATGTTGAGCTCCAAGACTTTGTAGTCAGCATCTTGATAATCTTCTCTTTTCTTGAGTGTTCCTCCAGTCTCATCTGAGGGATCGAGAATCTTCACATCTCCAAATTCCACAATCTTCCACATCTGTCCATGCAGGGAACAGATATGTGATTCGATCTGTTCCACCCAGTATGAGAACTCTCCTGATTTGAGCATTGGTGGCTTCCAAAAGGAGTCGTTGATGGCTGTTCCTGACATTCTTCCTGCAAGGGTAACAATCTAGAGACCAGGCTCTGATACCAATTGTTGGATCGTTAGTTCAATTACTTCTGAGGGAACAAAGTGTATTGTTCCTTCAGAGGTGTAGCAGCGGAATATTAACGCAGGAAGTATAGAAGAACACAAGTATTTAGAGTGGAAACCTCAACCACTAAGAGTTGAGTAAAACCACTACCTTCAAGCTTCTCACTTGAAGGATTTGAATGAGTATACTTATCTTATTGATTTCTTGTTTGTTACAAAAGAAAGCAAGGATTACGATCACGAATCTCTTCTTTCACTCGAGCCCAAACTCAACGCCTAAGACAAAGTATTGCTCACTCTTTCTCTCTTTTCTTCTTGTTCTTCTTTTGGACGATCACACTTGATTCGCACAAGTAAAATCTCTCTCAATCGTCACACTAATTCCTAAGCCTAAGACTAGTTTATATAGCAAAGATAAAACTAGGTTTAAACTAGGAAATAAACAAGATTATGGAAAATATATCTTTCGCATAAGAAGATATTATTTCCATCTTTTAAATATATCTTATTCCTTAAGATCTTCATGATATCTTTGCAGCTCAATCATATTTTCCATAAAGGAAACGAGATATCTTCGTTGTTCTCTTCTCAGCCATTTCTTTCCTTATTTAGTTTGCCTCTGTTGAGTAACGTTCCTGCTCAGAGTAGACATCCTGAAACACTCAAGTATACATTAGTAGGAATGTTTGTTACCATCAAAACCAGAAGGAACTTTACTTCAGCTGTAGCTTCAACAAATTCCCCCTTTTTGATGGTGACAAACATACTCATTGAATACTTCTAAAACACATCTAAACAGTTCTCCTAAGGGAACGTTACTTATAAGGTTTAAGTACAGATGTTCCCCCTCAAACCTTGACCGTTCCTTTCTTCCCCCTTTTGGCATCATCAAAAAGTAAGTCTAAACATGTACTTGAAATAAAAGAACTCCAGAATTCATCAAAACAAGCTAATCATAGATTAAAACAAGCGTCATAAGAACGGACGCTGATACAGATACTGGACAAGGAAAAGAAAACACAAGCATAGAGAATTTTAAAAGAAGACACATAAAACCCTAAGCAAAGGGTACAATAAGCGCAAAAGAAGAAGGATAGATGTGCTAGGAACAGAGAGTGGGGGTCAGATAGAGGAGGAAAGGTGTGGAGAAGAGACTGTTAAACTGCCAAGGGAACCTCTAGTTGGATGACGTCCAACGACGTATCTCAGCCTTCAAGGCAGCAACTTCATTCACCAGATTTCCAACCAGTGAGCACAACTCTTCCATCCTCTGATGTTGATAGACCATAGTTGGTTCTTCACTCTGTTCCTGTGGAGGGTCCTCAGTTACATGCTCTGTTTCACAAAACTCAGCAGAGCGGACCCAATCACCATCTTCATTCTTCTCAAATTTCATCTTCCTTAAATTCGCTTCAGCCAACTCCCTAGCAAACACAACCTCAGAGGGACCAGCTTCATACACCCTCAGGTACTCTAGGATCTTCTTTACTACTCCTGGGAAGGGAAGACCATGCCTATCGTTCCTCCGGGCATGGGCCATGTGTAGCATAATGATCTTTGGTAGGTTAATGGCTTGCCTGAGGAGGAGCTTGTCCATGAGAAGGCAGTCCTGAATGAGAATGGTTGTGCGCTTCTGCTCTCTGGGGGTAATGTTACTGATAAGGTAGCTGTGCAAGATCCGGTTTGCTACCCCCATGGACGAAGTGGTCATCTCCCCAACAACTTCAGTTGAGTAATCCTGTGAAACCCTTTGGATAGCAGCCAGCCCTATGTCTTTTGGCCACTGCCCTTTGACGTACTCTTCAAATCCTTCGTGAGGTACCCCGAGTATGACTCCCAGTTCGGTGCTTGAGACCACGTGGGTGTCCTTCCCAAGGACGAAGGAGGCTTGTATGGCGTGAGGCCTCTCAGTAATGGTGAAGGAGCTGTAGAACTGCTTTATCATTCCCTCATTCACCTTTGGAGCAGTGCAGAATAGATTTTCCCAACCTTGGTGGCGGATGATGTCCACCAGGATGTCCATCCTGTTGGCGACAAGAAACTCCTCATCAAACAGAAGGTCTCTGATGATGGTTCGTTTCCCCAAGGCCTTTCCTGCAGCCACTTGTTTGGGAACTTTCCTTCCTTTGGGTGGTTTGGCTGCAGCGCTCCTTGTACGTGGACGAGAAGGGGAAGGCTCCACTTTTGCTCTTTTGAGCACTGGTTCCTGAGGCTCTTCATCTTCCTCACTGAGATCTAGAATCTCAGGGAACTTTCCCTTGAATAAAGGGGAGTTCTCCTCTTCGATTTCGGCAAGGATTAGGTCAGTTTGTGGGAGAGAGGAGTTTGGAGGGCTGGGCGTGGTTTCTTGTTGGGTTTTTTCTTGAGAGATGGGGCTTGGGATTTTTTCAGTGGTAGGGGAGGCTAACTTTTCAGTAGAGGTACTAGACTGGGATAAGGTGGGTGTGGCCGGCGGTGTTGTTTCTTTTTCCGGCGAGGGTTCTTGATGGGTTTCTTTGGGAGACAATGAGGGTTCTTTGGCTGTTTCTTTTGGAGGGGATGGGGTTTCTTTGGCTGGGGATTGTGGCTTTGGAGTTTCTGTGGGGATGCCCAGGGAAGCAAGGATTCTTCTTAGTGTTTCTGGGCTTTCGTTTCCTGTGAGAGAAACAGACGTGGTGTTCACCATTGTTGCAGGGAGGATTACTGAGAGAGCTTTTGTTTAGGAGAGGGTAAAGAGAGGGTTGTGGTGATGGGGATTTTGGGAAAAAGCCTTTAAGTAGATGCCGAATTTTCCATATCTGAACACCAGATCACTCGTTTCAAATTCAAAAATCCTTTTTCCAAATCTGAACGGTTTTCCATAATTGTGCCGCTTTTTCCTCCAATCAAATATACTCAAGAGCCATCATTACTTTCTCGGTTCCAGAACCTACTCTAGTCCTTTCTCCTGCCGAATGCATGTATCTGTCACCTCAGAGCTATTAATCCCCTCTGCAAGTTTTCAAATCTCAACCCTTATCCTTTCCTTTCTCAATCTGATATCGAAGGTATTGTGATGCTTGGGGTATGTTTACCAGAGATGGTACAAAAGAACATCACATAGAAAAATTTCACATAATATGAATTAAAAACATTTTATATCATGATGAGGGAGTCCAGTTGTGGATGGAAAAACATGGCTCATAGGACTATCGATCATGAAGGTTTATAGGGTGGCCGTAGATTCCCTCTATCCTTTGGGCTTGTATTGAGGGATCAGTACATCAAGAGGGATCTTTTGGGTTAGAAAATAAGACCTTTGCCTAAGGAATCATGCATTTATCAATTTCAATCTCTAGCAAGGTATCTTTCCTAATCACGTATAGATCATGCAAGCAGTTCAAAGGACTCAAGTTTATTTCATAGAAGAGCAGGTATTAATATGCTTAAAGGACTAATACTCAAGATGAATAAACTCACTAATTTCACCAATCATTGGGGGTTTCAAGGAAGATCAAGATTAGTTGAGAGAAATCATACCTAGATCCATACGTAATTTCTCAAAGGGAGCCTTGTTTAGCGGCTTTGTGAAGATATCCGCGATTTGTTCCTCAGAGCGGACATGTTCCATAGAGACAATCCCTTTCTCCACGCAATCACGAAGGAAGTGATGTCTTAGGTCAATATGCTTAGTCCTAGAGTGCTGCACAGGATTCTTAGAAATATCAATAGCACTAGTGTTATCACAAAGTATAGGAACGTTACCTGAAATGATGCCAAAGTCACTTAGCTGTTGTTTGAGCCATATGAGTTGAGAACAACAAGCTGCGGCGGCGACATACTCAGCTTCGGCAGTGGAAAGGGCGACAGTGGTTTGTTTCTTTGATCCCCAAGACACAAGACAAGGGCCAAGGAATTGAGCCATCCCAGATGTTGATTTCCTATCTGGCTTGTGTCCATCAAAGTCAGCATCTGTGTACCCTAGTAATTCAAGACTTCCCCCTCTTGGGTACCACAGACATAGATCATCAGTCCCCTTAAGGTAACGCAGGATCCTTTTCACAGCAATGACATGAGTTTCTCTAGGACTTGCTTGAAATCTAGCACAAAAACATACACTCTGCATGATATCAGGCCTACTGGCGGTTAGATAAAGCAATGAGCCTATCATTCCACGATAGACCTTTTGATCAGCTTCTTTCTTGTCGACATCCAGTCCTATTGAATCATTTGGGGACATGGGGGTTGAATAGTTCTTTGCATCCTTCATACCAAACTTCTTGATGCACTCTCGTAGGTACTTTTGTTGATGCACCTTTGTTCCTTCCTCTGTTTGAACAACATGAAGGCCTAGAAAGAACTTAAGCTCGCCCACCATACTCATCTCAAATTCACTCTCCATCAGCTTTGTGAACTTGGTAACTAAGTGCTCGTTGGTGGAGCCAAAGATTATGTCATCCACATATACTTGTACTACCAAGGTATGCTTTCCCTCTCTTAATAGAAATAGAGTCCTGTCTACTTCCCCTCTTACGTAACCATGAGATAAGAGGAATTGAGAAAGCCTTTCATACCAGGCGCGAGGAGCTTGCTTCAGACCATAGAGTGCCTTATCAAGTATGTAAACGTGGTCAGGATAGGAAGAATCTTCGAATCCAGGTGTTTGTTCCACATAAACTTCTTCCTTTAGTACCCCGTTCAGGAACGTTGTCTTGACGTCCATTTGTTGCAACTTGAATCCATAGTGGGCAGAGTAGGCGATCAAGAGGCGTATTGCTTCTAATCTTGCAACTGGCGCAAAGGTTTCATCATAGTCAATTCCCTCTTGTTGATTGTAGCCTTTTACAACCAGTCTTGCTTTGTTCCTTATCACTTGACCTCTCTCATGCATCTTGTTCCTGAACACCCATTTGGTACCTATGACGGAACGATCCTTAGGTCTGGGAGCTAGTCTCCATACTTTATTCCTCTCAAATTGGTGAAGTTCCTCTTGCATAGCATTGACCCATTCTGGGTCATCTAGGGCATCTTTCACTGTTCTTGGTTCAGCTGTGGAGACAAAAGCACAGAAGGCATGAAATGTAGGATCTAAAGTGAGTACGGAACAAACCTTGTCGCTGGGTTCAAGAGATAGATCGGAGGAGGGAAGCGAAGCACAGTTGCATACGTAGTCCATGAGTCTTGATGGGGGCCCATGGATACGAGTGCTGCGTCGCATTTCTTCCTCTTCATGGTGAGTAACTTCTTCAGATTGTTCCTGAGATGGAGATTGGTCCTGAGATGGGGATAATTGTTCCCCCTGAGTTTCGGAATCTCCATTTGGTACACTTGCATCTTGATCTGGAGATGCTTCTTCTTCTGTGTTCATGTCCGTAGTGGGGATAAATTCCGCAGCATCAGCGAGAATGAACTGTTCCCTGTCTGCTTCAGTCAATGGAGGAGCAGCAGGATCATGGACAACGTTACCTGCCATGATCTTTTCATCAAAGACCACATGGATGCTTTCCTCCACCTTCCTTGTCCTCTTGTTGTAAACTTTGTAGGCTCTGCTATGAGTGGAATAACCAACAAATGTTCCTTCATCACTTCTTGGATCGAACTTGCCCAGATTTTCCTTTCCATTGTTGTGGACGAAGCACTTGCACCCAAAGACCCTTAGATGGGAAATGTTTGGCTTCCTTCCTCTGAACAGCTCATATGGTGTCTTCTCAATCATAGGTCTCAACATGGCACGGTTCAGTACATAGCAAGCAGAATTGAGTGCTTCAGCCCAGAAGTTTCTTGGCAATCCACTCGCAATTAGCATTGTCCTTGTCATATCCTCCAGAGTCCTATTCTTCCTTTCAACTACTCCATTCTGTTGAGGTGTTCTTGGCGCAGAAAAATTATGATTTATGCCTTTGTTCCTGCACAAGGAGAGAAACCGGGAGTTCTCGAACTCTGTACCATGGTCAGTGCGTATAGCCCTTAGATGAAATCCAGATTGATTTTCAATAGCATATAACCAAAATTCAAACTCATCAAACACATCCTCCTTTGAAGCAATGAAAATAGTCCAAGTAAACCTAGAGAAATCATCTACAATGACGAACACGTACTTGTTTCCCCCACGGCTAAGTGTGCGCATAGGCCCACACAAGTCCATGTGAATAAGCTCTAAGGGTTCAGAGGTACTTACCTGGTTTTTGGACTTAAAGGATGATCTTACTTGTTTTCCTCTTGTGCAAGCAATGCACACCTCTTCAGATTGACTCTCTATCTTTGGTAAACCAATAACTAGGTCTTTGTTGTGAAGTTTGTGTAGAAGTCTAAGGCTTGCATGAGAGAACCTTTGATGCCATAGATTGGATTCCTCAGATTGTGCAGAAAGGCACAGTTCCTCTTCAGGGATAAAAGATGGATCTACTTTGTATAGGTTGTTCTCTATGATTCCCCTGAGGAGAACTTTCCCTGTCTCAACATTCTCAACCAAACACTCATTAGTAGTAAAGTTCTCTATGTTCACCATTGTTGCAGGGAGGATTACTGAGAGAGCTTTTGTTTAGGAGAGGGTAAAGAGAGGGTTGTGGTGATGGGGATTTTGGGAAAAAGCCTTTAAGTAGATGCCGAATTTTCCATATCTGAACACCAGATCACTCGTTTCAAATTCAAAAATCCTTTTTCCAAATCTGAACGGTTTTCCATAATTGTGCCGCTTTTTCCTCCAATCAAATATACACAAGAGCCATCATTACTTTCTCGGTTCCAGAACCTACTCTAGTCCTTTCTCCTGCCGAATGCATGTATCTGTCACCTCAGAGCTATTAATCCCCTCTGCAAGTTTTCAAATCTCAACCCTTATCCTTTCCTTTCTCAATCTGATATCGAAGGTATTGTGATGCTTGGGGTATGTTTACCAGAGATGGTACAAAAGAACATCACATAGAAAAATTTCACATAATATGAATTAAAAACATTTTATATCATGATGAGGGAGTCCAGTTGTGGATGGAAAAACATGGCTCATAGGACTATCGATCATGAAGGTTTATAGGGTGGCCGTAGATTCCCTCTATCCTTTGGGCTTGTATTGAGGGATCAGTACATCAAGAGGGATCTTTTGGGTTAGAAAATAAGACCTTTGCCTAAGGAATCATGCATTTATCAATTTCAATCTCTAGCAAGGTATCTTTCCTAATCACGTATAGATCATGCAAGCAGTTCAAAGGACTCAAGTTTATTTCATAGAAGAGCAGGTATTAATATGCTTAAAGGACTAATACTCAAGATGAATAAACTCACTAATTTCACCAATCATTGGGGGTTTCAAGGAAGATCAAGATTAGTTGAGAGAAATCATACCTAGATCCATACGTAATTTCTCAAAGGGAGCCTTGTTTAGCGGCTTTGTGAAGATATCCGCGATTTGTTCCTCAGAGCGGACATGTTCCATAGAGACAATCCCTTTCTCCACGCAATCACGAAGGAAGTGATGTCTTATGTCAATATGCTTAGTCCTAGAGTGCTGCACAGGATTCTTAGAAATATCAATAGCACTAGTGTTATCACAAAGTATAGGAACGTTACCTGAAATGATGCCAAAGTCACTTAGCTGTTGTTTGAGCCATATGAGTTGAGAACAACAAGCTGCGGCGGCGACATACTCAGCTTCGGCAGTGGAAAGGGCGACAGTGGTTTGTTTCTTTGATCCCCAAGACACAAGACAAGGGCCAAGGAATTGAGCCATCCCAGATGTTGATTTCCTATCTGGCTTGTGTCCATCAAAGTCAGCATCTGTGTACCCTAGTAATTCAAGACTTCCCCCTCTTGGGTACCACAGACATAGATCATCAGTCCCCTTAAGGTAACGCAGGATCCTTTTCACAGCAATGACATGAGTTTCTCTAGGACTTGCTTGAAATCTAGCACAAAAACATACACTCTGCATGATATCAGGCCTACTGGCGGTTAGATAAAGCAATGAGCCTATCATTCCACGATAGACCTTTTGATCAGCTTCTTTCTTGTCGACATCCAGTCCTATTGAATCATTTGGGGACATGGGGGTTGAATAGTTCTTTGCATCCTTCATACCAAACTTCTTGATGCACTCTCGTAGGTACTTTTGTTGATGCACCTTTGTTCCTTCCTCTGTTTGAACAACATGAAGGCCTAGAAAGAACTTAAGCTCGCCCACCATACTCATCTCAAATTCACTCTCCATCAGTTTTGTGAACTTGGTAACTAAGTGCTCGTTGGTGGAGCCAAAGATTATGTCATCCACATATACTTGTACTACCAAGGTATGCTTTCCCTCTCTTAATAGAAATAGAGTCCTGTCTACTTCCCCTCTTACGTAACCATGAGATAAGAGGAATTGAGAAAGCCTTTCATACCAGGCGCGAGGAGCTTGCTTCAGACCATAGAGTGCCTTATCAAGTATGTAAACGTGGTCAGGATAGGAAGAATCTTCGAATCCAGGTGTTTGTTCCACATAAACTTCTTCCTTTAGTACCCCGTTCAGGAACGTTGTCTTGACGTCCATTTGTTGCAACTTGAATCCATAGTGGGCAGAGTAGGCGATCAAGAGGCGTATTGCTTCTAATCTTGCAACTGGCGCAAAGGTTTCATCATAGTCAATTCCCTCTTGTTGATTGTAGCCTTTTACAACCAGTCTTGCTTTGTTCCTTATCACTTGACCTCTCTCATGCATCTTGTTCCTGAACACCCATTTGGTACCTATGACGGAACGATCCTTAGGTCTGGGAGCTAGTCTCCATACTTTATTCCTCTCAAATTGGTGAAGTTCCTCTTGCATAGCATTGACCCATTCTGGGTCATCTAGGGCATCTTTCACTGTTCTTGGTTCAGCTGTGGAGACAAAAGCACAGAAGGCATGAAATGTAGGATCTAAAGTGAGTACGGAACAAACCTTGTCGCTGGGTTCAAGAGATAGATCGGAGGAGGGAAGCGAAGCACAGTTGCATACGTAGTCCATGAGTCTTGATGGGGGCCCATGGATACGAGTGCTGCGTCGCATTTCTTCCTCTTCATGGTGAGTAACTTCTTCAGATTGTTCCTGAGATGGAGATTGGTCCTGAGATGGGGATAATTGTTCCCCCTGAGTTTCGGAATCTCCATTTGGTACACTTGCATCTTGATCTGGAGATGCTTCTTCTTCTGTGTTCATGTCCGTAGTGGGGATAAATTCCGCAGCATCAGCGAGAATGAACTGTTCCCTGTCTGCTTCAGTCAATGGAGGAGCAGCAGGATCATGGACAACGTTACCTGCCATGATCTTTTCATCAAAGACCACATGGATGCTTTCCTCCACCTTCCTTGTCCTCTTGTTGTAAACTTTGTAGGCTCTGCTATGAGTGGAATAACCAACAAATGTTCCTTCATCACTTCTTGGATCGAACTTGCCCAGATTTTCCTTTCCATTGTTGTGGACGAAGCACTTGCACCCAAAGACCCTTAGATGGGAAATGTTTGGCTTCCTTCCTCTGAACAGCTCATATGGTGTCTTCTCAATCATAGGTCTCAACATGGCACGGTTCAGTACATAGCAAGCAGAATTGAGTGCTTCAGCCCAGAAGTTTCTTGGCAATCCACTCGCAATTAGCATTGTCCTTGTCATATCCTCCAGAGTCCTATTCTTCCTTTCAACTACTCCATTCTGTTGAGGTGTTCTTGGCGCAGAAAAATTATGATTTATGCCTTTGTTCCTGCACAAGGAGAGAAACCGGGAGTTCTCGAACTCTGTACCATGGTCAGTGCGTATAGCCCTTAGATGAAATCCAGATTGATTTTCAATAGCATATAACCAAAATTCAAACTCATCAAACACATCCTCCTTTGAAGCAATGAAAATAGTCCAAGTAAACCTAGAGAAATCATCTACAATGACGAACACGTACTTGTTTCCCCCACGGCTAAGTGTGCGCATAGGCCCACACAAGTCCATGTGAATAAGCTCTAAGGGTTCAGAGGTACTTACCTGGTTTTTGGACTTAAAGGATGATCTTACTTGTTTTCCTCTTGTGCAAGCAATGCACACCTCTTCAGATTGACTCTCTATCTTTGGTAAACCAATAACTAGGTCTTTGTTGTGAAGTTTGTGTAGAAGTCTAAGGCTTGCATGAGAGAACCTTTGATGCCATAGATTGGATTCCTCAGATTGTGCAGAAAGGCACAGTTCCTCTTCAGGGATAAAAGATGGATCTACTTTGTATAGGTTGTTCTCTATGATTCCCCTGAGGAGAACTTTCCCTGTCTCAACATTCTCAACCAAACACTCATTAGTAGTAAAGATAACCCTATTTTGACCATCCTGGCACATTTGACGTACGCTCAATAGATCAAAGGTTAGGTTATCCACCAAGGTAACGTTATTCACAACAAGATTGTCAGAGATCCTTACCTTTCCCATGCCAATTACTTCCCCTTTACTGTTGTTCCCAAAGGTTATAGAACCTTTGTTTTCAGGATGGAGAGATATAAACCATGCTTTGTTCCCAGTCATGTGTATTGAGCAAGCGCTATCTATATACCAGGAACTCTTCTTCTTTCCATCCTGCAAGTAAGGGATTAGTTTTTGCGCACCCAGGCAAGCCTAGGCTTACCTGGGATGAAGAACAATTTTCTATCCTCATTATCTTTTAAAACAACCTTGATCCTGGGAGTGTTCCTAACAGAAGAATTATTGCAATAATTGTAGGCTATCTCCTCATCTCTTGATTTTTTCCAACACTCTTGTTGATGATGTCCTGACTCACCACAGTACCAGCAAACCCTGTGGTGTTTCAGATTGACATACCTACTTTGTCCAGGCCAGATGGTTTTGTTTTCAATTCTAGACCTAAAATCCACCTCTACTGGCTTGGTGCTATTGGCATGCTTTTGCCATATCTTATAGGCCTTCTGTCCATCAAACCACACCTTCTCTTCCTGATCAATTTTCTTCCCTTTGTCTTCAGAACCATTGTGGGAACAATGTGTGATTGATCCTCCACAGGGTCCTTTATGACAAAGGGAATTTTGTATACCAGGAGAGGAGATGGCAGTTTGTGAACAGGAGGCGCTATCATAGCCTAATCCAGCACGTGGTACAAAGCGTTTAGAGAAATCAGCCTTCTCCTTATCAATTTTAGAGGTGATATATTCATCTAACCAAATTTTCCTTTTGTTTTCTTCCTCTATTAGAAATTCATCAACTTTCTTAGAAAATTTTGAATTTTCCTCAGTCAAAGTTTTAATTTCAGATTCAAGAATGACAATTTTCTTTTCCAGGGAAGCAATATCAGACACATACTTAGGACAGGATATGCACGAGTCCGACGAAGGGAACGAAGCCTTTTCAAGTCTAGCAACCTTAGAAGCCCAAAGCTGGTTTTCCTCAATCAGACATGAAATGGTTTCGTCCTTCTCATCGATCAAAGAATTCAGATTACTTTGTTCCTTTCCTAGAGAATGAATGAACCTAATAATCTGAGCTTTTGATTTGTTTTCTAAGAAAGAGTCAAATTCAGAAGTGTTTACCTCATCTTCGGATTTTTCTCCTGTAGCCATTAGACATGTGTAGGGAGATTCTTCTTTGGAGTCTGAAGTCCCTCCTGTAGCCATTAGACACGTTTCCTTGGGAGTGTAGAGAAATTCGTCTTCAGAATCAGATGTCCCCCATGTTGCAATCATTGCTTCCTTCTTTTCCCTTTGAGGGACATTTGCATCTCCTCCCTTCTTTTTGAAGCAATTTCTCGCGAAGTGTCCCTTCTTCTGGCAGTGATAGCAGATGATAGTACTCATGTCTTTGTTCCCATCAGGGAGACGTTGTTTTTCTCTGCTATCCTTCCAAACTCTTCGAAAGGCTCTTGTGAAGAGAGCAACTTCTTCATCCTTATCAACAATTTCGTCCTCTTCCTGAGCAAGATCGAAGGCTTTTTCGATTTTTAGAGCAATGTTCTGGGACTTCTCTGCCTTCTCTCCTTCCCTTCGTAGCATCTTGCTCTGTTGAATCCCTGCGTTGCTCTGGAGACGAGCAACTAGTTCCTCCAAGGTGATGTTTTTGATATCATTCTGAGCTTGGAGTGCAAGAGAGAACGCGTCCCATTTAGAGGACAATCCCTGAAGGAATTGATGTGTCAGTTTCCACTCAGGGATCGTTTCCCCTAAGAACTCGAGTTGGCCTACGTATCCCTGGAAACGTGAATGGTAGTCATCCAAAGACTCATTCTTTCCTTGAACAGCACTATCATACTCCTTGATGAGAGTCAAGATCCTATTTTTCTTGATGTCTTCATTCCCCTCATACATCCTTTTGAGGGATTTGAATATGTCGTGAGCAGTCTTGTACTTTAGAACCTTCCTTTGATCGGATGGACCAAGGGCAGCAAGTATGACCTTCTTTGCTCTCATGTTGAGCTCCAAGACTTTGTAGTCAGCATCTTGATAATCTTCTCTTTTCTTGAGTGTTCCTCCAGTCTCATCTGAGGGATCGAGAATCTTCACATCTCCAAATTCCACAATCTTCCACATCTGTCCATGCAGGGAACAGATATGTGATTCGATCTGTTCCACCCAGTATGAGAACTCTCCTGATTTGAGCATTGGTGGCTTCCAAAAGGAGTCGTTGATGGCTGTTCCTGACATTCTTCCTGCAAGGGTAACAATCTAGAGACCAGGCTCTGATACCAATTGTTGGATCGTTAGTTCAATTACTTCTGAGGGAACAAAGTGTATTGTTCCTTCAGAGGTGTAGCAGCGGAATATTAACGCAGGAAGTATAGAAGAACACAAGTATTTAGAGTGGAAACCTCAACCACTAAGAGTTGAGTAAAACCACTACCTTCAAGCTTCTCACTTGAAGGATTTGAATGAGTATACTTATCTTATTGATTTCTTGTTTGTTACAAAAGAAAGCAAGGATTACGATCACGAATCTCTTCTTTCACTCGAGCCCAAACTCAACGCCTAAGACAAAGTATTGCTCACTCTTTCTCTCTTTTCTTCTTGTTCTTCTTTTGGACGATCACACTTGATTCGCACAAGTAAAATCTCTCTCAATCGTCACACTAATTCCTAAGCCTAAGACTAGTTTATATAGCAAAGATAAAACTAGGTTTAAACTAGGAAATAAACAAGATTATGGAAAATATATCTTTCGCATAAGAAGATATTATTTCCATCTTTTAAATATATCTTATTCCTTAAGATCTTCATGATATCTTTGCAGCTCAATCATATTTTCCATAAAGGAAACGAGATATCTTCGTTGTTCTCTTCTCAGCCATTTCTTTCCTTATTTAGTTCGCCTCTGTTGAGTAACGTTCCTGCTCAGAGTAGACATCCTGAAACACTCAAGTATACATTAGTAGGAATGTTTGTTACCATCAAAACCAGAAGGAACTTTACTTCAGCTGTAGCTTCAACAGACTCCACCTTCTGAATTCGGTGTCCGAAGATCTCGGGGATGAGTTTATGGAAAGTATCGAAATGGCAGTTACAGTGGAACCCTCCATGCTTCAAGATAGCACCTACATACTCGTAAAAGAAGCAAAGAAAATCACAAAAGGAAAAGATTTGGGAAGTGCAGGAAAAATCAATGGGAACAAGATTTCAAAGAAAATCAAGATAATCAACGACACCACATGAAAGATTTTAGGAAAGGAGAATATTGAAGAAAATCAAAAAGATATCAATGGGACAAGAATTAAGGAAGGAAACAAAAAATATATTTCCACAGAAGATATTGGAAAAGAAACGAGGCATACGTAAGGAAGATCTGAATTTGGACCATACAATAATATTTTTCCTACTTCTACATGACGTGATATGGAAGGGCATAACCCAATTCTGAATCCATCATTGAAACACACGGGAGACCCACCTAATAGCCATGACTCTATCATGGAGCTTGATCATGTCGAACCAACCAAGGATAGACTGGATCGACAGTTGGACACCAACATGGACGATACAACTCAGGAAGAGTATCAACCAGAAAAAGAGAACTACATTAAGCTACATGATGACGACGCCGACTATCTGATATGATCTCCACCTAGAGTTCGAAAGACCCACTTCTCAACCAATATGTTTCTATGGTTAGTACGACACTAAGAATCATTACCTGGAACACCCAAGGAGCGGGTAGTCGGGATTTTCTCTTATCTCTCAAGAATCTCATTAGGATACATGACCCTTCCATCTGGGTTCTTCTTGAAACTAGAGTTAGCGGAGCACAAGCGGATGATGTTTGTGATCGAATTGGTTTTGACGGAGTTGTTCGCTCTGAATGTGTGGGGTTCAAAGACGGCATATGGGCCCTATGGAAACAAGACATGGTGAAACTTGAGCAAATTGACTTTCATACTCAGGTGGTTCCCTTGAAAGTTACACGATCCAGCAAAGCGCAATGGCTCTTCTCTGCAATATACGCAAGCCTACAACCGCAGAACATGGAAGAGTTATGGAATAGGCTGATGGAGTTCAACAACAGCAACCGACTTCCATGGCTTCTAATGGGGGACTTTAACGAAACCGCATCTCTTGAAGAAAGAACTGGAAATTCCGAGGGAATGAGACAAAGATGTACAAAGTTCAGTTCTTGGATCAACGAGATGTGCCTCCTTGATCTCGGGTTTTCAGGACCCAAGTTCACTTGGAATCGAGGACTCGACCCAGATACTAGAACTAGTGCACGTTTGGATCGTGGACTTTGTAAAATCTAATGGAGGAATCTTTTTGAAGATGGGGCCATACGACATCTTGTAGCTCATCAATCCGACCACTCACCCTGGCTACTTAATCTCTATAGATTGGAAAACTTTAGACCTGACAAACAACCATTCTGGTTCCACGCAACTTGGATGCTACACCACGAATTCCAATCTTTTCTCGCCCAATATTGGAATCATGGGGACCAGTTTCAACGGCTCTAGCAAATTTGGTTGTGAACCTCGAAAAATGGAATAAAGAGGTGTTTGGTAACTTATTCAGACGATGAGATAAAATGTGGAATAGATTGGAAGGGATACAACGCAGTCTTGGTCACTCGAACTCTGCGGGACTCCTTAAATTGGATCGCAAGCTGAGAAGAGAACTGGATATAACATTGAAGCAGATACACCTTTTTTGGATGCAGAAAGCGAGATCCGATGTATTACTCGATGGAGATAGGAATACGAGGTCCTTTCATGCTTGTTCTGTGGTCAGAAGAAAACAGAATCGCATAGAGGGGATGAAGTCTGAGGATAATGAATGGGTGTGGAACAAAACTGAGCTCAGTTTTTTTGTCTCTACCCATTTTCAGAAGCTTTTTGCTGATGAGGGTTGTGCTAATGGTTGGACGATTCCCACAGTTATCAGGTGCAGAATTGGATTGCCCAACCAGAGATACTCTAATGCATAAATCAAAGAAGCCATTGACGGGATCAAAGCTCTTAAGGCACCTAGCCCGGACGGGTTTCAAGCTGTATTTTCCCACAAAAATTGGGACAAAGTGAACCAAGAAGTCAATGACTCGGTCCGCACTATCCTAGAGGGCCGGGGCATCCCAGAGTACATGAACGAAACACTTGTCGTGGAAATCCCGAAGACTGAAAATCTTGAAACTGTAAACCAATTGAAACCGATAAGTCCATGCAATGTGGCGTTCAAGATAGCAACGAAGGCAATAGCTTCTAGTCTTAAACCGATTATGAGGAAGATAGTTGCACCCACACAATCAAGCTTTGTCCCTGGGCGTCAGATAATCGACAACATCGTTATCACCTAGGAAGTTATGCATTCAATGAGAAGCACAACGATCAAGCCGATTATGACGATTAAGATCGACTTAGAGAAAGCATATGATCACATATGTTGGCCATTCATCCAAGATACGCTGCTGGATTTACAACTGCCTTCGGACTTGACTCGTACGGTAATGGATTGCATAACCACATGTCCACATGTCAGATGAGGATACTATGGAATGGGAAGATGGGGAGTCTTTCTCTCCTTCAAGAGGCGTAAGACAAGGTGACCCGCTATCTCCATATCTCTTTGTTCTATGTATGGAAAGGCTTGGGCATATCATCGACGAAGCGGTGCTTGGAAGCCGGTTTTTCTGTCTGAGCATGGGTCGGGGCTGTCTCATTTATTTTTCGCCGACGACCACATCTTGTTCGCCGAAGAAAGTGTTGATCAAATGCAGGTGATCAGATTTTGCCTCAAAACATTCTGCATCAGGCTCGAAGATTAACTATGGGAAATCGATGCTTTGTGTCTCTGACTCCACCAATCCGGATATTACCGCACATATATGCTCAGTGGGGGAGATGAGTGCAACTGAAGACCTTGGAAAGTATCTCGGTATCCCGGTGTCCAAAATACGGATGTCCAAAACCACATTCAACTACATCCTTGACCGTATAGACTCCAAGTTGGCGGGATGGAAAGCCAAACTTCTATCCATGTCCGGAAGAGTGAACCTCGCTCAGTCCGCTGTTGCTACGGTCCCTTACTTCGCGATGCAGACCAATGAACTACAGATGAATACATGTGACGAGGTTGAAAAACGCACCTGTAAATTTGTGCGGGGATCTACTGCGGAGAAAAAAGGGATTCACCTCATTAAATGGGAGGAACCACGTAAATCCAAGAAGGAAGGCGGACTCGGGATGAGAAGCATGGAACAAGTAAACTCGGCCTTCATGGCGATCGAAGATGGGTTGGTGAGTCCTCGATGAACCGAACTCACTGTGGTTAAGGGTTGTTCGAGGAAAATATTGCAATGGTAGACGTGAAAGAGATATGTTTAACCGGGTCAAGGGCGCATCAAACTTGTGGGGAGGAATTGTGAAAGCTAAGGCACCACTCTTACAGGGATTAACTTCGGTCGTAGGGAATGGCAACCACACTCTATTTTGGAGCCACCCCTGGATTGATGACTTGGTCCAAGAAAATTTCAAGCTGGGAGACATTGAAGAGGTTGAACAAGATAGCACCGTAGCCGAGTATTGGTTGGGTGATTCCTGGGACTGGAACCAATTTTCCCACCTACTTCATGTGTCTATTTTGCTCAAATCGGGGTCATAGCACTGACTCCTGAGGACAATGAAGATAGGTTCTCCTGAAACGGCACAAGCACGGGTAAGTTCTCGCTGAAATCCTGTCTCAATATTATCAGAAGTAGTGAGGAGGTTGCACAAAATCCGGTTTGGGCAACATCTGGAAGATTGTGACTACGGAAAGAGTTAGGAACTTCATATGGCTGGCCACTCACAACGCCATCATGAATAATGCAAACAAAGCCCGTAGACACATCAGTGACAATGCCCTCTGCGGGTTCTGCAACGACAAAGAAGAAGTAATTCTTCATGATGTGGAGGAGCCTTGTCACCTGGATTAATCATAACATATCAAAAGAAGGATCTTGGCCTACGACTTTCTCGTTCGGGGTGTGGTGGCTATGGAAATGGCGCAATGCTCGCGTCTTTGGAACTAATCTTGCTGCACCAGAATCACGAACTGAATTTGTTATTGCTCGGGCGAAGGAGTATGAGACGCTTGCTGAACAGAGGAAGAAAGGCACGAGAAACTCGGGCCTGGTAACATGGACTAGACCGGATGCTGGATGGCACAAACTGAACACGAACGGATCTTATAAGTTTCACTCAGAAAGGATCGGCGTTGTTACTGAGAGACCATCTTTGAGGCTATGTCTGTGGTTTCGTCTCTGTCTCCAACGGAACTTCAGCTTTCAAAGCTGAGCTTCTAGGACTGCAGTAGGGGCTATGACTTGCTCAATGGAAAGGAATTGCCCGATTGGAGGTCGAAACTGATGCCCTGGAAGTGATTGACCTGGTGACTTTCGATGAACCCTGTCCAGCTCTCCACCGAGAGCTTGTAACGAATATCAAAAACCTTCTCGCGGACCGGAACTGGGAGATGAGCCTCAAATTCGTTCCTCGCCTTGCTAATCAAGCTGCTGATTGGTTAGCTAATGCTAGTTTCGAATACGATGGAGATTTTGTTTATTTTAGTTCTCCTCCTGCTGAACTTGTGCATTTTGTTAAAAGTGATATGCTTGTAAGTGAACAATTGTAAGGTTCTCAGAATTCAATAAATAAGGGTATAACCCTCCTTTTGCACCAAAATAAAAGTGACGAAATTGGTAAATATCTTTTAACTATAGATAAGTACTAACGGTTCAAATGCCCGTATAATTGCATTTGTCTTCATGTTATATCAAAACCTAAAGGCGATACGTATGCAAATTTAACTTGTGAATGACATTTAATATCATAAAACAGACAACAAAACATTATCTGCTTTAGTATATATATATTCTTACTATTATAAAAGTGAAGGATTGATACACTTATCTTGCACGCAATCTAGTTTTAGAGGACGGTGCTGGAGCACACCATGTGGCATCATGTTGGATTTTTCTCGAAATATATGGTTTACCGTTGTCAGACCGTTTCTAGAATTGTTCTTTATCTTCATACATGCTAGACACTCGATTATCGTCCACCTGTAAATGAAGCAGATTTGGCAATCGCTTTTTTCTTTTGTCTTTTCGCTTATTGTTTTTTCTTCCTTCAGTGGTCGTCCACTTGTGCATCATTGTATAACATTTGTTTCGGAATGCCATGTGTTCCCGCAATTGGATTGTATTTCACTTATTCTTTTTTTTTCTCTTTCAACTAGTCATCCACTTTCAAGAAAAGTGGAATTGTTTTTTTTACCTTTTTAATTCTTTTTCTCTCTTTTACTAGAATTGTTTTTTATCTTCGTAAATGTTAGACGGCTTGATTGACATTCATGTGTAAAAGGCAGGGATTTGATGGTCCCTTTTTTCTTTGATCTTTTCACTTATTTTTTTTTTTTTAGTGGTTGTCCACCTGCGTAATACAGTATTATATAACATTTATTCTTGGACCACCACGTGTTTTCCTGTAATTGGATGACTGGAAACAATTTGAATGTGGATGCTTTTGTTGGAGTTAGTAATCGAACCAATGGGTTGGATGTTTTTGATGGTGTTGGAAATAGAACACCGCGGGAGTCGACCAAATAACCACCCTCCACTGGTGAATGGTCTTCCACTGGTGAATTTTCTAACTGTTCAGCCTACACAGAATCATCCTCTGATGGTTCAGCCTACGATGAATCTCACACAACCCATGGTGGCTCCGCCTACGGGGAGTCTATCGATGGACTTGTTCGATTAGCAATTTCTCCATGTGAGAGTGAGAGATGATAAAAAAAACCATGCACTTGATGTCAATGATGCCAAATGCATAATAAGTGGGAGTTTTGCCCGACAAGTTTGATAACACGAATTTCAAGAGTTGGCAAGAAACGTGTTCTTCTTTCTGACCACACTGAATCTGAAGAAGTATCTGAAAGAGGTCAAGAATGTGGTCTCTTTGGATAACAGTGATGTCTAGGCCCTAACAGGCCTTGAAAACTGGATTCAAAGGGACTTCATGTGCTAAGGCTACATTACATCCCGAATGACATATCTCTTAGAAAACGAACCTAGAACATTTAAGGAAGTCATGTCTACGCCAGACACTCGTTCGTGGAATGAAGCGGTCAAAAGCGAAAATAGACTCAATTATGAAAAAGCATACTTGGGAGTTAGCTAATTTGTCATCAGGATCTAAGGCTCTTGGGAGAAAATGGATCATTAAAACATTGAAAATTGATGGCTCAATTGATAAGTAAAAGGCTAGGCTTATAGTGCAAGAATTCTGACAAAAAGAAGGCTTGGATTTCTTTGACACTTATTTGTCGGTCACCTGAACAACTTTTATAGGAGTACTAATAAAAATTAAGGCATTGCGCAATCTAGAAGTACATCAAATGGATGCAAAAATAGTATTTCTAAACAGAGAATTAAAAGAAAAAATTTATATGAAACAATATGAGGAGTATTTCATGTCTATGCGGGAACACAAGGTGTCTAGACTTGTAAAATCGCTATACGGATGAAAACAAGCACCTAAGAAGTGGTATAGAAAAATTGATAAGTTAGTGAAGTCAAATGGTTTCAATATAAATCAATGTGATGTGACAAATGCATTTACGTCCAAATTACTCCAAAATGATATATCTTGTTGTGCCTCTATATAGATGACATGCACATTATTGATAGCAACAAAAACATGATCAAACAAACTAAGAGTATGCTTAGTGGAAAATTTGACATGAAAAACTTGAGACTAAGGAATGTGATTCTAGGAATAAAATTCATTAGAAATTCTGAAGGAATCATCTTGTCTCAAAAACATTACGCCAAGAAGGTGTTTGAAAGGTTCAAGAATTACTCAAACGGGATTGCAAACAGTCTTGTGGACTCTTATCTCGACCTACAGAAAATCTCGGGTACGTAATGGCATATCACAAGTGGACTATGCACAAGTGATTGGATGTCTTACTATGTACTTGATAATCTATACGAGACCTGACTTAGACGTTGTAGATGTTCTAAGTCGCTATACTAGAAATACATGATGTCGCCATTGGAAGGGCATCACTAGAGTATTGAAATATTTGCGACATACTCGTAATTATGGGTTGCATATGGAAGATATCCAACGGTTATGGAAGTCTTTAACGATGCTAACTGCATATCAGAATCCAAAAATTCAAAATCCACTAGTGGGTATGTATTTACACTTGGTGGTGCAGCTATATCTTGGAAATCCTCTAAAGAAACACTATTGGCTAGATATATAATGGAATCTGAAATGATTTCCCTAGATAAAGCAGCAGAAGCATTAGAATGGCTTCAACACTTTTCGGAGGATATTCCAGTGTGGGAAAACCCTGTGTCAACATTAGTTGTATTGTGATAGTCAAGTGGCATAGCTCAGGCACTGAGTTTCACATACATTGGTAAGTCTCGTCATATTAGAGACGACATAAAACCATAAGACAATTTCTCTCAAATGGTGTAATCACGATAGATTCTGTTAGATTGACTAACAACCTATCAGATCCATTTACTAAAGGTTTGTCACAAAGTTGTGAAATCCTCATGAGAAATGGGTTTAAAGCCTGTGGCTAAAGAGGATGCTTGATGGTAAACCCCATCTACGTGATTGTAGAGACCAAGAAGTAGGTTCAAGGGGACAACGAAATCAAGTTGAATCGATAAGAGAACTTGGATATTTAGATCTTCTCCCAGTTCCTAGGACTATAAAGTGCCATTTGTACAAGTTTAGGTTAAGCTTGGATTTTTATGATTATGTCGCTTTCAAATAAAAGTGGGGTATAACAAGATACTCTTTATAGTCAATCACCTTGTGAGTGTGAAATGTGCCCTTTTTAGGAGAATATACATAGGCTAAATTCTCCAAGTTCATTCATGAATAACCAAGGATGCCAGGGTTAAAATGAACATAATTAGAGAACCTAGTCTTGTGAGAAGGTGAAACTATATGATAGTTGTTGTCTATATTTACATCAAAGTCCGTGTGGTTCAAATCATTATATTCACTACCTATTCGAGTAAATCCGATTGTTATTTACTACGGGTGGTTAAGGGCTGAATAACTCTACTAACCCAAATACAGTGATTCTTCGTTTGTGCTCTCAAAAGTCCTTCTTTCGAGTTTTTCATATGTTATAGAGTCATTTCTATTCATGTGGGTGATTGTTGGAACCAAATTTTCTGGGCCAAGTTCCGATGGACTCCAACCACCATTTGCGCCGAAATAAGGGAGTGTTGGCTTCGTTTCTGCGAACACTTACTCGTATTATACTCATACGATCAATTCGGGTTTCGACGACTCAAAGTTTGTTGCTTGAAGAGAACAAAACTTGAGCTTTCAGGAATGAAAATTCACATCCCACATTGGAAGTTGGGAGAAAAATCTTCTAGTATATAAAGTAGGAGGTGTGTATTAATGATATGTCATTGGGCCAAGGGGAGGCTAACTTGGTGGGTTTGGGCCTTCCAACATCACGTGTGTACTTTAGTTTGGATCAGGCTCAAGCTTGAGGTTTGTGAAGGAGAGCATCAACTTCATTCTCCAAAATATCAACAACCTTTGAGTTCTTTTTCTTTCTCGATCACTCCCTTTGTCTTCATCCTCTTCCTCGGTTCTTTTCGTGTCTGAGAGTATACATAGAGCATTGGTTCGCAGGCTTTTGTTCGTTAGTTGTGCAAAGAAGAAGAAGACGCGGTTGTATCATGAGATTGTAATTGTCATCGAACCAACACACTACAATGCGTTTTCGGAATTAAGAAAAGAGATTCGACATCTTGACTACACTTTCATCTTATCCATTCAGTTTTTGTGTCGATATATTATTCGTTTAACTTGATTGCCTTAATTCTCTTCTATCCATTATTTATACAGATTGTTAGTTTTCGGAAATTAGATTCCTACACTTCTTTCATTTTCAACACCATAAAACCATGCCAGTATTGGATCACACTAAATCCGCATATATCATAATGATCAAAAACATAAAATTTATAAGAAAAGTCAAAATTTAAATCAATACATATGAAACACAAGTATAAATGGAGAAATATATACACAAGGCATCGTTACTATTAGAGATAGTTTATCATATTATATGATAATGTTAATATTACTTCATTGTGGATATCCTTTTCCTTGTAATTGATATATATATATTCTCTAAAATTATCAGAATATTTTCTCATATCTCCTTGTTTCATGATATCGGAGCAAATAACGCTCTATTTTTTTTTTCCCGAAACCCTAACCCTAAAACATAGTTCAGCCGCCACCCCTCCACCACCTCACCACCACTGTTGCCGGCATCTACTCCCTTTCTTCGTCGTCCTTCATGGTCGATCTGAAGGAACGGTCCAGTACGTTTGATGGCTTGTTTATCGGGGCGCATTTGTCTACTGCATCTCCATTTTATTTAAATAAATCAACTTGTACGCATTGTGACCGGTCTGATTTTGATATATCCAAGTCATTAAGCGTTTTTATTCGGACAATGGCACTCAGTTCTTGTGTTTGAAACCATTTTTTGATGCTCAAGGAATCCTTTTCGAGACTTCTTGTCCTTATACTCAATAACAGAATGAGGGAGTGGAGAGAAAACATCGTCACATCCTTAATGTGGCTCGTGCACTACGCTTTCAAGACTCTTTACCGTTGGAATTTTGGGGTCAATGTGTCCTTACAGCTGCACATCTTATCAACCGGACACCCACACCTTTACTAGGGAACAAGACCCCTTATGAAGTCTTGTATTAGCGGGAGCCAAAGTTCTCTCATTTACAGGTCTTTGGTTCTCTGTGCTTTGCTTCACAGATTCCTCGTTCACTTGACAAATTTGCGTCTTGTAGTCGCAAATGCGTCTTATTAGGCTATCATATTGGCCAATCAGGTTAGAAGTTATATGATCTCGAAACTGATCAAATCTTTGTTTCTCGGGATGTCATATTTTGTGAGACTGTATTTCCCTATGCAGAACCCAAAGCTCCTTCATCTCCATCTGATAGTCTCGTTCATCATGCCTTTTATGATGATGGCAATTCACATGTGACCAAACCTCACCCGCGGGATCGAAGTCGTGATCGTGGCTCGAAAACAGAACTTACAGTTACTCTAGAGACCGAATCGCGACTGCGGGTTTCGAACCACTATTGCGTCCCAACAACAGAGACCCCAAACAATAAACCGCGACCCCGGGATTCCAACCGCGATCGAGCCTAACAACAGAGACACCTGTTTTACAGAACAATGAACCGCGATCGCGGGACATGGACTGCGCCCGCGGTTTACTCTCTGACAGCGATCTTCCCTCCGACGGCAGAGGAGTTCAGCAATAGTTGATTCCACTGTTAGACGTTATTCTTGTGCCAAGCAACCATCTGTTGTGCTAAGAGATTACGTTTGTAATAATGTATACGGCTCCATACCTACACCCCCCTTGCATCTTCACGTACTTTGTCACTGTCCTCAGGTACTCCTTATCCTATTGTTGCAGTTGTTTCTTGTGCTAAGTTTTCTACTTCACATGCACAGTTCCTAGCAGCCATTACAGTGAATCTTGAACCTACTCGCTTCTCAGAGGCAGTTCAGAATGCCCTGTGGCGGGATGCGATGAAGAGTGAGCTTGATGTTCTTGAGCGGAATGGCACCTGGATTCTTTCTAAATTGCCTTAGGCAAGAAGGCTATCGAGTGCAAATGGGTGTATAAGATGATGTACTGAGCAAATGGCGAGATCGAGCGCTATAAGGCTCGCTTGGTGGTTCTAGGGAACCGATAGGTTGAAGGGATCGACTTCACTGAAACTTTTGCTCTTGTTGCAAAGATAGTAATTTTTGGTGTTTTTCTCTCAGTTGCTTCCATTCGAGGATGGGATTTGCATCAGGTGGATGTTCACAATGCATTTCTCCAATGCGATCTAGACGAGGAGGTCTATATGTTTCCACCACCCGAATATGTCGACTCCTCTGCAAAGAAAGTCTGCAAAGTGCATAAATAATTGTATGGCTTGAAACAGGCACCTCGCAATTGGTTCTCCAAGCTTGCTTCGACGCTTCATACCTTTGGTTTTCAGAAGAGCAGGGCTGATTATTCTTTATTCTCGCTATCTCGAGGTGATTTTGTTGTCCATGTCTTAGTTTATGAGATGATCTTATTATTGCTGGGAATACTTTTAGTGGCATTGATGGTGTCAAGACTTATCTCAGCCGTTGTTTTTACATGAAGGATTTGAAGCCTCTTAAGTATCTTTTTGGGCTTGAGACTGCTCGCAATTCCTCTAGTATTCTTGTGTCTCAGCGAAAGTATGCTCTAGAGATCTTAGCTGAAGCTGGGCTTCTTGGTTGCAACCCATGCGAGTTTCCTATGGATTCTCATCATCAGTTGGGCAAGATTAATGGCCCGGCCTTACTGGACCCTGAACGGTATCGACGAGTGGTTGGTCGTCTTATCTATCTGACTATCACTAGACCTGAGCTTTGTTATTCTGTGCATGTCTTGTCATAGTTTATGAAACATCGTCTCCTTAACCATTGACATACTGCCTAACGTGTTTTGAGGTATCTTAAGGGACACCCTGGACAAGGTCTTCATCTCTCCTCTTCTAGTCAGGTTGCTTTGCATATTGTTGCCAACCCCGTGTTTCATGAGTGCACGAAACACATTGAGATTGATTGTCATTATGTTCGTGATATGATTTTTGTTGGTCTAGTAGATACTGCTTACATTTCAACGACTCAGCAACCTTCAAATATCTTCACCAAGGCTCTTGAAGAAAAGTCATTTCAGTTTCTCATGTGCAAGTTGTCATTGTTAATCCACATGCTCGAACTTTAGGGGGAGTATTAGAGATAGTTTATCATATTAATGATAATGTTTATATTACTTCCTTATATGTATATATCATTTTCCTTGTAATTGGTATATATATGCCTTTTAGAGGCTAATGAAATCATTAGAATATTTTTCCATATCTCCTTGTTTCAATTACACTATTATGTTATTTGCTAAAGAGTGATCAATCAACAGCATAACCGGATCGACGTGTTTCAATTATGTTATTTGCTAAAGAGTGATCAATCAACAGCATAACCGGATCGACGTGAAGGTGAAGTGCACACGACGAAGATGGCAAGAGCCACCATTAAACATACCCAAAACATGAGCAACTCTAGGGGGGCACCGTCGTCGTCCCCTGAAGAGGCACCACATCATATACTACCTCCCATCCTTGACAATTCTTCTACTTCCCGTTCTTCCTCTTGCTCTTAATTGTGATATGGAGATAGACGAAAGAAAATGGAAATGAACAATGTCGTGAGTCTTCTTCTTTCTTCAAAAAAATACCCAAAGGTGACTTGTTGAATGTATTTTGTTTAGTTTCGATAGCTATTTGATACCAAATTTATTTTCATTTTGCAGCATACTTTAATTAATCAGAACTAATTAGTAAGTGTATTTGAGAGTACAGAATATTTTTTCAATAGTTTATTTGATACTAATTCCCTTGTCATTTTATAGAATATAATATTTGACATGCCACTTGCAATTATAGAGGTGGTTTAGGATAAGATTAGCATGTCCGCAGTTTTCATTGGTTTTGGTTCTCATCTGTTTCCATAGAAATAGATCTAAATCCGCAGTTTCCATCGGCCACGATCTCAAATTAACCATGCATATAATCGCGCATGCATGGAGGTAGCTTAGTCCTGTTCTTCGAAGGCGCACTCATTTTTTGTTTATCGGGAGGTGCACCAAACGGTTTAGCAATCTTTTGCATCTTGGGAGGTGTTTTTTCCAAAGCTCTAGAGTTCATCTCTTTTGTGTATTCCCGTGTAGACATGTGTCTTTGTGTAGATATTGACACTTTGTTAGAAGCTCCTTGGGGACGACCACCAGTGTGTTTCAAAATAGGCGGCTCTTTGAGAGGAGTATCCACTTTACCTATCTCTCTGACAACTTCTCTTGATCATGTGGTGACAAGGTGGGGAATGTTTCTTCATAAAATTCGTCATATAAATGTCTTTCCACGTTTCTCTTAGTTTCAAGATGACACGGTGTATCCACTTCTTCCAAAGACAGCGTACTTCAAAAAGGATGCAAAGACGAAGACTGAATTGGCCTTTGTTGCTTCAAACAACTCTCAATGTCATGGACACACAACATCCCGTCTCTCACCTTGATTGCACAATTTCAATATTGTGGATTGTACATGTCTTCTACACCTTTCTCATATTCTTTAATTAAGAGCTCCAATGCCTTGTACGGAACTTTCCAGTTCACATGTACAAACAAACATGAATGATGGACAAGTGTAAAACTCTTTGTTAGACTCTCGTTAAAAGAACCCATTATCTCTCTATTTAGTTTCCTGCCATACTTTGGTATTCAGCGAACACTGCCTACCTTGTCCTCCACTCATATATGACTTCAAACTAGAATGTGCTCCTTCCACTCTGGAATTTTCTTAAAGTGTTCAAAATCCAGCACAGTTGGGAACTGAGATTTTGCATGTTCTGTAAAATGCACATCCATACGTCGCGTATGGATTCTTTCCATGTGTGACATATGGATGTGTATTTACAGAACATGCATATGAACGAGTAAGAATGCAAATAACTTGTACTGGTTTGAATATGTCACGTATGGATGTGTTCCATACGTGATGTATGAATTTGCATTTGTACAGAACTTGTTGTTGAACGTGGTAAATTGAATAAAAGTGTATAAGTGGAAGTACAAATAAAGTACATGTTTGTCGTTTTGCTTCCAAGAGTGAACACGTTATCCGTCCATGAGGACACACATCCTTCTTTGAAAGGACCAATCCAATTGTCTCTAACATATTGTAGTACGGGATAATGCGCCCTCCAATTTATCTCAATAGTATGCAACTTTCTTTCAAATCCTTCTTCGGTGGTTTCCTTGAACAAGTCGTAATAGTCATTGGATAAGTTTTTTCCCTTGACTTTCGATCCCATATCGTTTGAAGCTTTGACCTCTATGTTTTTCCTAATATGTCGTCTACATAGAAGAAACTTTGCATTTGGCCATAGAAGATTTGTTGCATTCATCAAAGCTTGTTCACGGTCTGTAACAATGCAAGTCAGTGTTGCTCCAATTTTTCTATACATCTCTTGAAGTTGTTGCATAGTCCACAAATAATGCTCTTTAGTCTTGCCCTTAATAAATGCCCCACAAACAACAAAGTTCCTTCATGTAGAACCGATTCCAACAATCTCGAAAAATGGCATTTTGTACCTATAAAGGGATAATTTGAAATAATATTACTGAAATTGATGGAAGACGAATCTGCATGATCGAAAATAGGAGGTTGAAAACGTTCTCTTAAGCGCAGATGGGGATGAAATCGAAGTTCGTGAGGTCGTTGCGGAAGACGATCGAACAAACTTGGATAAGCAAACGACGTCGATCTAGGAATCCACCTAGAAAGGCTCGTTTGACTCGAAATAACCCTCAGAATCCACCTAGGGTTCTGTCAAGGTTTGAATCCTCGAAACGCTGGACACACCAAGATGTTTCTCGAACTCAGGTTGATCGAGAGTTATCGGACACACCAACTACTCTTTCTCACAACTGAACTAAAACAAGAAATCCACTTGATTCAATCAAATCAAACTACAACTAGAAGACGTCGAACCTAGACGTTAAAACTAAACGCTAAAACGCTAAAACGTAGAAATATCTCAATATGTCAAATTTGAGCAACATGCTCTAAAAACCAACTTAAATATCAAATTGTCTCAAGGGTAAAAGTGTAAACTCTCAAAACTCCTCATCTTCATGGGCCTCCTCCTGCTTGGCCCAACTGGGCTGATTTCTTCACTAAGGTCGATCGGCCCTCTCCTATGAATGTCTTGTCCTGCTCCTTCATCTAATGTGATATCCGTGATTCGAACCGACATAGTCCTGCGTACATCGGCAATGTTATGGAAAATCATACTTGATGGTCAATAATCACACAAAACTTACTTGATTGTGCTGTATGTGGAGTCCATTAGAAGTACATACCGAAATGTCTTTAGGAGCTTCATTGATTCCGAACTAGCAAAGAGCATATCATCGATCTTAGACGGATCTTCCTTGCTTGGCCTATACTCCATTAAATAGTTCTTCTCTTGGCATTTTTGGAAAAACTCTTGAACAACAATTCGTCCTTCCCTGTTTTCGCTCCTTATCTTGGCCATCACATTTTACACTTGTTTTTTTTGTACGGTACTTGGGAGACTTGTTAAGCATAGTGAATATCTCATTTGGTTTACAATGAGAAGTTGTCATTTCAACTACAGTAATGAATTCGTCGGTCGTCATTCTCCCAACAAACGCATTCTTGAACAAGCTAGTGCCAATAGGATGGTTGTGGCTACCACTAACTACAGTAAGTCTCCAAGCCCCTCTAGGCTTCTCTAGAAGCTTTAACTGGAACCAACATCTACATTTGTTGGTCTTTATATTTTTCCTTATACCCTTTGCTTTTGAGAAATTCTCTCGTCCTCTATCACAGATAAGCTGAAGTTTTCCAAAATGTGCTGGAGTAGATGCTCTACTCCTTCCATGGACTATGCAAAAGTTATTGGCATCTGTAATCTTTGATTTCCAATTCACTCCCTCTACTCTAGAGGCGAACACTAATCAGTTGTCAAACGCATCTGAGTAATCCATAGAGACATATAGTTCATCTTCTACTGAAATATCGAATTGTGGTGTAGTATGCAAAGGACGAAACAAATTTCCAGTCATTGTGTGTAAAACTGGCCTAACCAAATGTGAAGGCCATTGCGTGTACTCGTAACCGGTTCTTAAAGATCATGTATTGATATCACTAAACTGTGATTGTGGTTGTTCCCATGTTGTTGTAATTTCGGTCCCATATTGAGGTTGACATATTTTTTCAATACCCAAATCAAAGGAAGGTATGTCGTTATTCATACATTGTTGAGGACATTACGTGTACTCATTAAGAGATATATTGTTTAATACAGTAAACACAGAGAAGTTTACCTATGCAGAAACACACAGAAAACAAATATGCTCAGCTTTTGTAATGAACATCCATACGTCACGCATGGATTCACTCCATACGTCACATATGAAACACATCCATGCGTGACGTATGGATTTACATATTTTGCTTCACACGGAAATACTGGATTATGTATGTTCCCGAGACTAAATTTGTCTATAATAAACATTTTCAATCATCATAATCACTAAAGTTAACAAGTTTACACAACCCAACATTTACTAACAATGTAAAACATGAAATGTTAACCATAGGAAACCATAAATCAATCCAACACCTCAAAAGTCACCAATTGCACCATAACATTCACTAAAGTTAACAAAAATACACAAATCAACATCTTTTATCATACTCCTAATACATTTAACATATGAATCCCATAAAACCTAACTAAATCAACTCTACAACAAAATAACACTTCAAAAGTCAATATTCTAGAAACAATATTAACTCATTAAAATTATAACTTGAAAATGCTTCTTCTCCACCTCTTTCATTGGAGAAATCTTCTTCATTTTCCATATGGAAATAGCTTCTTTAGGAGAAAATGGTGTATTTGGAGCCCAAGATTGTTCAACAATGGGGTTTGGATTTTGAATTTGGAAATAAAGATAGATAATAGGGCGTGTTAATAGGTGATGTGGGACACCCCTTGACATTGACAGAGGCACAAGAGGAAGAGATGTTGAGTGTTCGTTCAAACGGACCAATTACGAGAGCACGTGCCAAATCCATTGCCCAAGCAACTACGAGCATTGTCGCTAAGGCATTTGCAAGAAATGGAGCGTCTTCCAATCACACACCATCCTTCGTCATGTTATCAATGGCTACTTATAAGTGAAGAGACGTCCTAGACCTACACGTCCTAAGATCCAGCATGATACCAAGGACGACTTGCACTGAAGGGACATCCTAGACTTAGGCGTCCGTCCTAGAACTGTTTTCTATTGTTTTTAAAGTCTTTCTCATTACTTACTATCTTTAGCATTAGCAAGTTATTATATTTGGTAACCCTAGTTAGGAGTCCTATATATATATGGACTTGGAACCAATAGTTGTTTTCACGTTGAATTTTATAGCAAGCCTAGTTGTTGAGATTTTCTCCACCCCTTGCTTTCAACGCCAAACCCTAGTTCGGGCTCGAACCTCCACGAGACATTTATCCAGTCATTGTTACTCAGTCCAGGTCGTCGCCATTGTCACAGTCCCAAACCCTAGCCGCCGTCGTCATCTCCATCAAACCCTAGCCGCCGCCACCACCCTTCCCAAACCCTAATTGCCGTCATCTTCTTCCAGCCTTCATATCATCGTTTCAGCACCTCATTCCACTTCACAAACCCTCATTCATCATCCCTTCATCAAATTGTTTCCGTCGTCACACTTTCTAACCCTGTCCGTCAAAGCCGAACCGTCCTAGGACGTCGTCCTACCCAGATTCACATCCGCCCATCTTGTGAGTACAGTCTTTGACCTAGTTCAAGCAAGTACTGCGTCTCCAAGGATTCTCCAGCCACGCGTCCTACCTAGATCCGTCCCCCGCGAACCTTGCAAGAGGTTTTCACATCAACTGGTATCAGCTTCCAGGGGTACGACGTGTGGTAGATTCTTCTCTTGTATTCAATTTCTCCCTCATTTATTGTTATTACCTATAGCTTTTTCATCATTTCATTATCTTCCATCAGTTTGTCTAAACAAAAATACAAAAAAAAAAGAGTGACCGAAACCCTAGGAGATTTGACTTGCACTGCAAGTTTGAATCAAACCAAGCGTTTGTTTTTGTTTGTGAGTAGCCTCACCTCCTTGGTTGCAATAATTTATCTTGCTTTGTCTATCTTGCTATTGTTCTTGTGATTATTTCGCTGCATCATATATCTTGCATGAATGATAAGTTTATGATTGTTGCATCAAGTCTATAATTCCTCTCTTAAACAGGGTTGCATTCCACGAATACGCTGAAATTTGTGCTGCTTACCTGTTTTCTTCTTCTTAAATCTCATTGTGTTGTCTGACTCCAAATCAAAAAGAAAAGTCACGACTTAAGACAAAACAAAAAACAGTTCGTCCGACACAAAAGCTTCAACAAAAAAAAAATCTCTTCTAGTCTAGCACAATCTATAAAAGACCTTATCTTGCATCGATACTTGCTTTGATTTAATCATCTTAGGACGATATTGCTTGCTTGATTTGTCTTGAGAAGGTTATTGCATACGAGTTCACTTCCTTGCCTTGACCTCCCTCACGGATTGGCTAAACTAGATACCGGGAGACTTTGATTCTTGAGTTGAGTTCTCTGCATATTGTAGCTCTTGTTGTTGCTTCCTTTTGTTGTATAACCCATTTGCTATGTCTGTGCATGGGGAGGACTACGAGGCGACAGCCGCTGAATTGTTGGAGACAAAGGAACTCCTTGCTAGGAAAGAGGCAGAGCTGGCAAGATCAGAGGCAGAGCGCCTTGAGGCAACCGATCGCCTTGCTCATTTGACGCGGTTGATGGACGCTCAACATGGTCCTACGACCGTAGTGGTAGATACACCGCCGCGTGTTAACAATGGCCAGATCACTTCTCGACCTTCTCGCTTTGACAAAGGCAAAGGCATTGCGTCCTTATCCCAACATAATACCGAGTCTCAGCGAGAAAATGGAAGGTTAAGGTCCATCATTGAAAAATCGACGAATTACCCATTTGAGGATAGATGGGAGCCACGATCCCACTCACGGGACCATGATGACAATGACCACTATTCGGACCAGGTCGACACACAACGTCAACACATTCACTCTTCTGACAGACCAAGGTATGACAACTCGAACCATGATCCTTATTATGATAATCGTCATACGGCTGTTGCAGGACTCCCGTCTAGACAACGACATGGTCGACTGCAGCAGGGTCAGAGAGCCCCATCTAGACCATATTCCATTCAAGCCTTCGGTGAATATGACGAGGAGGAGATGGATTTCACTGGTCAAGTAAATCCAGGGAACTTTCACCCACCACTAGCTGAGCCTATCGAAAATCAGACTCATCCGGCTGAATGGATACCGCGTAAGATTCCTACTCCTATGTCCTATGACACTAACCCCAATGACTATGATGAGTATGATCAGGGACGCCCTAGACGTCGTAGGGGACATAATGGAGGTCGTGGCAATGCTCATGGTTTCCATGGAGAGCGAGAACGAGGAGAAAGACGCCAAGTCCAACCAAACCACAACTCTAGACGAGACATTAAGGTAAAGATCGAACATTGTCTCGGTGAATACGATGCGGCTATCTTTTTGGATTGGTTGCAAGGTACGGAACATGCACTTCAGCATTGCCACTATACCGAGGAGGAGAAGGTAGAAATTGCAACCTTACATTTCCAAGGAGCTGCACGTTCATGGTGGCATAGAGACATGACGAACAGGGCACGTCTGGGACAAGACCTTATTGAGCAATGGCACCAACTTGTCTTCGTCATAACGCAGAAATACGTCCCTCCGGAATATAAAAACGAGATGTGCTTGAAGATTGGTCTTGCACGCCAAGGTACGAGCACACCTCTTGAGTTCCTTGCTCACCTTGAGGATTTGTACTTCAAGACGGGCATGAGCGTCACTCCAGCGACGATCCGGACGAAGTTCCTCCATGGGTTGCATGTCGATCTACGGGAAGAGGTCGATGTGTTGCATATCAATGACTTGACCTCTCTTGCACATGCTGCTCAAAAAGTACATCAAAGACTTGTGCGCAAGAAGGTCTACCCATGGCTCTCGACATCAGCGTCGCGAAGGTATGATCCTAAACCAAATCCTACTCTTTCCACTAACCAAACTGTGAGTGTGCAGCCTAGGTCCCAACAACCTACTTCGAGCCGACCTCCTCTTCGTTCAGAAGCTCCAAAGTTGCCCACGGCTCCACCTCATCCAAAGACGGACGGTCGACATGAGAAGACCAGCGACCACGTTTGTTTCAAGTGTGGCGGTCGTGGTCATTTCATTCGTGACTGCTCCAATCCCAGACGATTCTTGTTCTCCCAAGCAACGGGATACGAGTCCTATGAGGATGATGAGGACTCCGAGGACGCACCACAAGCTGCGTATGATGACTATGAAAACGATGAGCCATATGAATGTGGTCCACCAGACTTGAATGACGGCACACCTCTAACCCTAGTTGCTCGTCGTGCTTTGACAGTGAAAGACGCATCGATAGGGGATCAACGAGAGAACTTGTTCCACACCCGCTGTATTGTGGGCACTTCCTCCTTGAGTGTAATTGTAGACAGTGGTTCATGTTGCAACATCTTAAATGAGAAGGTGGTTCAGGTCCTAAGCTTACCTACTTCTCCACATCCACAACCATATAGTCTACAATGGATTTCAGAAGGTAACGGTGATGTGGTAACAAGGCAATACCACATTACCTTCTCTATTGGTAATTAGATTGACACAATTACTTGTGATGTTGTTGTTATGGATGCCACTCACCTCCTTTTAGGACGACCATGGCAATTCGACAAGAAAGTGGTCCATGACGGCTTCTTGAACACTTATACATTCCAAAGTAATGGACGTCGGGTGACACTGCTGCCTATGACTCCACAAGAAATCATACATGATAAGGTGGAAAGAGACTGAATCAAGGCAATAGAGAGGGCAAATGCAGCAGCACAAAAACTGAGGCCTACCGACCAGACGAACCTGCCCAGGACCAAGGCATCCAACAAGGAGGATACGTCGTCCGACACAAACTCCTTACAGCAGGTTCCAAAGACCATTGAGCCCATGGCTCATACTAGACCCGGAGAAAATGTTTCTAAGACACAACCAAACCAGCAACGATCAGGTCGCACAGAAACAAATCTGAGTCGCCCGACAGAAGTGGGTGACGCAAGACACAAAGATCCTGCGTCCAAGGATCCGACTAACACGATCCAGGGTCGTTGTGAGCGTCGTTTGCTCATTGCTCGTTCACGGGATATCACTCCAATTATTCAGGGACGTTCTCCTTGCTTTTTATTGATTCCATCTGCATGTCTTAACCGAGAATGTCGATAAACTACCATCGTCTGTGACATCTCTTTTGCAGGAATTCGCGGATGTCATGCCAGATGAGATACCTAACGGACTACCTCCTTTGCGCGGAATTGAGCACCAGATCGACTTGGTACCAGGTGCCTCTTTGCCTAACCGAGCGGCATACAGGGCAAGTCCGGAGGAAACTAAAGAGCTGCAAAGACAAGTCACCGAACTCTTGGACAAGGGCAATGTTCGAGAGAGCCTAAGTCCATGTGGTGTTCCAGTGATATTAATGCCAAAGAAGGAGGGATCATGGAGAATGTGCATGGACTGTCGGGCTATCAATCAAATAACGGTGAAGTACCGTCATCCAATTCCTCGCCTCGACGATATGCTAGACGAGTTACATGGTGCCGTGCTCTTTTCCAAGATTGATTTAAAGAGCGGCTACCACCAGATTCGCATGAAGGAAGGCGATGAATGGAAGACAACATTCAAGACGAAGTATGGTCTCTAAGAATGGCTAGTCATGCCGTTTGGACTCACCAACGCTCCGAGTACTTTTATGAGGTTAATGAACCACGTCCTTCGTCACTTTCTGGGGAAATTTATGGTTGTATACTTTGATGATATTCTAGTTTATAGTAGGACGTTGGATGACCATGTTTCACATCTTAGACAAGTTCTAGATTGTCTTAGGACCGAGCAGTTGTATGCCAACTTGGCAAAGTGCGTGTTTTGCTCGGACACTACGATTTTTCTAGGATTTTTAGTTTCTAAGGATGGGTTGCGGGTAGATGAAGAAAAAGTCCGGGCTATCAAGTAATGGCCTACCCCGACAACACCGATTATGGTCCGATCCTTCTTGGGGTTGGCCGGATTTTACAGGCGCTTTGTGCGTGACTTCAGTACCATAGTTGCGCCCCTTCATGAATTGACTAAGAAGGGCAACACCATTACTTGGGAGCCAAAGCATGAGGCAGCCTTCGAGAGTCTTAAAGATAGTCTATGTCACGCACCATTGCTACAACTGCCACACTTCAACAAAACCTTTGAGGTTGAGTGCGACGCATCCAACATCGGTGTTGGTGGGGTTCTGACTCAGAATCGTCAACCACTGGCGTACTTCAGTGAGAAATTATCAGGTGCGATACTCAACTACTCTACATTCGATAAAGAATTGTATGCTCTTATCAGGGTGTTGAAGACTTGGCAACATTACTTATGGACAAAAGAGTTCGTCATCCATACGGACCATGAGGCCTTGACATATCTCAAGCACCAGTCTACTCTAGGTCGTCGGCATGCTCGATGGGTAGAATTTATGGAGACATTTCCATATGTGGTGATGCATAAAAAAGGTAAGGAGAATGTGGTAGCCGACGCCCTTTCTCGCAGGTATGTTCTCTTAACTTCCCTTGATGCTAAAGTCTTCGGTTTCTCTTTGATTAAGGAATTGTATTTGCATGATACTTCCTTTAAATCTATTTATGAGACTTGCGCATCTCAGGGGACCTTAGATACCTATTTCCTTGACCAAGGGTACCTCTATAAGGGTGGAAAACTATGCATCCCATCCTCATCCATTCGAGGGCTCTTAATTAAGGAAGCACATGAGAGTAGGGCACATTTCAGCATAGCCAAAACTGTAGCAGCCCTTAAGGAACACTTTTATTGGCCACACATGACTAAGCAGGTAACAAAATTTTGCAATGCCTGTGTCCCATGCCATAAAGCCAAATCTAGATCGAGTCCCTCACTGTACACTCCTTTACCTATACCTAATGGCCATTGGGAGGATATATCCATGGATTTTGTGATGGGGTTGCCTAGGTCTAAGAAGGGGAGGGACTCTATTTTTGTAGTGGTCGATCGGTTCTCCAAGATGGCGCATTTTATACCATGTAAGGGAACTAACAATGCTGCAGAATGTACTTCACTTTTCTTTGAACATGTGGTTCGTTTACATGGTATACCGCGTTCTATTGTTAGCGATAGAGACGTGAAATTTGTTAGTCACTTTTGGAGAACTTTATGGGGTAAGTTAGGTACAAACCTCCTATTCTCTACTAGCTATCATCCACAGACAGATGGTCAGACCGAGGTGACCAACCGAACCTTAGGGACCTTGCTCAGGACCATGCTTAGGACCAACCCGCGCCGTTGGGAAGACTTACTTTCTTTTGTCGAGTTCTCTTATAACAGGTATGTCCATTCAGCGACAAAGATGTCCCCGTTTGAGGTGGTCTATGGGAGGAACCCGTTGTCGCCCCTAGACCTTGTACCGCATCCCTTGAAGGACGGTGATCACGTCCGTGGAGCTGCTCGAGCGGAGATGATTTAGGAGTTGCATCATAGGACCAAGGAACAACTGGAAAGGAGGGCCCGACAGCTGGAGCAGAGAGCCAACAAGGACAAACGTCGCATCATATTCACACCAGGGGACCTGGTCTGGCTGCATTTGAGGAAGGACCGATTTCCCGCTAGACAACGATCCAAGCTGAACCCAAGAGGTGATGGTCCATTCAAAGTACTGGAAGCATATGGTCCAAACGCATACAAGCTGGAGCTCCCAGACGACTATGGCGTCCATGCGACATTCAACATCGGCGACCTATCACCTTACACGCCTCCAGACCTTGACATTGACGAATCTGGGACGATTCGAGGCCAAGAAGGGGAGAATGATATGGGACACCCCTTGACATTGACAGAGGCACAAGAGGAAGAGATGTTGAGTGTTCGTTCAAACGGACCAATTACGAGAGCACGTGCCAAATCCATTGCCCAAGCAACTACGAGCATTGTCGCTAAGGCATTTGCAAGAAATGGAGCGTCTTCCAATCACACACCATCCTCCGTCATGTTATCAATGACTACTTATAGTGAAGAGACGTCCTAGACCTACACGTCCTAAGATCCAGCATGATACCAAGGACGACTTGCACTGAAGGGACGTCCTAGACTTAGGCGTCCGTCCTAGAACTGTTTTCTATTGTTTTTAAAGTCTTTCTCATTACTTACTATCCATACGCGACGTATGGAATGTGTTTGTGTGTGACGTGTGGATTACGTTCATACGTGACGCGTTGAAGATTATTGGGACTTTATATCCATACGTGACGTGTGGATTAAGTTACCAACATGATTAAATATCCATAAGAGACATTGAAAACAAGTTTCATTCAATTACGACATCGTTTCGTCAAATTGGGCCAATAAGGCCTTTTAAGGCCTTTTAGCGTTTACGCATAGTTTCGATCCCCGTTTTGTGGGAACGAGACCTTATTGAGACTTTATATGCCTAATAACACTAATTTGTATAATTGTTTCAAACATAATCCACAACGATGTTGTAGACCATACATATTACGACATCGTTTAGTTTTTAAAATAGGTGTTACTTCAAAAGGAAGAAGTATTGATTTGAAGTTACTCACATGGTAAAATATCTCTAATAGGGATTAAAACGAAGTTTGAATCTATTCTAACAATGTTTGGACGACGTTTTTCCAAATTGGACTTTAAGGCCTTAACATGTCGCTGAAACTGGCTTATTTTGCACACATAACTACAAATACATTGAATACATTGGAGTTAATTACATATATGTCACTTAACATATGTAATTTCATACGTTATGTATGCATTACACTCATACGTCACGTATAAACATAATATGTACGCAACGTATGGACTATATTCATATGTGAGTATGATTTTTTTTTTGAAATATTGCAATCCATATACGACGTATGGATATAGTCCATACACGACATACGAAACTGGGCGATAAATAGCAAAATGGGCGGGCAATAAATAGAAATCATGTAAAACAAGTGTCTTATGCTGTAACCAGTGGACTAAAACCAAAGTCGGTGAAATCACGTGGATTAAATTCACAAACTGCAGCTGCGTGCTTCCCCAGTTTTTGGGTAAACTGCAGCTGCGTGTTGGTTTTTGCATCACATAACTATTTATATGATTCTACTCTACACCACTTAAACCAACCAAACACGCACTTCAAGTTTTTAGGGCTTCCCTTAGTAGCCCAACGAACGCTCTGTCCCATCGAGCTCGTCGCCGTCCGTCGATCTCCGGTCATCGTCTTCGGTCGATCTCAATCATCCGACGATCGCCGATACTAAAGTTCACCTTCTGTCCTCCTCCGGCTTCAATCGTCCTCCCCCAACATCGCACCTCCGCCAACGAGAAGGTCATTAGGACCGACGAATGCTCGATCTGTAATCGGAGTTTCCCCGCCGGACAAGCCCTCGGCGGTCGTAGTTCAAATTGAAAATCATGGAGCGAAGGCAAGGCAGGGCTTCAATTGCCGATTTTCAATTGTCGGTTCTTCAATTGCCGATAGTTGTGCAAAGGTTATAGAGATGATGAATAGAATATCAAATTTCCCTGTGTTTTTGTGGGGGTGAGATGTTGAGGCATGATCATAAGGCTGAGGTGTAATCCGTATGAGAATGGGACAAATAGGCCGGCCAAATCGATGAAAAAAAAAGTAGGCTTTCCGTAAGTTATGGGGCGACTAATTGCTCCACTTCTTCTTCTTCGTCAATTCGTGCCTCAGGAACTGCATTCTCGCAGGGGGTCGGAGGAAGGCGGGGAGATATCGGATCTGTACAGTCGGAGGAGGACGAAAGGGGAGCGTGGGGTTGGCTGAAGGAGGAGTTTGAGATTTGGGAAGAATAACCTAAAATCTGACTAGGGAGATAATGATTTAAATCCATTTTTAAAAAATTACATAAACTGTCCCATAACTTTAAAAGTTGTTATTTTCTGTAAAAATGTAAGGTTAAAAGTGTAATTTCTCAAGTTTTAACGTACAATTGCATAAAAGTGTAACTTTTCTGTAAAAATGCAGGGTTAAAAGTGTAACTTCTTCTTCGTCAATTCGTGCTTCCCTCGATTTGGGGCAATCCATCGGTCCAGTTCTTCACGTACAATTTTCTTTTATCGAACATAGTCTAGGTGAAGGTTAATTGTTCAACTCTACGATTGATGAAACCTGGAGGAGTGGTTGCAATCACAATCACCGCTCCTCAGAAAAGCATAGACTGAAAAGCATTATGGAAATCGTAGCAAGGTAAACTAGCAAACATTTTCTTAGCGAAGACTCAAGGTTCGACTTCATGTGAAAAAGCTCATTCCAAACATGTTTATTTGTTTTGAAAAATACTCTTAGACATGTTGATGTAGATATGTAGCCCTATTATATATGCATTATGCCAATGGAATGGAGCCCACAATGATATACGAGTAAGAAATAGTTTACTAAAATAATGATAATTTTCAAAGCAATTGCATAAAAGGAGTTGGAGGTTTCTGAAATTCAAACCAACTTTCACCAATCATAATTCCAAGCAATAACCCACGTGACCTTTACCCACAGTAGCTAGCTAGTTAGCCAACAGCCATTTACAAAAATAAAACCAAGTAGCTCTCTTTCAGAATTGCCTGCTAGCAGGCATGTACAAAATAGAAAGAGAACACCACCGTAGTTTGGACACCTCTGATAGCATATTCATACTGAATTCGATAAACAAGCAATATTACGCATTCCAAAAAAAACTAGTTTGGTAAAGTGAATTAGGTGCAGCTTATTAGCTGTTAATGTTGGAGAGAACGCCACCAGTTGCTGTAGGAACAACAACCTCCCAACCAGGGCCTTTTAGAGGGTACGCAATCTTCTCCAATTCTTCTGGTGAAAGATCAATTACCAAATCACTACGGTTTGTAACCCTCTCTAAATCCTCCTCACTAATTTCAGTCTGAATCAACCTGTCTTCCTCGTCAATATCATCATCACGCAAAAGTGCCAAAAGATCCTCCTCCTGCAAAATACACCATAACCCATTTTCAATATCCAAGAAAAACCAACTAACATCCTCATATCTGAATTCCTTTACCTCTAATAAATCAGAATTCTTGTTCCTTTCTTGTTGGAAGTGCCCCTTTCCAATAACCACATGCTCAAGCTTCAGCTTACTGAAAGCCCTCTTCAGCATACGGCCCTGCACGACAATGGAACCCACATTTTGGTAATGAATCTAAAAGGAAAGAGTTGTGGAGAGCAATGATAGTATTATACCTCAACAGAATGAGCAGTAGCAAGCCTGTAAACATGAACCGGCTTTGTTTGCCCGATTCTGTGACAGCGATCCATAGCCTGCAAGTCCATTTGGGGGTTCTGCAGAGAAGATGTAATTTAGAAACTATTTACATATATGCCAGGAAAAAAATGGAAGCAAAAGCAGGAATATATACTACTTACCCAGTCACTGTCATAAAGGATACAAGTGTCTGCAGCAGTTAGGTTAATGCCCAATCCACCAGCCCTTGTACTGAGAATAAATACTCTTGATTCGCTATTTATGTCATTGAATTCGTTGATCTGCCAATACAAGGAAAAATTATTTCAGACTCAAAAGCAATACCTTCACCTTCATCACCAGGGGCTAAACACATACAACTATAAGAAAGGCAATATATATCTTAAGACCTTGAAGTGTAATTTTAGGAGCTTGTTTTGCCCAATACGACAATGACCGCATGGGGACATTTCATGGACATTGAACTAACCAATTTCTGATTCAAAGTAATAATAATAATAATAATAATAATAATAATATAAATAGCATCAAATGGACCCCAAATTAACAATTAATAAAACCCAAAACAAGATAACAGAAACATCAACAAGACACAACAATGAAGATATTTCAAACCAATTTCCAGTTTTTTTTTTCGAGAGGTCACAACTGCATTCATAAATTTTATTGAAGAACAAAAGCACATCTTAGAATTTATCTTGGGCCTTATTAAGTGATGTCGATTAACACCATTTGTATCCAGAAATAGTAATAATTAAATCCACTGAAAACAATTCCATCATGTCGATTGGATTGCTTAATAAAAAAGCATAATATATGAATGGAAACTAGAAACAATCCTTTCTCATGAGAAGAAAGCAACAATAAGATAAATCTGTAGATATGAAGTAGGATAATGTATGGAAGTGGCAACTACTGAGTATTAATTTTCCGTATAAACATGTATGTTAAGGTACTTGGAGAAAGGAGGTAAATAGATCACTAGTTTATATGGATTTTGTAGCATCTACCTGGATCCTCCTATCCTCCAGCTTCACATTGCCATCAATTCTGCATACTTTATGTCCTTTCTCACTTAGGTAGTAATCGATAAGGTCTAAGACTTTTGTCCACTGAGAGAAAATTAGAACCTGCAGCCAGACATAATGTAATATCTCAATGAAGACTGTATTAAAGGCTTTGCCACAAGTGAGATAAAGCCCATATCAGTAACACCGAATACCTTATGCTTCCTTTCAAACAGCCGTATAAGTAAACGATCAAGTAGACGAAATTTTCCACATTGTTCAACAATTTGCTCTACTGGTGGATAAAAATCTGCCATAAATTTGAGAAGTCAGTATTAGCAACCATAACTAGATTCTACAAAAACTTATACAGTAAACAGTCCATAAAGAGTACTTACATGAGACCTCAAAAGAAGATTCCAGAAGGTCGGGATGATTACAGTTTTTTCTTAGTTGAATCATGAGATTATTTAGCTTTCCTTTCATTCCTCGATCTGAGTTTCAAATAGCAAAATTAGAAGCAGCAAAATGCTATTATGAAGCAGCACTGGCTTCTGTAAAAGAGAGGGTTGATAAGGGAGCACAAACTAAAGGCTGCAATCCAGAAATAGATATCAGGAGATCTGGATGACACGTTACACATGTGTATAAAAAGGAACATTTGAAAGAAAACCCTATTCTATGACATTGACACATCAAAACCTTTTATTGAGTATATATTTCATTTTTATGCAACATAAACCAAATACAACAAGCACTATATGCATTTTCAAAATATAAAGACCAAGCAAAATAGAACATCAGCAGCAGCACCAGATAAAACCAGTTAAGTTTCTGAAGAGCTTGGACACCGGGACCTGGCAAGTTTGACGTACCCTCAGATAATATGATATTAAAAGTTTTATTTTAGCTTAGCTGACTATCCAGTATAAATATCAAAGAAAGCAAAAGAGGCTTTACTTAATTCAGTTGTAAGCTACAAGCAATATCACTTCACCAGCCACTTACAAATGCCAGTGCCATCAGTCTTCATCTGCAAATAATTTTCCAATGTCTTGTTTAGCAAGTGCTCCTGAAAGTTTCTTTGATGCTCAGTCATGTTAGCATACAAGATTATCTCCTTTTTCCTGGGAAGCATTTTTTCAACTTCTGACTTCATTCTCCGAAGAAGAAAAGGACGCAATATACCATGAAGTTTTTTCACCACCTATGATCACCACATTGTTATGATAATACAATGATACAAGCTAGATTAAACTACAAATTCATGATGCATACTTGACTTCGTCTTTTTTCCTCTAACTCTTCTCTCTCAGCTTCAGTGCTACATTTCCCAGACAGATCAAACCTGTGCAAGATTTCACGAGCAAAGAACACAACATTAGGCCAACATCTATGTATAATAGGAAGAAAAAAACATTTTACTAGCACTTTGTGCAGATGAAAGCAACAGTTGAAACAATGATTATCCTACACATAATAACAGCAATCACAAGGAAACAAGAGAATACCAAGATTCAAATTCTTCATGAGAAGAAAATATGTCAGGCAAAATGAAATTCAACAGAGACCAGAGCTCTGCTAAGTTGTTCTGCAGAGGTGTCCCAGTTAGAAGAAGCTTGTTTTCCACCGGCAAAAGCTTTAAATGCTTCAGCAGCTTGCAATTTGCGTTTTTCAAACGATGCCCCTTCAGGATTAAAATAATAAATGTGAATAGTAGTAATCAGTTAAATCGTTAACCAAGTCAATTACCAAAATATGAGAGAAGATACAACTATACTATAAAGTTTACCTCATCTACAACAAGATATTTCCAACTATAGTGCCTCAGGTATCTCTTAGCATCATTTAAGGCGACCTCATATGAAGTGATAACAATGGGAAATTTCGGCCCAATGTTTGTTCTTGGCATATGCTTCTGTAGTATTTCATTCCTAACATTTCTATCACCATGATAGATTATTGCATTCATGGAGGGAGCAAACCTGGAAAAGTAAAAGCAATTATTTAACATCACACAGCTTAACTCAACAAGAAGGTGGCCTGTTCATGGAGATATGGTATCTTGTAATCACCTTTGTATCTCATTCAACCAATTTGAGAGAGTAGAAAGTGGAGCAATGACAAGATAAGGTCCATCCAAACCCTTCCCTTTAAGATGTGCAAGAAAGCCAATAGTTTGAATTGTTTTACCCAGCCCCATCTGATCAGCAAGAATTCCGTTCAGCCCATTTTGCCACAGGGAAATCAACCATTTCACTCCTTTGATTTGGTAAGATTTTAACTTCCCGCCAGTCAATAAGGGTATGAGCTCAGCCTGCTCCTTTTCAACTCTCTCAGCCTCCGAGAGATTAGTGTCTTCAACATCACCGCCTTCTTGATTTCTTGTGAGCATTGCAGCAACTGCTCTCTTGGCTTTTTTCTGGTACATAACGTTAGTTCCGTGAGTGTCTTAGACAAAGATTGTATTATGGAACCCATAGTTCATTTCTTCAATAGCATTCAGCAACATAGCGATATTGATGATGAACAATATACACAGCTAATTGGAATTACAAATATGTTTTACAGCATTATCATAAGTTACATAATGGTGAGAGAAGGCTTACATCATCATATTGTGCTCCCTGTTTTCTTGTTCGTCCTCTTTTTTTGCCTTTGTTACCATTGTCAACTGGCTCTTCCACTCCATTCTAGACAGGCAAATCATATAGTTGAGAATGGTGAAGCAAATAGCTCAAACATAAATGATACACAGAGGCTTGAGTTCATACAAATGTGATGTCATCCATCTTTTCGAGCAAAAACTCCGAATATAACTGAGTTTGACTTAGCAGTTCATCCAGTTTAGTGAACTGGGTGTCATTCAAATGAGCAGCTTCTTCAGGAGTTTTCTTCAAATCAACGTCCTCCTCCTTCACCCTAGCTTCCATTAGCGTTTCTTCCTCTGCTGCCATATCTGTTGGCATCAGTGTAGAATCTCCATTATTTGCTTCAAGCAGCATATCATCATCCAATTTCTCCGGCTTCTCCTTTTCAACATCCTTATGTAAAGACAGCATGTCAGGAGCACCAAAGCAAAAATTTATAGTAAACGAAAGAGGGCAAAAAGCTATTTTACACACATCCAAAATTCCAGTTATCTTCCATAAACAGAAGTACAATAACCAACATAAAACAAGGTACAGGAATACCAACCGAGTAGCACATTGCTTTCAAACTGAAAGAAATCACCCGAATCCTCCGTTGAAGGTCTCAACCTGTAATAAACGAATATTTCACAACGTTAACAAACATCAACACTCTACATCAAACACCGAGATTCATTGGAAAATGAGTTGCAGATACAACATTTAACATCAGAAAGATACAACAAGAAGCGCATACTAAAAGAAATTAAAGCAACAAAAGCTTAATTTCGTTCCAATTTCCATCGCAAGACAAAAACCTAAAATCGAGGTCTGAGAAAATAATGCTATGAAAAAAGCACTTGGTCTGCAAATCCCGGCAGGAACGACGGAATAAAGAAGAAACCCTAAGTTAACCAGTTGAGCGGCGATTCAAACCGAGCAAAAACCCTATCATAGCAGAAGAAAATCCATTACTGGAGCACTGAAAAGAAAAGCGAAGAGGGAGGAACCTACTGGTGAACGATCAAAGTAAAGATAATTAAAGAAATGCAAGTGAGAGATGGAGAAGGAGAGGAAGAGAGGTCGAGCTTACTGTAGTTTACTTCGAAATGAGGAAAAGGGTAGTGTTTTCGGAGTATATAATACGGAGTAATACAGAATATGAGTGGGCAGAGTGGGCTACGATGTTTTGGGCGGGAAATTCAACCTCCCTTATTGCCCTCGGTTTTAGCTTTATTTACGTTCAGAGGACAGACCTTGCGTTACCCGGTCTTGGCTATATCCGGTCGGACCGGATCCTCTTTTTAAACTTCTTTGTTTTTCTTTGTGTAATTTGTTTGAGCCGGTAATTGGATTTTTTAGCCCAAATCTTAACGCTTTCATGTACTCCTCCGTTAAGAATTGATTTTATGCCGACTTGTTAAAAGTTATTAGCTCTACGGAATCCGTGCGATGCACAGTTTCTGGTTGAAATTTCTTAATATTTAGTTCAATTACATAATCTAATAAATTATGTCATTATAAAAATTGACGTAACTTGTATCATTGTGTTGTATCTTGAATTAGAATAGGCCGTCAAATACATCAAGTATTACTATGTATCATGGTTTGGTCTTTATTTTTGTTTCTTAAATTTGTGGGGTTATAATGTATAATTTGTAAAGAGTTGGTCCAATAACATGATTTCTTCTTCAATATGGTTGGTTGTGTTCGTCTCTCTTCACCTATACTCTCATCGTTATTTCTGGATTCATTGCCTACGTTGTTCCTCTAGAATTTGGTTTCGTAGGCTCCAAGAAGGATACGATGTTGTCGGCTTGTCGCACGACCCATGTGTGAGAGTGTTTTGTTGCAATCCTGATGTTTAAGTGTTCGTATTACAAGGTGATGTATAATTTTTGTGTGAGATTGAAATTACATAACAAAGAAAGATGAATAAACCGGAAAAACAACAAAATTTTAAAAATAATATTTTATCTGTCAAGGAATTTTTGTGTACCTTTTCTAATGAAATAAATGTATAAACGAAATAAAAATAATTATTCTCACTCATCCATATAAAATTATAAATATATAGCCATTATAACTGTTAATATACTTTATTCTTATCCATTTTTTAAAAATTTGTACGCATCTTTCCTTATGAATAAGTTAATTTAAAAAAGATATATACTAATTGTGATTTATTAATTTTATTTTAAAAAATATGTGCTAATTATGATTTATTCAAATTGTTTTGGATCTATATTTCTCGCAGCTCCAATAATTGAATTGTAATGCTGACAACGATCTTGACCATGGTGGCGCTGATGGCGGTCAATTGGAAGATGTCAAGAGCTAGATCAAGATCTGATTGGGAGGACTTCGAAGAAGATAAATCTAGGTTGTAGGTTTTGATGAGTCACTCGAGGATTTGGTCTTCGACCGAGAAACAACAAAAAAATAAAACTTAGTCATTGGATTAGGGAGCCTCTCTATAGGGCAAATCTGACGCCTCGATGACAGGAGGGGGGAGTTACGTCATCGAACTCGAAATGCCAATAATGATGATTGAAGATGGGAACCGTGATACCTGAAATTCCGAATTCAATCAATAAAGAAGAAAGGAAAAGGCAAGTTATATGTGTTTTTTGTTTTCAATTTTAAAAATTGAAATTAAAACAAAATTCATTACTAAACTCATTAATGCTAATCCAAGAGGTCAAATTTATATTATATTAGATTTGTCTTTTAACATAAATTTACACTATTTTTCCAAATTTACCCTACTGTTATTGATTATTTTCTTTATTCTTTCATTATTATTTTCTTTATTCTCTATGTCAATACTTAAACTATGAAGGGTATACTTGTCTAAAATTTTGATCAATAAATTCTCCCTAAAATTGCTACAGAGACAAATATTTTTTAACCGAGAGAGTAGCGTTTAAACATTACTCTCATAATTTTTAAAACGCCGTGTCATAGCGTTTTAAATTACCGGCTCAAAAATAAAAAAGATCGGTGTAAAAATCACCTTCCTTTTATGATGAGAACATGATGATTCATGTTATTCAATTTGATGTTAAACAAAGCTTCGTTGGATTTGTACAAAATTAATAGAAAACTAGTGTTTGTGCCGTACGACGTATGGGGAATTATAATTTATTATTGTGTTGGTGAGAATGAAATTTGATATTAACAAAAGATATAAGAAATTTATAAACAAAACAGTTATATATTTTCAATTGGAAAAAATGAAGATGAAATAGTAAATTCATAATGTAATGATAATGTAATTTAAAATTTTGCACAATCAAATTGTCTAAAATCACACAATCATATTTCTTAAATAAGCTATAAGTATATTCGATAATATATTTTCAGTTTTTTTAAAGAGAAAATTAGAGTCTAAACTCTAGTACTATGAAAATGTCAAGTTGTAAATACCTAAAAAATGATGACATAATTTACACGATTCTTATATACAGCCCGGTACTTTATTCAAACGCCGCCTGGTTTCTCGCGTTCTGCGAGAAGCACGTCCCTCGCGTTCTGCGAGAAACACGTCCCTCGCGTAACGCGAGATCCGGATAACTTTATCCGGTACCGGATAACCCTCGCGTTCTGCGAGAGACACGTCCCTCGCAGAACGCGAGATCAGGATAAGTTTATCCGGTACCGGATAACCCTCGCGTTCTGCGAGAGACACGTCCCTCGCAGAACGCGAGAATACAATTTCAAATTTTTAATATTTTTGTTATTCTCGCGTAACGCGAGGGACGTGCTTCTCGCAGAACGCGAGAAACCAGGCGGCGTTTGAATAAAGCACCGGGCTGTATTTAGTAATGGCCATAATTTATCAAATATACCTTATAGGTTTGAGTTTGTGGATTAGTGGATTTACTACATGTTAGAGTGGGAGAGTGGGATAGTGGGTGTTCATATATTTCAAAAAAAAAGTTTGTTCAATTTATTTTAAATGAAGAAATAATAAAAAGAAAGCACATTTGTCTCCACTCAAATTTCGCCAAGTGACGTAAATTTTTGCGAAGACATGACTTCAGCTTTATTTTAAACGGGAACTAGTTTTGCAAGATATTGGAGTATGGTAGGGTATTTCTGTCATTTTGCATAATTAATACACGAAGGGGTAATATTCCATTCCTTTCATTTAGTTCCTTCCTCTCTTCCTCCGTTGTGATTATGCCTCCAATGGTCATTGTTCTTCATCCTCATTCTCCTTCGATTCTCACTAGTTTCTTCCTTCAATTTTTTACAAATCGTTTCTTTGTCGTTGTTCGGTCACTATTCTCGAGAATCATTTCCAAAAACTTTGAAACGAGTAAGTTTTTTCCACATGACCTATACTTGATTAATCGTTTACTTTTGTTTTACTCTTGTTAATCTCAATCTTCATGATATTTTCATCGTTTCGATTGAATTTGCGCTTCTACTTTGTTTGCACTCCCAAACATAATGCATGTGTAGAAACAATTGTCAAATCTAAGGTTTATAATACTCTTCGTATGAAATTGATTTTTTACCGGATAAGATCTTGGAATTCATGCTCCTCAACATAATTCTAACTTGTCCAAACTCTTCTTCTACTCAATCCATTCATTAGGTAAAATTCAGAAATACTTGTATCGATTAGTTTATATTTCACTTATAACAAACTTATATTCTTCAATTGATGAACCTAAATTCCTTGAGTGTCTACATCTACCTCTGCTCCAATTGTTCTATCATTCATATCAAGTCGAAAAAGAAATTCTATTTGTTGTTGTTGATTCACAAGAACAAGATGAATTTATTTCACATGAAATGTGTATTTCATCCTACATTTTGATGCCACTGAAACTTGCAATGTATATTCAGTTTACTACTTTAGAAGCATAGTTAAATTTTACACGGATTATGTTGTTGAGTGTGGTTTTTTATTATTTGAATGGATGTAAGCGCAAAGTGGGCGATGTTATTAAATACAAGTACCTATTATGTAATAGAGCAAGGTTCAAAGAGGGAAAGCCTACGAAAAGTGTTTCGCCCAAGAGTGTCAAATACGGTTGGTTGTAATGCTCATTTTGGTTTGTGTTATCGCAATGATACACAACTATTTCATTTGAAGAACGCCATAATAACAAACATGTTATTGATTGCCGTAGGCAGTTTATGTCCTCGTCGAAAAAGTTGGATGTTGGTCACAAAAAAATTGTTCTGAATTGTGAGAAAGCTAGCATAGGTCTTGTGAGGTTTGATCTTCTCTTCAAGTAAATTACTGGTGACTACTCCAAAGTTGGTGCTTCTTTAGTAGATTAAGATTTTTCGTCAAGATATGCTTGCTTATAGTGGAGGTTTTGATGCCCAGTTGCAAATCAACCGATTCTTAAAAAAAGGAATTATGTCTTGCCTTTTACTTTGAGTATGATGTTGATTCTGCTGAGGGTTTGACACATTTATTATGATATCAACAGGGCCGTTCCTAGCATTTTGGAGGCCCTGCTACAACTCTTAAAATATACAAATTTTAAAAAATAAGTAGTATTTCATTACCTATTAAGTATGCTTAATTGCTTATCATTCTAATAATCGAATTTAATATCAATAATATTAGAGAAGGAAGTTAGTACCTCACGTGAAAATTAAAACGATTGAAAGGAATTCGAAAAAGTAAGAATAACCAAAAAAATTGAGAACCAGCAACCCATATGCCAAAATCCGTGTCTTTGAACGTTGACGAAGGAACATATAAAAAACCCAAATTTATAACAAAATTTTTGACAAATTATTCATTGTAAACTATGCTTTTATGATATTAAATACATACGTTTGAATTGAGAATCAACAATAATTGAAAGAATTGAGACCGATTTCTAGAAAAAAGGATCGAATTTGGACAAAAAGAGGTAGAAAATAAACCTATTAATTTTGGAGATATAAATAAAAAATATATAATAGACCTAAAACTAAAAGGGTGCGGTTCCGGTGAGAACAATTTGTAAAATGAGAACGTGCGAAGGGCTAATGTGCATCAAAATATATTTAAATGTGCATCAAAATACACTTAAATGTGCATCAAATTTTTTGATGCACATCCTTTGAAAAAGTGATGCACATATACAATTTTTATATGAATTTTTTTCAGTTTCTAAATAAATGTTCTTTAAGAAATGAATGTTCTTCAAATTTTTTATGTTTTAAGTTTGTCAACGAATGTGCACCAAATTAATACTAAATGTTCACCAATTTACTACTAATGTGCATCATTCTCACGTTCGTATTTTAAAAGTTATTCTCACCCGACACTTTCTCAAACTAAAATATGGGGCCCTGAAATTTTGGGGGCCCTGTTCGGTCACCCACTCTTAACACCCTAATGCCCGACCATGGATATCAATAAAGAACTTCTCCCTCTTTAGTGACTTAGTCTCCCTTGATGCCACATATATATCGCACTAATAGTTAACTTTATTAAGCCTTTGTCTTCTATAGCTCTACTTCAACAAAAACAATTGAAGTGTTTTTTTTATATGAACCTTTGACTGTATTTCCATGAATCACTAGCGAAATTTGCCGAACCTAGTGTTTGTAGCAAAAATATCTTCGTCGCGACCTTAAGCAAGATGCAGGTTTAAGATAATTAAATAGGAACAATGTTAACTCTTTTCTTAGAAATCACAATGGAAAAGGGAGGATATCATGTGAATGACTTAGGGTTACAAAGAATTGGCAAGCCCTTTATATAGGACTCTCACTAGAAAAGAAGTCTAGAGAGAAGTCAAAGCTTTTTGAATTCTACATAGGATGAAGGGCTCCAGCGTCTGAATGCCTCACAATATATAGTAAACTAAATAACTCTTAACCTACAATATCTAGCGGTCCTATATTATTTCTCATAAGATTCATCTTTTCCATAAAATCTATCCTAAAAATTATAATATTCTATCTAAGAAAATCACTTCCTAAATGAATATTATTCCTTTCCTTATAACTCTTCAACTTGTTTTCCAAGTATTTCTTCGATCTTCAGTCTCGGCCTTCATTAAATAATCGCTCTACATATATGGAAATTCTATCTATATATGGAAATATTCGTTTAGATATTATTTCCATAATCTGCGTGTAATCTTCTTGGCCTAGATCTTCTATTGAGTTGTATTCTTTTTTCCTTGTAGCAAACTTGTTTCCTAATTTGTGATACAACTCTTCTTCATTAATTCCAAAACCATCCTCCACATGTCTCGACCGACATTCTTCCTTGGGTAGACTTGACCTTGCACAGTTGTCCTGCACTTGACGTATGTAACCTTATGTCTCGTGTAATACAACAAGCATTCTCTTATTTTTGTAACCACTAGTAACAAACCTATGCTCTCAAGTAAATAATTAGTAGATGTTTGTCATTGATCAAAACCGATCACATATAAACAATTTCACCCTTTTTAATGAGGACAAACATCTTTAACAATAATATCAAATACCCAATGGACATGTACTAGCTAAGAAACAGAGACTACCAAAACAAAAATTAATTCCCCCTCAAAAAAATAACAAACTAAAACCAAAGTACAAATTCCCCATCAAATCATTTTATCCTTTATTTACCCCCTCTTGGCATCATCAAAAAGAATTATATGAATAATAGACAACTTGAAAGCTCATAGATTAAAACAACCAACTAAACTTTCATTGATTAACTTAAAATTCCCCCCGTTGACATCGCACAACCAAAATACACAAACAAAAATAGAAAGACAAGCCAACAAACAAACTAAGCATGAAAAAGTGAAAAGAAAAGCAAAAGAAGATTATTTAATGCGGTTGAGGAGCAAAAAGTGTGGGTCGGATAGCCATGTAAGTCGATAGGATTGCTTTGTTCCTTCCTAAGGAGTGGATTGAGATAAGAGGCGATTCAGTGCAGTCCCAACATGCTCAAGTTTGTCCCTTACCAGGGACATCTCCTTTTCAAAACTTCCTATAATTCGTTGTTGTTGATCGGCGAGACTTCCAACTAGTCGACCTAACTTCCCAATGGCGTTCTGCGTGTCATAGACCATAGTTGGCTCTTCATTTTTTCCCCCTCAGTCCTCTCAGATGACACTTCATCTACATCGTCAATCTAAACAAAGTCTTGAGCCCTGACCCAACCAACATCTTCGTCTTTCCTGAACTTCAGCTTCTTCAAATTGCTCTCATCCAAACACCGATAGAATGCTACTTTGTTCTCATCAGAGTACATAACCAGACTTTGTAGAATCCTTTTGATCATACTTGGGTAAGGCAAGGCGTGGATCTCACTTTGACTAGCATGCTCCATATGCAATAGTACGATTTTGGCAAGATTGATTTGTTGACCATCGAGCAATTTCTCCATTAGCACAAAATCCTGGATGAAATCATGTTCCTTTTCTGTTCCCTCGGAGTGATGTTGCTAATAAAGACATAGTGTAAGAGCCTGTGAATCACACCCACCAAATTCGTCTTCACATCAAGTTCGCCCTCACTAAGGGTCTGTTCGGTTAAGGGCTTAAGTGGGCTAAAAAGTGCTTAAGTGGACTGAAGTTAAAAAATCAGTCATTTTGAATAAGCCCATCACGTAAAACATGTTCGGTTAACACGATACTTAAGTATGCATTTTTAAGTAAAAAATGACTTATTTCAACCCAAAAAAATAAGCATGGGGGTGATGCTTTTCCAATAAGTCCACAAAACTTAAGTCAAAATATCACACCATCCCCATTAATTACAACCCGATACCCCTGCATTCTCTCTCTCTCTCTCTCTCTCTCTCTCTCTCTCTCTCTCTCTCTCTCTCTCTCTCTCTCTCTCATATGATGATTCTCATCTGGTTGTTCATCGTTCTTGTTCTCCATCCCTTCAACCAACCGACGATTCTCTGACAATTCTCCGACTAATATTGTTCAAGCCTCGCAAGTTCAAATCCTCTTCTTCTAGTCTTTTCCGTTGATTCAATTTTTAGGGTTCTTATTGTCCAAGCTCCCTCTTCAGATCAAGAACAAAGTCAAGGTAGGGTTCTTGTTCTTCGACCTCGACTTGAATCTTGTTCGTCGGCGTCAACTTCTACTCTTCGCAATCGATCTCGTCTCAAATGAACGACCTCAACCTCGACTCGAACAACTTCGGCCGACCTCACAACCTTTCTCGCTACAACCTCTTCGCAACTCGAAAAACTCAACCACGACTCAAACGAACGAACTCGACTCAAATGACACTCGAACGACTTTGACCGGACTCAGACCAAACTCCGACGACCTCGACTCTAGAAACCTCTTCGCAATTGCCAATTTCAAACAAACCCAAAAAAAAATCCCCAAATGTGCAAAGAATGTGATACCCTCTACCATATAAAATTAAGGTTATTTTGGACATTTTAAAGCTTTTTTGGTTTGGATCAGTCCTTGTAAACCGAACACGTTTTTTACATTACAACTTCAGCTTCAGTGTAATTCAGTACTCGACTTAAATTTTACACTTCAGCTTCAGCCAGTTCAGCACCTTACTTCAGCATCTGTCAGCATCAGCCCTGATTAACCGAAAGGGTCTGTTTGGCCATTCAGTTTATAAACTGATTTTTGTATAACAGCATGTTTGGCAATCGAAAAAATATAATTTATCTGTTAAACATCCAAAAAGAAAAGAACTCACCAAATCTCCAAAGCACTTAACCATATCCAGATCTGCCAAGTCCGACCTACGAATGGACAACAAAGAAGAGGCTTAATAATCGAGGTAGATCTGATTTTAGCGAGCAAGGTCCGGAAAAGATCCCACTCATCCATTTCGAAATCTAAGAAAGGCTTGTAGATCTGATTTTGATAGTGCTTTGGAAGTTTTTGGCTGGGTGAAGATCTGAATTTGGAGCTAGGTTTGAGTAGCTTGTTGGATTCAAGAAGTAGAAAGAAGAGGCTTAATAATGGAGTGACAATTTAGGGTTTGATTTGGTTCCAAATTTAATGTTCAGACATTAGAGAAGAAGAGGTGTGACGATGAACTAGAAAAGAACATGTGGTGAGAACAAGAAATTGTTAGTTTCGGATGATTTAGATACAGATTTGAGACATGATTTGGAAAAAGAGGAGGAGGAGCAACGAAGAAGATGAAAGAGGATTTGAGATTTAAATAATAAAAAAGGAAAATATTAATTGAATGGCACAAATATCTAAACGGTAAACCAAAATCTGTTTATAAACACACCTGTCAAACAGACCCTAATTCTCTTCTTTATCTCCATGAGTTGAACGTCTTGAGGTCATTGACCCTTGAGTAAGCCTTATAACCTTCACATGGAAATGGAACACTATTGACCCTTCACCGAGAACGTTCCTACCGGAGCATGTGGCCTTTCTTCCAAAGAGAAGCTCGCATAGAACTTCTTTAACAACCCTTGATTCACTTCTTCTCCTTCAGCAAACAAGTGACTCCAATTTTGTGCCTTGATGTACTCAGAGACTTCTCCTTCAACGTTCCTACCAAAGACAATGTTCCTGCCTGCGATGCTCCTCCCTGGTCACTTGCTGCACCCACAACCACCCTACATTCTTCCTCATTTAAGTGTAAGTTCTTCCCTTTCTCCATCGAACCAAAGACCACTTTCGAACCTTTTCTCGTCGTCTGCAGAAACCACACCAGAATCGGTGAACCTCGCGCTATGCCGGCGAGAATGCCCTAGCTTCCACGGTTGGTTACCAGAGAGGAAGAAAGAAGAGAGAGTTTTTCTTTCTATGCCCTAGGCCGCGCACAACATATACTTGTACTACAGTTTATATTCAGTCGTGAGAATGATACTGCTACGAATCTCAAAACGAGATGAAGCAGCATATTGTTCGTAAGAAGACATGGACTTCGAAATTACATATAGCATGTTAAGTAACTCTCTGGACAGGAAATTATCCGTTGAATGTCAACGAATAATGCAATCGAACTACTCCGTACAAAATTTGGCATTAACTGTCGCATGATACTACCATAATTGACGAGTGAAGCCAGAGAACATTATCATGTAACGAAATACTAATTCATACTGTACTAGTTATACGAATCACCAAAAAACAAATCCCTCATGGATGGTTAAATTGTAATTTCTAGCAACCATATTCTACAAAATTGCCCATTGCTGATACAGATGGGAATAAAAGACTAAAAACAGGACATGCATTCAGGCATGGATTTACAATTATACAACTGCCTCAACCACATCCACATTCTTTGAGAGACCAAGGACAAGAACTAACCAGATCAACCATCGGCCTTGTTTGAAGTTAGGTTCCTGTGTTCAGCTTTTTCTCACTTGCCTTGCTTCGGAATGGTGACAGAAGAGAGAATGACCGTGATGCTGCAAACCACAAACAAGTGCTTGTCATGGATGCATAGAATTTTAACTAGGAATCAGACAGCAGACTGCAATGCTGCAAACCACAGGGTGCTTACATTTCTGCGGCGTTGTTTGAGCTATGGATCCTTCACCTTGTGATATGAGTTCTTTTAACGTGATAACTGCTGGTTGGAAGAAATTAGATTGCAAATATTAGTCAGCCTACAAGCATTATATGGGCAGGTGTACTAACGCAATTAGTAGAAATACTAAATCTGTAGTCTTATTCTATTACGAGATTCTGATAGTGGCTAAACAGAATGTATAAAGAGATAACATACTCAAGGATTAGAATTCAAGAGTTTCTAATCAGAGAAGATTGAACGACTTGTTTTCTAAGAGATTGCTTCCTCTAAACACATAAAAACAGATTTGAGTTTCTATCAAAGTGAGTTTAGATCTTCAGATTCTTGTTTATTTTGACATTACTTACTGAGACTATCTATCTATACATATACTAAAACAGAGCGGTGTTTTGCCACATGTCCCCCTTACATTCAATTGGCTTATGTGTCAGCCTCTGGGCTATGCCAGCTCATCTTCCACATCACCTCCACGTCATTAATTTTTATCTTTTGTTATATATATATATATATCTTTAAAAAATAGATTAAATAAGTAAAACAAAAAGATATCTAATAGACTATATCTTTATTTTTATCTTTTACCAAATTATAAAATTAAAAAGATACCAAAAAGATTATATTATCCTTTTTAATTTGTTTTTACCAAATTATATCTTTTCTCTTATATATATGTCTTATTTATTTATTTTACTATCATTAGAACTTAAACTATATATTTACCATCAATATGTTTAGAACTTAAAATATAAACCACAAACTTTAAATTTTAAACTACCAGTATAGAAGACTACATAATAGTACAAATATAATTATATTATTAATATTATTAATAAAATTTTAGTTATAGGCTATAATAATGCAAAATAGGAGGAGCTCGTTTTGTGCATATTCACTCCAAACCATATTGAGACTTTTGTATAGAGTTCAAAATGATGAGGCAAAGGGTAATACCATAAAAGGAATTGTTTTGATGAAGATGACTAAGATGCACTGAAGACAGTATTGTCTCTTCTAATAAGAAGCAACCTGAAGAGATTTTGTCTACTAGATGACAAAGTAAAAGAATTGCTTCCGACAACGTATTTGAAACTAAAAGCAACTTTCAATCTTGACTTCATTTTCTCATCTCTTAAGTAATGTCTAGTATGTATTGTAATGCTACGTCTAAATCTCTGTTCTAAAACCAAGTACCATAGGAGTAGCTAGTTCGTCTATATTATTATATTTGAGATGTAACTCCCAAAAAATATATCCAACAACTTCAACCTCAAATCTGCTCCCTGCCATATTGTAAGCACAATTGAATAACTGAGCTAATATGGACATGTTTAAGCATGAAACACCTTTTACTTTTAGAGATTATAAAAAGATTAGTTCTTACCTTCACCAGAGGAAGCAACATTATCTTGACTAGGTTCATCATGATTGGTTTGATCCAACTCCAGGTGAGATTCACTACCAGAACCGTGTTTCTTTCTCGCAAACTTCAACAACCTCTTCAAACCTTTGGGTGATTCTTTTTCCAGAGGCTTCTCTGAAACTTCCCATATCTTATCTAGCTTGTGCTGTCTGTCATCAGTGATGTGTACTGTCATACTGCTACTTGAAACATGTGCTGTTACGTGCTCACTACTTGCTGTTGCCATATCTAAGCTTGCAGGTGGTGCCTTAGCATACTCTGACTTTTCTGTACAGGGATGTTCTAATGAGGATACTCGTGCATAAGGTGCATTGTATGGCTTTTCAGGGACATTTATAGCTGAAATGTTTGGCAAGACTTTTTTTTCAGGCCAAGCTGCTCTCGCCTGTAACAAAACGGCCATAAATTAAATTTCTAAAGACAAACCAGGGAATGAGGATATTTAGGGTTTATATGATCAATGATGGTTAGCACCGAAATCGCTCGGTCAATGTTGGAAGTCACTACACGTCATGTGTATCACAACACATGGCTGTGCATAGTAGTAAACCTGCAGTGTGCATTGCTGCAAGTGTTTGCATGGTTCGCTTGGGACATATGTTTGCATATGATTAATTCACAAATATTTCTAGAATAGGAACTTCTAAAATGTTTAGGACATCTTTAAGAACCAGAAGGTTGGTTACCTTGCTAGAAGGAGATGCCTTCCTTAGTTGGTGCTCAACAGTTTTTTTATTAATTTCTTTTACGTCGCTGGGTGACGTATGTGCACAAACAGCCACACTCTCCGAGGTTTTCCCTTTTGTAGGATCTAAAACAGGCTTCAGAATTTGGATACACGTCTTTTCTTCAGATGCTTGTACAGAAAGAGGTTTCTCACATTCAAGCACCAGAACAGCCTTCTGAACTACTGTTTTCTCCTGTAATTCATTCTTAGATGAAATCTGGTTACCCCCACCAATAAGACTAGCAGAAGCAGTACGGTTAATTTTCATATCCATCTTTTGCGTTGGCTCGTTTATAGCACTTCTCTTCCGAGCAATCTCCGAGAGTGCTTTTGACTCTAAAATATGTGATTCTGGAACAGCCTCTGACTTGGTTATCCCAGACTTTACTATGGACGGAGTCTTTTTCAGCTCAGATCCTTTAGATGTTCTTCTAGACAGAGTATTTTCACTCGATGGTGTCATTGCTGCAGCAAGATAACTACTGCTTTTAGGCTCTGATAATCTCCTGATTCTGGCCAATGACATCTTTGGATCCGATTTAGATCCATTTTTCTCATCCTTTTGATCACTCAAAGATGAACCAGACCTTGTTAGTCTATTTAGACCAGACTCTGATTCTAGAAGAGCTACAGACTTGGTTATGTTTGACTTTACAATGGCTGGAGTCTTTTTCATCTCAGACCCCTTAGATGTTCTTCTAGAGAGAGATTTTTCAGTTGGAGAGGTAAATGATGAGGCAGGATAGCTACTGGCCTTCGGTTCTGATAATCTCCTGATTTTCGCCATTGGTGCCTTGGAGCCAGGTGTAGTAGTAGTATTTTCTTCCTTCCGCGGTGAAGCTGACCTAGTAAGTCTATTTCCACCTGAATGGCCACTAAAATCTAATCTTCCTGGTATAGAGGATGATTTGTGAGCATCACCAGAAAGCCTTGATATGGTTTTGACAGTTGACCTTTGTAGAGGTGAGGATGACCCAGGTACTGTATCACTAAATTTTGAACCTTTCCGGGAGACTGGTGAAAGCTTTGTTGGGAGAGGTTTCTTGGCCTGCGGCGAGGGCAAAGGTGACTGGGCTGAAGAACCGCCGCTGTTTCTTGCAGCGATTCTTTTTTGTCTCTCAATTTTCAGACCTTCTAGTCGTTTTAGTTGTTCCTCCTCCTGAAATAAAATCATGTTTGGGTCAAATAATTTCAACGCTAAGATCGTAACTGGGAAAAAGTCAGTGTATTACAAAAAGGTAAAAATGGACACACTACCTTAGCTTTCCTTTGCTTTTGGAGATCAGCCTTGTAAGACCGTAACTTTTCCGCACGAGCTCGTGCTTCTTCAGCAGGACTCAGCTTTGAAGGCATTCCTGTCTTTGGCACAATCGTGGTTTTTTTCTGAGATTTCAGTCCTTGGGCATTGTTTACTTTCTTAGTTCCTTTTTTCACATCAGCAGCACTCTTCATAGCACCATCTACCTTGGCTGCCTGTAACTCATAATCCATAACCGGGTCCATATTGACTGTGCCATTTTCTGTACCGCGGAGAGGCATCATGTTTAAGTCATATGACTCATAATTGTTACCAGTGGTAAGGTTATCAGAAGCAGCACGGTCCAAGGGAGTCTCAGACTCCATTTCAATGGCCATTCTACCGTCGCATCCTACTTTATCTATTAAGTTTGATCTAAAGGGAACTATGAAGGACTCGGCAGCCATTTCATATGTTGAACTCCTATTATGAACGTTTTGGTAACCAAACCGGTCTCCGGAAAATGGATCAGAAGCAGAAGCTGGACTGCAAGAGAGCGTATCACGCCCGCCGATCATCAACTCATCAGTTCCAGTTGCAGTTCGCCTGTATGCATTACTTCCACCGCCCATTTCGGCAAACTGCATATCATGACAGTTATTAACCTCACCACTATTTTGTTGTCTTCTAATATTGGATGGATCTTTCCCAAAAACAGCTTGTTGCCTTCTACCCTGAGTACTCTCCTCAGCGAGCATACAGCTTTTTCCTGAATTATCTTCTTCATCAGCATTTCGCAAAAGTAAAGTTTGAAATGCTTGCCAATGACAATCATCTCCCCCATGTGCAGAATCATTGTCTTCCTTATTAAGCTGTATAAATGCATCACTAGACCTCGTCTGATTTCCTTCTCGTTTTGACCTTTTGATAATACTATTTCTGGCATTAGTGTTGTTATCATCATCATCATCTTCAGAAGCAGTAGATGGCTGTGAACCACTGTCATAAGAATCTTGCTTCTTGGAAGCAATATAGTTAATGTTACGTATTACAACTGTGCCAGACTGCTTTCGAGCACTTTTTCCACCCTTCTTCCTTACTTGATGCTTTTGGGAATCTTCATTGATAGCTGAATCATGATAAATAGCTAATTCAGTATTCAGTTCTCCATTACTCTTTAAATGATCTCTCTGTTCTACTATTTGTCCAGAAAACATCCCAGAATCATCAACGGAAGGGTGTGAGGACTGGAATAATGAACCATTTGAGGGATAACTCTGATAGTATGGCATCGGCAAAGGATATGATTGGAGTACTGGCATTTGACCTGCATGTGGATGAACTGGCCAGTGTGGATGCATGGAATGATGTGGAAATTGGCCAAGAAGGTGTTCTTGCATAAGATGTTGGCCGTGGGTGTCTATCTGAGGCCTCATATCTGCAATACATGAATGTGCGTTAGTTCAAGTCAAAACTGTCTAAACCTTATAATTATCATAATCACAACTTATACTACCTGAATAAAGGAAATGAATACATATGTTACACGGTAACAGGAAATGTAAATGTTTCGGACATGGGGAAACCTCAATCTCATATATGGTAGACAAGAAAACTTCAATTACATGTTACTTCAAATGTACAAAGACGAAGAATAAGTATATAATAAAAGACTGTAAGAGAAACTGTATTCAAGAAATAATGTCACTGCACCAAAAAAAAAGAAATAATGTCACTGATAATAACAAGTGCAAAAGAAATGAGCCATTGAACAAATAATGATTGACCAAGAGACCAGACAACAACGGGAGGTTGGAAAGGAAAGGTCAAAAGGAGGGTTAGAGTTCACAAGAACCACTCTCTTCTCGATGAAGAGACGATGGTGAATTGTCACGAGGTCAACTAGAAGGATAACAAGACTCAGAAGAGAGCCAAGAAGGGGAACTGAGAAAGAAGAGCCTACATAATGAGTGGTTTGAATTAAACTTCAAATTAAATACAATAGGAAAAACGCCCTTGGAAATGTTGACCGTTTCCCCCTCTTTGGAAAAGTTTCGTAGAGTTTCTGAAATACAAAAGACCACTTCTTTTTGAAGCTTTCAGGTATCATAGATGAACACAAATAATTTCATTGGTGTTTATATGGACATTCTCCAAATCAATCTATAATGATTGAGCAAAAAGATATTTGCTTTATTAGCTATTTGATGTACCATTGTTTTCTGAAGGCACCTCATCCTGGACCCATAATTCCTTCGATGCCTTCTGTTTGTCATTTGAACTTGGAATTGTTAATGGATTCATCGTAGCAAAGTCCACCACATGAGAGATTGCTTCCACTGCTTCAACCCACTGGCCACTTTCATGCTTTGCTTTCCACAGGTCTACAAATCTTGAGCATGCTTCGCTATCACATTGATAAGTTCAAGGTAATTACAAGGTGAATACATCATTCATCTTCGCAGAATATTAATTGTTGCACATTGCTCCAAGAAAAGAGAATATCTTGAATGATGAAAAGTAGAGCAGCATAATATTCTTACATCATACGTGCAGCCCCAAAGCATTCAGCAAAGGAAAGCAACGGAGCTATATGATCGATGTCAAAACCAGCAGCCACAGCCCTAGCAAATGCCATTCCTTGTTCTTTTTGCAGTACTCCTTTACGGGTTTCAAGAACTCTCAAAAGCTGAGTTCTAATGAAAAATATAAGATTTATGTTTAAGGTATACTCTTAAGTTGTTTCAAGAACTGTGTAACCAACAAAAGATTTGTCTATGCAAACCCAAGAAGACTTACTTCGAGTTTTGACCCAGAATGTTGGACCCCTCAGTTTCTGGTGTGAGTGCATCAAGCTATAAGTACAAAACCAGAAGCTAAATAATGAGTACACAGTCCATTTAAACAAGAAGGGAGTTAACAAAGCAGAAACCAAAGCTACCTTGTAAAGGACAATTGCTTTCTCTTCATTACCAAGCAGTACACTTTTGCCTCCTGTGAAAGACGATAAGGTGCTTATTTTAGAATAAATCAGCCAATATTGATATACTATCAGATCCTCCATTCATGAACAGCCTCTCTGTGAGCATATATATATCATCAGAGAGTAGAAAACTGAGAAATAGTTGAAGTGGCAGTCTGTTAAATGGCTTAATCCACACAAAGCAATGGTTGCCAAAGTGAAAGGGAAAATATCTAATTTAGGATGGAAGATTGTATCTTGTGAAGTATGGGAAAGAAACCTGATTTCCCAGCTTCAACATGGTTATTTGGTTTTCGAGAATTAGCTTCACTGCTTTCCTTAGAATTTACTTCATGATCTTGTACCTGCAGCATAAGTAGAAAAAGCAAAATCCAATTGAATTTACAAAGTTTGCTAATGGGCCTCAGAAAAGATGCTTATAATGGAAAAATTTGTTGATTGTTTTTAATTTTTTAGATTTTTATTAGTTGTAATGGGTTTATAATTTCAAATTTAGGGTAACAATTTCTCTAATTAGGTTATAAACTACTTACACCATGCAGTTCAGCTCCATTGTTTCTTTGAAAGGAAATTGCCTCCTCTATCTGAGATATTTCAGATTCTATAGTGTATACCCTCTCAAGGATTTCGGGCGTACTCACAAAACGAACAAACCTACATCAGTTAAAAATATTTGAGCACTTTAGAATACAGGAAACGACAGATAAAAAACATCAAAACACAGGAGTATAAATCACAATCAAAATAAGTAACACCTAAGCATTAATCAAAGCAGACTCTTCTCCTTTTAGATAAGAATAACTGCTAATTAGGATTTTCTCCTTTTAGATAAGCAAATTTGCTAAGAGATGGTTTTGCCTTTGGAATAATTAAAACCATGGCCAAGAAAAAGCTAATGTGTTTGACCAAATGATTATTTATGAAGTCATTGCTCCTAATTGTAGCTATCAAATTTGCAAATAGATGGTCAATTTAGATAAGAGTAATCAGGAATAAATGATGTACATCAAGGAGGATACATGAAGCTTTGAGTACTCACCTTTCGACTGTTCCCTTTGTAAACCATGCTGCATCACTTCCTTGATATGGTTCAAGAACAACCGAATACCCCCCTCTCCCAATCTGTTCCTGGGCTGACTTCAAATGCGCAAGGAAAGGATTTAACAATCCGGAAGCAATTTTCTCCGTTTTTCCATTAGCAGTGATCACAAGATCAAACCTGATGCACAGAGAGCAGTTAGGCCTTCCATATAAGCCGAGTATTTATTAGTATTCTTTTGAGAAATGCTATCTTTTCCCACACTGCACTTGCGGTTGAAAACTAAGAGCTAGATAAATGAACAATGACCTTAAGATTAGGCAAGATAGGCAATTACTTTATCACAATTCCTACAGAACCAAGAAGAGCAAGAAGAAGCATTCCACTCTTCAGACAAGACAGCGACTTTCACATATTATCCTCAAGCTTGTGAGTAGAAGAGTTTTTATCTCGGTAAGAGAAAGTTGAGGAGTTCTAATTTGAACTTCATAAGAAAGCATCTTTCATTCTGTTCACTCTCTCCAACCTCTGATCTCTCTACGTCAAACTTGCATGGTTTGAACAGTTCCGTTTTATACCTTGAATTAAAAGTTTATTTTGCAAAATTGCAACCTAAATTGGTCTATATAAAATCAATACTCTTAACAAAACTCATAATTTCCAAACTTACCTACATTCTCACCTGACAAATAGGCAAGGCAAAGCCTAGACTCTGAAGGTTCAACTAAAATCCCAATCTCAATGCAAGAAATAAAGAAACAGGCAACTCGGAAAGCAGTTTTCTAGCTCTGAGCATTATCGTACCACAATTCATAAATACATAATAAAAAACTAAAAAGAATAGCACCACAAAGCCAACGAGAGCACACCAGCTTCATGAGCTGAAAAAATTCCCCATTTTTTTCCGGACAACTAAAATTGGAAAGCAATTCACTGTCAAGCAACTGCGAACTGAGGCGCAAAAAACAAAAACTTCCCCAGGTGAATTATGAGCAAAATTAAGCCCGGAACCAAACTTGAAAAACTGAATTCAGGTGAATTTCCAACAAATTTGCGAAGCTACGAGAGGAGAAAAAGAAGATGCAGTTTACCTGGTACGAGTGGGAGTGAGCTGGAAAACAGCAGACTGAAGTCGAGCATTCGACTTCATAGCAAGAAACAGAAAGTGAAAAGCTTTGAAACTGCAATAGGCCGGTGAGTTGAAGAAAGAATTACGATCGATCTGACCTAAAGCCTCCTCCCATGGCGGCTCCGGATGCGTAACTTGAGATAGAGATGCGTTAAATCGAAGCAAAACAGAAAGTGTGAAACCTAAAAGTAGCTTTACTGGATGAGAACGAGGGTTTCAGCAAAGTGAACACTAGGAGTGAACTTGCAAAAGCCCTAGCAATTAATTTAATTTAATAATAATAGTATTGGAGGTTCTAGAGAGAAGAAGAAAGAGAAGGACGACGGAGGAGAAGGGCGGCGACGGCGAACGGAATTGTTTGGTTATTGAAGAAGATGGAGTATTAAAAGAGAAAAAGACAAGCTCAAATAAGTTGACAGACTATAAAAATGGAAAATCAATACGGCCGTTGGATTCTCCGCCAGCTACAAGGCCCCGCTTTTCTGCAACGGCTAGTGTCTTTCTTTACTCTCCTCTTAATACAGCAACATATTTATTACACTCAGTTAAGCCTGATTTAACTACTGGGTTATGTTGCTGCTTCAATTGAAACAGAACTTCCAACTTCCTCTGTCCAAAATGTGAGTCCTATTGTATAAAAATCTATTAGATTAAGACAAATAAAAAGTACATAAGTGCATGAGAAATGATGAATTTAAAATATTAAAATAATTCATTAACCAATCAGATTTCACTTTACAATTTTCAGCGCGGCTGTTTTCCGCGGTCGCGGATTTCGACTGCGAAGAGAGATCTGAGACGTCGAACAGGAATCTGGTGGGGCTTGGGGGTCTCGGTGGTCGGACGTCGATCTCGGTGGGGCTTGGGGGTCTCCGACGAGTTGTGTGTGGGAGATGGGAGAAATTGAAGAGATGATGGGAAATTGGGGAGAAAATGGAAACGATTTTTCAGCTGATTTTTTTTTTCTATACACGAAAAGGAAAAATCGTCAATTCTTTTAGTCAGCGCGAGATGCTGGGCGTCCAGGGAATACCGTTAATTCCTTCAGTAAAAGTTAAAAGACAGTCATCTTCCCGTGCTTTATTCCTACAGGTTAGTAAACCAAAGAAAACAAAACAAGCAAAAAGAAATAAAATAAAATAAGATTGAAAAGAAATACCTTGGGTTGCCTCCCAAGCAGCACCTTGGTTAGAGTCGTGGCTCGACTTGGTACTCAGGTCTCAATCATCAGCACTTGGCTCTTCGAGAGCCATCTTATCAATAGATTCCTTGGTGAACCCTTCATGGTAAGGTTTTAACTTTTAACCATTTACCTTAAAAACAATGTGGTTGTCTTTGTCAAACAACTCCACGGCGCCATGAGGAAAGACGCAAGCTACAACATAGGGTCCACTTCAACGGGATCTCAACTTCCCAGGGAAAAGTTGAAGGCGAGACTGATATAGCAAGACTTTATCTCCCACTTTAAAGTCTTTTCGTAATATGTGCTTGTCATGCCAAGCCTTCGTCTTCTCCTTGTAAATCACAGCATTCTCATACGCATCCCGGCGTATCTCCTCTAACTCTTGGATTTTCAACTTTCTAAACTCACCTACAACATCCATCTCCATGTTGCACTTCTGCACCGCCCACCACGCCCTGTGGTCCAATTCCACTGGAAGGTGGAAGGCTTTGCCGAATACAAGTCTGGAAGGAGACATCCCAATAGGAGTCTTGTAGGCGGTTCTGTACGCCCAAAGTGCATCATCCAATCTCAAGCTCCAGTCCTTCCTATTTGGAGCTACCGTCTTTTCAAGGATCGCCTTGATCTGCCTATTGGACACTTCAGCTTGTCCATTGGATTGGGAGTGGTAAGCGGTAGAGACCCTTTGAGTGACATGATATTTCTTCAAAAGCGCACTCACCGTCTTGTTACAGAAGTGAGTTCCTTGGTCACTAATTAGAGCCTTGGGTATCCCAAAACGAGAAAAGATATTCTCCTTCAAGAAACCTGCTACCACTTTGGAATCATCAGTTCTGGTGGCCTTCGCTTCCACCCATTTGGAAACGTAGTCCACCGCAAGCAATATATATAGATTCCCGAACGAGCTAGGAAAGGGTCCCATGAAATCGATACCCCAAACATCAAAAATCTCGCAAAAGACTAATGGTGTTTGTGGCATCTCATTCCTTTTAGAGATTTTTCCAACCCTTTGGCATCGATCGCAGGCTTTGCAAAAGGCGTAAGCATCCCTAAAGATGTGTGGCCAATAAAAACCTGCGTCTAATACCTTCCTAGCGGTTTTGTTCGCCCCAAAATGTCCCCCACATGCATGAGAATGACAAAAAGTTAAGACAGATTGTACCTCATTATCCGGGAGGCATCGTCGGATTACCTTGTCAACGCAATGTCTCCATAGGTAGGGGTCATCCCAAACATAGTATTGCGATTCCCGCTTGATCTTATCTGTCTGAGCTTTTGTGAAGTTCGGCGGGAACTCTTCGCGAACCAGGTAGTTCACTATGTTGGCATACCAAGGCTTGAAGGATCGGAAAGCGAGAAGCTCATACTTGGGATCCCGATGAACAAATTCACCGTCGGGAATTCCGCGGTCGCGGCTGGATGCTCGCGATCGCGGAAAACTCTCTGTAGTCCACCCGCGGTCGCGATTTTTCTGCTGTAGATGCCCAAAACAGAGTTTTGTCCGAGAATTCACCTTGGATCTGAGCCCTTAATTCACCATCTTCTTGCACAATCCGACTCAGATGATCAGCAACTGAGTTCTCGGCTCCTTTCTTGTCCCTGATTTCCACATTGAACTCGCTCAAAAGTAAGACCCATCGAATGAGTCTCGGCTTGGATTCCTTCTTTATCATGAGATAACGAAGTGCAACATGATCAATGTGGATAATCACCTTTGTGCCCAACAAATATTGTCTAAATTTCTCCAGGGCAAACACCACAGCTAACAACTCCTTCTCTGTGGTGGAGTAGTTTCTCTGAGCTCCATTCAAGGTTGTGGAAGCATAATAGATCACATGCATTGCTCTTCCAACCTTCTAACCAAGAACAGCTCCCACCGCATAGTCACTAGCATCACACATGATCTCAAAAGGTATAGACCAATCGGGTGCCTGAATAATGGGTGCCTCAGTGAGGTGGGATTTCAGAGTATCGAATGCCTTCTTGCACTCGGTAGACATCTCGAAAATAAATTCCTTCTTCAAAAGCTCACATAGAGGTGTTGAGATCTTTGAAAAGTCCTTAATAAACCTGCGATAGAAACCTGCATGGCCTAAAAAAGAACGCACTTCACGCACATTAGTAGGATAAGACAACGATTGAATGATGTCAATCTTTGCCTTATCGACCTCAATACCCCTAGCTGAAATAATATGACCCAAAACAATACCTTGTTCAACCATAAAGTGACACTTTTCATAATTCAACACTAAATTAGTGTCTACACATCGTTTAAGCACAAGTGACAAATGGTGTAAACATGCATCAAAGCTATCCCCATGTACCGTAAAATCATCCATGAATACCTCAATGAAATGTTCAATATATTCCGAGAAGATACTTACCATACATCGTTGAAAAGTCCCAGGTGCGTTACATAGTCCAAAAGGCATTCTGCGATATGCAAAAGTGCCAAAAGGGCATGTAAAGGTTGTCTTCTCTTGATCTTCGGGCGCAATGGCCACCTGAAAATAACCTGAGTATCCATCCAGAAAGCAGTAATAGGGACGACCAGGAAGTCGTTCAAGCATTTGATCAATGAAAGGTAAAGGAAAGTGATCCTTTCGAGTCACCGCATTCAGCTTACGGTAGTCAATGCATACCCTCCAACCTGTTTGAGCTCTAGTGGGAACCAACTCACCATGTTGATTCTCGACAACTGTAATGCCCCCCCTTCTTAGGGACACATTGTGTTGGACTTACCCATTGACTATCCGAAATGGGAAAGATCGTGTCAACTTGAAGAAGCTTAAGCACCTCCTTCTTTACCACCTCCATCATAGGTGGGTTTAATCTCCTCTGGGGTTTCCGAGATGGCTTAGCTCCTTCCTCCAGTAGGATTTTGTGCATACAGGTGGAAGGGCTAATTCCCTTGATATCAGCGATAGTCCACCCAAGAGCTGTAATGTGCTCTTTCAACACCTTCACCAACCTCTTCTCTTGTTCTCCTGACAACTTACTAGAGATGATTACCGCGAGGGTATCATTCTCTCCAAGAAAAGCATACTTCAGGTGCTCTGGCAATTGCTTGAGCTCAATTACTGGTGCCTGCAAAACAGAAGGAAGGAGCTTTTCGCTCTCCAGAGTCAGTAACATGGGTCTGCCGGCCAAAGATCTACTTGACATGTCTAGCTGAGCTAGAACCGTATGAATGTCAGGAGAAAGAGAGAGATTAACCTGTGGTGGGTGAATGATGTTGTTTTCCATAACACATTGCAATTCATCTAAGCCAGAGATATTAAAAGTATCTTGCACTATAGGATCAATCACATCAATAGAACAAATAGAAGCAACATCTTCAATGGGGTGCTTCATATCATCGAAGATATTAAATTTCACAACTTCCCCATCGAACTCTAAAGTAAGAGACCCACTAGCTAAATCAATCTTAGTGTTAGCAGTTCTCATAAAAGGCCTCCCTAACAAAATAGGTGCAGCCTGACCATCATGTTCCATGTCTAACACAAAGAAGTCAGCAGGAAAGAACAAATTATCAACCATTACCAAAACATTTTCAACTACTCCTTTAGGATAAACAGTGGATCTATCAGCTAGTTGAATAATTATTCCGGTTTCATGAAGAGGTCCTAAACCAAGCATTTTATACAACGAGTAAGGAAGAACATTTATAGATGCACCAAGATCAAGCATAGCTCTTTCAAAGTGAGTGTCACCTATACGACAAGGAATGCTTACCATGCCCGGATCGCTGCACTTCTTAGGCATACGCCTTTGGAATACAGCGGAGACACGCTCGCTTACCGTCACCTTCTGCTGTCCCTTCAATTTCTGATTCCTCTTGATGGTGCAGAGTTCCTTCAAGAACTTAGCATATCTAGGAATACTTTTAATGAGCTTGAGTAAAGGGATATTTACCTCACACTTGCTGAAGGTTTCAAATAGCTCCTTATCGTTTTTCGGCCTCTTCGTATCCTTTAAAGCATCTGGAAAAGGTGTGGGAGGTTTGGTTGAGCTAAGTGGTGGGAAGTCGGGGCGGACATAGTTGTCTTGTCTCAATCGGAAGTCGCCCCGGTCCTCGACCTCGGCCTCGACCATCATTTAAAGCATCCTCCACATTGTCTTTGCCAGCAGCAATTCCGCGATCGAGGCTGTCAGTCTGCGGTCGCGGAATTTCCTCTGTTTTCCTAGAACAATTTCCGCTGTCGCGTATTTTCCACTGTTTCTGATTCCTCCTTTTCAGCAGCAGAACTCTCCAACAGTTTTCCACTCCTTGTTGTCACAGCACTAACATTTCTGGTCGGATTCACTATTGTCTGAGATGGTAGAGAATTGGATTTTTGCTGTGCAAGAGTGGTCACAACTTCAACCAACTGCCCTGTCTATTTCTCCATGTTTTTGATACTAGATTCAGTAGTTTGGACATGGGTTGTGAAATGCTGAGTCAACGATCTCAACATATCTGCAGTTGAAGGTCCAGAATTGGGTCGTGGGGCTTGAGCTTGAGGTTGGGGTTCAGTCTGATCACGCCATCTGAAGTTTGGATGATCTCTATACCTCGGATTATAATTGTTCTGCTGATCATTTCGAGGTCGTGGAAGTCCATATCCACCAGCGGCATTGACTTCAGCAACAATATCATCTTGAAGCTCAGGGCATGTGTCAATAAAATGAGAAGGGTCAGAACAGATACCACATGCCTTTACCTGCTGTTGTCCTTTTTGCAGCTGAGAAATCATCTTTTTCAACTCACCGAGCTCAGTCATAAGTGCGGGGTTTCCTGAGCTTGTGGCATTCACTCTTTTTCTAGTGTATGTCCTGCCAAAACTCCTGGTGCTCTCTGCCATGTCTTGCAACTTTTCCATGGCATCTTCCGGTGTCATGTTGAGAATGCTCCCACCACAAGAAGCGTCTACCATTCTCCTCTCATGGTTAAGGAGACCATTGCAAACATGTAAGACCAGGTCCTCAGTATCATACCCATGAAAAGGGAGCACACAATCCCTTGAAGCGCTCAAGGTAATCATAGAGAGTCTCATCATCACCTTGCTCCACATGGGCAATTTCTTTCTTCAGTGCATTTGCCTTTTTTTACTGGAAAATACTTACCCAAGAACACCTTGTGCAGCTTCTCCCAGCTATCTACGGAACCGGTAGGCAAATGATAGTACCAGGACCTAGCACTATCTTTCAAAGTGAACCCGAATGCTCTCATCTTAATCTGCTCCTCAGTGACATTTGGTGGTTTGGTTGTCATGCATGTGTCATGGAACTGATTCAAATGCATGATTGGATCCTCACCAGACAGACCATGGAATGTGGGGAGCAGATTGATTACCCCTGACTTGAGCTCAAAAGTCACCCCATGAGCAAGGGGTGGAAGAATCACAGCTTGAGGTTGCTGTGTCAGATTGGGAGTAGTACGCTCCCTCAAAGTGCGGACAACACCGTCGTCTCCTAGCGCATTTGCCTCTTGCTGCGCCTCAATCAATGCCCGTTGAGCATCAACAACTAACTGAATTTCAGCCAATTGACGTTGGGTATCAGCAAGAGCTCTTTGCTCGGGAGTCAACTGATCGCCTTCCATTGCACCTGTTTCAGTCTTTGCTTTGTTCTCTCTCTGATTTCGATGGAAAGTCCTCTCGATTTCTGGATCAAGAATGAAAAGAGACTGATTAGTAGAATGGGTGTTGACCATTCACTAGTCAACACTAAAGTCAATCAAAATAAGAACTTAAAGAACAGAAAAATTGACTCCCCGACAATGGCGCCAAATTTGACGAGGCGAATTATCGTATGCCAAGTCAAAGTAATCCTAACAAGCTCACTAACAAGTATAGTAGGCAAGCAAGGGTCGAAATCCCAAGGGAGTCAGGTTATCAATTCTATAAGTAATGAAGATGATTAACTAGTGAAAGTAACCAAAGGTTTTTTTTTATATTGTTTCACGAACAAAGTACCGAAGGTTGATTTGGGTTGTAATTTATCAAAGGAAGACGTTTCACTTGACAAATATCCACTAACAGGTTGACAAGTTGATCATTAACTCCTTTTAGTCCTATGTCGAATTATTCATATGATCGGCCTAATTGATACGCTGCACTTTGTATAGCGTAACTAGGGATTATTACATTGATTTAGGAGTATTATTATATGTGTTTCGAGTCATTGTTATGTTCAGAGATATTTATTAAGAAGTGAAGAATTGAAGATCAGAACCAAAGAATATTGAAGATTTGAAGAAATCAGCGACGACGATCGCCATGGATCTGCGGCGATCGCGGTGGAGCAACAAAGAGGAGTCGAGAATATTTAATAAATCCGCGACCGCGGATTAATATCCGCGATCGCGGGTATTGTGCTGAATTCCCCTTCGCTGGAGTGTTGATGGGCCGTGCGCGAGATGGGCCGTGGATTTGAAGCAAGCAGCCGGCCCAACTTTTGGAAGGAGCTCACTTGAATGAGAAAGAATTATAGGAGGATGGGGCCCACATTGGAAGCTTGCAGCCGTAATCAATTATTTGAAGCAAGCAGCTGCACAAATTCATCACTTTGCTACGTTCTTTTATTGTCCTTTTGCTTTATTTTCCTTGTTTTGTTTTATCTCTTTCCTTTTATTAATTAGTTTTAGGATTTATCTTTTACCATATACTTTTAGGGTTAGTCTCTATTTAAGAACGCTAGTTCTTTCTATCTTTATCATCATCTTTTCCATCAGACAATTTAGTTTTGCAACCATGAGCAGGAACTAATCTCCATTGTTTTACTTAGCGGTTGAAACCTTCAGTTATTAAGTTGTGAGATTTCTAAACTCTTGTTCTTTTCCTATGAGTTTGTATTAATTCTCTTGTTCTTCATCTATTGATTTCTATTAGTTTTGCTAGCTTGATCACCTAGTTTGATTGATAGTTTTCTATTGCTAGACTAGGAATATACGGTGGAATTCCTTGTCATTGTAGCATTCATATCTGCATGATGTGGTAGTTGATTGCTTTTATGAAAGAGAATTGATTGCATGTTAATACTTGACGGTTGTAAGTTATTGCATGCATCCTTATAATTCCTGTGCCCTTTGCTGCTATTTCATCTAATCTTGAGAGGTTTCCCTGATTGCTGAATAGTAAGTATTATCAGGACCGGTTGGCCTGCTGATATATTAAAGATTGGAATAGGAACATTTCCTAGGATTGAATAGAACTTGAGATAAATCTATGATCAACTTGATTAACTGTTGTGTGGATACTTGCTAGGTGAAACCCCTTCTCATCATATTCTCACCCAAACTTCCTCTGCTTGTTACTGGTTACTTGTGTGTTCTTGCAATCAAAACCCCCCCTTTGGTTACTTGTTAGTAGTTGATATTTCACTTGACTGCATTGATTTGGTGTTTTGATTCCCTTGGGTTCGACCTCTACTTACTTGCTATACTCTAGTTAGTGTTTAGGGTTTTCTTTGATTTGGCACTACGACTTTAGCTTCATCAAATTTGGCGCCGTTGCCGGGGAATTGAATTATTCCAATTTTGTGCTAATTGTGAAATTATCAACTGTTTGGTGTGAACCTTTATGGTTCAGACCCGTGCTACTGATTCATCTCTTGTTTCCTTTGACCCAGAGATTGAAAGGACGTTCCTTCGGAACCAAAGAGCAGCTCTGAACCAAGATAACGAGATGGGTGATCGACATGGACCGCCATTGCCTACTATGAGGCAAGTCACTGCCCCAGACTTAAACCAACAACCTTTGGCAGTGAGGTTTCCTGAGATTGAAGAAGGTGTGAATTTTGAATTAAAAGTTGGTTTAATTCATGAGCTACCACATTTCCACGGCTTAGCAGGAGAAGATCCCAACAAACACTTAGCTCAATTCCATGCCATATGTTCTAGTATGAAGCAAAGAGGTGTTACTGAGGAGCAGGTCATGCTGAGAGCTTTCGGATTTACTCTGAAAGACGCTGCGAATGATTGGCTTTATTATCAAGCTCCGGGGAGTATTGATACCTGGGCTAAGATGAAGAAAGTCTTCTTGGAGAAATATTTTCCAGCCACAAAACTGAGCAGCTTGAAGAAGGAGATCACGAATCTTCAACAACACTCAACTGAGAGTCTCTACGAATATTATGAGAGATTCAAGAAGCTTTGCTCAAGCTGCCCATTCCATAGTTATACTGACCATGATCTTCTTATGTACTTATTCAGTGGGCTGATTGATGAGGATCGTCGAATGGTAAACGCATCTTGTGGAGGTAATTTTCTGAAACTAACTATACCTCAGGCCACTGAAATGTTTGAAGAGCTGGCTGAAAGTTCAAGGCAGTTTAGCAGTAGACAGAGATCCCACTCAGTCAAAACAATTAATTCAGATCAATTACAGACTGACATGAATGAGTTGAAAGAGATGGTAAAGGCTTTGATGCTGAAAAATGCTTCCCTTCATGATCCCAATGCTGAGGTAAACGCTGTTGGTGGATGGCAACCAAGGCCAAGGTATGACTCTTCTAATATTAATTATCAGCAACCTAGGCCTCAGAATTCTATGACTGCTGAAGATATGATCAAGTCCTTAGCTCAGACTGCGATGCAACAAAACGCTAAGACAGAATCAAGCATCCAAAATCTTGAGAATCAGTTAGGACAGATTGCTCAAGCTGTGAATAAATTAGAGGCCAGGGAACCGGTAAGAAACCCGAGAGAGAACGTCAGTGCAGTGTTCTTGAGGAGCGGAAAAACTTTAAATGACTGTTCTGTGCCGAAACCGCGATCGCCAGATCTGAGTGGCGATCGCCATGAGATTACATAGAGCAAAACAGGGTCTGCATCGCGACCGCGATCGCCACATGGAAATGGCGATCGCCATGCCATTCCAGAAGATGAGGTGAAAAAATATTCGCAACCGCGATCGCCAAGAGCTGATGGCGATCGCCGGGAGTCCCCTGAGTACATTGACAATTATGTTCGCCCGAATTTCCCCCCTCTGTTCTCTCAGAAGCCTGTTGCTCCCTTTCCTGAGGCATTGAAGGATACTCGGAGGCTGGATGACGACAAAGAAATCTTCGAAACCTTTAGTAGGTGTGAGGTAAACATTCCCTTGCTCAAGCTTGTTAAGAGTATTCCTAGATTTGCTAAGTTTTTGAAAGAAGTTTGCACTATTAAAAGAAATCAAAAACTGAAAGGAAAGAAGAAAGTTGAAGTAAGTGAACAAGTTTCTGCTGTGTTTCAAAGACGCATGCCTAAGAAATGTGGTGATCCAGGCATATTTAGCATTCCATGTGTGATTGGTGAAACTAAATTTGACAAAGCCATGCTAGATTTAGGTGCATCAATCAATGTTTTGCCTTACTCTTTGTATGAATCACTAGGCTTATGACCTTTGCATAAAACATGAACTGTTATTCAACTTGCTGATAGGTCTACTGTATACCCAAAAGGGGTTGTTGAGGATGTTCTTGTTATGGTTGGTGATCTGATTTTTCCTGCTGATTTCTTTGTGTTGGATATGGAGCATGCTAATAATGTCACACCTATACTGTTAGGTAGACCTTTCATGAAAACAGCACAAACGAAAATTGATGTTAATAGTGGGACTCTCTCTATGGAGTTTGATGGGGATAAGGTGGAGTTTAATATTTATGACATGGATCCCATTGATAAGAATTCTCTATGTGCTATTGATGTGATTAAGCCTACTTGTAAGGATGAATTACAACCTGTTTTAGAGAATATCTTAGAGCCCCCAAAAGTAGATGTTGTTTTATCTACTAACATGCAGGAGTGCCAGGCTAAGCCAGAGCCTAAAGATAAGCTCTCTCCACATCCTTTGGGCAATCGCCCTCCATTACTGACTTCGTCAGGCAAGATACCATTGATGTCTAGTGTGCAGGCACTTGACATTGAGCTTAAACAGCCGCCTGATACGGTCAATGAGGAGAAAGAGAATGAAACCACCTTCATTGCTAAAGACAAGGTGGTCAAGGTAAGAGGGACGAGATTTAAGGCGTTCCATGAGTGGTTCAAGAGAGAATTCAGACAAGAGACGGTTTTCACAAAGCCAAATGGCGTTAGTTAAATCTCTTGAGTTTCATGTCGAGCCACGACATAAAATAAGGCGCTACTCGGGAGGCAACCCGAGGTTTGAGTTTGTTTTTATTTGTTTTTGATCGGTTTAATTTTCTTTTTAGTTTTTCTATGGACAGGAGGAAATCACCGAAGCTTAGGGTCAGCTACAGTCAATAGCCAATCTCGCTGTAAGTCTTCTCTCCCGTCTAAAAAAAAAAAAATAGTGCAGAAAAAAATAGAGTGCAGAAAAAAATATGAGAGAAAAGAAAGTAAGGAGTTGTATTTCATCAAGTTTGGTTTCATTAGTACTATCATTCTAAATCTACATTCGCTGGAGCTTAGCTTGTTGGTGACCATGTTCTTTGCAAGGAGTTGATTTGTTTGGGTCACCTTCTACATTGGAGGTATTCTTTCTTTTGCTTTAGAGGAGCTATGCATTATTGGATTACATTTAGTTCTCATTTAGTTTCTCATTCTACCACACTTTGAGTTTTATTGGAGGAAGGTCATCCGACCTTGTATGTGAGTCTTCTGTCTCCTTCCCTGGGTTCGTTTTTATGTCTTCCATTTCATTGAGAACAATGCAATGTTTAAGCATGGGGGAGGAGAATGTTATCACATGTAATTATTTGGGTGTTGGTTGTATCTGCATGAGCTTATTGAATATATATTGTATGAAAAAGCCACAAAAATTGAAAAAAGGCATATAAAATCCTTGGATAGCAAGATCTATGCAATAAGAAGGTGGCTTGACCGACATTAGGCTGGGGCAAAAATAAGTCTTGAGTGATGTGAGTTTTGTGAGCCTGGAACAATTATTGAGTGGTTGGGATGAAAACCCGAAAGGGCGCCCAAGCAAGATAAGTGTTATATAAAAAAAAAAATTGAGTGTTTTAGGATCATTATCATCTTGGCGGTATGGAGACATAAGAAGAAGGCGTATATGAGGTTTCGGGTAGGCCACTTGGAGGAATAAGGTGTAGTTCTGGGTATGTGCTTATTATATCACATTGTTCTTGATTTTTGTTGTTGTGTTTTGGAGGAGCTTATTGGTTATGCAATCACTAGGAGATATTCTTGTACTTCCTGAGGCTTTGAGTATTTTATTGTATGGGTAGCTTTTCTGTAAGTTACTCGGGACGAGTAAAAGTCTAAGTATGGGGGTATTTGATACGCTGCACTTTGTATAGCGTAACTAGGGATTATTACATTGATTTAGGAGTATTATTATATGTGTTTCGAGTCATTGTTATGTTCTGAGATATTTATTAAGAAGTGAAGAATTGAAGATCAGAACCAAAGAATATTAAAGATTTGAAGAAATCACCGACGGCGATCGCCATGGATTAGCGGCGATCGCGGTAGAGCAACAGAGAGGAGCCGAGAATATTTAATAAATCCGCGACCGCGGGTTGTGCTGAATTCCCCTTCGCTGGAGTGTTGATGGGCCGTGCGCGAGATGGGCCGTGGATTTGAAGCAAGCAGCCGGCCCAACTTTAGGAAGGAGCTCACTTGAATCAGAAAGCATTATAGGAGGATGGGGCCCACATTGGAAGCTTGCAGCCGTAATGAATTATTTGAAGCAAGCAGCTGCACAAATTCATCACTTTGCTACGTTCTTTTATTGTCCTTTTGCTTTATTTTCCTTGTTTTGTTTTATCTCTTTCCTTTTATTAATTAGTTTTATGATTTATCTTTTACCATATACTTTTAGGGTTAGTCTCTATTTAAGAACGCTAGTTCTTTCTATCTTTATCATCATCTTTTCCATCAGACAATTTAGTTTTGCAACCATGAGCAGGAACTAATCTCCATTGTTTTACTTAGCGGTTGAAACCTTCAGTTATTAAGTTGTGAGATTTCTAAACTCTTGTTCTTTTCCTATGGGTTTGTATTAATTCTCTTGTTCTTCATCTATTGATTTCTATTAGTTTTGCTAGCTTGATCACCTAGTTTGATTGATAGTTTTCTATTGCTAGACTAGGAATATACGGTGGAATTCCTTGTCATTGTAGCATTCATATCTGCATGATCTGGTAGTTGATTGCTTTTATGAAAGAGAATTGATTGCATGTTAATACTTGACGGTTGTAAGTTATTGCATGCATCCTTATAATTCCTGTGCCCTTTGCTGCTATTTCATCTAATCTTGAGAGGTTTCCCTGATTGCTGAATAGTAAGTATTATCAGGACCGGTTGGCCTGCTGATATATTAAAGATTGGAATAGGAACATTCCCTAGGATTGAATAGAACTTGAGATAAATCTATGATCAACTTGATTAACTGTTGTGTGGATACTTGCTAGGTGAAACCCCTTCTCATCATATTCTCACCCAAACTTCCTCTGCTTGTTACTGGTTACTTGTGTGTTCTTGCAATCAAAACCCCCCCTTTGGTTACTTGTTACTAGTTGATATTTCACTTGACTGCATTGATTTGGTGTTTTGATTCCCTTGGGTTCGACCTCTACTTACTTGCTATACTCTAGTTAGTGTTTAGGGTTTTCTTTGATTTGGCACTACGACTTTAGCCTCATCACTAATCCCTGTTCTAATGTAGTTATTAGTCCAACTAGTCCTAATAACCCTTACTGAACTATAACCCTGAAACTATCAAGATTCAATAATAAAGAAGATTTAAGTTCAGGAATGGATAGATACATGCAATACCGTAGACAACTAGCCAGATACTCGACATGCACTCAATTCTCTTCACAATTGACATTCACAACTAGTTCATGCAAATTGTGTGTGCTACAATCAAGTAAGATATTTCAACTAGAAATAAACAAACTCTAGCAATATGAATAAGATGATTCTACTTAGATGGCCAATCTAAATGAGCAAATCTGATTCAACGATAATACGCACAAGAGAATAAAGTTAATCAAATGAATAGAACAAAGGAAAGAAGTCTCACAACTTAATCAATCTGAAAGCCTCAAATGCCAAGCAAAACAATGGAGGTTTAGCAACTCATGGGTTCTTGAGAGAAAAACTAAGAAACTTGGAATATGGAATGTAGAAGATGGATGATGATCCCAAAATCCCTAACAACTAAACCTATAAGTCTCTGCCCAATAAAACTAGTGCAATTACTAACAAAAACGTTATAAAAACGTTACAAAACATAAAGAAGTTTCTAAATCGACAAATGGAAGAAAGTCTTCGCTGGCGGAATCCACGATCGCGGTTTGGGACCCGCGGTCGCGGATTTTGTGTTGTAAAACTAGCTCGTCCAGTGGAATTTCCGCGTTCGCGGTTTGGGACCCGCGGTCGCGGAAATGGCTTCTGTGGCTTCGTCTTCAGCTGCCTCCAATGCTACATGTGGTCTTCTTCCTGTGGTCTTCATGCAGCTTTTACTCCTCTTCTTATGCTTCAATGCTCCGTATCATCCTTTGTAATCTCATATGTAGCTCAACTCTCTGAAACTCCGTAATTACAAAATACATCATAACATCTAGCATAATCCTATACAAAATGAGCTAATAACCTATAGTAGCGCTATCTAAAATACCGCTTATCAAACTCCGCCATACTTAGACCTTGCTCGTCCCCGAGTAAGCTAAATGAAACTTACCCTTACAATCAGCACACACAGATCACAAGAAGTATAGAAAAGAATGAACTACAAGTTACAAACACACTTCGCCTCCAAACACCATAGTGAGTACAATAGATATATCTAATCCTAGCTCCTATCTAGCATCTTATCCCTCCAGAGTGGCCTACCCTTTCCTCCTTATATCACCACTTCTTATGACACCTCGCCAGCAGCAACAGATGATCCTAAGACACTCATTTCACTCATTCTGCCTAGGCGCCCCAAAGGGGTTTTACCTAGCCACTCATTTTATTTTGCTAGATAAACTCACAATTGGCTCACATCTCTCAAGTCCACTTTTGCCTCAGCCTATTGCCGACTAGACTACCTGCTTATTGCATGGAACCGCCCTTTCAAGTTTTCAGCCCATCCCAGGATTTTTCATTTGCCTTTTTAACATATTTTTGGCTTTTTCTTTTTTTTACTAATACGAAACTGAATTCCAAAAACTGAATTGAAACTACTTCTAAAGATAAGCAGTAAACTAAATCCCTCTCCCCCATACTTGAAGTACACAATGTCCTCAGTGTGAAACAAAAGACATAGAGAATAAATGAGGAAGAGAAGGGAAAAACTCACTGATCAGGGTTGCCTGGTGGTGGAAGATCGGGGTTCTGATGGAACCAAGAACTCCTAGCCTCCCCATGCCAGCCCTGCAACTCCAGCTGCATCCCAGTCATGGACTGCTGCAAACCTTGCATATCAGCAGCGTAGGAGGACCAGAAATAATCAAACTCAGAATAAAACTGGTTGTAGCTCTGCTGCATCGTCTGATATCCTTGATGCATAGCATGCATCTCGGACTGCATCCCCTGCATCTGATCAAACAACCTCTTCTTCTAAGGAATACTGGAGCTATCAGCAGCTCCACTAGACGAACGAACGCCAAACTATTCCTGAGCATCAGGCATCATCTCATCATCATCATCGTCGTCGTCATCAGCAACAACAACCGGCTCTCGGATAGCAATACCACCCCGTGCACGACGACCAACAGGTGCACGAGGCGCAGCAGGAACAGGTGCCAGCTTGAAAGTCTCAGCAGGACCATAAATAAACTGCTGAGGCAGGGCAATCTCATGCTCACTCATCCTACCACAAACCCATACCCACTGTGCATGACCTCCACGCAACAGATGAACGGTGGATTTCAGAAACCGCAGATCATACTCATAATGCCCAACGGAGGGATCAACATTACCCTCTACATCAAGATCTGCAAAGTTATCAACCACCGCTCGCACAATCAAGGTGAGCATGCCTCCTAATGCAATCTTCCCCGTCTCTCTATTCCGGGCGGTCCGACAAGAAGCAACAAAGAGCCAAACCCAATCAGGGGTAAGCTCACACTCCGGCATGAGACTGAAAAGATACTTGAGCACATAGGCAGGGACCTTGTTAACCTCGGTCATGCCAAAGAAAGCCATGTCTAACACCTTATGCGTCAGCCTGAGACAAGGGTGAGAAAGCTGATAGTTGTAGTCATTCCCATCAGCACTCCTCGGGACACCTGTCCATGTTTGCCACATGTGAAAGTGGCGGTCACCAACACCATCCTCATAGTTATCCGAGGGACCACGTGTGATCCCCAAGATATCTCTCAGCTGCGGGGCAGAAACAGTATACTGCCGCTTCTTATAGATAAAAGTGATGGCAGGAATTGTACCATCCCGGCTCTTCGTCTTCAGGGTCGATAGGAATTGGCGCGACAAGTCCACATGAGAGGGCGCAGAGAGGGCCATAAACCCGCCCAAACTAGCATGGTCGAGCATAGCCTGAGTACAATTCGCCATACCCAACTCCTCAAGGGTAGGTCCATGAAAGAACCGAGTGGCAATTGCCCGCTTCTGCTTAAGAGTCGCAGCATACACCTTCACCTGCTTTTGCCCCTCATCATCATTCTTATGTGGCATTGAGCGCGACATTTTCACACTTATCAAATTCCACAAACTCAGCAAACTCCACACAATCAAATTCCACACAATCAAACTCCACACAATCAAACTCCAAACAATCACCAAACACAAACCAACCACAACAGCAGTTTCAACACCAGCAAAGCACAAATATGGCCCTCACAGAGGCGAAACAACCTACAAACACCAAGCTGGAACCAAAAGAGAGCAAACAAATCACTTACAGAACCGAGGGAAAAATCGAGACAGACGGAAATCCGCGGTCGCGGAAATCGCGTTGTTGTTCTGGTTTTCTGAGGCGAGAAACTGCGGTCGCGGCTGTTTTCCGCGGTCGCGGATTTCGACTGCGAAGAGAGATCTGAGACGTCGAACAGGAATCTGGTGGGGCTAGGGGGTCTCGGTGGTCGGAAGTCGATCTCCATGGATCAACGACGATCGCGGTGGAGCAACAGAGAGGAGCCGAGAATATTTAATAAATCCACGACCGCGGATTAATATCCGCGATCGCGGGTATTGTGCTGAATTCCCCTTCGCTGGAGTGTTGATGGGCCGTGCGCGAGATGGGCCGTGGATTTGAAGCAAGCAGCCGGCCCAACTTTTGGAAGGAGCTCACTTGAATGAGAAAGCATTATAGGAGGATGGGGCCCACATTGGAAGCTTGCAGTCGTAATCAATTATTTGAAGCAAGCAGCTGCACAAATTCATCACTTTGCTACGTTCTTTTATTGTCCTTTTGCTTTATTTTCGTTGTTTTGTTTTATCTCTTTCCTTTTATTAATTAGTTTTAGGATTTATCTTTTACCATATACTTTTAGGGTTAGTCTCTATTTAAGAACGCTAGTTCTTTCTATCTTTATCATCATCTTTTCCATCAGACAATTTAGTTTTGCAACCATGAGCAGGAACTAATCTCCATTGTTTTACTTAGCGGTTGAAACCTTCAGTTATTAAGTTGTGAGATTTCTAAACTCTTGTTCTTTTCCTATGGGTTTGTATTAATTCTCTTGTTCTTCATCTATTGATTTCTATTAGTTTTGCTAGCTTGATCACCTAGTTTGATTGATAGTTTTCTATTGCTAGACTAGGAATATACGGTGGAATTCCTTGTCATTGTAGCATTCATATCTGCATGATCTGGTAGTTGATTGCTTTTATGAAAGAGAATTGATTGCATGTTAATACTTGACGGTTGTAAGTTATTGCATGCATCCTTATAATTCCTGTGCCCTTTGCTGCTATTTCATCTAATCTTGAGAGGTTTCCCTGATTGTTGAATAGTAAGTATTATCAGGACCGGTTGGCCTGTTAATATATTAAAGATTGGAATAGGAACATTCCCTAGGATTGATAAGAACTTGAGATAAATCTATGATCAACTTGATTGACTGTTGTGTGGATACTTGCTAGGTGAAACCCCTTCTCATCATATTCTCACCCAAACTTCCTCTGCTTGTTACTGGTTACTTGTGTGTTCTTGCAATCAAAACCCCGCCTTTGGTTACTTGTTACTAGTTGATATTTCACTTGACTGCATTGATTTGGTGTTTTGATTCCCTTGGGTTCGACCTCTACTTACTTGGTATACTCTAGTTAGTGTTTAGGGTTTTCTTTGATTTGGCACTACGACTTTAGCCTCATCACTAATCCTTGTTCTAATGTAGTTATTAGTCCAACTAGTCATAATAACCCTTACTGAACTATAACCCTGAAACTATCAAGATTCAATAATAAAGAAGATTTAAGTTCAGGAATGGATAGATACATGCAATACCGTAGACAACTAGCCAGATACTCGACATGCACTCAATTCTCTTCACAATTGACATTCACAACTAGTTCATGCAAATTGTGTGTGCTACAATCAAGTAAGATATTTCAACTAGAAATAAACAAACTCTAGCAATATGAATAAGATGATTCTACTTAGATGGCCAATCTAAATGAGAAAATCTGATTCAATGATAATACGCACAAGAGAATAAAGACAATCAAATGAATAGAACAAAGGAAAGAAGTCTCACAACTTAATCAATATGAAAGCTTCAAATGCCAAGCAAAACAATGGAGGTTTAGCAACTCATGGGTTCTTGAGAGAAAAACTAAGAAACTTGGAATATGGAATGTAGAAGATGGATGATGATCCCAAAACCCCTAACAACTAAACCTATAAGTCTCTGCCCAATAAAACTAATGCAATTACTAACAAAAACGTTATAAAAACGTTACAAAACATAAAGAAGTTTCCAAATCGACAAATGGAAGAAAGTCTTCGCTGGCAGAATCCACGATCGCGGTTTGGGACCCGCGGTCGCGGATTTTGTGCTGTAAAACTAGCTGGTCCAGTGGAATTTCCGCGATCGCGGTTTGGGACCCGCGGTCGCGGAAATGGCTTCTGTGGGTTCGTCTTCAGCTGCCTCCAATGCTACATGTGGTCTTCTTCCTGTGGTCTTCATGCAACTTCTACTCCTCTTCTTATGCTTCAATGCTCCGTATCATCCTCTGTAATCTCATATGTAGGTCAACTCTCCGAAACTCCGTAATTACAGAATACATCATAACATCTAGCATAATCCTATACAAAATGAGCTAATAACCTATAGTAGCGCTATGTAAAATACCGCTTATCAAACTCCCCCATACTTAGACCTTGCTCGTCCCCGAGTAAGCTAAATGAAACTTACCCTTACAATCAGCACACACAGATCACAAGAAGTATAGAAAAGAATGAACTACAAGTTACAAACACACTTCGCCTCCAAACACCATAGTGAGTACAATAGATATATCTAATCCTAGCTCCTATCTAGCATCTTATCCCTCCAGAGTGGCCTACCCTTTCCTCCTTATATCACCACTTCTTATGACACCTCGCCAGCAGCAACAGATGATCCTAAGACACTCATTTCACTCATTCTGCCTAGGCGCCCCAAAGGGGTTTTACCTAGCCACTCATTTTATTTTGCTAGATAAACTCACAATTGGCTCACATCTCTCAAGTCCACTTTTGCCTCAGCCTATTGCCGACTAGACTACCTGCTTATTGCATGGAACCGCCCTTTCAAGTTTTCAGCCCATCCCAGGATTTTTCATTTGCCTTTTTAACATATTTTTGGCTTTTTCTTTTTTTTACTAATACGAAACTGAATTCCAAAAACTGAATTGAAACTACTTCTAAAGATAAGCAGTAAACTAAATCCCTCTCCCCCATACTTGAAGTACACAATGTCCTCAGTGTGAAACAAAAGACATAGAGAATAAATGAGGAAGAGAAGGGAAAAACTCACTGATCAGGGTTGCCTGGTGGTGGAAGATCGGGGTTCTGATGGAACCAAGAACTCCTAGCCTCCCCATGCCAGCCCTGCAACTCCAGCTGCATCCCAGTCATGGACTGCTGCAAACCTTGCATATCAGCAGCGTAGGAGGACCAGAAATAATCAAACTCAGAATAAAACTGGTTGTAGCTCTGCTGCATCGTCTGATATCCTTGATGCATAGCATGCATCTCGGACTGCATCCCCTGCATCTGATCAAACAACCTCTTCTCCCAAGGAATACTGGAGCTATCAGCAGCTCCACTAGACGAACCGACGCAAAACTGTGCCTGAACATCAGGCATCATCTCATCATCATCATCATCGTCGTCATCAGCAACAACAACCGACTCTCGGATAGCAATACCACCCCGTGCACGACGACCAACAGGTGCACGAGGCGCAGCACGAACAGGTGCCAGCCTGAAACTCTCAGCAGGACCATAAATAAACTGCTGAGGCAGGGCAATCTCATGCTCACTCATCCTACCACAAACCCATACCCACTGTGCATGACCTCCACGCAACAAATGAACGGTGGATTTCAGAAACCGCAGATCATACTCATAATGCCCAACGGAGGGATCAGCATTACCCTCTACATCAAGATCTGCAAAGTTATCAACCACCGCTCGCACAATCAAGGTGAGCATGCCTCCTAATGCAATCTTCCCCTTCTCTCTATTCCGGGCGGTCCAGCAAGAAGCAACAAAGAGCCAAACCCAATCAGGGGTAAGCTCACACTCCGGCATGAGACTGAAAAGATACTTGAGCACATAGGCAGGGACCTTGTTAACCTCGGTCATGCCAAAGAAAGCCATGTCTAACACCTTATGCGTCAGCCTGAGACAAGGGTGAGAAAGCTGATAGTTGTAGTCATTCCCATCAGCACTCCTCGGGACACCTGTCCATGTTTGCCACATGTGAAAGTGGCGGTCACCAACACCATCCTCATAGTTATCCGAGGGACCACGTGTGATCCCCAAGATATCTCTCAGCTGCGGGGCAGAAACAGTATACTGCCGCTTCTTATAGATAAAAGTGATGGCAGGAATTGTACCATCCCGGCTCTTCGTCTTCAGGGTCGATAGGAATTGGCGCGACAAGTCCACATGGGAGGGCGCAGAGAGGGCCATAAACCCGCCCAAACTAGCATGGTCGAGCATAGCCTGAGTACAATTCGCCATACCCAACTCCTCAAGGGTAGGTCCATGAAAGAACCGAGTGGCAATTGCCCGCTTCTGCTTAAGAGTCGCAGCATACACCTTCACCTGCTTTTGCCCCTCATCATCATTCTTATGTGGCATTGAGCGCGACATTTTCACACTTATCAAATTCCACAAACTCAGCAAACTCCACACAATCAAATTCCACACAATCAAACTCCACACAATCAAACTCCAATCAAACTCCAAACACAAACCAACCACAACAGCAGTTTCAACACCAGCAAAGCACAAATATGGCCCTCACAGAGGCGAAACAACCAACAAACACCAAGCTGGAACCAAAAGAGAGCAAACAAATCACTTACAGAATCGAGGGAAATATCGAGACAGACGGAAATCCGCGGTCGCGGAAATCGCGTTGTTATTCTGGTTTTCTGAGGCGAGAAACTGCGGTCGCGGCTGTTTTTCGCGGTCGCGGATTTTTACTGCGAAGAGAGATCTGAGACGTCGAACAGGAATCTGGTGGGGCTTGGGGGTCTCGGTGGTCGGAAGTCGATCTCGGTGGGGCTTGGGGGTCTCCGACGAGTTGTGTGTGGGAGATGGGAGAAATTGAAGAGATGATGGGAAATTGGGGAGAAAATGGAAACGATTTTTCAGCTGATTTTTTTTTCTATACACGAAAAGGAAAAATCGTCAATTCTTTTAGTCAGCGCGAGACGCTGGGCGTCCAGGGAATACCGTTAATTCCTTCAGTAAAAGCTAAAAGACAGTCATCTTCCCGTGCTTTATTCCTACAGGTTAGTAAACCAAAGAAAACAAAACAAGCAAAAAGAAATAAAATAAAATAAGATTGAAAAGAAATACCTTGGGTTGCCTCCCAAGCATCACCTTGGTTAGAGTCGTGGCTCGACTTGGTACTCAGGTCTCAATCATCAGCACTTGGCTCTTCGAGAGCCATCTCAATAGATTCCTTGGTGAACCCTTCATGGTAAGGTTTTAACTTTTGACCATTTACCTTAAAAACATTATGGTTGTCTTTGTCAAACAACTCCACGGCGCCATGAGGAAAGACGCAAGCTACAACATAGGGTCCACTTCAACGGGATCTCAACTTCCCAGGGAAAAGTTGAAGGCGAGACTGATATAGCAAGACTTTATCTCCCACTTTAAAGTCTTTTCGCAATATGTGCTTGTCATGCCAAGCCTTCGTCTTCTCCTTGTAAATCACAGCATTCTCATACGCATCCCGGCGTATCTCCTCTAACTCTTGGATTTTCAACTTTCTAAACTCACCTACAACATCCATCTCCATGTTGCACTTCTGCACCGCCCACCACGCCCTGTGTTCCAATTCCACTGGAAGGTGGCAGGCTTTGCCGAATACAAGTCTGAAAGGAGACATCCCAATAGGAGTCTTGTAGGCGGTTCTGTACGCCCAGAGTGCATCATCCAATCTCAAGCTCCAGTCCTTCCTATTTGGAGTTACCGTCTTTTCAAGGATCCCCTTGATCTGCCTATTGGACACTTCAGCTTGTCCATTGGATTGGGAGTGGTAAGCGGTAGAGACCCTTTGAGTGACATGATATTTCTTCAAAAGCGCACTCACCGTCTTGTTACAAAAGTGAGTTCCTTGGTCAATAATTAGAGCCTTGGGTATCCCAAAACGAGAAAAGATATTCTCCTTCAAGAAACCTGCTACCACTTTGGAATCACCAGTTCTGGTGGCCTTCGCTTCCACCCATTTGGAAACGTAGTCCACCGCAAGCAATATATATAGATTCCCGAACGAGCTAGGAAAGGGTCCCATGAAATCGATACCCCAAACATCAAAAATCTCGCAAAAGACTAATGGTGTTTGTGGCATCTCATTCCTTTTAGAGATTTTTCCAACCCTTTGGCATCGATCGCAGGCTTTGCAAAAGGCGTAAGCATCCCTAAAGATGTGTGGCCAATAAAAACCTGCGTCTAATACCTTCCTAGCGGTTTTGTTCGCCCCAAAATGTCCCCCACATGCATGAGAATGACAAAAAGTTAACACAGATTGTACCTCATTATCCGGGAGGCATCGTCGGATTACCTTGTCAACGCAATGTCTCCATAGGTAGGGGTCATCCCAAACATAGTATTGCGATTCCCGCTTGATCTTATCTGTCTGAGCTTTTGTGAAGTTCGGCGGGAACTCTTCGCGAACCAGGTAGTTCACTATGTTGGCATACCAAGGCTTGAAGGATCGGAAAGCGAGAAGCTCGTACTTGGGATCCCGATGAACAAATTCACCGTCGGGAATTCCGCGGTCGCGGTTGGATGCCCGCGATCACGGAAAACTCTCTGTAGTCCACCCGCGGTCGCGGATTGGGTCCCGCAGTCGCGGTTTTTCTGCTGTAGATGCCCAAAACAGAGTTTCGTCCGGGAATTCACCTTGGATCTGAGCCCTTAATTCACCATCTTCTTGCACAATCCGACTCAGATGATCAGCAACTGAGTTCTCGGCTCCTTTCTTGTCCCTAATTTCCACATTGAACTCGCTCAAAAGTAAGACCCGTCGAATGAGTCTCGGCTTGGATTCCTTCTTCGTCATGAGATAACGAAGTGCAGCATGATCAGTGTGGATAATCACCTTTGTGCCCAACAAATATTGTCTAAATTTCTCCAGGGCAAACACCACAGCTAACAACTCCTTCTCTGTGGTGGAGTAGTTTCTCTGAGCTCCATTCAAGGTTGTGGAAGCATAATAGATCACATGCATTGCTCTTCCAACCTTCTGACCAAGAACAGCTCCCACCGCATAGTCACTAGCATCACACATGATCTCAAAAGGTATAGACCAATCGTGTGCCTGAATAATGGGTGCCTCAGTGAGGTGGGATTTCAGAGTATCGAATGCCTTCTTGAACTCGGTAGTCATCTCGAAAATAACTTCCTTCTTCAAAAGCTCACATAGAGGTGTTGAGATCTTTGAAAAGTCCTTAATAAACCTGTTGCATGGCCTAAAAAAGAACGCACTTCACGCACATTAGTAGGATAAGGCAACGATTGAATGATGTCAATCTTTGCCTTATCGACCTCAATACCCCTAGATGAAATAATATGACCCAAAACAATACCTTGTTCAACCATAAAGTGACACTTTTCAGAATTCAACACTAAATTAATGTCTACACATCGTTTAAGCACAAGTGACAAATGGTGTAAACATGCATCAAAGCTATCCCCATGTACCATAAAATCATCCATGAATACCTCAATGAAATGTTCAATATATTCCGAGAAGATACTTACCATACATCGTTGAAAAGTCCCAGGTGCGTTACATAGTCCAAAAGGCATTCTGCGATATGCAAAAGTGCCAAAAGGGCATGTAAAGGTTGTCTTCTCTTGATCTTCGGGCGCAATGGCCACCTGAAAATAACCTGAGTATCCATCCAGAAAGCAGTAATAGGGACGACCAGGAAGTCTTTCAAGCATTTGATCAATGAAAGGTAAAGGAAAGTGATCCTTTCGAGTCACCGCATTCAGCTTACGGTAGTCAATGCATACCCTCCAACCTGTTTGAGCTCTAGTGGGAACCAACTCACCATGTTGATTCTCGACAACTGTAATGCCCCCCCCCCCCCCTTCTTAGGGACACATTGTGTTGGACTTACCCATTGACTATCCGAAATGAGAAAGATCATGTCAGCTTGAAGAAGCTTAAGCACCTCCTTCTTTACCACCTCCATCATAGGTGGGTTTAATCTCCTCTGGGGTTTCCGAGATGGCTTAGCTCCTTCCTCCAGTAGGATTCTGTGCATACAGGTGGAAGGGCTAATTCCCTTGATATCAGCAATAGTCCACCCAAGAGCTGTAATGTGCTCTTTCAACACCTTCACCAACCTCTTCTCTTGTTCTCCTGACAACTTACTAGAGATGATTACCGGGAGGGTATCATTCTCTCCAAGAAAAGCATACTTCAGGTGCTCTGGCAATTGCTTGAGCTCAATTACTGGTGCCTGCAAAACAGAAGGAAGGAGCTTTTCGCTCTCCAGAGTCAGTAACATGGGCCTGCCGGCCAAAGATCTACCTGACATGTCTAGCTGAGCTAGAACCCTATGAATGTCAGGAGAAAGAGAGAGATTAACCTGTGGTGGGTGAATGATGTTGTTTTCCATAATACATTGCAATTCATCTAAGCCAGAGATATTAAAAGTATCTTGCACTATAGGATCAATCACATCAATAGCACAAATAGAAGCAACATCTTCAATGGGGTGCTTCATAGCATCGAAGATATTAAATTTCACAACTTCCCCATCGAACTCTAAAGTAAGAGACCCACTAGCTAAATCAATCTTAGTGTTAGCAGTTCTCATAAAAGGCCTCCCTAACAAAATAGGTGCAGCCTGACCATCATGTTCCATGTCTAACACAAAGAAGTCAGCAGGAAAGAACAAATTATCAACCATTACCAAAACATTTTCAACTACTCCTTTAGGATAAACAGTGGATCTATCAGCTAGTTGAATAATTATTCCGGTTTCATGAAGAGGTCCTAAACCAAGCATTTTATACAACGAGTAAGGAAGAACATTTATAGATGCACCAAGATCAAGCATAGCTCTTTCAAAGTGAGTGTCACCTATACGACAAGGAATGCTTACCATGCCCGGATCGCTGCACTTCTTAGGCATACGCCGTTGGAATACAGCGGAGACACGCTCGCTTACCGTCACCTTCTGTTGTCCCTTCAATTTCTGATTCCTCTTGTTGGTGCAGAGTTCCTTCAAGAACTTAGCATATCTAGGAATACTTTTAATGAGCTTGAGTAAAGGGATATTTACCTCACATTTGCTGAAGGTTTCAAATAGCTCCTTATCGTTTTCCGGCCTCTTCGTATCCTTTAAAGCATCTGGAAAAGGTGCGGGAGGTTTGGTTGAGCTAAGTGGTGGGAAGTCGGGGCGGACATAGTTGTCTTGTCTCAATCGGAAGTCGCCCCGGTCCTCGACCTCGGCCTCACCATCATTTGAAGCATCCTCCACATTGTCTTTACCAGCAACAATTCCGCGATCGAGGCTGTCAGTCTGCGGTCGCGGAATTTCCTCTGTTTTCCCAGAACAATTTCCGCGGTCGCGTATTTTCCACTATTTCTGATTCCTCCTTTTCAGCAGCAGAACTCTCCAACAGTTTTCCACTCCTTGTTGTCACAACACTAACATTTCTGGTCGGATTCACTATTGTCTGAGATGGTAGAGAATTGGATTTTTGCTGTGCAAGAGTGGCCACAGCTTCAGCCAACTGCCCTGTCTATTTCTCCATGTTTTTGATACTAGATTCAGTAGTTTGGACATGGGTTGTGAAATGTTGAGTCAACGATCTCAACATATCTGCAGTTGAAGGTCCAGAATTGGGTCGTGGGGCTTGAGCTTGAGGTTGGGGTTCAGTCTGATCACGCCATCTGAAGTTTGGATGATCTCTATACCTCGGATTATAATTGTTCTGCTGATCATTTCGAGGTCGTGGTGGTCCATATCCACCAGCGGCATTGACTTCAGCAACAATATCATCTTGAAGCTCAGGGCATGTGTCAATAAAATGAGAAGGGTCAGAACAGATACCACATGCCTTTACCTGTTGTTGTCCTTTCTGCAGCTGAGAAATCATCTTTTTCAACTCACCGAGCTCAGTCATAAGTGCGGGGTTTCCTGAGGTTGTGGCATTTACTCCTTTTCTAGTGTATGTTCTGCCAAAACTCCTGGTGCTCTCTGCCATGTCTTGCAACTTTTCCATGGCATCTTCCGGTGTCATGTTGAGAATGCTCCCACCACAAGCAGCGTCTACCATTCTCCTCTCATGGCTAAGGAGACCATTGCAAACATGTAAGACCAGGTCCTCAGTATCATACCCATGAAAAGGGCAACTATCACACAATCCCTTGAAGCACTGAAGGTAATCATAGAGAGTCTCATCATCACCTTGCTCCACATGGGCAATTTCTTTCTTCAGTGCATTTGCCTTTTTTTTACTGGAAAATACTTACCCAAGAACACCTTGTGCAGCTTCTCCCAACTATCTACGGAACCGGTAGGCAAATGATAGTACCAGGACCTAGCACTATCTTTCAAAGTGAACCCGAATGCTCTCATCTTAATCTGCTCCTCAGTGACATTTGGTGGTTTGGTTGTCATGCATGTGTCATGGAACTGATTCAAATGCATGATTGGATCCTCACCAGGCAGACCATGGAATGTGGGGAGCAGATTGATTACCCCTGACTTGAGCTCCAAAGTCACCCCATGAGCAAGGGGTGGAAGAATCACAGCTTGAGGTTGCTGTGTCAGATTGGGAGTAGTACGCTCCCTCAAAGTGCGGACAACACCGTCGTCTCCTAGCGCATTTGCCTCTTGCTGCGCCTCAATCAATGCCCGTTGAGCATCAACAACTAACTGAATTTCAGCCAATTGACGTTGGGTATCAGCAAGAGCTCTTTGCTCGGGAGTCAACTGATCGCCTTCCATTGCACCTGTATCAGTCTTTGCTTTGTTCTCTCTCTGATTTCGATGGAAAGTCCTCTCGATTTCTGGATCAAGAATGAAAAGAGACTGATTAGTAGAACGGGTGTTGACCATTCACTAGTCAACACTAAAGTCAATCAAAATAAGAACTTAAAGAACAGAAAAATTGACTCCCCGACAACGGCGCCAAATTTGACGAGGCGAATTATCGTATGCCAAGTCAAAGTAATCCTAACAAGCTCACTAACAAGTATAGTAGGCAAGCAAGGGTCGAAATCCCAAGGGAGTCAGGTTATCAATTCTATAAGTAATGAAGATGATTAACTAGTGATAGTAACCAAAGGGTTTTTTTTATAATGTTTCACGAACAAAGTACCGAAGGTTGATTTGGGTTGTAATTTATCAAAGGAAGACGTTTCACTTGACAAATATCCACTAACAGGTTGACAAGTTGATCATTAACTCCTCTTAGTCCTATGTCAAATTATTCATATGATCGGCCTAATCCCTATTCTAATGTAGTTATTAGTCCAACTAGCCCTAATAACCCTTACTGTACTATAACCCTGAAACTATCAAGATTCAATAATAAAGCAGATTTAAGTTCAGGAATAGATAGATACATGCAATACCGTAGACAACTAGTCAGATACTCGACATGCACTCAATTCTCTTCACAATTGACATTCACAACTAGTTCATGCAAATTGTGTGTGCTACAATCAAGTAAGATATTTCAACTAGAAATAAACAAACTCTAGCAATATGAATAAAATGATTCTACTTAGATGGCCAATCTAAATGAGCAAATCTGATTCAATGATAATACGCACAAGAGAATAAAGACAATCAAATGAATAGAACAAAGGAAAGAAGTCTCACAACTTAATCAATCTGAAAGCTTCAAATGCCAAGCAAAACAATGGAGGTTTAGCAACTCACGGGTTCTTGAGAGAAAAACTAAGAAACTTGGAATATGGAATGTAGAAGATGGATGATGATCCCAAAACCCCTAACAACTAAACCTATAAGTTTCTGCCCAATAAAACTGATGCAATTACTAACAAAAACGTTATAAAAACGTTACAAAACATAAAGAAGTTTCTAAATCGGCAAATGGAAGAAAGTCTTCGCTGGCGGAATCTGCGATCGCGGTTTGGGACCCGCGGTCGCGGATTTTGTGCTGTAAAACTAGCTTGTCCAGTGGAATTTCCGCGATCGCGGTTTGGGACTCGCGGTCGCGGAAATGGCTTCTGTGGCTTCGTCTTCAGCTGCCTCCAATGCTACATGTGGTCTTCTTCCTGTGGTCTTCATGCAGCTTCGACTCCTCTTCTTATGCTTCAATGCTCCGTATCATCCTCTGTAATCTCATATGTAGGTCAACTCTCCGAAACTCCGTAATTACAGAATACATCATAACATCTAGCATAATCCTATACAAAATGAGTTAATAACCTATAGTAGCGCTATGTAAAATACCGCTTATCAACAGTCCATGCCGTCCCGATGACAGGTCATGTCGTCCCGATGACAGTTCATGTCGTTTGGATGACAGTTCATGTCGTCGGTGTTTATTCATTAATTTAATGATGACAACATTAATGCAGTGACAACAAAAAATATGATAAATAAAAATGGCATAATGCAAGAAAAAGTTAGTTAACACACTAAAAAATTTTAGGGTTAGAAAATACATTACAAAGGGCAAAAAGGGTTATTTAACCTAAATTTGGTAATAAGAATGCTTACATAAACTCACTAATAATCTTATCAGCCTTTAACAAAATCCTAAAACTATCAGGAGGGTGTGGGAAATAAGTAAAGACACCAGTATTAGAATGACTAAATTTAGCAAACCAATCTGCAAACCTGATTACCAAGACGAGAGATGTGCTTAATAGTCACCTGTCAATTTGGATCTACTAAAGTTTATTTTTGGAAGGATGCACTCTCGGTGGAGCACTTGAGGGTTCTCAACAGCGGTAACATTCTCCAAAATATCCAAAGAATCAATTTCTACTTCCAAGCGAGAGATGCCCATTTAATTGGCTAAATTCAGTCGTGACTTAGTCCATTGAGCTCGACTTTGAATGTAGAATTTCCTACTTCTTTCACAAATAATTCACCCATGAATTCCCCTTTAACATTTCTTATTAATCCACCAACATGAACAATATCACATGCTACCTGATAAGAGCCATCTCTATTGAGCTTCGTTCAGCCCTTAGCAGACCTTGTCCACATAGCTGGTGCCCTCGAACGTTGCAACCCACCCTTTTTTCCGCTTAGCTGCATATATTCAAAGGCTCTATTCAATACGAATCAGGAACATGACTCAATAACTGCCTCACCGGAGTTAAAAACTCTAGCATTCCTCCAACGCCATAACCACCATACTCCAAAGGAGAAAATAGTAGGCCAATTTCCAGATTTCCTGATGTTGAATTTGATTCATTCTTTTCTTCCATATTGAATAATGAACTTGTTTAAATTAGGCCAAGTGTAAGTTCAAGTCCAAATCTAAGAAAATCCTAGAAGAAAGTGGGAAGCAAAAAATATCCTAGAAGATGGTAGAAGTCTAAGAAATCCCTAAAAGTATGTAAAAATAATTAGGGTGAGAATCCCATAATAAACCCTCTCTTAGAGATAAATAAGAATGAATCTAAGCCATTGGATGCCTTAGCATCCAATGACTTAGATTAAACTAGTTACCCCACTACAAGTGGGGGTAGTTGTGGTGGTCCGACGACCTCCCGATGACTTTCCGGCGACCCCCCGGTGGTTGTCCGGCGACCGGACCTCCGCCGGACATTCTGTTGGTGAACATGAAATTAAGATGTGATGAACATTTACTTGAGTATATCAAAATGTACGTTTATAAACATTTTGATGAACATTTATGAACAACGTGATGAACATTTAATTATAATGTGATGAACATTCAGTTGGAAAACTTTTAAGTATAATGTGATGAACATTTATGAACACTTGATGTTCATCAAAAATTGGTGAACTCTTAAGTATAATGTGATGAACATTCAGTTGGAAAACTTTTAAGTATAATGTGATGAACATTTATGAACACTTGATGTTCATCAAAAATTGGTGAACTCTTAAGTATAATGTGATGAACATTCAGTTGGAAAACTTTTAAGTATAATGTGATGAACATTTATGAACACTTGATGTTCATCAAAAATTGGTGAACATTTAAGTAGAATGTGATGAACATTCAGTTGGAAAACTTTTAAGTATAATGTGATGAACATTTATGAACACTTGATGTTCATCAAAAATTGGTGAACATTTAAGTAGAATGTGATGAACATTCAGTTGGAAAACTTTTAAGTATAATGTGATGAACATTTACGAACACTTGATGTTCATCAAAAATTGGTGAACATTTAAGTAGAATGTGATGAACATTCAGTTGGAAAACTTTTAAGTATAATGTGATGAACATTTATGAACACTTGATGTTCATCAAAAATTGGTGAACTCTTAAGTAGAATGTGATGAACATTCAGTTGGAAAACTTTTAAGTATAATGTGATGAATATTTATGAACACTTGATGTTCATCAAAATTTGGTGAACTCTTAAGTATAATTTGATGAACATTCAGTTGGAAAACTTTTAAGTATAATGTGATGAACATTTAGGAACACTTGATGTTCATCAAAAATTGGTGAACATTTAAGTAGAATGTGATGAACATTTAGTTGGAAAACTTTTAAGTATAATGTGATGAACATTTACGAACACTTGATGTTCATAAAAAATTGGTGAACATTTAAGTAGAATGTGATGAACATTAAGTTGGAAAACTTTTAAGTATAATGTGATGAACATTTACGAACACTTGATGTTCATCAAAAATTGGTGAACATTTAAGTAGAATGTGATGAACATTCAGTTGGAAAACTTTTAAGTATAATGTGATGAACATTTATGAACACTTGATGTTCATCAAAATTTGGTGAACTTTTAAGTATAATGTGATGAACATTCAGTAGAGTATATACATTTGAACATTTATGAACATTGTGATGAACACTTGATGTTCATCAAAGATGGTCCGGCGGTGGTCGGAGGTGCTCCGGCGGCGGTCCGGCGGTGCTCCGGCGGAGGTCCGACGACGGTCCGGCGGAGGTCCGACGACGGTCCGGCGGTGCTCCGGCGGAGGTCCGACGACGGTCCGGCGGTGCTCCGGCGGAGGTCCGACGACGGTCCGGCGGTGCTCCGGCGGAGGTCCGACGACGGTCCGGCGGTGCTCCGGCGGAGGTCCGGCGACGGTCCGGCGGTGCTCCGGCGGAGGTCCGGCGACGGTCCGGCGGTGCTCCGGCGGAGGTCCGGCGACGGTCCGGCGGTGCTCCGGCGGAGGTCCGGCGACGGTCCGGCGGAGGTCCGGCGACGGTCCGGTGGTGCTCCGGAGACGGTCCGGCGGTGGGGACAAGGAGGGACAAGGGGTGCCACGTGTCATCATATGGGCTCTTGGATCTCTTTTGATCTAAGGCTCTACATTCATTCTCATTTATCATTTTAACAAGTATTATTACATGACTCTTTTCCAAATAATTAATGCTTTTAATGTGTTACTTGTAAGTTGTATTGTGTTACTTGGGAGATGGCAAGCTTTGTCAAATACCAACAACCCCGTCCATGGGCATGTGCAAACAGCCCAACGGAACAAGGCCCTCAAAATTTGGGGCTCCATATATTTTAGAATTAATTATATTATTTACCATTGGTGATCTATGTAATTATGTTTGTGTTGCTCAATTGGTAAGTGGAGTCTTCAACTCTTGTATAGCTCGCGAGTTCGATCCCCCACAGCGAACAGGACCGTCTTCATTTTTTTTCTTTCTTTTAATGCTCTTCTTCATTTTAAGGTTTTATTCTCCATTAGAGTAAATGATCTATTTCAAATATAAGTTATTATTGTAGAATAATTACATAAAATTAGAGTCTAAATATTAAAATTTATTTTGTATTCTAGTGTGTATTAAAAGTTATAAATAATACATCATTAAATATCCAATAACATATCATTATCGCTTTACAGTTTTGTTATTCTTTAAAAATATTTTACATTATGATTAGATTAGTTTATTTGAAAGTGTTAATATTTGTTAAGATTTCTTTTATTGTTAGCTCTATTTTTTCTTGTTTTTTATATAATTTTCTAATATTTATTTTCTTTGCATATTGTTAAGGAGTAAAAACATACTAGAAATTACTAGGTAATTTTACTAAGTGAATTTATGAAGCTTCTATAGACAAATTGTACAATTTTAGATTTTTTAATGAAAAATTCTACTGTGTATTTATAAAATTTCAAAAAAATTATTAAATTTTTTAAGTCGTGTATTTTATGAAAATTAACATAAAATTTTGTTTAGATTTATAAATTATGAAAACTATAAATAATTTTTCACTGGGCCCCATATTATGATGGGACGGCCCTGAACACCAATATATAAGGGGACATCTCAATAGGAGTCTTATAGGTTGTACAATAAGCCCACAATGCATCATCTATTTTCAGGCTCCAATCCCCTCCTCTTTGGAGCCACTGTCTTTTCAAGAATGGTTTTGATTTCTCTTTTTGACACTTCAACTTGACCATTGGTTTATGGATAATAGACAGTAGAAACTCGTTGGGTGACACCATATTTCTTCAGCAATGCAGTCACCATCTTGTTACAGAAATGTGTTCTTTTATCACTTATCGAGGATCTAGGAATCCCAAATCTAGAAAATATGTTTTCTTTCAAGAAACGTGCCACAACTTTAGAATCATCAGTCCTGGTGGCCTTCACTTCCACCCACATGGAAACAGTCCACCGCAAGCAAAATATACAAGTTCCTGCAAAAGCTAAGAAAGAGTTCCATGAAGTCAATGCCCCAAACATTAAAAATCTCGCAAAATATTAGTGAGGATTGTCGTATCTCATTTCTGCGGGAGGTACTCCCAACCATTAGGCATCGATCACAAGATTTAAAAAAGGCATAAGCATCCCGAAAGATGTGTGGCCAATACAATCCTACATCCAATACCTTCCTAGCCGTTTTATTGGCACCGAAATGCCCCCACCCCCCACATGAATAAGAATGACAAAAAGATAAGACATATTGTATTTCATTATCCGGAAGACATCGACGGATTACAACATAGTGCCTCCAAAGGTATGGGTCATCCCACACATAGAACCGGGATTCCCACTTAATCTTCTCTTTTTTAGCCTTAGTAAAGTTAGGAAAGAAACTCCTCTCTAACAAGATAATTCACTAAATCTGCATACCATGGCTTGAGGGGTCGATGATCGAAAAGGTTTGCTTCGACTTAAGACTCAAAATTTCCAACAACAGGGAATCCACGGGCACGGTTCCTCATCCACATGCGTGGATTTTCGGAAATCGGGACCCCACCTTCAAAATTCACCAAACACAGAGAAGCTACAATAGCACATCCGCGGGCACCTCCCTTCGTATCTCTGATCTCCACATCAAATTCACTCAAAAACAATATCCATCGAATCAACCTTGGTTTAGCCTTTTTCTTCGTCAAGAGATAGGGAAGAGATGCATGATCCGTATAGATAATCACCTTGGTGCCAAGTAAATACTACCTAAACTTCTCCAAGACAAACACAATAGCTAGCAACTCTTTTTCAGTGGTGGAGTAGTTCCTCTGTGCTCCATTCAGCATCATGGAGGCTTTGTCTCCCTTTTGTCCAAGAACCGCTCCAACAACATAGTCACTAGCATCACACATGATCTCAAAGGGATGAGACCTATCCGGTGCTTGGATGATTGGTGCACTAGTGAGGCGAGCTTTTAAGTCATCAAACGCCATCTTGCATTCATCATTCAACTCAAATTTCACCTCTTTTTTCAGCAACTCACACAAAGGGGATGAGATCTTAGAAACGTCCTTGATAAACCGGCGATAGAAACCTGCATGGCCCAAGAAAGAGCGCACTTCGCGCACATTAGTAGGATAAGGCAAAGACGGATTATCAACCATCACATGATTATCAACCATCGAAAGAGCGCTCCGTAGAAATATTGCTTACAATAATAACCAGTAATGTGTCATCTTTCCCAAAAAAGGCATACTTAAGGTGATTGTTCAACTTCATTAATTCAACCTTTGGTGTGTGCACAATAGAAGGAATAAGCTCCTTGCTCGGAGTAGTCAGTAACGCGGGGCACTTCCCAATGGATAGAGGGTAACTTACCTTTTCCATTCAACTCAGCCACAACTTCCTGCAGGTTAGCACATGGAACACAGTCTATATGTGGATCAACTACATCATCCTCTAAACTAACATGAAACTTATCCTCATACTCAACATCACAAACATCTTGCATAATAAGATGAATCACATCAATAAAGCAAAGAGAATGATCATCAATGGGGTGTTTTATAGTATCATAAATGTTATATTCCACCTTCCCCCCATCAAATTCCATTGTAAGGGTTCCAGTACTTACATCAATCTTAGTTTGGACAGTTTTCAAAAGTGGCCTACCTAACAGAATAGGGGTTGCATGTTTGTCATGATCCATGTCCAAAACAATGAAATCCGCAAGGAAAATAAGATTATCAACCATCACATGAACATCTTCAACTATCCCTTTTGGGTACACATTAGATCTATCAGCCAATTGAACGACTTTTCCTATTTCATGCAATGGTCCTAATCCTAGTGACTCATACTGATGTACGCAGGACTATGTCAGCTCGTATCACTGAAGAAGAAGGAACAACACAAGACTGGCAGCCAGGTGGGCCGATCGTCCAGATGGAGAAGAAGAGTCCTTTTGGGCTTAACAGGAAGGAAGCCCAAGAAGAGGAAGGCTAAAGAGACTTTACTATTTTACCCTTGAGACATTTTCCTATTTAAGTTGGTTTTTAGAGCTTGTTGCTCAGATTAGACAAATTGAGAATTGAGATTTATGTTTTTAGTTTTGACGTTGTTTTAACGTCTTTAGCTGTAGCATTGGATTATATTGAATTGCAAGAAGTCAACGCTTGGTTTGATATTGTCCTGGTTTGATATTGAATTGCAAGAAGTCAACGCTTGGTTTGATATTGGTCACCTGTGAGATCGATCTGTGTTATACATAGTTCGACTTCAAAACCTTGAAAGAACCCTAGGTGGATTCCTTGGGTTAGTTCGAGTCAAGAGAGTCTTTCTAAAAGACGTCACTTGCTTATCGTGTCCGAGTCAAGCTAGTCTACCTAGATCGACGACTGAGTCAAGGTAGATAACACTTGTCGAAGGCCAAGGTTCGATCAATCGTATGCCACAACGATCTCTTGAAGCCATCTCCACATCGACTTCCTCAACATCCACCCCAAGAGAACGTTTTCAGCCTCATATATTCGATCTTGCAGATTCGTCTGCCATCACATACAAAGAATAAGGCAAGACATTGATAGATGCATCTAAGTCTAGCATATTGTTAGGTAAAAATTGTTAAAAGAAAACAACTATGCACAAACACATCTTATTTGATTTTATTTGAGTTCGACCCTTATCTGTATATCCTTACAATTCTAATAATATAGATACATTGAACACTTATAGGTTTGTTTTATGATTTGGGCTGCACCTGGATTATGACGGGTTGCCTACGTACCCTCTTAAGAAGGGTCAAGCCTTACGTAGTTCAGAGTGATTTGTTTATCGTACATCAGAGAAAGGTCTAAGCACACCTTCTAGGAAGGGTTTCCTAGACACGATCCAACTATCATTTGTACGTCGTGAAAGAGATTAAACCCACCTTCTAGGAAGGGTTGTCTGACTTTTCACTATATATGTTTATAACATTTTAGTGAATTTTATTTGATTTTTTTTTGTGATTGAACTCGATGAGCGATAGCTTTATATCGAATTTCCTACGTACCCTTTTAAAAGGGATCAAATCATACGTAGTTCTATATGAACAGTTTAGTTTCAATTTAAAGTTTTATTGAAACTTAGTTTTAATTTTGGTGTGATTGAACCCGATATATATATATATATATGATTTAATATCGAATTTCATACGTATCCGTTTAATACGGAATCAAGTTTGCGTAGTTCTAGAGAAAGAAGCGGTTTCGTTTTTTTTGTTTTTAAATTTGGGTATGTGATTGAATTCGCTACTTTTTTAGATTTTTATAACGAACGTCCTTCGTATCCATTTATATATAATGGAATAAAATATCCGTAGTTCATAAAAAAAAGACATTATATCATACGTGTCTGGTCCCGATAACTTATAAAATCATCGTCATCATATATATAGGTTGCGTCTAAATGCACACGTTTTTTTTGCTAAATGCACACTTTTCTGTGTGGTAAGAGTTATAGTACAGAACGGTGCGGTAACTGTTAACGCACCCGTTGTTCCAGGGGCAATTTTGGAATTTTTTTGAAAACGTATATTAATCTTGTGCGTTAACTCTTACCGCACAGATCTGTGCGTTAAGATTTAACGCACGAGATTAAGGAAAGATTAACTAAAAAAAATTGATTTTTTTTTAATTAATCGCGCAGATTTTTTTTTAAATAAAATATATCTGTACAGTAAATATAACCGCACAGATCTAATAATTATCGCTTCAGTCTCATTGCTCTAGTGGTAAGGCCTTGTGCATCCTTTTTAAGGTCTCAGGTTCGAGTCTCAACTCCAACACTAAATCTTTTATTTTATTTGTGAAAAATAAATAAAAGAAGAGGGTGAGAAGGATTGAACTTGAGACCTTATGCACAAATATTTGGTGTGAAACCACCACACTAATGAGTTTTCATGATATGTTTGTAATTTTATTATTACATGTTACAATAGAACTTGGTTTCATCTTATTTTATTATTAATTTTTTTTTAATCTTGGTTCCATCTTATTTTATTATTAATTTTTTTTTTTAATCTTGGTCCCATATAATTATTGAATTAATTATAATAATAAATTCAAAAAAAAATATTATTCAAATAATCAGATATTTTGTATTATTATTATTTAGCCTTTTTAATATATTATTATTTGAATATTTTTACTATTTTCCATGTTTTGATAAATCTTTTTATATAAAAATACTACAATTATAAACCAATAAAACTTATATTACTTTTTAAGATAAAAAAAGTATGATAATCAATATTAATCTCAATTTAATCTTTCAATATATTCTAGACATGACAAATGACCCAAATGCTAAAAGGCCTTAAATGAGCTTAAGGCCCAATTTGACAAAACGACGCCCAAACGATGTCGGAATGGAATGAAACTTGATTTCAATGCCTATTAGAGATATTTGATCATGTGGGTAACTTCCAATCACAACTTCTAACTTTTCAAATAGCACCTCCTTTATAAATATCAAACTAGTGATAACTCTCTAACTTGTCGCAATATGTATGGTCTACAATATCGATGATGATTATTGTTGACAAAATTATAAAACTTAGTCTTATTAGGCATATAAACTACCAATAAGGTCTCGCTCAAACAAAACGAGGCTCGAAACTATACGTAAACGCTAAAAGGCCTTAAAAGACTTTAAATGGGCTTAAGGCCTAATTTGACAAAACGACGCCCAAACGATGTCGGAATGGAATGAAACTTGATTTCAATGCCTATTAGTGATATTTGACCATGTGGGTAACTTTCAATCACAACTTCTAACTTTTCAAATAGCATCTCCTTTATAAATATCAAACTAGTGATAACTCTCTAACTTGTCGCAATATGTATGGTCTACAACATTGATGATGATTATTGTTGACAAAATAATAAAACTTAGTCTTATTAGGAATATACAGTACCAATAAGGTCTCGCTTAAACAAAACGAGGCTCGAAACTATACGTAAACGCTAAAAGGCCTTAAAAGGCCTTAAATGGGCTTAAGGCCCAATTTGACAAAACGACGCCCAAACGATGTCGGAATGGAATGAAACTTGATTTCAATTCCTATTAGAGATATTTGACCATGTGGGTAACTTCCAATCACAACTTCTAACTTTTCAAATAGCATATCCTTTATAAATATCAAACTAGTGATAACTCTCTAACTTGTCGCAATATGTATGGTCTACAACATCGATGATGATTATTGTTGACAAAATAATAAAACTTAGTCTTATTAGGAATATAAAGTACCAATAAGGTCTCGCTTAAACAAAACGAGGCTCGAAACTATACGTAAACGCTAAAAGGCCTTAAAAGGCCTTAAATGGGCTTAAGGCCCAATTTGACAAAACGACGCCCAAACGATGTCGGAATGGAATGAAACTTGATTTCAATGCCTATTAGAGATATTTGACCATGTGGGTAACTTCCAATCACAACTTCTAACTTTTCAAATAGCATCTCCTTTATAAATATCAAACTAGTGATAACTCTCTAACTTGTCGCAATATGTATGGTCTACAACATTGATGATGATTATTGTTGACAAAATAATAAAACTTAGTCTTATTAGGAATATAAAGTACCAATAAGGTCTCGCTTAAACAAAACGAGACTCGAAACTATACGTAAACGCTAAAAGGCCTTAAAAGGCCTTAAATGGGCTTAAGGCCCAATTTGACAAAACGACGCCCAAACGATGTCGTAATGGAATGAAACTTGATTTCAATGCCTATTAGAGATATTTTACCATGTGGGTAACTTCCAATCACAACTTCTAACTTTTCAAATAGCATCTCCTTTATAAATATCAAACTAGTGATAACTCTCTAACTTGTCACAATATGTATGGTCTAGAACATTGATGATGTTTATTGTTGACAAAATTATAAAACTTAGTCTTATTAGGCATATAAAGTACCAATAAGGTCTCGCTTAAACAAAACGAGGCTCGAAACTATACGTAAACGCTAAAAGGCCTTAAAAGGCCTTAAATGGGCTTAAAGCCCAATTTGACAAAACGACGCCCAAACGATGTCGGAATGGAATGAAACTTGATTTCAATGCCTATTAGAGATATTTGACCATGTGGGTAACTTCCAATCACAACTTCTAACTTTTCAAATAGCACCTCCTTTGTAAATACCAAACTAGTGATAACTCTCTAACTTGTCGCAATATGTATGGTCTACAACATTGATTATTATTATTGTTGACAAAATTATACAACTTAGTCTTATTAGGCATATAAAGTACCAATAAGGTCTCGCTCAAACAAAACGAGGCTCGAAACTATACATAAACGCTAAAAGGCCTTAAATGGGCTTAAGGCCCAATTTGGAAAAACGACGCTCAAACGATGTAGGAATGGAATGAAACTTGCTTTCAATGCATAATAGAGATATTTTACCATACTGGATAACTCTCAATCAAAACTTCTTCATTTTCAACTGACACCTTCTTTATAAACATCAAACTAGTCACCACTCTCTCTATCTTTTCGCAATAGGTATGATTAATAACATCGATGTATTATTATGTTTGAAAAAATTATACAACTTATTCTTATTATGCATATAAAGTCACAAGAAGGTCTCTCTCACACAAAACGAGGCTCAAAATTATGCGTAAACGCTAAAAGACCTTAAATGGGATTAAGGCCCAACTTTGCAAAACAATGCCTAAACGATGTCGGAATGGAATGAAACTTGGTTTCAATGTCTATTAGAGATATTTGATCATGTAGGTAACTTCCAATCACAACTTCTAACTTTTCGAATAACACATCCTTTGTAAAAACCAAACTAGTGATAACTCTCTAACTTGTCGCAATATGTATATCGACAAGTTAGAGAGGTAAGAGATGTTTGATATTACAAAGGACGTGTTACTTGAAAAATACGAAGTGGTGGTTGAGAGTAACCCACATAGTCAAATACCTCTAACAGTCATAAAAACCAAGTTTCAAACCATTCTGACATCGTTTGGGTCGTTTGCCAAGTCTAGAATTTATAGAAAGGCTAAATTGAGAACAATATTGATTATCATAATATTTTTATGTTAAAAAGTAATATAGGTTTTATTGTTTTATAATTATAGTATTTTTATATAAAAAGATTTATCAAAACATGAAAAATAGTAAAAATATTCAAATAATAATAAATATATTACAACAAGGCCTAAAATAATAATAATAAAATATTAAACATCTGATTATTTGAATAATATTTTTTTTTGAATTTATTATTATAATTAATTCAATAATTATATGGGACCAAGATAAAAAAAAATTAATAATAAAATAAGATGGAACCAAGTTCTATTGTAACATGTAATAATAAAATTACAAACATATCATGAGAACTCATTAGTGTGGTGGTTTCACACCAAATATTTGTGCATAAGGTCTCAAGTTCAATCCTTCTCACCCTCTTCTTTTATTTATTTTTCACAAATAAAATAAAATATTTAGTGTTGGAGTTGAGACTCGAACCTGAGACCTTACAAAGGATGCACAAGGCCTTACCCGATAATTATTAGATCTGTGCGGTTATATTTACCACACAGATATATTTTATTTTAAAAAAATCTGCGCGATTAATTAAAAAAAAAATTTAAAAATTTATAAAAAATCTGTGCGGTAAAAGTTACCGCACAAGAATTTTTTTAATCAAAATTTTAATTTTTTTAGTTAATCTTTCCTTAATCTCGTGTGTTAAATCTTAACGCACAGATCTGTGCGGTAAGAGTTAACGCACAAGATTAATATACGTTTTCAAAAAAAATCCAAAATTGCCCCTGGAACAACGGGTGCGTTAACAGTTACCGCACCGTTCTGTACTATAACTCTTACCGCACAGAAAAATGTGCATTTAGCAAAAAAACGTGTGCATTTAGACGCAACCTATATATATATATAAAAGTTACCACTCAGAACCTATCTTGATGAACCAAGTCAATTGCGGACTTTGACCGTAGATTATAGTAACTATAGTCAACATATGTGTTATGCCTTGGTGTGTACTCTAATATTTTTAGACACACTTTCAACAACGTGGGCTATCAATCTTTATCTCCCATTTCAAATTTATTAAGGAGAAAGTTGCAATATATAGCCACCGCCATTATCATGAAGTTTCTGAACGTAGCTTGACCTTCCTTGATTAATTTCTTTAACTTATATTTTGTCAAAGATTTAGAAGACCAAGTCCGATATTGGTATGGTTTAGTCCGAACTAAATTAACAAAGCTCGTTCGACACATTTAACCAACGTCTCGAGTCAATTTTCTCAAGTCATTTATATGTAGTTGGATGACTTGTCTTTTGGTCCAAATTTGAGGCTTGTTATAGAGTCGCTTTGATCCGTAAAGCGAACCCGTTTCAGTATGAGAAACGAACCCGTTTCGGTACGAGAAACGAACCCGTTTCGGTACGAGAAACGAACCCGTTTCGGTACGAGAAACGAACCCGTTTCGGTACGAGAAACGAACCCGTTTCGGTACGAGAAACGAACCCGTTTCGGTACGAGAAACGAACCCGTTTCGGTACGAGAAACGAACCCGTTTCGGTACGAGAAACGAACCCGTTTCGGTATGACAAACGAACCCGTTTCGATATGAGAAAACATCATGAATCTACATAAAAACATTTCTGTTTCGCGTTAGCAAAACATCATGAATCTATATAGAAACATCTCTGTTTTGATTTGAAGAAACGAACACGTTTCAATTTGGTGAAACATCATGAATCAGCATGAGAAACATATCCGTTTCGGTATGAGGAATGATCCCAACAAAACATCTTGAATCGCCATGAGAAACAATCTGTTTCGCCTTAGCAAAACATCACGAATCTACATAGAAAACATATCCGTTTCCATTTTGAGACGATCCCAACGAAACATCTTGAATCGTAATGAGAAACAAATCCGTTTCGATTTTGTATATAGTGGTTTTGGATCCATTAGAATCTTTTCTTCGGGTCTTCTTGTTATGGTGAAACTTAAAGTTTCGAACCAACTCCGATGGACATCTTCTTGCTCGATCCAAGAGAAGCTATGGTTGATTAGCATATAGAAGAACTTGATTGAGGAGAGGGATATATATACCCTATGTTGATCTTTTCCTCTGGTTGAGCTTTGTTTTTTAGAAGAACCGTAGGCTTCCTGCTTTTTTTTTGTTCACCTTCGTCCCATCTCTTTGCCTTATTTGCCATATATATCGATGAAGGATCAGTATCAATTTGATCTTTATGAAGAAAACTGTTTCCACATCCCTTGTAAATGGTAGACGTTACCTACCATTACTGCATTAATGGGAGATTTATCTTCTTTCATTTAGACTCTCTCTCCCTCTTATCACAAGAGATCGGATTTGTAGAGCAATTAAGCCCCCGTTACAAAATTTCAAGAGGTCCAAACGCCTCTTTTTAATTTGCTTAGTGCTTAATGCACATTAATTTAGTCAACTTTTCAAACCAATGTGATCCTTCCGAATTGCTTCTTTTTTTCTTAATTTGTATCCATTATTATAAGGCTAAAAATTAAGCCATGATTAAGATAATTTTAATCACCCTAATTTATTTTATAAAGAGGTGTATATAATTCTTAGTAGACATGTCACATATATTATGTGAATAGTTTAGAACTAAGAATATACGAAAGGTCCACAAGATTTATAGTGTATAGATAAATTTGTTTTTTTTTTAAAATCAATTTTTATGACTAATGCACAATCATAAATGCTTAAAATTTCATGAAATTTTACCCCTCAAAACATATCTTTTTCAAATTTAGTGTAACCTATAATGCAAGGAACACTAAACACCAGGGTCACGACACTTCTTAGGCATACGACTCTGAAACACAGCAGACACATGTTCACTCACCTTAACTTTTTCTTTCCTTTCAATTTCTGATTTCTATTGATAGTGCACAATTCTTTCAGAAATTTAGCATAACGAGGAATACTATTTAAAAGTTCGAGTAAACAAATGTTTATCTCGCATTTGCTGAAGGTCTCAAAGTGTTCCTTTTCATTCTTCGACCTTCTAGTGTCATGCAACGCCTCGGGGAAAAGTGCTAGCGGTTTCAACGAGCTGAAAGGAGGTAGATCTGGACGAACATAAGATTCACCTGTTTCTTCAACTAATCCGCGGGTGCAAATGTCTGGGTGCGGTGTGGATTTTCGGAAAAATCAACGTCAAAATCTGGCACGGATTCGCGGGCGCGGATTTTTTTTCTATTGAATCATCCATCTCATCTAAAAGATTTCCGCGGGTGCAGATTTTCTGGGTTTCACAACACTTCAAAAGCAGCCTCGTTTTCAGCACTCGTTTTCTCTAAATTCTATCCCTTTTCGTTGTGGGCATAGTCTCCAACTGCTTACCACTTCTCAACGTCACAACACTGACATTCTCTCTTGGGTTGATTACTGTCAGAGATGGTAATTTTCCCGAATCTCTAGCCTTAAACTCATTGAATGCTTCAGCCATTTGTCCAGCTTGCACTTTAAGATTTTGAATACTTGATTTATTATCCTTCTAAAACTGCATACAATTCTGTTGTAACTCCACTTGTTCTGGAACAAGCTTCTCAACCATTTGTTGGAGAAACGAAGATGAGCCTTGAGCTTGTTGTGTTTGTGGTTATTTCAAGAGGTGGGGGCTTTTACACATTTTGTTGATTACCCCGTCTGAGATTTGGATGATCTCTCGTACCTGGATTGTAGGTGTTGGCGAAAGGATCATATCTCGGTCTTGGTTGCCATCCTCCTGCAACGTTTACCTCAACACTTGGCTCCTGAAGTTGTGGACAAGCATCCATAGGATGTCCCACATCAGTGCAAACTCCACATGCTTTCACTTGTTGCTGAGCACCACTTTTCACCATCAAACACTTCATCATCTCTTTCAACTCTTTCATCTCAGTTTCCATCTTAGAGGAAGAAAAGGAGTCCACTACCTTGAGACTTTCTTTTCTGCTATACTGTCTCGAGCCTTCGGACAACTCAAAGAACATCTCAAATGCTTGTACTGCGGTTTTATTCAGGATGTTACCTTCACAAGCTGTATTCACCATTCGACGTTTATCATCAATGAGATCCTGATCTGTGTACCCATGGAATGGGCAACTCAAACATAGCCTCTTGAACCTCTCATAGTACTCATAAAGTTTCAGCGGCTTGTTGTTCAATGGTGGCAATACTTCTCTTCAGGCTATTCAGTTTTGTGGCAGGAAAGTACTTCTCTAGGAACACTTTTTTCAACTTTGCTCATGTATCAATAATACTCGGGGTAAGATAGTAAAGACAATCATTTGTTGCATCTTTCAAAGTAAAACCAAGGGCCCTCAACATGATATGATCTTCAGTAATACCCCTTGGCTTCATACTAGAGAAGACAACATGAAATTAAGCTAAGTGTTTATAACGGATCTTCTCCAGCCAAGCCATGGAAATGTGGAAAATCGTGGATCAATCCAGTCTTAAGCTCGAAATTCACGCCAACCCCCAATTCAGGAATGGTCACTGCCAGAGGTTATTTCTCCAAATTTGGGCCAGTTAACTGCCTTAAAGTCTGTGGTGCTGCTACTTGGTCACCCATCTCGTTATCATGGTTCAAGAGTGCTCTTTGGTTCCGATGGAATATCCTTTCAATCTCTGATTCAAAGACATGTAAGAAGTGAGTCAGTAGAACGAGTAAGGAGCATACAACAGGTCCACACGAATGTTGGTAGCAGTTAAACACACAAAAACATAAAATTTTGATTCCCTGACAACGACGCCAAATTTGACAGAGCTAAAATCATTGATGTCTATCAAAGAATACCTAACTAATCAACTAGTATAGCATGAAAGTAAGGGTCGAACTCAAGTAGTCTATTCTTAAGCAAGAAATCAACTACCAACGAACGAACCAAAGAGGGGGAGTTGTTTTCTTAATCTACAGACAAGTAAAGGTAACAAGTAGCAGGAGTTGTAGAAAATATGATTTGGAAAACGTTCCACCTAACAGATATCCACATAATGACATGCAAGGTTGATGATAGATATCTCAAGTTCAGACAATCCTATTGTTGTTTCTATTCCGGTCAGATATAGTTATTAGTGCAAACCGCCCTGATAAAACTTCCTACGAAACAAACCCGAAGATCTTCAAGATTCAATTCAATAGAAGTATTAAGCAAATGAATTAAACAGGATACATGCAAATCAGACTGCTCGTCAGATAAGCATGCAATCAATTCTCAATGCACAAATAAACAATGCAACCCGCTCATGTAAATTTGTGTTCGCTACTAGATAAAGAATTCCAACCCGAAATTACCAAATCCTAGCACTATGAACAATGTCAATAAACCTAGATGAGCACGCTAGATAAATCAATAAGATTAAGAACATGAGAATCAATACAATTAGTAGAAAATGAACTACAGTTTAGAAACTCACACCCAAATAGCCAAAGGCTTCAATCGTCAGATGAAACAAAGGGAAATTTGTTCTTCAGAGACATGGAGGCGAAAACTAGGGTTTAGATAATAACCTTGAAAATTTGCTTAACCTAAAATCTAGATTTTTCAAACCTTAAATATCTACTAGAAATAATAAATCCGAAATCTAACATAAAAGGAAATAAAAGAAAATAGAAAAATAACATAAAAACACGGACTCATATCCGTTCTTCAGCGCGAAATTTGTGGGCGCGGATTCGAGGATTCCCGCGGCTCACCCACGGATTTCCTGTCTTCAGCATCTTCTTGTGTTCATGTCTTCAGATCTTCAAGTCTTCTAAAGACGTCTTCAACTTCACAAATCTTCATGGTTCTTCACTTCTTCTCTTCAACTCCAGATCATGTAATTACACATAAAACTAGTGATTGTCCCGTACCACGTACGGGTAAGTAAACAATTACTCCGTATTATATAACAATATAAACTATAAATATATTATACAAAAACTGACCATCTAAATCATAAATAAAGATAGATGTTCTTAAATTAATGTAAGTAAAAGATAAATTAGAGTTAGTGAGATAGTGGGTTAATAATTTCATTTTTAAAAAGAAAAATAATAGAAAAAAAGCTCATGTCTCCACTCAAATTTTGCCAAGTGGCGTAATTTTTTGTGAAGACATGGCTTCAACTTTAACATTGTATATAGTAGATGACTCCAAATGATCCCTAAACTTTGCTAACAACCACTAGATAACACATATGAAATGTTGTGCATCAGATATGTTGGGAATTCTAATCCATGCAGTGAAAATTCTGATCGACTCCTCGCTAGCAACAAAACTATGCCTCCATTTCTGAATTGTAAGGTAACAATTCCGACTAGCCAAGGACCTCCGATTAGCATATGATTGAAGTCCTCATTGTTAGAGAATTTGACGACATAATACTTATTTTCGATGTCCACCATGGTAAATTCCCCTTTGGTTCTCCATTTTTGCATCAGTTTTCTTTAGGTATACAAATTCCATCGTTTGTCCAAACACCTTCATGATCCTTCTTTTGTATCCGCCGTGAGAAAGATGGAAAGGCACTTAGTATTCTCTTCTGGCTCTCGAACATCATCTGATCCTCCAAGTCATCGTTGTGAATCTCTTTCTCCCAGAAAAGGGATATTATACTCCGTAGTAGCCTCCTTATTATTATCTCCAATAACAACATTCTTGAAGGATATCCCTTATTTTGTACCGGTCTTTTTCTTTGAGGGTGATTGGCAGCTAGCAGTCAGAGAAGGAAACTACTCCTTCTCAATCTCAAAGGCTTGCAAAATTCCTCTCTTCATTTTCTTTGTTGGACGCCGTAGAATATCAAACTATTCCGATGAGTTTGTTGCTTTTCCGGTTGCCTGCTACCAATTGAGAGCATTGAGAGCCTTTTGAGTTAAACAGTCAAGAGATTGAGCTTGGCTTTGTTGATCATTAATTACGTGTCTATAAGCTTTAAAGTAATACATTCAAGTTTAAATCTAATCTACTATATAAAAAGCGAAGATATATAAAAAGCGGAGAGAGAAAATAAAAGGAACAATAAATACCTTTGCATTCCTATTGGTTAATATAACTTCTCAATTTAGTACTCTCATTTAATAATTGGTGGATTTTGGTTCGATATTATAAACCCAAATTACTAAACCATATTCATTTTAGCATAACCGAAACTACTAAACCAATTTTCTATATGACTCTGGTTTGATTATGTTAACCAAAATGAACCCTACATTTGCCCTTCATGAGGTTGAGGACAAATTCAATATCCAGTTGATATCTGATTGATTTGTACTCTACAACGTTGAGGACAAAAAAAATTATAAAAAAAGCATTTGCCCTCAACATAATTGTGGACGGGTGCGCTATCACTTTTACAGATGCGCTTATAAACAACCATCTTAAAATGGTTTTGTGTCTTTTGATTGCCCTTCAAATGATACACAATCTTTTCTTAATACGTAATATTAGTTATTTGTAAAATGCTAGAAAGAATTTGATGTACACGAAAGTTGTCAAATTGATCTCATCTAATCTATCTATCTAATCTACTATATAAAAAGCGGAGAGAGAAAATGAAAGGAACAACCTTTGCATTCCTATTGGTTAATGTCATTTCTCAATTTAGTACTCTCATTTAATAATTGGTGGATTTTATATATCAATGGGTTAAACACAATAATAAAATTGAGTGTATGAAGATTTATATAATTAAGACTTAAATTTTTATAATCAACAATGTATAGTGTATAAAGATTCATAAAATTAAAACACCATAAAAAAATCAATGACGAAGTTTTTCAATGCTTTACATTCAAGGATAAAGTAATATTTTTATATCAAAAATAAAATGGATCATCATCTCCAGTTAAACAAATTTTTGTCTTGGAGATTACTCCAGAAGTTAGTAAAAAATTACAATTTTTGTCTATATAATATCAAGCTATATAATATGAAAATTAATCAAATATCCAAATTACATTTCTAGAGAAACCCTACAAAGAAAAATTAAGAAGACGATCAATCAAGGGCTTATAACCTTTTATATCACACAACATATAGAATATTTGCATAAAAAAAAATTTTACACAATAAATAAAATAAAATACGTAGCGTTGATGACTTTTTTCTACAGATCAATAACACTTATTTTGAATAATATAGACCCGCGCGTAGCGCGGGCCCCAAAATGCTAGTGTACCTGTATAAAAGGATAACTTTCACTCACATTTACAAAAATTGAATTACATTTGCAACCTCTTTTAGATCACATCAACAAAATTGGACAATTTTAAACAAAAAACACAACTAATTAATAAGAGAAGTGTAATTGGAGAATCATCGAATAATTCCCAATATGGCAGAAAAACTTCGACTATTCCACTATACCCGACGGGTACGTCACTCCGTTCTTCTTCAACGGTTGAGATGCTACTCCAATTTCCATCACCAACACCGCAATCCAGAGTTGCCATATCTTCTGTGAGCAAGAAAGAAAGAAATGAATTTAAAAATTATAGTTGGGCAAAACAAACAATATTTTCAATCAAGTACTATATAAAGTTCAGACCAACTAACATGCAACAACAAGTTAGCAACAATTATAAAATAGTTACTTCTAGCTCCCTAGAACCATGCAAATGATGCCAAAATCAAACCGCACTTGTAAAAATTCATTTTGTAGATGCTAAAGTTAGCCCTAATTCTAGAGACCCCTTGATTTTATGTTTGTTGAAACCAAATAAACAAAGATAACAAATAATAATAATTCTCATCAGTAACCTCTTTCAACTTTTCAGGTTTACCTTCCGTAAGCTCTGCAAGCCATTATCTTGTTCCTAAGCTCCCATTTGTGTAAATTTTCGTTTGCCCAGTGCTCCTCAAATTTAGAGGATACTTGTCAACTAAGTGTAAGCATGAGCAAAAAAATGAGCTCAAGCACTTGAAAGTAAATAACTATTTCACAATGGCAATAAAGACTATGAATATATAGATATTACCAAAGAAAAATGGCACTTGGAGGATGTCCATGGATTGTCAAGCTACCAACCAGATCACCATAAAATATAGGCACCCAATTCTACTTTGGTTAACCAACGCGCCAAGTACCTTCATGCACTTGATGAACCATGTCTTTCGTGCTTCTTTGGGTAAGTTTATCTTGATCTACTTTAATGACATCCTCACTTGAAGTCCTTGGAAAAACATCTAGAGCACCTTTGGCTTGTGTTAGAGTGCTCGAGGAATGAAAAATTATTTGCAAACCTTAGCAAGTGTATCTTCTATACGGATACCAACAAATTTTTGTGGTTCGATGTCTCTAGTAAAGGCATGCACGTTGATACTGAGAAATTCAGTGCGATAAGAGAGTGGACAATGCCTACAACTCCCAAAATGGTGTGCTCTTTATTGGGATTAGTGGGCTTCTACATGCGTTTTGTGCGAGATTTCAGCTCAATCGCCACACCGCTTCATGACACAAACGAGGCAACCCAATGAGTGGTTGCCAAAATATGACAAGGCATTTAGCGTGCTGAAAGAAGCACTATGCAACGAGCCAATCTTGCAACTCCCAAACTTCAACAAAACGTTCCAAAGTGTTTTTGAAACGGGATAAATTTGTAGTCCATATCCGTCGGGCTCGTCTAGTAGTAACAAAATTTTCCCTATTGACATTAGCCTATCGATGTCAAATAATCCTTTTTCATTAACACAGAAACCAGTGATTACAAATACAGCAACTGAAATCTAGATTGTGTTGAATAAGAAAGCTCCAAAGTGTTTTATTTTATTTTGGTTAAAATTACACTATATAGGAAAAGTTTCAGGTGTAAAAGAACTTTACTTTCCAAAATACAAACTTTTCCCTATCATTGATTGATCAAAATCGGACGATTCATAAGAACACTGTTTTTTTACCCAAAATTACGCAATATCAGTGTCAATTTCAGAGTTAGTTACACGCGCCAATTACCATGGTTTTTGGTTTTTTGTAAAGCTGGTAAAAGTATAGCAAACTAACACACCGTCTGTTATGAAAAATGTGGGTCATGTTGGGCTAGTCGCCAGATGTGGGTTGTTGGCGGCAGACCAAGGCGTAGCCAAGAATGGCCCTTCTTAGGGTAGGTGACCATTTTTACACATTCACTCGTATTTTTTAACATTAAAATTTTTATAGTGTGTTAACTAGCCCTTTTATACATGATGACGGTTTGTGTTAATGACAATTTATGTTGATGACAGTTTCAGTTTCAGTTGATGACGGATTGTGTTGATGACAATTTTAGTTGATGATGTATTGTGTTGATGACGGATTGTGATTTAGATTGGGTTAGTATATTTAGTCTAAATAAAAGTGGGTTATAAACCCCTCTTAATGTCAAATTCAGGTTAATGGGCCTAGTTATTTCCTAGAATGGTGGTATTTGCTGGTGAGAGATAAAACTATGAGAGTGTGAGAGACGCATGTAGGCACAAGCTTGTTTTGTTTTTTGTTTTTTAATTCCAACATGTTTATTTCATTGAAAAGTATTGTGACTAAACTTTTCAATAGAATTCACATGCACAAATAGTTCACTTGACATGCATTTTCAGTAGAATTTGCATGCACTTCCCGCAACTCAGCGAAAAAATGTCTTTGTTTTATTTATGGACGGCTTAAAAGAAACTAAGTGAAAGTAATGCACTTTCAATACAAAATGGCATGCACTTGTATTTCAGTTGAGATGCACTTTCAGTGAAATTCACATGCACTTTCCGCAATCCAAGTCAAAAAATGCCTTAGATTTTTTAAGGAGGGCTTAAGAAATCAATTGAAAGTAGTGCACTTCCTGTACAAATTGACATGCTTAGTTCAGGTTACATGCACTTTTAGTAGAATTGACATGCACTTCCCACATTCCAAGCCAAAAAAATGTCCTAGTTTTTTTTAAGGAGGACTAGAGAAAAACTAAATGCAAGTGGTGCGCATTCAGTACAAATTGACATGCACATATAATTCAGTTGACATGCACTTTAAATAAATTAGCATGAACTTCCCGAAGCTCAAGCCAAAAAATGTCATTGTTTTTTTGAAGGATGGCTTAAAAAAAACTATGTGATGCACTATCAATAAAAATGATATACACTTGTAGTTTAGCTGATATGCATTTCCCGCAGCCCAAGCCAAAAAATTCCTTAGTTTTTTTAAGGATGACTAAAAAAACCAATCGCAAGTAGTGCACTTACAATAAAAATTGAAATTCATTTGTAATGCAGTTGACATGCACTTTCAGTAGATTTGGCATGCACTTCCCGCAGTCCAAGCAAAAAATTTCCTTTTTTTAAGGAGGGCTTAAATAAAACTAAGTTCAAGTGGTGTACTTTCAGTACAAAATGACATGCACTTGTAGTTCAGTTGACATGCACTTTCAGTAGAATTGACATGCACTTCCCGCAGTCCAAGCCAAAAAATATCTTAGTTTTTTTAAGGACGACTTAAAAAATCTAAATGCAAGTAGTGCGCATTCAGTACAAATTGACATGAACATATAATTCAGTTGACATGCATTTTAAATAGAATTCGCGTGAACTTCCTGCAAATCAAGCCAAAAAATGTCATTGTTTTTTAAGGTTGGCTTAAAAAATTATGTGATGCACTATCATTACAAAATGATATATACTTTTAGTTCAACTGATATGCACTTCCAGTGGATTTCGCATACACTTTTCGCAGCCCAAGCCAAAAAATTCCTTAGTTTTTTTAAGTATGACTTAAAAGAGTGCACTTTTAGTAAAAATTGACATGCACTTTCACAAGATTTGGCATGTACTTCCCGCAGTCCAAGCCAAGAATTCCCTTTTTTAAAGAGAGCTTAAATAGAACTAAGTGCAAGTAGTGTACTTTCAATACAAATTGATATGCATAATTAATTCAATTGACATGCACTTTCAGTAGAATTCGCATGCACTTCATGTAGCTCCAACCAAAAATCCCTTAGTTTTTATTAAGGAGGGCTTAAAAAAACTAAGTGCAAGTGATGCATTTACACTACAAATTGACATGCAGTTGTGGTTCAGTTGACATGTACTTTAAGGAGAATTGACATACACTTCCCGCATCCCATCCAAAAAATGCCTTGTTTTTTTCAAGTGCAAGTAGTGCACTTTCAGTACAAATTGACATGCACTTTCAGTAGAATTAGCATACAGTTCCCGAAGTTCAAGCCAAAAAATGCTTTAGTTTTTCCTAAGGATGACTTAGAAAAATTAATTGCAAGTAGTGCACTTTCAGTACAAATGACATGCACTTGTAGTTCATGCACTTTTAGTAGAATTCACACGGACTTCCAGCAGCAGTGGCGGTTCGACGATGGTGGCCCGACGAAAGTGCAACAACGGCGAGTTAAGGTGGCTAGTGTTTGATTGTTTGGAGAAGAGAGTTTGTACAGAAATTTGCATGTACTTTCGACGAAGGTGGCGATTTGACGATGGTGGTCCAACGAAAGTGCAACGACGAGGAGTCAAGGAGGCTAGTGCAAGCGAATTCTGATAACGAGTAAAGGAGGCTAGTATTTGGTCGTTTGGAGAAGAGAGTTTGTAGATAAATGGTGCCCCGGTGTGATAGAGCGCCAAAAGAAAGCAAGTGAAGGAGGATAATAATACTTTTTGCTACTAATACCAAGCATTAGATCTTGTCCAACGGGCCATTACCCCCGTACCATGTCCACTCATATTTAAAATGAGAAGGGACGGGTCGAGGTGAATGGTTAAAAGTGTCTTTTCGTACCCACCCAAATTTTGGGAGAGGTTAGGGGGTAGACCAGATGGGCCAGCCACGTTGAGAGAGGTCCAGCATAGAGCTCAGTTTTTTGGTAAATATCTCAAATTAATATAGTTTTTTGGGATACACCATCAACCTTTCCTACTATATATTCCTTATGTACTAATATTTCTTTATCACACCGCGGTCGATAGATTGTGTTCATTTTGGATCTCCGGTCTCCCTAACGTGGTAGGTTGCATCAACAAATAACTAGAGCAGAAGTTGCAACAAAGATTCTTCTTCAAACATGACTCAGAAATGGCAACAAGCTAATTATCTGTTTCAGTCATTTTTTATGCATTGGCTACAGTGGGATAATGATTTGGAATTTTCTTTTCTTTTGTGTATTAGGATTTGGTTAGTCTTTTGATATTTTTTTGTAATAGAAAAAGGAAATTAATAAAAGCTTTTTTGTGTGTTGGTTTTGATTTTGGTAAGTTTTTGAGCTATCAACAAGGTGTAACTATTCTCAATCACTAATTAATTTGTCAACTAATAATTTTGAGCTATAACATGACTAAATAAATTGTCAACATGACAAATCAAATTATCAATATAGATAAATAAATTATTCACACGACTAATAACTTATCAACAATACAACAAAGTACTGTAAACACCAATAATAATTTGTCAAAAACAAAATAAGTTGTCAACATCACTAATAACTTGTCAACAACACACAAATGATTGTCATCAACAATAATAACTTGACAACAGCAGAAAAGATAAGTTGTCAACACCACTAATAAAAAGTGTTTACCAACATAAATATATTGTCAACACACTAAATAAAATTGTCAGCAAAATATATAAAATTGTCAACACGATAAAAAGGTGTCAACACAATAAATAAATTAGTGAACAATAAACTGTCAAGATACTAAATAAAACTGTCAACACAATAAATAAAACTGTCAACATACTAAATAATTTGTCAACACTCACTAAATAGACTATTAACACACTAAATAATTTGCCAATGTACACTAGAACTGTCAACACGCGAAATAAAATTACCAACACACTATAAATAAAAATTGTTAACGCACTCTAAATAAATAGTCAACACATGAATAAAAATTGTCAACACGCTAAAATAAAGTGTCAACGCCCAATAAAAATTTTAACATATTTAAAACACCATGGAGACATTAAAAATTGTCAACACACTAAATAAATTATCACACCCTAAATAAAAAAATATCAACTAAACCAGGCAAACGGGTCGTATTCGGGTTGAAAACGGATTTGGTCAAGCGGGTCGATAAAATTTTCGGGTTGGTCAGGTTCGGATTTGGGTCAACCCATCGGATTTCAAATGTTCGAATTTTTTATTGTCATAAAGAAAAAAAAATTAAACAATATTTTTATAATAAAATATTTTTATTATATTATTATTTAATAAAATACTTATTATTTTTTAGTTTAAATGGAATAAAATATGTGAAAAGTGGGTCCCTTGACGAGTTTCGAGAAGGTCGGGTTTGTCCGGGTTTGACCCAACGAGTCTCGAATCGGCTCGGGTTTGAACCCAACGGATTTCATGAGTTTTCGCGTCGGGTTGGATCAACCTTTTTCGGATCGAATCGGATCAGCCCAACGCGTTGGATCAGCTTTTGAGAGGTCTAATATCAACCCATTAATTAAATAAGACCGTCAACCTACAATACTTGTCTACACTAATTAAAAAAAAATTGCACTCTGGAAACATTGAACATAACTCTTTTTAAATCCAAACTATATTAGAATTAAATAGGAGTTGTTTGCAAAGCAGTGGAGGTATGGATTGGAGCTAAGCGACTTGGATTCCGAGGTAACGAGCATAGCGTCGTCGTCTACGACAAGATGGCCGCCACGCCACGTCGGCCGGTCTACTACATCGAAACTCAGAGTCCCTCCCTCTAGTGACTCCCGCCATGTAAAGTTATTGAAGAGGAAGACCAAGGGTAACAGGCGGGCAGACAACAACTAGTTACAGATGGAATCACAAAATCTATTTCTTCTTGGCAGATCTTGTTGGTCTTCCTACTTGAGGCCTTGTTGACACAGTTTTGCTTCTTTTTTTGGTAGGATACCTCTTAGATGTGCTAGCCCTGAGATTGAGAGCCGACTTTTGTCTCCTTGATGGATTAATCTGTACAAAATCAATAATTAAAAAAAGATTTAACAAAGAGATTGAGAGCCTATAGACCAATTCAATACTCATAAGTCATAATAGATGAAGTTTGTGTTTGTGAAGCTTCTGTAACCACATATACTCTTCAACAGATGAAATTTGGTCCAACCATGGGCAATAAAGGAATTGTGTGCATGAAAAAAATTGAGCATCCACAAATATTGAGAATGCAGATTCAAAAAAATTGAGAAAGCATAGTACCACATTAAAGTCCTTACACACTTACAATCAAAGTAACTTGTAATCGAAGTAATTTAAAAAAAATGTAATAAAACTAATGAAGTAAGAAATTACCTCTAAACTGACTACTAATTTCTTAGGCCATAGCACAGGACTTCTCTTAGCTTGTAAAACAGAAGTGACTTCGTCAGTTGGAAAGGGCAGACTAAAATCTGGCATTAAGGCATCTTCAATCAAGATTTTGCATTTATCTGATTCTAGAGGTTGGCAATGATGCATTATAACTGTTCCCGGTGAAGGGATCATAACCTTGCCTTTAGCCACTTTAGAACTTAGATCAGGCCAAAATAAATCACACTCTTCCCATGTCTCCTGAAACAAACATTATTAATGGCATTCAATTCTTATAATTTTTTTTATCAAAATCTAATTACCGATTTCGTCCAACAACAAAATAAAAGCATAGAGCAAGTACTAGAATATTACAACATAAACTTAATTCATACAAAGATGTATTCTATCAGGTCCTCCTTAACCCTATTCTTTATTTCATGCTATCACCGATCACTATATTTAGTTAAGCTCTGTTTCATCATTCCTCATACGGAGAGCTCTCGGAATTTCAATTTGACAATGGTCATAACAATGGTGTTTATTTAGGTTATGTTTAATTAGCTATATAAATTCTGAATTTGCAAATTAGCTTGCCTTATTTCCATAGAAGTCATGCTTTATACGTTGGTACTAATTCCTGTATGATAAATATAAGCAATTAAGTATCCACATGATAGTTACCACTTGAGTAAACTCAAGGAAACCACTCTTAGTCTTAAGTCTTAACTAGTTCTAGCAAGAGGAAATTGAGCAGCAAACAATCCTACAGACTCTTTGCTTGTCCAATCTATATGCCTGGATAAAAAGTAAATATATGCAGAAAAATATTAGGATGAAACTTTGCTTGTCCAAATGAGAAAGAATGTGTGGAAGTCTATATTCACAAGGTTCCTTGATAAGAAAGAAAATGTAAACAGATACTTTGTGAGAAAATAAATTTGTTCTTATTTTATAGGAGACAACAGATAAGTTAGAATTTGGCACTAGCAGCAGATAAATTTGTTCTTACTATCTAATGCAGTATACTAATAACTAACTTGATCTTTCCAAAGTTTAATTTGGTAATAGAACCAGATAAGTTAAAATTAAGGAGTTAGAGTTGTAATAACATATTCATACCTTTAGTACTTGTGACGATGAAAACAGTGTTTTGGAAGAGGTGACATTGTCACTTGAAGGGACTGACGCTTGTACTTTTGGCACTTCTCCATTGGTCTCCATCCATTTTTTCTGAAGAAGCTCCAAACTTGTTTTTAATTGTTCCATTAACTGATCTCTGGAGGCGTTTTCTTGTTGAAGTACTTCCAATTTTGCTTGAAGTTCATTTATTCGAATCTCAGAGGCAATACTTGAACTTCTACGCTTGCTCTCATGAAAGTAATTCTTTACTCCCACACCAGCTCCAACCCCCCTAATTCGACCAGAATGATCTTCCTTGCCTAAGGCCAAAGACAAAATATCTTCTGTTCCTGTAGGAGATATTTGGCCTAGAGAAACTTGTTCTTTTAATGACCCCTGCAACAACAAATTACAATCAAATTTTGATATCAGTTGTGTCAAATATCCTCCTGATTATATAATTATTTAGACAACATACAATATTTTGGACAACACTCAAAACGTTCCCATCATATTCACCATAAGGCTTCCTACCGGCCATCCACAAGTCATATCTGGGTAGTGAGGTGTTGGTAGGATCCAATCCTTCTGCTCTAAGCTAAAAAACAACAACTACTGTAAATAAGTATTAATAATACCAGCATTCAATTTGATAATGTATTCTACGTACCAAATCTTCCTCAATCAGAGCATAACTCTTTCGAGATCTTTTAAAAGGATATTTGTTTTGCTTAGCAAACTCAGCATTGCGCTCACTAATTTCCTGCGTAAAATCATTAAGAGCGCATTTAAATTATTAAATATCACAATACGAAGTTTAAATGTGTAAATAAGTAGTAGTTTTTACTTGAAACTCGCTTGTGCAACGTTGTTGTATAAACGCAGCCCATGAATCTTTGTCAATGAAAGGAAATTCTATTGGGGGCTGCGTACGAATCTGACCTTTGTCTTTCATGTACAAATAGTCCTTTGTGAGAATATGTTTAAAATCACCCCACTTCTTACCAGCACTTAAAGTAACAAGCTTCATCTTTGATTGATCGATATCAAATTTATCCTACAACAATTTAAAAAAGTCAGAAGAAAACAAGAGCTTTATGTCTTCAAATGTTTCATTCTAAGAACAATTGTAAGCCAAAAAGATAAATTAAATGTCATTTCGGTATTGCTAAAAAACTAAAACAGATTAATTCAGATTACCATTACAGCTTGGCAGATTTGATCTTTGACTGCTTGGGGAACGGCTTTCCATTTTGGAATTCCAATAGATACTTTTGCACGGGTATTATAGCTAATGTAGTGCTGAAATAGAGATGCGTACTCGCCAATTGGTTGCCCCTTTGTATTCCATCCTAGCTCAATCTTTTTGCCATCCTTTGTAAGCTTATCAATCCTCGTAAGAACATAGGCACCTCTGCGGCGGGTATGAGCATGATCGTCCTTCTCAGAATGTCCTGAATTCAAACCGGAAGTCATTGATCTACAACACAAGAAACACCGAGTTAAGAAACTCCCATAGAAAGTTTAAGATAGCAAAGTAATTATAAAAAGGATCAATCCAACCACGATTATAAAATAAATAATACTCCCTCCGTCCAACAATATAAGTTCTTATAGGCCTTGAGATATTATTTAACAAATTTAATTTAGGACAAAATTATCCTTGTTCTTTCTTACCTTTTTAATAAAACTTGCCTAAATAGTTGTGGTGATTAATGATTTGGAAAGAACTAAGGTTAAAGTGAGAAAATTTTGTGGGAAAAACCCACAAAGACTTATATTACGTTACAAAAGGAGCCTTAAAAGACATAAATTACTAGACGGAGGGAGTAGCATTGAGTGAAAGATCAGACTTACTGTTACGATGGAACATCCGAGAAGCAAAACAAATTGTAGGTGGCTTATTTGGATAATACTCGGAGAGTGCCTAAAAGAGAAAACGGAATCAAATGTAAAAAGATGAAAGAAGTCTGACTGACATTTTGTTAAAACTAATTAAACAGAGGTAAACTCATGATGAGTGATACATGACATGATGAGTGATCATGCCATGAATCGGAGAATATTTCTAGTAAAATTACTGTTTTGCATTGAGAACATTCTAATTTACAGACATGTTACATATAATGGGTAAACCGGATGAAAAATATGTCCGTGGAGGCTAAAACAGGAAGATAACAGTGTTGTGTAAAATAAAGCACAAACTTACCTAAGCTAATCCTGCTCCAAGAATTGCTTTAGAATAACTTAAAGCACTTTTTTTTTTCCTTGTTTATCACAGTAAACACTAACAGAAGTGCATCCATTCACACATGAACTGATGAATATGTATATTCCTATAACTCCTACACATCAGATGTTAGATGTAACTTTTGCCAATAAAAGCGAAGAATCAGATAAAACAGAAATTTATGAGGTGCATTTCTTATGATACTCAGTTTCTCAGCTTTAAAAAGTACCAACTAAATTCATACTGAAAAATCTACTGTTAGGGTAGGTGGATATATTGTGTATGGGAGAAGGAAGAAAGGCTCTAAGCCAAACTAGGCCTTATGGCAGTTATTCTGTAAGGGGTAAAACAGTCTTTATGTGTGGGGACCAAAGAATATGGCAGAGGCTGTTAGGGAGACAGTGTGGGTGGGAGCATGATCTCTGCAGGATCATGGACTAGTATATAAGTAGTAGTAATCCCTTACTAGGGTTTTTATCTAGAAATTGAGTGAAGAAATCGGGCTGCTGCCTTGGGAGCTCATTGAGAGGGTTTGTCTCTCATTGAGTGTTGTCTGTTCTTAGCTATTTGCTAGTTCTAATCAAATCAGTACTCCTTTTGTGAGAATCCTACTTTCATTCTAACATCTACCAATCCCCAATAAGCATAAAAATCAATAATAACAAAATACAAGACAAATACTTGCAGCCACTGAAATCAATGTTCTGGCAAGACGTAATCTCAATGTAGTAATCAAGAAGCACGCACCTTCTAATTTTGACTATATAGCGAAATTAAAATTAACGCTATTTTATAATGTCAAGCCCATCTTAGCTATTTCATGCTATTGGGTACATCAAGGTTTATCTAGTTTTCAGCATGGAGATACAACCAAATCACAGGGAAAGAACAATTTCTAGTGCCATTATACTTTGGCAGCAATTCCAGGCTACTCTGAAATCCCTGATATTAATGACATGAATCTGAACAGAACCTTCACTACATTAAATCTTCTGCACAAATTCAAAACTTGAGCAACAACAGTCAAGCAGAAGAGGAACAACAGTGAAGTGCAATAACAGTCCAGCATTAAAAACAAATTCAAGTACATATATCATATGGTGAACAGAAAGATCAAAGGAATATAAACCGACCGTCAAGCTGTATGTAGCTTCAAATTCACCAAAGTTAGTAGCAGTTAATGAGGATTTTTAGACAAGAGGTAAAAGGTCGGCTGGATACATATTTTCACTTAAGACATGTTCAAGGTCACTTCTAGAGTAAACAGTCTTCTCGGTATAGTAGGAGCCAGGTCATGACGCTGGTAATATCAAAAGTATACAGTTTTTACAGTGTCAATTATTGTCCATCATAATAAATTCCATGACTTGTTAACAGAACAGCTCAGTTGAAATGAGATTTGTTTTAAAAAATTTCAGAAGCACGCAAACTCTGCTGAATAGAATAGAGAGAAATTTATTCTCCATCATAATCAAGACAGCCAAATTCCATGAACTTTCGATGGCAATTCAACGAACACATGGTATGCATAAGTTGAACGGGACGCAGTCAAGCAAAGGAGCAACAACAGTTAGTAAAAAGAGGTTTGAAAACAAAATATTGAACGTACCTGAATCAACCTTCTTTTGGACAGAGAGAAGTCAAGCAGAAGAACAACAAGAGGTCAAACAGTGCGGCGATGGACGGCGACGGAGATGGATAATTTGCAGGGATTGGGGGATCGAGTAAGCGAGAAAGGATGCAGGTGAAAAGTAATTAGGGCTGGATCCGAATTCCACATTGTTTTTTTTTATTAAAAGTTTTGGTTAAATAACCCCTGAGAAAAAAAGATTGAACGAGGACGAATAAATCTTTTTTATTTTGTTGTCGAATGAAAGGCCGAAGCCCTTCGAATAAATAACCTAGGTTATTTGAGGTGAATCCGCAATCTTAGACTATTTTGGGATTACTCGGGGTAATCCGACCCCTTACATCATCCTGAAAAATATTCACAATGCAGGGAGGCGAAGAAAAAAGAGAGATCCCTAAGGGGACGGACAAAGCCAAGTTAGCCAAGGCATCGGCCCCAAAGTTAGATTCCCTAAAGACGTGCCGAACTTAGAAAGACTAAGCTCTATCAATGAAGCCTTGACAACACGAGACAAGGCTAGCCAGGGGATGATTTGGGTGGATAGGTTTGTGAAGAAGGTTAATGGCAAGCTTGTAATCAGATTCAACAACGACTTTTCTGAAGCCTTTTTCCCAGGCTATACGAAGGCCATTGAAGAGGCCCCAGAGCTCCGTCGTCGGGACCGAGCACACACCCAAATTGTGGGGGAATCCAGTGATCCAAGCACCATAGTGATCACGGATAAGGCCTCCCGCACCAGCACGAGTACCTTCCGAGACGGATCCATCAGAGTTAACTTTGACCCAACCTTCTGGAGGGGGAGTCCATCCGACTTGGACCTCAACTTTGTCAATAGGTCTTTTTTCGACAAAAGGCTCTTGCAAGCGGCCTCATAATCACCTACGACGTCAAGGATGAAAGTCTTCCTATCTCCATTGAAGAGATAACCTTCAAAGATCATCTTGTTTCTCCATTTCCACGCCCACCAGAGTGTCATTGCAAAGATACTCCTCCAAAGTTTGCCTCCTGAAACAGTGTGAGAAGAAATCAAGTTAGAATGTACCCACGAAGCAGTAGGAAGAGAGAAGAAGGAAGGGTCTTTAGCCACAAAAGGCCACTCAAGCCAGAAATTTCTCATAGCCACACAATCTCGGAAGAGGTGCTCATAGGACTCATCCTCACGCTTGCACAAAGGACAAGTGGGTGAGTTGCCCATGTGTCTCCGGACTCTCTCAGCATTACACATCACACCTCCCCTAGAGAGGAGCCAAAGGAACATCTGCACACGTTCAGGAGCTTCAAGTTTCCAAATACAGGTATACATGTCACTGTCCACTAACAGGGTACCCTTCCACCCCTTAAGCCTACCGTAGCCTGACTTGAACGAGTAGTTGCCATCCGGGGTATGGGGCCAGCTTAGCTCATCCATCCTCTCAACATCCGCAGAGATGAGGCAAGAGGCAAGCTTCATAATAACAAAGTTTGGAAGAAGAACTACAAAGTTCTCCAAAATCCAATCTTTCCCATCCTCCCAATAATCACTAATACAATCATTGATCCTAGCGCCAACATCAGCAGTGGCATAGGTCAAGAGGGGGCCATCTAAGAACCAGAAAACGATCCAGAAGAGGATCTCACTATCCTTTCCAGGAATCCATTTGATGTCAGGGTTAATGACGTTCAAGAACCTCTTTTTCATCCCACGCCAGATATGGAAAGTTGGTATCAGAGGTGTGGTTACTAGTGGCGTATTTTCTTCTCAGGGCCATAACCCAAAGCGAGTCATCCTCCATAAGGTAGCGCCAACTCAGCTTTCCCAGAAGAGCAAGATTTAGCTCCTCCATGGATTTGATCCCCAAGTCGCCCAACGTTTTGGGCTTGGTGACATCCTCCTAGGCGACTTTATGCATCTTATGTTGACTCTCTGAGCTACCCCAAATGAAGTTACCGCAATTCTGATTGATACGGGTCCAAATTGGGCGGGTCAAGTCCGTCATAAAGTAGACAGGAAGGGAAGAGAAGAAGGATTTCACAAGGGTAACTCTTTCTGCAAGACTAAGACAATTGAATTTCCCTCGCGAGAGCTTAGTAGCGATCTTATCCAGAAGAGGCCCAAATTTTTCCCTTGGCAATGTTACGGTTGAGGAGCAGCATCCCCAAATAAACCCTTAAGTCATCAGTAACCTCAAAACCACTAGCCGGCTGAAGTTGGGATTTCAAAGTGCTTCCAACATTGCTCGACACATACAACTTGGATTTCTGAACACTTACTTTTTCTCCCGAGGCATCACAGAAACGTTTAATACAATCCTGGACGATACGGAGTTGATGAACTGAGGCCTCAGCAAAAAGAATAATGTCGTCAGCAAAGACAATATGGGACAAGGAAGGGGCTCCCCGACTTAGGCGAATGGGCTTCCAATCCCCATCTCAATCGAGCGACTAATAAGGCGACTGAGCCGCTCAATACAAAGGATGAAGATGTAAGGCAATATGGGATCCCCTTGTCGAATACCACGGGTCAGCGTGAATTGGCGGGTTACTTCCCCATTCCAGAGCACCTGCATTCTAGGAGATCGGATACACACCATAACCCAGCTGACCCACTTCTCAGGTAAGCCTGTGGCAATAAGGGTTTCTTTCACAAAGTCTCAGTTAAGGCGATCATATGCTTTCTCAAGGTCAAGCTTGAGGAGCATCCAACCTTTCCGACCATGTTTGAGCCTCATGGAGTGAACCACTTCTTGAGCCACCACAATGTTATTCGTGATAAGGCGTCCCGAAGGAAACTCCCCTGAAAGTGCTCAAACCCTGTAAATGGAAGGGAAAGCACTAGCAGGAAGGACGTAAACTTCATTTGGAATCGAATGAAACTATAAAGATGTTAATTCAAAATAGTCCAGTACAGATAAGAAAGCTGAAGCTAGCCACTAAGATGCTAACAGGCACAAGTAAGATGTAATAGATTCTCAATTCTTTGTTTGCTCACAGGAGTGACTGCCCTGTAACCTGCTATTCCTGCTGGATTGAAAGTTGCCTTCCCCCATATAAAATGGGTTACCAGAATCGGTGAATGAGCTAGAACAAATAAAAGATGAGAATGAGAACTCTGAGACTCCCCTTGCTTCCCGTCTTCCTTTAAATTCAAAGGATCAAAATAGCCAGTGATCAATATCTTTTCCACGACAACTTGATAAGCGCAGAAAGACTTTTGGGAACTAGTGTCGGAGTACTCACGAAAGCAGAAACAGCGAGTGAAGCCCTGATAATGGCAATATAGCAGCCCGTTTTCAGGAGAATGTGTGTTAAGCTCATATAGCTCTTTCTTTCTTAGAACACGAACTGGATTAGAGGGCAAAAGGACTGATTACCGTCCTATCTCTTACTTACTGAGAGGGGAAGGGGCGATGAAGTCTTTGTTGGTCAAGATTACTTTCGTGAACCAGACTATGAGACCTTCTTTTGACTCTTCTGGTCTTGAGTAAGAAGCTCTTTGATGCGTTCCTGGCCTCGAAAAGGTCAAGAATGACTTGCTGGAGCGATCTAGATCTCGTAGGGAGTCGGCCTTCTCAAGAACTGGTCGAGTTTGGGAACTCGGAGGGCTGCGGAAGACTTGACAGTAACTGGGGAACTGAATTATAGTGATGTTGTTACTTGTGGCAACAAGAAACAACGATGGAGCGGATGAATTGTAGAGATGAAGTGGATGTAAAGTGTAGGTTTACGTAGGGTTTGGTAGATAAATCCACCGAGGAAGAGATTAGAAGTAAGACGAAGGGATAAAGAAGTTAGACTTTGTTTGGTGACACCTAGGGGATTAACAAGGAGATGCATTCGACTTTATCAATTAATCCAAAAGCTAAACGTGATATTAATGAAGAAGGCAAGCCATATATATAGGTGAGCCTTTACAAAAGAGTATCTTGCAAAATAAGTAAAGAAAGTAATAAGGAAGATAATAAAAGGAAAACTAGGGCCGACCTCTCAAGCATGAGAGTAGACACGCCCTAAACCTAATAACATATACTAAAATAGGAAATAATAATAAATATAACTAATAAGATAAGCAGCTTTACAACTCGTAGGAACTGGTGCCAAAGGAACTGTCTTCAGGATCTGAAGTCGGGAATTGGCATTGAGAACGGGAGTTGGAACTGGAGGTGTCAATACTAGAGAGCGTGTGCATTATGGAACTGGAGGTTAGGAACCTCAAGGTATGCTCTGCTGGTAAGGAACTGACGATGGCCACATTGATGGGAAATTGACCTGTACTTATCAGAGAAGGAACTGGATATCATGGTCTTATAGAGAGGATACCATCGGGGCGGAATAGCAGGACTCAGAATAGACCCTTTGTTGGCTAGGCAGGATCCCATCATTCTCCTTCCCTTGGATTCGAAACGTCCTCGCTTCGAGCGTGTGAGTGCAAGGGGAACTATCCGATCAACAACAAATGTGGTGCAACTATCATGATGCTGAGTCAAAAACAAGAATATGGACTCACAAGGTGTTGGTACCATCAAAGTGTTGGGTAGAGCTGAGGGAACTAGCGTCCATGCTGGAGAAATCATTGATGGAGGAGTTATGGGAAGAGTGGGTTCCTCTGTGGGTTCCGGAGCTTGTTCTACAATCGAAGCAATCACCACTGGAGAGAGAGAGTAGATGTTGTTGGAGAAGGAACAACCACTATGGGGGGAACTGGAGTTGGTGTCGGTGCTGGTTCTACAATCGAAACAATAGAGGGATTCACCACTGGGGAAAGAGTAGATGTTGCTGGAGAAGGAACAAGCACTTTGGAGGGAACTAAAGTTTGTGTCGCCACCGGATTCGAAGGTGACACGTTGAGTGGGGTAGCACATTCCTGGATCTCCAATAGGGTTTGGTTCCTGATGCGGGGATAAGCCGCTGTTGTCCGATCTAGACACCAAACCTCGAACAGAAACTCGAACAGAGAAGAAAGGCGGAATTAGAATGAGATGAAAGAAGGATAAGTCGAATGATAGGCCAATTGGAACCAAATCAAACAACGATAAAACCCCTGAACTTAAGAACAAGAACCTTACCGAATGATGAAGAAACCCCAACGGATAATTACAACCAAACACAATGACTATGGTGGGTCAAGGCACCTGGAGGATGCTCTAAGGAGTCCCGATAGCACCAACCTTATGGAGGAGATTGACACACGCAAGTACTACTAGGGCGAGTTCAACAACAATGCACACGGGGCACTCTTCTCACAAAAGCTCTCTTTTGGGAGGAAAAACGATAAACGTTGTATTCAATATCAAAGTCTGGGTTGGGGGGGGGCTAAAACAATAACTATGGCAAACCTTATATAGGGTTAATAAGGTGGCCAATTAAAAGAAATAAAACAAATAAAAGTATTGCCTAAAATATCCTCAAAACAAATAATCCCAAAAACAACTAAGTATGGAAAACTTGCATCTTTCTGCCGCCTGTAAGATGGCGATCGCCATGAGAATATGGCGATCGCGGTTTATAGCAATTTGGCTACGGCTTTTGCAATTTAATTAAATCCTCGTGAGCAGGTGGCGATCGCCATAGAAATCCCGCAATCGCGGTCGCGAACGTGTCACCGACAACTCTTTTTCAAACGGCTCGTTCTCTCTCGTCCGAGGTCGGAATTGAGTGATTCCAAATCCGAGAGTTTCGTCTTGAAGTCTAGTATATTTCATCTTCAGCACTTGACTTCTCATCTTGACTCGAACCGGATCTCTACGAGCTTGAATGACTACCATACGAGCTCGGGCTACTATAAATGTCTTCAATGATGGCTCATAGCGATCTTTAGCCCTTGCTCCAGTGGTTAACACATCTCTAGATTTAGGACGAGGCGTCCTTGATGATAGCTCGGATGCTCTTGATGGTAGCTCAGATGCTCCCGCATCAGTTCCTCAACCACTCGGCATGACCTTCCTTCCATTTCGCAAGTCGTCTCACCCACATTGGTGTCGGTGTTGGAGTTGGAGTCGGGGACTGGGTTCGACGGTACGAACGAGCTGCATGAGCCTCTGGATCAATCCTTGGGGCAAAGTAGAGTGTCATTTCATACACGAGTTTTCCCCAAGTTTTAACGGGAAGGCGACCACGGTACCATCGATCATTCTCCACATAAGACCACCAGTCGAGGGCGTAGTCGGTGAAGCAATTAATGGCGATGTTGCATTGCTCGTACTCATCATAGTCTCGCTGTCTAAAGTAATAGTCCATATGTCGGGTCCACTCCAAGAACTCCTCGGGGTCATCATAACCGGCAAAACGTCGTCGACGAAGCCTTTGTAGACGATCCATGGTTGATTGTACCTATTAAAATACCACTAACCAATGCGAGTATCAAGTAGCACAAGTGATATCAAAGACAACAATCGAGTAAAGCACGCACAACTCAAGCAAGTGACAACACTCTCGGGTTACTATGAATAGCTAAGCCGTGAGGGCGGTCAGGGGGGAACTGAAGGCAATCAAGCAATATCAAGCAATCAACTTGAACAATTCAATGAACAACAAGAGAGAATTCGTATAAGCAAACACAAGGAGAAGAAGCAAAAAGATTCAAACTTCCTAGTATGCAAACCTAGACGATGGAGAGGCAAGAAGATGGAAACTTTGACTAGTGATATCTCAAACTTACCTTATTTTGGCTTTGGATGAGATTAATTTTCGAACTCGTTTTTTTTTTTTTGATTTCGGATTCCCCTTTTCTGTTAGGATCCGAAAATAACTAAGATGCAAAAAGATATGCAAGGAAAGTCAAAGCTTTTACACAAGGAAAGAAATTAGAGTAGGGTGCAAGCAAGATCTTTTGAGCACAAGAGAGAATATTTCGGCCAACAAACAAGGAAATATCACAACTTTGATATGCTATCCTATTCCCTAAATATGCAAATCAAATAATCTCAAAACTTATCAATTAAATTGCAAGCAATCAAAATTAACAAGATATTGCAAGATAAGGAAACGGCTAGCAAGATAAGGAAAAAAATATTTTCTCATAGGGTTTCGAATAAGATCTGATCTTTCTGGGTTCTTAGGTGAATGAAGGTCGAATATGGAGTATTTCTAAGACTCTCAAAGTGATGGAGGAATGGGATTACGTAGTGGAAGAGTGACAATCACAAACAAGAGAAGAACGTGACTTACAAGATCATTGGCGCTCTGATACCAGTTGATGCGTTCCTGGCCTCGAAAAGGTCAAGAATGACTTGCTGGAGCGATCTAGATCTCGTAGGGAGTCGGCCTTCTCAAGAACTGGTCGAGTTTGGGAACTCGGAGGGCTGCGGAAGACTTGACAGTAACTGGGGAACTGAATTATAGTGATGTTGTTACTTGTGGCAACAAGAAACAACGATGGAGCGGATGAATTGTAGAGATGAAGTGGATGTAAAGTGTAGGTTTACGTAGGGTTTGGTAGATAAATCCACCGGGGAAGAGATTAGAAGTAAGACGAAGGGATAAAGAAGTTAGACTTTGTTTGGTGACGCCTAGGGGATTAACAAGGAGATGCACTCGACTTTATCAATTAATCCAAAAGCTAAATGTGATATTAATGAAGAAGGCAAGCCATATATATAGGCACAAAAGAGTATCTTGCAAAATAAGTAAAGAAAGTAATAAGGAAGATAATAAAAGGAAAACTAGGGCCGACCTCTCAAGCATGAGAGTAGACACGCCCTAAACCTAATAACATATACTAAAATAGGAAATAATAATAAATATAACTAATAAGATAAGCAGCTTTACAACTCGTAGGAACTGGTGCCAAAGGAACTGTCTTCAGGATCTGAAGTCGGGAATTGGCATTGAGAACGGGAGTTGGAACTGGAGGTGTCAATACTAGAGAGCGTGTGCATTATGGAACTGGAGGTTAGGAACCTCAAGGTATGCTCTGCTGGTAAGGAACTGACGATGGCCACATTGATGGGAAATTGACCTGTACTTATCAGAGAAGGAACTGGATATCATGGTCTTATAGAGAGGATACCATTTCATGTTGAACCAAGGAGGTCTCCATGGGGGCGGACTAGCAGGACTTAGAATAGACCCTTTGTTGGCTAGGCAGGATCCCATCATTCTCCTTCCCTTGGATTCGAAACGTCCTCGCTTCGAGCGTGTGAGTGCAAGGGGAACTATCCGATCAACAACAAATGTGGTGCAACTATCATGATGCTGAGTCAAAAACAAGAATATGGACTCACAAGGTGTTGGTACCATCAACGTGTTGGGTAGAGCTGAGGGAACTAGCGTCCATGCTGGAGAAATCATTGATGGAGGAGTTATGGGAAGAGTGGGTTCCTCTGTGGGTTCCGGAGCTTGTTCTACAATCGAAGCAATCACCACTGGAGAGAGAGAGTAGATGTTGTTGGAGAAGGAACAACCACTATGGGGGGAACTGGAGTTGGTGTCGGTGCTGGTTCTACAATCGAAACAATAGAGGGATTCACCACTGGGGAAAGAGTAGATGTTGCTGGAGAAGGAACAAGCACTTTGGAGGGAACTAAAGTTTGTGTCGCCACCGGATTTGAAGGTGACAAGTTGAGTGGGGTAGCACATTCCTGGATCTCCAATAGGGTTTGGTTCCTCAACCACTCGGCATGATCTTCCTTCCATTTCGCAAGTCGTCTCACCCACATTGGTGTCGGTGTTGGAGTTGGAGTCGGGGACTGGGTTCGACGGTACGAACGAGCTGCATGAGCCTCTGGATCAATCCTTGGGGGCAAAGTAGCATGTCATTTCATACACGAGTTTTCCCCAAGTTTTAACGGGAAGACGACCACGGTACCATCGATCATTCTCCACATAAGACCACCAGTCGAGGGCGTAGTCGGTGAAGCAATTAATGGAGATGTTGCATTGCTCGTACTCATCATAGTCTCGCTGTCTAAAGTAATAGTCCATATGTCGGGTCCACTCCAAGAACTCCTCGGGGTCATCATAACCGGCAAAACGTCATCGACGAAGCCTTTGTAGACGATCCATGGTTGATTGTACCTATTAAAATACCACTAACCAATGCGTGTATCAAGTAGCACAAGTGATATCAAAGACAACAATCGAGTAAAGCACGCACAACTCAAGCAAGTGACAACACTCTCGGGTTACTATGAATAGCTAAGCCGTGAGGGCGGTCAGGGGGGAACTGAAGGCAATCAAGCAATATCAAGCAATCAACTTGAACAATTCAATGAACAACAAGAGAGAATTCGTATAAGCAAACACAAGGGGAAGAAGCAAAAACCTAATAACATATACTAAAATAGAAAATAATAATAAATATAACTAATAAGATAAGCAACTTTACAACTCGTAGGAACTGGTGTCAAAGGAACTGTCTTCAGGATCTGAAGTCGGGAATTCGCATTGAGAACGGGAGTTGGAACTGGAGGCGTCAATACTAGAGAGCGTGTGCATTTTGGAACTGGAGGTTAGGAACCTCAAGGTATGCTCTGCTGGTAAGGAACTGACGATGGCCACATTGATGGGAACTGACCTGTACTTATCAGAGAGGGAACTGGATATCATGGTCTTATAGAGAGGATACCATTTCATGTTGATCCAAGGAGGTCTCCATGGGGGCGGACTAGCAGGACTTAGAATAGACCCTTTGTTGGCTAGGCAGGATCCCATCACTCTTCTTGCTCCTTGAGCCCGGCAGTAGGATTAGCTTAGCAGTTAGCAGCGGAAAGAGTCTATTCTATAGAGAAGCCTTAGGCCCATTTTTCTTAATGTGGTATGGCAGCAAGGGAAAAGATGAATGAGTCAGGCAAGCTGTAAGAATAGCACTAGGAAATCCCTCTAAAACAAAGTCCAAGTCAGGCACTTTGGTCAGGTAGCTCTTAGTAAGAAGCTCCTGTTCATAAACGGAAAGGTAGCACTTTCATCTAGCTCTAGGGCTCTTTTTTAACTAAGCTCTGGACAATGGGAAATTGCTCTCTCTCATAGTTGCCTATTCTGATTCCCCATAATTAGTAAGGCAAGCGGTCAATGTTCTATGCTAAGGGCGATTTCGCTACATCAATTCTTGAGTATAGGCGAGAAGGAGTCCTGCATAAACTTTTAAATACCATTACAACTATAGCTAATGAAGAAGACCTATTGTTAGTTGTTCGCCTTAGGCTTTAAAAGACCCTCATGGTAACCTAAGGGGGAAAAAGATTCCACGGGATCACACACCTGTACCTTACCAGAAGAGTCCAAATATAGTGCTTTCGTGTTATAATAATGGGATCATCACCAGGGTCAATAGAGACTCTATTTCTAGTCAGATTGAGTTCTTCCAATAGAGCATATCCCGCTTTCTGGTCGAAGAGGACCTCATCATTATCTCTAGTTGATATATAAACTTCATTGATGAATCTAGTAAATCGTATCCCAGGAAACCATTTTTTAAACTCCCTGTCGAAGATGTCCATTAAAACAATGTTGAATAAGACCCTAGTTCTTTCTCCCATAGGAGGCATACCAGGGGGTATCTCAGACCTAAGATTTCCATCATCATCATAGATAGGAAGAGTCAAAAAAGATGAATGGTGCTTCTATACTTACAACAGTTCTATGAAGGGCAATAGGCCATTACAGCGAATCGGTGACCTTTGACTTAAAGTGATAAGCCTTAAGTCCCAGCCAGATAATGTCTTAACAACATTAAACTACTGGAATCAAACTGAGGCGGCATCCATCAGCTGGTTATACCAGGGTCCAGTTTAGATCAAGTACATCGACGACAGCAACTAGTCTAGCTAAATTTAAAATCACTAGTAAAGCCCTTTGGGCACCTAGGCAGCTGCCGACTCTGTAAATGATCCTGAACACCCGAATATAAACAGTGAGACGAATGCCTCATGATGAGTTTCAAGCTCACCCGCCAATAACCGCCATATTTCTATGACGTGTTATCTCTCCTTGACCCCGCAAGACCTGTGAAGGTCTCACGGTGATGGACGACGTCCGCTTAACCCAAGATAGCAATCATAGCTTGACAGCAGGGACTTATTAGGTTCCCTGACTGCCCCAGGTGCGTGAGGTTGTTATCAATTTATACCTGGTAACAGGTACCATTGATAGTGCCTCGTGGAAACAACCATTAGCACAAAATAAATATTCTGCACTCACAGCTGGAAGGAGGGTGATTCCCTTCCCCAACCCGACTCTGAAAAAATCGGATGGTGCTTATAAGAAAAGATGATAGGAGTTTATAAACAGTTCCATCTCCAACTAAAGGCTTTACCGTCTTTAAAATAAGACTGATTTACATCCTTGATAATGATGCGCTTAAGTCAACCTTGTACAGTCTATCCACCTTGCCCATTTGTTCAAGGCTCTTATAAAGGGTAGGAACCCGATCTTGTATTCGTAAACAATATTTTGGCAAGCTACCATAAGAAAGACGAAATAAAGTTAGAGAGAATCTCATTAAGACCAATTCATCCTCTTTATCAGAAGGCATGACAACTGTAATCATAGCAGGATCTGAGCTATTTCCAATCTGGAGATTGATATCGGGAAAATCAGGTAGTGTATCATTAAGAAAGAGACTTAGATCAACCACATCTATGAATTTAACTTGTAGCGGTGATAGAACGTAAAAACCATTAAAAATGGCTTATTGAATAAAGGCTAATCGGAAGCGAGATATACTCAATAGTAGATCATTTTCCGTCAAACATATATAGACATAGTTAATATCAGTTGACAGTTGGACAAGTGAAGACTTGTAGGTACGTAAGTTTAGGTGTGATACTTGCTTTCCTTCTTCCCAAATGAAAAAAAATAAGAGTGGTCGTGGAGAAGGGGACTCATTGTACTGAAAAAGCTATTGCTAGTGCTAGTGTTGTACTGACTTACTCTATATCGGTCTTAGTGGACTGACAGAGTGAGCTGGAAAGGGGCTTTTCCGTCTTTCCGGAGAAAGAAAGAACTCCTATTTAGGTTTGAGCTCCGCTCTCCCGCTTACTTCCTGTTTGGCGCGTTACTATAACTATAGATGCAGAACCTCTCGCTTTCTCCGACCCGAGGCAGGGCTCTTTCATAAGATTGATTGGCCTTTGAATTCAAGAAGGAATGAGAGCCGATTCGATATTGCCCTGAAGGCCAACTTTCTTCAATTAAGGAATGGAAAACTTGTTTCGAACGAAATCCAATAGTCAATCCCTCCATCACGGACAAAGACTAGGCTGCACCTTCTTTCCTCTTCTGCTTGACTGCTTGCTTTACTGTAACAAGGGAATCCCCGCATCAAAGCCCCTTTTCCCCCGCACAAAGAGTAGGACGTAGCACTAGGCTAAGGCAAGCTTATAACTGATTGACCTGTAATAAACTGTATTACTTGTACCCGGAAAAGGCACCCCATTAATAGTTCACCGGTAATCCCCCTTTGATTTATTTTTCTTTCTCGAGGGGCGTAGATAAGAGGCAAGAAGTGAGTGGCGGATTCTTGAACATAGGCGTATGTGGGACACAAAAAGAATCGATTCAGGTACTCCGGAGGCAAGAGATTCTTCTCCCTAAGTAGCATTCTTGTAAGTACAGAAGGAATTGTCCTGTCTCTAAAAAGATAGAGCTAAAAGCAATCTCTGGTATAGATACAATCATATTACCAAGAAGCGGTTGAAGACGAGCCATAAGGATCTTGGTAATAGCTTTGTAAATAACTTTGCAAAGACTTATCGGCCTGAATTGGATAATAAGATTTGGTTGAGAAATCTTCGCAATAAGCACAATAAGAGTGTCATTAGGTCCCGGAGGAAGAACACCCTTCTCAAAGAACTCCAAGATGAACTTACACACAGATTCGCCCACAACTGGCCAACACTCGTGATAGAAAACATGTTGATAGCCATCAATTCTCGGAGACTTGAAAACTTTCATACTTTTGAAAGCCTTCCAAATCTCGCTACTGGTAACCTCCTTAATGAGTTCACAAGCCTCAATTTGAGGAAGAGCTGGAAAACCATAGAGATCAAGTACACCGGAGGCCTCCCCCGAATCAGAATAAAGTTTCTCAAAGAAAGAGGTGCCATGCTCCTCCAACTCGGATTTGTCCTCCATCCAGACACCCGCATCATTTTCGAGCCCAACAATCTTGTTCCTACTCCTACAGATGAGGGTGGAAGTATGGAAGAAGTTGGTGTTGGGATCCCCAAAGGCAAGCCACTACTCTCTAGATTTGTGGAGCCATAAGATCTCTTCTTGCTCCATAATCAAGACAGGATCATTTTTTAGAGTTCTTTCACGGTCCAGAAGGATATCAGAAGCAAAAACGTTGAGCTTAGTTTGGACATCAAGGAGATTAGCAATGGTGGCAATACGACGATCCTGAATGTTCCAAAAAACCCTTTTATTCCAGATGCAAAGATCTCTGGTCAAAAAAAGTTAAGAGCTGAGGGATTATCAATGCAGTTACGCCATTTATCATGGAGAAAGATAGGAAAAGATCCATGTATGAGCCAAGCTGCCTCAAAGCGGTAGGGGCGGCGATTCCGGTTGCGAGAAAGCTCAAGGTCAATACAGAGGAGCAAAAGGCAGTGATCCGAGGAGAAGTTGGCTAGATGTTTAACAAAAGCATTGGGCCAAAGAGAACGACCCTCCACATTAGTGAAAATTCTATCAAGCCTCTTGGCCTCGACTGCAAGTAAAGTTGGACCCAGAATAGCCTAAATCCAAAAGACCCATATTATTCACATAGTCGAGAAAGGTTTCAGAGTCAGAGTGAAGGCCCCCACTCCCTCCTTTCCTTTCAAAGGAATGAAGGATACAATTGAAATCACCACCAACAATGATAGGCCCCTTGGTGGTTCTGATAGCATCCTCAAATTCCCTTCAAAAGTTGATACAATGAGTCACCGTGGGAGGAGCATAAATAGCAAACGCATTCGCCAACGTAGAGTTTGCTCGAATAGTGGCGTGAATGAAATTCCTAGTGGACTTGATCACTTGGAGATCCACCACATTGGAGTTCCAAAGAAGCCAAATACCCCATGCAAAATCCCTGAGCTTCAACACGAAAGTTGTTAGAAAACTTAGACCGAGTACATGTGTTATCCGCTTGTACCCCCGAAATTCTAGGTTCAAAAAGAGCAACAACATTAGAAGCATGATGGTTACGAATATATCTCAAGGCTCTATGAAAACCGTCATTTTTTTGCACCACAACAATTCCAAAAAGTGATGTTCATCATAAGGAAACTATAAGGGGAGGAAACCTGACTAGGCTTGTTCATAGCTACGATCTCATAATCGTTTGGGGGCATCCGTCTTCATGGATATATCTTGGTTTTGTGAGATCGAAGTTAGTGCTTGCTCATGGACAACATTCGCCATCACCAACACCTCGCAATTCATCTCATCCTTCGAAGCTATCTTGTTCCGCATCTTTATCCTGCACATCCAAAGATTGACAATTAGTCACTGTAACTGTTTTTTGCAAGTTTAGCGGAGAAACGTCTCTTTGTCTTTTCATAGGGCCTTTAATTTTTTCCGGGGAATGGTCCCGATTGGAATTATCTGTTTGTCAGACGAAGGCCCAATTCTTAGGCCCCAATTCATGGACATGCGCCTATTTCGTTTAGCATTTCTGGATTTCCTGGCTATAATGGAGGCCTCATTTTCCAAGCCCAAAAGATTTTGGCCCAAAGACTTGTCCTGGCCCAAAATAGAATAGAAGCCCCACTTTGGCCCACCCTTAACCCTTCTTCCCCAATCTTCTCTGCGCCACATTCTGCAGAGAAAACAACCATTTTCTTCTTGTCGTTTACACCATCCGTATGCGCCGACGTGAATGCTTCGCATCCAAATACTCCTTTCCCCTTAAATTGGTCCCCACTATTCATACTATCAGGATGGCATTTCTCCACTACTTCACCCTCTCCCTTCTTAGCCAGTTGTTCGAACTGATTCCCACCCAAGGTGCCCGAGTCACGACCTACATGCTCCTTGCCTGTCCTTTTCAGAATCTTCGGATTAGGACCGTTGTCTTTCTCCTCCATCGATTGAGCAGCGGTCACAGAGGCTGGCGTGGCTTGTTTTCAGGCCTTCCAACTCTAGTTACACCGCATCCATGTCACATCCATCTAGGACCCGTGCCGGCCCGCTTTATCGGTAGCGTCGTCGATGGCCCCTTCATTCACTTTCTCCTTCGAGGCACCCGGATTGACTCCAATAGTAGGTTTTTCAGAGACTTTGTTTCATTACTCTCCTTGCTTCCGACAACCACTCGATAAGGGCAGTGTGCTTTAAAATGACCATGGCGCCCGTAGCCGTGACAGATCGTTGCCAACCCCTCGTACTCCACCAAAAATCGATCACCATTAATGACAATAGTCCCTTTCAGCGGTTTCTCTAGGTCGACTTCAACGCAAATACAGGCGAAGCGTCCTCAATTCGTATGGAGCGTCTGGTGGTCGACTTTCACCGGCGATCCCAATCCCGCAATAATATTGAGGAGAACATTCTCTTTCGTACAAGGTGATAGGAAAATCTAAGATCCTAATCCAAGTGGGGGTTGTCTTCAACGGATCAGAAGGCCTGAAGGATGGAGTCCAACTCCTAACCACCAAGCATCGGCCGAAAATCGTCCACGGGCCCTTAGTCATGGCCGTCGTGAATTCTTCTTCCGAGCAGAAACGCACCAGAAAACATCCCTCCGTTGGGTCGAGAAGTTGCATCCTTGTGGAGAAGCGCCACAATTCCCGCAGTTTCCGTTCCATGACTTGGAAGGAGATCGACTTGCCTAACAATTTCACCAACACGGACCATCTCCAAACGGTAGCAAGGGCAGAGATCAACTCGGGATCGATGGCTATGCAGGGATCCCCCTCGCCATCCGGGAATGTGACGATAATCTTTCCCTTCAGGAACCCCTCATCTACCAAGGTCTTTTGCTGCAAAATGCCTCCAATCACTACGCCTGAGGTGAGCACTTCCTTCCATGGTTTCTGGGAATCCGGCGAGGCGTCTGGAGGCCGAGTTTCCCGTGGCGGAACAACATTCGAAGGGACGACTTGTTTCCGGGACCATCTCCGGCGAGGGAGAAGCGGCAAACTCAAGATCCATGGGAGTTAGAAAGGACCAAGCACAAAGTAATGGAGGAAGAAAAATAGAAATACACGCGCGCGCGTTCTGTCGTCAAAATATTCTCTATTTTTATTATTTTTAGCAAAAGAGAGAACGAGTAAATCTATAATTAAGTTGTGCTTTCTCCGTCCGCCATGTCACGTGACATACTTGGTATTTAGGCATCTACCCTTCACTATTTTATTGGTCACAAATTTTTTACTGTTTTATAATTTTTCTTATATTACCTTCAAATAATTTTATGATCTTTTGAAATTTTGGCGTGAATAACTTTTTTAAAATTTGTGAAAATATCAAACTTGAAAAACTTCCATTTTTCAAAAATCTGCCAAATAAAGGCAAAAAAATATATATTACAACCATGTGTTGTTTGATGCAATATATATAGGCCCTTGCTATTTGACGCCCACTCAAATTGCTATTTACCGCCCAGTTTTTGTGCGTCACGCATGGAATAAAACCCTACGTCGCGCACAATTTTTTTTTTTCAAAAAAATCCATGCGTCACGCATGGATTAAAACCATACGTCACGTATGGATTTTTTTTTGTTTTTGCTTGTTTTTTTCCATAATCTTGTAGATAATTTCAATACGATCGCGTGCATATAAAATTTGTCCAAAACGGACATCGTTTGCCCCTTCAAAAGGCCAAAATACAAATTTATCACACATAATTTATTGTATCAACAAGTCCGTTAAAACAACACACCATTTTTCAAAAATTTTTATAATATGGTAGATAACTTAGGAAAGATTTTATTTAGTGATGTTAATACTTAAATAAAATTAATAACTGCAATTTATAAGTACGGAGTAATAGATTTGTTACACTTAATCATAATTACTTCACTGTTTTTTGTTTTTTAGCCTTTTGAAGGGGCAAACGATGTCCGTTTTGGACGAATTTTATATGCACGCGATCGTATTGAAATTATCTACAAGATTATGGAAAAAAAAAGCAAAAAAATAAAAAAAATCCATACGTGACGTATGGTTTTAATCCATGCGTGACACATGAATTTTTTTGAAAAAAAAAATTCGTGCGCGACGTATGGTTTTATTCCATGCGTGACGCACAAAAACTGGGCGGTAAATAGCAATTTGAGTGGGCGGTGAATAGAAAGTATGTATATATATGATCACAATATATTGTCTTTTGATAAACTCTATTTGAAGAAATGTGTAGAAAAGATTCCTGCAATAATTTAAGCTAGTTTTATTCCTAAAATCTAGCACTCCTATTGATCTTTGCAATCACGAGAGAAAGATGATGATAAACGAACTTCTCATTCTGTCTGTTCTTGTGCAAGAATTGCATAATCAAGATAATACCACGTACCGAAGTGTAGCTCTTGTGCAAGAATTGTTGTTTTATTGTAAGAGCATCTACATTGGTGTTACTCATTTTGAGTAACATAATTTGGTTTTTGGAGTTTATGTTACTCTACTCTCACAATGGTGTTTCAATTTAAGTTTTATATATCAATAATTATTAATTTTTATTTTGAAGAAAAAATTGGATAGGTTGAATAATTAACTTAGTGGTGGGGTTCAATTTTTATACAATGAGAGAGAGCCATTTGGCAAAAATAATTGTCAATTCATTACCTTGGTTCAATCAAAATAATTGTCAACTCATTTTTATTTTCCTTTTTAAAATTAAGTGTGTTACTTTGAGTTACACCAATGCAAATGCTCTAAGACTTCATTTTTGTCGTCACCGCTTTTCGTCATCAATAATAGTTGATAAACACGTTTTTGTTCTAACCACACTTCTTGTACTTGATGGCATGTCTGATGTGTTATCAATATTAGTTGATCCACTTTCCAAAGTGTCATTGCCATAAAGAGGATCGACAAAATGTACAGAATGATCAGAGACACCAATACAGCAGGAATTAATATATGGATGTGAATGACTATTGAGGAAACAATCACCGTATGAATCATGTCAAGGATGTTGGTTCACTTCAGTTTATAAAAACATGTCGCTCCAACTGTGAACTAATTACCCAACAAAGCAATGGCATATTCAACAAACCATTGCTATATGACCACAAGTAATTACATTTACAACATCACAGCTATCCATCTACATAGCGGCTTCGAGGACCAAAGCTGCCAAAGAATTATACCTCAACCTGGATCAGCATCCATGGGGACTCTGCTTCTCCCTATGGTTAAACGGTCAAGACAGCTACCTTGTGCAGAAGCTTCATTTTCAGCTCATTCAGACACGTCGTCTGTCAAATAAAGCACAGTGAATCAATACACACGGGCAGAGGCATTACACTGAAAACAACAAATATGGAAATTCAAGTCATACATTTAGTATGACACTATGACCAGATTCCAGAGTTCAAGTTGGATTAAGGAATTGGGTTGAGTCATCCCAGTATTAGTTTAGAATTTAGAATATACTAAACAAATCAAGGTTGGGATGATTCCTAGAATACAGCCTTCTAAGTGTTTATTGCATTCTCAAACTAAAACCTGAGTCCCATTTTATGGAAACCAAACAGGCCCTTAGACTACTTTTGAAGCAGATGTGAAAACCCTGGAAATCATCAATATATAATCTACCAATATGAAACGGTCTTGTGATACTAGAGATTTTTTTTTGTATTTGTATATATTTCTTACTGTTGTCCACCCTGGAAATCATCAATATATAATCTACCAATCATCAATATGGATGCTTTGAAGAGAAGCTATTACGTACCAAAGAGGGACTTGATAGTAGGTCTCTTGGGTTTCATACTCTTCTTTTTCAGTTCGGCTGCAACATTAAAATGCGAAGATGATCCAGAAAACACTCAAACTTGACCATAATTTTACCGTAAAAATATTAATGAAGGGCCAGCTATCTAGCATGTACTTCTATAAGCTATATAGGATTAAGTACTGAGAAGGTAATATATAAGGAAGATGAAAAGATACCTATCCCTTCAACTTCATGGTCATTAACAATCTCAAAATTCTTGTAGGTGTATCCAACGAAGTTGACATCTTTTGAAGGTAGCATCTGCAACCAATAGAAGGAAACCACATATCAGTATACAGTATCATGAATCAGGGGGGGGGGGGGGGAATATAAGCTCTGAACTAACCTTTCTCCATGGACCTGATTTTGTGAAACTTACAGCTTGGCCATCAGTCTGAAACAAATTAGCAGTAATGAAAATGACAAACTAAAGAGTCATTTACTACAATTTTAAAAAGTAGGGAAATTCATGAAACCTCTTCAAAGCTCTCAAAGTTCTGAGTGTCCAACTCATCGTTAACTTCTGGGATAAAAACGGCTTCCATTTGATAGATTTTATCCCATTCAACACCCTTAAACCATGGGTGAGCCTAATACAGAAAATATAATGTCAACCCATTTTACGAAAAGCCGAATATACTATCTAATTATCTATAGGGAAAATATTGAATACCTTAATTTCATATGCTCCTCTTGTTCCCAGTCTTTTATCCACATTACACAACAATTTACAAATAAGGTCTTTCGCCTCGCGTGACAGTTTTACCTCTTCAGGAAATTTCAGATGATGTCTCCAGTTTACAATCTAAATTTTATAAATAAACTTGTTAAATCTAAAAACTAGAAAAAGGGAAATGAAAAACTGATTCATGAAAAGGCATTACAACTTACAAATAGCATAAAACTTCACCATAAAACTTATAAACCTATGAAGCAGGTCAGAATCCTAATTCACTAAGCAGCAAAAAGTAGCTACAGAACAATAACTAGAAGTGTGGCAATGGAATGTAACTGCCAAGCAATGCAACAGAAACTGATGCACTGTGGAATTTTTGGGAAGGAATTGGAAACTAACATGATCTCACCTGGCAACACATTTTTTAAATTAAACCTAGATTATACTATGTAAATAGAAACAAAATTCAAAGAGACAAAAGAATTACTTGTATAGACCCTTACTATATACTCGCCCTCTCGTTTACTTTTGCACGATTGATGTTGGATGTTGTGATGATAATACATTCTAGCTTGTACAAATTCTACAACGAAGAAAACCCACACAAGAAGCCTAGAATCTCCAAGCTTACCTTCCTACAAGTGGACATGGGTTCATCTGAATAAAAGGGTGGATAGCCTACAAGCATTTCATACACAATAGCTCCTAAAGACCACCTGCATGTACACATGAAGTTACTTAATCTTGAACAGACAACTCCACATCGAGGCTGAGAAACCTGCACTACAAGAACGGAGATAAAAAGGCCCAGGCTAACCAATCACATTCCATCCCATAGCCTTTCTTCAGCAGGACTTCAGGGGCAATATAGTCTGGTGTACCAACAGTAGAATAAGCCTGCAGTGTTGATATATTACTTGCTACAAAAGTTGTATCCCCAAGAGAGAAAAGATTCACCAAAAGACCAAGCACAGAACTGCATCCCGATGAAAATTAATTTCAGAAAAAATAATACTCATGTAGAAACTTTAGTTTTCTTATGCATATTTTGCTATGTCAAACTAATAAGCGTTTGGAATCGAAAAGACCAATTATTATTTCACAACTTTAAAGTCCCATAGATTGATAGATGCAAAATTCATAAAACTAAAAAATGAAACAGACTTCTGTTGAAAGACAACACTTGAAACCATATGAAAATGGGGATCTTTCAAGAAAGAATTAATAGTAATCTCTTCATTTTTCAAGGTCTAAATAACTGTTCTTGAGGATTCAGTGTCCGTTTTTCTCATTATTGTTTGCAGTATCAAAATTCTGAGTACATTACAACTTGTTGTGGAAGTGGTTTGCAAAAATATTTATGTTTGAGCAACTATATCAGCCAATTAGTGAGATTGCTTACAAGCATTCTTCTGTTTTTTTGCCAATGTTGCAATTGCTCAAGTTGCGTGCGCTTGGGTGGTGCTGGCCGTCCATCGCTTTGAAGGGTTCCACTCAGGTTATTACCAACAGAGAAGTCTTTCTCCTGCAGATCCCTGCAGTCCAGCGGTTTACACAGACCAAAATCTGAAAGTTTTATATGACCAGATCGATCAAGCAGCAGATTGTCAGGCTTGATGTCCCTGTTATATGTTGTGGAAAGTTAAAAATTAATATCTTTTCAAGTATGTCGAGCCATAAACAGGAGATATATGTGCATGAACTCATATAAGCAGAAACCTATGTATATAACTATGCTTATGGATGGACTCAATCGCCAGAACTGTTTCAGCAGTGTAAAATATAGCTTCATCTTCAGTGAGTGTATCTTTTCGCATCAGTAAAGTCATCATATCTCCACCAGGTAGATACTCCATAATGAGGTAGAGGTACTCTTCATCTTGAAAAGAGCAATAAAGTTTAACAATATAACTGCTGTCAACCTCTGCTAGTAGATTCCTTTCAGCTTTCACATGTTCAACCTAAGTACACAAGGAAATTATACCGGAGTGGGAATCACGAGTCAAAATATTAAGTCATGAATATACCAGAATGACTACTTTAAAGTTTAATCAGACACATACCTGGCCTCTTCTAAGCATCTCAGATTTTTTAAGTTTCTTCATAGCATATACATGGCCACTTGACTTTTCTCTGCAGATTCTAACCTGCAGTAAGACACAATTTCAATCGCTCTACATTATTCAAGAAGGTGAGCAGGTAACATTGACATCTATCTTATATTTTTGTATCTGTGTATCTCACATAAAATATAAGTGCACAAATTTGAAACTGATGAAGTTCAGAAATTACATAGGCATATTTAACAATAAAAAAAGAAAATATAAACACATACAAAGATAAACTGCCCTACCTCTCCAAATGCACCCTTCCCTATCATGGTCAAAGGTTCAAAATCATCAGCACCCATCTTATGTCTCTGAATTCGCATATATTCCCTTTCCTTGTTTTCAAAATACTTGAGTAAGTTGTTCTGTTCTTCCTTTGACACCTCTGCATCAGCCAACTTCTTCTCCAGCACATGACGCCTGCATGATGACAGAACATATAGAGAACCATAAAAGACAGGAAAGGTGTAGCAGTCGGGCAAAGTATCGATAACCAAAACCGAAGGTTCTCAAGATGATCCATCTCATTCCCGAGCATATAAAACCAAACAAAATGCACAAAAGAACATACCCATTACCTCCTTTTTAATATAGTCATTAGGTATTTACCTTTCATCGTCCCACACAAATGATCAAGTCAAAAGAAGAAACCACGTTTGCTGAAATTGCTAACTTGAAAAACAAAAAACTGATGAGATACTTTACCTCTCCTTCCTCTGTTGCAAGTTCTTCATCTGGTCTTTATAGTGCTTCTCTATGTATTGTTTTGCGGCAGCAACCTTCTGCTCGGTTGAAGTTGAAGGCGCCTCCTCCTCCACACAAACCTCTTTCGTCTCTTCATTCCCAACTTCCTTCTTCTTTGCCTTGTCCTTTGGTTTAAACTTGCTGAACCAACGTTTTGCATTCTCCATCGTCAAATCCTTTCTTTTTTCACAGCAACCCCTTTAACAATCCAACCTCACTAATTCAATCTCAGAATTTCTGAACTCCACACTTATACTAATCATATACAAACCTCTAACGGTGAAGAATCTCAGTGCAAAGCCACATAAATCATTTCAAACTCCCCTTTGTACTTCAAATTCTTAGCTTTGTGAACTTAACACAAATCAATCAACCAATTACCTACTACCAAATACCTACCAACTTCAATTACAAAGAAACACCTATTCCCAAAAACCAGCCCAATTTCATTTGAAACCCACCAATCCAACAATTTGGAAATCAACGGCTAGATTAGATCAAGAAGGAACACAAGTAGGAGTATAACAGCAACCAGATCCGACCATATCGATAAAAAAAAGAAAATGTATGAGAGAACTATTTATAGAGCGCTAGAAAGATGAAGAACTGGTGATAGAGTTAAGGAGAAAAAAGAGTCCAAAAGTCTGCGAAGATGTTTGCGAATGCTGCTGGGATGTGAAACACCGCTTTGTCTTTGCATAACACCCCCGTTTTTCTCTATCTCTGTCCCACTTTCCTCCACCTACTTCACTCTTCCATCAAATTGACTTTAAATTTCTTACGTTTTACAGTATTGGTTTTTCTCTAAATAATCTAGTACAATACCAAAATTGGTCCATTGACTAGTTTGTCAAATTTGTTACAATTTTGTCAAATCAGTGATTTAAGCGTGTAATTTCTGCCCTTTGACTTTCTTACGTATTTACCTTTGTTATTTTGTTACTCTAAAACATTATACTCCCTCCCCTCCGTTTGCTAAGTCGTTTGGATGAAAAAATGTTTTTTTTAACAAGCTAATAAAAGACCAAAAGCTACTAGCTTATCAGGCCTAGATCATCACCACAGATGATTTTAAAAAACTCCAAATAAACCCGGGGTCTCTGACCAGTCGTCAGGAGAGAGTCTTGAAGCGTTCTCAAGTCTTTAGAGGAAGTAACTTGATTCCATTTGCAAATCAGGTCTCGAAGCTCTTCAATGTTGAAGGTCCGGGAGGCAAGAAAGTTAGCAGCTTTGTTGCAATTTCTTCAAACGTGGAAGAACCTAATGCTATCAAAAGAAGAAACTAAAAATAGAATATCTCTAATGATGAAAGCAATTTCCCACGGAGGGTCCTAAACTTCTTAATGCAATTAATAACAATTTCACTATCACTTTCTACAATGACATTCTTCAGATCAAGTCGGTCAGCGGTCTTAAGCCCTTCAAGAATCACAAAGGCTTCAGCAACAAGAACAAAGGATGAAGGAATTCACATTTGCTCCACAAAAGATGGCAATCCTGCAGAATTACGAATAATAAAACCAGAAAAGGATTGTGAATTGGCTCGAATTGAGCCATCACAATTAATTTTAAAATGGTTACTAGGTGGTTTAGTTCAATAAGTAGAGAATCGATTACGATTATTACGGGAGGTTGGCTTTCTTGAGGGGACAACAGAGATGTTTTTCCAGGGCACTTCTCGCAATTTCAACTTGGGTGATATTATTGTTATTATTCTGACTGCGAAAGATTTTATTTTTCCGGATATTCCATAGGGTCCACTAAATAAAGAATCCAATTTCATAGTTCAAATTAGAATTGCAGAAGTTATCAAAACTTTCTACAAAATCATTTGTAGCGCTGAGATTGAAATCATAATTTCCTAGAGTTCTAAGTTGATCAAAAACTGAAATGGTAAAAGGACAATTAAAGAAAAAATGCATTTTATCCTCGTTTACCAAGTTACAAAGGCTACAGACAGGGTAAACCTTATGAAAATGACTATTAAGGCGTTCAGTAGTTGGGAGGCAATCGGAAAAAGCCTTCCAAAGGAAGTTTTGAATTTTGTGCGGGATTTTGGCATTCCAATACACTTTCGTATACAAATTATTGTTATCAATAGGTCAGATTAAATGAAAAGCTGATTTTACCGAGAAAATGCCATCCTTGGCAGATGTCCAAATGATCTGATCTTTAGGGTTAGAAATAGGGATACGTAATTGATTAATAGAGTCAACAATACTTATCGGGAGAATGCTAAGGAGTTTGTTGTTGTCCCATTTATGATCAGGGGTTATAAATTCACTTACTTTTTGAGTATTGGGGTTATTGTTTCTTAAGTGAAGGATAAGCAAATTAGGGATCCAATTATCAGTCCAAAAGAAAATGGATTTGCCATCCCCTAATTTCCATGATAATCCTTTCTTAAAGTCATCCAATAAAAGAAGTAGTCGAGAAAATTGCCAGGACTGAGTAGGTTTACGGTGGAGAGACAGGAAGTCTGAGTTGGCAAAATATTTATCCTTCAATATCTTAACCCAAACGTTATCCGGATTAGAAATGATCTTCCATAAGAGTTTCCTTTGGAGGGCTCGATTATTATCCCAGGCTTTCCTTAGCTTGTTTGAGTTCCTTCTCAGTGGGAGGTTGAACAAGGAGGTTATTATCAGCATCATTGATAAGGTGAGGAATGATATCTAGGTCTGATTGTAGAGTGCCCGTAGCGCCGTTGGTTTGAAATATGTGCTTAAGTTCTTGAATGATTTCTTGGGTGATTGTTTCCTGATCATGTACAAAAATCCCATCCTTATTGCAGAAACGTAGAAGGCTTTGTTTAAATGTTTTTTGTTTAGCAATTGCATGAAAGTATTTAGTGTTCCTATCGCTATCGCATATATGTTTGATTTTAGCACGTCGTCTCCAATGGTCGGTCTGAAATTGGATTAAGGAGGCATATTTCCTAGAATGGTTCCTTATTTGAGAAATGATTCTTAAATCAGTAGGGTTCTGAAGGAAATCTAGATGGAGTTGTTGAAGTTTTGCTTTTTTAATACTAAGCTGGGAAAAATTATTGCCACAATTAGATCGAGCCCAAGACTTAGCAAACCTTTTTAGTAGTATGAGTTTGTGTTGAAATTTAAACATAAAAGAGCCTTCGACTTGTGATGCGGGAGCATCTGAGCTATCATCAAGGATGCCCCGTCCTAAATCTAAAGATGTGCTAACCACTGGAGCTAGGGCTAAAGATCGCTATGAGCCATCATTCAAGTCATTGATAGTAGCCCGAGCTCGTATTGTAGTCATTCAAGCTCGTAGAGATCCGGTTCGAGTCAAGATGAGAAGTCAAGTACTGAAGATGAAACAAACTAGACTTCAAGACGAAACTCTAGGCTTTGGAATCGCTCAATTCCGATCTCGGACGAGAGAGAACGAGCCGTTTCAAAAAGAGTTGTCGGCGACATGTCTACAACCGCGCCCGCGGCTCCATAACCGCACCCGCGGCTCATTCGCCAACCGCGCCCGCGGCTCCATAACCGCGCCCGCGGCCGGGAAACTCGGCCAATTCCTCAACTTCGCCGAGGCTTCCTTTTGAAACATTATTTTCGGATGTTTAATTGTTTTTCGGGATTATTATTTTAGGATATACTTTTTATTGTTTATTTCTTTAGTTGGCACCCTTATGAACCCTATATAAGGCTGCCTTAGTTGTTGTTTTACCCCCCCCAGACTTTGATATTGAATACAGCGTTTATCGTTTTTTCCTCCCAAAAGAGAGCTTTTGTGAGAAGAGTGCCCCGTGTGCATTGTCGTTGAGCTGGCCCTAGTTGTGCTTGTGTGTGTCAATCTCTTCCATAAGGTTGGTGCTATCGAGGCTTCATAGAGCAACCTCCAGGTGCCTTGACCCACCAAAGTCATTGTGTTTGGTTGTAATCATCCGTTGGGGTTTCTTCATCATTCGGTAAGGTTCTTGTTCTTAAGTTCAAGGGTTTTATCGTTGTTTGATTTGGTTCCAATTGGCCTATCATTCGACTTATCCTTCTTTCATCTCATTCTAATTCCGCCTATCTTCTCTGTTCGAGTTCCTATTCGAGTTTGGTGTCTAGGTCGGCAACTGCGGCTTATCCCCGCATCAAATTGGTATCAGAGCTGTCTTGACACAATTCGTCTTCACAAGAACATCAAGAGACCCCCTATCCAGAAAATCACAAAAAGAGTCGGCTTTTATTTTCTTGTTTGTCAGTTTCTTTCAGAAATTGATATTGAGTCTTCCATTGCTTTGATATTTCTTGTTGAGTCATTACAGGTTGTGTGCAAGAAGCTTGGATCGATTAGTGTTGGTGGAGATCGAAAGATTGGAGTTTGGAGCACCCTTGTTCCCAAAATCCATTCAGCCCTTCATCCATCACAAAATCTATCCACCCCTACCAAAACGCAGCCGTCAAAACCCTAGAAGAGTTGCTGAAAATTTCAGTCCTTGCACCCCAAGCCAAGATCTTCAAGGAAGGAAATCTTATCTTCTCTACAAGGAAATCAAGGTGGTTAGTAGTTTCTTTTATTTTAAAATTCGAATTTTCTGAGATAGTATCTCAGATCAAGTCTGTAATTTCGTTTTGTTTAGTTGAGACAAAAAAAAATCAAAAAAAAAAAATCAAAAAAAAATCAAAAAAAAAATAATTCGAAATGTCTCAAGTCAGTAGTTTATTTTACGTTTTGTTGAGTCAAAGTCTAGTTTTGATATTGTTTAAGTCGGATCTCAAGAACTCAAAGGAAATCGGGTTGAACGAGCCCGAACGGAAGCGAGAAACCACCAGGCCGCGACAGAAACCGCGCCCGCGGCCCAGTAGCCGCACCCGCGGTTCAAGCCGCGCCCGCGGCCCAGTAGCCGCACCCGCGGTTCAAGCCGCGCCCGCGGCCCAGTAGCCGCACCCGCGGTTCAAGCCGCGCCCGCGGCCCAGTAGCCGCACCCGCGGTTCAAGCCGCGCCCGCGGTTCAAGCCGCGCCCGCGGAATTCAGGCCGCGCCCGCGGCTCCGCCTCAGAATCCACTGTTCGAAATCCGCGCCCGCGGAACCGTCACTGTTTGCCTTTCCAGTCCTTTCAGATACGAGCCTCAATTATTACCTAACCCTCCCGACTCCGTCTTCGATCTTTCAATCGACATCAGTCGGAACAAGTTAAGGTACGCTTCCTTTTGGCTCTTCTTGAAATTCGAAGCTTAACTCATATCTCTGTTTTGCATTCTCATTCTTGCAAAACGCCTTCGAGTCTTATTTTCTTTCTTTCACTGAGTCAGTCTCTTGTTTGAGTCAGAACCTTGAAGTTGAAACCCCGTCCCTACACTAGCCATCTCCATCTCTACCATCACTCATATTAGTGCTAGGAGCTTGTTAGTTTCAATCTATTGGGTTATTGGTACATACAAGGCAATTCATCAAGAAAAGCTGGTTGCAACGAAAATTGAGAGAGAGTGCAGAGGAAAACATACGAGAGTAAACACTAGCGAGTTGTTTTCATTTACACTCACTTAACATTGTGTTGTGTTAGTCTTTTCTTTGATAATGGACAGGTTAGTTTCTCCCAAAAGGAGACCTCCAAGAGGATATCAGCAGGAGTACATGGAGAGTGAAGATTGGCAACCATACAAAGATGTCCAAAGGAGAAGAGGACGTGAGCTAGAGCAAATTGGTCTTGCCAAGATCAAGGTGAACATTCCAAGATTTGAAGGTTGGGACATGGATGAGTATATGGAATGGGAAGCCAAGGTTGAGCAGATTTGGAGTTGTCATAACTTCATGGAATTCCAAAAGGTAAGATTTGTTGTTCGTGAATTTACCGGCAATGCACTGAAATGGTGGAATAATCTTGAGGAAGAAAGAAGAAGAGCACTTGATCCAGCTGTGAACACTTGGAGGCAAATGAAGACCTTAATGAGAGCTCGTTTTGTGCCTCCATATTTCGCGCGTAAGCTCAGGCAAAGGTTGGATAATTTGAGGCAAGGAACCATGTCAGCAGAGGAGACATACAATGCAATGAAGGCTGCTATGGTTCGAGCTAATGTGCATGAAAATGAGGAAACTACTATGAATAGGTATCTTCATATACTAAACTCTTATTTAGCTAACAAAGTATATTTGTATAGCTACTCCTCCATGGAAGAATTGTTGCACTTGGCCATCAAGATTGAGAGGAGAACAAAGGCCAAGAAGCAAAAAGAAATAGAGAAGGCTACAGAAGAATGGCAAGCGCGAGTGCAAGCGGTAGTGAAAAACAGCTTTGCTAAGTTAGAAGCCGAGCTTGAGCGTTGGAGTTGTCAAGTCAAAGAGGCTGCCAAGAAGAAGGAAAAGGATAAGAAGCCAGAAAGGAATCTAAGGCTTGCCTCTCCATCACAAGAAGTTAACCCAGGGAGCACTTCTAATCTTTCTACTAAAATTGAAGATGTTTTGTGCTTAAACTGTCAAAGTAGAAATCATATGATTAATGATTGTCCTGATATGCTTAATCACCTAGAACAAATTGAGATTGAATATGAAATAGGTGATAGTATTGATGATGTTGTTTGTATTGATGATCCTAAAACTGATTTAGATAATGAGGTTGAAATTGATTATGAGCATGTTGATTCATTGATTGATATGAAGGATTTGCATGTACAAACTGCTCATTGCGTTGAAATTCTAGGAGAAACTCATTGTCTAGATAAAGTTGAGGATTGCAACATGATTATTGATGAAGGTAGTTGTGGTAATATTGCTAGCATGGAATTGAATACTAAATTGCAAATTACTTCATTATGCTACCCTAGTCCTTTAAAACTGCATTGGATGATTGATTGTGTTGATGTGATTTTGAACAAGCATGTTAAGGAAGTCATGACATTAGAACATTATTATGATACTATTTCATGTGATGTTGTGCCTATGCAAGCTTGTCAAGTTTTATTGAATTATCCATGGCAGTATGATAAGAGAGTCGCCCATGATGGTTTTGTTAATCGTCATTCCTTACCCTTCTATGCTAGAATTGTTGTTCTTCCACCTATTATTCTTTCACAGGTCCCTGACGAGTATGACAAGAGGAAGGACAAGGATAAAAGAGCTAAAAGAATGAAGGAAGGCAAGGATTCCCCACAACATCGAATTTGTTCCTCAAGGTGGAGCTATGCACTCAAGACATTCAAAAGGAAGTTGTGCATCAAAGAAGATGACGCCTATGAAGATCGTTCAATCATTCATGTCAAATATGATTCGAGGTCGAATCCTTTTCAAGAAAGGGAGAATGATGCGGGAGCATCTGAGCTATCATCAAGGACGCCCCGTCCTAAATCTAAAGATGTGCTAACCACTGGAGCTAGGGCTAAAGATCGCTATGAGCCATCATTCAAGTCATTGATAGTAGCCCGAGCTCGTATTGTAGCCATTCAAGCTCGTAGAGATCCGGTTCGAGTCAAGATGAGAAGTCAAGTACTGAATATGAAACAAACTAGACTTCAAGACGAAACTCTAGGCTTTGGAATCGCTCAATTCCGATCTCGGACGAGAGAGAACGAGCCGTTTCAAAAAGAGTTGTCGGCGACATGTCTACAACCGCGCCCGCGGCTCCATAACCGCACCCGCGGCTCATTCGCCAACCGCGCCCGCGGCTCCATAACCGCGCCCGCGGCCGGGAAACTCGGCCAATTCCTCAACTTCGCCGAGGCTTCCTTTTGAAACATTATTTTCGGATGTTTAATTGTTTTTCGGGATTATTATTTTAGGATATACTTTTTATTGTTTATTTCTTTAGTTGGCACCCTTATGAACCCTATATAAGGCTGCCTTAGTTGTTGTTTTACCCCCCCCAGACTTTGATATTGAATACAGCGTTTATCGTTTTTTCCTCCCAAAAGAGAGCTTTTGTGAGAAGAGTGCCCCGTGTGCATTGTCGTTGAGCTGGCCCTAGTTGTGCTTGTGTGTGTCAATCTCTTCCATAAGGTTGGTGCTATCGAGGCTTCATAGAGCAACCTCCAGGTGCCTTGACCCACCAAAGTCATTGTGTTTGGTTGTAATCATCCGTTGGAGTTTCTTCATCATTCGGTAAGGTTCTTGTTCTTAAGTTCAAGGGTTTTATCGTTGTTTGATTTGGTTCCAATTGGCCTATCATTCGACTTATCCTTCTTTCATCTCATTCTAATTCCGCCTATCTTCTCTGTTCGAGTTCCTATTCGAGTTTGGTGTCTAGGTCGGCAACTGCGGCTTATCCCCGCATCACTTTGTATTTCCAAATTTTAGAAACAAAAGTTTTAAAGCTGGAATTATTAGACTAGTTTGGTTCATATCTAAAAGGAAGTCGAGTAGGAGAATGATTCACACCTAATGAGAAGGTAATTAGGGCATGGTCTGAAGACGTAAAGGGGTGATGACGCGTGATACAAGAAGGAAAAAGACTAGTGAGGGACTTATGAATCAAAACCCTATCAAGTCTTTCAAGGATGTTATTGTGCATATTCTGCGACTTACGCCATGTGAAGGGGAATCCAAAGAAGTTAGTAGTTTCGAGCTCAAGTTCATTAATAAGACTGTGTAGTCGCAGGAAATGGGAAGAAGAGGGTGCGATGCCTCCTATTTTATCCGAGGGGCAAAAGAGTTCATTAAAATCTCCAACAATAATAACCGGTAGACCAATTTGTTGAATAGTATTGGTAAAAATATTCCAAAACGGTTCTTTGTCAGCCTCCCTAGATGGGGCATAAATAAAAATGATAATCATGTTAATAGAATCAGTGATATAATTCATGCAGATGTAATTTTGATGATAGTGGTTGAGAGTAAAGTTTTTAGTGGAAAACGACGATTTGTATAGAAGCCACAATCCTCCTTTAACTCCAATAGAAGGAACAAATACTAAGTTATCAAATCCCATACGTTTAATTGCTGAGAGAGAAGGGGGTGAATCCGTTTTGGTTTTAGAAAGACACAGGACGTCCAGTTTATTTTTCTTTTTGGTGTAACCAATTTCAGTATTGAGGCCTTTCCGGCAAGAACCTCTAATGTTCCAATATCCTATATTCATAAAATAATTAAAAGATAAGTGAACCATTTTCTAATGAAAAGGAGTAGCCCGATTTGACTGTGATGGGTTAAGCTCTTTGCTGTGAAGTTTGAGATTACAAAATAAGGATGAGAATAACATGGATAATGAAAGATAGTGTTCTTGAGCTTTCTATGCAGAGGAGAGCCATAGTAAACAAAACCATACCGAATGTAAGCAAAAGCTAAGTAGCAGTTGTTATTAACACGAGAATCATCAAACATATGAATGGAAATAAGAGCATATTCCAATTGTGATAATAGTAACTCTTTACAGTGATCAATGCAGACATCAACTCACTGCAGCAATGTATATCAGTAGTGACACAATCGATAGATTCCATATGGTAAGCAATTAAGTTATGGAGAATGGAATCCAGAGTGAAGTAAAAACTAATAGCCCAACAAGAGCAAGAGAGAAAATTATTCTTAATAACACTTGAAATAGTGGAGTTCTTATACTTTTGTAAGAAGTAATCTGATCTTAACAGAAGTTGGCTTACCAAGCCAGTCCAATTGTGGGTCAATACTGATGCGGGAGCATCTGAGCTACCATCAAGAGCATCCGAGCAATCATCGAGGACACTTCGTCCTAAATCTAGAGATGTGCTAACCACTGGAGCAAGGGCTAAATACCGCTAGGAGCCATCATTGGAGTCATTAATAGTATCCCGAGCTCGTATTGTAAACATTCAAGCTCGTAGAGATCCGGTTCGAGTCAAGATGAGAAGTCAAGTTTTGAAGATGAAATAAACTAGACTTCAAGACGAAACTCTGGGATTTGGAATCGCTCAATTCCAATCTCGGACGAGAGAGAACGAGACGTTTCAAAAACAGATGTCGGCGAGATGTTTGCAAAGCGGCGACCGCCGCCAACCTTACGGCGACCGCCGCCAATTAATTTCCAGACATTTAGCTATGAAGCGAAAACGACGATCGCCACCTATGGCTGGCGACCGCTGCTTCGCCACCGGCGACCGCTGCCTGGTCACCGGCGATCGCTGCCTTGCCACCGGCGACCGCCGCCAGCCTGCTGCCACTGTTTCGATCTTTTGTTCTATTCTTGCGGGATTATTTCTTTAATTCGGTTTAAGTCTTTTTAGGAAATACTTTTATTGGTTTTATTTCTTTTATTTGGCACCCTTATTGACTCTATATAAGGTTTGCCCTAGCTATTGTTTTAGGCCCTCCCAAACTTTGATATTGAATACAACGTTTATCGTTTTTCCTCCCAAAAGAGAGCTTTTGTGAGCAGAGTGCCATGTGTGCATTATTGTTGAACTCGCCCTAGTTGTACTTGTGTGTGTCAATCTCTTCCATAAGGTTGGTGCTATCGGGACTCCATAGAGCATCCTCCAGGTGTCTTGGCCTACCATAGCCATTGTGTTTGGTTGTAATCCATTGGGGTTTCTTCATCATTCGGTAAGGTTCTTGTTCCTAAGTTCAAGGGTTTTATCGTTGTTTGATTTGGTTCCAATTGGCCTATCATTCGACTTATCCTTCTTTCATCTCATTCTAATTCCGCCTATCTTCTCTGTTCGAGTTCCTATTCGAGTTTGGTGTCTAGGTCGGCAACTGCGGCTTATCCCCGCATCACTTTGTATTTCCAAATTTTAGAAACAAAAGTTTTAAAGCTGGAATTATTAGACTAGTTTGGTTCATATCTAAAAGGAAGTCGAGTAGGAGAATGATTCGCACCTAATGAGAAGGTAATTAGGGCATGGTCTGAAGACGTAAAGGGGTGATGACGCGTGATACAAGAAGGAAAAAGACTAGTGAGGGACTTATGAATCAAAACCCTATCAAGTCTTTCAAGGATGTTATTGTGCATATTCTGCGACTTACGCCATGTGAAGGGAAATCCAAAGAAGTTAGTAGTTTCGAGCTCAAGTTCATTAATAAGATTGTGTAGTCGCAGGAAATGGGAAGAAGAGGGTGCGATGCCTCCTATTTTATCCGAGGGGCAAAAGAGTTCATTAAAATCTCCAACAATAATAACCGGTAGACCAATTTGTTGAATAGTATTGGTAAAAATATTCCAAAACGGTTCTTTGTCAGCCTCCCTAGATGGGGCATAAATAAAAATGATAATCATGTTAATAGAATCAGTGATATAATTCATGCAGATGTAATTTTGATGATAGTGGTTGAGAGTAAAGTTTTTAGTGGAAAACGACGATTTGTATAGAAGCCACAATCCTCCTTTAACTCCAATAGAAGGAACAAATACTAAGTTATCAAATCCCATACGTTTAATTGCTGAGAGAGAAGGGGGTGAATCCGTTTTGGTTTCAGAAAGACACAGGACGTCCAGTTTATTTTTCTTTTTGGTGTAACCAATTTCAGTATTGAGGCCTTTCCGGCAAGAACCTCTAATGTTCCAATATCCTATATTCATAAAATAATTAAAAGATAAGTGAACCATTTTCTAATGAAAAGGAGTAGCCCGATTTGACTGTGATGGGTTAAGCTCTTTGCTGTGAAGTTTGAGATTACAAAATAAGGATGAGAATAACATGGATAATGAAAGATAGTGTTCTTGAGCTTTCTATGCAGAGGAGAGCCATAGTAAACAAAACCATACCGAATGTAAGCAAAAGCTAAGTAGCAGTTGTTATTAACACGAGAATCATCAAACATATGAATGGAAATAAGAGCATATTCCAATTGCAATAATAGTAACTCTTTACAGTGAGCAATGCAGACATCAACTCACTGCAGCAATGTATATCAGTAGTGACACAATCGATAGATTCCAGATGGTAAGCAATTAAGTTATGGAGAATGGAATCCAGAGTGAAGTAAAAACTAATAGCCCAACAAGAGCAAGAGAGAAAATTATTCTTAATAACACTTGAAATAGTGGAGTTCTTACACTTTTGTAAGAAGTAATCTGATCTTAACAGAAGTTGGCTTACCAAGCCAGTCCAATTGTGGGTCAATACTGATGCGGGAGCATCTGAGCTACCATCAAGAGCATCCGAGCAATCATCGAGGACACTTCGTCCTAAATCTAGAGATGTGCTAACCACTGGAGCAAGGGCTAAATACCGCTAGGAGCCATCATTGGAGTCATTAATAGTATCCCGAGCTCGTATTGTAGCCATTCAAGCTCGTAGAGATCCGGTTCGAGTCAAGATGAGAAGTCAAGTTTTGAAGATGAAATAAACTAGACTTCAAGACGAAACTCTGGGATTTGGAATCGCTCAATTCCAATCTCGGACGAGAGAGAACGAGACTTTTCAAAAACAGATGTCGGCGAGATGTTTGCAAAGCGGCGACCGCCGCCAACCTTACGGCGACCGCCGCCAATTAATTTCCAGACATTTAGCTATGAAGCGAAAACGACGATCGCCACCTATGGCTGGCGACCGCTGCTTTGCCACCGGCGACCGCTGCCTGGTCACCGGCGATCGCTGCCTTGCCACCGGCGACCGCCGCCAGCTTGCTGCCACTGTTTCGATCTTTTGTTCTATTCTTGCGGGATTATTTCTTTAATTCGGTTTAAGTCTTTTTAGGAAATACTTTTATTGGTTTTATTTCTTTTATTTGGCACCCTTATTGACTCTATATAAGGTTTGCCCTAGCTATTGTTTTAGGCCCTCCCAAACTTTGATATTAAATACAACGTTTATCGTTTTTCCTCCCAAAAGAGAGCTTTTGTGAGCAGAGTGCCATGTGTGCATTATTGTTGAACTCGCCCTAGTTGTACTTGTGTGTGTCAATCTCTTCCATAAGGTTGGTGCTATCGGGACTCCATAGAGCATCCTCCAGGTGCCTTGGCCTACCATAGCCATTGTGTTTGGTTGTAATCCATTGGGGTTTCTTCATCATTCGGTAAGGTTCTTGTTCCTAAGTTCAAGGGTTTTATCGTTGTTTGATTTGGTTCCAATTGGCCTATCATTCGACTTATCCTTCTTTCATCTCATTCTAATTCCGCCTATCTTCTCTGTTCGAGTTCCTATTCGAGTTTGGTGTCTAGGTCGGCAACTGCGGCTTATCCCCGCATCAAATTGGTATCAGAGCTGTGTTGACACCATCCCGTCTTCACAAGAACATCACGAGACCCCCCTATACAGAAAATCACAAAAAGAGAGTTAGTTTTTGTTTTCCTGTTTATCAGTTTCTTTCAGAGATTGAATTTGAGTCTTCGATACTTTGATCTTTCTTGTTGAGTCTGTTTCAGGTTGTGTACAAGAAGCTTGGATCGATTCGTGTTTGTGGAGATCGATAGATTGGAGTTTGGAGCACCCTTGTCCCAAAATCCATTCATCCCATCGCCCCATCACAAATTCATCCCTGCCTACCAAAAACGCAGCCGTCACGAAACCCTAGAGTTGCTGAAGAAATTCATTCCTTGGAGCCCAAGACAAATCTTCTACAAGGAAATCCTATCTCTTCAACAAGGAAATCAAGTTAGTTGTTATTTTATTTAGTTTCAATTTTTGCTGAGATTAATATCTCATATCGAGTCTGTATTTTGCTTTGCCGAGACAAAAAAAAATATTAAAAAAAAATAGAAAAAGAAGAAAAGAAAAGAGAAAAATACAATAAAAAAAGAAATAGAAAAGTCTCAAAGTCAGCATATATTTTTACGTTTTGTTGAGTCAAAGTCTAGTTTGATATTGTTTGAGTCGGAATTCAAGAATTTGGAGGAATCGGGATTGCCAAGAGTCTGAACGAAGAAGACATAAATTATTACCCGAAAAAGGCAGCGACCGCCGCCTATCTGGCAGCGACCGCCGCCCCTGTGCTTTCTTTCTGCGACTTCGAGCCACCCCCCTGAGCCATTCCCGAACTTACCCTAGCCCTCTCAACTTCGTCTTCGATCCTTCATTGACACCAGCCGGGACAAGTTAAGGTACGCTTCCTTTTGGCCCTCTTGAGTTCAAACTTGAGTCGTATTAGTTGTTTGCATTTACATTCTTGCAAACGTTTTGAGTCTTTGTTTCTTTCTTTCGTTGAGTCATTTTGTTTTTGAGTCAGAACCTTGAAGTTGAAACCCCGCCCCTACACTAGCCATCTCCATATCTATCATCACTCATATTAGTGCTAGAAGCTTGTTAGTTTCAATCTATTGGGTTATTGGTCCATACAAGACAATTCATCAAGAAAAGCTTGTTACAACAACAATTGAGAGAGAGTGTAGAGGAAAACATACGAGAGTAAACACTTGCGAGTTGTTTTCATTTACACTCACTTAACATTGTTCTGTGTTAGTCTTTTCTTTGATAATGGACATGTTAGTTTCTCCCAAAAGGAGACCCCCAAGGGACCCGACGACCAACCCTGTCACCCCGGAGTTGATGAACTTCTTGGACAAGTTTAGTGAAAAGTTTGTCAGTGGGCTTACTACAACCATCAGACAGGAGCTTCGTCATAGACGCCAACATGGTATCCCCAGGGGTGCTGAAATTCCAGCTCCAAGGGAGCGATATCCTACTCCTAATGCTCCTTTACGTCATCCTAATAGATACAATGCTACTAACCGTTTTGATAGATTTCAGGCTTTAGATGATGATGCATATTTTGAAAAGGAGTATGATGAGAATGAAGGATGGCGACCCTATCGCCAACAAGGAGGGTACCAAGGAAGGAGAAGAGAGCTTGAGCAAGATGGAGTTGGGAAGATCAAGGTGAAGATCCCAAGTTTTGAGGGCAAGTGTGATCCAGTTGTCTACATAGAGTGGGAGACGAAGATTGAGCAGATCTAGAATTGTCACAACTTCCCTGAGCATAAGAAGGTGCGACTTGCATCTTTGGAGTTTTATGGCTATGATCTAGTGTGGTGGGACAACTTAATGAGAGGACGAGCTGGAAATGGAGATTATCCTATTGCTACTTGGGATCTAATGAAGAGGAAGATGAGAGCTCGATTTATTCCCCCACACTACACTAGAGAGCTTCTACAGCGACTTGAGAATTTGAAACAGGGATCTATGGGAGTAGAAGAGACCTTCAATGCTATGCAAATAGCCATGGTCAGGGCCAATGTGATTGAGGATGAAGAAGCGACAATGGCAAGGTATCTTCGTATTCTCAATTCATTTTTGGCTAATGAAATTGAAATGTTTCCATATAGTTCTATGGCTGAGTTGCTACACTTAGCCATCAAAGTGGAAAGGAAGACTAAGTATAGGAATCAAGGGAATAGGAATGCACATGGTTCTTCCAACACTTGGAAAAATCAGCAAGGACGTAATGATTCTTATTATGGACGAGATGCCTCTTCCAAGGAGCTACAAGGAGATAGGGATAGACCAAGAAGTGACGCCCCTCCGGCTGCACCACGAGCCGAACTTGGACCCAAAGGGAGTACTTCTAACCCTTCTACTAGAGCTAGAGATATTGAATGTTTCAAATGTAGAGGGAAAGATCATATGATTAATGACAGCCCTGATATGCTTAATCACCTAGAACAAATTGAGATTGAATATGAAAAAGGTGATAGTATTGATGATGTTGTTTGTGTTGATGATCTTAAAACTGATTTAGATAATGAAGTTGAAATTGAGTATGAGCATGTTGATTCAATTGATAGGAAAGATTTGCATGTACAAAGTGCTTATTGTGATGAAATTATAGGAGAAACTCATTGTCTAGGTAAAGTTGAGGATTGCAACATGAAAATTGATGAAGGTAGTTGTAGTGAAATTGCTAGCATGGAATTGAATACTACATTGCAACTTACTACAAATTTCTACCCTAATCCTATAAAACTGCATTGGATGAATGATTGTTTTGATGTGAAATTGAACAAGCATGCTAAGGAAGTCATGACATTAGGACATTATGATGATACTATTTCATGTGATGTTGTGCCTATGCAAGCTTGTCAACTTTTAGTGGAATATCCATTGCAGTATGATAATAGAGTCGCCCATGATGATTTTGTTAATCGTCATTCCTTACCCTTCTATGCTAGAATTGTTGTTCTTCCACCTATTATTCCTTCACAGGTCGCTGATGAGTATGACAAGAGGAAGGACAAGGATAAAAGAGCTAAAAGAATGAAGGAAGGCAAGGATTCCCCACAACATCAAATTTGTTCCTCAAGGTGGAGCTATGCACTTAAGGCATTCAAGAGGAAGTTGAGCATCAAAGAGGACGACGCCTGATGTGGCTAAAACGTACCCGCAAGTGTACGGGGTCAGTTGTAGTACTCAAGTGTCGATCCCACAGAGACCAATGTAATATTAATTGAAACGCTATCAATGAATTAGGTCGAATAGATATGGATTGGATAAGAACGAACCAAGCTAACAAGAAATAAATAAAACAGATAAAAGTATATGGGATAAATGTGTCTAAGGTTAAGGATCACCGCAACAATGCTAAAGTAAATAAAATCACACTCTGCCTGAATCTAGTCCAATGATTTGAAGGTAAAGCATCTAAGGTAATCTACTAACTCCTTTCAGACGATAGCGAACGTGTTTGAACTAATTAACAATCGCTGTCGCGCAGAGCTAATCTCATTCAAACCCATTAACGCTCTTAGAGTCTAGGAATAAACTGAAATAACATTCGCTGTCGCGCTCCGCTAAATCAATCTAAACCTAGAACATCTATGATGACTTAGTATCCTCAAGAGTAATTAAGTCGCTTTCGCACAAATAACACTCGCGTTCAATTCCTAGGATTCCGATAAAAGTTATCACCTTTCAGTCTCAAACTCTACCTGATTACCTATTAGTGTTTTCACCTTTCAGTCTCAAACCCTAATAGGATCCAATTCGCATAAACTACTATGGGCATAAAGCATCTAGGAATGAATCAAATACTATTTCAATTCAGGCAAACATATAATTCTATTTACATACGCATTGTTTGGATCACCGTAACCTTAGAACTAGGAATTTAGCCAAGCATGATTGAAGACATATAACAGATTAAGCTAGTCATCAACATATATGGATTATGCAATAAACACAAGAGATAAAACTAAATCTCAATATCAAAATAATCCAAATTGACAAAAGACTAGAACGATAATACCAATCTTTAATCAAACGAGGGGTAGAATTCCTTCTTTAAAATCTGTGTGCGGGAGCACTCTCAAAAAAACCAGAACGAAACTAAAACAAGAACTCCAACTCCCATAAAAAAAACTCCCCCCAAAACAATAACTCCCATCCGTACCAAAACCTCAACTCCCCAAAATTTGCCTCCAAAGTCAAAGTAACCTCCTCCCTAATTAATTGTCATCATTGCCATGTCATCTACTGCTGCTAACTTTCTTGTTTGTAATGGGCCGACCCACTCCTCTTGAATTAAGCCCATGTGCACGGCCCTTTGGATCAAGCATCGTGTGCACAGTGCACTCCACAATTCAACAACTCCATCCTTCTCCTCGTCTTATATTATTTAGCCTAAAAATACCTGAAATACATAAAAGTACGAGTGTAGACTCCGAATACAAAATAATGCAAAATTACCTATAAAATATATCAAATATGTATGAGAATGACCTAATCTAATATGCAACTAGACACCTAAAATATGTATAAATTAGGTGTTATCAAATTCCCCCAAGCTTAACCCTTGTTTGTCCTCAAGCAAGTACACAATCAAGAAATCCACAAAATATGATAAGGTTGAAAACATTCATGAAGGACTAAACATTAGACAAAACCATCATAACATGACTCACAACCAATACATTAAATCAAGTTAGTTCTTCCACTCTAGTCCTCACAAGGATAAAGAAATGAGATCACTTCACTCATGTGTTTGGGTATGTGTTTCACTCAATATAAATCCTCAACTTTAAATGTTAAACTACCATAAGCTTGCAACAGTGTTCTTAATCTCCACTACTATAGACTATGCACATAACAAAAATCATGAGGTCTTTTCCAAGGTTGTAATGAGGCCAAGGTATAACATAAGGCATAGGAATATTTAGGCTATGAGGAGCTAAATCCAGGGAAGAGGATCTTACCAAGATAACACCAAACGAAAATACCCTTCAATTAAATTACAAACCTTCAACCAATACAACTTAACCCTTACATATGATAGTGTCTCCTTCCTTTTATATGATTGCTTCTTCTTCTTTTATTTCAATGCTACTTTCTTTCTTTCTTTCTTTCTTCGATTTTGATTTTTTTTCTCTTTTTTTTTTTTCAACACTTTTTGTAGAAGAAGAAGCATAAGAAGAATCATAAGAAGAATGAAGGATAGGATACCCATTACAAACTTTTAACACACTTTAACCACCATACAAGTAACTTCCCCCAAGCTTGACTAAGATCCACTCTAGCATAACAATTCAACTATCCTAATCCCCGGATGGGTAGAATGATCATATAGGCTCGGTATGCTTTTGTGGAGCTTTCAAAGAAAAGGCAATTAAGGCTCAAACGGGCTAGAAGAAAAGGATACAAGTATAGGGTGGCCAAGGTTAAAGGGCTAACAAAAACAATGCCTCAATCATATTAATGTCATGCACATAAGTCGTGAATGTAGTCTCGAAGAAGATATTAATGCAAGTTCTAGAGTTAACACACAAAGAGAGTTCACTCACATGAAAGTAAAGAGAGGACACTTATAGAATTTAGTCCAAGAAAGGTCAATCCTCACCGGCTTTTGTCTAGAGTATCGGTTCTAACAAGATTCAAGTTTGGCGATCACATTACATGCTCAAGTCAAATGTCAAACATTTAAGCCCTCATTACCATGCATATATCATTACATTATCAACAACCAAAGCATATTAGGGGTTTCATGGATTGTGCATCGCAAAAAGAAAAACAAAAAGTAAAACCCGTGAATTATATCAAACACCTAAAATATAATGCAAATGCAATGCATGATGTATGAAATGTCATGAGAAAAATGAAAAATTAACACTAAAATGCAAATGATAAACTAACACTACAATGCAAACGGAATGAAAGACTGACACTAAAATGCAAACGAAGCTACACATGGAATTATCCTCCCCCAAGCTTAAATTCTACATTGTCCCCAATGTAGAAATAAAAGAAAGAGAAAAGGAAACTCACCAAATAAACTCAGGTAATCAGGCATCTTCACTCTATGCTCCAGGGCTGTCAAAGATTAGTACAAGTGCAGAAGAATTTGTGTTTGCGTCCTAACTTCCATCTTCCAGTAGCACTATATACGACATAGACAAAGCAAACCCCAAATACAGGACTACACATTCTAGCAGTTATAAGGCAAACAGATACAAACATAATTACATGCTCAGACGACTAAATTCATCGTCAACAAAATATGAAGTCCAAACATGAAACAGTCAATCCAATATCTGATGCCATCTCCCCGAAACTATATAAACCATGATTCAGTATAAATTCAACCCATGATAACATAACTTCATTCATATAAGGATGGTGAAGGTGGCTGTAATGGAGAATTCGGGAGGCAGAGTAGGGCTCGGGAAAGAACTCTTCTTCCCTTTCTTTATTTTTTGGTTTTTTTAATTTTTTTTTTTAAAAAATGAATCTTGCACGGTTTGCAGCATTTTAGCACGGTTTGCAGCAAACCGTGCGAGTCAACTGGGAGTATTCGAAAAAATATGCACGGTTTAGAACAATTTCGCACGGTTTGTAACTGACCGTGCGGACTCTCTGAAAGCCAGAGTGAACGTGTTTTTTCTCGTGCAATTTCTACGAACACTCCTCGTGCACCAAAAAAAAATAAAAATAAAAATAAAACTAAACAAAAATTGAGGATAAAAACGTACCTTGGGTTGCCTCCCAAGAAGCGCTTGTTTATGGTCGTTAGCTTGACCTTCACCAATATCAAGTGCTCAGATCAGGCGGGTCGGTGATACCCAACTCGATCGGATCAGGCTCTATGTAAGGCTTCAGTCGAATCTTTCTCACTATAAAATACCCCGAGTTCTTATGCCATAGCTCCACAGAATCATTTTGAAGAACTCGGTTCAGGTAGTATGGACCGGACCATCTTGTACTCTTGCTTCCCGGAAACATGCTCGACTTATGATGATAGAGAATCACATGATCCCCTTGCTTGAATTCTACAAGAGCACGGTCAGTAGAGCGTCTTATTCTCTTCTTCCGTCTACTCAGGACCTCGTTGCAAGAAGAGGTCGGAATAGAGCTTTGTAACACCTTAAGCTCATGAAGCACCGGGTCCTCCTTGTTCTCTTGGGTAAATTCATTCCTATCAATTTGTGCCTCATCCCACTGTTTATCAATCCCAATCACTATAGAAGTGCATTGCTCTAAGTGGTGCACTTCAGGTGGCTCTGTAGGCAAATTTGATATAACCAACTCAGCAATCAAATCTTTCATCTTTAGATTTTCTTTGGTTAGATCATCTACTTGAATCTTCAAAGAGTCCACCAATCCTGAAAGTGAAAAAAATTGGGTTAATAAAGGTTTAAGCACATCATCCAACATAGCTGTAAGAACAGGAAGAACTTTCTCCACTTCCCTATCATGTCGTTGGATGAATTCATTAAGCTTACTCTCTTGCATGGGTGGGCATGTCTCAGCCTGAAGCGGTATATGTTGGGTTGTATTCCAACTAGGATTAGAAGATTGTGCTTTCCAAGCAAATATATCTCCAAAACTAGCGTGACAATTAGTCTTGTCATGATCTTCAGCTCCACAATTCTCACAGAAGAGGTTAAAAGATATTGGGTTTTGGCCATAACCCAAATTGTAGTTTACATGATCATACCTCTGAGAACCTGTATTAGACTGAGAAGGAAGAAAAGGATAGGAATTTACCTCATACTCACCTGTATACATTTTTTTTTCCGACTCACTCTAAAATAGCCCGAAAATAAAACAAAAGAAAAATAAAAGAAAAATAAAAGACCTAGAAACACCAATAGAGATAACAACTAATATTAACAAATTGGTCCCCGGCAACGGCGCCAAAAACTTGATGTGGCTAAAACGTACCCGCAAGTGTACGGGGTCAGTTGTAGTACTCAAGTGTCGATCCCACAGAGACCAATGTAATATTAATTGAAACGCTATCAATGAATTAGGTCGAATAGATATGGATTGGATAAGAACGAACCAAGCTAACAAGAAATAAATAAAACAGATAAAAGTATATGGGATAAATGTGTCTAAGGTTAAGGATCACCGCAACAATGCTAAAGTAAATAAAATCACACTCTGCCTGAATCTAGTCCAATGATTTGAAGGTAAAGCATCTAAGGTAATCTACTAACTCCTTTCAGACGATAGCGAACGTGTTTGAACTAATTAACAATCGCTGTCGCGCAGAGCTAATCTCATTCAAACCCATTAACGCTCTTAGAGTCTAGGAATAAACTGAAATAACATTCGCTGTCGCGCTCCGCTAAATCAATCTAAACCTAGAACATCTATGATGACTTAGTATCCTCAAGAGTAATTAAGTCGCTTTCGCACAAATAACACTCGCGTTCAATTCCTAGGATTCCGATAAAAGTTATCACCTTTCAGTCTCAAACTCTACCTGATTACCTATTAGTGTTTTCACCTTTCAGTCTCAAACCCTAATAGGATCCAATTCGCATAAACTACTATGGGCATAAAGCATCTAGGAATGAATCAAATACTATTTCAATTCAGGCAAACATATAATTCTATTTACATACGCATTGTTTGGATCACCGTAACCTTAGAACTAGGAATTTAGCCAAGCATGATTGAAGACATATAACAGATTAAGCTAGTCATCAACATATATGGATTATGCAATAAACACAAGAGATAAAACTAAATCTCAATATCAAAATAATCCAAATTGACAAAAGACTAGAACGATAATACCAATCTTTAATCAAACGAGGGGTAGAATTCCTTCTTTAAAATCTGTGTGCGGGAGCACTCTCAAAAAAACCAGAACGAAACTAAAACAAGAACTCCAACTCCCATAAAAAAAACTCCCCCCAAAACAATAACTCCCATCCGTACCAAAACCTCAACTCCCCAAAATTTGCCTCCAAAGTCAAAGTAACCTCCTCCCTAATTAATTGTCATCATTGCCATGTCATCTACTGCTGCTAACTTTCTTGTTTGTAATGGGCCGACCCACTCCTCTTGAATTAAGCCCATGTGCACGGCCCTTTGGATCAAGCATCGTGTGCACAGTGCACTCCACAATTCAGCAACTCCATCCTTCTCCTCGTCTTATATTATTTAGCCTAAAAATACCTGAAATACATAAAAGTACGAGTGTAGACTCCGAATACAAAATAATGCAAAATTACCTATAAAATATATCAAATATGTATGAGAATGACCTAATCTAATATGCAACTAGACACCTAAAATATGTATAAATTAGGTGTTATCAACGCCTATGAAGATCGTTCTATCATTCATATCAAATCTGATTCGAGGTCGAATCCTGTTCAAGAAGGGGAGAATGATGCGGGAGCATCTGAGCTACCATCAAGAGCATTCGAGCAATCATCGAGGACACTTCGTCCTAAATCTAGAGATGTGCTAACCACTGGAGCAAGGGCTAAATACCGCTATGAGCCATCATTGGAGTCATTAATAGTAGCCCGAGCTCGTATTGTAGCCATTCAAGCTCGTAGAGATCCGGTTCGAGTCAAGATGAGAAGTCAAGTTTTGAAGATGAAATAAACTAGACTTCAAGACGAACCTCTGGGATTTGGAATCGCTCAATTCCGATCTCGGACGAGAGAGAACGAGCCGTTTCAAAAACAGATGTCGGCGAGATGTTTGCAAAGCGGCGACCGCCGCCTACCTTACGGCGACCGCCGCCAATTAATTTCCAGACATTTAGCTACGAAGCGGAAATGACGATCGCCGCCTATGGCCGGCGACCGCTGCTTTGCCACCGGCGACCGCTGCCTGGTCACCGGCGATCGCTTCCTTGCCACCGGTGACCGCCACCAGCCTGCTGCCACTGTTTCGATCTTTTGTTCTATTCTTGCGGAATTATTTCTTTAATTCGGTTTAAGTCTTTTTAGGAAATACTTTTATTGGTTTTATTTCTTTTATTTGGCACCCTTATTGACTCTATATAAGGTTTGCTCTAGCTATTGTTTTAGGCCCTCCCAGACTTTGATATTGAATACAGCGTTTATCGTTTTTTCCTCCCAAAAGAGAGCTTTTGTGAGCAGAGTGCCATGTGTGCATTGTTGTTGAACTCGCCCTAGTTTTACTTGTGTGTGTCAATCTCTTCCATAAGGTTGGTGCTATCGGGACTACATAGAGCATCCTCCAGGTGCCTTGGCCTACTATAGCCATTGTGTTTGGTTGTAATCCATTGGGGTTTCTTCATCATTCGGTAAGGTTCTTGTTCCTAAGTTCAAGGGTTTTATCGTTGTTTGATTTGGTTCCAATTGGCCTATCATTCGACTTATCCTTCTTTCATCTCATTCTAATTCTGCCTATCTTCTCTGTTCGAGTTTCTGTTCGAGGTTTTGTGTCTAAATCGGACAACATCGGCTTATCCCCACATCAAATACTCTGGAAGCAGTGGATGATTTACAACTTGGCAAACTGCTGAACAGGCTCCAGAGATTAACTATAAAGCCTGTGCAATCTATACAATCACAATTTAAACCATTTAAACAGTCCAGAACCTGCAATGGGGGACATTAATGTAATAGCAACACATTATGTAATATAGCATAAAAGGATATGCAACTTGGTTTAATCTCGAATCAATGTTTTGATATGAAGGCACATGTCTATTTTTATCAAATTCAAAGCAAGTCATGCAGTGTATGGGGTCAAAATGAAGAATTTCATAAGAGAGAAAGTAGTACCAGTAAGCAAATGTAACATATACATCATCTATAATAAGTATAAACAATTTTACCCATAGATCATCATGATTAATCTTATAATGAAGATAAGGATCATAACTACTATGATAAGAGAAGTGAAGTTCAGAGATTCCAGAAAATTGACAACACAAATAAAAGAAACTTGTCCATTGATTAGTATTCAAATATTCCATAAGCATAACACAAAAGGCCAGGTTCAAAGTGAACTGGGCAGAATCATCAAAAACTGAAAAACCAAAGAGAGGAAGCTGTCATAGGGTAATTGTTCAGTGCCCACGCAGGGGTCAACAGGTGAGAATTATGAAGGAACTACAAAGCTAACACAACAAGGAGTGGACTTAATCATAAAAACATCTTACTCTGAAGGCCCGTGTTTCTTGGACTTTGATTTCCTTTGCTTCTTTGGTGCAGGGGGATGTGCTGGGACTTCACTCAGTTCATCTTTCCTCTTGGGGTCAGCAGCAGCGAGCCTGGAAGCATCTGAGGAGCTTTCAATGTCCATACCGTCCATCTTCCTGAGAATGGTGCTACTTGACTTTTCTGAAGCACAAGGGGATGGAGTAAGCATTTCATTATTCAGTGATGCAGAGGCAGAGTAGAGCAGGTGATGGTGGTTCTGTAAAGCTGGTCTCATCATCCTAGGAACCATGTGATGGTTAAGAGGAGCAGGAGTTGGGATAGGATAGCCCACGTGGTGCATATGAGCCATTAACTGAGGATTGTACATATTTGGGTTGAAGGATGGATGCATTTGGAAGGAGGTGGTGATATCAGGGGAGCCAGGATTGTGTGTTGGAGGATAGGGGTAGTTTGGGAGAGCTATGATAGAAGTTTGGTTGGGAGTGCCTTTACCTTTTGGAGGTGTGGGAGAGCCTTCAATAGCTGCAGGAGCTGGAGTCGTGTTCTTTCTAACAAAATTGGGGCCTCTTCTAGGAGCAGGAGTATGAGCAGCAAAGTTCCTTGTTAAGTGTCCTATCATCTTGAGTTTTGTCTGCTTTGCAGCTTCTTCATCCTAAGAGGAGCCAATGAGAAAGCCTTCAAAAGCACATGCTGGGAGATTGTTGAGAAAGCATTCATCAAACAAATGGTCCGACTCTGCACAACAGCCACAACCAGGGGAGAAATCTTCCGACCAGAGTTTGAAAGTTAGGATGCTCTTGTCACTATGCTCAATCTTAACAAAAGCTGGAACTTCAGGGATATTAACATTGATTGCAAATCTAACAAATTTTCCTCTATTTTTAATGTTGGAATTTTCATCCATCCGGATGAAACTTCTAACATTGTTACCAATGATCATTAAGTTGAGGGCATGCTCATTGTGATAGAAAATAGGGAGGAGTGGGATTCTGACCCATATATCAGCTCGGCTAACAACTCTAGCAAGAGGATCAAACTCAGGAGTAAAAGGTTGAAGGACTACCAGCTTATTTTGGACCCGGTAAGGCCTGTTAGTCCAGACAATGTCACGAGCTTCCCGGTTGGCAAAGGAGAGCATTGTCCAAGTTTCATAGGATCCCACCTCTATATCTCCTTGGACACCTTTCCAGAATTCCTTCAGTTTTGCTAAGATAGCAAACGGCTGGATGTTGAGAGAAGTGTTTGCCATTCTAATGAACAATATGAAGTTGGACATCTTTGTGAGCATTTTTTGTACTTCAGGAAGGGAGAGTAAGTTGGGGACAGAGTTGGATCTAGTAGGTGGAGGCATTGTTTGATAGGAAAAAGATCTTGGATGGTCAAACATGCTTTCAGAGTTCAAGACATGGGATTCAAAGTAAGGATTCTCATGTTCCTGGAAGTCATTAGTGTTGAGCTCGAGAGGAGAGGTGGGGCTACCATGATTTGGATGGAGGATGGAGGATGAGGGAAGTGGAGGTAGGGTTATTTGGAATATCAGTGGTGGTTTGTTCCATAGAATGGAATTCATTCTGAGGGATGTTTGAGAAATTGATAACAGCCTCAGGAAAGGACTGGTTATCATTCTTGGTGCTAGGAAAACACAGGAATTGAGAGAGGCTAGCAGAATGCAAGAATACAGAGAGTTGTTGTGGTTTGGTGAAGAAGGAGGAGAAAGAGGTAGTATTTATAGGGATATTATTCGAGGGAGGTGATGAGTTATTAATAAGATTATTTATTTTAATAGTTTGCAGGGGGAAGTGCCAATAATAAATGTAGTTAATGTTTGTTTTATAAATGTTACCATGGGAATGTTTGTAAGAATAATTGTAAATGACAATGCATTTACTAGCATTAGTTGCAGTATATGTGATTAAGATAATAATACCAAGAGAGGCAAGTAATATAACAAGAGGTTTTTGCGCCAAACCACCCCTTATGTGGGCCAATTTGCGCCAAACCACCCTTTATTACACTTTTTGCAAGGAACCACCCATTTGTGTCACTCTGTTAACACCGAGCCACCCCTCGTTCAATTCCGTTAATTTCTCCGTCAGACCGGGTGAAATGTCATTTTTGCCCTCATTTTTTTCAGATATTTAAGGGCAAATTTGGAATTGCACCATCTGATGATATATTGCCAAAATATCGCGATATTTTGTTTTTACCATGATTTTCGTTTTACGTTTTACCCCATCTGATATTAAGCTCGAAGAATTGCACCATTTTTTGCACCATCTGATGGAATTGCACCATTTTTGCCCTCAACATTTATCTCTCTCGGAGGAAGCCGATTCTGCGAAGTCAAGCTCGAAGACGAAGGCGAACGAGGAAGGAAGAAGAGCAAGGACAGTCGACGACGACGAGCAAGAACAGTCGGCGAGCAAAGTCGGGTAGGCTTTCCGAGTTTGGAGGAGAAGAGGAGGTGCGAACCAATTTAGGGTTCTTCGTTTTGGGGCTTTTTTTAATTGACAAGGTTGGGCGTTGTTCGTTGTTGCTGTTGAAGATCGTCGTCGGAGTTTCGAGCTCCACTGTTCGTCTCCGGGAAAGACCCTCTTTGAAAATCGGAGTTTCAATTCTTAGGTTGCGGGCCAAAATCGAGACGTTGATTTCAGGTAAAAGCTTTGAGCTCTGCATATCGAATTTGCTTCTTCTATAATGCTTGTAAATTTGCGATGCATATTAGCTGTTTTCTCATACTTTTACTACGTTTTTTCAGTGGCAGTGAATGTTCTCAAGTTTTCAGAAAATAATAGATTGGCAAGAAGTGTTGGCATCTTTATATGAACATTCACCTACTGAAAATGAATTGTGTTGCACAATGTCTGTTGTTGTATATATCCCCTTCTTGATCATTGTTCAGTTTTTTACAATTCTGCTAGGTTTAAATCTAGTCTATTAGCTCAAGGGGAGAGCAATGTGTAATTACACATGATGTGGGTTCGAATCCCACATAGACTGCTACTACTTAGGCTATTCTTCATGAAATCACTTCTTCATTTAGTTTAAGTCACATAGATCTTCAACTGAAGGTACCTGGTCCTGTATCTGCTTGAGCTCACAGCAAAATTGTACAAATAAATAAAAATTACAAACTGACACTGCATCTTTGCTGACTCCACAGTTTACTACACCTTTATCTGCCTGCTATACTTCTCTGATTCTCTCTTGAATAATTGTATGGGTGCCAAATATCAGTATTTTGCTGTCACAATTAGTACTCATGCCAAATTTCGTATGCTTGATGCCAAAAAAATCAGTATTTTGGTGTTAAAATTGAGTATTCATGCCAAATTCCAATTGTGCCCTGAAAAAAAACAGTATTTTGCTGTCACAACTCATCTGAAATTTTAGTTTGCAGCAAAAAACCAGCAATTTTGATGTAAAAAAACCAGCAACTGAACCTTCTCTATGATATGAGAGTGTTCAGTTGACTTGTTTAGACTTTTAGACCAATATTTCCATAATCAAATAAGTACTCAAAGTTTGCTCAACCTATGTGGGATTCGAACCCACATCATGTGCAACAAACACATTGCTCTTCCTTTTTGAGCTAATAGGTTTTTTATTAATTTTATAAGAACCCTCACAACTAATCCAATCCACTCAGAGAGACGGACAAAACAGATTAAGGAGGATGACTCATATGTATGTATGTAGCAAAAACAAAGATAAGGGAAACTCACACTGACTTGGAGGGATGTAGATAGAGCCAGTAAACAAGTAACTCAAGGACCAACATGAAACAAGCAACAACAATACAAGAAACACAAATGCCAATGGCTGCTGGGAAATTTGTATGGTTTTCATATCTGTAATGTTAACAGCAGAAAATAATTATATTAGTACCTCTGTTGGCTTTGTGATTTATTATATCACTAAAGTTTCTTATATGATCCACAGTCTTATATATCACTAAAGGATGTCAATCAAATTGACCAACCATATCTCTTTGCACAAATGCATGACTATAGTAATTAGTAAGTGTCTCTAACCCTCCCCCGCATCAATTAGTTGCTTTTGAAATATATGATGAACTACATACCAACCAAATACTGATCATGCTTGACAGTTGACACTATATATCAGCAAGAAAGTAGGCATCAAGTACTCTTGCATGCATTTTCAACTAAATAATATCCTTGATCACCATATAGTCACCCATGAATAAGTAATTTGTATCCGGGCACTACAATTGATAAAAAAAAAAGAATTGTCAGAGTTAGAAACTAACAATTAAGAAAATGAGAATATATATACATCTCAGATGAGAAGGCATATGCCGAGGGAAAAGGAAAGTAGAAACAACAAGAGGATGCTATACAAGCCTACAACTATCTACTACAAGTCAAGCTAACAACAAGTTTGGTTTTTATTTCCTGTCAATGATGAGCTCGGCTGCTCGGTATTATACTGATGCACCAGACCTAAAACATTCGTCACAGGAGTAAAAGATAGCATGATAAATCATACCTCATAACAACTTCAGTGTTTGAACAATAGCATTTAGATTAGCAAATAAATAATAATCTTTTAGACCTGAATTAGCTACACTAATTAGGACATACAGAAGAAACAAATATGTACTCTTAACTCAAATGCAGCAACACAGCTATGGGTTCAACCAAATGTAAGTCTGACAACAATTTTCTTCAATGAGAGTAACATTTCCAACTTAAGATGACGTTGTAAACAGATGTTTAATGGACTGAAATGGATTCACAAAAAAAAGGTAAGTAATTTCTTACCCTAGATTAGAAAATGAGCAATTTCTTCTCAGGTCAAAGAAATCAACTAATAGCTGCACAGTGAACATGACAAAATTCAGCTCTCATAATCAAACAATCAAAACTCTTCAATTTAGGGTTCTTCCTCCTTATCTAATAGTTGCTCTTCCCTTGTCAATTCAAAAAAGCCCCAAAACGAAGAACCCTAAATTGGTTCGCACCTCCTCTTCTCCTCCAAACTCGGAAAGCCTACCCGACTTTGCTCGCCGACTGTTCTTGCTCGTCGTCGTCGACTGTCCTTGCTCTTCTTCCTTCCTCGTTCGCCTTCGTCTTCGAGCCTGACTTCGCAGAATCGGCTTCCTCTGAGAGAGATAAATGTTGAGGGCAAAAATGGTGCAATTCCATCAGATGGTGCAAAAAATGGTGCAATTCTTCGAGCTTAATATCAGATGGGGTAAAACGTAAAACGAAAATCTCACGGTAAAAACAAAATATCGCGATATTTTGGCAATATATCATCAGATGGTGCAATTCCAAATTTGCCCTTAAATATCTGAAAAAAATGAGGGCAAAAATGACATTTCACCCGGTCTGACGGAGAAATTAACGGAATTGAACGAGGGGTGACTCGGTGTTAACAGAGTGACACAAATGGGTGGTTCCTTGCAAAAAGTGTAATAAAGGGTGGTTTGACGCAAATTGGCCCACATAAGGGGTGGTTTGGCGCAAAAACCTCATATAACAATACACAAAAGATGTTCAGCAAAACTTTTATAATGACTCCAAAGATTATAACAGATAGTAAACCAAAGATTCTGCAGGTCCGAGTTCTTGCAGGCAGTCATCAATAAGTCATAAGGTTTCACTAGGAAATAGTTGTGATTGTTGAGATGCAGCTTGTCACACTTAATGATAGTAGTCTTAGTTTGAGTGTTCTTATTCCTTATGTACGAATATTCCAAAATGGATTCATAAATCAAGAATGTAATGGGGTTGAAACAAGGATAGTAAATAAGTTTGTTCAGGAATGTAATGGTCATGGTCATCCAAGTACACCAGAATATCAGGATACATTCTAGGATATGGAATTGTTTAATTTCAGAGTTATAAGATAAGAAACTAAATGTTATAATGAAAAAAACACCAGATTCTGTGAGCAGGAAATCTTTTATCTAAAGATCTAGCAATATGATTTATCAAATGCATCCAGTCGAGATTAATGGCTGAATCTGGAAGTGGATATCTCATTAGATTATAAAGCACTATATCCAAATATAAGTTTCCAAATATTACAGATCCTAAAACATTTTGCTGGAAAAATAAGCAAATCTTGAGCAAAAGGATTTTATGCGTGTAAACATATCCTTTGTTATAAGTTGTGAGTAGCAAGTTATCGAATGTGAGCAGTATAATATTTTGAGTTTTTTTTACCGAAAACCACCCGTATAATAGGATATATTGCCGTAAACCACCTCTTTAAATCAATATTACCGGAAACCACCCTTATATTACATTCCGTCACTCAACCGCCACCCCTTCCTTCTTTCCGTCTCAATTCCGTTAACACACTTATTTTTCTATTTTTCTATTCTTTACTTTTTATTTTTTACAATTTTTTTATTGTTAGAAAAAATAAAAATCTACCATCATCTTCCTCTTCCACCTTCCTCTTTCTCGTTAACTATTGGACTCCATGGAAGGAGACCTTCTCTATGCAGAGATCCCCATGGCTACACTCTCGCATCCATCCTCCAACGTTGCTCGGTTGATCAAGGTAACACCGACGCCTTCCCATCGGCCGCGTCTCTCTCGTTGTCCCCATCTCTCTCCGGCAACTCTTCCCTCACCCACCCGTCGTCGATGTCTTCATCCGTATCTTCTCCGACAGAAATACCTGAATCGTTCTAGGAATCCAGAGGAAACCTCTAACTCCACCTTTCGCCCTCCCGTCACTGATTCGCCCTCCCACCACCTCCTTGATTGGTTCTCCTGCAGCCACCGATTCCCCTTCCACCACCTCCTTAGCTGATTCACCCTCCCAGTACCAAATTTCGTGGCCAATACAACAATTTCATCCCTAATTCAAATTTCCCCCAAATCATATAGGGTTAGGGTTTTTTCAATTCAGGATGATTTTGTCGGGTCAATTTCATCCCTAATTCAAATTTTCCCCAAATCATTTAGGGTTAGGATTTTTTTCAATTCGGGATGATTTTGTTCCAGGTCTTGAGAACGAAATTGGCGTTTAATTCCTAGAGGACAATGACGGAGGAGGAAGGGACCAGCTTCGTGATGAACATGGCAAATTTGGGAATTTCGATGCACAAGTAGGGACATTTTGGTCATTTAATAATTTTCATATTTAAGAAAATAAGATAAATTACTTAATCTGTTTTAAAATATTAATATATAAGGGTTAAAATGGTAATTTAAAAGATTTAACTTTGAACGGAATTAGAGGACGGGTGGCGTTTTGCTAACGGATGATGATATAAGGGTGGTTTCCGGTAATATTGAATTAAAGGGGTGGTTTACGGCAATATACCCTATTATACGGGTGGTTTCTGGTAAAAAAACCCTAATATTTTTAACATAAAATCTATTAGGTGTGCAGTGGTAAAGTTTTGCAATTTCAACCAGTTTGGCCATCCAAACAACTAAACAGATCCACAACATATGTAATAAAAATAGATCAGGATAATAGATAATGGTTAGGATGAGGGTCATAAGGCCAAAGGCCAGTTTAGACTTCACCAAGCCATGCGTATCCACCTCAGCCGGGATGGAAGAGTGACGGAGCAAAGAAACTAGGCCAGATCTGGAAAAGGCTCTCAAATCAAGAGGCGTTTCTTGCTCAAGTAACTCAACCAACCATCGGAGGGGTTTGTCAGGCTGGGAAGTAAAAGAAAAAGAGAGAATAGAAGGGATCTTACCTTGGAAGTTGATACCGCCGTTCGGGCATGTAGTCATCCAAGACGAATCCGCCTTCAATACTCCATTCCAAGTCTCGCAGCGAAGAGGGATGCAGGAAATGAGGCGATTGAAGAGTAATGATGAGCTAGGGAAGCCGGATCTAGGATAAAAGACACACAATCCAAGACCAGCGCTCCAGAAAAACGAGGAGGAATAGGAAGAGATCCAAATCCAAGAATACAAATCATCATTGTAACGAAACAAAAAACCAAGGGGGCTGCAAGAGATTAGGGGCGGCTGGTTGATTTTAGGGTTAGGGTTAGAGGTAAAGGGGCAAAGCCCCATAGGGAAAGGGAGTAGTCAGGAGAAAATTTCTAGAGAGAAGTCAGAGAGTATTTTAGAGAGAAGTCAGGATTGAAAATTTATAACATTAATAGTGTTTGGATGAAAAACTGTTATTCACTTTTATTTGTTGTTTGAATTAAAGAACTATATATTCAATCAATAAAATATAATTAATGAATGCTTTATCCAATTTTCTTTTTTATATGGAGTTAGTTAGGTTCAAATTTTCATAAAGCTCATGTTTCCTAACTAATCACTTTGCTTGAAATTTAATTGCAAAACTTTAAAAAGTGGGTAATAAATGTTCTCTTAAAATTTGTGTTTTCCACCCAAACGACTTACATACATAAACGGAGAGAGTATATAAAAGTTTGTATGTTGATAGACGAGAGACACTTTTCTACTCTCTTTGGTCTTTTTTTATTCTTATTTGATATTTCACAACACATTATCAACACAAATTGCTCATCGATAATAGGTGAAATCAAGAGAAGAAGTTGTGTTAGATATATTGTTACTATAATATCTTGTGAGAAAGTAGTATATTATTATGAAATTCTAAAGTGATTAAATCTTGATCTATAAAGCGGTCAACTTTCACTCTGATTCCTGGAACAATTTTTCAATTGATTATGAAGCTCTTTTTTTTTAATCTCTGATATTTAGATTATAATTTTTTGAGTCACAAGTTTAATCTGTATAATTATAGATTTTATCCATCAAAGTGGATAATCTAAAATCAATGGCCGACCCTGGGCATGTGCAAGGTGGGTGATTGCACATAACTCCCAAAATTCAAGTTCCTCAAATAATATTAAAAATATTTTGTAATAATTAAAGTTGTGTGATAATATATGTTGATTCCCATAGCTCACCGGGAAAGGCGGGAGGAGTTCAAAGTTTGCGGTGTCGAGTTCGAATTGTTAGAGTTGTGTGGAAATGCTTTTCCTTCAGCAACTTTTTTTAGAAATACACTTCGTATAAGCTTTTGTACTAGTTTAGTGTACATGACTTATTAATAGGACATTTTTGGAATTTTGTCTCACAAATTATAACATATCATAATACTCCAATAATAATAATAGGAGATTTCAATGATATCTTAGCTACCCAAGACAAAAAGGGAGGCATTCCTGTAACAACTGCAAGACTGAATAGACTTACTACATTTCTTACTACCCATGGTTTAATAGATCAAAACTATAGTGGATACCCATATACATGGCGAAAATAAATCACCAATTCAAACCAGGAAAATATTCTGGAAAGACTTGAGAGAGCTTTACTTCACCCAAACATTTTAAACTTTTATGAAAACATTCTACTAAAACATCTACCGTTCACAACGTCGGATCATTGATGCATCACCTTACAACTAGGAAGTACACTATCTACTAAGAACTATCCCTTTAGATTTGAGAATACCTGGACCCAAAATCATAACTACCATAATCTAGTCGGTAAAATTTGGAGTTTACGTTTCTCGAGATGGGCTGCTTTTAAACTTTTCATGAAACAAAAGCAGTTGAAAAGGAGACTAAAAAATGGCTCAAGAAACACAATAACAATATCTTTGAACAATTGAAAAAAAACAGAAGATGCTTTACTAAAACTGCAGATGGACTGCTATGAGAGCCACAACATTATTAAAATAGAACACTACAATAGAGTGTTGAGAAAATACAATAATTTATTAGATTTTCAACACACTTACTGGAAACAAAGAGCAAAAATCAAACATACCAATGAAATGGATAAAAATATTAAATATTTTTAAACAACAACCATAATTAGAACTTTCAAACAAAAAGTTATTTGTTATGACCCATTGGATAACATTAAGTATTTCAATATAGAGGACATTAAAATAGTTATTACTACCGACTTACAAAAGCGTTTTCAACCACTTCATTATACTAATATTAGAGATTTTGACCTTAACTGCATCCGAAATTAGTAACAGATGAAGAAAATCAAGATCTTTTACGTTATCCATCAGACACAAAAATTAAAAAAGTCACCTTTCAATTATCTCATAACAAAACGCCAAGACCTAATGGTTATAATGCAGAATTCTATCAATCTTACTAGAATATAGTGGGGCCATCAGTCATACAAGTAGTACAGTCGTTCTTTCACTATGAAGTTATGCTATCAGATTGTGCACAATTCTTTATAACACTCATTCCTAAAATTCACAATCCCATAACAATTAATCACTTCAGACCAATATGCCTTTGTTCCACAATCAATAAAATAATCACTAAGCTAATGGCAAATCGATTACAAAATCTTTTACCAAAGCTAATTCATCTTTGTCAGGGGGCATTTGTTCAAAATTGATCTATTTTTGATAACATCCTAATTGCCCATGAAATATTTCATTCCTTTCATAATCGTAAAAAAGGTAAGTGGGGATGGATAACCTTAAAATTAGATATGGAAAAGGCATATGACAAATTACAATGACCATTCATCACAAAAGTGCTGGAATTCTTTAGTTTCCATCTCAATTGGATAAAATTATTAATGACAAGCATTTAATCTGCTTCTTTCTCTATTTTGGTTGATAATGAACCTGGACCTACGTTTAAATCGAAATGCGGGCTAAGACAAGGGGACCCCATTGCTCATTTCATTTTTATATTAGCCATGTAGTACTTAGCAAGAACTCTACAAAAGGAATTTGATAAAACTAATCATTGTGTTGGAATTCAAGTTGTTAGAAATGGAATGTGTATCCCATTTCTTTGTTTTGCAGATGACACAATAATTTTGGCAAACGCGAATATGACTAATATGACATACATTAAAGATTTACTCCAGAAACGTACAAACCTATCAGGATTAGTCATTAACTACCATAAAATCTCAATTCAAGCTACCTCTAATATCTCCCATACACAACGCCAAACTCTTGCCTCTATGTTAAATTTACAACTTACAAATTCAGTGGAAAAGTACTTAGGAATTCCAATTGTGAGAGGGCGGGTTAAAAATGATTGTTTCCAATATGTGATTCAAAACATGCAAAAACAATTACCCAAATGGAAGGCTAATACAATTTCACAAGCAGGTAGAGCAATTCTTATCCAATCTAACATTAAGTCTAAAGCTAATCATATTATGCAATGCTTTAATCTCCCAAAAGGGATCTATAAACAAATTGATAAGATCAACAAAGACTTCTTTTGGAATAATGCCAACCCTGGTTACAAAGCAATCACTAATCGGGACTCTATTTGCAAACCAAACAATCTGGTGGTTTGGGCCTTCAGAAAACAGAAAACTTAAACAAGGCTCTGCAACATAATCTAATCTGGAAATTAGCAACAAATAAAGATAACATATGGGTTAAATTTATAACACAAAAATACATACAACCATCCTCTATCTTAGACTACAAGAAGAAAATCAATGAATCGAGGCAATTCTCCCACTTATTACATCTACGCGATGATTTTAAGAAAGGAATACAATGGGAATTAGGTAATAGTAACTATTAATTTTTGGACTGATAAATGGATTCATTCCTTAGATTTTTCCCCATATTTTGATCCAGAAAATCTAATATAAATGAAAAAGTTTCAACCTTCATTACAGACCAAAATCTATAGGATACTAAATAACTACAAGCTATTCTTCCGCAACATATACTCTTCGTTATTCTTAACATATACATTCCACAAACACCAATTCAAGACAAAATATTTTGGGCTTTAAATTCAAATGGAAGATTTAGTACCGCATCAGTGAGATGGTTGATGAATAATAAGTAGATTGTCCATAATTCATAACTATTTAAATGGATTTGGACCTTATAAATACCACCCAAATTACAAAAAAAATTCTGAAAACTTATCTCAGATAATTTGCCAACAATAGAACGACTAAACAGATACTATAACAGGGCTCCGAACTATTTTTTTCTTTGTAATCATTTGAGTGAAACACGAGAACATCTATTCCTAAAATGCCCCTATACTCTAAATCGGATTACTATTTTTTCACGACTGATGGGTACAATTTTTGCGCTTAATTATACAAGTTCATTCACAAATACGCATACAGAATACATTAATAAATATAGGAACGATCACAACAAAATAGAGTCTAAATTTTTTCTGGCATCAACAATGGCTATTTAGGAATACAACAATATTTAGAAACAAAAGTAACAATAAATCAGATTTGCTCAACAAGAATATATTTATTATAAACAATGGGAAACAACCTCCAATGAAATCAAAGGTCCCAAATTATCCCAACAAAGAAATAGACAAAAATTAAAAAATCAAAGTATGGCAAATTCCTCCATTTAGTTGGATAAAAATAAACTTCGATGGGTCATTTAAAATGAACGAGTCAAGTATAGCATGCATAGCATGGTCATATAATAGATATCTATAATAATATTGTTAAAACAGATACGCCATCAAAACGGAAGTGAAACAATACCGGACAAGACATTGACAGAGGCTGAAGAAGAGGAACTCATGAGCATACGCTCACTAGGCCCAGTGACCCGAGCTAGAGCAAGAGCGGTAGCCAAAGCTACTCAATCAATGGTCACTAAAGGCTTAGCCGAAAATGGCGACATCGGTGCAACCGAGAGAACATGGAGCTTGACAACGCTCGAAGAGGTGGATGACTACCGGACACTTGGCGAAGCAAAGTTGGCCTTCAAACCAGCCTCATTAGTCAAGGGTCAACACACGGTTCAGTCTGCCATCTCGAACGAGCTAGAGCAAGTGCTGCAGATCCCCGATGGCGATCGCCATGTTATTGGTGGCGATCGCGGCCATACGACAGAAGCAACAACTTGAGTTCGAGTCCGACCGCGATCGCCATCCTGATGTAGCGATCGCGGGAGGACAACATAGAGCTCTCGGATTTGTTCGAGAGCCCGATGGCGATCGCCACCCTCATATGGTGATCGCGGTCGCCTATCCTGCACTATTTCCGTATTTTCCATTTTAGACGTTTTATTTAATTTTTTTGCGTTTAATTCGGTTTAGGGCTGCGAAATTAGGCTTAATGTTAGTAGCAGCCTCTCTTATAAGTTGAACATTTCCCATTGTTTGTTTCTTACGTTGAATTTTATAGCAGAACTTAAGTTTGAGTTTGAATCTCCTTCCTTTGCTTCGACGTCATTCTACTGATTGGATCAGGAGTTGTTCTCGTTAGCGAACTATCATCAAGCCAACCGATTGAATTCGTTCATACCTTGAGTGGACTCTCAAGACATCGAGTTCTTGGCGAATCGAAAGATTCGTTACTTATCAAACCCTAGATGAGTTGAAGAACGACGGCTTCCCTTTCTACCACGATCCCCCGGAGGCATACGAGTCACCCAAATTCGTATCAATTGGTATCACTTTTCAGCGGTTTAAAGGTGTAGTCATTCTAAAACTCTTTGACGAGGCGAATTTGTCGTGTGCCAAGTCAAGTAATCCTAACATGCAAACTGAGTAATATAGTGCGCAAGCAAAGGTCGAATCCCAAGAGAATCAGTTTATCAAATTCTTAAGTTATCACAATGACTAACCAATAAACGTAACCAAAAGGGGGGTTTCTATGGTTTTGATACGAAGTATCAAATGTCAACTTGGTTATAACAATATTAAGCGAAGTGTTCCACTTAGCGATTATCCACAATTAGATTAACAAGTTGATCTTAGAATCCTTTCATCCCTATGTCAAGTTCTCAAGTGATCGTTCTAATTCCTGTTCTTGAATAGTTATTAGTCCAACTAGTCCTAACAACCCTTACTCGATTATAACTTTGAAACTATCAAAGTTCAATAACAAAGTAGCAATGCATTCAGGAATAGATAGATACATGCAAAATCATGGACAACTAGTCGGATACTCGACATGTACTCAACTCTCTTCTCTAATAACAATCACAACTAGTTCATGCAAATAGATTGTGCTACACAACAAGTATGATAATTCAACTAGAAGTATCAAACTCTAGCAATATGAATAAGATAAAACTAACTTAGGTGATCAATCTAAAGTAGTAAATCTAGTTCATCAACAATACAAACAAGAGAGTTGAGACAATCAAAGAGTAGACAAAGGGAAAGGATAAAATCACAACTTGTTGAATCCAAAAGCTTCAAACGCCAAGTGAAACAAAGAACTTTAGCAACTCATAAGTTTGTGAAAAACTCTCCAAAAAATTAAGCAAAACAAAAGGTAAGATGATCAAGGATGATCATCCACAACCTAAATAGTCATCAACTAATGTAACAGCCAAATTAAGGTGATAAAAACGTATGGAAAGTTACAGAATTGAACACAAATTACTTCAAATGGCAAAGACATTAATTTGATTCTTCTGTCGAGGAACCGCACCCGCGGGTTGAGAGCCGCGGGCGCGGTTTTGGTTTCTCCAGATTTTCAGGATGGCAGAGGGCCGCGGGCGCGGTTTGGGACCCGCGGGCGCGGCTTGTGCTTTCTCGGATCCTTGGCTGAGGGTGAAACCCACGGGTGCGGCTTGAGACCCGCGGGTGCGGCTTGAGACCCGCGGGTGCGGCTGTGTTGTCTGAGGTAGTAGCTACTGATTTCTTTCGTCTTCGTCTTCGTCTTCGTCTTCGTCTTCATCTTCGTCTTCGTTTTCGTCTTCGTCTTCGTCTTCGTCTTCGTCTTCGTCTTCGTCTTCGTCTTCGTCTTCGTCTTCGTCTTCGTCTTCGTCTTCGTCTTCGTCTTCGTCTTCGTCTTCGTCTTCGTCTTCGTCTTCGTCTTCGTCTTCGTCTTCAGCAGCTTCTTCCTTATGCTTCAAGGCTTCCAATGCTTCGTATCATCTCTTGGAATCTCGTATGTAAATCTTCTCTCGAACGGCTCCATGATACAGATTACATAGAAACAAATAATATAATCCTATACAAAACTAGTTAATAATCCATAGTTGCGGTATGTAAAACACCGCTTATCAAACTCCCCCATACTTAGACCTTGCTCGTCCCCGAGTAAGCTAAAAGAAACTTACTCTTTTACAATAATCACTCAAAGATCTCAGGAAGTATGAAAAAGAAAGAAACTACAAATCACTAACACATTTAGTATACAAACAATATGATGAGAAAGAAATCTATCAATTTGGTCCTCCATAGTGGTTAACATGCAAAAAATTTTGTCCTAAGACACTCATTTCACTCATTTTGCCTAGGCGCCCCGAAGGGTTTTTACCTAGCCACTCATTTCATTTTCAATCTCACCATTCCTTACCGCCCTCAAGTCCTTTTTTGCCAAGCCTAATGCAAGCCGAACTACCCGCTTATTGCATGGATTTTTCCATCCCAGGATTTTCATTTGCCTTTTTTCGTATTTTTGTGGCTTTTTCTGTTTTTAATTCCATGCAAAGTACAAACCAAATTAAATAAAACCGAAGGGAAATAACAACGAAATGAAACTACTCTAGGATAAGCAATGAACTAATTTCCCTCCCCCATACTTGAAGTGCACAATGCCCTCAGTGTATAAGACATAGAAAAATAATGAGGAAGAGAGAAAGAAGCTCACTGATCCGGGTCATCCCGGTTTGGATAGTCGGGCCAACGAGCCTGCATGTCGAGCCGTAAGTCATCCACCGACTGCTGCAGCCTCTCAACATTTTGGTTTACCGTCTGAACCGACTGGTAGACAAACTCAATCCGCTCGAAAAGACGCTGCTCCCAAGGTATGTCAGCAGGAGCTGCAGATGATGAGCCTTCGCCCCATTGCCTCTGAGGCTGAAAACGAGGGGCAGGCTCCTGGAAGTCATCATCATCCTCATCATCAAGGTCAACTGGCTGCTGATCCGGCTCCTGGATGCTGATCCCACCGCGAGCTCGTTGTCGAGCAGCTGCACGAGGGGGAGCGGGTGTAGGGTTGATCCTGAAAGTATGTGCTGGCCCATAAGCAAAGTCCTCAGTGAGAGCAATCTCGGGAGGACCGAGTCAAACCCACATACGCTCGTCCGCATTGACTGTAACCGACTTGAGCTACCGAAGTCGAGTCTGCAGAAATGTGGCATCCAGCAAATAGGGACCCATTGAGGGGTCCGGACTACCTACGCTGTCAAGAGTCTCCCAGTCGGGGACGACAACCTCTAAAATGAGGGTGATCATGCCACCCAAAGCAATCTGACCCCTTGGTTTCGAGCGGGCTGTCTTACAGGAGTGAACAAATAGTGAGAGCCAATCCGGAATTACCTGACATTCCGGCATAAGAGCATATAGATACTTCAGCTGGTAGGCAGGCACCTTGTTCACCTCAGAAAGCCCAAAGAAGGCTATAGATAGGGCCCGCTGTGTCAGGCGGAGACATGGATGGGACATCTTAGCATTATAATCATTACCATGGGTGTCCCGAACTTGTCCCGTCCATGTGCACCAGACCTGTGTAGGGTTGTCACCAACTGTAGTGTCATAATCTGCAGAGGGAACCTGAGAGATTCCCAAGATGTGGCGCAGTTGTTCAGCCTGAACCGTAAAGGATCGTCCATTGTAAATGAACTGGATGGCTGAGATGAAGGTGGTCTCAGAGACGGTCTTGGACTTGAGGCTCGCCAGAAACTAATATGTAGCCTCGGCATGAGTGGGAGCTGACCTGAACAAGAAACCATGCAACCCTGCGTGCTCAAGCATGGCCTCAGTGCACACAGTCATACCCAAATCATCGAGCGTACGTCGATGGAAAAATCTCGTGGCGACACACTGCTTAGCCCTTAAAAAGGCTAAGTTAGCCTGAACCTGTTGTTGCCACAAATCATTTTTGTGGCCTCGAGACATCCCTGCTGCAGCCATCAAAATGTCTACACAAACCGAATGCAACCACAAATCCGCAACACAACAAAGAGACCAAGCAGCAGCAGCACAATAGCAATAGCAATAGCCCTCCCTGAGGCGTAAGAAAATCAACAACGATGATTGTAGTTGTCATAAAAGCTTACCGAAATCAGCAAAAATGGACGACAGAGGTGACAGCCGCAGGTGCGGTTTTGGAGCCGCGGGTGCGGTTTTTGCGTTTTCTGATTTCTGGCGAGAAGGGAGACGCGGGTGCGGTTTTGGAGCCGCGGGTGCGGTTTCTGCGAGGCAGAGAACTTCTTGGCAGGGCGAGGCCGCGAGCGCGGGTTTGGAGCCGCAGGTGCGGTTTCGTCGAGGCAGAGAACTTCTCGGTAAGGCGAAGCTGCGGGCGCGGGTTTTTGAGCCGCGGGTGCGGTTGCGGTGGATGGTTTTGACCAAGAACGGCTCCCACAGCGTGATCACTAGCATCACACATGATCTCAAAGGGTAGAGACCAATCGGGTACTTGGATGATTGGTGCTTCGGTGAGGTGGGCTTTCAGAGTGTCGAATGCCTTCTTGCACACATTCGACATGTCAAAAGTAGCTTCCTTTTTCAAAAGCTCACATAGGGGCGTGGAGATCTTAGAGAAGTCCTTGATAATCCTGCGATAAAAACCTGCATGGCCTAGGAAAGAACGCACTTCACGCACATTAGTAGGATAAGGCAACGATTGAATGACGTCAATCTTTGCCTTATCGACCTCAATACCCCTAGCTGAAATTATGTGCCCCAATACTATCCCTTGTTCAACCATAAAATGACACTTTTCAGAATTCAATACTAGATTAGTATCTACATATCTTTTAAGCACGAGTGACAAATGATTTAAACATGCATCAAAGTTATCCCCATGTACCGTAAAATCATCCATAAAAACTTCTATGAACTGTTCAATGTATTCCGAGAAGATACTTACCATACATCGTTGAAAGGTCCCGGACGCGTTACATAATCCAAAAGGCATCCTACGATATGCAAAAGTGCCAAAGGGACATGTAAACGTCGTCTTCTCTTGATCTTCGGGTGCAATAGCCACCTGAAAATACCCTGAATACCCATCTAGAAAGCAATAATACGGACGACCGGCAAGTCGTTCAAGCATTTGATCAATAAAAGGGAGGGGGAAATGATCTTTTCGGGTTACCGCGTTCAGCTTGCGGTAGTCAATGCATACTCTCCAACCCGTTTGAGCTCGGGTAGGAACCATCTCACCTTGTTGATTCTCTACCAATGTTATGCCCCCCTTCTTAGGGACACATTGAGTTGGACTCACCCATTGGCTATCCGAAATGGGGTAGATCATGTCAGCTTGAAGAAGTTTCAACACCTCCTTCTTGACCACCTCCATCATAGGTAGGTTTAACCTTCTTTGGGGTTGCCTAGAGGGTTTAGCACCTTCCTCAAGAAGGATCCTGTGCATACAGGTGGAAGGGCTAATTCCCTTGATGTCAGCAATGGTCCACCCAAGAGCGGTAATGTGTTCTTTCAACACCATCACCAACCTTCTCTCTTGTTCACCTGTCAACTTGCTCGAAATGATTATCGGGAGGGTATCATTTTCCCCAAGAAAAGCATACTTCAAGTGCTCGGGTAATTGCTTGAGCTCTACAACCGGTGCCTGCACAATAGAAGGAAGAAGCTTTTCGCTCTCCAAAGTTAGTAGCATGGGCCGACCGGCCAAAATTCTACCCGAAGCGTCTAGACGAGCTAGAACACTTTGAATCTCAGGTGGAAGAGACAAATCAAGTGTTGGTGAGTGAACGATATTGTGTTCTAATATACTTTGTAATTCATCTAAGCCAAAGATATTAATAACATCTTGGACTATCGGATCAATTACATCGATAGAACAAATAGACGCATCATCTTCGACAGGGTGTTTCATAGCATCAAAAATGTTAAATTGAACCATTTCCCCATCGAACTCTAAAGTAAGAGATCCACTAGCCAAATCAATCTTTGTGTTAGCGGTTCGCATGAAGGGCCTCCCAAGCAAAATAGGAGCAGCTTGCCCATCATGTTCCATGTCTAACACAAAGAAATCAACGGGAAAGAACAAATTATCCACCATAACCAAAACGTTTTCAACTACACCTTTAGGATACACGGTGGACCTATCGGCTAGTTGAATAACAATTCCGGTTTCATGAAGTGGACATAACCCAAGAATCTTATAGAGAGAGTAAGGCAACACATTTATCGATGCACCCAAATCGAGCATGGCTCGTTCAAAATGCCGTATGCTGACCATGCCCGGATCGCTGCACTTCTTAGGCATTCGCCTTTGAAATACAGCGGAGACACGCTCGCTTACCGTCACCTTTTGTTGCCCTTTCAACTTTTGATTCCTCTTGATTGTGCAAAGTTCTTTTAAAAACTTTGCATATCGAGGAATGCTTTTGATTAACTTGAGCAAGGGAATGTTTACCTCACATTTGCTGAACGTCTCAAACAACTCCTTGTTGTTTTCCGGCCTTTTGGTGTTCCTAAGGGCATTGGGAAACGGGGCAGGAGGCTTGGTGGAGTCGAGAGGTGGAAAGTTGGGGCGAACGTAGTTGTCCTGTCTCAACTGGAAATCCCCCCGATCCTCCACTTCGAGTTCAGCATTTTGTGAAGGAAATTCCGAAACATTTGCCTCAGTAGATGAGCCACGGGCGCGGTTTTCAACCCGCGGGCGCGGCTCTTCAGAAAAGTTGATTTCTGGCTCAGTAGAGGAGCCGCGGGCGCGGTTTTCGACCCGCGGGCGCGGCTCTCGGCTGTCCTCAGAATTCACCTTTTCTGCAAAAGCCTCAACAAGGTTTTTGGTTTCCCCTAACATCTTACCACTTCTTGTTGTTACTGCACTTACATTTCTTGTTGGATTCACCACCGTTTGGGACGGTAGAGAATTGGAATTTTGTTGTGCAATGGTGGTTACAGCTTCAGCCAACTGCCCAATTTGCTTCTCCATGTTCTTGATGCTCTACTCGGTCGTTTGAACATGAGTTGTGAAGTGTTGAGTCAAGGATCTCAGCAGCTCCGCAGTAGATTTTCCAGCATTGGGTCGAAGGCCTTGAGCTTGTTGTTGGGGCTCATTTGGATCACGCCACCGAAAATTGGGATGATCTCTATACCTCGGGTTGTAGTTGTTTTGTTGATCACCACGAGGTCGTGGGGGTCCATACCCACCAGCAGCAGCATTGACTTCAGCAACGTCTTCACCTTCAAGCTCAGGGCATTTATCTGTAAAATGAGAAGGGTCAGCACAAATACCACATACCTTTACTTGTTGTTGTTGTCCTTTTTGCAACTGAGAGACCATCTTTTTCAACTCTACAAGCTCAGCTACAAGAGCGGGATCCCGTGAACTTGCTGCGTGCACTCCCTTTTTGGTGTATATCCTACCAAAACTCCTTGTGCTCTCAGCCATATCTTGCAATTTCTCCATGGCATCCTCCGGCGTCATGTTGAGAATATTCCCACCACACACAGCATCAACCATCCTCCTTTCTTGGTTAAGGAGACCATTGCAAATGTAAAGCACTAGATCCTCGGTATCATACCCATGAAAAGGGCACGAAGCACACAACCCCTTGAAGCGTTCAAGGTAGTCATAGAGAGTTTCGTCTTCACTTTGCTCGACATGGGCTATCTCCTTCTTGAGAGCATTTTCCTTTTTCACCGGAAAATACTTGCTCAAGAACACCTTGTGCAACTTTTCCCAATTATCAACCGAACCGGTTGGCAAATGGTAATACCAAGAACGAGCACCATCCTTCAAAGTGAACCCGAAGGCTCTCATCTTGATCTGCTCTTCCGTGAAGTTTGGCGGTTTGGTCGTCATGCAAATGTCATGAAATTGGTTCAAATGCATGATCGGATCCTCACCAGCCAAACCATGGAAACTTGGGAGCAAATTGATCACCCCCGACTTGAGCTCGAAAGTCACCCCATGAGCAAGGGGTGGAATAACCACAGCTTGAGGTTGCTGTGTCAGGTTCGGTGTTTGCCGCTCTCTCAAAGTGCGAGTAACACCACCTCCTGGTAGCCTTGTCTCAATTAGCTCCCGTTGAGCGTTTACGACCAACTGCATGTCAGCCAATTGACGCTGCACTTCAGCAAGAGCTTCTCGATCGGCCATTTCTACTGTCTCAGTCCCGACTCTGTTCTCTCTTCGATTCCGATGAAAAGTTCTCTCGATCTCTGAATCAAGAATAGAAAGAGGCTGATTAGTAGAACGGGTGTTGACCATTCACTAGTCAACACTTAAGTTAATCAAAATAAGAACTTAAAAATAAGAAAATTTGATTCCCCGGCAACGACGCCAAATTTGACGAGGCGAATTTGTCGTGTGCCAAGTCAAGTAATCCTAACATGCAAACTGAGTAATATAGTGCACAAGCAAGGGTCGAATCCCAAGAGAATCAGTTTATCAAATTCTTAAGTTATCACAATGACTAACCAATAAACGTAACCAAAAGGGGGGTTTCTATGGTTTTGATACGAAGTATCGAATGTCAACTTGGTTATAACAATATTAAGCGAAGTGTTCCACTTAGCGATTATCCACAATTAGATTAACAAGTTGATCTTAGAATCCTTTCATCCCTATGTCAAGTTCTCAAGTGATCGTTCTAATTCCTGTTCTTGAATAGTTATTAGTCCAACTAGTCCTAACAACCCTTACTCGATTATAACTTTGAAACTATCAAAGTTCAATAACAAAGTAGCAATGCATTCAGGAATAGATAGATACATGCAATATCATGGACAACTAGTCGGATACTCGACATGTACTCAACTCTCTTCTCTAATAACAATCACAACTAGTTCATGCAAATAGATTGTGCTACACAACAAGTATGATAATTCAACTAGAAGTATCAAACTCTAGCAATATGAATAAGATAAAACTAACTTAGGTGATCAATCTAAGGTAGTAAATCTTATTCATCGACAATACAAACAAGAGAGTTGAGACAATCAAAGAGTAGACAAAGGGAAAGGATAAACTCACAACTTGTTGAATCCAAAAGCTTCAAACGCCAAGTGAAACAAAGAACTTTAGCAACTCATAAGTTTGTGAAAAACTCTCCAAAAACTTAAGCAAAACAAAAGGTAAAAATGATCAAGGATGATCATCCACAACCTAAATAGTCATTAGCTAATGTAACAACCAAATTAAGGTGATAAAAACGTATGGAAAGTTACAGAATTGAACACAAATTACTTCAAATGGCAAAGACATTAATTTGATTCTTCTGTCGAGGAACCGCACCCGCGGGTTGAGAGCCGCAGGCGCGGTTTTGGTTTCTCCAGATTTTCAGGATGGCAGAGGGCCGCGGGCGCGGTTTGGGACCCGCGAGCGCGGCTTGTGCTTTCTCGGATCCTTGGCTGAGGGTGAAACCCGCGGGTACGGCTTGAGACCCGCGGGTGCGGCTGTGTTGTATGAGGTAGTAGCTACTGATTTCTTAAGTCTTCGTCTTCGTCTTCGTCTTCAGCAGCTTCTTCCTTATGCTTCAAGGCTTTCAATGTTTCGTATCATCTCTTGGAATCTCGTATGTAAATCTTCTCTCGAACAGCTCCATGATACAGATTACATAGAAACAAATAACATAATCCTATACAAAACTAGCTAATAATCCATAGTTGCGGTATGAAAAAGATGGTCTCTCAGTTGCAAAAAGGACAACAACAACAAGTGAAGGTATGTGGTATTTGTGTTGACCCTTCTCATTTTACAGATAAATGCCCTGAGCTTGAAGGTGAAGACGTTGCTGAAGTCAATGCTGCTGCTGGTGGGTATGGACCCCCACGACCTCGTGGTGATCAACAAAACAACTACAACCCGAGGTATAGAGATCATCCCAATTTTCGGTGGCGTGATCCAAATGAGCCCCAACAACAAGCTCAAGGCCTTCGACCCAATGCTGGACCATCTACTGCGAAGCTGCTGAGATCCTTGACTCAACACTTCACAACTCATGTTCAAACGACCGAGTAGAGCATCAAGAACATAGAGAAGCAAATTGGGCAGTTGGCTGAAGCTGTAACCACCATTGCACAACAAAATTCCAATTCTCTACCATCCCAAACGGTGGTGAATCCAACAAGAAATGTAAGTGCAGTAACAACAAGAAGTGGTAAGATGTTAGGGGAAACCAAAAACCTTGTTGAGGCTTTTGCAGAAAAGGTGAATTCTGAGGACAGCCGAGAGCCGCGCCCGCGGGTCGAAAACCGCGCCCGCGGCTCCTCTACTGAGCCAGAAATCAACTTTTCTGAAGAGCCGCGCCCGCGGGTTGAAAACCGCGCCCGTGGCTCATCTACTGAGGCAAATGTTTCGGAATTTCCTTCACAAAATGCTGAACTCGAAGTGGAGGATCGGGGGGATTTCCAGTTGAGACAGGACAACTACGTTCGCCCCAACTTTCCACCTCTCGACTCCACCAAGCCTCCTGCCCCGTTTCCCAATGCCCTTAGGAACACCAAAAGGCCGGAAAACAACAAGGAGTTGTTTGAGACGTTCAGCAAATGTGAGGTAAACATTCCCTTGCTCAAGTTAATCAAAAGCATTCCTCGATATGCAAAGTTTTTAAAAGAACTTTGCACAATCAAGAGGAATCAAAAGTTGAAAGGGCAACAAAAGGTGACGGTAAGCGAGCGTGTCTCCGCTGTATTTCAAAGGCGAATGCCTAAGAAGTGCAGCGATCCGGGCATGGTCAGCATACCTTGCCGTATAGGTGACACACATTTTGAACGAGCCATGCTCGATTTGGGTGCATCGATAAATGTGTTGCCTTACTCTCTCTATAAGATTCTTGGGTTAGGTCAACTTCATGAAACCGGAATTGTTATTCAACTAGCCGATAGGTCCACCGTGTATCCTAAAGGTGTAGTTGAAAACGTTTTGGTTATGGTGGATAATTTGTTCTTTCCCGCTGATTTCTTTGTGTTAGACATGGAACATGATGGGCAAGCTGCTCCTATTTTGCTTGGGAGGCCCTTCATGCGAACCGCTAACACAAAGATTGATTTGGCTAGTGGATCTCTTACTTTAGAGTTCGATGGGGAAATGGTTCAATTTAACATTTTTGATGCTATGAAACACCCTGTCGAAGATGCTGCGTCTATTTGTTCAATCGATGTAATTGATCCGATAGTCCAAGATGTTATTAATATCTTTGGCTTAGATGAATTACAAAGTGTATTAGAACACAATATCGTTCACTCACCAACACTTGATTTGTCTCTTCCACCTGAGATTCAAAGTGTTCTAGCTCGTCTAGACGCTTCGGGTAGAATTTTGGCCGGTCGGCCCATGCTACTAACTTTGGAGAGCGAAAAGCTTCTTCCTTCTATTGTGCAGGCACCGGTTGTAGAGCTCAAGCAATTACCCGAGCACTTGAAGTATGCTTTTCTTGGGGAAAATGATACCCTCCCGATAATCATTTCGAGCAAGTTGACAGGTGAACAAGAGAGAAGGTTGGTGATGGTGTTGAAAGAACACATTACCGCTCTTGGGTGGACCATTGCTGACATCAAGGGAATTAGCCCTTCCACCTGTATGCACAGGATCCTTCTTGAGGAAGGTGCTAAACCCTCTAGGCAACCCCAAAGAAGGTTAAACCCACCTATGATGGAGGTGGTCAAGAAGGAGGTGTTGAAACTTCTTCAAGCTGACATGATCTACCCCATTTCGGATAGCCAATGGGTGAGTCCAACTCAATGTGTCCCTAAGAAGGGGGGCATAACATTGGTAGAGAATCAACAAGGTGAGATGGTTCCTACCCGAGCTCAAACGGGTTGGAGAGTATGCATTGACTACCGGAAGCTGAACGCGGTAACCCGAAAAGATCATTTCACCCTCCCTTTTATTGATCAAATGCTTGAACGACTTGCCGGTCGTCCGTATTATTGCTTTCTAGATGGGTATTCAGGGTATTTTCAGGTGGCTATTGCACCCGAAGATCAAGAGAAGACGACGTTTACATGTCCCTTTGGCACTTTTGCATATCGTAGGATGCCTTTTGGATTATGTAACGCGCCCGGGACCTTTCAACGATGTATGGTAAGTATCTTCTCGGAATACATTGAACAATTCATAGAAGTTTTTATGGATGATTTTACGGTACATGGGGATAGCTTTGATGCATGTTTAAATCATTTGTCACTCGTGCTTAAAAGATGTGTAGATACTAATCTAGTATTGAATTTTGAAAAGTGTCATTTTATGGTTGAACAAGGGATAGTATTGGGGCACATAATTTCAGCTAGGGGTATTGAGGTCGATAAGGCAAAGATTGACGTCATTCAATCGTTGCCTTATCCTACTAATGTGCGTGAAGTGCGTTCTTTCCTAGGCCATGCAGGTTTTTATCGCAGGTTTATCAAGGACTTCTCTAAGATCTCCACGCCCCTATGTGAGCTTTTGAAAAAGGAAGCTACTTTTGACATGTCGAATGTGTGCAAGAAGGCATTCGACACTCTGAAAGCCCACCTCACCGAAGCACCAATCATCCAAGTACCCGATTGGTCTCTACCCTTTGAGATCATGTGTGATGCTAGTGATCACGCGGTGGGAGCCGTTCTTGGTCAAAAAGTCGGAAGAGCAATGCACATCATCTACTATGCTTCCACGACTTTGAACGAAGCTCAGAGGAATTACTCCACCACGGAAAAGGAGTTGCTAGCCGTGGTGTTTGCCCTTGAAAAATTTCGGCAATATCTTTTGGGCACGAAGGTGATTATCCACACGGACCACGCTGCTCTTCGTTATCTCATGACGAAGAAGGAATCAAAGCCAAGACTCATTCGATGGGTTTTGCTCTTAAGCGAGTTCAATGTGGAAATCCGGGACAAGAAGGGAGTCGAAAACTCCGTAGCTGTTTTCTGACAGCAGAGTATGCAGAAATTGACCCCGAATACAAGCTTTTCGCCCTCCGGTCTTTCAAACCATGGTTTGCCGACATCGTGAACTACCTGGTTCGCGAAGAATTCCCGCCGAACTACACCAAAGCTCAAAAAGATAGGATCAAGCGGGAATCACGTTTCTACGTTTGGGATGACCCCTACCTTTGGAGACATTGTGTTGACAAGGTAATCCGACGATGCCTCTCGGATAACGAGGTACAGTCTGTCCTTACTTTTTGTCATTCTCATGCATGTGGGGGGCATTTTGGGGCTAACAAAACGGCTAGGAAGGTATTGGACGCCGGCTTCTATTGGCCACACATCTTTCGGGATGCGTTTGCCTTTTGCAAAGCTTGCGACCGATGCCAAAGGGTCGGGAAAATTTCTAAACGAAATGAGATGCCACAAACACCATTAGTCTTTTGTGAGATTTTTGATGTTTGGGGTATTGATTTCATGGGACCCTTTCCTAGTTCGTTTGGGAATTTATACATTTTACTTGCGGTGGACAACGTTTCCAAATGGGTGGAAGCGAAGGCCACCAGAACTGATGATTCCCAAGTGGTAGCAGGTTTCTTGAAGGAGAATATCTTTTCTCGTTTTGGGATTCCAAAGGCTCTTATAAGTGACCAAGGTACTCACTTTTGCAACAAGACGGTGAGTGCACTTTTAAAGAAGTACCATGTCACTCAACGAGTCTTAACTGCTTATCACCCCCAATCCAATGGACAAGCTGAGGTGTCCAATAGGCAAATCAAGGGGATTCTGGAAAAGACGGTGGCTCCTAATCGGAATGATTGGAGTCTAAGGTTGGATGATGCACTTTGGGCGTATAGGACCGCCTACAAAACTCCAATAGGAATGTCCCCATATCGACTTGTGTTTGGGAAGGCTTGTCACCTTCCGGTGGAGTTAGAGCACAAGGCATGGTGGGCGGTGCAAAAATGCGACATGGAGTTGGATGAGGTAGGCGACTTTAGGAAGTTGCAAATCCAAGAGCTTGAAGAGATACGCCGGGATGCGTATGAGAATGCGGTGATCTACAAGAAAAAGACGAAGGCTTGGCACGACAAGAACATCTTGAGGAAAGATTTCAAGGTGGGAGACAAGGTCTTGCTCTACCAATCTCGTCTTCAACTTTTTTCGGGTAAGTTGCGATCCCGGTGGAATGGCCCGTATGTTGTTGCTCGCGTCTTTCCTCATGGCGCCGTGGAGTTGTTTGACAAGGACCACTACAAGAAAAAACATTTATAGCAACGACCTTTTGCAACGACTAAAATTTTGTCGTTGCTAAACATATTTTTCGCAACGACTAAAGTTAAACGTTACAAAAGTTGTTGCGAAAAACATTATTGGCAACGATAGTGATAAGCGTTGCCAATGACTGTTGCTATATACAAAATTTTCGTAACCCTCCTTCGAATTTGTTGCCGAGAGTGAAAAAATTATTTCACAACGATAAAAGTCGTTGCAATAAAAACTCATTTTAATACTGCAACGACAAATGTCATTGCAATTAATAGTTTACAAAAATTGAGTAAACTTGTCGTTGCAAAAAATAAGAGGAAAGTCGGCTAGTTGAAATTGTAAGCGCGGTTTTAAAATCATAAAAAACCCTAACTTTTCCCAATCTTCTTCCTTCAATTCCTCTTCGAATGTTGGTGCCTGCTTCTTGCCGAACGGCGCGACTCCTTCACGACGACGAACGACAGAGCGCAACTCCTTCACGACGACGAACGACAGAGCGCAACTCCTTCACGACGGCCATCCATCTCTCTGGTGCGGTACGAGTTTCTCAGCGTCGGCGTTGTTCATCTCTCGAATCTCCCTTCTCCAAGGAAATTCTTCATCTGACTAACAGGTGCTTATTCAGCGTTGATATCATGTTTTTTTCTCACCTTGATTACTCGAATATGAGGTCTCTTTGGTATATTTTTCTTCCTATTAATGATTAGGGTTCAAATTTGGGGTTTCTTGTTTGATTGATGATTAACTCTTTGGTTTTGATTTTTTTTTATCAGGGTTTAAGGTTTGCTGATAATTTTTTCTAGGTTGAATTGGAAAATGAATTCTCATTTTATGCGCTACGATGGATGAGGATTGTGGCACTTGTGCTAGTGAAGATTCTGACTTCGGTTGAGCTCCTTTTGACAGCAAAATTGAAGCAGTATGTTATTTTTATATTCTATGTTTCACTATTGTTGATGCTTGTTTGATTTAAGATTATATTTGAGCCCTTGAAAGAGCTTCATCTTGGCTCCTATTTCACAATGGAATTGCTGAGCTAATATGTTCTTGTATGCAGATCATGGACGAGTATAATCAACTCCTGGCATCTCAGTTTGAAAATCAAAGAGAGGTGATCATTGTTTAAAAATTAGTTCCAGCCTCTTTCCAGCTAGCTTGTGTTATATAATTTTTGTTTCTTTGCAGCTAGCTTGTGGTAACACAACAGTTTAAAATCTGCTGCAAACTCCTTTGAGCTCCCTCATCATCTGCTGCAAACTCACTTCTGAATCTATCGTTTGAAATGGTAACATTTTCCACATTTTCTTATTTAATTTGCTTGAATGGTACATTGTTTTTTGCTTCATCTTGGCCCTTAATCAACTTTGTGGTGTCATTTTTGAGAAATTGTGTGACCACACAGTGACAAGTCCTCTCAAGTTACTTATGCACTAGTTTTGGGGGAGACAAGTGTTACCATTCATAGTCATATAAACAGATCAAGAGCTTAAATACTGTAAGTGGCATAAGAACAAATAATGCACGTGCATAGTAATGTTTGGTAATATAAGGTTACCTATCGGTTCAATACATAACATCTAACACAACTTATAATATAGATAACTTGTTATGTAGCTCTTTAATTATTACTTAAATGTAGTAATTTCCTTTCTCTTGTTTTTTTCAGAGCGTAGTCCTTACTTTTATCTTTTACTTTCATGTATTCATACATAGAAAACAGTCCTTAGTCTTGTTACTCAATTCATAATTATATATATATATATATATATATATATATATATATATATATATATATCTGATTTCTTGGTGCGAGAATGTGAATTTTATTGTTGAGTGATTAGTTTTTGAAGTTGTGAAGGAAAGCTTCTTCTGCGGCTAGTATTTTTGGTAGAAATTTTTTCTCTAGCTAACTTGATACAGTTGCTTCTACTTTGATCACAAAAAATTAGTTGTAAATTGTGCTGACTCCCAAAATTAGCCAACATTTATAATTACATATATCTAAATGTACTTTATAATTGCATTGGCAAATAAATACTAATTCTATTTTTTTCTCTAACATGCAGTTGATTTCTAATATAAAAAAAACAAGTATTGGCTGACTATTGTCATAGTATTGCAACTTGCGAGTGTGGACTCTTCAGTTTCATCCTCAAGGTACGAGTAAATTCACTGTATTTTGTTTATGCTTATCTTTGCTGTCATTTAACCAAAATACTTATGATTACTGTAGTTGTAGATTTGTAATAAAATATCAATAAAAGCAATCTTTCCTGGGCAAAAAAAACAATCTTAAGTTACTGCACTTATCATTTCTTTCCTGTTACTGCACTTAATTCATTAGGATACTTGATTCTTTATTTTCAACACTAATCGTTCTTGATTCTTTTCACAAATTTTCGGTCACAAAAATTCTGTGTACCGGGCAAAGTTCAGGATTAAAAGCAATCTTAATTTGACTTGCATAAAAATTGATCACTTGTAGACAAAGTCTTATGAGACTAGATTGTATCTTATGAGACTAGAACATTATATTTTTGTTGAGCTCTTTTTGACAGCAAAGTTGAAGCAGTATGTTATTTTTGTTGGCATACAATACCTCTTTTTGCTCCCTTTATTTTTATGAACATTATATTTTTGGTGTTACTAGTATGACTTATTTGGGGTTTTTTCTGCCTTTCAGTTTTTGATTCATAATTTATTCTTATTTGTGCAACTCATGTAAAAATATTAACCAAATGCTATGTTACCTGGTTCTTTTACTCAACTTTAAGGAAGAGGAAGAAAAAGCAGTAAAGATGACTAGAAGAGGAGGGGGAAAGAAACCCAACAGTCGTAGTGTTGTTGCTCCTGGATTACTTCATAATATGCTCCTGGATGACTAGAAGAGAGGACTGAAGGTATGTTATTTTCACGTAATATATGCTTCTGGTTCTCCCAGAATTAGTTTTTGAAGTCCATTGATGTTTCTGGGTCTTTAACATCCTTGTCTTTGCTTGGAACAAGTTAGTGATGTTATTTTAGTATGCAATTGCATATTTGGTGATTTCTAGACAATAATTGTTTATATAAAGGTTTTGTGTTCTATTTTTAGCACATATATCTTATGATGAATATGAAATTTGATGGACTTTTAATTTAGGATGTTGTTACAAAAAAAGTACAGGTTTGTTGGTCTACATATGCTGAGGATCCTTTTTTGTGTGGAAAATTTTCAATTGCACCTGAGAGAATGTCCTTATCATCGAGGTTAGTAATAGGTTCAGAGAACGTATTTGTCATTGAGGTTAGTAGTAGGTTCAAGCGAAGCTCGAATAGGCAAGACTTAAGCAAAAGTATAATTCAGTACTTGAACTTTTTGAGTTAGCCATGATGTTTGGGATGTAGGTAGGTAAAAGCCCAATGGATCTGATTTTGTATAATGTTCAATAAATAAGATGGATTTTAGTAGATGAATGAGTGTTAGTGTGTTAATTTCAAGAGTAGCAGCACCTTTTATACTTGAGTATCATAATATAACACCACCTCTTAAACTTTATATTGAATTGATGAAATATATGGTAAATGAAGATATGCTAATTTCTTTTTGCTGTAGGATTGTTTGGGTTTCGTAAAAGCAAATAAGACTTCTATGCACATGTTTCTCAACTATTATTGTTGGATGCAAAACCTTCCATAAATCTATGTATTGATTTCTTCTTGTTTTTTAGGGTTATCTTTATTTTGAAGTGATTGCAGGCTGGAAAATGATTTTGCTAAGAAAGGTGCCTTCTTTTTGGATGCCGAAGCGTTGAAGGTTGATTTTTTTTGGATATTCTGGAAGAGAGTATTATGAAATGATTTTGGATACAAGTTGTATGCTTTTGGATGCAGGTTGGGAAATGGAATTTTTTAGACATCTTTTTTACACAAGTTGTATGAATTGATACAGGTTGTATCTTGAAGGTTATATAGCCAAATTTATTATTTTTATTGTCTTGAATACATGCTGTATGGATACAAATGAATGTGAATCATAAAAATTGTGGGAACAGGTCATTAGAAAATGAGTCTAGCACAACATATGTAGGTCGTTGCCAAACCATAATGTGTTACTGGTTTAAGATGTATTGCAACGACACAGTTCTTGCTAGAAGTAGAATATATTTATTGCAACGACAAAGTTTGTTGCAAAAAATGGTATACTGTCAATGTATTGCAACGACAACGTTTGGGTCAATTATTGGACATGTATCGCAACGACAACATTTGTTGTCAATTATTGGAAATGTATTGCAACGACAATAGTCGTTGTAAAAAAATACCAATGTATTGCAACGACATTTGTTGTTGCAAAATATGTTACTAGTGTGTGCTGTAATTTGCAACGACAAACATTTAGCAACGCACAATGTCGTTGCGAAAACAACGCTTTTTGGCAACGGAAAATGTCGTTGCAAAAACCTTTGCCTACGGCGTTACCGGCAACGACTAATGTCGTTGCAAAATCTAGTTTTTGCAACGACTTACTATGTATCGCAACGACTTTTCTCGTTGCAAAAAAACGGTTTTTCTTGTAGTGGACAACCACAACGTCTTCAAGGTGAATGGTCAAAGGTTAAAACCTTACCATGAGGGATTCACCAAAGTGTCTTTAGATGAAATGGCTCTAGAAGAGCCAACTTTTGAAAATTGAAGACGGGAAACCAAGTCGAGCCACGACTCTAACCAAGGCGTTGCTTGAGAGGCAACCCAGGGTATTCTTCTTTTCCCTTGAATTTCATTTTCTTTTTAATATTTTTGTTTTCTATTTTCTAGGAATTCAAGACGAGAAGACGATGGTCGTTTGCTACTAAAGGAATTGACGGTTTGTCTTTTCGTTTATCGAAAAAAAAAGAAAAAAAGAAAAAGGAATTGACGGTTCATCTTCTACCCTTCTCCATCTCAGATTTCATCTTCTACCATTCTCCATCTCAGATTTCATCCTCTACCTCCCACCACATAAAACCCTAACTCCTACTTCTCTTTCCTAACACCAACATCCTCCCACCTTCCCTCTCCTCCACACCACAACACCGTCCACCGCAACCGCACCCGCGGCTCAAAAACCCGCGCCCGCAGCTTCGCCTTACCGAGAAGTTCTCTGCCTCGACGAAACCGCACCCGCGGCTCCAAACCCGCGCCCGCGGCCTCGCCCTGCCAAGAAGTTCTCTGCCTCGCAGAAACCGCACCCGCGGCTCCAAAACCGCGCCCGCGTCTCCCTTCTCGCCAGAAATCAGAAAACGCAAAAACCGCACCCGCGGCTCCAAAACCGCACCCGCGGCTGTCACCTCTGTCGTCCTTTTTTGCTGATTTCGGTAAGCTTTTCCGACAACTACAATCATCGTTGTTGATTTTCTTACGCCTCGGGGAGGGCTATTGCTATTGCTATTGTGCTGCTGCTGCTTGGTCTCTTTGTTGTGTTGCGGATTTGTGGTTGCATTCGGTTTGTGTAGACATTTTGATGGCTGCAGCAGGGACGTCTCGAGGCCACAAAAATGATTTGTGGCAACAACAGGTTCAGGCTAACTTAGCCTTTTTAAGGGCTAAGCAGTGTGTCACCACGAGATTTTTCCATCGACGTACGCTCGATGATTTGGGTATGACTGCGTGCACTGAGGCCATGCTTGAGAACGCAGAGTTGCATGGTTTCTTGTACAGGTCAGCTCCCACTCATGTTGAGGCTACATATCAGTTTCTGGCGAGCCTCAAGTCCAAGACCGTCTCTGAGACCACCTTCATCTCAGCCATCCAGTTCATTTACAATGGACGATCCTTTACGGTTCAGGCTGAACAACTGCGCCACATCTTGGGAATCTCTCAGGTTCCCTCTGCAGATTATGACACTACAGTTGGTGACAACCCTACACAGGTATGGTACACATGGACGGGACAAGTTCGGGACACCCATGGTAATGATTATAATGCTAAGATGTCCCATCCATGTCTCCGCCTGACACAGCGGGCCCTATCTATGGCCTTCTTTGGGCTTTCTGAGGTGAACAAGGTGCCTGCCTACCAGATGAAGTATCTATATGCTCTTATGCCGGAGTGTCAGGTAATTCCGGATTGGCTCTCACTATTTGTTCACTCCTGTAAGACAGCCCGCTCGAAACCAAGGGGTCAGATTGCTTTGGGTGGCATGATCACCCTCATCTTAGAGGTTGTTGTCCCCGACTGGGAGACTCTTGACTGCGTAGGTAGTCTGGACCCCTCAATGGGTCCCTATTTGCTGGATGCCACATTTCTGCAGACTCGACTTCGGTGGCTCAAGTCGGTTACAGTCAATGCGGACGAGCGTATGTGGGTTTGGCTCGGTCCTCCCGAGATTGATCTCACTGAGGACTTTGCTTATGGGCCAGCACATACTTTCAGGATAAACCCTACACCCGCTCCCCCTCGTGCAGCTGCTCGACGACGAGCTCGCGGTGGGATCAGCATCCAGGCCCGACTATCCAAACCGGGATGACCCGGATCAGTGAGCTTCTTTCTCTCTTCCTCATTATTTTTCTATGTCTTATACACTGAGGGCATTGTGCACTTCAAGTATGGGGGAGGGAAATTAGTTCATTGCTTATCCTAGAGTAGTTTCATTTCCTTGTTATTTCCCTTCGGTTTTATTTAATTTGGTTTGTACTTTGCATGGAATTAAAAACAGAAAAAGCCACAAAAATACGAAAAAAGGCAAATGAAAATCCTGGGATGGAAAAATCCATGCAATAAGCGGGTAGTTCGGCTTGCATTAGGCTTGGCAAAAAAGGACTTGAGGGCGGTAAGTAATGGTGAGATTGAAAATGAAATGAGAGGCTAGGTAAAAACCCTTCGGGGCGCCTAGGCAAAATGAGTGAAATGAGTGTCTTAGGACAAAAGTTTTTGCATGTTAACCACTATGGAGGACCAAATTGATAGATTTCTTTCTCATCATATTGTTTGTATACTAAATGTGTTAGTGATTTGTAGTTTCTTTCTTTTAGCTTACTCGGGGACGAGCAAGGTCTAAGTATGGGGGAGTTTGATAAGCGGTGTTTTACATACCGCAACTATGGATTATTAGCTAGTTTTGTATAAGATTATGTTATTTGTTTCTATGTAATCTGTATCATGGAGCTGTTCGAGAGAAGATTTACATACGAGATTCCAAGAGATGATACGAAGCATTGGAAGCCTTGAAGCATAAGGAAGAAGCTGCTGAAGACGAAGACGAAGACGAAGACTTAAGAAATCAGTAGCTACTACCTCATACAACACAGCCGCACCCGCGGGTCTCAAGCCGCACCCGCGGGTTTCACCCTCAGCCAAGGATCCGAGAAAGCACAAGCCGCGCCCGCGGGTCCCAAACCGCGCCCGCGGCCCTCTGCCATCCTGAAAATCTGGAGAAACCAAAACCGCGCCCGCGGCTCTCAACCCGCGGGTGCGGTTCCTCGACAGAAGAATCAAATTAATGTCTTTGCCATTTGAAGTAATTTGTGTTCAATTCTGTAACTTTCCATACGTTTTTATCACCTTAATTTGGCTGTTACATTAGCTGATGACTATTTAGGTTGTGGATGATCATCCTTGATCATTTTTACCTTTTGTTTTGCTTAAGTTTTTGGAGAGTTTTTCACAAACTTATGAGTTGCTAAAGTTCTTTGTTTCACTTGGCGTTTGAAGCTTTTGGATTCAACAAGTTGTGAGTTTATCCTTTCCCTTTGTCTACTCTTTGATTGTCTCAACTCTCTTGTTTGTATTGTCGATGAATAAGATTTACTACTTTAGATTGATCACCTAAGTTAGTTTTATCTTATTCATATTGCTAGAGTTTGATACTTCTAGTTGAATTATCATACTTGTTGTGTAGCACAATCTATTTGCATGAACTAGTTGTGATTGTTATTAGAGAAGAGAGTTGAGTACATGTCGAGTATCCGACTAGTTGTCCATGATATTGCATGTATCTATCTATTCCTGAATGCATTGCTACTTTGTTATTGAACTTTGATAGTTTCAAAGTTATAATCGAGTAAGGGTTGTTAGGACTAGTTGGACTAATAACTATTCAAGAACAGGAATTAGAACGATCACTTGAGAACTTGACATAAGGATGAAAAGGATTCTAAGATCAACTTGTTAATCTAATTGTGGATAATCGCTAAGTGGAACACTTCGCTTAATATTGTTATAACCAAGTTGACATTCGATACTTCGTATCAAAACCATAAAACCCCCCCTTTTGGTTACGTTTATTGGTTAGTCATTGTGATAACTTAAGAATTTGATAAACTGATTCTCTTGGGATTCGACCCTTGCTTGTGCACTATATTACTCAGTTTGCATGTTAGGATTACTTGACTTGACACACGACAAATTCGCCTTGTCAGCAAGAAATCCTCTCCATGGGCTTCCAATCAAAGGTATAACTCTCATGATAGTTTGTCAAAATCTATTAATTCTACTCTAGATGTGCAGCAGAGAGGTCAAGGACAAGCTAGACCACCATACAAGATAGAGGCACACCAAAACACTCCCCCAGAGCCATCAAGAGGTGCCAACCACACCAACAATGCTTCGGCTTCTACAAACCGGGGTAGCACATCAGACGAGTGCTACAAGTGTGGAGGACATGGACATATTTCTAGAGAATGCTCAAATCCAAGAAAAGTGTTGCTAAATCAACAAGGTGGCTATGAGAGTGTTGAAGAGGAGGTTGAATATGAAGAGGCTGCACAAGATGAAGAAGATAATGATCCTTATGTTTGTGCACCCTCAGATATGCAAGGAGGTACAACACTTAGCCTTGTCACAAGGAGAGACTTAACTATCAAAGAAGCCGCGCTAATGGACCAAAGGGAGAATTTATTTCAAACCAAATGTTTGGTTCAAACGACGTCTTTGAGTCTTATCATTGATGGTGGGAGTTGCTGCAATATTTTGAATGATAAGGTGGTTCACCACCTAAATCTCAAGACAACTCCACATCCACAACCATATGGCCTTGAATGGATAACCGAAGGTAAGGGTGATGTGGTAAACAGGTAATGCCACATCTCTTTCTCTATTGGTCCATACAAAGATACTGTTTTATGTGATGTTATTGCAATGGATGCTACGCACCTTCTTCTTGGTCGCCCTTGGCAGTTTGATAGAAAGACGGTGCATGATGGCCTCCTCAACACTTACGCGTTCGTCCATGGAGGAAGACATGTAACCTTGCTGCCCATGACACCACATGAAATACTCATGGATCATCAAGAAAGGAGCAGAAACAAGGCCTTGGAAGCAGCCCACAAAGAAACCCGGAGCCAAAAAGCTCGGGAGGCTACTGCACAGAAACCCGCGATCGCGGGACATGAGACGGCGATCGCGTCGGGGCAACAGAGAGCCTCAGAAACCAACAGGAGTAAAACCGCGATCGCTGGAACCCAACAGAGAGCTACTGTTTTTGACGAGCCAAAGGCCGCGATCGTGGCCCAGATGGACGCGACCGCGGCACATAAATCCAGCAGCAACTCGGATTTCCCTATTCCAGCTCGCATGAAAGATCCATACCAACCAAAGTCTGGAATACAGGGACGTTGTGAGAACAGATTACTACTTACACGCTCTCGGGATATCACTCCAATCATTCAGGGACGTTCTCCTTGCTTTCTTTTAATTCCTAAAGCGTGTCTTTCTAGTAACAAACAAGATGATTTACCTCTTGTCATACAATCTCTTTTGCTGGACTTTACAGACGTCTATCCTGACGACTTACAAGGTGGTTTGCCTCCAGTCAGAGGCATCGAGCACCAAATTGATTTGGTTCTGGGCGCTTCCCTACCCAACAGAGCTGCATACAGGGCAAGCCCGGAAGAGACAGCTGAGCTACAACGACAAGTTCAAGACATGATGGATAAAGGCTACGTTCGAGAAAGCCTATCACCCTGTGCAGTCCCAGTCATCTTGGTGCCAAAGAAGGATGGCACATGGCGTATGTGTGTAGACTTCAGAGCAATAAACCAGATTACAGTGAAGTACATGCATCCTATCCCCCGCCTGGACGACATGCTTGACGAATTGCATGGTGCTACTCTATTCTCCAAGATCGATCTCAAGAGTGGCTACCATCAAATTCGTATGAAAGAGGGAGATGAATGGAAGACAACCTTCAAAACAAAGTATGGTCTCTATGAATGGTTAGTAATGCCCCTTGGACTCACAAATGCACCAAGTACTTTTATGAGATTAATGAACCATGTGCTTAGAAATTTCTTAGGAAAATTTGTTGTGGTTTATTTTGATGATATATTGGTGTATATCCGTTCATTGCATGATCATGTTGACCATCTTAGACAGGTCTTGGAATGTCTTAGGACTGAGCAATTGTATGCTAATTTGTCTAAATGTGTATTTTTCTCTACTTCTACTGTCTTCCTTGGCTATGTTGTTTCTAAGGATGGATTGCATGTGGACCAAGAAAAGGCCTGAGCCATAAAAGAGTGGCCAACCCCTACTACTCCCACTATGGTAAGATCATTTTTAGGATTGACAGGCTTTTACAGGAGATTTGTGCGGGACTTCAGCACAATTGCAGCCCCATTACATGAGCTCACAAAGAAAGGAGCCACTGTAGAATGGAAGGACAAACATGAGGTTTCATTCCTCCGGCTTAAGGAAAGTCTCTGCAATTCCCCATTGCTGCAACTCCCAGACTATCAAAAGATGTTTGAGGTTGAGTGTGATGCCTCCAATTTCGGCATTGGTGGTGTCTTGCTCCAAGAGAAAAGGCCTATTGCCTACTTCAACGAAAAACTCTCAGGTGCAACACTTAACTACCCTACTTATGATAAAGAACTTTATGCTTTGATTAGGGTATTCAAGACTTGGCAACACTACCTATGGCCAAAACAATTCATTGTGCACACGGATCATGAGGCATTGGCGTATTTGAAGCAACAATCCACTCTAGGAAGACGCCATGCCCGTCGGGTAGAGTTCATGGAGACCTTTCCATATGTTGTCATGCATAAGAAAGGTAAGGAGAGTGTGGTAGCCGACGCCCTTTCTCGCAGGTTTGTCCTCTTAACTCACCTTCAAACTAAATTACTCGGATTTTCATTGATAATAGACTTGTACATGCAAGATGATTTCTTCAAGTCTATCTATGAGAGTTGTTTAGCTAAAGGTGAGGTTGATGGCTACTTTGTGGATCAAAAGTATCTTTATAGACGGGGCAAGCTTTGTATCCCCTCGAGTTCTATAAGGACACTTTTGATTCATGAGGCTCATGAAGGGCGAGGACACTCTGGAATAGCCAAAACCTTAGCCGCTCTTCAAGAGCACTTCTATTGGCCACATAAGATCAAACATGTCACACGATTTGTCAATGGTTGTGTGACTTGTCATAAGGCGAAGAGTCGTTCAACTTCTTCGTTGTATACACCTCTCCCCATTCCCGATCAACCTTGGGAAGACTTATCTATGGATTTTGTTATGGGGGTGCCTACAACTAAGAAGGGGAGTGACTGCATCTTTGTTGTGGTTGATAGGTTCTCCAAAATGGCTCATTTCATGGCATGCAAAATGACTAATAATGCTACCGACATTAGTAATATCTTTTTTCAGCATGTTGTTAGATTGCATGGAATTCCTAAAACTATTGTTAGTGATAGGGATGTGAAATTTGTGAGTCATTTTTGGAGAACATTGTGGGGGAAAGCTAGGTACTAAACTCTTATTTTCTTCTAGCTATCACCCACAAACTGATGGACAAACCGATGTTACGAATAGGACTCTAGGCTCATTTCTTAGGACCATGCTTCGTGCTAATCCTAAGAGGTGGGAGGACTTACTTCCGTATGTTGAGTTTTCGTATAACAGGGCCGTCCATTGGGCAACAGGGCTGAGTCCATCCGAGGTGGTGAATGGTCGAAATCCTTTGACCCCGATGGACATGATTCCACTTCCCTTGAAAGATGGTGAACAAGATGCAGGAGCTAACCGAGCTGAGATGATCAAGGAATTGCATGAAAGAACCAAGGAGCAGTTACAACCTCGTTCATTACAATATGAGTACAAGGCGAACAAAGGGAAGAAGAGGGTCACCTATGCCCCATGAGATCTCATGTGGCTGCACATGAGAAAGGAACGCTATCCAGCTAGACGAAAGCACAAATTGGATGATAGAGGTGATGGACCCTTCAAAATTCTTAGATCTTTCGGTCCTAATGCAAATGAGCTTGAATTGCCTCCAGGTATTGGTGTTCATGGGACATTTAATGTTGTTGATTTGTCCCCATACATTCCCCCAGACTTAGACATTGACGACACGAGGACGTGTCGAGGCCAAGAAGGGGAGAGTGAAACGATACCAGACAAGACATTGACAGAGGCTGAAGAAGAGAAACTCATGAGCATACGCTCACTAGGCCTAGTGACCCGAGCTAGAGAAAGAGCGGTAGCCAAGGCTACTCAATCAACCGAGAGAACGTGGAGCTTGACAACGCTCGAAGAGGTGGATGACTACCGGACACTTGGCAAAGCAACACTGGCATTCAAACCAGCCTTATTAGTCAAGGGTCAACACACGGTTCAGTCCGCCATCTCGAACGAGCTAGAGAAATTGTTGCAGTGCCCTGATGACGATCGCCATGCTATTGGTGGCGATCGCAGCCATACGACAGAAGCAACAACTTGGGTCCGAGTCCGACCGCAATCGCCATCCTGATGTAGCGATCGCGGGAGGACAACAGAGAGCTCTCGGATTTGTCCGAGAGCCCGATGGCGATCGCCACCCTCATATGGCGATCGTGGTCGCCTATCCTGCACTATTTCCGTATTTTCCTTTTTAGACGTTTTCTTTAATTGTTTTGCGTTTAATTCGGTTTAGGGCTGCGAAATTAGGTTTAATGTTAGTAGCAGCCTCTCTTATAAGTTGAACATTTCCCATTGTTTGTTTCTTACGTTGAATTTTATAGCAGAGCTTAAGTTTGAGTTTGAATCTCCTTCCTTTGCTTCGACGTCATTCTACTGATTGGATCTGGAGTTGTTCTCGTTAGCGAACTATCATCAAGCCAACCGATTGAATTCGTTCATACCTTGAGTGGACTCTCAAGACATCGAGTTCTTGGCGAATCGAAAGATTCGTTACTTATCAAACCCTAGACGAGTTGAAGAACGACGACTTCCCTTTCTACCATGATCCCCCCCCCCCCGAGGCATACGAGTCACCCAGATTCGTATCAGGAAGCCTTGTCCCTTCTATATGTGGTCAAACTTGCTATAAAATTAAAATGTCAAAACGTCATTTTTGAGGGAGATAATCTTACGGTTATCATTTAATAATATATGGAAGATCCCATGGAAAATAAGAAATATCATCCTTGATAGAAATGCGTTGGTTAACAATATCCACAACTATAAATTACTCCACTGATTTAGAGAAGCAAATAAAGTTGCGAATTTCCTTGCTAACCCAACAGTAAATCCTCATTTTGTGAAAGTCATTCTAGGCTGTAATCCTGACGGCTCACTATCTGATGATTATATCAGAACCTTTAAGCCAATATTCATGGCTTCAGGCCCACTCCCTCCGTCCCGTTATATAATTCTCGTTCGTCGTTATCGAGGAAAATTAAGGGTATGGGAAAGAAAAAGTGAGAAGGAGAGAGAATGTGAAAGAATGTGGATTTTTATGTAGGAGATAGAAAATAAAAAATAAGTTGGTGTGAGTTTTGATGTAAAAAAGGAGGAGAGAGATGGTAATTGGATGTGATGAGTATAATAAGACAAAAGACATAAAAGGAATGTAAGAAGAATTTTTTGGAATACCCGATTAGGAAAACATGAATTATATATGGAGACGGAGGGAGTATTTGACTTCTATCGGCCGTTTTTCAGGATCATTGCTTGCAATGGTCAGTATTATCATTTTCTGGTAAAATGATAACCCGTGTCTTGCCTTTCTAAAAAAAAAGTGTACATGACTTAATGCTCATCCACTTAATTGATTATTTCTATAAAACAAACTATTTTTTTTACAAAACCTTGTTCACCTTTCAAGTTACTATAAATTTTTTGTCATTTCTTTATTAATTCATTTATATTTTATTTTTTGATTATAAATAAATATATTGTTAAAAATCTTTAAATCCATGTATCACATTTATTGTTAAATGATTTTGTATAAGCAAATTATTCAAGTCTTACTTAATCATTTAGACCCTAGTATCCCCCGAATTTTTGCAAGTCTTACTTAATTATTCAAGTCTTACTTAATCCATGTATCATATTCAATCTATTAAGGTAAAGATTTGCAATGCTAGGCTTAGTATCCCCTGAGTCGTTGTTTATGTGGAGTATTCTTATTCCCTTTGTGCATGTTTCATTGTGTTGGTTGTTAAGATGACGTGAGTCTTGATTATGCAAACGGAAAACTAAAGTTATATATGCCATATAAACTTGTTGGTCTTTTCCGAACGAAAAATTAAAGTTACATGTGTTATATGAAGTACATCAGGTTTTTAAATCAACATTAACATCTCAAAAACCATTCTACATGCACAAAAAAGTAATGATAGGGTAATTTTTCACAATCTCCACAGAACAAACATTGAGAGTTACACACAATATATCTAATAATGAGAACAATTAAATAGTACTCCCTCCGTCCCATAATGTTCTTCCCATTTTTTCATGACACATTTGTCGAGGTACGTTTTGTATCCTTAATATCTCTAGTTTTATGTTAATATAAATAATTAAAATTTGATATTATTAAAGTACGCATTAATACGAATCAAACAAGACCCCACATGACTATATATTTTCTTATATATCAAGACAAAACGAGAAGATTCTCTTCAACCGTGAATAGTGTACACTATTCGAAATGGGAAGAACAATATGGGACGGAGGGAGTACATCAAAAAGAAAAGAAATTAAAGCCCAAGCTCTATTGATGGTTTTTTATCAAAAATTATATGTATAACAAAAAAGAATTATATATTGTCCATTCATAATTACGTACTGGAAAAAGAAGAGAATGAAACTCGTGCTGCCAAAAATGTCTTCTCACACATCATTTCCCACTAAACATCATCATACGTGTATTAAGCATCATCATACATGTATTTTTGACAAAATTGCAAGAGAATTGATCACACCTTAGATGTTTCTCAACCTGGTAATACATACGTACAACCACCCTCACAACATCACGATAAAATTCACATTCACAACATGAATTTAAACAATGCACAAATCTCCCGGTTCACTATAATAATAAAATACAAACCCTTTATCTCATACACCAAAATAGATTGAGTAAGAAGTCATTAACTAAATGATTCTGTCTAGTACTCCTCTTACTCCAGGCGCTACACCGTAAACAACCAATTTTTCAAGGACACGTCACGCTTCAGAAACAAAGCCTCCTTCACACTTCATATATAATCTCATCAACTGTGCATGACAACGACAATAATATTTTGCGCAACATCTCCTCTAAAAGCACCACTGACATGAGCTCCCGCTAACAAAAACATTTAGCATTAAACTGTAAGTTTGCAAATTCTAGTGCACTCCTTTCAAATTCTAAGCAGATAATAGACAAACCAATCTACTATAGCACATGAATATCATCTATGTAAAACATAGATTTAGCCATGAAAACACATCGAAATACACCACAACAAAAGCATGAATCTTTTTCATTGAGCACTAAGAGATACTTTCTATGTCTAATAAAAACCAAAACATGGACATCATAAACTTGGTGACCAACCCATCCTTTATCATTGTGACTATAGACCTTTATCTTTAATATAAACTCTTGAATATACCGAAAACAAAAGTTGTAGTGTCAACCAGAAACAACCAACAAAATATCTGGATGGCGAAAATGCAGTTTTATCGAGGAAAGTTAAAAGCTTAAGTATTCAAAATGTCTACATGCAGTTTTATCTGCTATTTATACTTGATGCAATCACCAAAAGAAAAGACTCTGGTCAGATAACTAAAGTAACGCCATCTACAAATCACAACCATCCTTAATTTATTCTTTTTATGCATTAGTGAAACTTAGAAATTACATTCAAATGATTCATGTATGCATATATCAATAACTTTTGAAGATTCACTCTATACCTCAAAAGCTAAGCATTAATCCAAGTTCATGTAGTCAATCTCTCCTACATAAGAAAGTGGCATGGAGAATTAGAAATACGGTGTGTTTGGTTGGTCGTTTTATCTTCAACTCTCCAATTTATTACAGTCTAGACTCCTCAATGCAATAAAAAACACAATCAATCGAGTTCAAACTGGATACCTCCAAAAACCGATTAGATTCACCAAATGCCAATATTCTACTAAACCAACAACAAAACAACTTTCAATCACCATCTCATCTTTTTTAGAATGAACAACATGGTATGAAATACATCTTTAAGGACAACATGGTATGAAATACCTCTTTAAGGACAAATTCAGCTCATAGCTAAGCAAAGAATCATCAACAACCTCCTTCACCACCTCACTCCTCATTCTACCATCCTCGTCAATTTGATCGTCGTCTTAGTGCAAGCTCGATTTTATTTTGGGGTGCAATTTTAGGGTTCCTGCCCCCATTTAATCCTATTTGGTGCTAATTCTCAAGAAGGAAATCATCTCATGAATAAACAATGACATTGCAAAGCATTATAAAGCACAAAAATGAGAATAGAATTAAAGATCATAACTTTACTATTTGGTGAAAATCAGTGAACAAATTAAAATCAGTGGAAGGATATTCAGGGAATTTATTTGCCCCCCTTGCTCTTCTATACATATAGAAACTACATTGAGAAATTAAAAAAATCGCATTTTATTTCCCATCTAGGCATGTATAGTGATCTTATTCATGAGGATGAGCACCAACCAAGATCAAGAAATTATATTGTTTAGAGGAAAAAAACAAATTCAAGAACACAAAAATCTTAAGAATTAGCACCAAACCAGATAAGAAAGTCATATAATGAACAAACAACACCAGTGCAAAGCATTATAAAGCAAAAAAAAAATAATACAATTAAAGATCAAAACTTTACTATTTGGTGAAAATCAGTGAACAAAACAATGAGAGCTTTTATTTCTCGAGCAATACAATCATCAATAATTAAAAGTCTGAGCAGTGATTCAGACTCACACAAATTTTGTTGATGGATAAGTGATTTTGGAAAAAAATAGCCTGAATCATTTATCCATCAACAATTTATTGCGTCACCCAGATTTAGCTTGAACATTAATTATCTCGGTTGATAAGTGATTCAGGTTGTTTCTTACCAGTTTTGGTCATGGAATCAATGAGTTTCTTTATGACTAGTCGTGGAAGATAGTGTTGGCATGTATCTACAATGAATACTGAAAAATGAGGGAACACATCATTAAATCAATCAAAAGTATGTGTGTTGGGTGCCAAGAGCAATCACACAAATAGTAGCAATATAAAAACTGAAAAGATGGAGAAAAGGTTAAAAAAGGTCGGATTACGAATTTACATAAGTTATGGCCTTGGCCGGTGCTCATGCAAAGGCGAATCACAACTATCATGCTCACTTTGTTGCATTAAAACAAACACCATATGAACCCTTGATTAACTTCAAAAGACATAGTTAAACTAAAAAAATGTTACCTTTCTGTGAGGAGCAACGTGATATGTGAATAAACCTCAACAGTATCCTGCCCATCCTGAGATTTGTAGATCAAGTAAATAGAATCAGATCAAAATATAAAACTTATTAAACAAATTTCAATTGATTTCCAACATTTAATATAATTTACGAAATCTAGTCATTCAAGATATGTAATCGATAGAGTCTGACAGTAATATCAACACAGTTGGCAATAGATTTCCATGCATATCTAATTTACCACGAAACCGGGAACATAAAATTGTGAATAAAAAATGATTACATTACATTACATTAGTGATTAACACAACCAAAAATGTCGAATTGCACAGAGATTAACAATAAGCAAAGAGATCAGTGAAGGGGGGAGTGGGAAGGTGTTAACCTTTAGAAGTCAGATATGATCAGTGGAAAGAGCGAGAAATGGCTTGATTGTGTTGCATTCTAGGATCAAAGAGCGATTCCTTGCAAAGTTGCAGATAAAGCACCAAGAGGTAAACAATACCATGAAGAAATAACGGGAGGCTCAGGCAGGGCAGCCATTGAATTTTCCCTTTTCCTTCTGACTAAGATCTTCTCCTCTGCAAATGTTACAAAATAATTTTTTATAGGTCCCAGTAAAAAATGAACAAATTGATTTTATATCCCATGAATTAACATTTTCTATTCAGAAGCTTTAGTAATAACAAACCTCGACTATTGGAAAAAGCGTGATAATTGCCATTGTCTGTTCTCCAAGGCGGTCCTTTTTAGATGCATGCTTCTTCTAATCTTTCAAAGCTCGGAGATGGAAGCACTATGAGAACCTAATAAAAAAAAATTAAATGAAATCAGAGTAACCTTGTGAATATATAACTTCAAAGAGTAGGCATTTGACGTGCTTCTTTTTTGTTTCTGATTTTCTGTTATTAAGATTCATGTTTTTTAAATCACTCACTTGTTTAATTACAACTTGACCAACTATATAGGGAGTAAAATGGAAAAGTAAGATGAGTCTAAATAAGAAAAGAAATAAAGATAGAATATATCAAGTATTAAAGCTCGATAATATAGATAACGGTATAGCTAGACATGTATGGGGTTAAGAATGCCATACGCGAAAACAAAGTAGATGCATACAGAAATTTAAGTAAACGTAATTAAGATCAAAATCTCTATGAAAAGCAATGTGTAAGTTTTCCACTCGGTATGCGTCATCACTTTTTTTATAATCAAGTCATTCCAAAGAAAATGATGGGAATAAGCCATAGGAATGGGTGATTATTATTCAAGAGAGACTGAAGCATAGGATTTAAGGGGAAAATGATGTATAATGAAAATGCAATGATGCATGCATTACTGACATATAGGCAATAAAGCAGGTGTTGCATTCAAGATGCATCTTACAGAATTCGGGAGAAGCTCAAGGCTGGTGCTGAACTTTCCCTGTCAAGAAGCCTTTTTAATAGAAAGCATGTCAAAAGAAAGGAATATCAGAAGCATCAAATACATTTTCTTTTTATTTAGTGAAGTGCAAATTGACATCCAATGCAAGGGATCAGTTATATAGCTTACTTCATTTCAATCTCGATTGTTATGTCTTTTCACTTCTTGACACGAAAAGTTCTGCAAACAAAGATACAAAACTATTAGCATCATTCATATGTCACATGAATCCTTTTGTACAATAAGAAATTATCAAACAAAACAACCAAACATCATCCATATTAAAAAAAACTCTAAATGTAAGAGGAGAGCATAACTGAATTTATCAGCAAATACTCATCATCTATATCCTGAATTGGTCAACGAATACTCAACAAATAAAACAACCAAGTTCAAACGTCTTATCTCAACCTCAAGGATGCATATATATATCCGGTGTAACGGATTTTATGGTGTAACGAGTGGATTGATTAGGAGCGTTTGATGGGATTAAATCAATGGCTAGGATTAATGGTGGAAAAAAAAAAGAAAAATAAATTAATAGGAGAGAGAGTATGTAATTGTTAGCAGTTAACGTATTTGTAAGATTTTTTGATTTTTTTATTTAAATTTTAAACGTTAAACATGAGAGAGAAAGAGATAGAATAACGGTTAAACAGAGAGATAGAATGACGATTTAATTTTCTCCATTGCAGCCTGAATCCATGTTCACAACATTAACGATCTTGCTCTTCTTCCAGATCTTCATTCTTCTTGAAGTTTTTAATTCTTTTTCCATTGACGCATGAATTTACAATGTCTACGGAAGAAGTTGATCGTAAAGGTTAGTTCTTGAGAATTAGGGTTTCTTAGTATTCAGTTATGGTTACTTTGCTGTTCGACGAAATCTGCAAAAATCAATGGCTTATGTTGCGCAAGAAATATTCGATTTTGATTAATCGATATTCATGTTTACAGTACAATTTGTGTATTCGTGTTCTAATGTGAGATATTCATCTTCTCCGGGTGTTCTAATAGTGATATATTAGGTTTTAGGGCTTCCATTACGAAAGAAGACGGTATTCCAATATTAAGTAGACGATATTCTGTTGTTCATCTTTGTTATTCGTGTTCGACTGTAGAATATTCAGTTATAATAGTGATATATTAGGTTTTAGGGTTTCCATTACGAAATAAGACGGTATTCTGATATTCAACTTTGTTATTCGGTTCTTCCCCTGAAGTATTAGGTTTTAGGTTTTCCATTACGAAAGAAGACGGTATTCCAATATTAAGAAGACGATATTCCGTTGTTCATCTTTGTTATTCGTGTTCGACTGTAGAATATTCAGTTATAATAGTGATATATTAGGTTTTAGGGTTTCCATTACGAAAGAAGACGGTATTCTGTTATTCAACTTTGTTATTCGGTTCTTCCTCTGAAGTATTAGGTTTTAGGTTTTCCATTACGAAAGACTTTTGTTCCTACATAAAGAAGACGATATTTTGATATTCATCTTTGTTATTCGTGTTCTACTGTTGAATATCCAGTTATAGGGGTTGCATTATGAAAGTAATTAATGAAAACATAAAGAAGACGATATTCTGATGTTCATATTTGTTATTCGTGTTCTACTAGTGATATATTATGTTCTAGGGTTTCCATTACGAAAGACTTTTGTTCCTACATAAAGAAGACGATATTCTGATGTTCATCTTTGTTATTCGTGTTCTACTGTTGCAATATTCTGACATAGGGAATCCATTATGAAAGGATTTAATGAAAAACATAAAGAAGACGATATTCTGATTTTCATCTTTGTTATTCGTGTTCTACTGTTGATATATTCTATTATAGGAGTTCCATTACGGAAGGATTTAATGAAAAACATAAAGAAGACGATATTCTAATGTTCATCTTTGTTATTCGTGTTCTACTGTTGATATATTCTGTTATAGGGGTTCCATTACGAAAGGCTTTAATGAAAATCATAAAGAAGACGATATTCTGATGTTCATCTTTGTTATTCGTGTTCTACTGTTGATATATTCTGTTATAGGGGTTCCATTACGAAAGGCTTTTGTTCCTACATATAGAAGACGATATTCAGTTTTTAATCTTTGTTATGCGTGTTCTACTGTTGAAATATTTTGTTATAGGGGTTCCATTGTGAAAGGGCTTTTTTCCGGTTTTGAACATCATCTTATAAACGAATATAGTGTACTTTATTATACAAAAGGGGTTCCATTACAAAATGTTATTCTGTTTTGCCCAGGTAAAAAAGTGGTTGATGAATGGTCAAGTGATGATTTGGTGATCGACAATTCAGCAGATGATATGGAGGTTTGTGAAACTGGAATAACAGACGTTGATGAAGAGGAAGAAGCTAATGATTTGTTATTCGTGTTTTATTGTTGAAATATTCGGTTATAGGTGTTCCATTATGAAAGGTTGTTGTTCCTACATAAAGAAGACGATATTCTGATGCTAATCGTTGATATTCGTGTTCTACTATTGTATATTCGGTTGTATATGTTCCATTATTAATGGTTGTATTCCGGATTTCACCACATTCTTATAAACGAATATAGTGTACTTCATTGTACAAATTGACATACGCGTGTAAGTTAGAAAATTTTGTCTAGTAATGACACTTGTGTTACGTTTTCTGAATGTATTAAATGATATTCAGTTTTGACTAGGCAAAAAAGTGGTCGATGAATGGTCAAGTGATGATTTGGGGACCGACTATTCAAGAGAAGATATGGAGGTTTGCGAAACTTGAATAACAGATGTTGGTGAAGAGGATTTTTGATAAATTGGATGGTTGGATATTAATTCAGGAATTAAATGTATATGGATGAGATTTATGGAATCAAATAAACTACCTATTTTTGTGATTTTTTAAAATTAATGGTTGTATAAAAATAGTAGATAGAAAATTATTTCTTTAAGAAAACAACAAAGACATCACCATGATCTCAAAGAAAATGGTACGAAGAGAAAAGAAAAACTAGCTAGCTCGCTAATTTGCAATGTATTGCTCAACATCCATAGCCAACTCAATAAACAACAAGTATTAATTAACAAGTCTCTCAAAAAAAAAATCGGGACTATATTTTTGGCATATGATTCATGTCAGTAATGAAAAGGTGGTATAAAAATGAAGCAACTTAAATCAAAATCATGTGAGCACCAAATGCATTTGCTAGCTCATCGGGGATTTTATGTGGATCAACATGTGAGCACCTATAGGTCAGATTTTCGACAGTAATCCTAACTCATTGAGGTAGAACTGTATAAAAGTACAAAATAAAATAAAAAAGAAGAACACCAAACTTGTTGTCACAAATTCTACATCAGATTTCATTCTTTTCCTTGCATTCTCATTCATATCGTTCTTTCAAATTCTCCATCAGAATTGTAGCAGCAGTTTATCCTCAGCAGTGAAAAGACATGACAACAGAGTGTACTTTGACAGGCAAGGGTCGTCTATTCAAAGTTGTTTCATGAGACAAGCTTCCATGGACCTGGTACAACACTATCCTGAGTTTCATGCGCAGAAATCAGTTTTCCCTTCACTGAGTTGAGCTAAATTTCTTTATCAAGTCAAGCAGAATTTTGTTCAATATAAACTGCTCGTTTGTTTTTACAGGGCAACCCTTCTCTACCAAATAGAAATGAGGAAACAAATAATGCTCTTGGAGCTCCTATGTACTGTAGACCTGCTAAAGTTGTGAATTTCAATTCGTCATATACCATCTTTTGCTTCTCCTGGAAAAGAACGTATGAAGGATTTTATCAAGGATAATACCAGAGGAAGACATTATTAACTCATCTAACAATAAAAAAAAGTCATGAAAGACAAGGCTGCTTGTCTAGATTGAGGTCCATTCCTGTCCATTCTATTTCAAACGACAATATAAAAGAGAACGGATTGCAACTATTAGGATATAATACACATTATAAGAAACCATCTAAATAAGCTAGATGTATCAACTTACAATTTCAGCTTCAAGTTGCAGCTTCTTGAATTCCTGCCCCTTTAACGCCATTTCTTGCTTTTGGTCTCCTCCTGCTTCTTGATAATTTCGAAAGTCTAACAAAAAATGACAACCAAATATTCGTTACGATTTTACTAGCAGTTCCATCACAGCCTACAAATAAAAGTCTCGAGGACCATGAATGATATTGGACAGCATAATAGACATCAATCAACAACTACAAAGGTGTGTCAAAATCAACTATTATCTACACTCATTTCAACAACTAAAATAGTTTCAATTTTTAACACACCACTTTGCAATTTAGGAGTTTTTATCAATTGGGGGAAACAATTTTTTGCATTCAAAAAATTAGGATACTAACCTTTAGATGAAGTAGAGAAGGAACAATTGATGAGGGTAAATTCACGCAATGAGTGTAGATTCAACGTAATCCCATAAATTTCATACAAAAACCAAAAAATTAGGTGAGAAATTTGTATAGATGTCATTAGGTTTTAAAAACGAGAAGCATATAAACAACAAACTTACATTCTTCTGGGGTGAATCGACGACGAAGACGAAGAAAACACCGGCGAGAATGCGAACTAGGGCGAAGACGACGACGCTGCACCAAAACAAGGAAACGCCGACGAGAATCAACCCCTCAACTGTCACAAGTGGCTTCCTTGATCCCGCACTGCTCATTCCCATCTCCCTCTCAAACTCTTCATTTTCCCATCATCATACATCAATTGGTGAAGCCTCCTCTCCTTAGGGTCACATCTATGAAACCAGCAGTTAGGGTCACATCTATGAAACCAACGGTTAGGGAATCTAATTCTCCAAAATTAGGGTTTTTTTTAGAAATGCATAGAAATTTTTTAAATCAAACCATAAACTTACATGTTTGGAGCTTGAATGGAGGAAGGGATGAAGAATGGAGGCGGAATCGTCGGCTCCGAGGCGGAATTTTGTTGAGACGAGTCTTCGTCGGCTCCGAGTTCCAATTCCGTGCCAAGCGGGAGTTCGAGTTTGGGTCGTGGGGATTTCGAGAGGGAGCTTCTAGGGGAGAAATGGAGTCGAGAGAGGGGAGTTCGAGAGATTGAGAAATGGAGTCGAGAGGGGAGATGGGTGAGAATGAGAATCGGTAGAACCGAGAAGAAGAAGAGGTGAGTGAGATTCTGGGAGATTTTTGACGATTTGGGGAATTTTTTTATTTTTTATTTCCAGCAATTTCGGTAAATAGGGGTGGATCCGGTGTGTGCAAGACTATAGTGTTCTATGTACCTTCCGGGATTAAATCTAGGCCATTGATTTAGAGAAGATCTAATGCTCCTAATTAATCCCCTTGTTACACCACAAAAACCCATTACACTATAACCTAAATCTAAATATATATATATATATATAGAAGAAACCATGTCTAAGTAGATCAAAATTCACATTGTACAAAACTACCAATCCCCAATATTTAGGCAAAGGTGGATCACCATTTCAAATTTGGGTGCACATTGATAACAAAAGGAATAGAGAGTTCCATTTTCTAAACTGTTAAATTAAATCAACACTTGAGTTAGGAGATTAAAAGAAAACTTTAACCTTGATGACACGTTGACAGGTTCAACGACGAACACATGAATCAGAGTTGGCTTTTGAAAGAGAAGTTACGAGGAACACGTTTAGCTTGATCGGACGTCTTGAGCTCAAGATAGATATGGACATTGTCGAGATTCTACATTCTTTGAAGAACTTCCTTAATCCTTCATCACCAACCCTAAAATTCACTCTCACAATATTTTATAAAATGTTGATATGGTTTCCACTTCTGCAAGCAAGAATTGAACAGAATAGAATCAAATCCACTATTAAACTGGCTATATATCCACCGCCATCTGCACTTTCATTAATTATTTATTAGCACCACGCACCATCCATTTCAAAGTTGTGTAGAATGAAATCAATGGCGATTGGCGAGTTCTATTGGCGTTATAGGACCACTGCAAAATCAACAATTAACCTGAAATTATAAAACTCTAATAGATTCTATCAAAAAGGAAAGACTAAAAGGAAAAATATTCTACGTTTCTTATTCCTAGTGCTACAACCGGTTTTGCTTCCAAGTTTAAGACTCACCGATTCCACCACCAACTTTTTGTAAGAATCGATGGAAGCTTCAGATTTTAAATAAAAGTATCGGGATGCATTCTAATCATGACCTATGTGCAACTTCATCCCCTACAAACACAAAATTAAAATCCCACAGTTCCAACAATTGTAGATGCCTTCATACTTTACTCTTTCGATTAGGGCTAAATACGGTAACTTGCGTTAAGCAACAAATTCTAAGAAATTGGAATCAAATAATCAATTATTGAAGTGAATATAAAGGGTGCTTTGAAGAATTTGAAAAGGGTAGAGGATAATCAACCGACCTTCAAGGCCACCGTCATCGAACTTCCAGCGTCGAGCGTCAGCGCAACCACGGTTGTTGCCTCAACCTCAAGCCCCACGGCTCACCTTTGTATGCTCCGCATCAGCATCACCGCCTTTCCCAACAATTCCAAATCGCCATCGTGCTTCAGCATCCACATCAGTCGCTCGATCATCCCCACTACTGTTGTCGCTATGACTATAACTCAACAATTTTGACCATCACTCCAAATCGATCTCATTCGATCTCTAAAAACTGCACAAGGATGAGTCGGTGAGTCACTCCAAATCGGAAGCCAAAAAAATTGGGTGATGGTGGGAAACGTGGTGAAGATGATGGAAGGTGAAAAAAGACACCTCGAAGATACGCGAGTGCAATTGATGATGATGCAAGATGATGTAGCAATACAAATCAGAATTTGCACGAGTAACTTGAAAGATTTCCAATATTATGGTGCTAAACTTGAAATTTGTGTAATGATGTTGCAGGATGATGATGCAAGAAGGAATAGGTATTTGGAGCCATAGATTAGGCTAAGTAGATATGAATATTTGCGTTTCATTGAAATCTTTCACAAAAATCATGAGAATTTATTTTCTGTAGATATCCGAACCTACGTATTTCATAGATAAGTTTCATTTTTTCCATTTTTTAATTATAAAATCTCAATTTTCTCCGTTTTAATTTATCTAGACTAGAATTGTAGCAAAATATTTTCTCTAAATTCAATTCATATAAATTCAATTCATCCATTGTTGAATAAAAAAATATATGGTTGTTGAAGCAATTTTATACTGGGAAGGGGTGGCTTGAAGGAAAAAAGATTGAAAATTGGTTGAAGTTGAGGGTAAGATTTGATATAGGCAAAGTCTATACGCACTATATTTTTTGCTCATCCACACTACATTTCCATACGCCCATAATGAGCGTACGCTCAAAACCAGTGGATAGTGCAAATTGAAAACTTCGATCGTGAAGCGGAATACAGAATACAGAAGATGGTATACGCTCAAAACGAGCGTACGCTCAATATGGGCGTATAGTTCAAATTTGAAACATATAGCCGTTGGGAAAATAGCCGTTGGGGCATTTTTGCATGTACGCCCATAATGAGCGTACGGGCATTTTTTTTGCCCCAACGGCTATATTTTATGAATATTACTGTTTGGATATTTTCTATATATAGAAATGAACTTCAGATGTGGATGTTCAAGTCAAAAATGTCAAATAGGAGAGTTACAAATTTGAGTGATGGTGAGGAGATTGAATATGTGACGGAGATTGAGTATGCGAGCGGTGAAGAGAACGAGTATGGTGAAGAGAACGAGCATGCGAGTGACGAAGACGTTGCGATCGTGGAGGAGAAAGAGTTTTTCAATGAATCCGAAGACGGGATGTGGGACGACGATAGCGGCGAAGAAGAAGGAGACTTTGACGCCGGAGATTTTTCGGTTAGTAATTTATTTTAATCGTTTTGTTTTTCTTTAGGTGCAAATAATTTGTAGAATTGATAGTTTAGATTGATGTGGATTAGTAGTTTTAGTTGTGATAAATATGGTAGTTTGTATTAATTATAGGGTACGGATTACTCTGATTCGTTTGATATCGAAGAAACGTTTCCTACTAAGGAACATTTGAGGTTCTGGGTTCAAAGTATTGGTAGACAACTTATGATGGTATTAGTGACTCGCCATAGCAATAGTCGTCAAATGAATATAATGTGCGAGCATGCTGGAGTGTATAGATCAGGGAAAAAGAAAAGAGAGGATAGCGAACCAGGGGAGGTTGTTGAGACAGAGCGGGATAGTAGGGATATGAAGTCAGATTGCAAGTTTGAGATCCGAGGTTATCAGTTCAAGGCGAGGGATGCCAGAGATGGATGGTATGTGAAGGTAAAATACGGATAACACAATCATAAGCTTTGCACTAGCTTCATTGGCCATCCGTACATGGGTCGAATGACGCCGGGTGAGGTGAAATTTGTGACGAATTGTGCGAACATCTTCACTACGCCTACTATTATTGCTCTTCAGTTGAAACGGCCTTTCTGGGAATGTAACATCCACAAAACAAATCGCCAACTTCGTGCAGAAGTTGCATTTTGAGGATCGTGGGGATTTGAGTGTTACACAATGGACCTTGAAGTTTTTGAAGGAGCGCAGCTATGTAGTGCATCCCCTTTGCAAGAAGAAATCACACGAGGTGGACATCTTGTTTTTTGCCCATCAAGACTCGTTGCACTTGTTGAAGATGTTTCTGTACGTCGTGGTTATTGAAGCCACCTACAAGACAAATATGTATATAATAGTAGTATACCAAAATATTTTTGTTTAATGTCCTCTTCCGTCATTATTTAAATATATTATGCAGGTATAAGATGCCTCTTGTGGAGATTGTCGGGTTCACTTGCACGCATAAGACATTCAACATTGCATATGCATTCACGGGTAAGGAGGAAATAATGCACTACTTGTTCATAATGCAAAGGCTGAAAAAGTTGTTTGATGATGCTGGAGTAATGCCGACTGCCATAATGACCGATCGAGAACAAGCTCTTATCGCTGCAATCAAGATAGTGTTCAAAGATCTTCCGGTTCAACACCTCTTGTGTTGGGTGCATATCAAGCACAACATCGAAATTAATGCTACCAAAATCTTGAAAAACAAAGAGTCGGTGAAGATGTTGTGCGGGCAGGTATGGAGACTTTTTCTATCAAGAACGGAGGAAGTATACGAGGAGAGGCTGCTACGATTGAGAACATCTTAGAGAAGCGGAGTCGTTGGATACATTGAAAAGGTCTGGCTTATTCCTTACAACAGAAACATTGTTTGCGCATGGACGGAACACAATCTTCACTTCTTCACGAGGACCTCAAACAAGTATTTTATACGTAAACATTTCATATTTCTTTATTATTTGATTAGTTAATAGTTGTTTTACATAAACACGACCTTGAATGAATAAAACATAGGGTTGAGGGAATGCATAAGGTGTTGAAGAAAATAGTCGGTTCAAGTATAGGCGGTTTTAATCGAATGGTTGTGAGGATCCATGCAGCCATCGAGGGCCAGATTGTGAAGGTGAGGGCCAGCATGGAAGAGGATCAATCAAGACACCCGGGATTTTCAAACGAATGAATCCACAAGTGAAATTGATCTTTCGGCATCTATTCCATAATGTGTCTGATAGAGCGTTGAAGAAGTTGTGGGATATATGGGAGGATATAAAGGCGAAGAATTATGAGGAACATTGCGATGATTACTGGATGCGAGAATGTCAGGGCCTACCGTGCATCCACGAGATGGTGCAACATATTATTGACAAGAAGCCATTCAAGCTCAATCAGATTCACAGATTCTGGAGGCAGCTAGAATGGGATAGGATTGAACTTGATAACGGAGAGATAGAGATTGGTGTACCGAAGACCATGCGGGAGTTGAGATTCATTGAGCTCAACGAGAGATGGAAAAATGGGGAACTTCCGGAAAGTCAGTGGTCTCAGATAGAGGACTTGTACACAATGTTGGAGTATCCACATCAAAGTATTGTGTTGGAGCCGACGGGCATCAAGGATCCTGACAGACCAAGAGGAGCGGTAGGAAAGAAGTGGGGAACCGAGACAAAGAAGAGCGGGTTTGAGTACGCAAGGGAAGAATTAGAGAAAAACTATGCGGCGAAGGCGAAGAATAAGGCGGTTAGGGGAAAGGGAAAGGGAAAAGCAACGGCGGCACAACCTACTTTCACTGGGCCTACTATAATTGGGGAGTTTGAAGCTGTTGGGTGCACTGCGGGAGAGGCGTTCGGTTATTCAAGTGGCACTGCTGGAGAGGGGTTCGGATTATCAGGTTGCACTCTTACAGATGAGTTCCCTCAGCCAACAATGACGAAATGTGGGGTAGACTTTGGGGTTGAAAATGTTGATCTCTTCATGTTTCCATACATTGTAGATGCGAAAGACGTAAGGGCAGATGGACATTGTGGATATCGGTCACTAGCTGTGTTGTTGGGGTTTGACCAGTCTGAGTATCCTCGCATTCGCATTGAAGTGACTACAAAGCTGTTACAGAACAGTGATATCTACAGACAAGTGATGACCAGACTACGCCCGGATTTGGCAAAGAACTTCGAAGCTCTTGTTCAAGAGGTCAACTATATCAGGTCACCTTGTCCCGAAAAATACTGGATGAGTGTGCCCATGATTGGATTAGCATTTGCCACTCGGTTTCAGGTTGGTTTGATATACTTATCCAAAGTTCGGTCCTATTTGTGCTTACCGATGAGGGTGTATCAACAAAGCTCGAGTCAGGGTTTGAAGATTTATGCAATTGGCTCGTGTGGGTTTAGCAAACCACTACATACCGGTAGTATATATGTTTTCACTCAATTTTCTTAATGCTTAACATAGTATATATGTTTTAACATTTAGGTGTGTCTTAGAGAAGACTGTCTGGTACCATCTGTACCTGGAGTTTGGCGCATGTTCAAGGATCCTAGTGCGAATGGATTGGATTGTGGGTTCGCGCTGAGGATGCAGCATTGAAAGGACTATCGCATTAGTTATGGTAGTATAGATGTTGATCTCTAGTAAATTCAGATGTGTTGAATGTTTCACCTTTTGTAACGTTAAATGACTTGTCTTGTATGCTTTTGAGATTGTAGTTGATGACTTCTGTTGTATGTCTGTTCTGCTTTTGAGATTGTAGGCCCGTTGACGTTTTCGATGATTTTTTTCCGATTCCGACAAATGAAAACGACTATGGGCCTTATTTGCTGTCATGTTACAATTTTAAAATTTTGATTTTTATCGTTTTAAGGCGTTAAAACGAATTGGGCCCAAACTATCCACTTATCACATCCACTAACCACATTCACTATCCACTATCCACATTCACTATCCACTATCCACTATCCAAACCCTATACCCTAAACCCTATACCCTAAACCTAGTCCTGGCCAAACTCGGGCTAGCCCGCCCGGCCCGGCCCGCCCGACCCTTTATCCGGGCGGGCTTGGACACTAGGTAAAGCCCTGTCGGACCGCTAGGCCCGGCCCGTAAGGGTACGAGGGCCGGGTATGGTATAGACCTCATGCCCTTAAGAGCCGATAGGCTCGGCCCGTATTATATATTAATTTAAAAATATAATAATAATAATATATATATACTTTCTAAAAATAGTCTAACCTAGGTTTTGTTTCCTCATCCTTGCGCCTCCGCCTCCTTTTCTTTCATTCGGTCTCACTCTTTCTCTAACCTAGGTCACAATTCACAAACTCACACACACTTCTCAAAATTTTCGTCTCATATACCCACCCTCACACACCTCAGCGCCGCCTCGCCTCTCGCCGTCGATCGGCGCCCGCCTCACCTCTCCTTTTCGTCGTCGACTGATTCATTTATGCGGTATTTTATTCATCTTTTTTCTTAAAAAAAATAAATTTAACATAACCGGGCTACCCGGCCCGGATAGAGAGTCGGGTATGGGCACCATCACAGGCCCTGAGACCGGGCCTCGGGCTAGCCCGGCCCGAAAATATGAGCTGGAAATTTGAGCCATGCCTGGCCCTGGCCCGACCCGAGCCCGGGTATGGCCAGGTCTACCTAAACCCTATACCCTATCCACATTTTACTCGATTTGCGTGCCGTTACTTGTTTTAAGTTGGTTTTACTCGATTTTCGCACTGTTACTCGTTTTAAGTCGGTTTTACTCGATTTTCGTGCCGTTACTCGTTTTAAGCCAGTTTTACTCGAATTTCTCGCCGTTACTCGTTTTAAGTCGGTTTTACTCAATTTGCGCGTCGTTATTCGTATTAAGTCGGTTTTACTCGATTTTCGCGCCGTTACTCGTTTTAAGTCGGTTTTACTCGATTTTTGCGCCGTTACTCGTTTTAAGTCGGTTTTACTCGATTTTCGGGCCCTTACTCGTTTTAAGTCAGTTTTACTCGATTTTCGCGCCGTTACTCGTTTTAAGTCGGTTTTACTCGATTTGCGCGCCGTTACTCGTATTAAGTCGGGCTTAATTATAATTAATAATTATACGGGCTTAATTATAAATATAAATTTAATATTCACTAATATTTAATAAGTAAATATAAAGACTAATTGATAAATAACGACTAATTAATAAATAATTTATTTATTAATAAAACTTTTTCTTTTAATCGTTATTTATCGAATAACGTGAAACGTTAAACGATAAATAACGACTAATTAATAAACAATTTATTTATTAATAAATATTTTTCTTTTTAATAATTTATTTATTAATAAATCTTTTTCTTTTAATCGTTGTTTATCGAATAACGTGAAACGTTAAACGATAAATAACGACTAATTAATAAATAAATAATTTATTAATAACTCTTTTCCTTTTAAATAATTTATTTATTAATACATCTTTTTCTTTTAATCGTTATTTATCGAATAACGTGAAACGTTAAACAATAAATAACGACTAATTAATAATTAATATTCTATTAAATAATTTATTTATTATTAAATCTTTTTCTTTTAATCGTTATTTATCGAATAACGTGAAACGTTAAACGATAAATAACGACTAATTAATAAACAATTTATTTAGTAATAATTAATATTCAATTAAAATAATTTATTTATTAATAAATCTTTTTATTTTAATCGTTATTTATCGAATAACGTGAAACGTTAAACGATAAATAACGACTAATTAATATTCTATTAAATAATTTATTTATTAATAAATCTTTTTCTTTTAATCGTTATTTATCGAATAACGTGAAACGTTAAACAATAAATAATGACTAATTAATAAATAATTTATTTATTAATAATTAATATTCTATTAAATAATTTATTTATTAATAAATCTTTTTCTTTAAATCGTTATTTATCGAATAATGTGAAACGTTAAACGATAAATAACGACTAATTAATAAACAATTTATTTATTAATAAATCTTATTTATTAATAAATCTTTTTCTTTTAATCGTTATTTATCGAATAACATGAAACGTTAAACGATAAATAACGACTAATTAATATTCTATTAAATAATTTATTTATTAATAAATCTTTTTCTTTTAATCGTTATTTAACGTTAAACGATAAATAACGACTAATTAATAAATATTTTTTAAATAAATATTTTTCTAATAAATAAATAATTTATTAATAAATCTTTTTCTTATATCGTTATTTATCGAATAACGTGAAACGTTAAACGATAAATAACGACTAATTAATAAACAATTTATTAATAAATAAATATTTTTCTTTTAATCGTTATTTATCGAATAACGTGAAATGTTAAACGTTAAATAACGACTAATTATTAAATAATTTAATTACGTACCTTCGAAAATCGAGAGCGTCTTTTCCGGCGATTTTGAACGAGCCTGTTTTGCGCTCCTCCTCCACCCCGGCTCCGACGACCACCACCCCGACCACCTCCAGCCTCGTCGTCTGTGCGCCACCTCCAGCCTCCTCACCTCCATCCTCCTCGCCAGCGCCACCACAATCGCCTTCTTCTTCTTCTTCGCCGACTTCGTCTTCTTCTCTTCGCCGGGCACGGGATTTGACGACGATTCATCGCCGGCCTTCGTCTTCTTCTTCTGACCACCTCGGACTTTGGCGCCACCGGGAAGAATACGGACGAGAGGGAGCGCAGCCGCCGTCGGAATAGATTTAGGGTTTTGCCCCAAATTCTCAGATTCCATGATTCGGAGTGAAATTGATGAAATTGATTGAGGGATTTGAATTGTATGAGAAAAACGAGTCGAATTGATGTGATTTGAGGAAGAAAACGAGTGAAATGGAGATGAATTGGGGGCGGCGAAAATTAGGGTTTAAAACTCGGGGTGAACAGTGTTTACGCAGAAAGAGAGAGGAAGAAGAAGAAGAAGAAGCGAGGCGGGATTTTAAATCCCGGACGTACGCTAGAAACGAGTGTATGCTTCTTCTTTTTTTGAAATTTCAACTGTACGCAGGGGCGGACCTACAAGAGACCAGTGGGGGCACAGGCCCCACTGACATTGAAAAATGAACGGAATTGTAGATCTTTTCAATACGAGTTCATGCATATAAAATTCATCAAAATCGGACATCGTTTGATCCCTGAAAACCCCAAAATACGAAATTCTCGTAGGTTGCAAATCACGCCGCCGCAATACAAGACTAGACGATTAAGATGGCGTTTTCTGAACTATTCGATGTTAGGGACGCAACACGAGGTCTTTTTTTTAGTTCCTTACACGTTTTTCCATGTGCTGTTTCATTTTGAAACATCACAAGCTACTTTTTCATGTGTTGTTTAATTTTGAATAGTCACAAGATAGAAGAATATTTTTATTGAATTGATCTATGTAAAAAAATTCACTATAATTTTTTGTGTTGAACTGTGTTGTGTACAGTGTTGAGCTGATGTAAATATTTTGTTTGTGTATGCTTGATCCTTGATGCAAATAGTATTGAGATGATTAATAGTATTGATTGTATATATGTTTGATTAGAATTATGTTAAATACTTATGCAATCAAATTTTTTTTTAGCCGAAACAGGCTCTCACTGACTTGAAATCCTGGGTCCGCCAGTGGCTTTACGCTCATTTCTAGCGTATCAGATGAACTTGTTAATATTGTAATTTTGTATACGTATAAGAATACGTATACGTATTCTCGATTTTTTTGACTGTAAGCTGGATTAGCATACGCCCATTATGAGCATATGAAAATGTAGCGTGGCTGACCAAAAAAAATAGAGTTCGTATAGTCGTGTATACATACGGTAAAGAGGATATATGAAATAAAAAGTGAAACCCCCCAAACTCCTGTTTCAAGATCCTGCCTAGCTGCAGTTTCTCCGTCTTCCGGCGTCTCCGAGTTCGATCCGGCAACTTCCTCGGCCTCCGTTTCCGCCACTGCGAGATCCGCCGACCTCACGAACAAACCTAGACTCGCGCTGAGGTCAGAGGATGAAGCCGCAAACCCTATCTACAACCTAACTTCTTCGACCCGGCAGCTGTGTGATTTTTAATAACCTCTTCATCGGTAACTTCTTCTATGCTTTAATTGATTTTCCCTAACTTTGGAATTGGGTTTTTCTGTTTCAATTTGCTTGCTCACTTCTTTTATTGCTTCCTGACTTCATCTTTACTAGACTTTGCTGTTTCACTCTGCTTCTTGTTTAACTAGTTTTTATTTTGCTGAATCAATTTGCTTGTTTCAGTAAATGTTTCTTTTATCATGTATTGGTTCTTGTGGTTTACTCTAGCTGTGCTAATGTATGAGAAGCATTCTACAATATTCATATATGAGATGCATGATGGTAGTAATAGAACATTCACATGTGATATACCTTTCTTTGAGGCACATTCCAATTGCATCCTAGCCTTGCTCCACCCCCATGTATATAGCATTAACATCTCTTATGAATGTTAATTACCAGCTGATCGTTTTCTAGTAGATACACTTGTTATATTTGAGCTATGTAGCTTTAGATTATATATGGATATTGGTTGATTTCTGTACGTGGGGTTTAATTTTTGGGAAATTTTGCAGCTAATGCAATTCTAAATGTCTTACTTTTCTACTTCAATAAAGTTGAGCAACATATTTCTGCTATTATTATTGCTTTTTGCATGATTAAAACTGTCATATCGACTATTTGTGGCTTGAAGATTGTTTTTAAAGTGTTTCCAAGTCATTTCAGACTGTCCCTTTTTTTTTTTTTGCAAAGTGTAAGCCTTCTTAGTTACAGTTTTTTAAGTGTGAACACACTTCTTTTGTGACATTTTAAGGTTAAGTAAGCTTGTGGACAGTTTTTTAAAGTGTTCCCAAACCTCCTTAGGAAAGTTTTGAAACTAAAAAGGCTTAGGAATAATTATTTAAAGTGTCCTTAATCATCTCTAGAGACGTTTTGAGGCTAGGGAGTTTCGAAGATAGTATTTAAAAGTTCTCCAGACCTCTTTAGGGACGTTTTGAATCTAGGGAAGCTTGGAGGTTAAAGAGGTTTAGAGACTTTTTTTTAAAGTATTACTTAACTTTCTTATGAATCTCGAGGACAGCCTTTTTAGGGACCTTTAGAGGATAAGAAGACGTGTGAATAATTTTTTAAAGTGTTCTCAAACCTCTTTAAGGACGGTTTTTGAAGCTAAGAAAGCGTGGAGAACAATAGTTTCAAGTGTCTCAAACATGAAACGGTTTCAGGATAAGAAACGGCTTGGAAACTGTTTTTTAAGTGTTGTCAAATCTTCGTAATCACGTTTTGAGGTTAAGAAAGGTTGAGAATATTTTTTTATGATATATCAAGACCTTTGAGTACAATATCAAAAATGTCCCCAAGCTTTTGGGATACTAGCAAAATATTTTCAAGCTGTTCGAGGGTTGAAAATTTGACTTGACACACTTTTCCAAATTAAGAAAAGTGTGTCAAGTCTTAACTTTTGGGTTGACAATTAAATATTAAAAAAGATATTTGGATTTGATATATTGTGACTGATTAAAAACAGCTAAAAAATTGAATTCTGTTTTGTTTTACAGGCACGTGAAAATGAACATCCTAACGGTATACTATGGAGGTGAATGGCAATTTAAGGAAGGAGAATGTGATTATGTTGGTCATAACATAACTACCAAAGCTTTAATGATTGAAGATGATATAAGGCTGGAGGATTTTAAACAAAAAGTTTTTGAAAGGTTCAACATCAAAAGTGACACTGCCATTAGATCGATGCATTTACATCCATTTCTAAAGTTGAAGAGTCCTTATACACTAGATTCAGAGGATGATTTCAGGTCTTTTATGCATATGAATTCGTGTGCTCGTGGCTCATGGACGTTGCCAATATACGTGACATCACCTATAAAAAAGAGAAAGAATGTGCAAAACAATAGTGCTACAACGACGCCTATTGTCACAATAGAATCCGGAAATTGTTCTGAAAGCACAGAACAGGAAGGTGATATGATGCCAATAGAATCGGGAAATTGTTCTGAAAGCACAGATCAGGAAGGTGATATGATGCCAGTAGAATCAAGCATCAGAAACGAAATTGAGATAGATCAAAGAGACGAAGACAATGTGCAGGGTACATCAAACAATGACTTCCTACACGTGGGCCAGATTTTCAAGTCGAAAGAAGAATTGAAAAACACGATCATGGTCTTGGCAGTGAGGCAGAATTTTGGCTACAAGGTAAAGACATCAACACCTCAGAAATATAAAGTCCTTTGTGTGGACAAGGAATGCAAATGGAGGGTAGCAGCTGCAAAATACGATGATATTTCAAACTTTGAGATCAGAAGACTAGTTGACAGACATACTTGCTCATTTGATGTGAGAAGTGCAAGACAATGTAAGCCTTCATACAAAATAGTTGCAGAGATGATAAAGAAAAGGTAATGTTTAGACTTCAAATTTTTGTGCTAATTGAACACATCTAATACTATGTTAAAATTGCCGCAAAACAGGTTTGAAGGTGATAGCAAAGGACCAAATCCAAAGACAATTCATGATGATGTAAGAAGAGAATTTTTTCAAAATGTTAGCTATTGGAAAGCTTGGAAAGCTCAAGAATATGCCCAGAATTTGATCCGAGGAACACCTGAAGATAACTATGCAATGATACCGACATATTGTCACATGCTTAAACAAGTGAACGTCGGTACATATACATGCCTTGAATTAACAAGATCAAAAAAGTTCAAGTATGTATTCATATCAATTGGAGCTTCTATCACTGGATTCAATCAGTTGAGAAAGGTAAATATCACATCTATAAGACTTTCAAAACTATGACTAACAATTGTCACGAATTTGAACTGTAACAAGTTGGCACAAAATTGTTACACTCAAGTTGTGATAACTGTTATTCATTAGTAATATGTCAAAATTTGAAAACTATGACAATTTATTACTTTTTTTAAACCTCTCAAAAAATGTGATGAGGTGTCAGAATTTTGTAACCATGTGACAAGTTGTTTCACTCGAGCAATCTGTCACTAGTTTGAAACTATGACTATTTATCACATATTTTATATCTCTACAGTCTACACCTACGAAAGCTAGTGGTAGTTAGTTATAAAATGCCTAAGAGTAGTAAGAGCAAAAACTTAGTTATTCGGTTTTTCTAGTGTCTGACCATTGAAATGATTGAATTTCCTTATTAGAACATTGAATTATGGATATGTACTATTTAATTTTCTAATTTTTAATTTTATTTATTTTTATATGAATTTGCTATTCCCATTTAGGAAATAAGTTTTAGAAACTTTTGAAATTCAGGTTTATCATTGTTGGAAAGTAATTCATTGTTAGTGAGTTCCCAAGTGGGACACACAAGAAAAATCGTTAGTAATTTATCACTAGTTATTACATTTATGCAAAGTGAAACGATTTATGTAGAGACTATGGCATCTTAAAAACGGTCACAAATCTTATTTCTCATTATTTTACTAATTATTTATTGTTTGTAGGTAATAATGATTGGTGGTACTCACTTACATAACAAGTTTGAAGGAAATTTAATGATTGCTACAGCACAAGATGCAAACCACCAAAACTATCCAGTAGCATATGCTGTTGTGGATTCAGAGAATGATAATTCATGGATGTGGTTTTTTCAGCAATTACTCAATGTGATTCCATGTTCGACCGATTTGGTATTTGTATCTGACCTAAACTTGAGCATTGACAAAGCAGTGAAGACCGTATACATTTCCGCAAAGCATGTCATCTGCACGCAACATGTAAAGGAAAATTTGAAGAGTAGATATAAAGTGTGTGGTATACTTGCGTTGTTTGATAAAGCAGCTAACAACTACACACTGAGTGGCTTTCATGACAGTTTTCAACAGATTTGTGACATGAGCCCAGAGATAGGAGATTACCTCCGGGAAGTTGATTTACAGAAGTGGTCAAGAGCAAACTGTCCTGGAAAAAGGTACAATATTATGACAAAAAGCAATTCTGATATCGTAAATTCAGTTTTAGAGGAAGCCAGGTCATACCAAATTGTTGCCCTATTAGATTACATAAGAGCTCTGTTAGGAGAATGGTTTGTTGAGCAAAGGGAACTAATGGAAAAACACAAGAATCAACTGCCGCCAAATATATCATTGATAGTGGAGCAAAGGTGCAGAGAATCGAAGAAGTATGAGGTCAAGGAATTGAATTCTGATGAATTTCAAATACTTGGAGGAAGTTTTTCTGGTGTTGTGAACCTGTTACAAAAGTCATGTAGTTGCAAGGTATTTGATTTGGATTACATACCTTGTACACATGCCATTGCTGCAATAATACACATGAATCTCCACATTTATGACTTTATAACTGAGTACTATCAGTTTAACTCTTGGTCTGCGACATACAAGGATAACATTTATCCATTGCCTACGAGGACAGAATGGGTGGTCCCTCAAGATGTCGCTGAGCTACATTGTTACCCGCCAAGTGCTAAAAGAAGGATTGGGAGGCCGAGAAAACGCATGAGCAACTGTGTAGAAGAGTATACCAGAAATGTGAAGAGTAACACGAGGACGTGTTCTAGTTGTGGAAAATCAGGGAACAACAAGACAACGTGCATGAACAAGGCATCCACAAGTAGCTCAATGGGTTGAATATAGTGATTATTATGCAAAAAATAACAACTTATCGTCTCTTATCATCAATTAAATATTTGATGATTTGTTGCTTTGACGTTATTTATAATAAGTCTTAAATTTTGAGGTTGTGCAATTACAAACAGGTGAACTCAAAATGATCAGATCTAGTATTTAGATATTGTGACGAGTGACAAAGAGTAGACTCAGATGTAGAAACTATAAACAACAATAATCAACAAACTTGCGAAAAAGCTCTCGCAAGCTCTTGCTAACATTTTTGAACCCATTAGTCGCTTCGTCCAAAACCACCTGTTTAATTAAATGTTACCGTAAATCACCCATATCATATTCTTCGTCAATCAACAACCACTTTTGAACAATTCTGCCTAAGTCCGTCTTATAATGTATACCCGTGGCAAATTTTATTGTTTTTTATATAAAGAAAGATAAAAATATATACAAAGAAAAGGAGAGTAAATAAATAAATGAAAAGAAGTGGGACCCACCCTCCTCTTTCTTCTTCATTATGAGTTATAGAGAAGCTTGGGCAAAAATCGATTTATGCCACTCCGACCTCCTCTACCAGATCTCCCTCCTCAGAGGTTCTGAGTTATCCCTCTCCGTCGTCCGCTCTACGTCTCCTCTCCAGTCTTCTGCTTCCACATTCGCACCTGAATCGCCGATCTCAATCGCCAGATCCGCATCAAACCTCCTGTTATAGGAAATTAGTAGCTATAAATAGGGAGTTTATGTTCATTGTAAAACATTATGAAAAATGTTAATCTCTCTTTTCTCTCTGTAAACAGTATGACAAACATTATGTTCGTTCTTGATGTTGGTTTCTATTCTACCTTCTAGATTCCTTCACTTGGACAAGGAGATTTGTTGTTCTTGAGAACATTAGATCTCATCTATCCTTCTTATTCTAATCCTCTAGTTCTCAGATACGTTAATATGTAACAAAGGTATCAGAGCCAATCGATTCTTGGATCTAGACAATTCTTCCGTTTAGCCATGGCAGACAAGATGGACAAGCACATCGCTGAAGACGAAATCGAGGCAACGTTGGATTTCGTTCGAAATTGGGTGGAGGATGTGCGTGCTTTGGCTTCGAAATGGAACTCCGATGAGCAACGCAGTTCGACAGGAGATGCTTTGGAGTTCCAAGCTGAATATCTCCGTTCGTTGTTGTGTTTGGTCTGGGAAGACGTTCATGGAGTTGATAAGGCGTCTTCAAGGGAAATCCGTTCGTATATGTCTGAAATGACGAATTGGATCTCCAAGGTTCACGTGCACAGGTATTCAACCAAGAAGGATGTGCTGGTGCCACTGAAATCATCGGCGGTGGTTTGCAATGGCGCTCCTGCTTCTCCTGCTTCTCCTACCTACCAAGTGTTCGACGAAATGCTTGAGCCGATTGATGACTCTGAAATGTCGCTAAACTCCCCGGAGTTGCTGCCGGAGGAGGTTCACCATCAAACTGAGGTTCAGCTTGAAGGCTACGGCACCCCTATCTTTCCTTCCAAGATCGCCATTTCCTCTCCGCCATGTCCATCTAGCGTTCAATCGAGCAAGATACAAGTTCTTTCTAAACTACTGCAAGATTTAGTGGGACTAGATTCTTGTGCGTTGGAGGCAAAGCAGATTGACGATTGTGAGTCGCTTCAACCATTCGAAATGGTTATAGTGTTTGATCCCGGAGGGATTAAGACTACAGACCTAGAACTTCTGGTGGCTCTTGGTGCACATGACCTGTTTGTGGAATTGCCACAAAGAGATGCTTTGTGGAGCACGATGACGGATTGGACATTCCTGCTGGATAATGTATTGGAGTTCACTGTTGAGCATTTTCCTTATGATAGAGGTAAATATAAGTTGTTCATGAGTTCTAAGGATGCATCTAAAGGGCTACTGATGGAGTTTCTTGGGCTCGGTTTTCATTTGGATTCACTTGGACTTATGGGGAGTTTGACTGCTCTGTCACATCCACGGAATTGGTGTCCATTTGAGATGGCTCTGTTGGCTGTTTTCAGCTGTTTTCTTTGTTGTATTTTGCTGCACACTGGTGTGGAACCGACACTCCTTGTTGTTGCTGTTATCTTTTACCTTATGACAACAACAAAAAGTGGATGGTGGTTGTGTGCGTTCAGCTGCTATTGTTGCTTAGTCTTGAGCAGCTGTTTACATGTGTTTCGTTGGCTGATTGTTTGCTATATAGAGCTGCTGCAAGTACATGATTTTCTTGTGAATTTTGTTGCTCTTCGTGGGATATTGGACTTGGCAACACGTGTGCTTTTATTCTACAAATTTGGCTGAGTATTTGTGGCATTTGGTCAAGATGGAGGACGCTGGATGTTGCTGATTTGAGCCTAGTGTTGCTTGCTGAAATTTTTGTTGCTGATTTTTGTTGTTGCCATGTATAGCTGCTATCTCTCAGCTGCGGTGGACTGTGCATCCACTAGATGTATATGGTGGCTTGTTCTTCACCAGGCATGGTCTATCTTCCCAACCTTGTGGTCAAGGTTGTCTCAACGGGGGAGATTTGTTATAGGAAATTAGTAGCTATAAATAGGGAGTTTATGTTCATTGTAAAACATTATGAAAAATGTTAATCTCTCTTTTCTCTCTGTAAACAGTATGACAAACATTATGTTCGTTCTTGATGTTGGTTTCTATTCTACCTTCTAGATTCCTTCACTTGGACAAGGAGATTTGTTGTTCTTGAGAACATTAGATCTCATCTATCCTTCTTATTCTAATCCTCTAGTTCTCAGATACGTTAATCTGTAACACCTCCTTATTCTCCGACATCCAAATAACCCCCAACTTTTGCAACACACGATCTGTGTCCTCCAAGAAGCTTCGGGAATTTTCAATTCCGATCCGGAGAGATTGGATCTAGAAGGCCGCTCAGATACATTGCAATATGCTAGGGTTTACTATAGATAATGCGGTCTCCGGAATCGATGTGGTTGATGACGAATTGAGGTGGGTTTCCATTTTATTCCTTGAGCTCCACCTTCATTAAAGGTTGCAACAATGGTGGAGGACAATGATTGAAGACGAAGGTGTCTTCTTTCATTTTTTTTCTTTTTCTTGTCCTTATTTATTTCTTTAGGTGAAAAATCAATAAGTGAAGAGTCAAATTGTAATTTACACATCAATCTTTAAATCCTACTCCCTCCGTCCCACAATATAAGCAACATTTGCTTTAGGCACATATGTCGATGTACGTTTTGCATCGTTAATATCTCTAGTTATATGGTGATAAAAATTATAAATTTTTGATATTATTAAAATACTCGTCAAGACGAATCAAACAAAATCCTATATCACTATATTTCTTTTTATATATTTAGAAATTAGTATTGAAGTGTGAATAGTGTCAAAATTTCAAATGTTGCTTATATTATGGGACGGAGGGAGTATTTAGTTAAGACTGAAAAAATGACACGTGTAGCGCGTATGACAGATTTGGAAACGAAAAATCAAGATGAGTGACTTTTGAGTAACAAAATATGTTATTCAGGTGCTTTTCGCCGTTTTCGGTAATATTTGATTAAACGGGTGGTTTTACACAAAGTGTCCAATTATACGGGTGATTTCCGGTAAACAAAACCCAAAAATATAAAACGCCCATCAACAACTTGTCAACGCCCAACAAATGGGACTTCAACAAAGTTTCTTTGATTTGTCCTCACAATATAATTGATCAAATTGCTAATATTCATATTCTTGTTACTGCAATCCGAGATCAACTTATTTGGTCTCTTCGCTCCATGGTAATTTCACGGTTAAATCTGTTTATCACCTAATCAAACCCCTGTCCAACATGCACAAGAATATGTACAATTATTGGAATTTGAAAGTTCCTCCTAAAATTGAAAACTATATTTGGAAAGCTTCGTCTGATTGTGTTCCTACCACTGAACGTCTCAGTAGACACTTCCATAGAGTCTTTCCCACGTGCTCCTTATGAAATAATGCTGATGAAAATGACCTTCATTTTTTCTTCGAGTGTAAGTTTACTTCTGATGTCATCATTCTTTTAATTTTTAATTTCCTTCTAATATGGGTTTTCAATCATTCTTTGCTTTCTTTGGTAATAACAATAAAAACTCTAACCTTGCTTTCTTTTGTTGGTGGACTCTTTGAAATAATCCGAATAAACTAATTTGTAGTCATGATCCCTTCCTCGCAAACCAACGCCTGAAGATATTGCTAAAATAGCTCTGTATCATTTCATCTCTTGGAAAACCGAAACCCTCATAACCATAACCCTAGGAAAAACAAAAATAGGGTAGTCAGTACTAAAAATTGTTGGAAAAAACCTCTCAATCCCTTTTATAAAATTAATTGTGATGGCTCTAAGCGTATTGATTGTAGGTCTTTTATTAATTTTATTATCCGTAAATGCTATGCTAAAACGGTTTTTATTAACCAACAATGCATTCCAAACTCCTCGGTTCTTGTCTCTAAAGCTGTCGTTATGCTTGAAGGTGTTCGTACTGCTATGCTCCTTGGTATTAAGAGCATTATTGTTGAGAGTGATAATTTGACAGCCATAACAGTTCTATCTAAAATTGGCTCTGTCCCTTGAAAAATTAGATATGTAATTAGTGATATTCGTAATTTGCTACATCATTTCAATTCTTGTCGGTTTGCTCATGTCTTCGTGAACTCAAACAAACTTGTTGACTTCCAAAGACTTTGACTTAGAAGATCTTCGGTCAACTATCACTCAATGGAATTACATCTCTTCACATCAGGATATTTTGTCCATTCGAAGTAATCTCTGGTCCCGGACATCGAGACTTTTCCCCTTGAAGGAATTTTTCAAGATCATTCGCTGATGATTTAGGCCTGAATTGTTTGTAACAAACAAGTCTTCTGTTAGCTTGTTAAAAAAATGTTTCTCAACTTGCAAACTCTATCATAAACTTGTCACAAACATTCTCATCATTAGTATCGCAAACAACAATAATACACTCTGTCACAGACTTTTCCTAAATGTCTTAACAATAACACAAATTGTTACTAAATAACAGAGAACAATCTAGGCATTCACATTTTTAAGATTTATTTTTCATCGCAAACTACATGTATAATATTTCGTATTACCGGTAATCACATCTTTAAATTGATATTATCAAAACCATCGGAATTTAACCCTCTGTTAGCCACAAGCCAACCTTCTTGACTTCCTTTTTGTTAAATTTGGTCCCTATTTCCTTTTTCTCAATTTTTAAAGTAGAATAGACAAAATAGATAAAGAAAATCTTAGTATTTGGATAAATCCAAAAATTCCACCCTAGGAGAGAACGAAGGAGGTACCATCATATTAAAGGTTTGAGTATGGTGTCAAGAGTTATGGTCATTGACGGAAAGGTTGTCTAATACATTGTACATATGGTTGTTATCATGCTGATCATACACAGATGTCATTAATATTCAGTTTCTATAAGCACTTCATTTTTCACGAATGAAAGCCTTTCCTACATCACAAGTGAATTCGTCACAAACCAGATTAATTCATTCATAATGAACCAAGTGATTCCATTCACCACGAATGAAAAAACAAGTATTTCACAAAAAATGTTTTCTAACCATAAAAACTGAAATAAATTTTAAATCCTTACAATTATAAATGTGAAGGATCATTGCACTTATCATGTACGCAATCTATTTTTTTACGGCCCAGAAGCGCGCCACCAGGCGCCACATCACGCCACATCGGATTTTGCAGAATCTCTATGGCTACTGTGCGTTTGAGTTTTTTCTAGAATTAATCTTTTTTTTCCTTAGATGTGGACGACACAAATTGCTTCCACGTTAAGATGGCAAGATTAGACGACCGCTTTTTGTCCATTTGTTTTCCCTTATTCTTTTTTTTCTCCTTCGCTCCCACTTGCACAATGTTTAATAACTTTTATTCTCGGGCTGCCACTTGTTCCGGAAGCTTTCCACTTGCACATTCTTCTATTGCTTTTACTCTTTGTCCACCAACCCCGTAAACAAATTCTATTTTTACTCTTTCGGTTGGACGTGCACTTGCGGCGGAGCTTTTTCGAAATTCTTATTTTTTCCCTAAATACTATACGACTGAATTGCATTTCACATGAAAATTGAAAGAGTTGCTTTGGTCTTTTAGCTTGCCTGGGGTTTTCTGGGAGTGGAGTGTTGTTACGCTTTTCTGCGAGCGAGGTGTTGTGCATGCTTTTCTATTTTCTGTGTGGATGGTGACGATTGTGTTCTGTGGGCTCCAAGGCGTTGTGAACAACTACGATCGGCTCCGATTTTATTTTTTCCCCTATTTTAATCTTTTGAAGGAAAGTATAATTTGCTTATTTTCATGCACTCTTATTTTCTTTTTCCATTTTTCTTATTCAAATTTTGCTATTTTAATATTTTGATGGAAATTATAATTTGCTTATTTGATGTGTTCTTTTTTCCTTTTTCATTTTTTTATAATTAAGATTTGTTTTTATCATAGAATAATAAGATAAATTGCAAAAAGTTGGATGAGAGCCTAGCAACTAACTGTTCTCCAACACCCTTGCTCAAAACAAAACCCAACCTCTGAAAAATGAAAGACCGAATATTGACTTTGGTTGTGTGGCTCTGAGAAGCACGTGCCACCCTAGACAAAAAATAGAGAACATCACCCCCGTCATCCCCCAATTCCCCAAAAGTAGAGAAGGCAAAAGCAATAAAATTGTAACCATTGCCAGTGCACTTAGATTCATACTTCTTCTTCCTGGAAACAACGTTAGAAACAACTACTTTGGGGACAAAAACATCAACTCCAACACCTGTGAAGGGAGAAACACCTGTAGCATCCAAACACACATCCTTTCTTTTGTCCCAACAATAGACAAGGAGATCCGCAGGCCGAAGATCCTTCCTCTCCTCAAACAAGAAACAACCAAGGGGCACCTCTTTTCGCACCACAACACCAGATTAATTACATATATCACCCAAAACACCCCGGACCAAGTTATGGCAAACTTTAAGGCCAATATCATTGCCACAATGATGACACAAGGTCGGAGAAGCATCGCTTCGGGCTAGGGTTTATCGTCTAAATCACCGAAGGCGGCAACTTGAGAGAAGGAGACGATGGGTGGATGGTGGATGACGGACAACGACAGCGAGGCGAAGGTGGTGATGCTGTTGGAGGAGGCGGCCGAATGGATGTGGAGGCAAAGAGACGGCGTGACACGAACTGATAAGTGTTCGAACGACTTGATGGAATTCTTCGAATCCACGAGGAATAATATCAAGGTTTGATTCCTCCTTGTTCGAATCCACGAACAATTCCGAATCAGGTTGATTAAGAACAAACAGAATCCACAGATCACTCTCTCTCACAATTGAATCGAAAACTGAATCCACAACCTTCAATTCAATCAACTAAAACTAGGGTTCTACAAAGCTAAAGTTAAAACAAAACAAAGTAATTATTCTTTGGCAAATTCAATCTAACCCAAACCCTAGAAAAATTTAAAGTTAAAGTATTTTCCAACACACATGCCCCTTCGGCCGAAATAGTCTTCATGGCCCATTGACCCGTATTCCCCATGAAACTGATATGATGATATATCAATAGCTCCTGACATCCAATGGGCCTCATTTTTGGACACATGAAACTCACCTTCTTCTTTCTTTTTTGAACAGTCTCATATGTCGCTCCATAAGCTTCTTCTTTGATCAGTCTCATATGTCGCTCCTGACATCCAATAAGCTTGTTCGAATCCACGAAAAGTCTCATATGTCGCTCCATTTTTGGACACATTAAATTAATTATTTCTGATATTCGGAATGATTTCTGATGTTCGAATCCACGAACAATTCCGAATCAGGTTGATTAAGATCAAACAAAATCCACCGATCACTCTCTCACACAATTGGATCGAAAATTGAATCCACAACCTTCAATTCAATCAAACTTAAAACTAGGGTTCTACAAAGCTAAAGCTAAAACAAAACAACGTAATAATTCTTTGGAAAATTCAATCTAACTCAAACCCTTGAAAACTTTAAAGTATTTATGCTCGTAAAAGAAATGCTAAAAATGGAATTGTCAAATACACAAGCCCCTTGGGCCGAAACAGTCCCAAATTTAGGGTAAGTAACCCTTTTTGTACTTTAAGTTGTATTTTCTAAGCCTACTTTTTTTTAGTGTGTTAACTAATCTTTTGTTGCATTTATGACATTTTTTTAAATCATATTTGATTATAATTTTTATTGTCACTATTGTTAATGTTTTCATCATTAAATTAATGAATAAACACCGACGACATGAACTGTCATCCAGACGACATGAACTGTCATCAAGACGACATGAACTGTCATCAAGACGACATGAACTGTCATCCAGACGACATGAAATGTCATCAAGACGACATGAATTGTCATCAAGGCGACATGAACTGCCATCAAGGCGACATGAACTGTTATCAAGACGACATGAACTGTCACCAAGCAGACGACATGAAATGTCATACAGACGACATGAACTGTCATCCAGACGACAATAATAAATTTCAGTCTTTCTCATCAAATTAACAAATCTTATCATCTTTTACTTTGACACAAACGTTTTAAAATAAATAAAGTGTCATACTAAAGTGTCATCCACTATCAAATTAAATTAAATCGTCATTATTAAGTCAAATTTAAGTGTCCTCCACACTACTAATATTATCGTCGTCCAAAAAATCACATTATTAAGTCAAATTAAATTTTCATCAACACCATTGAAATGTCATCCACACTAGTGTTTTTTAGAAGTTCAAATTCCTTTTCCTGTTTATTTTTACAAAACTTCAAGAAGACCTATCATTTTTACTCGAACTGTCATCCAATTAAATTATTGAAAACTGTCATACAAACAAGAAGTCAATCCACTCGATCTCAAATAAGGTGAACTCAAATTCATACTTACAACATACAAATTGTCATCAAACAAAGCTGTTATACAAACAAGAAATCAATCCACTTGAACTCAAATAAGGTGAACTCAAAATTCATACTTACAACATACAAATTGTCATCAAACTAATACAAATCTGTCATCAAGTTGTATATTGTTTTGCTAAACAAATAGCCTCCAAGAATTTTGAACATAAGCAGAAATGCCTTAGAATATTGTGTACAACCTGAGAATTGTGTTCATATATATCAAGTCATGGAGAAAAGAAATGGTGGATTCTACAACACTTACCAACAATCAGTTTGAAAGTGACAGTACTTTTCTTAGGAACAAGAACAAACTTATCTTCGTGTGTAACAATTTCAAAAGTCTCAGCAGTCTCACGAATCATAATCCCAACAACTTTAAGAAAATGATGGACTTTGTAGTCAACCACTCGAATAATCACTCCATGGAGATGAATCTGTCGTCCATCATCATGACATTGAATTCATATCATAAACAGAGAAGGCTTCATGAAGAGTAGCCATTAACTCGTCGGAATCGATTTCCTTGGTGTTAAGCTCGATAAATTCCTCAAGATCGATGAAGTCGTCGCCATCGGAATCGACCTCGCGGATCATGGAGGTGATCTCCTCATCGGAGACGGTCTGGCGCGAGGCTTGACATGATTGAACGGAGTTCGGAGGATCAAATCTTTTCGTCTTCTTTGGTGTCGAATTTCTTGAAGACGTGCTCGAGTTCTTCGATCTGTTTCTGGTTGCGGCAAGCGGAGGCGGTGCGGGAGACAGAGGCCGTTGTTGGAAGAGGAAGATGATTTCTTCTTCCTGGAAATGCCAAGCAAGGATTTGGGAGGTGAAGGAGGAATCAGGAGAAGGTAAACTGGAAAAAGGATGGAGGCGGAAGGAGAAGAGAAAAAGAGCGGAATAATTAACTTAGGGTTTCAGAAAAGGTTAGTTTCCACATATTAAAGAGAACGAGATTAGAAACCCTTCCTATTGTTCAATTAAGGGCAATGGGCCCCTTAAAGTTGAAACAATCTTCATGGCCCATTGGCTCGTATTCCCCACAAAACTGATCTGATGATACCAATATCTCTGGACATCCAATGAGCCTCATATTTGGACACATTAAATATAAGCCCAAAAAAGGACACATATCCAAAAATGAGCCCAAACGGATAATTGGTTTGTCCAAATGATCTGTTGCAAATTCTGACCTTGTAGAAGCTATAACTTGATCATCGTTTGTCCGTTAGACTTCTACTTTGTAGATAAAGTCGTTTGGTCTTGGATCCCAAACATATCCTGAAACGAGCTCAATTGGTTTAGCCAATTGTCAACGCCATTCTGCCCAGTTTCATCCCATCTTCGACAACATTGCCTCTTCTCGTCTTCCCGACCTTCATCTTGGCGACAGGTTCGCATCATGGGTTGTTCCGGGAGTCACTCCAACGTACATACATCATCCTCCCTGCCTTTAAAAAGATTTGTCTTAGAATCTTCTTGCTCTTCCAAATTCAGCTCGTCTTGGAAATGGGGCCTATGAGAACTCACCCATACCACCATGGGTGTCAAGCACGAATTATGCTCCAGCTCTGGATAAAGCTCTGACGCACATACATCACACAATGCACAACATGATCCCCAAAACAATCAATGATTTTGGATGAGCAACAAAGGCAAGTAAAATCAACGCGATACAAAAGAAATGCAAGGCGATAACAAAGAACACACCTGAATTGACTTGGGTGCATCGTCTGTCCAAACTCCTCAATTGGAAGCATTCGCAAGAAATCCAATGAATGCGTCGAACATTTGCTAATGAGGATAGTCTTTTCTCGAGCACTAGGGTTGTACCGGCTCACCAACTCTCTCTCAACCATAGCAAAGTACACTGAAGCCAACTTGTTCATAAACAAGTGGGGTAGGGCTGGTACATCATGGAAGAGATCAAGAGAATCAAAATTACACAAATCCCTAAAAGTTGTTAAAGCTAACTCACACGTTGGGTCCAAGTCAGGGACACTATAGTGGCGAAGCAATCTATTTTGGAGACTAAGATACTGCAATCTCGAAGCAAAAAAATGCATAAGCAGACTCCTCTTGCGCCGTATAGAATCCAAATCCACCAAGGAGGAATGACAAGGTGGCACAATGCCACTGCCAGTTACCAAAACCAGCAACACCAACCACACCAATTTCTTGAAGAACCTTCCTTAAAGCATGGTCAAAGAGAGAAGAGTAGAACCAAGCATCTGGAGAAGGCAAGTCCTAAGAGAAGTACAAACGACCTACTCCCACACAATTAAGAAAAAGGAGAAGCCTATATTGGGGTCCATTAAGCCCAGCAACAACCTTCATCAACCTCTAGTTTTAGAAACCCTATCTTGGATCAAGCGACTACAAAAGGCTGCATCTAAACTGACCGGTCCGCCAAGGAGCTTGACTCAATCCAAGGGACGAGCCATCTTCTGAGGAAAAAGCACATGATCGCTACTCCTCATATCAGGGTTCGGCTAAAAGAGTTATGTTTTCTCGACATTTAAGTGCAACCCCATAGTTGACCCTTCCTTAATAATCAAATGCAAGACTTCAAAAACTCTAGCAGTGTCCCCAATAATGGTCCCATCATCCGGGTACCAAGATATAAAATCTAAATTGCATTTTTTATTGTCCAACTAAACAAGTGGATGTAAAGTAAGAGCAAAAGACAAAGTCCCTCACTGATGTGTTCTCGTCTCCAGGAACGTCTCTTTTGCAAAGATTTAGATCGGGGCGGCAAGTCTTCTTGTCTATTGATGGAATTGTGAGTGAATGGTCCTCAAATGAGGGTGTGAGAATGGTGTTTAGGCCGCGGAAAGGCTTAAGTGAAGTGAATGAGAACGTGTATGACAAGGCTTTTGACTTGGCCTTGAATTAGGGTTTTTGGAAGAGTTGGATAAACAAGAGCATGATGAGTCCACCTAGGGTTCATGGGAAGGGTTTGAGGTTGTTCTTGATAGATCTTTATCACACCAAGAGAAGAAGATAAGCAAGAGAGCACAAATAGTCCACTAAGTGTTTCTTGAAGGCTTTTACGCCAAAGCCAAAGGTAGGAGTATTCTCAACTATGCTTTTGCTATTAAACTCAATGTGCCATACAATGTAGCCAAGAAAGGCTATTTATAATGGTGAAGACGTCCTTGGGCTTCAAGATAAGGATCACTCTTCAAATCAAAGCATAATTGTAGCTAGAATCAAGGAAATAAATGCTAAGCGTGAACAAATCAAAAGGAGAAAGACTAGGGATGTGTCTAGGACTTATTAGGGCCGATCCTTTCTGGAAGGATGATTCTTGTAGATGCCTATGGGGATGGATAAGGCTGAAATCATCTTGGCAACATTCAAGGGATCAAGTTATAGGCTCCATGGCACAAAATAAGGGATTGTGTCTCTCTCGGGTCAATGTCTGGTGACGCGCGCGCTTGAACCATGGATGGACTCCTTGGTTCCATTTAGGACCAATGGAACCATGTGAGTCGAGACAAAGTGGTTGGAAGGGATTGGACGCACACATTCTTTCTCTAGCGCGTAGGCGTCGCCGAGAGTCGATCATAGCTCTTGTGACTTTGAACTTGTGGAGGACTTGTATGGGCGTTAATAGGCTTGATCGACTCCTTTGGGACCTTTGAGTCCAATGGTCAAGGTGGCGCCCGGTAAAAGTCTCATGGTTTGAGCTATGGCGCGCTATCTTCATTTGTGGTCGGAGCAACCTGAGGTTGGGCTCCTACTATTAGTTTTTGACAAGGAACCTCCTTTTGACTCGGACGCCTTGGAAAGTGACTTGATGGGCTCGAGTACTCAAGTGAGAGCACATCATTTCCCCCCACCTTTGTTGTGATGCGTCCTTGTCTCACCAAGGTTGAACATCTTCGAGGTTGCGCTGGTGTTGTGAAGACCAAGTGTGCAAAAATGAAATTGGTAAGGATTACCTCGAGCACCAAGCTTTGTCTGGCCTTGAAATTCTCCATTTGTGGCATTGAAGTGGTCGGCGCCGTGGTAAAATGGCTTTGGATTTGGGGAGTCGAAGTAGACTTTGGATGCCGAAGAAGATTTGGGCGCCAAGTGAAATGGACGAGCGCCCTTGGCATTGAGTAGGGCCATGTTTTGAGCATTTTAAGAGACACCAAATTGTTGAAGATTTTGGTGGTTGGCGCCGGGAAAAGTGGCCTCAAATCTGATGTGGCTCGTGTGGTCTTTTGGTGCTGATTGTGTTCGAGTTCCATAGGGAATGGTCGAGCACTCGTGACATTGACATGGACCATTGTTTGAGCACTTCCATAGATGCTAAAATGTGCTTGAATTGTCTGAGTTTCACTTGGAGAAGATGGATCATTCTTGACGTTCCTTGAGAAGGCCATTACGCTTGTTGTAGGCCAAGCGCCATAGTGGATGGCCGAGCTCCCTTGACATTGACGTGAGTCATGTCTTGAGTACTTACAGAAACGCCAAAATGATGGTGAATTGGTGGACTTGCGCTTTGAAAGGATGGGTCGCTGTTGAGGACGCCTGGAAAGGACCATGGCACTTGTTGTTGGGGGAGCATCAAAGTAGATGGCCGAGCGCTCTTGGCTTGGTTTAGTGCTAGATCCTGGGTAGCAAAAAGGAGCGCCTTTAGCCAAGCCTCAAAGCTTTGAGTTGGCTTGATGGACCAAAGGAGCTCCACGTTAGTTGCCAAAGGGTTAGGCATTTACCAACGCGGCATGGACTTGGCTTCATAAGCTCCTTCTTCATGTGTCCTAGGATGCAATGTGAGGGCTCTCTTCATGGCCAAAAAATTATCTTTTGGCACTAAGTCTTGAGCTTTCTCCTTGTTGGCAAGTTGTTGTGCTTGCTTGGCTTCTTGAGCCAATTTCTTTGCCTTCATTTCTTTGTGATCCTGCGCATTATCACTTGGAGACATAGGTAAGAGCTTGACTCGTTTTCCATGGTGGGTGAATAAATAGGTATTTAAATACCCATCGTGGAGAACTCTTCGATCAAAAATCCATGGACGCCCAAGAAGAATATGGGTGGAGTCCATTGTCACGACATCACACAAGACACCATAGTTATAATCACCAATTGGAAAAGAAATAACACATTGATGAGTGACTTGGTTACCTTCATTGGATGAAAGAACAAGAAGACCATAAGGAGAAGGATGAGGCGTAGTAGGAAGGTTGAAATGAGTCACTACCTTCTTGTTCACTATGTTTGAGTAACTTCCTCCATCTGTGAGCAATCTCAAGATAGACATCCTGATACGCTGCACTTTGTATAGCGTAACTAGGGATTATTATATTGTTTTAGGAGAGTTATCATATGTGTTTGGAGTCATTGTTATGATCTGAGATATGTATCAAGAAATGAAGAATTAGAAGATTGAAGAGTAGTTTTGAAGGCACTTAGGAGAAGACACTCAGAATTGAATAATTGATGGTACGCAGTACAGATGGCGATCGCCATATCCAGACGGCGATCGCCATATCAAGACTGGAGCTAAGAAATATTTCTAAGTACAGATGGCGATCACCATATCCAGACGGCGATCGCCATGTTACAGCAGAAGCTAGGAGCAAGAAGTTAATGATGATCGCGATCGCCATGGTCAAGGTGGCGATTGCCATGAGGCAACAAAGGCTACGTAAGATATTCATTGAAGGTGGCGATCTCCAGATTTTGGTGGCGATCGTCATAATGCGCTGAAGATTTGTTTCCGGATTTGTTTTATTTATTTCTTTTCCCTTTATTTTATTAATTTCATTTAGGATTCAAGATGGTTTTTCATCATCTTTTCCATCGACAGTTTTAGTTTTGCAACCATGAGCAGGAACTAAACTCCATTGTTTTACTTATCAGTTGAAACCATCAGTTATTAAGTTGTGAGATTTCTAAACTCTTGTTCTTTTCCTTTGGGTTTGTATTAATTCTCTTGTTCTTCATCTATATGATTTCTATTGGTTTTGCTAGATTGATCACCTAGTTTGATTATTAGTTTTCTATTGCTAGACTAGGAATAGACAGTGGAATTCCTTGTCATTGTAGCATCCATATCTGCATGATCTGGTAGTTGATTGTTTATATGAAAGAGAATTAATTGCATGTTAATACTTGACGGTTGTAAGTTATTGCATGCATCCTTATGATTCCCGTTCCCTTTGCTGCTATTTCATCTAATCTTGAGAGGTTTCCCTTATTGTTGAATAAGTAAGTATTATCAGGACCGGTTGGCCTGCTGATATATTAAAGATTGGAATAGGAACATTCCCTAGGATTGATAAGAACTTGAGATAATCTATGATCAACTTGATTGACTGTTGTGTGGAAACTTGCTAGGTGAAACCCCTTCACATATTATTCTCTCCCAAACTTTCTCTGCTTGATACTTGTTACTTTTGTGTTCCATATAATCAAAACCCCCCTGGTTACTTGTTACTTGTTCGTTAGTTGATATTTCGCTTGACTGCATAGTTATTGATGTTTTGATTCCCTTGGCTTCGACCTCTACTTACTTGCTATACTCTAGTTAGTGTTTAGGGTTTACTTTGATTTAGCAACCACGACATTTGCTCTATCAAATTTGGCGCCGTTGCCAGGGAATTGAATTATTCTATTTTTGTGCTAATTGTGAAATTATCAACTGTTTGGTGTGAACCTTTATGGTTCAGACCCGTGCTACTGATTCATCTCTTGTTGACTTTGATCCAGAGATTGAAAGGACGTTCCGTCGGAACCGAAGAGCAGCTCTGAACTAAGACGACGAGATGGGTGAACATGGACCGCCATTGCCTACTATGAGGCAACTCACTGCCCCAGACTTAGACCAACAACCGTTGGCAGTGAGATTTCCTGAGATTGCTGAAGGTGTGAATTTTGAGTTGAAAGCTGGTTTAATTCATGAGCTACCACACTTCCATGGCTTAGCAGGTGAGGATCCAAACAAACATTTGGCTCAGTTCCATACCATATGTTCTAGTATGAAGCCTAGAGGTGTTACTGAGGAACAGGTCATGTTGAGAGCTTTCGGATTTACTCTGAAAGACGCGGAAAATGATTGGCTCTACTATCAAGCTCCAGGGAGCATTGATACATGGGCTAAGATGAAGAAGGTTTTCTTGGAAAAGTACTTCCCAGCCACAAAACTGAGTAGCTTGAAGAAGGACATCACGGCCATTCAACAACACTCAACTGAGAGTCTATATGAGTATTATGAAAGATTCAAGAAGTTGTGCTCAAGCTGTCCATTCCACAGTTACACTGACCAGGATCTCCTTATGTACTTATTTAGTGGGCTGATTGATGAGGATCGTAGAATGGTAAACGCATCCTGTGGAGGTAATTTCCTGAGATTGACTATACCTCAGGCTACTGAAATGTTTGAAGAGTTAGCTGAGAGTTCAAGGCAGTTTGGTAGTAGACAGGGATCCCACTCAGTGAAATCAATTGATTCAAATCGAATGCAGACTGACATGAATGAGTTGAAAGAGATGGTAAAGCTTTTGATGCTGAAAAGTGATGCCCAACAGGAAGTGAAAGCCATTCATGATCCTAATGCTGAGGTAAACGTTGTTGGTGGATGGCAAGGCCAAGGTATGATCCTCATATGAATAATTATCAGCAACCTAGACCTCAAAATTCTATGACTGCTGAAGATATGATCAAGTCCCTAGCTCAGACCGTGATGCAGCAAAGCGCTGAGACGAAATCAAGCATCCAAAATCTTGAAAATCAGATAGGACAGATTGCTCAAGCTGTGAGTAAATTAGAGGCCAAGGACTCGGCAAGAAACCCGAGAGAAAACGTCAGTGCAATGTTCTCGAGGAGCGGAAAAGTGCTGAATGAAGTTCTCGTGCCTGAACCGCGATCACCATCCACAGATGGCGATCGCCATCTTGTTTCTGAGGATTATGGAGTTTCTATCTCGCGACCGCGATCGCCACATACAGATGGCGATCGCCATAATCTGCCCGACAAAACAGAGGCCCCTACATTGAAACCGCGATCGCCAGATTCTGGTGGCGATCGCGGGAAGGCGACTGAGTATAAAGACGATTATGTTCGCCCGAATTTCCCGACTCTATTCTCACAGAAGCCTGTTGCTCCCTTTCCTGAGGCATTGAAGGAGACTCGAAGACCGGAGAATGACAAAGAGATCTTCGAAACCTTTAGTAGGTGTGAGGTAAACATTCCTTTGCTCAAACTTGTTAAGAGTATTCCTAGATTTGCTAAGTTTTTGAAAGAAGTTTGCACTATCAAAAGAAATCAAAAACTGAAGGGAAAGCAAAAAGTGAAAGTAAGTGAACAAGTTTATGCTGTGTTTCAAAAGCGTATGCCTAAAAAGTGTGGTGATCCTGGCATGTTTAGTATTCCATGTGTGATTGGTGATACAAAATTTGAGAAAGCCATGCTTGATTGAGGTGCTTCAATTAATGTTTTTCCCTATTCCTTGTATAAATCACTAGGCTTAGAACCTTTGCATGAAACAAGAACTCTTATTCAACTTGCTGATAGATCTACTGTTTACCCGAAAGGGGTTGTTGAGGATGTGCTTGTCATGGTTGGTGATCTGATTTTTTCTGCTGATTTCTTTGTGTTGGATATGGAGCATGCTAATAATGTCACACCTATACTGTTAGGTAGGCCTTTCATGAAAACTGCACAAACGAAAATTGATGTGAATAGTGGAACTCTCTCTATGGAGTTTGATGGGGATAAGGTGGAATATAATATATATGACATGGATCCCATTGATAAGAATTCTCTATGTGCCATTGATGTGATTACTCCTTCTTGTGTGGATGAATTGCAACCTGTTTTAGAGAATGTTTTAGGAGACCCACAAGTAGATATCGTTTTGTCTACTAACATGCAGGAGTTCCATGCTAAGCTAGAGCCTGAAGGTAAGCTTTCTCCACATCCTTTGGGCAGTCGCCCCACATTACTGACCTCGCCAGGCGAGATACCATTCATGTCTAGTGTGCAGACACTTGACATTGAGCTGAAACAGCCGCCTGATACGGTCAAGGATGAGAAAGTGAATGAAACCACTTTCATGGCTAAAGACAAGGTGGTCAAGGTAAAAGGGACAAGTTTAAGGCGTTCCATGAGTGGTTCAGGAGAGAATTCAGACAAGAGACGGTTTTCACAAAACCGAATGGCGTTAGTTAAAATATCTTGAGTTTCATGTCGAGCCACGACATAAAATAAGGCGCTGCTCGGGAGGCAACCCGAGGTTTGAGATTGTTTTTATTTGTTTTTGTGTGTTTTGTTCGGTTTAATTTTCTTTTTAGCTTTTCTATGGACAGGAGGAAAACACCGAAGCTTAGAGCCAGCTATAGTCCGTAACCAATCTCGCTGTAAGTCTTTTCTCCCGTCTAAAAAAAAATCCGAAAATCATTCCGAGAAAAAAAATAATAAATCGGATTTAAAAAAATAGAGTGCAGAAAAAAAAATGAGAGAAAAGAAAGTAAGGAAGTTGTATTTCATCAAGTTTGGTTTCATCGTTTCATCATTCCTATCATTTATGGATCTACATTTGTTGGAGCTTAGCTTGTTGGTGACCATGTTCTTTGCAAGAAGTTGATTTTGGGTCACCATCTATATTGGAGGTTTTCTTTCTTTTGTTTTAGATGAGTTGTGCTTTGTTGGATTACATTTGGTGCTCATCTAGTTTCTCATTCTACCACACCTTGTGTTACGTTGGAGGAAGGTCATCCGACCTTGTATGTGAGTCTTCTGTCTCCTTCCCTGGGTTCGTTATTATGTCTTCCATTTCATTGAGGACAATGCAATGTTTAAGTATGGGGGAGGAGAATGTATTCACATGTCTTTATTTGGTGTTGGTTGTATCTGCATGAATTTATTGAATATATTGTTTGAAAAAGCCACAAAAATTGAAAAAAGGCATACAAAATCCTTGGATAGCAAGTTCTTTGCAATAAGAAGGTGGCTTGGCCGGCACTAGGCTGAGGCAACAATAAGTCTGGAGTGATGTGAGTTTGTGAGCCTGAAACAATTATTGAGTGGTTAGGATGAAAACCTGAAAAGGCGCCTAAGCAAGATGAGGGTATAAAAAAAAATTGAGTGTTTTAGGATTTTTATCATCTTGGCGTATGGAGACATAAGAAGGAGGTGTATAGGAGGATTCAGGTAGGCCACTTGGAGGAATAAGGTGTAGTTATGGGTTTGTGCTTATTGTATCACATTGTTTTTTATTGTTGTTGTTGTGTTTTGTATGTTTGGAGGAGCTTATTGAGTATGTAATCACTAGGAGATATTCTTGTACTTCCTGAGGCTTTGAGCATTTTATTGTAAGGGTAGCTTTTCTGTAAGTTACTCGGGACGAGTAAAAGTCTAAGTATGAGGGTATTTGATACACTGCACTTTGTATAGCGTAACTAGGGATTATTATATTGTTTTAGGAGAGTTATCATATGTGTTTGGAGTCATTGTTATGATCTGAGATATGTATGAAGAAATGAAGAATTAGAAGATTGAAGAGTATATTTGAAGGCACTTAGGAGAAGACACTCAGAATTAAAGAATTGATGGTACGCAGTACAAATGGCGATCGCCATATCCAGACGGCGATCGCCATATCAAGACTGGAGCTGGGAAATAGTTCTAAGTACAGATGGCGATCGCCATATCCAGACGGCGATCACCATTTTACAGCAGAAGCTAGGAGCAAGAAGTTAATGACGACCGCGATCGCCATGGTCAAGGTGGCGATCGCCATGAGGCAACAGAGGCTACGTAAGTTATTCATTGAAGGCGGCGATCGCCAGATTCTGGTGGTGATCGCCATAATGCGCTGAAGATTTGTTTCCGGATTTGTTTTATTTATTTCTTTTCCCTTTATTTTATTAATTTCGTTTAGGATTCTAGGGTAAAAACTCTTTTATACCCTAGCAGCCTTGTTTGGTTTTTCATCATCTTTTCCATCGACAGTTTTAGTTTTGCAACCAAGAGCAGGAACTAAACTCCATTGTTTTACTTAGCAGTTGAAACCATCAGTTATTAAGTTGTGAGATTTCTAAACTCTTGTTCTTTTCCTTTGGGTTTGTATTAATTCTCTTGTTCTTCATCTATATGATTTCTATTGGTTTTGCTAGATTGATCACCTAGTTTGATTATTAGTTTTCTATTGCTAGACTAGGAATAGACAGTGGAATTCCTTGTCATTGTAGCATCCATATCTGCATGATCTGGTAGTTGATTGTTTATATGAAAGAGAATTAATTGCATGTTAATACTTGACGGTTGTAAGTTATTGCATGCATCCTTATGATTCCCGTTCCCTTTGCTGCTATTTCATCTAATCTTGAGAGGTTTCCCTGATTGTTGAATAAGTAAGTATTATCAGGACCGGTTGGCCTGCTGATATATTAAAGATTGGAATAGGAACATTCCCTAGGATTGATAAGAACTTGAGATAATCTATGATCAACTTGATTGACTGTTGTGTGGAAACTTGCTAGGTGAAACCCCTTCACATATTATTCTCTCCCAAACTTTCTCTGCTTGATACTTGTTACTTTTGTGTTCCATATAATCAAAACCCCCCTGGTTACTTGTTACTTGTTCGTTAGTTGATATTTCGCTTGACTGCATAGTTATTGATGTTTTGATTCCCTTGGCTTCGACCTCTACTTACTTGCTATACTCTAGTTAGTGTTTAGGGTTTACTTTGATTTAGCAACCACGACATTTGCTCTATCACATCCTAACTTGGCACTTTGTATGAAACAAACTGACTCGTTGTTCTTTGTTTGGATCCTCCTTGTTCATTAGCACATGCCTTTGCATCAAGGTGAGAGTTGGAGTTTCATTGAGAGCAACATAAGGGTCGACTTCTTCTTTCTCATCTTCTTGATGTTCTTGAACCTCTTCTTCCTCGTCAACTGAGACATATCCCTAAGTGTGGGAAAATAGGAATCACTTTGGATTGACATATTCCCTTGCTATGTGCCCATGAAACGCCCCACTTGTAACACTCCATGTTGCTAGTTCTTTGTATTGGTTGTTCTTTTGGAACATCCTTTGGATTTGGGGGGGGGGGGGGGGGGGGGGGCTTGAACTAGTTCATGTACCTACTTTTCCTTTCATATTTGAAGCCCTAGAATTAGTAGATAAAGGCTTATTCAAACGGTTAGAACCATACCTTGAGTTTGGAGTTGTAGAAGACCATGGAGATTGGCGCTTGCACAAGATTTGATTATGTAGTTGCATCGTAGTATGGACAAGGTTGATGATGTCCGAGATGGGAAGGATCTCCAATTGGTCTCGAATGGATTCATTTAAACCACTCAAGAATCTAGTCCTAAGAGAGTCTGGGGCTACTCCAACACCGACTTTGTAGTACATATCCTCTAACTTAGCAAAGAACTCTTGAGGAGAGGATCTACCTTGTCTTTCCATTGCAATCTCGTACCTCATCATGTCCTTGTAATTTTGAGGCACATAATTGGTGGTCATAGCATGGACTAGTTGATTCCATGACACAATTGGAGGCAAGTTCCTCCGTCTTCTATCATCCACTAGTCGATGCCCCTATGCTCTTGCCACTCCTACAAAGTGGATGGTCACCACTTTTACCTTTTCATGCTCCTCATATGCCTTAGAACATGCTCCGCACCCTGCACTCATTCAAGAAACAAAACGGGATCATATATGCCTTCAAATTTTTATCTTAATTTCACGCCGAAAAGTGTGGCGGTTTTGTGGCTCATTGGGTGGGGCTTGGTTGGATTCTCTTTGGCGCCTACTGTCATGTGGAATGCCTTTGTTTTGAGGCTCTTGGGGCGCTTCATTTTGGCCTTGTGGAGCGAAAGGTTGGTTTGGGCAAACTCGGTTTGGAACATTTGGATTTTGGGGTGGATATGCCTCAAGGATCCAGTCGGATGAGCGATTTTGTATCTAAATATGATCCTATAATGGGGACATATGGTGGGGATTGGCAACATCTACAAACTCCACGCTCTCCTCATCAAATTCCTCAAAATCTCCTTGGTTGGGGCCGAAAGGGTCATATGAATGGCTTGGTTGAGGGCTCATGGAACTTTGGTGTTCTAGGTGGTCTTCCACGTCAAATGGGATGAGAGAGTGGTGATGGCGAGACTTGCGCCTGGAAGAGCGACCAAAATCATTAGTGCTCGACGTTCCTTCAATTCCTGGATGCTAGCATGGATTTGATGATATTTAGGGACATGAACGCCGATTGATCCTGAGGAACACCCGAAAGAGTAGCCACCGTCTTCATTGGTTGTTGTCGGCGAGAGTTGTCGGCCTGAGTGATGACGTCTCTCCTTTACGATTTCCTTGTTATCAAGATAACTTTGATGATTGGAAGGGAGTTTTTGGAGCTTACCTAATTGAGACGTTGATGGCATGACTCTTTCCCCTTTCTCTTTTACCCTTTGCGTATGGGCATCTAGTAATGCACTAGCACCAGACACTTGGCATATGGAATTGGTTGGTGGGGCCGTTTTGTGCCTTTGATTCTCATCCCATAAGGTTTGATTCTCCGCTTCAAGACGATTAATTCTAGCCAAGATTGCCGCCATGGATGGGTTGGTGTCTTTAGGCAAAGCATCATTTTTACTTTGCTCCTCTCTTTCCTCCTCCGAATAGAACATGATGACTATTTCAATATGGGGCATGCACAAGGATCAAGAATCACAAGAAAAGGAACGAAAGCAAGGCAAGAAACAAGACAAGTTTAACTTGAAACAATAAGTACTTGAGGGTTCTTCACTGCTTAAGTCAAGTTTCTGCAACAAGTCTAATTTTTTTGTCGACAATTCTCTCTATGCAATACAATTCAAATTTCAAGTGAACATTGTTTGTAGCGAAATTATCAACGAGATGATAACTAAGCAATTGTAGGGCAAAGATAAAAAAACACGGTATAATCTCAACACTCAAGAACGATATAGGAAATTAGGGTTGAAGCTTGAACTTAGGTATTATTCGAATGGTGGTTGAATGATTACAAAGCAGGCGTTAGCCTCTTTTTATAGGCTAACCCTAATAATATCTTTAAGGAAACGAGATCTTATCTCTTCCTTTTATCTAATGACGATATAACAATAAGGTAAAAAGATATTATTTCTCGTATCTTTTACCAATTACAACAATATAATAAAGAAATAAGATAATATCTACTCGGCCGACTTTATCTTCAACGTCGACGACATCTTCATTTCTTCTCGTCACGTCGACGTGATCATCCTACGCGTAGCCTGTCACGCGTTCCTTACTCGTCGTATTTTTAGGCACAAACAATACTCCTAAGGCGTCTTACAGGGCTTAACGTCTAGTAGAGTTGGGAGACGCCTTCCTTCTTCAAGGAATACATCTTCATCAGATTCGGAACACGTTGGATATTCGCTCGAACCGAAACTTTGATTTCGTAATAATATCTTTTCTTCGATTCTCATTTAATGCGGCTAGCCGACTCGCATTCGTCCCAACAACTATTTCTCCAACGTTCGGATTTGTCTCTAACGGTAATAAACCGATTCTTGGAAAATCTCGAACGAGACCTCTCTCCTTCCCTATTTAAACCCTATTCCGGCTTTCTTTTTCTTCACATCCGCGATCTTCTTGCAAACCCTAATATTTACTTTCTCTTCTCAATGGCTCCAATTGTCTATGATCCTAAGATGATTCTCAACGATGTCAACCGCCGTTCTTCTTCGGCTCGCAATATTGATTATTTTCGTTCCATAGCTGGACTTTCTGCTTGTTTGTGCCTAAAAATACGACGATTAAGGAACGCGTGAAGAGCTACGCGTAGGAAGACTATGTCGACGCGACGAGAGAAAAGGAAGATGTCGTCAACGTGACGAGACGTGGCAAGGGTCTCGTTTATCTTTAAGATTAGGTCGGCCGAGTGTATTTTATCTTATTCCTTATTATATTATTGTAATTGGTAAAAGATACGGTAAAGAATATCTTTTACCTTATTTATTATATCGTTGTTTAGATAGAAGGAAGAGATAAGATCTCGTTTTCCTTAAAGATATTATTAGGGTTAGCTTATATATAGAGGCTAACGCCTGCTTTGTAAAGATCCGGCCACCATTCGAGTAATACCAAGTTAAAGCTTCAACCCTAATTTCCTACTTTGTTCTTGAGTGTTGAGATTATACCGTGCTCTTTGATCTTTGCCCTACAATTGCTTAGTTATCTTCTCGTAGGTAATTTCGCTACAAACAATTGGCGCCCACCGTGGGGCAAGATCAAAAAGGTATCGTCTTTCCTTATGAAAAGAACTTCTTTTTTGCAGGAAATCATGACAAGTCCAACCAACAGTCCGCGTAATGACGAAGGGAGATCCGAAGAGGAAGGCCCTGCAACAATTCCTCCCGGCCCTATGAATGAAGACGCAGGAAAAAGTCTCGAAAACACCCCCGGCACTCCAAAAAGAAGCGCTCCCATGGAGAAACGAGGGATAGACGGTGAAATAACCGACGTGGCCGCCGTCCGAGCGCATTTCTAGTCCTTCGAAAAGGCCCAGGCTAAAGCCATGTACGCGAGCAAGAAAACGGCGTCGGAACTCACTAAGGAAAACGAGAGGTTGAACTCCATAATCAGGGAACTCAAGGTGGGTTCCACGGGGCCACATACCTACGTTCGCGGTCAGAGCGTTGTTTGTAGCGAAATTACCTACGAGAAGATAACTAAGCAATTGTAGGGCAAAGATCAAAGAATACGGTATAATCTCAACACTCAAGAACAAGACAGGAAATTAGGGTTGAAACTTTAGCTTGGTATTACTCGAATGACGGCTCAGATGATTACAAAGCAGGCGTTAGACTTTATTTATAGGCTAACCCTAATAATATCTTTAAGGAAACGAGATCTTATCGTTTCCTTTTATCTAAATAACGATATAACAAACTAGGTAAAAGATATTCTTTACCATATCTTTTACTAATTACAATAATATAATACAAAATGGGATAGAATATACTCGGCTGACCTAATCTTTAAGAAGAACGAGATCTTTGCCACGTCTCGTCACGCCGACGATATCTTCCTTTCACCTCGTCGCGTTGATGATGTCCTTCTACGCGTAGCTTCCACGCGTTCCACACTCGTCGTATTTTTAGGCACAAACAATACCCCTAAGGCGTCTTACAGGGCTTAACGTCTAGTAGAGCTGGGAGACGCCTTCTTTCTTCAAGGAATACGTCTTCATTAAATTCGGAACGCGTTGAATACTTGTTCAATCCGAAAATCTAACTTCGTAATGACGTCTTTTCTTTGATTCTCATTTAATGCGGCTGACCGACTCGCGTCCGCTCCAACGGCTATTTCCCCAACGTTCGGATTTATCTTCAACGATAACAAATTGATTCTTTGGAAATCTCGAACGCGATCTTTCCCTATTTAAGCACGTTCTAGCTTCCTTCTTTTCATTCGTAATCTTCTTGCAAAACCCTAATTTTTACTTCCTCTCTTCTCAATGGCTCCGATCACCTACGATCCCAAAATGATCCTCAGCGATGTTAACCGTCGTTCTTCTTCGGCGTGTAACGTCGAGTTCTTTCGTTCTATAGCAGGGCTTTCTTCCCATGTAGAGATTGTTATTCCGTCCTCTGACGTATTCGCCGACGCCTTACGCCCGGGATGGGTTTGCGTCTACGAGTATCCTTTCTTGGTCGGACACCGCTTTCCTTTTTCCCCTTTTGTTCGTTCTTTCTTGACTTCTCTGGGTATCGCGGTCGGGCAAATTCTTCCGAGTGCTTGGAGAGGCTTGGCTGTGTTGGATCATATTCTGGCTAATTTTGACATTGCGTTCACCATCGCCGACGTCATGCATTCTTGTATCCTTTCTACCCCCTCAGCGGGTAGAGTCAACATCAAATCTCGCGCTGGCGTTCCCCCTTTGATGAACGAGGGAACATCGTCCGACCGGGGTTGGGCAGATAAGTTCTACTTTATCAGGAAGTCTACCTTGGGGAAGGATTGTGCTTTCTTGCTTGAAGAATGGACTCCTTCGAGTACGTTTCTTTATCCCTTATGATTTTCTTTAGGCTTGTGCATCTTAACCCTTATTCTCGCGTGTGACTTTGTGCGTAGTCGATATCCATGCTATTGTGGCGCGGGAGGAATCAGAGGAGATTACTAAGAAGATCCTGGCGATTCCGTTGGTAGAACGTACCTTTACCGGTCGTGACGGGAAGGAATATCGTCTCGCGACCCCTACTCTTTTTCGGGGTGAGCTCTTTTGGCGGATTACACGTTGCTTTTATGTTCTCCTTTGTTTTGTCTCTGTATTCTGAATGCATTCTCGTTTCAGGTGTTGCGTATCGTATTCGTCAAGAATCTGCTCATGACTTGATTACTGCGAAGAGGAGATGCATTTCAGAAGAAAAATCAAGAGTCGCGAAGGAAGAGGCGGTTTCTACTCCGTCATGCGTAAAGGAGGAGATTCCACCAGTTGCGGGGGTGCAAGCGCCTTCAGATGCGTCTCTACGCGTAGGGATGGAGGAATTACTCGCGGATCCTTTGGAGGAGAACGAGAAGGATAAAACAACAGATCCTGGTGCGGCTTCCGTTACGTACGTTGAAGCAAGTGATTTTCCTGCGATAGTATCTCGTCCTGTAGCGCATGCGCGTAACTTCATCCCTGCGATGCAAGCTTTAAGTTCTACTTCTTCTTGGAATCATTATCTGCCTATGCAAGCTGTGGACGTCTTGGGTGATTCTCTCGTAGCACAGTGGTAGGTGTGTAATTTTTCTTATCTCTTCGTTTCTTCTTGTTATTATGTCGTTTCTCATCTGTTGGGATTCTTTTAGGCCTTCCAAGCTTCGCTGTGTTCCTGGGAACGTCTTCATAAGCGCTCTGAGTCCGAGGAGACCTTGAAGGGTGAGGTGAATGACCTTAGTAAGAAGATCAAAGATCTCAATAAGAAGGTTTCTCGTCTTACGGCGGTTGAGAAGGATGCTCGTATGGAGACGTTGGAGACGGCGAAACAGAGGGGTGTGTTGGCGCGACGCGTCGAGGTGTTGAATGGAAAGGTCGCGTCCCTTGAGGCTGACGCCGAGGAGAAAGAAAACGTGTATCAGAAGAACTTGCGAGAGACTAGTACTTACTATTCGTGGTCATCTCGTATTGAGGTTATGGAGGAGTTTCGCGCGGGTCGTCACGTAGATTGGGATGTGGAATACGAGCGTGGTGAATTTTCTGTTCTTTATCCCGTTCCACCCGAGGGGGTTTCTTTTCTACGTGTACCTTCAAGTTCGCCAGTCTTGGCGTCTGGCGATGTGGATGTAGCTATAGATGGCGGTGTCGTTTCCGAGGATAATGTTGTTCCTCCTTCTTCTTAGTAGAAGGGGTTTCATCTTTTTTCTTTTGTGAAACATTAGCTTTTCGCCACGTTCTTGTGTGGCGAATATTTTTTTTTTTAAATACGTATTGGATGCTTGTTACTTCTTTCTTTGCGTAAGGCTCTTACTTATCTTTGATCTTTGGTGGGACTACTATCCCATTTTGGCGAATCTGACTCCGAATCTTTATGGAGTTGGGTTCATCAAATATTTCTTACTTATAACGCATATGTCGATCTTTGACTTCGAGGTTTCGTTTTTTTCTACCCCTGGTATCATTGTGGTCATCGCAGCTGCTTTAGTTACGTTGTCGGCTTACATGAGGGTTGGGTCCAGCATTTCCTCCGAACCCTGAAGCGAATGGCGGACATAGGTCAGCGTGTGATTTTTATCAGCTTGTGACGTTACCCCTTACTTTTAAGGTGGGTCTGTTGCTTCACGCTAGTGTTTAGGTCGACGTCGAACTCTTTTAATCGACGAGCCTATTCATCGTGTGTTGTCCGATTTCTAGATTGTTAGGACTTACGATGCCGGTGGACGCATCCCTGTCGGTTTGGCGTTTTGCCCGTGGATTCATGACTCTCAGAGTGGTCGTGGCGATAGGTTTCCCTTCTTCGCTCAGAGGACCGTGCCGGTTTCGTGAGGTGCAGGGCTTCATTCCCCATGACCATTGCCACACGTCGCTAACAATCATGGGGAGCTTCGACTCGGGGTCGGCGGTTCGGCTAACGTTGCATACGCGTAGATGGAGCCTTAAACGCGTATGCTAACGAAATTCGCCCCCGGCGCGGATTTTTGCCGCGGCCTTATTAAGCTTGATGTTGCATCACAGACAGAGAGCAAGTACTTTGAAATGAAACAACTCGGCATGTATTGCATATCGGGAAAGAAAGTGCATACTTATATATTAATGAAGATTTCATGAATTCTGATGAACTAAGACGCCTACCCCTAGTCTCAACGACCCCCTTGTCGTTTCGACGCTAAAACATGCTTGGGCATAACAAAAATCTAAAACATGCATAGGAACAGGTAGAAATCAAATCAACTATCACGTTCTCTAATGGTAATATTTCTTAAGATGTGTTGCTTCCCACGAACGCATCAATGGTATTCCTTCTGGTGTAACGAGTTCGTAGGCTCCTCGCCCTACGACTTGTGCTATTTGGTATGGGTCTTCCCAGGACGCGGCGAGTTTTCCGACGCTCTTATCCTCGGTATTTGGAAACACTTTTCTTAAGACCCAGTCTCCTGCTTGGAAAGTTCTTGCTTTTACTCGTCGGTTATAGCTCCGGGCAGCGATTTGTTTTTGCGCTGCCATCCTCAATGTTGCATTATCTCTTATCTCGTCGATCGTGTCTATCATGAACGTCATCATTGGAGTGTTTCTTTCCTCGGGGAGGGACCGATATCTTTCTGTTGGTACTTCCACTTCGATTGGCAGGACGGCCTCGCAACCATATATGAGGGAGAATGGTGTTCTTCCCGTTGCCCTCTTAGGCGTCGTACTGTCGGCCCATACTATAGCTTGGAGTTGATCCGCCCAGTTCCCCTTGCATTCTTCTATCCTCTTTTTGAGATTGCTTATGATGACTTTGTTACTTGACTCTGCTTGCCCGTTCGCTTGAGGATACCTCGGCATAGAGTAGACTAGGCGTATTCCTTTGTCTTCGCAGAACGACATAATGTTCTTGCTAATGAATTGCGATCCGTTGTCGCATACAATGGTGCGAGGGATTCCGAATCTCATGATGATGTTTCTTTCGATGAAGGAGATGACGTGGGAATCTTTGATGTTCTTGAATGCTTCGACCTCTATCCACTTGGAGAAGTAATCTGTGACGGCGAGCATTAACGTTTTTGGTCCTAGAGTTAAGGGCATAGGACGTACTATATCCATCCCCCATTTCATGAATGGCCAAGGAGACGTTATGGAGTGGAGCTTTTCTGTCGGCTGATGTGGGATTGGGGCGTGTCTTTGGCAAGTGTCACACCTCTTGACGTGATTCACTGTGTCTTGTCTAATCGTGGGCCGGTAGTATTCTGCCGAGTGTGCTTTGGCTGCCAGGCTTCTTCCTCCTGAATGATTTCCATACTCTCCGTTGTGTAGCTCGTGTAGAATGTCTTGAATCTTTTCCTCCATTGGGCAGGTTAAGAATACGCCGTTCGACGACCATTTTAGTAATTGGCCCTTGTCTACTACGAAGGTGGTTGCTTTTTGCTTCAATAGCCTTGCGTCGTACGCGTTACCTGGGAGGCGTCCGTGCTGGAACCATTCGTAATAAGGCGTCACCCAGGAGTCTTGACTTCTTACTGTGAGCGTTTCGGGAATTGCCTCTTTGTTGATAGACGCATTGCTGAGATGGAGGAACAAGATCTTTTGATATTCTCTTGGGTCAATCGATGATCCTAACTTTGCCAACGCGTCGGCTTGCGCATTAGCGTCTCTGGGGATCTGTCTGATTTGGCAGCTTTCGATCTTCTCGAATAACTCTTTCATCACTTTGACGTACAAGGTCATCTTTGAATCTTTAGTGGCGTAATCACCTCGGACTTGGTTAACTACCAGCAGCGAGTCACAATAGATATCGAGCTTCTGAACTTGTAGGTCGATGGCGACGCGTAGACCAGCTATCAAGGCTTCGTACTCGACTTCGTTGTTCGTTGCTTTGAAGTCACATCTTATGGCTTGGACGACCCTATCCCCTTGTGGTGATTTCAGGATGATGCCCAGTCCTACCCCGTTCTGGTTCATCGCTCCATCCGTGTGCAAGGTCCACTTCGTGAATTCTACCTTGTTTACCTGCGAGACCGCTTCTTGCTCTAGGGTTGGGCTGAAATCTGCCACGAAATCTGCCAGTGCTTGGGATTTGCTCTAGGGTTGGGCTGAAATCTTCTGCCGAGATGGACTGCCCACTTCGTCATCCTCCCGGAGAGTTCTGGTTTCTTTACTATGTTCTTCAATGGCGATGTGGTTCTTACTATGATGGTGTGGGATTCGAAGTAGGGTTTCAATTTCATCGACGCCATCACTAATGCCAACGTCAGTTTTTCCATGGCGGAGTACCTCGTTTCTGCTGACGATAGCATTTTGCTCACGTAGTAGACGGGTTGCTGCTCCTCTTCTTCTTCTCTTACGAGAACGGCGCTGATAGCAATTTCAGATACTGCTAGGTATACGAACAAAGGCTCTCCTTCTTTAGGCTTCGATAGGAGTAAAGGATTTGTCAGATAGTTCTTAAGCCCCGCGAAGACTTCCTCGTGGCGTTCCGTCCAAGAAAAGGACTCGTTCTTCCGTAGAGTGTCGTAGAAGAGTCGATTTTTGTCGGAGGCTTTGGAGATGAACCTGTTTAACGCGGCGACTCTTCCTGTTATCTTTTGGATGTCCTTCACGCATCGTGGAGACTCAAGGTCGAGTATGGATTTAATCTGTTCGGGACTAGCTTCTATTCCTCTTTGGGTCACTACATACCCGAGGAACTTCCCGGAAGAGACCCCGAAGGAACACTTGGTAGGGTTGAGCTTCATGCTATATTCTTCCAGGATCTCGAACGCCTCCTTCAGATGTGTTACGTGATCTTTTGCTCGCTTAGACTTCACGAGCATTTTGTCTATGTAAACTTCCATGGTGTCCCCTATTTGCTCCTCAAAAATCTTATTCACCAGCCGTTGATATGTAGCTTCGGCGTTCTTGAGCCAAAAGGCATGACTTTGTAGCAATATGTCCCCTGGTTTGTTACGAACGCGGTCTTTTCTTGATCGGCGGGGTTCATCTGTATCTGATGATATCCACTGAATGCGTCCATGAACGTTAGCATCTTGTGTCCTGCCGTCGCGTCTACCATGGCGTCGATGTGAGGGAGAGGGAAGGAATCTTTAGGACAATCTTTGTTAAGATCCGTGAAGTCGACGCATACCCTCCATTTCCCATTCTTCTTTTGGACGACTACAACGTTGGCGAGCCAGTCGGGGTATTTGCTTCTCGTATGCTTTTCACAGTACGACACTTGCCAGCAATACATCATGCAACAATTCAGTGTTGAAATAAAAGAAAAAAGAGGCACTTAACACAACAAATGTATCTCCAAGGCTAATATCGGGGCATCTAACTAGAGATGGAGGAGGGATACTCGGAATATAAAACATGGGATCACTAGCGGGGCCTAGAAATATCACAACTATCAACATGTGTGCAACTCTTAGAGAATGCATGAGTACATAAGCAAGTTTTACACATCAAAGTTTTAAGATCCTGCAATGTACGTTCTAAAACAAAAAATAAACTAGCATTACTGCCATGGTTGTTAGGATCACGATTCGGATCGTAGGATCTTATGATCCTAAATTTACAAAACGATCCTGATCCTATGTAGGATCGGACCCATGTCAGGATCAGAAGTAGGATCGTAGGATCGGAAGTAGGATCGTCGGATCGCATAGGATCGTACAGGATCGTAAGATCCTATGATCATGATCGCAAATGCAAGGTTTACCTCCTTTTACTGATTTTTTTTTTACTGAACTACTTCTGTAACTGAATTTTTCTTCAATGCTATTAGGTGTATACAAAGAAGAGAAATATTTTAAACGCGCAAAAGATTTATGATTTGCAATGTAAACCTTAAATTGAAGCAAAAAAAATAAAAGAGAAATCGTTTACACACACTAATGTTAGTTTTTAATAGTATTCGTAATGTACAACCTTAAACTGAAGCTAAAAAAACAAATTTATTTTTCAATGACATTCTCTCTCAGTTTGTTGAGAATGTCGAGCAATTTGTAATCAATGGCGATGACAAGAATGGTATTACAGTGTGTGTTGCTCCTAGTGAGCTTAATGATTCTCGAAACATAGAAACATAGCTTGTAGAAGGTAATGGCAATGGATTGACTTAACAGTGATCATTATGGTCACGAATATGATGATGTCTTGTTGATGAAGTGAACTTTGACGAAGATTAATTTTGTTAGTTTATTCATTATTTAGATTGATGACTGGAAGTTGTAATACTTAGAAACAATATATTTCTTGATTTTGAAAAATTGTAAACTTTAATTAACCCTCGTACAACCATTTTTAACTATGTATGACACTAATATCGATCGAATGTGAGCAAAAGTGTTTTTTTGTAGTACTTTTACAAGAAAGTCATGTCATAGTCATATTTTATCGTTTTCATCGCTTATTTTCTGAAATCGTAGGATCTTACGATCCTACCCCCCCCCCCCCCCCCCCCGATCCGAAGTAGGATCCCGATCCTGACAACCATATGATTACTGCCTATAAGCAACTTATACCTCTCAACAACAACAATATCGACAAAATACACAAATTTGAAGTGTTGGACGAGAGAACTAGCCTTTAATCCACTACTAGAAAACGCGTCGATTGCCAACGCTTGATTCAAGCACCTCACCTATGTTTTCGACACCTTTTCTCGACGCTTTTTAGCGTCGACACCATTGACGCTTAAATATGTCAATAAGGATAAATAAGCGTCGAAAGCTACATACTTTATTAATTTTAATAAAAAAAATTGAACAAAAATTAAAAACAAAAAGCACAGGCACGAAGCGGCTCAAACCCTAGAATTCTCAATCTCGAGCCTCCATCTCCTCCATCGATCTCCATCTCCTCCATTGTTCTCAACCCCAGATTCTTCTAACAGGCACGAAGCGGCTGACGGCGAACCCCTGTGAAGCGGCTGACGGCGAACCCCTGCGAAGCGGCGAGCCCTGAGAAGCGACGAGCCTTGCGAAGGAACCAGCCTTGCCAAGCGACGAGGTAGTGTTACTAGTCTTCAAAATCTGTATGTTTTCTGGTTCTATGGTTAAATTCACTCCCTCTTAGACGAAACGAATTTTAGGGCTCTGAGAAGAAACCAATTTTAGGGCTATCGTAGTTGATTTCACTCGAATCTTTTGTTGATTTCAATTCTAATGCGTCTACTGGTTGAGCTTTACTACACCCAATGTCGGCCAATTGATCCACCTTCAAATCTTCATTTGTCAATGGCAGCAAGTTAAGCTAGAACATTTTCACTTGACAAAGGAGAAAAAGTATAAGTTTGTTCACTCGATAAAGTTTATGTGCAAGTGGCTTGTGTGTATGATGGTATTTAAATAAATCCTATGATTTTTAATTATGCATAATCTCTATTTAGTTGGATATAGTTTCTGATACATATTGATTTTCTGTGACTTTCTGTTATTCAGGATACACTCTCCCCAAGCTTTACACCAAGATCCAGCGCTGTGTTGGTTTGTATAGAACTTCTGAGTAGCGCATTCCGTTATTGCCAGGAAGGTTCGTGAGGCACCACAGCGCTTCAGACGCATGGTATGAAGTATGAACAACTCTAATCCTCAGATTTTCAGTCCTCTATGATGTGTGGTTGTTTTCCCTTGTTTGTTCTTGTAGTTAATATTTTCAGTCCTCTATAATTTTAACTATATAAACTTATACTTGTTTTATGAATTGACTTTCTTGTTTACTTGTCTGATTATGCATATGCTGCAACATTTTATTGTCTAGACATGCTGCAACATTTTACTCTTTACAGTTTAATTCACTTTTATGGATAAAACACTTTTTTTTCTTCTAGATCATGTTGGTTTGTATAGAACTTCTGAGTAGCGCTCTTGATTGATTATCTGCTGCGTATTATCTAGTAAGTGTGCTGCTATTCTCTATTGTTCAAAGCTTTTAATTTGGATTACATTTATTGATATGTGTCATGGATTGATTACCTCTTCCATACGGTGTGCTGAGTTTCTGAAGTAAAGCTTTTTCAATTTGACTTCTTCTTTCGGCTGTTGTGATAAATGAAGCACCTAGGAGTTAATGTTCTAGCTTTGCTCATGTGTATACTAACAATATATCTATCTATTTTACAAACTTTTTGGCAGTAAAGTTGGATGCTTAGAATGATATGTTAGATTATCTTTCTGAAGTATTGAGTTTAAAAATTAGCTCAATAGACCTTTTGTGGTCTTTTTGTGCCTGAAGGTGTGCTGATGGAATTTGTACTATTGAAAATATGTGAAAGGAGATGCATCATACATACTCTGAAAGCCGAAAAACTTTTTGGATTATAGAGGACTTATGCTCGCTTAGGAATAATGATAATCACTTTTTTGCATAAATGAGTCACTTTTTATGGTGCTGTGAAATCTTCAAGTAGCATTTTTGTCATAACAAGCTACAAGAAAAGAAATAAACTTCAGTGGATTCTACTATGACTTCATCTATTTCTGAGAATATCTTCTCTACTTATCTTGTCCTTTTAAGGAGAGAAGGTAATTATTTTGAAAGTTAGATAAGTTTTGATGCAATGTTGTCATTATACTCTTCATAATAAGAATTGGCTATGTTGATAATAGTTTTGTACTAGGCAGGACCTTCTTCAAATTGCCTTGGTCTCTTCAATATGGGTTTCCAATTGTTGAGAAGTATGTAATCTTACTTTCGTTTTTTTTTGTAAGTTTCCATCTAATTTTTCTTTTGTTGGATGTATAAATAAGAGATATTTTTATCTTTTTATTCTAAGGTATGTGTGTATGTTCAGTTCATTGAATTGAGAATGAAATATGATACAAGATCATAGGGTTGGCCTAATATTTACGATGCACAGTCGGATAAGACAATTGACACACAAGCTTAGGGATCTTGGTAGTCTTTTAATTGTTGTTGTTGTAATTTGATTTATTTAATTTGTCAGGAAAATAAATCTTTTTTGTTTTCTACAGGCAAATCATGAGACTCAGAAATGACACAATGTTGAGTTAGTTAGAATGCAGGAAGAGTCTTCATTACGACAAGAACAAGCAAGGAAATCTACTGAAGAGAAGATTCAGCCACAACAATGTCAAACTGAAAAGGAAAGAGCTAAAATTGAACAGGAAACATTTAAGAGTTTCGGAAATGGCTAACTGAAAAGGAAAGAGCACCATTCCGTAACATGCTTTTTATACATAGATTTTTGGTGTTATACAGATGATTATGCCATATACCTAATGTATTAGGTGCGACACCTATTGTATTTGGGCTTACGAATGTATTTTTATTTTTATTTTTCTTTATTATGAATCAGCCTCGACGCTTTTTTGCGTCTAGATATACAGCTCCGTCTTGGCGCATGTCGACGCTTATTGTTGTTGACGGACTCAACAAGCACTTCTCGACGCTTTTGTGCGTCTAGGGGATGGCAAAAAGTGTCGACAATTTGTAATTCTCAACGCTTGAATATTCAATCAATTAATTAAATGATTCTAATAATAAAAGCGTTGATAATAATTCTTCGACCACAAAAAGCGTCGAGACGGTCGTCAGAAAAAAGCGTCGACAAAAAAGCGTCGACCTTGCCATTTCTGACGCTGAAAATCTCGACGTTTTTCTAAAGCGTCAGGATGACTATTCTCGACGCCTTTAAGCGTCGGAAAAGGTTTCAAAAAGCGTCGGCAACCAACGCATTTTCTAGTAGTGATCCCCTACCTCTTCCATTTCTGTAATTATCAGTGGCCGAAAAAGGAACACTGTAAATACATAGGCACAAGATACAAAACAAGAACCTCACCTTCACAAAGGCAAAAAGACAATACACTAGAGGACAAAATATCTTAGACCATCCAACTAATTAATCACGTAGCAAAAAAAATAAAAAATTGTATTGTTGAAATATTGTTCAAAATTCACAAATCAAAACCCACAGAAGCATAGTAGCATCAAACAAAAGCAACAAACCACTGAACAAAAACCATGTCCAAACTGCTGCACAAAATCGAACAGAAGTCTAAAGTAGGCCCTTGCTAAATACAGCCCGGGCGTTTCTTAGGAAACGCCCGGACCCTCGCGTTACGCGAGGGAGCATCACCTCGCAGAACGCGAGAGTGCGTCATCTCGCAGAACGCGAGGGTGTTTTTCCCCTATAATTTTCTACCGCCGCTCTCACCATCTCTCTCGGTTCAAACTACTTCTTCTTCCTCTTTTCACTACAAATCTCCATATAAGGTATGTTTCTTATACTCTTATGCTTTCTAATGTTGTTTCTAGATGAAAATATGTTGTTAGTATAGGAAATTGCATATTATATGATGTTTTGATATTGAATGTTGTTTTAGAAATGGTTGTATAATGGATGAAAGATGATGATTTTGAATTATGGTTGATGAGTGGATGTTGATTTTGAATTATGGTTCATGAATGGTTGTATAATCTCCATATAGGGTTTTTGATTAGGGTTGTTGATTTTATTTAGGGTTTTGATGTTTATTTGGTAATTTACTTAAATTGATAGGTATTTTAGCTAAAATATTGAATTTTCGCCGGAAATTCTTGCCGGAAACTCATGATAGTGCCATAACTGGCAATTCTTTCCTCTTCTGCAGAACATGTTATATTTATATACTGATTTTACTTTATATTGTTTTAGGTAATGGATCGTCCTAGACGTTCAACCTGTCGAAGAAGTGGATTTGGTGAGGGAAGTGTTCCTCAAGACATGGTGAGGGAAGTGTTGGGGGCAAAGTTGGGTGGGGTGGACAAAGTTGGGTCGGTGGACAATGTTGGGGAGGTGGATTTGGTGAGGGAAGTGTTCCTCAAGACATGGGTCAAGGAAGTAGACAAGCTTGTTCGTCTTCTTACAATCCTCAACCAGAACCGATGGAACAAGATAACCAGGATGAAGTTGTTGGGGAAGAACACGAAGAAGAAGGTGATGATGATGAAGAAGAAGAAGAAGAAGAAGAAGAAGAAGAAGAAGAAGAAGAAGTGGTCCAGAAACCAAAAAGAAAGAGGAAGTCCAAGAAGGAAGAGCCAAAATATGATCCTGAGCTCACTCATGACACACCTGGAGGTCCAGAAGATCCCGAGTTGCTTAAGGGATTTGAAGCACATGTTGCGTTCCACAACCAGAAAGGGGAGGTAATTGAATTATTTATTTATTTTCTGCATTTTCAATCCATTGCACATATTCTGCAGAATTATCAGAAAATGCATAATATGTGCATTTTCTCGCAGAACGCGAGGAGTGACACACTTCAAGACTTTAAACAAGTCGGCCCCTTCAACAACTGTGAAGCTCTTATTCAAACTCTCGGTGAAAGACACATTAATCACCTTAAGTTGGTTCTCCGCCATTGTTTTGTATTCTTTGAACATTGTGAAGATGGTTGATGATAATATCCAAAGTGGGCAATCCCTAAATCAAATGACGGTGGCGAACATGGCCTTGTATTCCGGGAGGGGTAGTTGTAGTCATTCAACTGGATTGCATTCAATCTAGTGAACAAAGAAAAATTCACCTATACACAATGCTTCTGTTAATACTCTGTAATGTGCAACTTCTCGCGTTCTGCGAGGGAGGCACATCTCGCGTGACACGAGTGGCTTCCTCTCGCAGAACGCGAGAAGTTGCTATTTCCTGAAACTAGTCATTCAACGGGATAATTTAACATAACATGAGAAATTGTTGAGTTTCTACATTAAAAACCATAAAAACATGAACACATCTAAGTTTTGGACATTATATGCAAAAGTCATCTCTTCAACACTTACTACTACTAGATTTAACATGAAATACAACATAATAAGTTCATTTTAGCTCTTAATGGTGCAAAACAAATTAAAATTCAAAAATTAAGTAAGAACATTACCTCATTTGCATGGTAACTTGATGAACCACCATCTCCATTCTCTCCTTTGTTGAATTCCTCTTCATCTTCCATTATTTTAGGTGTTTTTAGAGTATTTTGAAGTTTTAAGGTTTTGAAAGAGGTGAAAGATGATAAAAAGAGGTGTTAGGGTAGGGTTAATAGGTGTTACGGATTACTTAAAATAAGGGGTAGTTATTATAGTTAGGTGGGGACAAGACATCTAGTAATGGCGCACAACAACGTCCATATGACATGCAAAGCTCGCGTTCTGCGAGGGACGTGTCACTCGCGTTCTGCGAGGACACGTACACTCGCGGAACGAGAGATCAGCATGCATGAAATTAACCTAATTTTTTGCTAATCTCGCGTAACGCGAGTGTCACGTATCTCGCAGAACGTGAGTGACCCGGCGTTGTTTGAATAAAGCACCGGGCTGTATATAAGAACCGTGCTAAAGTATCGAGAAGTACGACGATCCACCAAGATGCTCGACTGTTCCTAAACAACCTCGACGACACCCGAGTCCAAATCACACCCACCCGTCCAGCACTCCGAGCCTAATACACCTTGAGCCCTAAACACCGAGAGCCCAAACCACCCGTCCGTCCATGAAATCGGCGCCTGACGGCACCTCGATCCCTAACACCGGCACCCTAATCGCAAAAAAGCAATATTAAGATTAGTATCATTTAATCATAGCACGGGCCCGATCAGAGGCGTGATGTTATTTTGGATTTATCAGGGGTGCTTGCAACATTCTGCGTAAGCTTCTCACTGAGTATAGGGTTGTGTAAGCTTCTCTTCGAGTGGGGTTATCTGTAGGATTTTCTGCTTTTTGTGGATGGTGATGATTGTGTTTTTCGTGGGGTCCAAGGCAATTTGAACAGCTGCGATCGCCTCCGCTTTTACTTTCTTTCTTTTCGGCAAGGGGTGTCAGAAAACACAGACCGTGCTACACACGTGCCTCACGCAAAACAAATACATCTCATAGCACCGCAAAAATATTCGTAATATTCACGCCATATGATATCGCGCCTTGCAAAGCCACGAGACACACATTATTCAAATTTCATAAGGGATATTTATGAACACTATTGAATGAGATAGGCGTTGCATAACAAGTCACATCCAACCGTCCAATGGAAAAAAGTATATCACTCGTCGAAACAATAATGTCCATAAAAAGCATTATTATGTATTAATAGCATGGCAATATCTGAATTGTCCATTACACTTTGCAACTCATGTAAGATCCATCTTTATCGTCCATCCGAAGACATAACTAGAACCCAATAGGGTACAGTCAGAGGTGCAAAGGCGCAGAGAATAACATTTATAGCACTTGCAACTTCCATGAAATGGTAGCGCATCATCGGTACATTAAGTAAGACGTCGTGTACCAAGAAATCAACGAACATGATTTTATTGCTACTCTAAACCAAGGCTTTTTTTACAGGGGTTACAGATCGAGGATCATGTGATAAGAAAGTTAACACATCATTGTTAAATAACTTCGTATTGGATGCAATTATGCGATTAAACTAAACGAGCGGCACCGCTGTTAAACCCATCTTATATAGCGGATACTTTGTTTTATTTCCTTCATACAAAAATGGATTAAACCACCCGTTATACACATAATATTACTCAGAACCACCCGCTGATACGAATCTGGGTGACTCGTATGCCTGGGGGGATCGTGGTAGAAAGGGAAGCCGTCGTTCTTCAACTCTTCTAGGGTTTTGATAAGTATTGAGTCTTTCAACTCAATAAGAATTCGAAGGTCTTGAGAGTCCACTCAAGGGATGAACGAATTTGATAGGTAAGCTTGGTGACAGTTCGCTAACGAGAACAACTCCGGATCCAATCAGTAGAATGACGTCGAAGCAAAGGAAGGAGATTCAAACTCAAACTTAAGCTCTGCTATAAAATTCAACGTGAAAACAACAATGGGGAAAATTTCAAACTTATAAGAGGGCTGCTACTAACATCAACCCTAAAGAGCATCCCTAAACCGGAATTAAATGCATTAATTAAATAAAATGTCTCGAAAAGGAAAGTTCGGAAAAACTGAAATGTAGTCGATAGCGATCTCCATATGAGGGTGGCGATCGCCACCGGGGTGAACTGGCACGGTTTGTCACAAACCGTGCCATCTTACAGAAGCTCTTAATTTCGGCTCGGTGGGATTCCCGCGATCGCGGCTTCATTCCCGCGGTCACGGTCGGTCTTGACTGAAGAGGTTGCTTTTGTTGGATGCCCGCGATCGCCACCATCAACATGGAGATCGCCGTCGGTGCTCTGCAACACTTGTTTTGGCTCGTTCGAGATGGAGGACTGACCCGTGTCTCGACCCTTGACTAATGAGGTTGGCTTGAAGGCCAGCGTTGCTTCGCCAAGTGTCTGGTAGTCATCCACCTCTTCGAGCGTTGTCAAGCTCCACGTTCTCTTGGTTGCACCGATGTCGCTATTTCTGGCTAAGCCCTTAGTGACCATTGATTGAGTAGCCTTGGCTAGCGCTCTTGCTCTAGCTCGGGTCACTGGGCCTAGTGAGCGTATGCTCATGAGTTCCTCCTCTTCTGCCTCTGTCAATGTCTTGTCCGGTATCGTTTCACCCACTCTTTTGGAAATTATTTTTAAACACCCATAAAAAACATTTTGTTAACAATTAACGACCCTTCAACGTTTTATGTTAAAAAATCCGTTGAATATGTTAAAAAGACAAAAATACTCTTGATTTTAAACAAAGTTTTCTTTGGTCAACCTCTTAGGGCCCGTTTGGTATCCATATACTAGTATATCAGATATCAGGTATGGGTATGGGTATCGGATATCAGGTATGGGTACGATATTGATATATGATATCTGTGTTTGGTATAGATTTTTCAAATATGAGATATCGAAATCCGAGTGAGATATCAAATGTATATGTCATTGTGGGGAGGAGAAAGGAGAGGGGAAAGATGGGTGTGTTTTTTAGAATGAAGGAGATATCAAATTGATAACCCTTGAAAATGGGGGATATCAAACCTATTGAAAAATCAGATATCAAGATATCAAACTGATATCAAGATATCAAACTGATATTCATATACTGATATACCAAACAACAGGTATGGATATGGGCAATTTTGATACACATAAATACCTAATATCAGTATATGGATACCAAACAAGCCCTTACTTCTTCTCTAAGCTTCGTTCTTCTCCTCGAACCTCCATGGTTCATGATTGAATTGTTCGAGCTACGGTGACTTGCTTCACCTTCCCGACCCACAATCGACACGCAACAATCCTACCTTCTCTTCCACTTTTTGACTACATCCTGCCACAATTACCCTTCAACTCATCCCTTCCATGCACACCAATCAAACCCTCGAGGCCATATCAATTTCTCCACCCATCTTGTTAGCCTCTTCCAGCAGCCCGCAAACATCCATATCCGAAAAAACCATGGTCGCCCCCATCAAAATAAAAAATCCCAATTCAGAACCCTAATTTTCCCTTTCCGGATGATTGGTAGGTCGCTGAAGAATTGCTCAATGCTTTTGTCGGGATCGAGAAAGCACATGCAATGTACATGCGGATTGCAACGATCGTGTCGAGAAATAGGTGACCTTTTGGATGTAATTGAAGTTCATTTTGGTTTAAAAATTGAAGTTCATTTTGGTTTAAAAATTGAAGTTCATTTTGGATCGTGTCGAGAAATCCTACCTTATGAAGTCATGTATGCGAGATCCTGAAGTGGAGATCATGGTTATGAATAAAATGTAATTGAAGTTCATTTTGGATGTTTTCACTTTGAATCAAATTTAACTATCTGTGTTCGAGCGTTTATGTGTGACCTTGTTTCCCCTTTATGGAGTTTTCTTGTCAACTATCTCATGTTCCTTTAGTGTGGTTTTACTTGTGCGATGTGTGTGGCAAACTTTGGTTTTATTATTTATTTAATCAGTACACCAATATGAGAGCAAGTAGAGATGGTTTAACAGACAATAGCCATTACAGAATCCTTGATGATTTAAAAACTATCAGTTGTTTTGCCTTTTTCAGGTAGTCGTGAGGATCATTCAGGTAGTCGTGAGGATCATTCAGTCACCCACATGGTTTGGCCTGTTAGTACTAGTGTAATATTAGAATTAGTCGTGAAATAGAGGACATGATCAATGAAATAGAGAAATAGAGAAATAGATCAATGAATAGCCTGAGTAAGAGAGACTCGTAATATTTCTACCAAAAAAAAAGAGACTCATAATAGAATTTTCTTTGAGAATACTATTGAGGCTTCCAAAGAATAAGAGACGATGAAATATGAATTATTCCTTAACCATTATTTGTTGCATTCTTCATTATAGTCTTAATTTATAGTTCATAAACGTGTGAAAATGTTACAAAGATTGATATATTGAAATAAACCAATTTGTTAAATAAATTAGATTACTAAATAATGCTCTCCTTCTTGATTGTTTTGAATAGTGCAAGCTGAAGTTCCTCCTTGTCTGAGTTCATGCATCTGCTTTTGTACGTGCAAGTGCAGGTCCAGCCTAGAAATTCTGGAAGCTCACTGTGATTATGACAAAAGGGTCACTGTGATTACTCAGATATTTGTTATTGAGAACCAAACAAATAACAGGGGCAATACATATATATAATCGGGGAGGGAGGTAGGAGAAGTCAATATACTTATGGGTCACTAACGTAGCTCTACACAGGAAACAGTGAGAGATGGAGGCCCAAGTGGCGCACTGAATTGCAGCCCCTGTCCTTGTCGGTTTCACAGTCATCCGTAAAGGTGGGAGAGGGTCGGATGAGCCAGGCTTCAACCAATTGTCTCGACCGGATTTGGAAGCAACAACATCGACGGCCGCAGATTCATAAAAGAGACGCCCTGTAACAAATGAAAAGAAGGCGAGGACACGGCTGACTCCACCACCCTAAACTGACTATTTAAAGGCCAACGGGTGAAACATCCATGGAGTATGCGAGAGGTCTAAGCATTTCATAAATGAGACGCCCTGTAAATGCGAGGCTGCGAGAGGGGAAATGTGCAGAGGCGACGGCGCAAACCCTAGACCGGGTAAGATGCGTTGTGTGGCCATGGGTATATATCTGATGTGGCCAAAAAAAACGTAAAGTCGATTTGGGCCAAACCCCCGCTGCCAACAAACGATTGCAAAATATCAGTGAGTTAAGCCTTATTATTATGGTTTAAAAATTGTTGTTTAAGACATGGCCCATTTACGGATGGACCAAACACCATATAAAGTAAGAGGCTCATCCGATTAGTAATGAATGGTCCATCGGGATGGATATGGTTTCAGATTAGTAATGAAGCCATATAAATTAGATTTATTTGTGTTTATGGTTTGGAATTTATTACCAAACATTTAGCTTTATATTATATTAGGATTCTCAAGCGCATAGCAGCGCGGGTCTTTAGGTCTTGCATTATTACAATGCAATGTTTTGGTCGTTTTTTGTTGTTAGTTAAAGTATACTGGAATATTTTGTGGAAAAGATCAGGTACAACTCTATCCAAATATTCAAGCATATTTATAAGCATTGATTTTAATAAATATAAGCAACACAAATCCAAATAATAATTCAAGAAAATATAAACAATTAAAGACATGTGGTAGTATAATCGACAAATCAAAAACCCAATAAGCTAATTTACATACTTTGGTGAATTTAGTAGCTAAATTGAGTGTTTGTATTAAAGTAGCGAGTAGTGACAAAAATTTAGAGATTAAGCTATATACACTTCTAACACAACAAAGAGAGAACATGTCATTCTGATGTTACATTCCCATATTAATCAAACTTCCAACAGATGTTGATTCCGTCTTCTAAGTCCTGGTCTGACTCCTCTCCCAATCATATATTCTCGCAATTCCGAAGCCATAGCTAAATCACACCCTCACTCATCAGGGATAAACAACATCTATAAGTGAGAATGTTATATGCTACCTCATCAGGGCACACACCCTCACTCATCATAGACTCCCACGACAGTACTCATATCTCACACCCCCTTGTTTATTCTCCTGCTTAACTGCATTGTTATCTTCTTGTGAACAATGGTGTTCACTCCCACGTCAGAGTAAAAACCTCCAAATTCGTGACATCTCCTGAGCAGCTGAACTTCTTGTGATACAATGCATGAATCCCCCTTGTGAAGCAAGAGTAACTAAAATAAACCCAACCAAACGAAGACAATTGAACAGTGGGAAACTGGGAATAATGGCCCTCACGTTGGCATCGGAAACAACAAATTTACTAATAATATATTTCCTAGAGATATTTGTGACATCCAATAGCCGACAAACCATAACCTTTATAATGCAGCTATCATGAATACATCCTATGGATGCTGCGAAAATGAGATTTGTGGGAAGCAATAGAAATTACACACCCATCAGAAGGCATACAATCATCGTCTTCAAATGATATAGGGGAGGTGCTTTTGTTATCCAAAACCTGAGCCATACAAACCCTTGGTAAGTTATAATTTCTATCCGTACAAAAACATCAAAGCAGCAAAATACACTAATATGCATTCAAAATTTGTCAGAAAATATTGCTGAGAAGAAAATGCATTTATAAATTCAGCAAGTGACACAGTAATCAAAATCAATATACATATCCTCTTCTATATCGTCAGAAAACATAGTAATACTTCCGAACGCAAAAATCTCACTATATCATCCTTCATTGCTTAAAGAGTCACAGTTACTGGTGCATATCGAGTGGGCAACTGATGATTGTGAATTGTGTACCAACTAATTTCAGACTAATAAGAGCCAAGCATATGTATATATTATCACATAGAACTTGTTTCCTTCAACAAAGCATGAACAAACATTTTTCAGTAGCATCGAATGAAAAATCAAAACTAAGAACCCCTAAACTAAATTATATAATGCTAACCCGATTCACTTGGTACGCCTTCCGGATTCTGATAGCTGATATGTACTCCAATCTACAAAAAGGAAAACTTAAAAAAATCTTATTTGCAGAGCTTACAAACGTTATGCACCCAAAAATTTCCTCACTGTTTTGACAATAATCAACTTAGACTATGTCAGACCACCATTTTCCTTTCAAATTGAACTATTTAATAGTTGAATTGTTTGAATATAGTCATGTGATAGAATATGTTAGATTTATTGAAATATACTGAAGGCGAAGATTCATGCATGCCTAGATCAATTGCAAGATTTTTTAATGAATTTCATATTTTTCACTCTCTTGAGGAAGAACTTAACTAAGCAAATTGAGTCTTTATTTATCTTGGATTCTTGCATCTATTGAGAACTATAATAAGGAATTCCATTCACATAGTAGATCAAAAAGATTAATGAAACTCAGAAATCAATTAACGAACAATCTGAATCACAATTCTCTTAAAAAGGTATGATCTTAATTAAGGACACCAATTGGAAACTCGCTGAAATTCCCAAGTAAAAAGAACATAAGCTAATTTAAAATAGGAGGAGATTACCTGAAGTAGTAGGAGGTTGAAGAGCCCATACTCAACTAAGGAAACAAAACATCAACATAAAATCAACCATTGATTGCACGTTTGAATGTTCCCTGTTACAGTGAACATGCATGTTACTATGAGTATATTCTGAACACATACCATTTAGTGTCTTTGATGATTAAATGAAAGGATTTTCAGTCTCAGGGATCTAGTAGAACTAAAACATTTTTTTCCTATTAAACATTTTTAGGCGGACTTCAATGAATATCCAACCAAATTGCCACTGTCAACACTTGAATTCGAAGACCTGTTCTCCTAACTATGCCAAATCAAAGCATATGTCGCCCAATGAACAACCGAATAAGAAGTAAAGTGAGTAGTAACAAAAAAAACCTGTTGATAAGTGAATGTAATAAAATGAAGTAGTAAACGTCCTTAATTAGCAGATATTTCCTAATTTGTGTGTAATATATGCATGTGTTATAGATGAAATGACTATGAGCTTATACCGAATACACATACAATTAGCAGAAATCTGGTAAAAATTGAAGTCAAAAAAATCCTAGCTAACCAAAGTACAATTTCAAGGGCACAAAATTAAAGGGTGGCAAAAAAATCCCAGCCCAATCACTTTATTCAATTCAATCATAGATAGGCAAAAAGAGGGTATAGAATCACTTGGTAGCTTATATTCTTGATCAAGAAAGAAGATGGAGAAAATGATATAGAACTTACATCAAGATAGAAAGAAGGGCCTTCAAAGTTAGTGTGAACACATTTGATAAATCCAAACTCTCTACAGTTATTTTTCCATCATGTTCCAAAGCAGGCACCTGAATAAGAAAAATTCAAGTTGTTGTCAACATATTGATTCATTAGAGATGAACTTATAAAATGTTGCAGAAAATTGATGATGATGATGATGACCTTATTTGCAGGATTCACTATCTCTTTGTACCATTCAGGTCGGTTTTCAAGATTGATTCCCACCAACTCAATCGTGTCTTCCAAACCCTAAATTAAAAACATACACATGAGATTCGTCTGATTATTTTAAGCCAAATTCGGATCAGATTATAATACTAAAAAACTCAGCCTTGTAGTTGTGGGCAATCCAAACTCGTTGAGCAAAAGGGCAAGTGTAAGAATTGAACATCCGAATCCATCAACAAAAAATCAAACAAAAACTCAAGAGGCGTTAAAAAAGGCTTGGTCTACATGCACACGTTTTTTTTGCTAAATGCACACTAATCTGTGCGGTAAGAGTTGCAGTACACTTCTGTGCGTTAAGGATTACCGCACAAAAGGGCTCCGGGGCATTGTTGGAATGTTTTCTGAAACATATATGAATCTGGTGCGGTAATTCTTACCGCACAGATATGTGCGTTAACAATTAACGCACCACGTTAATACGAGATTAACAAAAAAAACAGATTTTGATTAACTTAAACACCGCACACCGCACAGGATATATAAAATTTAAAAAAAAACAAAATTAAAACCAGGAATTAAATAAGGAATAAACCTGGTGCGGTATTTGTTACCGCACCGGTTTTTTTTAATAATTATTTGAAAATAATTAAATTAAATTTTTAATAAAATAATAAATATAATATGTGCGGTAACTGTTACCGCACAGGTTTTTTTTGAAAAAATGCCCGTTGGAATTTTATGCCCGTTGGTGCGTTAACTATTACCGCACCAACGGGCATAAAATTCCAACGGGCATTTTTTGGTTGTATATAGAGGTTGAGCTCTCTTGTTGAAGTTTTGCAATGCACACCACAATGTCTTATAATTATGAGAGTAGTGAGGATGATGGTAACGACAATTGGATATCAGGGGTCGTGGAAGAAGAATACGAAGTCGATGAAGAAGAGGAAGTGGACGAAGAAGACGAAGAAGTCGATGAGGAAGTGGACGAAGAAGAGGAAGAAGGCGAAGCAAATGTATCAATAGCATTAGACGATTGGACTCCGTTACCGATTTTGGTTAGTATATTATGAATTTAAATTTTGTATTTAATTGCATGAGATTTAGGTTAATTAGTTAAAATTGCGTATCTAAGTAATGTAGTTTAATCAATATAGGAAGAAGACTTTAGACCACATTTTAGTACATCGCAAATGTGGGATAGTAAAGAAGAGATGATGGAATGGACAAAACAGAGAGCAAGGGATTTAATGATAGTTTTGGTACATCGTACATCTAGCAAATATTGCGTTGATTTTGTATGCGATAGGTTTGGAAAACCTAGATCGGATAGGCTGAAATTGAATTTAAAAAATCCAGAATTGCAGGTTTCGAGGCTTCGTGACCGAAAATCGAAGAAATGTGGTTGTACATTTGAGTTATATGGGGTTCGTACGTATAAAAGAAGGGCCTTATAGTTATAAATGGATCGTGAATGTTGTAGAAGGTCGTCACAACCACACCCTTCCTACTAGTTTTCATGGGAATTCATTCGTGGGTAGAATGAGCAAAGAGGAGGAGAAAATAGCAAGGGAAGCGGGGGATGATCACAAGACGCCAAAAAACATACTTATTCGGCTTAGGAAAAGAGACCCACAAAATGTGACATCCATGAAGCAGATTGTCAATTTTTTGCAGAAGATCAATTTTGAAGATCGTGGTGAATTGTCAGTTACTCAGTGGTCTCTAAATTTTCAGAAAGAGAACAAGTATTTTTGTCAACCTTTGAGGAACACGAGGACAAATGAGGTTGAAGTCCTTTTTTTCGCTCACCCGGAGTCAATTCGTTTGTTCAGGAAGTTTCCTCACGTGATTATCATGGACGCCACATACAAGACAAATAGGTATGATATGACTTTAGTGGAGATGGTTGGTTTCACTTGCACGCACAAGACGTTCAACATCGCATATGCATTCATGGCTCAGGAGACAGTAATGCATTACAAGTTTGTGATGATGTGCGTTCATGAGTTGTGTAGAAATTTGGGAGTGATGCCGAAGGCTATAATGACCGACTGTGAAAAGGCTTTGTTGAGAGCAATCAAACTTGTGTTCAAAGACACTGATGTGAAGCAACTATTGTGTTGGGTGCACATTAAGCACAACATCCAGTCACACGCAGAAAAAGTGATTAAAAATACTAAAAGGGCGGAGAACTTTGTTACGCAATGTTGGGGGATATTTTGCTCGAGCACCGAAAAAATCTACGAAGAGAGGACCTAAATCTGTAGGAGCTGGCGATGAAGGCCCCATACCAGCATGATCCTCTGAAATAATAGGAGGGTCGTCTCTCCTAAGCTGATCTGTCGGTATCTCGGGATGAGATACAATATAATCTGTACCTAAACCCTCACCGTCTCCCAGCATATCATCATCAAAATCAACAGCTGTATCATCGACGTCCATATCCTCCTCCTCACTCTCACTGTAACCCTCATCATCAGCAGACGGATCAACATCTAGACCACAATCCCTAACTGCCCCAGTATCTGTAAGTGCCCCAGTAACATCAGTGGGTGTCGAACTAGAAGCATTCAGCTGGTCTCGAGCAGTAGCAAAACTCTGACGTATGGACGTTGTAATCTTCGTCCTCCTAACACGCTCTGCAGCAACAGGAGCCCCCGGAACAAAACCACTAGAAGCCATCGTATCTCGCACCCCCTAATGTTGTTGTTATAGCGTAACGTTATTTTCACAGCGTTACAAAAATAACGTCAAATTCAAAAACGTCTTTTCAATGACGTCGTAACGTTACAAACAGTTGTTGTAACGTCAATCCTAATCATAATGTTACCAAATAATATAATTTTATAACGTTACGCAATAAATTACTTAATTTCATAACGTTACCATATAAATTAATTTCATAATGTTGTAAAATAAATTAAATAAATTCATAACGTTACGAAATTTATTTAAAAATTTCATAACGTTATCAAATATTATTAAATTCATAACGTTATGAAATTAAATAACTAATTTCATAACGTTATAAATTAAATAAATTAATTAAATTAAATAAATTGATAACGTTACGAAATTTATTTAAAAATTTCATGACGTTATCAAATATTATTAAATTCATAAAGTTATGAAATTTTTAATAAATTATTTAAAAGCATTAAAAACGTTAAAAAATATTTAATAAAAAATACATACTTGATGTAGATCTACGGGAGTCTCAAAAGCTTCCGGTTGCGCCTCGGTTTGAGCCTCAGTTTGTGTATTCAACCTTCTATTTTCTCGAGTAGCGGGCCGGGGACCGACGTTTTGGGTGGGTCGCTTTCGGTTTCTTCGCCTCGGGGCGGGTTGGGCTGCGGGAATCGGGGCGGGCTGAGGGCGGATCGGATCGGATCGGATCCGATTGAAACTGGATCGGGCACCACCGCTGTTCTTCGTCGGAGCTCTCTCCGGGCACCACCGCTGAACGTCAATGGAACCTCTTCTTCCTCCTCCATAGCAACCCAGCAAGCCACCGTCGACGGCGCTTCCGCCATTGTTGGCTGCTCCACAGTGGGGGGGACGACTCCGGCCGGAATTTTGGGCCCAGAAGAACCGCCTTGGCCGGGGCAACTCAATTCCATGGTCAATTTTGTTTCTTGGTAGGGGTAAACGCCGGGAAAGTGAAGAAAGTGGGCGGCGGAAATTAGGGTTAGCGGCGGCGGCTTTGGGGAAGAAGAGACGAAGAAGAAGGGTCGGGGGAGAAAAATATGGGGTTTTCAATTTGTAAACCGCACCGTTACCGCACCAGTTTTATTTAAAAAAAAACAATAAAATACGGTGCGGTAACTCTTACCGCACCACCAGTTTTATTTTTAAAAAAAACATATATCGTGTGCGGTAATCGGTAACAATTACCGCACAGGGTTTAAGTTAATCAAAATCTTAAGTTTTTTTTGTTAATCTCGTATTAATATGGTGAGTTAATTGTTAACGCACAGATCTGTGCGGTAATTGTTACCGCACCACCGTCGTATAGGTTTCAGAAAAATTTTCAACAATGCCCCGGAGTCCTTTGCTACGGTAATCCTTAACGCACAGAAGTGTACTGCAACTCTTACCGCACAGAATAGTGTGCATTTAGCGCAAAAAACGTGTGCATATAGACCAAGCCTTAAAAAAAGAGTGAGAGAGTTGGATAACATACCTGGTTTAGCCGTCGAAAAGAGTGGAAGGGGGCGAAGAGGCGTCTGTAGGAGGAGGAAGAGCAGCTTCCATGGTTGAGATACGACTCCTGGAACCCTAATCGTAAGCCTTGAACAAATTGGACATAATATTCAAGTGGAGCCAATAAAAGAAGTCCAACTGATTCCTGCTTATCACTATTGGGCCTCATTCCGTCCAAACAAAAGCTACGAACACATGATCCATGAAGATAGTATTAGATGAAATATTTGTGTCCAATACCCTTTCCTCCACTAAACCCTATGTATATACACTGCTCTTATTAAGTTTGTAGTAAATACCCCAGTCCCACCTCCACTATCCTCCCCGCCTCCGACGCATTCCTCTCATCCTTCACCGCCTTCGACGATCAAGAATCCCTCTGGATTGCACACGGCGACCAGATCTCCACCTACGACTCCTTGCTGATCCACTCCTCCACAATCAGAACGCACCTCGACAAGATCTCCTCCATCTGCCGAGTATCGCCGAAATCGGATTTGAAATCGCTTCCGAACTCCACTTGTACGATACTTCTACCGGATCTACTTTTTGGACCGACTCCTCCGATCCAAGGATCTTCAAATCCACCGTCTCCTCCCTCTGCGAATCTCCAGGAGCGGCTATATTCGCCTCCTTCGAGTGTAAGCATGGAGAGAATGCGGTGATCGAAATCGATAAATTGACGCTCAAAATCGTCTCAGAGATCGGTCGCCAGTCCGAGAACTCGTCCAAATACGTCGTCGTCGCGAAGCTGAGATGGACTCTGTCCATGAATATCCTCGTCGGGAGCTCGGTGTCGTCAGGCGGATTCGGCTGCTCAGGCTACATCCGCGCTCAGGCGATGTGGTCCGGGAGGTTTGCGAGTCGGGATCTGGACGGAGCATCCGATTCGGCGACGCGCTTGGATAACTCAAGTAGCTTCTCCTGCTTGGATTACCTTGTAAGTTGCATTAAACATTCCACAAGTCTGATTATCTCCTTGTTCTGAATTTTTGAATCTCATTCTTGTTTCATTATTTTGAAAAAACAGGAAAGAGAGAATTCTTGTTCATCAAAGGAGTAGATTGTCAACACAAATCTACTATTCTGAATCTGCATTGCAAAAAGAGTTCTAGTTTGTAATCAACATTAGATTTGAGTTTATCACTACAAAATGTAAGTTGCATACTGCCACCTGAATATTTGGCATAATCCGTTGGAAAAGCAGGAAAAATGCGGTCTACCACATGGTAAATTACTGGTAGTGGAGCTTGTTGGAACGCCATGTGTGTTTAGTGTGTTGACAAAAAAAGTGGCAGTGTTGACAAGTGTGTTTATCTTGTGTTTGTGTTCGTGTAGTACTAATTCAATGAATTAGGCTTTAGTAGAGTTTTGATTTCGGTGTAAAATTTGACAGTGTTGACAAGGATTATGCAGGGACAATGGAGCTTGTTTTAGTGTGTAAAAAAAATTAATGAGTTGATTTTCTTTTCTTGAAAGGAAAGGTGTATAAATTTTGCGAGTGGAACCAACTTTGCGAGTGACAAATTAGAGTACTGGTGCTTGAAGAAAAAAAAGAAGAGATGAATGCCTCAAAATGGATCTTCTCAATCCTTCAATGTGTTAGACAACTTCTTTTTTAGTATGTGTTGACAATTTTTTAGTGTGTTTATAGTTTTTAAAATGTGCTGACAATTTTATTTAGTATGTTGACAATTTTTGTAAAGTGTTGACAATTTTGTAATATTACTCGTGTTGTATGTTCTTGACCGTAAATTAGTCGTGTTGACAACTTATTTAGTCGTGTTGACAACTTATTTAGTCGCGTTGACAACTTATTTAGTCGTGTTGACAACTTATTTAATCGTGTTGACAACTTATTTAGTCATGTTGACAACTTATGTAGTCGTGTTGACAACTTATTATTCTTGTTGACAACTTGTTATTCTTGTTGACAACTTATTTAGTCGTGTCGACAACTTATTTAGTCGTGTAGACAACTTATTATTCTTGTTGACAGCTTATTATTCTTGTTGACAGCTCTATTAAAAATTTTGTTGACAACTCTGTTATAAATTTTGTTGTTAAAAAATTTTGTTGACAACTCTGTTATAAATTTTGTTGTTAAAAAATTTTGTTGACAACTCTGTTAAATAATTTGTTGACAACTTTGTTAAAAATTTTGTCGACAGCTCTGTAAAAAAAATTGTTGACAGCTCTGTTAAAAATTGTGTTGACAGCAAATGGGGTATTTTCTTATAACTTAAAAAAGTGATGCAAAAACTTAAAAAACATAACAGTTTTAGGGTATTTACCCAAAAACCGGAGTATTAGATTGAGTTAATTTTAAGGAATTGAAAGCATTTAATAATGTTGGGGTTTAAAATTTATTACCTAAAACATTTAAATCTATAATATATATATAGGATTAAGATAAGATGCAATTGGATGGTAATTGAGCATAAATATGCAATTGTCTCTAAAGCTAAAGGTAAATTTTATAGGGTGGTCGTCAGACCTGCGATGATCTATGGAAGAGAGTGTTAGCCAATCACTAGGGCTCAGGAGCAGAGGATTATGGTAGTTGAGATGCGGATGTTACGTTGGATGTGCGGCCATATAAGATTAGATAGGATTATAGAAATGAAGTTATCTGAGACAAAGTTGGAGTTGGAGTTATGTGGATGTTACGTTCGACCGCCGACGGACAGCCACCGGGTGATCGCCGGGAAGTCGTCAGGTTGTCGTCGGGAAGTCATCAGGTAGCCGTCGGGAAGTCGACCACAGTCGGACCACCACACCTACCCCACTACTAGTGGGGACTAGTTTAATCTTGACATTAAATGGCTAAAATTTATCCTTATTTATCTCTATAGTAGAGTTTATTATGGAATTCACACCCTTTCATAAATTGAGGTTGGTGATAGGCTACTCCCTTCATTTTCAGTTAAACTATTAGTCATGTTTATTATGGCTTGTTAACGGTTTTTCTGGAGAAAAGCAAAATTAAATTGTTGTTTCCTTACTAGAGTAGTACATTTTTGTGATGATGAAGGGTCACGGTTGTCCTGGGATATACTGGACAACTCTTTTTTAACAAAATCATGAATGAGATAAACTGTGACAACAATAATAGCACTAGAATCGACCCGTGATATAAATGGCTACTATATTTAAAAGTACACCAATTTTGCCTTCAGGCGTGTACTTTTCAACTGTGAGTGTGATTGCATATGGTTGAAGTTTTTACAACTATGAATGTGATTGCATAGAGTTAGTGGCAGAGAGCCCCGTCAGCCAAAACTGAAGGTAAAAAAATTGCACATTTTTACCCGTATATCCATATGAGCAAAGGAGTGTGAATTCATTTGGTGAAAAATCTCTGGCTGAATGTACAGTTGACGGCAATTGTTATTTGTTACAGCCATGCCTTGTTATGAATGCCTAAAGAACGCCAGCTCACCCGTGTAAATGGTTTTGGAGAATCAATCAGTCACTTGATATTTCCTTGTCATGATCCAACGAGACCCTTGTGACGAGCGTATGAAATGATAAGAAAGAACAGAACAGCGCAAAACACTCCAGTGCCACCAACCACCTAAAACATGAAAATTTAGTATGGATTTATGGCATGGTATACTATGGTTGTTGAAAAAAAATGAAAATTTACTTGCCCATTTGAATGTATAATCATGGTCGTTCATCCAAGTGTATGGTATGTTCATACCGAAAATTCCGGCAACTAAAGAGTACACTGATAGACAAACAGTTGCTGAACTTAAAAACAGCTCCAACTGAAATGAAGAAAAGTGGCAAAACAAATGCTTCAACGTATATACAATAAAATAAAATTGGGCAATTAGATTATCAACCATTTTTAACTAGTAAAAGAACCTTTACCTGAATCAACTGGTTTCGATGATTGTCAAGCTGCAATATGAAACATCAGTAATGCATTTTCAATATGAAAAATCTAATGCTATTATGAAGTAAATTGCAACTTACCTGAATGTTTATGTAATCCTCAGTGTCATCAATGTACTCCCGAAGCTACAAAATGTGTTCAATTCAGTTTTTCCGGAAAGGTCTTAGATAAGTCTTGAGTTTCATAACTTAAGCTATAAATCCAAGTCTAACAGTAACAAATCTTAACAGTATCTCTAGAATAAATTTGATAAGGATAAGAAATAATCAAATGTCCCGGGAATCTCATGACAGAGGATTGTTCAGTGTCCTAAAGAAGTTCGAACAAATATCAAGAAAATGTTTACAATCATACACTCCCCTGATCGATTATTAGTCATAAACTTCCCTGACCGCTTTTAGGTTATAATAAATAAAACCATATTTGTAACTCACTTTAGCCAGTATCAGCTTATTATGTTCCAAACATCAGAAAAATTAAACACCCATATTTTATACTCCCCCCTGATCGGTTATTAGTCATAAACTTCCCTGACCGCTTTTAAGTTATAAATAAAACCATATTTGTAACTCACTTTAGCCAGTATCAGCTTATTATGTTCCAAACATCAGATAAATTAAACACCCATATTTTATACTCCGTACTCACCAATTTTACTGTACAAGTTGTGCTAATAGGACAACTAAAATGAATGCACAAAAAGTTGTTGGCATACCGTAGTTAGTTTGTTCAAAGTTCCATCTATTTGCATGAAGTAGGCCTGAAAACAAATTAAAACTGGTGAAGAATGAGTCTTGTGCTAGTGTCAGTGATCATCATTTCTTTTACTTTAATAAATAAACTTGGAAGAAAATGTAATAGAAGCATCAAAAAAGGTGTAGCAACTCAAGAAAAAAAAAACAAGAACCAAAGGAAAGTACAATAACCTCAAGTAACATCTCAAGATCCTCCACATCGTTCTCATCATCTCCACGTAAAGTCCCAATACTTGCCCTACTTGCTCTTGATATTTTGGATGCAATAGTGGGTGAATTAGGATACCAATTAGCAGCGCCACCAGATACACTAGTTGGGGAGGGAGGGACAGCTAACTTTCGAGATAAATACAAGTCAGCCATATCATCATCGTCATCAAGAAGCTGTTCCAGCTCATCTCTTACCTGCAACAAATTACAATCAACAACTTAACAACATATGGAAAAATGTTGAAATGTTCACGTAAACAAACAAATAACAAGTAAAGAATACACGAGAAATTTAAATCAGTGTTTAGAATCCAATATTTGACGGAAAACGTAATCACCAACTCGCAAGTGTTACGAACTTACGATAGAGCCATGGAAGTCACATAAAACTGGCCAGAATCAACTCAAGAACAGTTTCCTCACTAATACTGTCTAGTTTTATTCCACCAATTTAATAAAAGCGATATGGCACCTCTACAAGAATTACTTTTCTATTCTAACCATAGAATCATTCTTTATGCACATTGGTGAAGTGAAGTAGTATCCATAACAGTCATCGGACATGCAAGAGTATGGTTATGTTTTAGGACAATGATAACATCCAAAGATTTGCATCATTCTTTTTTCCCTTTTACCTCTTCAAGGACATTTGAATATATGTTAGAGCTGATCCTGAATCCTTTCAGGACACGATCTCAAACAAAATGCAAAATCTTGCATTATACATTCTCAAGGAATAGAAGTTCCAATTCCTTGTTGACAGAACTTATCTGTTTTATTTTATTGTAAACCTTACACCTTACAATGTACCAAAAATGTTACATAGAAATACCTTCTGAACACGAGCAGTCAACCGCGTCATTGCACTCTTCAGTTTCCTGACTCTATCCAGGTTTCTGCTGCTTATCTGTAGATAACAGCATTCGAGAGAGTGAAAAAATGGAAAGGAAAGATACTATAAGACTCAGTTAACTGTAGAACACAGTAAAACTGCTTTACCCAGAACACATTATAAAACAGGTAAGCTAACATCTCTCATACTGATTATTATAAGCATATCAGAAGAGCAAATAAATATCTTGCTGGATACAGTTCAACCATATTACATAACATTAATAAGCTGTTGGGTAGTTAGTTCTGCAGTGAATGACGTGAATTTTTTTCTTCAGGGTATGCACTTCCAACTGCATAATTCTGATTGCATTTTCATGAAAAAATAGTCCAGCATAATCCAAATTCTTCAATTCACCAAGCCACTCAAATATTGTCATTTTAACTTGGATCTCAATGATGAACTGCAGGATTTCCAAGAAAATGAAGAAGAGATATCAATATCAAAAACAACGTGTGAAGGAAGGATATCGTAGGGACCAACCTTGGAGGTGAGCTCGTCAAGAGCTGGATAAGCAGTAGTCTCCAAGTCAGTTGTGCGAGCACCAAGAAAGCTACAGATGGCTTCCAAGGCAACTTCAAGGGCCCGAAATTCAAATGGAGATTCTGCATAACAGATAAAAAAAGGAGGGAAACAGCAAGATGTAGATGATGCAAATATCAACATGTGCACATGAAATCTAAATATAAGAATAAACAAGAAACTTATACTTGCATAAGAGTCATCATAGTACTTCGCTCTACTGCACTATGCATTTGATTAGGAGAAGAAACAATCGCATTATCGTTCATAACAAACTATCTTTCAGATAGGTACTGTCCTAGTTCTTAAAGAATAGAAGATGGATACATACCATCTTCTTCGCCAGTTTCTCCGTCCTGTCCAGTCAAGTCTTTCACATGGCTCTCGCCTTGTTTTAGAGTAACCAATCTCCTCTGCAGTTCCTCAACAATCGGGATTACATTTTCATCTCCTGGATCCCGAAGTAGGACCTGTACATGCGGAAAATTAACCTATTACTTACCAACTTCTATACGCCGTTTTGATTAGGATTACTTTTACCCAAGGTCGGAGACTATTAGAATCTATATAAAAATGAGCATTCCCGTCTGATATATGGTGAGAAGTCGCAATCACATTATAAGAATTGATGAAAAGTTCAATGCAAGTATACTGTTATGATCAAATTCAAGAACACACTGAAACAAGATAACTTTTTGGTCAACTCCAGAAGACACTGATGGGTCGATAATTTGCTTCAAGAACAAATTTCTTAACCTCAATACAAAGAAGGTGGTATATGGTTGATTGGTATCAGCTGTCAAAGCATTTTGTTGTAAAAAATTTCAAGTTTTAAAGCCATTCTTGATTCCTCCCAGAATGGGTTTCCATACCCCTACATTCCCACTCGGTTTTTTTACTCTTCCGACTAGTCTCCATACTAACTACCATATCCCATTCAACACTCATAATCCTTACTCCTTAGTCTGCCCAGATACCTTCAATACCAATAGAGACGCTTCAATATTATAGACCTCCAGGACCCACAATAATTAATAATAATCAACACACAACAGATTCCAGTTCACAGAAATCATCTTATTGGAAGAAAAAAAACTAGTTCAAGAAAAGCAGTCAAATCATGAAACTAATTTGATTTCCCTGTCAATTCGGAGATATCACTGCCATTGAAAGATCATAAGAACTAGAATAAACAATATATTAGTAAAACCAATTAAATACTACATAAGTTTTGAATGAAAAGGACCGAGATTACCTCATCAGAAGTGATTATTGCTTTAATATGCTGCTCAATCCCAGCAGCCACCATGGGAGATTACATAAGCACAAATCCAAGAAAAGCAATCAATCACCCAATTAACCCAAACTCCTAAACTATTAATAAACAGAATTAAAAACTTACCTCTAAATTGAGAACAATAGCTCTCTCACGACCCATGATAGTAGAAGGGTAAGAAAGCAAGGGATCGAGGATGCGAAGATCCCGGGCATGGATATGGACACGGTGCATGATAGCATACTTGTCGACGTTGTCGAGGGTGGTGGTTCGACCCGAAGAGTCAATCAAGATCCATTTGCGCGACCCGGCTCCCTTCGTTTTCAGAGTCAGCGGCTCCGCAGAAACTATTTTCCCTTGTTTTCCCATCTCCCCTCTACCATTCGTGGACTAGCTAGAGAATTAAACTCAATTCAAGAAACAATACTAGTCAATTGAGAACGCACATCAAACCCGATCCGTAGTGTAGCAAATTGCAATCAATTATGGGGGTCGAATTTGGGAAAGGGATTTCGGAGCGTCTTGTTTGCTTGTTATTCTTCCTAACTGCGGAGGAGACTACATGGCTATGTGAGATCGCCACGGCTGCAAGGGGTGCTTTATACGCGAAATTAGGCGGCTTTTACTTAGGAAAGAGAGGGATAATAAAGTAGGATAGGAAAAGGAAAGAAATTTGAAAATAAAATAAAAACTACATACGGGATCCCGCGCGAAACAATTACGGATTTCGTATATAGCTTAATGTTTTTAAATATATGTCCTAAAATAAGATTGAGTATAATCATATTAGCAATCTTCTAATATTGCATGTAATATCAACAAAGTTAATTAAGGATTTCTTATACGGTTCAACATTGTTAAATATATGTTCCAAAATTATATTAAGACTAATCATATCTGCAATCTTCTAATATTGCATGTAATATCAATAAAGTTAGATTTATAAACGTAATCAATCAAGAAATGACAAAACACATAATGATTTTAGGGGTAAAAAATAAAAGAAATGGGACCTACATCATTAATTAGTACTAATTACCATAACTTTCTCCTAAAACCAACCAACTTTTATATATACTAGAAACGGGCCTCCGCGCTACGCGCGGGGAAATTACAGTTTTTAATATGATTTAACGTTGTTTAATAGGCGTACTAAAATTAGATTGGGCTAATCATATTACCTAATTAGCTCGAGTGCTTTTTTTTTGCCAAACAATTAGCTCGTGTATTGGTGTTCCTATTTTATTAGGGCTTAAATCAACAAACTGAAACTCGCGTACGGGTCTTGCGTAATTATAATTTCTTAAATGTTTCATAATAGATATTGAAATGATATTATATCATATAATCAAATGAGTTTGATGATTTGTACCTCGTCTCTCAATTCGCCAAATTGTTATATCATTTTGTAATATTATTGTAATATACGGGACATAAGTTTTTAAAAATATGATTTTTAATATTCTTGTAATGTACAGGACAGAAGTTTTTAAATATATGTTATTTGCGTATGCAATTTCTTCAATGCTCTATATGCTAAATTTTTGTTCAAGTCTTGTTTGCAGTATTATTACCAACTCCACTAGATAAGACTAGTCCCTCCTGCCCGTGCTACGCACGAGCCAAATGAATTTTAATAAATAAAAATTTAGTACTCTATAAATATGAATTAGAATGTGTAATATTGTCCCGTATGTTTCACTTATATTTTACTTTGAATCCCGATAATAATTTTTAAATCTATTGTGTTCAACTATTTTGTTATATCTTTAAAAGAATTAAATATAATTTGAAAAATTAAATAAAAAGTACATAAACATACTAAATGCATATACGACACGGGAAAAGTATAGGCTTAAACTTTAATTTTTTAGGAAAAACTAATTAAAATATTTTCACCCAGGTTACATGGTGTTAAAAAAGAGACTAGCACAGAAATGGTCGCTCAAGGGTACCCTTACCTTGGTGGACATTGGGAAGGATTATTACGTATGTAATTTCACAAATGAAGCAGATTACTTCCATGTTCTGACTAGAGGTACTTGGATGTTGGGAGATAATTATTTGATGATCCGACGTTGGAAACCGGACTTTGATCCTAATAACGATGCGACAAAGGTCTTGACAGCTTGGATTCGCGTCCCAGGTCTCAGTATTGAATACTTTAATGAGAGCTTCCTGAAGCTCATTGGAAATTAGTAGAAGAGGCATTGATAAGACGACGATTGCGGCAAGCCGAGGGCAATTTGTTCGTATTGGGGTTGAGATCGACTTGGGAAAAACATTACTCAATAGGTTTTGTTTCCATGGTCGTACTTGGACTATACAGTATGAAGGGATCCAGAGCCTTCGTTATGATTGTGGTAAGATAGGTCACAAGGCTGAGAACTGCCCTCTCAATGCTCCGTAGAAAGATCAAAAAACAGAGCTTGAAGCTATTCCTACTGAGAATGAGGAAGACAGGTCTCGTCTAGGGCCGTGGAATCAAGTCGTCAAACAGAGAAGAAAACCGAGGCAGCATAATGGAGGGGGTTCTAATCAATTACGGGATTCATCGCAGTAAAAGAGTCGGGACGTGGTCAATTCCCCAAGGCCGCCTGACCCGTCAAGGCCGTCTTGAAATACAGTCTAGTGAAGTTGTTGGTGCGACGAGCCTTCCGCACAAGGGAAAGGAGGTCGCAAACTCGGTTACTAATCTGGGTTCGAGATTTCATGTTTTCATGACTGACACTAGTGGAGAAGGCACGTCGATGGAGGAAACTGAGGGTGTTTGCGCGCATGAGGTTGCGGAACAGGTTGGGCCAGTAACGGAGGGGGCGCCGAAGATTTCCAACATATCCGATCCGGTTACGGTGGCCCCTACGGTCAAGGCAATAATTTCTCAAGCAGATGTCAGCGAATCCGCAGGCCGTGATTCCTGGAGTCCGTATTATGGGGCAACCGTTGCATAAGGAAAATCTGGAAGATAGGAGTGAGAAGCTTGATGCCGAATTCTACCACAAATAAGATAAGAAAGAAAAAGATAAAAAGGAGGCTAGAGATTTTGTTTTATCTCAAACAAGGAGACCTATCAGGAAAGTCAACACAAAGACGGTTATTTTAACCAAAGAGTCCGTAATTAAAAGATCACAATTATGATCAGATTTGGTTCTAAAGGGTAATCAAAAGAATACTTTACAAAACCCTAGTATGTCGTCTACGCTTGCACGAACGAGCTCGCTTGCAATCCCTCTAGTTCCCGATGGACGACATTCAATACTTCAGAAGCCTGTCCTTGGAACTAAGGGTTGTACTGAACAGTCAAGCATATTGGTTTTGAACCTCCGGACGGGACCGTTTCATGCTTGCTTGCCACGGATATCAAATCGAATGAGGCTGGAATTCTTGTCTCTGATAACAGAGAATCGACCACTGTTGTGTCGAGTATCAATGCCCACCAGTCTTGCTGAAGTCATCCGTCTCTGGTCTTGTGATCCTTTAACTGCTGATTTTATGATGTATGATCCATCAATGTCTATTTTTGGCCATGTCCCACCCCCTCGGTTCACTATGAACCCGATGAGTATGCTTGTATGGAATCATCGCGGTGTTGCTGCTAATAATTTTCTAGCTGCTATGTGTGAGCTTCTCCGTGTACATAATCCAACAGTGTTAGCGCTGGTAGAGCCTCGTATAAGTGGTAAAAGAGCTGACCGGTTTTGTCGTCAAATTGGCTTCGATGGTCATACGTGTCGAGGCTGAAGTTTTTTAAGGAGGAATATGGCTCTTTTGAAAGACGGCGGAAGTTACTGTTCGTCCCATCTCCCTGGATATTCAGCATAATACTGTTGAGGTTATTAGGCGCGGGGAGGAGCCTTGGTTTTTATCCACCATATACGCTTCACCGAATCAGGCAAGCCCCATGGATCTTTGGCGGGTGCTTGAATCTTTCTCTCAATCCAACCAATGCCCATGGCTATTAGCGGGTGATTTTAACGCAACTCTTTGTGCTTCTGAATGTACCAGCTCCTCGGAAAGTACGTCTAGGGCCTCAGCTCAGTTCAGTAAATGGGTAGATGATACATGCTTCATTGATCTGGTCGCGGGGTAACAGCATCGAGACCTATATTGTTGCCCGTCCGGGTCGCGGTTTGTGTAATGCAGAGTCGCGAGTTCGGTTCCCTGAGGCTACAGTCTCGCACTTTCCTTCTGTTCATTCAGACCACTCTCCGATTCTGATAAGAATGAATGTGGGCCTAGCTACTACCCATTCATGAAGAAGATTTTGGACCAAAGTACTTCACATGTTGCATTTGCAATAGCTCTATATTCAGACTTTGTTGATGATCTAGAGACTAAGGGTTGTTTCTTTGATGTCCATGAAATAAGATTCCCGCCAAGAAAGATGAAATAAACACATGCGGATACTCGATCAGCTCTATCACCGCCCCAATCCGAATTTGAAAATGCAACCAGAAATTCGCTCACTACAAAGGATATGAAGAAACAGAGATCAATTGTTCCATTAAGGTAGTTAATTACACACTTGACACATTGCCAATGTTGCTCAACATGCGTGTGCATAGCTTGGTAGAGGCGGTTGACAACATACGACACATCAGGGCGGGTAAATGCCAAGTATTGAAGTGCTCCTGCACATCAGAATAGGGTGGTGAAGGAATGTAGGCTACATGAATCATTTGCAGGAGATGGGCTAGAAGGAGAACTTGTGGATTGAGAAGGGGAGTGGATGGATTAGGTTGCAGGAGATGAGAGTGGACTGGTGTCTTGGGCTTGAGATGTTGACTAAAAGTTTGGACTCTGCAAAAGATGGGGAGAGGTTGGCAGAGGAGTAATAGAAGGTGAGAATGGGGATGTGTTTGTGGAAAGGATAAGGGAATGAGAAGTTATTTTCATGGAAAATAGCACCTCGAGAAATGTAGGTGTGTTTTGTGGCTAAATCAAGACAAATATAGCCTCTATAGTTGGGAGCATAGCCAAGTAAGATTGTGGGGGTGGAGCAAAAGGAGAGTTGTGAGATTGGTAGGGGCGGAGATTGGAAATGCACACACCCAAACACTCGAAGGAATTTGTAGTCGGGAGGTTGCTTGAAGAGAAGTTTCAAGGGAGTTTTGTTTTGAAGGATAGGTGTGGGGAGACGATTGATGAGATACGTGGCGGTCTCGAAGGCATAGTCCCAAAATTTGAGAGGGAGGAAGGCTTGTTTGAGGAGGATGAGGCTCATGTCAACGATGCGGCGATGACAAGCTTCTATGCTACCGTTTTGTTGATGTGAATATGGACAAGCAAGACGGTGAGCAATTCCCAAGGATTGGAAAAGGGATTTTAGAGCTTTAAATTCCGTGCCCCTATCGGTTTGGTTGGATGATATTTTGGTGTTGAAATTTTTTGTGATGAATGTGGTGAAAAGTTGTGAAGCAAGATTTTTGGTAGAGAAAGAAAAAAAACCATAAGAATTTGGAATATTATCTATAATAGAAAAGTAATAACTATGTCCTTTCATTGAAACAAAATGTGCAGCCCCCATACATTCATAAAAAGAATATTAAAAGGATAAGTTGAAGTGCTTGGGCGGGCCGGATGAGGAAGACAGTGGGCCTTAGCCCAAGAGCAAGGCATGCATTGTTGAGGGTCGGAAGAATGGGCCTTAGGAGAAGGAGAAATTAAGTTGAGAGGAGTAGCTAGAATTAAACTAGAAGGGTGACCTAAACGTGGGTGTCAGGCGACGACGGAGGGAACAAAGTGTGGTGAATTTGGGGTGGCGGAAAGAGTGGTGGAGAGGCGGTGCAAAACTCGTACAGACCATCTCTAACGGGGGCTTGGAGCAGGATCTGTTGATTCCATGAATCTGTAACAACAAAGAAATTTTAATGAAACTCAAAGAAAACCAGGTTATATGCACAAAATCTATGAGCGGATAATTCATTTTTGGCGATGAGAAGAGTAAAAGATTTGTGAGAGTAAAAGTATGAGAGTGAGAATTGATTGAACCAGTTCCATGTTTGAGAATGGGAATTTGGCTGACATCGCCTAAGGACACAATATCTGAACCTTCATAGTGGAAATTGTTGAACCACAAATTTGACAGGTCCGGGGTGTAATGATGGGTGGCCGCCATGTCATGTCGGGATACCTATTCCGGTTCTGAGGTGCAGTGGTGTAGTTCACCTGAAGATTGGTCGGAGGTGGCGCTTAAAGAGATTGGTCAAATTTGTGCCATCAACACATAGTTGTGTGTCTGATCTTGGAGGGCCACGACCACGGCCATGAGAGTTCCGACCGCTAGAGAAGTTCCGATTTCCCTTGTTTCCTTTGTTGGACCTTCTGCCTCTGGAGGTGAAGTTCACCTCTGCGTGCTCAATCATGGTGTTGTTGACAGAAATGGAAGAAGTACCTTGTTTTGATGGTTGAGGCGAGCTTCGTGGACCAAGAAGTGGGAGAGAATCTTTGTTAGCGTTGGTAGCTCCGGCTGAGTGGAGAGAGTTGTAACCAGTGCATCATAGCCATTGTTAAGGCCAACAAGGAGATAAGTCGAGAACTCCATGTTGGAGATTGTTTGTCCTGTAGCATTAGGCATCTGAGAAAGAGCTTTGGCTCAATTAAAGAAATATGTAATGGAGTCTGCACTTTTTTTTGAGTGATGCAAGTTGTAGTCTCTTGTGGACGACTTGGGCACTTGAGCGTGTTGTGAAGAGCTCATGCTCATGGAGGGAGTTCCACATCGCCATGGAAGATTCGCACTCGATAAATTGAGCGAGAAGGCTCTCAATGAGGGAAGAAGTGAGTACAACCATTAGAAGATGGTACTTTGATGTCCAGTCCAGAAACGCTGGATTTGTGGCATGAGCAAGGAGCGACGGCGGACATGGATAAATTCCGTCAACAAGGCGAAAAAGGTTGTGTGCTTTGAGGTAAGGGGTGACCTGAGCTTTCCAGAGAGGGAAGTTGACAAGGAAGGTAAACCAGAGATTGAGGAATGTGTTTGAGAGCCTTCTGGTTGATTGATAAGATCCATTGCGGCGCCGGAAAAGAATAAAGAAAAGTAGGGATTGCGGTGAAGGAAGGATGGGGCTGCCTAGGTGTCCTACATGATGTGGAACCACAATGGAAATGTGAAGGTAGTGGATCATATGAAGCTTCCTTAATTGTACAACATATATATAATATAGGAACACCGAGACACACAGGTCTTGCTTTTGTGATCATGCTAAGTGTCACTTGTGGCATATATGGAATATTCTAGAGCCTATACAATCTTATCTATGTATGTCTAATATAATCGTTACTAGAAACACACACTAATTATTACTGCAAAACCAGACAAAAAAATACTCAAAGCTTAGTTTTACTGGTATCTATCAATGATCAAGGAGTTTAAAGAATGGGAGAACTGATGGATTTGTCACCTTGATGAGAGACCCTCTACAAAGTAGCAATGCACGATTTATGTATATTTAGCTTCACAATACTTGATTTATGTATATTTAGCTTTGACAATACTTGAATTGACAACTTACAGAGGAATTGACAACTTACAGAGAAGAAATCTCATGATCGAAACTCTTTGTCATCACTTTAATTGCATGTGGACTCTTATCTTCTATCTATATATAAAAGCTCATGCACTTGAGAAAGTAATGGTAAGCGATACCGAGTTAATACATTAATTTAATGTATTGAAAAATTTAATATTGAAGAAGAGTTTGACATAAATCATAAGAAATATATGAAAAGAAAAATCAAAGCTTGAATCAACAAGTTTACTTGAAATCAACAAGTTTATCGCATTCGTTTAAGACGGGCTGCTCAACCATTTATATTAAGGAAACAAATTATGCATGAACATTGATGTATTCATATCCCCTATTTAGATGGGCTAGACTGACTTTTTTTTTCGTCGAAAGAAATCATTTATCATTTTCTTGATTGGTTTTGTTTACAAATTTAACTTTGTTGAGGTTATATTATTGCATTGGAAGGTTGTAAACATAATTTGCCTCAATTTAATTTTCAAACGTCTATTTAACAACGTCAACCGGTACCGGGCCGGCTTGGTCTTGCTTTCTAAAGACCAGGAAAATTCCACATCAAGTGAGTTGGGCCGAAGAATTTCATGAGCCCAAAACCATTGGGCCACAGTGGCCCGACTATATCCAGGCACTGGAATCGGGCGTCTTCTTTTCCAAGCAAACTTCCTTTGCATTTTTCATAGCTACAAGAAGCTCTCTCCTCTTTTTCTTCAGTTGCAGTTCTAAACGACAGAATTTTCGACTCTACTCCAGGTGATTTTCTTCATTTATCCTCATTCCCTCTTTCTTTTATTTCGAATTTAGTTCGCATTACTCTCTCTCTCTCCCTCTCTTCATAGTATTGATCTCTTTCAAGGTATAAATTGGATTTGATCGGCTTTTACACGGATCTGATAGGGTTCATATTCCAGTTTCTTAGATCGTTTTTGGATTTGGTGGTATAGGTAATAATTAGTATAAAATACTTATCTTTTTGTTGATGATTTCCAACTTGTGTGAACCATTTTAGTGTTTGTTTACCGAAAACCGCACACCTCTACCCTTGTTACGTGCAAGTGTTAGTTAGCGGTATACATATAGTTCGTTTCTGGTTTATAACGCTGCGGAACTTCTGAAATTGTTGATTCTATGAGAGTATTTTTGCTTATAAATCTAGTACTTTGGAGTAATTTCTCCTCAAATTTCTAGGTCATCAAATTTTATCATGCTGAATTGCTGATGTTAAATACTATGTGATTGGTCCTTGCAATAGGAGTTGTTGCAAGATGTCTCGTAGGTATGATAGCCGTACAACCATCTTCTCTCCAGAAGGCCGTCTTTACCAGGTCGAGTATGCCATGGAGGCCATTGGAAATGCAGGTAGTGCTATAGGCATACTCTGCAATGATGGTGTGGTCTTGGTTGGTGAGAAGAAGGTTACCTCCAAGCTTCTCCAGACTTCAACCTCAACTGAGAAGATGTACAAGATAGATGATCATGTCGCCTGTGCAGTTGCTGGCATAATGTCTGATGCCAACATCCTCATCAACACCGCCCGCCTACAAGCCCAGCGCTACACATTCGCTTACCAAGAGCCAATGCCTGTGGAGCAACTCGTTCAATCCCTTTCTGATACGAAACAAGGCTACACCCAATTTGGGGGTCTCCGCCCTTTTGGGGTGTCCTTCCTTTTTGCTGGGTGGGACAAGAATCATGGGTTTCAACTTTACATGAGTGACCCGAGTGGAAACTATGGAGGCTGGAAAGCAGCTGCTGTTGGTGCTAATAATCAGGCTGCTCAGTCCATGCTTAAACAGGACTATAAGGATGACATTAGTCGGGAAGAAGCTGTTCAACTTGCTTTGAAGGTATTAAGCAAGACAATGGATACCACTAGTCTTACCTCTGAGAAGCTTGAACTGGCTGAAGTGTTTCTTGCTGCTGGGAAGGTTAACTATAAGGTGCACTCTCCTGATTCGTTGAGTAAATTGCTTGTCAAGTATGGATTGACTCAGCCCGCTGCCGAGTCTTCTTGAATTGTTGTGCTGTATGGGCTTTCTGGATTTAGACCTGCTTTTCTTATGTAAACCTTTGAAGATTGAATTCTGTTTTTTTTTTTGGAGAAGTATTAGTACTTGAATGCTACTGGATAGCTGGTTTCTGATATCTATCTTAACTTCTTGATATGTTGTGTGGTTGTTTTCCTGTCATCATTAAGTTGAGTTATGTTATCTTTGTTTTTCTATCCATTTTCTTTCTGACAGATTATGGCGTCCATGCTTTGGTGGGATTGGTATTGTTTTTTAGAATCAGATAGGGATTTAGGTGTCACTCTGCCCCCACAACTGAGTCCTTGAACCTAGATTCAAATTTTGGTTCTTATCCTTACCATTAGTGTAGCATTCCTTTAGAGTTGAAAACAATGTGATGCACTTGCTTCTTTGCAGACCGCCTTTCACATATATGTTGATTAAATAAACTTTGTTGCTGCCAAAGCCAAAACCATGAACAGATGAAATCCTTCAAATCGCATCCAGAAATGAAAGCATGGCCGTTCATTTGGGATCAAATGAACCGTTGAAGTTGTGGAATGGAGGACATCTGCTGTTGTATAAAAATTCCCTTTTCACTCGCACTTTGTTACCACATGTTTAATTTCTCAGGAACACTTGCTTAATTTCTCAGGAAAAGGGAAGATTGATGAGCTGTTCCTCTGGTTTTTGTGGTCTATGGTTTTTAGTTCGGAACTTGTTTCCTAATCATAGACGTCATGAATGATAAATATCATTAAGTTTTATGTTGAATTACAGTATACATCATAGTCTCATGCGAGATGTTCAATAAAATTGGATTTGATACGCTATACATCAGTCTCATCCGAGATGTTCAATAAGTTGTGTATTGGAGAAACCTAATTCGACCGAAGTTCTCATACCCGATTCTTTGATATCACTCATGTTCAAGGTACTGTAGTTCCAATACCCATACCAATATTGGATATCCATATACTTGATAGCGACACCAAACAAGCCAGCATATACGGTAGGTAATTGATTAGGTAAGTTTATAAACATGTTGCTCTTTTCAGAAGCACTTTCCCCTATCTTAAAAATATTCTTGGTCGTTATTTTGGTACTGAACCTATTCAACAAGAAACTCAGTTAATCTAATTAACAAGAAACTCAGAACGACATGATGTAGCATTTTGTGTGTTGTACATAACACATCAGCTCAGTAGTGATCTTGTAAAATGTTCTCGTGCCATGGCCAGTGCCTGTGATATGGTCTGCATATAAAAGAAACCAGGTTAGCAACCTTGAACCTACAACTTACCTCTCAGAGATAACTTTGACTTTTCGATTCTGGTAAAAATTTGCACAAACCTGTTCTGACAGAGATGCTGAAGTATCTAAGCTGTTGTTTGAAGCTACTTTCCCAGCAATTACATTTGCATCTGTTTCAAGAACCATCCTGCCCAAATAGATACATACTTGTAAGATGATGACGACAACAAATGATAGGAAACTCAGGATACAGAATGTTCCAGACTTCCCTTATAAAAAAAAAAACCTTTATACAGCAAACATTGTGATAATGTTTTATTGGTTTTTTAATATCACCAAAATCATATAATATCTTTTTCAACAATACAAGGACATATTGACTCTTTTAAATTTTAGGCTCATCATAAACCTAGCATGCCTTATACAGATAGATCACATAAGTAACTCGTTAACCAATAAGTATCAGTTTAAAACATGGAGTAAAAAAAATCTCACCACTAATACAAATACACATAGCACAGATAGGTGACACTTGACAGGGATCTACTTACCCTCCATCAACAATTTCATCAATGCATAAAAGAATGAGATCCAAGTTTTCAAGTGCTTCATACTTGTCGACCTTGTTCCTGAAGATTCCATGTTAATGCTACATTAGATAACTAAGAAGCTAAGGGTTGCAAAGATGAGCTTTTATACGTTGATATACTATATTCTCTACCTTAACAGAATATCAACTGCGTCATAGAAACCATTGAGGACTGCATCCAGGATAAGCTCATTTTCGTCATCACCTCCAGTGACAAAAAAATGGAGATCTTGATTAAACTTATATACGACGACATTGTTGTCCAGCATAGTTATCTCCACTGGAAACATTCCAAACAATCAGTAACTTCAAGAAAAACAGAGAAATAATAATATGCACCTGGAATACAAAATAATAAGCTTCAGTTTTTTGAATGAGAGTCTAGAACAAAGCTTAGTAGCATATGGAGAGTGTAAGAGTTTACACTTGATCCTGCTACGGCAATCAAGAGTCACTATAACACAAAATCTTTACTAGCAAACACATTACTCATCAATCATCAATATATCATATAGTATGCAAAGGGGGGAGGAACAGTTTTCTACTTAATTGATACTTCATACACATTATCAGAATTCCTTAATTAATTGATATACACATTATCTTACCTTCAGGCTTGCAAATGAAAAAGGTGAATGTTCTCAGGACTAGCACACATACTATTTTCCTTTATAAATAATAGATACTTAATATTTATTGGAAGTACTCCCTCCGTCCCCTTTTGATCTTCCCATTTCAAATGGGCACATTTGTCGATACATGTTTTGTTTCATCAATATCTCTCGTTACAAGTTAGTTAAAATTGTAAAATTTTGATATTGTTAAAGTACTCATTGATATGAATCAAACAAGACCACTCATGACTATATTTTACCTTATACAAAGCCAGAAATCGAAAGATTCTCTTTGACCGTGAATAGTGTTAAAAAAGCAAACGGGCCTTATATTTAGGGATGGAGGGAGTAATTTAGTTATCTAGATATTTCTGCAAACTGAAACTGATGGCTTCCTACATTAGATCCAAAAACTGCGATTCACTCTGAAGAAAGAAAAAACATCATATTCAAGACTGAAATGAAAAAGAAGGGTTATGTTCTTGCTAATACCTTCACTTCTAGCATTTGTCTTTTGGGTTTTAGTAAAAACAGATTTTTCGAAAGCCAACTTTGCACTGTTTGAAGGCCAGTCATCAGAGTAGTACTTGACAGCAATCCTCTTGCCCTCAGAATCTAAAAGGAGTATGTTCTTTATGGACGGCCACGAATCCTGCACAATTATAGTATTACACAACCAGCAGCATCATAGTATAAGTGCAAGAACTACAATTTAGAATTAGAAAACATAAGAGGTTGATGACAACTTTTTTCTTAGCCAAGCTACTTTATTCTATAACCAATTTGTAACTTGCAAGTGAAAGTATCCAAGACACTAAAAAAGGGATTGGATGCTCATAGAACATTACACTTTTCGAAATGCCAAAGCTGAGTAGCTGACATAAAGAATACATAAGGCACAGAATTCACAGCTCCTAGGGAAGCATATGTGCTTAATATCTCTTTCTCAAATTAAAATGGAAAAGGGATTCGAAAACCAATCCAATAGTCAATAATGGCCACTAGACTGCTAATATAAGAATCCTCTTGGGATTGATTAAGGACGCCAAGTTGTATGAAACAAAAGAAGGATACTTCAAAAATCCCATCAGGTGCTAGGATAAATAAAAAGATTCACACAATGATGTATACAACTAGAAGAATAAATAAGTAAAAAGTCTTAAGCTTCAAAAAAAGAGTATACAGTTTTGTCGTGAACGCTTCTTCACTAGTTTTCTTTTCATTTCCATCCATTTTGACTATAAAATTGGCATTTGTTGATATACTGGAGTAAGTGGACACTCATCAGTCTCACTCCCATACTAAAAAACCCAACCCCGTTGATCAATTCACTAATTACAAACATTTAGTAGTACGTGAAAAGAAATATGCCGTATCATGCATTGCTAAATCATAACTCATAAGCTTAACTTTTCAGATCTGTGGTTGAATAGCCTTATTCAATATATTGGGAACAACGATTGAGTAGAATTCAGAATTATGCTAACGAACCTCCTACAGAAACTACATTACTCACAAACATACCCACCAAAAGGGCTTGAATCCGCCATTTCAAGAAAGGGATCCTTCAAATCTGGACTAAAGATAGATAAGACAGATAGAGAAAGAGAAACAGAAAGAGAAAGAGAAAGAGAAAGAGAGAGAAGGAAGGAGGACTGACTCCGTAACTCCCGAAGGGCGCCATGGTTGTGCTGCTGCGTAACCAGTTTGTCTGTGTCTAGTGACGGGAGTTTTCCAAGCCGGGCATTATGAGTAGAGAGCTCTTCTATATATTTGGCGTTCTCTCGAAGAGTCGAAGGTAACCTAATCCTATCCTATAGTATATTATAAATTTGGATGGTATAGGCATTAAATTCCACTCAACACCTATTAAACAGACCTTGAAACAACTTATTTTCGGAATTAGTGGATTATTGGGCCTCAGATGGAGGTTGATTTATTGGGCCTGATTGTTGCTATTTTCATGATGGGCATGTTGCTCTTCTTCTCTTTCGCTTACGTTTCTTCATGGCTCAACTAGGGTTTTGCAGCACGCCACCAAATAATTACTCCGTCAAAGCAACTCCCTGGCGTTTTAACTATCAAAGCAGCTCCCTGCCTTCCATCCTTATCCGTCTCCAAGACGTTTAAGTATACATCATAACAGTGCATTTCCACCTCCCAGATCCGCCGTTCCGGCTGCCCTCAGGGTCGCCTTTAAATACCCTCGCTCTCCGCAGAACACGAATGGCCACCATCCACTTCAACGATGGCCAACACGAATCGGATACGGAATGTTGATTTCTCTTCTCTGTTTTCTCTTCTCTGCAAAGAGACTGAATTAGCATGTTGATTTCAACTGGTGTTGGATAAAAACCCTTAGCAATCATCTCCTTGACAATGTTACACGCTTCCAACAATTTCCCTTCCCTCCGAAATCCGTGCATTACAACGCTGTATGTGATGGCATTTGGAGTTCACCAGTGGATTAAGCGCTTGATCATTGCATATTTAATATTTTAATGTACCTGTATTTTATTAGAAAGTTCGTTTAATATGCGTATGCTTAATAATTTTGTAAACTATATCATCTTTCAGAGTATTCATGTATAAAATGTATGTGTACATCTATACGTATCAAAAATAAATTGTAAGGGTATACACCTTCTATTCAATATTTGAATAATAAATTATAAAGAGTATACACCTTCTATTCAATATCTTATTAATCTGATTGGTTGGTTTTTTGTTTTTTATTTTAGATTTAAGAAAACACTAATCATCTCTACCCTCCGGTTTCTCCTCTTGTTAGCTCAAACACGCATCTTCTTTCTACTAACTATGGCTGAATGATCAACCTCTTACTGGTGTTATATAAAGATGTCAAATTTATATCGGTGATAAAAACATACTCTTTTCTAAGCAAACATATTTAAAAACCCGCGCACAGCGCGGGGCATGAAATCCTAGTATTATTAAATATTTTCGTGATATGAGTTTTGTTTAGCACGAAACATTATAAAAAAACATTTTGATGTAGATCGAGAGTTCGAGAAAAACTAATCGCATGAACATATTATGATAATATAAGAGAAATGATCAAACAAGCACTTATCTTAATATAAGAACTAAGAATTATAATTTGTCTGATTTGGGAGATTAATGCTCGGGATTAAATCTGAAAAATGGAAATAAAAGCAAGGAGTATCACTAAATCGGCGGCAGTTTTGAAAATAGGACGAAAAAAAGGAAAAAGGGACAGATCTACCCTTTGGATGCAAGCCCGTCGACTGATGAAGCTAGGGCGATTTAGAACAATGGCGATTTCAAAGCTTCTTCTCCAGGATCTGTTCGAATCAATTTCCGGCTCACCGACGTCCCTGGAGCTTCATCTCTCCGTAAAATGCTACTTCCTCTCGCAAGAGTACTCGCTCTCCTCTCCAATGACGATCGCAATCGCATTCTCAAGGTCACCTCCTTTTCTGCCCTAAATCATACACCTCAAAGTGTTTTTGATTTTGTGTAATGATTTTAACTTTTTCATTACTTCATTCAGATTTAGAAACTTTGAATTTTAATTGTTTGATGTTTGTTGCGGTTCATACTGAGTTTCATTCGTTTTGTGCACACCACTTGTTCGATAAAATGTTATTTTGAGTTCATACCTTTTAATCTTGCATTTGGTTCTTTGGTGAATGTCCTGAAATGTATCTCGTCTCTGGAAGTGGTCGTGAAATCATAAACCTACATTTTTCTGGTTGTATCTTCTAATGTTAGTGTTGCAATACTCCCATAATTCTACCAGACTAATGCTTGCAAATAAACTACCCGTTAAACAGATGTTTAACGTGATGGTTGGTGGATGGATTTGCTTGCAAATGAAACTTGAGAATTCTTGACATTCAAGCACTAAGATGATTCATAATTTTTGAGTTGCAAGCTGATGTAGAGCGCTAAGTGGTAAATTGGCCTGCACCAACGAGGAATCTAAGTAGGATTTCTGTTATAAATCTGATTGTTGTACGAGGTGGTTAATGCTAAATACCATTTTCCCTTACTGCAAGATTCACATTTGAAGAGGTCAATTGTGTCTGTGCAAGCATTGCCAAAGTTGTTTGTTGCCACTTCTAGACAGATGGGAAAATTCTTGCTACTGGTGGCCATGATAAAAAGGTATTTAAATTTCTCAAATGAAGATTTGGAGTATTAAATCAAGTATAGAGTTAACAAAATCCACCTTTGTTGTCTTATAACTCTTGTTGGTACTTGATGGTGCAGGTGGTGCTGAGCTTTTGGAATTTATAAGTTTCTAGTTTGGTAGTTAACAACTTAGGATCATGATTTGCAACTATTTTCAAGCTTTAAACTATCAAAAATGTGTTCTAGATCAATTTTTGCAGCATTAAACGTTCAATTTCTGATAATTTCATGCAGGATGAAAACTGTGACGAATTAGAAATGTGCAAACTAGAGGAGCAAGCTGCATAGATGTTGAAATATCTTGATACAAAGAAACAAGAGACACTCAACATCCTAAAGGAGCTAGATATGACCAAAAAGCTCATAGAAGATCTCAAACTAAAGCTGCATAAAGAAACCTCCGAATTTTCCTTCGTCCCTTCATCCAACAATTCCCACAACTGATGATCGAATCAACTCGTTCCCTCCACCGTCTCCTGCTGCATTAGTCATGACAGAGTTGAAGCAGGCGAAACAGAATCTCAGCCAGAGCACAAACGACCTTGAATCCATACGAGCTTCAGTCGAGTGCGTAAACAAGAAGATGGTGAAACCGGTTTCAAATAGTGTTGAGGAATCTTCAATCAAGAAGATGATGGAAAAGGGTAGAGTGAATGTTGTTCTACAAACGGGAAACGAGCAAGAGATTGGGATTTTGAGGGAGCTTCGAGAGCTGGATTTTGAAGCCGGGCAGTTTATGAAGACGGCTGAGGCAGCTAAAGCCGAGGTCTTGAGAGCAATGTGTGACATTGAGAAGACGAAGACGGGGTTGAAGATGATATAGATAAGATGGGTTGCAGCAAAGAAGTTGGAGGAGGCTGCTAAAGCTACTGAGGCATTGGCCTTGGTTGAGATCAAGGCCTTGTCAAGCAACAAAGAGTAAGCCTAAATTCAAATGCACATATAGCTCAAATTATGCGCTTTTCATTTTCTCATGTTGGTTTCCTCGAAATCCATGATTTAACTCATGACATAGCTTTGTAGAGAAAGTAATAGAGAGGATGATCATAATTGAAGAAATTGAACGTCCAAAGGAGGAGGAGAAGTATCTCTATATGGTGGATGATCGAAATATCTGTTATCGCCATGGCTTGATAGCTGGCAACATCGACTGTATGTTCATATCAATAAGTATACAACATAAAATAAAACTTGTGTATTTTATAGAATAATATCTAATCAGATCATCAAACAAGCATATGCATACAAAGTTACAAACACTATAAAAATCAGTATGCACCTTGATTAGCAACATAAAACAGAGGGGTGAATTGAATGATTTATTGACTGTAGAGTTTGTAGTCTATGCAATTGTGATGCGCGTCTGGTCTCCGGAAAGCCAATTGCGCTCGAAGATCTTCGACAAAAACCTTGGAAGTGTTTGATGGATGTCAAAAATCTTTTGAGGGGAAATGAAGGTAGATGTGGGAGTTTGCAGCGGAATTGTTTGGATATAGACGTCAAGTTTCCTTGACGAATTGGGGTATGAATGAAGAGTAGCACTCGACAAGCTAGTTGGTGAGGGTTTCAGCAATGGTGATTGAGGGACTCTCAAACGAAGGGAAGTTTTGGCTAGGGATGTAGAGGAAAGAGACTAGAAGATATGAGAACTTTTGGCTAGAGATGTAGATGAAAGAGACTAGAAGATATGGTGAAGGAGATGAGAAGACAAAGCCCGAAGGAAGGTGACGCCCAGACCTAGAAGATGGAGGAATTCATTCGTCTCAACAATGGTTCTAGGTTCATTAATCTAAGCGTGAGTTACAATGTTGGAGGCGAAAGCCTTATAAAGGAACACAAGCAAAGGGGACGGCTAGGGTTTCCTAGAAAGGTGACGGCTAGGGCATTGCTAGGGTTGGGTGTTCTTGGGCTTGAGTGCCAAGAGCCTATTTGGACGGCCCAAACCATACAAGGCTGGACCACTCCATATTTAGAAACATTCTAATAATAGAAAGTACTAAAACTCTAGCAAAACCCGAACCTATACCTTCCTAAAAAGGAAACCTGCTAAATATGGAAAGTTACTAAAAATAGAAAGTTCAACAATGCAATTCTATCTCGGGAAACGAGGACTAAAAATAGTACTTACTATAAATAGCAACCTGCTAAAAATAGTAACTGTTAAAAATAGCAAGTTTCCCGAGTGTGCCTAAAAACAACGAGAGTCTTAAATGTGAAAGATAAGGATAGGCATGGAAAACCCATGGCTTGATCATACCAAGCTGACCAAGTCTTTTGGTGAGGCACCATTGTGTCGAGCCAAAGAGGTCGCCAAGGACGAGGCATGGGCACGAGGCGTTGGATGGCCAAGATGTAGGGGGAGCTGCTAGAGCGGGCGTCGGCGGCGCCGACGAGGTTGCTTTCGGCGCTCATGAGGTTGTTGGCCAGCCATGGAGGAGGCGCTCGTAGAGGTGAGGTGAGCGCCAGTGGAAGTGTAGTGGCTTCTGTGGTGCCGTTGTTGGCACAAAGCTTGGCGCATGAAGGGTCGGGGCGTCCGACAAGGATAGAAATGAAGTGCCAACGGTGCTTAACCTCAAAATAGTCTTGATGAGGAGTGGAGGCAGGAGACGCTCGTTGAGGCGAGCCATGACTTGACTCTAGGCAAGGCAGGGGCGCATCACCCTCCCCCACTTGGCTGTGAAACGTCCCCGTTTCACCATGAATAAGGTGCCGCATGTTGCCTTTACTTTCATAGGGCCATTGGAGCTCCACCTTGGGTGTCAAAATGGGTGACAAGTACCAAGGCGGCCCGGTTTTGGCTTTACCCTTCTTTTCCATGGAACTCTCCTCCTCGATATCCTTGTAGTCTGCGACCAATTCCTTGGATGAAGCCTCTAATGGTGAGGTTTAGCTCTTTGAGGTGGCCGACTTCTTGTCTACTAGTTCCTGCAACAACGAAGAAACAAAAGAGGGGAGCTCAACTTGTTCTTGTTCATTAGAATGACACGGTTTAGGTTTAACTAAATGACAAGAAGAACTTACCTGAATTTGTGGCGGTAGAGAGAGTTGTTGTTGTTGGCTCTCGAGCAAGTCCATCTTGTGACGCAACTCCCGGATTTCAGCCAAGGCAAGTTCCAAAGGTGTTGGTGCCTCTTTCTCTTGATGGACGGTAGATGAGCAAGGTGGGGGCCTTGCAACCTGAGTTGATGCTCTAGAATCATCAAGCTGTGGAGCACACTTGGAGTGGTGCTTGGTGTAATGCTTGATGCCCGTGGTGGGGTGCACTAATGCTTTGGCCTTAACAACTTCCTTTACGCAACTCTCCTTGTCTTCTCTTCTGTATTGCCTAGAGGACGAGTGATGTCGAGGCTGCTTGATATGTATGTGTTGCTGCCTCGAGTGATGAACTTCCTCATATTTAGGTCGAAAGGATGGCTTCTCCGGAGGAATCCAATCAAGCCTTTTTTGAACCGCTTTGTCGTAGTTGCTCCAAGTTTCGTCTTCTTCATCTTCGGAGTCCCAGAGAGGGTGCCAATGTGATCGGCGTCTTGCCATAGATGGTACCTATGTCAATGAAAAGCAAGGCAATGATCAAGGAGAACAATAACCAACACCAAAGACAAGAAATCAAGCAAGTAATCAACAAGTCCCTTAAGAGACAAAGCAAGCACTCAAGGTTCCTATTTTAGGTTGGCCGAGTGGAGAGGTTGGCTTAGTCCACAATCCGTCAATGCAAGGCAAGCAAATTACTTAAGCATGCAAGTCAAAGAAGCGTCTATAAATGTAAGAATGAATGCACACTAAGCAATAAGAAAACAGATTTGTAACGCTAGACGGTGGATAGACAAGAAGATGATCAAACCAATCAAGGTGTAGACACAAGGGTTACCTTATTTTGGCTTTGCTCTTGGTCGAACTAATGTCAATAGGGATTACCTTATTTTGGCTTTGCCCTAGACGATATCTCTTTTGATTCTTTTTTTTTATATGCAAATCTCAACTTGATATGATATGATATGGTTCGAGATATTGTGAAAGAAAGCAAATGATATGCTCAAGATATGGAAAGATACTCGGTTAACAAATAAGGAAACAAATTGCGGACATATATAATCAAATCTTTACAAATATACACACAATATTTTCCTAACAAGACAAGTATATGCAAACCAAGCAAATCCGGATTGATATGGAAAAGGAAGATTCTCAGATTAGGGTTTATATTCACGGCTAGGGTTTTTCAGCATGCACAAGGTTCGTAAAAATGGCTTTTCGGGGGTCAAATAAAGTTCGTTTTTGATGTTCTTTATATGTGTGGACTCGTATTGAAAAGCTCTATCAGATTCTGGAAAAATTGTGCAGAAAAAGAATTTTTTTGGTCGTCGAAATCTGGGCAGTACACGACTCGGTTTTTAGGGTTTATGGCGGAAGGGATGAAACAGTGAGTGAATGCAATGAAACTTAAAAAGACAAGTTAACACTTACTAGATGACCTTGCTCTGATGCCAGTTGATGCGCGTCTGGTCTCCGGAAATCCAATTGCGCTCGAAGATCTTCGACAAAAACCTTGGAAGTGTTTGATAGATGTCTTTTGAGGGGAAACGAAGGTAGATGTGGGAGTTTGCAGCGGAATTGTTTGGATATAGACGTCAAGTTTCCTTGACGAATTGGGGTATGAATGAAGAGTAGCACTCGACAAGCTAGTTGGTGAGGGTTTCGGCAATGGTGATTGAGGGACTCTCAAACGAAGGGAAGTTTTGGCTAGGGATGTAGAGGAAAGAGGCTAGAAGATATGAGAACTTTTGACTAGGGATGTAGACGAAAGAGACTAGAAGATATGGTGAAGGAGATGAGAAGACAGAGCCCGAAGGAAGGTGACGCCCAGACCTAGAAGATGAAGGAATTCATTCGTCTCAACAATGGTTCTAGGTTCATTAATCTAAGCGTGAGTTACAATGTTGGAGGCGAAAGCCTTATAAAGGAACACAAGCAAAGGGGACGGCTAGGGTTTCCTAGAAAGGTGACGGCTAGGGCATTGCTAGGGTTGGGTGTTCTTGGGCTTGAGTGCCAAGAGCCTATTTGGACGGCCCAAACCATACAAGGCTGGACCACTCCATATTTAGAAACATTCTAATAATAGAAAGTACTAAAACTCTAGCAAAACCCGAACCTATACCTTCCTAAAAAGGAAACCTGCTAAATATGGAAAGTTACTAAAAATAGAAAGTTCAACAATGCAATTCTATCTCGGGAAACGAGGACTAAAAATAGTACTTACTATAAATAGAAACCTGCTAAAAATAGTAACTGTTAAAAATAGCAAGTTTCCCGAGTGTGCCTAAAAACAACGAGAGTCTTAAATGTGAAAGATAAGGATAGGCATGGAAAACCCATGGCTTGATCATACCAAGCTGACCAAGTCTTTTGGTGAGGCACCATTGTGTCGAGCCAAAGAGGTCGCCAAGGACGAGGCATGGGCACGAGGCGTTGGATGGCCAAGATGTAGGGGGAGCTGCTAGAGCGGGCGTCGGCGGCGCCGACGAGGTTGCTTCCGACGCTCACGAGGTTGTTGGCCAGCCATGGAGGAGGCGCTCGTAGAGGTGAGGTGAGCGCCGTTGGAAGTGTAGTGGCTTCTATGGTACCGTTGTTGGCACAAAGCTTGGCGCATGAAGGGTCGGGGCGTCCGACAAGGATAGAAATGAAGCGCCAATGGTGCTTAACCTCAAAATAGTCTTGATGAGGAGTGGAGGCAGGAGACACTCGTTGATGCGAGCCATGACTTGAAATAAAGTCTATGAATTTCCATTTTTTAAGTTTATGAACCTTCATTTTTTTATGTGTATATTAAGCAAGTTCATCTGTAAAAATCGCCAGATTCATTGATGTTGTTTTAAAAACTTATGATATATTTTTCATGAACTCATAGTTTAAGAACCTTTGTTATAAGATTTACAAAAAAATAGATTTAGAAAATAGGTTCTCAAACTCATAATTGATTGTTCATTAATTTTATAATATAGGTTCACAAACATATAAATGGAGGTTCACAACCCGTAAATTAAGGGATCACAAACTGTATAAGCGGGATCATGCGATTCCATTGACAGGTTATCTGATTTTAACCTTGAAATTGCGGGTGTTTTACTTGCGAATTCATTAGTTTTGGCTTTCAGTTTCTTTACTTCTCACTTGAAGGTTCATTAGTTGCAACAAAAAACAGATAAACCTCTAAAAAGAAGACATTTTAATTTTATGAGCACAATAGGTTGCAATGTTCATCAAAAGAAAAATGAAAAATGAATCTTATGTTCATGAATTTGTATTTCCAGGTTCATATATAACAGTTGGAAATAGTTGCTGGTTATGTTGAAGGTAGCTCAAAACTTAAATGACACTAAGATTAGACAAGAAGTCAAGCGGAAAAGGGATTTTAAGGAGCAAAAACACGAAGCACAACAATTTATGCATGTCTTTGTTGTTCATTTGCCAATGGATATCTCCTCAAATCATACACAACGTTTGAAGACTACTCGTGACTCCAAGAAGCTAGAGTTTATGATTATGCTTGTTCGGTTGTCTAATGTATTAGCTAGAACATCATTACTAGTTCAGGTTTATTGACGGACATATATTGGTTCATCGATTTATTCTATAGGTTTATTAGTGTACTCCTCCAGGTTCATTGATTTATATGTACGTGTTCCACCGTTATGAACGTAAGTATAGGTTCATTGATTAATAAATAAGCTCAATTGTATCAACGTGGTTCGTTCATGTGTTAAATCAACGAGGTTCATTTATGTGTTAAATCAACGAGTTTCGTATTAATGAATAATTAATATATATGCTCCTGCATGATTACATTGTTAAACTTATAATAGTAATTAATTGAACCTATATGAGTACATTGCTGAACCTGTAATAATAATTCATTGAACCTATATGAGTACATTGTTGAACTTGTAATAGTGTTACTTTAAGGATTTCACAAAAGCGCATCGATTCAGTTTTGCCCTTTCTACTATGTAAAGAAATGGTACCTGTGCAATGGGTGCATTATATCCCCAAGAATCCGTATGGGCAAGTTTAACGCTCGCGCGTGTGACTATCTAGCTTCCAAAAATATTTTGAAGTGTCACAAGGGTGTTTCTGTAGGGTGTAATAACTCGAGCGTGAGCATACCTGTTGAGGCTCCTTCATGTTTTGAATGGAAACAAACATTCTGCTAATGAATTGTCTGAGTGTTTCGGGATCGTTACTGAGAAAGGAACGTTACACAACAATGTTCTATTTTAGGAAAGCTCGATCGGAAAGAGAGCGAGATAAGGGAAGATCTGATTGAAGATATATTCGAAGAAGATTACAATCTTGGCAGCTGGACGAATGAGTTTTTAAGGAAGGAAATATTATCTTTTCCTAAAAGATATTATTTCCTTATAGATTTAATTTTCTTGTTTTTAACCTAGACCATCTTAGTATAAAAGCTAGGTTTTAGGCATAGGAATATTTTACGCATTGATTGAACTTACACGGCTGAGAAATTCAGAGAAGAAGAAGAAGAAGAAGAAGAGTAATTCTTAGGCTTAGAGGTTGAGTTCGGGCTCGAGTGAGAGGAGTGATTCGTGATCGTAATCCGAGCTCTCTTTTGTAACGAACAAGAAATCAATAAGATAAGTATACCCTTCTAAATCCTTCAAGTGAGAAGCTTGAAGGTGGTGGTTTTACTCAACACTTAGTGGTTGAGGTTTCCACTCTAAATCTTGTGTCAAAGTTTACTTCTTGCATATTATTATTCCGCTGTTATACCTCCCGAGGAACAATACCTATTGTTCCCTATGAAGTAACTGTGCTAACCGATCCAACAATTGGTATCAGAGCCTGGTCTCTAGATTTGTGTTAGCTTTGCAGGAAGTATGGGTTCACAAACAGCCATCAATGATTCGTTCTGGAAACCCCCGGTGCTCAAATTCAGAGAATACTCTTATTGGGTGGAACAGATCGAGTCGCATATCTGTTCGCTTCATGGACAGATGTGGAAAGTGGTAGAGTTTGGTGATATCAAAATTCTTGATCCCACTGGAGTCAAATTAAAGTCGAGGGCTGATTATCAAGATGTTGATTACAAGGTGCTGGAACTCAACATGTGAGCCAAGAAAGTCATGCTCGCAGCTCTAGGCCCTTCTGATCAAAGAAAGGTCCTCCGCTACAAAACTGCCCATGATATCTTCAATGCACTCAAAAGGATGTATGAGGGAAACGAAGATATCAAGAAGAACAGGATTCTCGCACTCATTAAGGAGTATGACAGCGCTGTTCAAGGAAAGAATGAATCTCTTGATGAGTTTCATTCTCGCTTTTAGGGATTTGTAGGTCAATTGGAGTTTCTAGGAGAAACAATTCTTGAATGGAAGATTACTCATCAATTTCTTCAGGGATTATCAGCAAAGTGGGATGCCTTTTCTCTGGCTCTTCAGGCACAAAACGACATTAAGAACATTACTCTGGAGGAGTTGGTTGCTCGACTTCAGAGCAATGCAGGCATTCAACAAAGCAAGGCCTCTAGAAGAGAAAGTGAAAAATCTGAAAAATCACAAAGCATTGCTCTAAAGGTTGAAAGGGCTTTCGATCTTGCTCAGGAAGATGATGAGGATGAAGATGGTGATGAAGAAATTGCCCTTATCACTCGGGCATTTCGCAGAGTCTGGAGAGGAAGTCGCAACATGCAACGTTCCACTGATGGGAACAAAGATGTCAAAGACATTGTCTGCTATCACTGCCAAAGGAAAGGACATTTTGCAAGGAACTGTTTCAAGAAGAAGACAGGAGAAGCACCTGTCCCTGTTCGGGAAAGAAAGGAAGCCATGGTAGCTGCATGGGGTGCGTCTGACTCAGATGATGATTCTACCTATATCTCAAAGGAAACGTGTCTTATGGCTGCTGGAGGAAAATTGGAAGATGAGGTAACTGATTCTGAACCCGACTCTATTTTACATACCAGAACCAAATCTCAGATCATAAAAGCTATAAAGTCCTTAGGGGAAGAAAATGAAAATCTAAATTTACTTCTGGAAGAAAAGAATGAAACTATCTCTAACTTGGTTGAGGAAAACAAACTTTGGGTTTCAAAAGTCACCAAACTTGAGAAAGTTTCATTCCCTTCCCCAGATGTCTGCAAGTCCTGCCCTACCTACCAATCTACCATCACTTCCCTTGACAGTAAAGTTACTGAGCTTGAATCAGAAATTCTTATGTTAAAACTGAGTAACTCTAAGTTAACTAAAGAAGCAGTAGATCTAAAGGGAAGTGAGGAAGAAAGAAAGAAGATTTGGCTGGATGAGTATGTTGCTTCCAAGATTGAAAAAGAGAAGGATGACTTCTCCAAGCGATTTGTACCTCGTACTGGACTAGGCTACAGAAAGACTCTTAGTTCCCAAACTAGTAACATTCTCTCAGATACTCGAACTCCTTCTTCTTACAAGGAAAATTGTGGTGGATCCAGCTCTGGCTGCTCCCACAGTGGATCCAAGGGGGAAGAAAGGTTCAAGAATAGTGAGGAGAAAGTCTGGTTTGATGGACAAAAGGCTTACCACATGTGGCTTAAACAAGTTCAGAACATCAAACCGGTACAGATCGACTTTCAATCAAGGATTAACAATAAACCCATCTGGCCAGGTCAAAGCAAGTATGTGAATCTATGGAATCACAAAGTTTGCTGGTATTGTGGTAAAGCAGGCCACTACAAACAGAACTGTAATCTTAAAAGGAAAGATGATGAAAGAGCTTACCATTCTAGGCAACAATCCAATGTTAGGAACACTCCTAGGATAAAAATTGTCCTTAATGAACCAAGAAATAGAAGGGTCTTTTCTAATCCAGGTAAGCCTAAGCTTGCCTGGGTTCGTAAAAACTAATATTTTACTTGCAGGATGGAGGGAAGAAATGTTCCTGGTATATAGATAGCGCTTGCTCGATTCACATGACAGGGAACAAAGACTGATTCATATCTCTTCATCCACAAACCAAGGGTTCTATAACCTTTGGGAACAACAGTAAGGGTGAAGTAGTAGGAGTGGGAAAGGTAAGAATTTCTGACAAACTCTTTGTGAATAACGTTACTCTGGTAGACAACCTTACTTTTGATCTGTTGAGTGTACGTCAAATGTGCCAGGATGGTCAAAATAGGGTTGTCTTTACTACTGATGAATGTTTGGTTGAGAATGTTAAGACAGGGAAGGTTCTTCTAAGAGGCATTACTGAAAACAACCTATACAAAGTGGATCCTTCTTTCATCCCAGAAGAGGAACTATGCCTAATTGTCCAAACTGAGGAATCAAACTTATGGCACAAACGGTTTGCACATGCTTGCCTCAGACTTCTATCCAAACTTCACAACAAGGACCTAGTGGTAGGTCTACCAAAGATAGACTGTCAAGCTGAAGAGGTATGCATCGCATGTACAAGAGGAAAACAGGTAAGATCATCCTTCAAATCGAAGAAACAGGTAAGTACTTCCAAACCTCTGGAACTCATCCACATGGATCTGTGTGGGCCTATGCGTACTCAGAGTCGTGGAGGAAATAAATATGTGTTTGTCATTGTGGACGATTACTCCAGGTACACTGATGAGGCGATTGTCGTGATGCCTATCAAAGAATACCTAACTCAAATCCACTAGTATAGTGGGAAGCAAGGGTCGAATCCCAAGAGAGTCGAAATACAGTTTAAATCACAATTTTGTTCCTAACAAGTAACCAAATTGGGGGGGGTTTGTAGTAATTGAGATCAAGGAAGTAAACAAACACGCAATTGTTGAGATTAAGTAGTTTGATGGAAAGAAGTTCACTTCTCGGTTATTAGCACATAATTCATGCAAGGAGAATTGATCATGGAAACCTAACACCATATATTCATACACATTCAATTGGTTTATCCTACTCTTTGTTCATATAAAGTAACTAGTCCAACAAGTCCTAGAAACCCTTATTTGATTATAACCCTAGAACAACTAAGATTCAATAACCAAATAGCATTGAGCGCAAAGATATGTAGGCTTGTGCAATACCATTGGCGACAAGCCGATACTTGACACAAGTTTATAATCTCTACCCTATAAACACTCACAACAAGTTCATGTAAATAAGGATTGCTACCAAAAGACAAGACTCTTCAACAAGAATTATCAAGTCTAGCAATATGAAAGATAGAAATCAAACCTAGTTGCGCACCTAGATAAAATCAATATCTCTCAATAGCAAATTGAGGCACAAGAGATTATAAAATAAAACCACAATTGAAATAGAATATAAGATGTAGGAAACTCACAATCCTCCAATGAAAGAAGGCTTCAAACCTCAAAGTGAACAATAGAGATTTAGTTACACATAGTCATGGAAGCTCTCAACAATGGAGTTTTCTTACTAAAAACCAAGATAAAAACTCTAGGGAGAAGGAGAAGAGTTTATATAATTTCTCCCTAGAAAAACCAAGAAAAATAAATAAAAACCAAGTCTTAATGCAGCAAATTAAAGATAAACATAACTTGTTTTTGGAGTTACAAATCAAATGGAGAGAGGAAGGTCTAGCATCCAATGCCATCAATTCAATGCTGACTCCGGGTAGAAATCTCGACCGAGATGTTGGAAATCTCGACCGCGATTTGCACATGCTGACGTGGAATGACGTGGAATCAACAGAATCCCGATGCTGGAAAATGGCAAAATCTCGACCGAGATAATGGAAATCTCGACCGCGATTTGTTGTCTGCAGCTTCTTCTCTCCGTCTTCTTCTGGTCTCGAGGCAGCTCGGCTTCGCCTCTCGACCACTCCTCTGGTGCAAGTGTGGTGTGTACTCCTCCTAAGCTCCATCCCGCAAGTACCAATGAAGGATACAAGCGGAATCTCCTAACTCCACCACCAAAATCGCTTTCGAGCTTCCCGCAAATCCATAATAACAACTCCAACCGGATTCCGGAAATAACACTCGACAAGCACCTAAACTCCTCTAATCCTATGCTAATAGTCGCTAGTTATCACCATATAACATGCTCCTATCATACACATGGACAATTTTTCTTGCATCTAAGGAAGATGTGTTTGATGAGTTTAAGTATTGGTTGCATGCTGTTGAAAATCAGTTAGGTTTACACTTAAAGTCTATTCATACTGACCATGGAACAAAATTCGAAAACTCTCAGTTCCTTTCCCTGTGCAGGACCAAAGGAATTAATCATAACTTCTCTGCTCCAAGAACTCCACAGCAAAATGGAGTGGTTGAGAGGAAAAACAGGACACTGGAAGACATGACGAGAACAATGCTGATTGCAAGTGGTCTTCCTAGGAACTTTTGGGCTGAGGCACTGAATGTTGCTTGCTATGTACTCAACCGTGAAATGCTAAGGCCCATGATAGAGAAAACCCCATATGAATTGTTTAGGGGAAGAAAGCCTAATATTTCACATCTTAGAGTTTTTGGTTGCAAATGATTTGTACACAACAACGGGAAAGAAAGCTTGCGAAAGTTTGATCCAAGGAGTGACGAAGGAACCTTCGTCGGATACTCACCACAAAGCAGAGCTTATAAAGTGTACAACAGGAGAACCAAAAAGGTTGAGGAAAGCATACATGTTGTCTTTGATGAAAATATTATGGCTGGTACCCTCGTGCAGGATTCAAATGTTCTTCCCCTGACCGAAGTAGACAAGGAACATTTTCAACTCTTGAAAGATGATGTACAAGATCCTAGTAAAGAAGATAACCAAGTAGAAGGAATTCTCTCTACAGAAGCAAACAATGATCAAACTCAGACATAAAGCGTACTGGAGGAAGTATCTGGATCTCAGGGGGAACAAATCCCTAACGAGGAACAAACAGGTGTTGAAGAGCTACAAGAAGGAGGAACTCGTCATAGCACCCGTATCCATGGTCCTCCATCAAGACTCATGGACTACATGTGCAACTGTGCTTCTGCTTCAACTTTCGATACATCACCTGATCCAAATTCGAAGGATTGTTCTGTTCTAACCTTAAATCCTATATTTCATGCTTTTTGTGCTTTTGCTTCTGTAGTTGAACCAAAGACAATTGAAGAAGCTCTCAAAGATCCAGAGTGGGTAAATGCTATGCAAGAAGAGCTTCATCAATTTGAGAGAAACAAAGTGTGGAGATTGGTTCCCAAACCTAAGGATAGATCCGTCATTGATACCAAATGGGTTTTTAGGAACAAGATGGATGACAAGGGACACGTTACGAGGAACAAAGCTAGACTGGTTGTTAAGGGTTATAACCAGCAAGAAGGAATTGATTATGATGAGACTTTCGCTTCAGTTGCAAGGTTGGAAGTTATACGTCTTCTGATTGCTTACTCTTCTCATCATGGATTTAAGTTGCAACAAATGGATGTAAAGACTGCCTTCTTGAATGGTGTTCTCAAAGAGGAGGTGTTTGTTGAGCAGACACCTGGTTTTGCAGACCCTTCCAATCCCGATCATGTATTCATCCTTGATAAGGCACTCTATGGTCTCAAACAGGCTCCACGTGCATGGTATGAAAGGTTATCTCAGTTCCTCTTGTCCCATGGTTACGTCAGAGGGGTAGTCGACAGGACTTTGTTCCTACTGAAGGAAGGTAAGCACACTCTGGTTGTGCAAGTATATGTTGATGACATTATCTTTGGCTCCACCAACGAGCAACTAGTTACAAAGTTCACTAAACTGATGGAAAGTGAATTTGAAATGAGCATGGTGGGAGAACTTAAGTTCTTTTTGGGATTACAAGTGGTCCAAACTGAAGAAGGAACAAAGGTTCATCAACAAAAGTACCTCCGGGAATGCATCAGAAAGTTTGGGATGGCAGATGCCAAGGATTGTTCCACTCCTATGTCCCCAAATGACACAATAGGAATTGATGCAGACAAAAAGGAAGCTGATCAAAAAGTCTACCGTGGAATGATAGGCTCATTGCTTTATCTAACCGCCAGTAGGCCCGATATTATGCAAAGTGTGTGTTTTTGTGCTAGGTTTCAAGCAAGCCCCAGAGAAACACATGTCGCTGCAGTGAAGAGGATCTTGAGGTACTTAAGAGGAACAAATGATCTTTGCTTGTGGTACCCAAGAGGAGGAAGTCTTGAACTGCTAGGTTATACAAATGCAGACTTCGATGGTTACAAGCCAGACAGGAAATCCACCTCTGGGATGGCTCAACTTCTTGGTCCATGTCTTGTGTCATGGGCTTCCAAGAAACAAACCACAGTTGCTCTCTCCACTGCTGAAGCTGAGTATGTAGCCGCAGCTGCTTGTTGCTCTCAACTAATATGGCTCAAACAACAGCTAAGTGATTTTGGTATTACTCTAGGTAACGTTCCTATTTTGTGTGATAACACAAGTGCTATTGATATTTCTAAAAATCCTGTGCAGCACTCAAGGACCAAACACATTGATATTAGACATCACTTTCTACGTGATTGTGTGGAAAAGGGAATCGTCTCTATGGAGCACGTTCGGTCTGAGGATCAAATCGCGGACATATTCACAAAGCCACTAAATAAGGCCCCTTTCGAGAAGTTACGACTGGGGTTAGGTATGATTTCTCTCGAATGATCTTGCTCTTCTATAAAACCCCCAATGATTGGAGAAATTAGCTAATTTATTCATTCTTCACTTCATCTTTTGAAGCATGGTCATACTTGATTTCCTATGATATGAATTCGTGTCTTTTGTGCCGCATGCTAGTACTATTCATGCTTAGGAAAGTTACCAATCACTGTATTCATTTGATGTCATGATATTTTAAGCAAAGGTCTTATTTTTAACCCAAAAGATTCCTCTTGATGTACTGAACCCACAATATAAGCCCAAAGGATAGAGGAAATCTACAGCCACCCTTAGCCTTCATGGATGATAGTCCTATGAGCCTTGTTTATCCATTCACAACTGGACTCACTCGCCATGATATAAAATAATTGAAATTCATGTTATCTGTGTTATTTTCGTGTGATGTTCTCTTTGTACCCTTTCTGGTAACATTACCCCAACCATCACACACCATCGATATCAGATAAGGAAGGGAAGGTGAAACGGATGTGTTTTTGAAATCTGCAAGTGGGAACATTATGATTATTAGTGTCGTATGAAATGACAGGAGTTACAGATCAATAATGGTAGTTTTTCTCCCAAGGTTCATGATGAAAATGGAAGGTTTTTTTATTGGAGAAAATTGCGGCAACCAACTGGTGGATTTATGGAAATAAATTCACACAAGGAAAATTACATATTTGAAAAGATGGCTTCTGTAGACTTCTGATTATAAAGAGGGTTATCTCGGTTCTTCTCCTCCACGTTCTCAAATTACTCTCAAGATCAAATCCTCAAAACCCTCAAAAATCTCAAAAATCCAAAGCTCTCAAAAATGGTGAACACCAACTCTATTTCCCTCACCGGCAAGGAGAGCCCTGAAACCATAAGAAGAATACTGGCCGCCATAGGTGTTGCCATCGAATACCCTGCAGAATCCTCTAACCCTGAGCCAAAAGCAAAATCACCCTCTCCATCGCCGACCAAATCAAAAACTCCCTCACCAACGCCGGCCAAAACAAAGACCCCCACACCATCTACGGCCAAATCTAAAACCCCTCCGGTCACTCCTGTTCACACCTCCTCCAATGCTTCCACAGAAAAAATCTCTACTCCCTCCACAGTAAAAATCCTCAGTCCGCCTCCCTCCACAAAGCCCTCTCCAAAAAACCCTATCCCTAACCCTAGCTCCGTCCCTGACTCCAGCACTGCTCCAAAATTGGCAGTGTCGGAGGGAGTCCCACAAGAAGCCGAGTCGGAAGGCACCGCCTCTGCTATGACGCCACTTCCAGACTCGCCTCATCACGCAACAGATCTAGGTGTTGTTAATGTCCTGGAGGAAATAGAGGAAGAAAGTCGAAGGAAGGAGAAGGGAAAAGGTCTGGAGGTCACAGACTTGACAATGGAGGATGAGGATGAGCTCATCATCAAACGGAAGGTTCGATCTACTCCTCGATGGTCGTCAACCGTCGTCTCTGAGGAAACCGATGAGCCACCTCTCAAGAAGGCCAAAATTGAAGCCTCTCTCTCTCGCCCTCGCACTCGGAGTCTTGCTGCAAAACCACCCAGAGCCAAGAAAGCTCCAAAATCAATTGCTGAGGGCAAAACTCTGGGAAAGAGGGTGGTGATCAGGGATCTGATCTTCAACGCCCAGTTCTTGATCAATAACGGGATGGAAGTCTTGGTTGATATGGTTCGCTTCCAAGGCTGGGAAAAGTTATTCTGCTCCGCTGAAGAGGTAAATGATCATCTGCTCCGTCAGTTCTACACATCCCTCACCATCACTGAGAAACCTCATGCCGTGCAAGCATCCTTCAAACTGGGTAAGGAAACCCATGTTTTCTCAAGCACTGAATTAGGATTAATCCTTGGAGTTCCTCACTGTGGGTTTGAGGAGTATGTTAAAGGTCAGTGGCCTAAGGATGTTAGTCTGGCTGCTATCCAGAGGGTTTCTCAAGACTTCAACACTGAAGTTGTAGGGGAAATGTCTACAGCCTCCATGGGAATAGTGAATCGAGTGCTTCACAGTTACATCATCAGTAACATTACCCCCAGAGAGCAGAAGCGCACCACAATCTTGATCCAAGACTTTCTAATCATGGATAAGATGCTCCTCAGGAAAGACATCAACCTGCCTAAGATCATCAGGAAGAATGACAGGCACGACCTCCCTTTCCCTGGAATTGTGAAAAAGATCTTGGAGTATCTGAAGGTGTATGAATCTGGGACTGCTGATGTTGTGTATGCACGAGAGCTTGCTGAGGCTAACTTGAAGAAAATGAGGTTTGACAAGAATGCTGATGGTGCTTGGGTAAGGGCCTTGGACAATATTGAGATTGACGCCATGTCTGAAGACCCTCAAGAGGAACAGAATGAAGCGCCTACTATGGTCTATCACAATGATAAGTTGGAAGAATTGTGCACGCTTGTTGGACTTCTCTCTGAACAACAACAAAGGCTAGCTAAGGAGATTACTGCCTTGAAGGATGAGATCCGTCATTGGACGAAATCAAACCAGTAAGGTTCCCTTCGCAGTATCAAGACGCTGCCATGCACCCTTCCTTCCTTACATCTGACCCCCACATTCTGTTCCCTAGCACATCAACCTCTTCTCTTCTATGCTTTATTGTACCCTTTGCTTAATTTGCTTGACTTTCTTTTGTTTGCTTTGTTTGTGTTTTCTTTTCCCTGTTTGAATGTGTACCAACGTCAGTTCCTTAGACGCTTATTAATCAATGGAACGCCTGTTTTGTGACCTGACTTGATTCGCTTTAAGTTCTTATATGATTAAGTTAGCTTTTTGATGATGCCAAAAGGGGGAAAATAAAGGAAGTTCAAGGTCTTAGGGGGAATATCAGATCCTTTCTCTACGAGTAACAATCCTAAGGGAAACTATTTATGTGTATATTGTGAATACACTTTTCGTGTCTTATATCTTAAAATGTCTGTATGCCTTAAAGAAGAGAATGTTTGTCACCATCAAAAAGGGGGAATTTGTTGAGGCTCCTTCATGTTTTGAATGGAAACAAATATTCTGCTAATGAATTGTCTGAGTGTTTCAGGATCGTTACTGAGAAAGGAACGTTACACAGCAGTGTTCTATTTTAGGAAAGCTCGATCGGAAAGAGAGCGAGATAAGGGAAGATCTGATTGAAGATATATTCGAAGAAGATTACAATCTTGGCAGTTGGACGAATGAGTTTTTAAGAAAGGAAATATTATCTTTTCCTAAAAGATATTATTTCCTTATAGATTTAATTTCCTTGTTTTTAACCTAGACCATCTTAGTATAAAAGCTAGGTTTTAGGCATAGGAATATTTTACGCATTGATTGAACTTACACGGCAGAGAAATTCAGAGAAGAAGAAGAAGAGTAATTCTTAGGCTTAGAGGTTGAGTTCGGGCTCGAGTGAGAGGAGTGATTTGTGATCGTAATCCGAGCTCTCTTTTGTAACGAGCAAGAAATCAATAAGATAAGTATACCCTTCTAAATCCTTCAAGTGAGAAGCTTGAAGGTGGTGGTTTTACTCAACACTTAGTGGTTGAGGTTTCCACTCTAAATCTTGTGTCAAAGTTTACTTCTTGCATATTATTATTCCGTTGCTATACCTCCTGAGGAACAATACCTATTGTTCCCTAGGAAGTAACTGTGCTAACCGATCCAACAATACCTTATCCTTTCCAAGGATAAGGTAAAAGATACAAGGTAAAAGATACTTGATTCATGACGCTGCAAAGTTTCATCGAGTGTGATTCATAGAGACTGGAACCGATCACCCGAATGAGAAAACCTGAGCAAACAAGGTAACAAAGCACATCATTATATACACTTTCAGCATGCGCCTTATCAAGGATCCAAGTTTGCGTGGGTCATTGATGGCTCAAACGATGTCCAGATGATGCAAGGTCAAATACACTAGATTCATGACGCTGCAAAGTTTAATCGAGTGTGAGTAATAGTTGAAGCAGTTGAAATTCACTATTTTTTCAATTGCCAACTCATTGCCATATCACCACTTCAACATCCTTCAGCAACTCAATTGTTTTTCACCAAAAACAATTACATTTAGGCTCCGTTCGGATCGGCGGTAGTTGAAGTAGGTGTTGAAGTGGAAGTAAGCTGAAGTTGAAGGTAGCTGAAGTGAGCTGAAGTTGAAGGTATCTGAAGTTGGTGCTGAAGTTGAGATTTTAGGAGTTGAAGTTCGATATGGAGTGTTCGGTAAAAACGAGTTGAACCGAGTTGAAGTAATTGATATTGGTATGTAAAATTACGAAAAAGGGTACGAGTAAAATTCTTATATCTTGTCACGTGACTTGCACATGCCCTCTTCTAAATCCTACCATCAGCTATCATGTGCCATTCACGTGCCTTTTCTTCCCCAAATTGAAACTTTGTTCCCCAAATTGAAACTCAACTTTCCCGATAGTGTGCGTAGAAAGGGAGCCGGCTGCAATGGCGATTTCTCTCCTCCACCTCGCAGGTAATATTTCTTTGTCTATTGTTCAAATTATGGCATGGATTCAAATTAGGGCTCGCGTTCTTGTATCTGTCGGTTGGATGTTCTTGACCTAGGGCAGAGGTAGTTGTTTTGGTTGATTTCTTCGTGACCTAGGGTTAGGTATTTAAATTTCTCTGTTTTTTTGGTTATCAGTTTTTTTTCTCATCTAATGGAGTTTACAGAGGTAGTTCTTCGTGACCTAGAGGCAGCCATTGTGTGTAAATTTCTGATTTTTACTGAGTTTACTGAGGTTAACTGATGCTGTCATGTTTTCATAGCAATGTTCATCATTTTTCTGGTTTCCTGTGTGTGTTTACTGATGGTGTAATGTTTTTCTGGTTGTTCAATAAGTTTACTGAGGTTTGTATGGGTTTAGGGGTAAGTTTACTGATGTTGTCATGTTTTTCTGGTTGTTCAATAAGTGTACTGAGGTTATTTGTTTGGGTTTAGGGCTAAGTTTAGTGATGTTGTCATGCTTTTCTGGTCGTACAATAATTGTACTGAGGTTATGTGTTCAGTTAAGGAGGCTAAGTTTACTGATGTTGTTTTTAGGCAATTTGTAGGAGGCTAAGTTTACTGATGTTGTCATTGCCTTTTTGTTTTTCTTTGCAATTTGTAGGCAAATTCTGAACCAGAAGTTGTTGTGTTCTCATTCAATCGATTTTGTGAAGAAATAGTGAAGGTAAAACAGTCTCCTTATAAGTAATTACCATAGTTTGAGCATTCAATTGATTTTTGGTTTTTGATGTGTATTCCATGTTACAAAAATAGTAGAGATGGATTACAGTGAGAAAGATAAGGGTAAGGATAAGGCCAAGGAAACATTTCCTTGGAATGATGAACTAACTATCCTACTGATGAAGATATGCAAGGATTATCAGTCATCTCACGGATACAATCAGAGTTTTGCTTGGAATATAATTAATGACACTTTTGAAAAACAATCTGGAATGAAGCTTACAAGTAAGAGTTGTGCAAGAAACAAGATTGAACATATGAAAAAGTTGTGGAAACCATGGTGTGCATTAAGGAACCATGTCACTGGTGGCGGTTGGGATCCATCTACTGGACAATTCACCATGGATGATGAATGGTGGGATAGGCAAAAGAAGGTACTGACTTAGTTATTTTGTATGAATTACAGTTAGTGCACTGAATTACAGTTAGTTATTTGCAGTTTTTGCCATCTGTTTACAAGGTGTTGTGATAAAATGATCCTTTTTTGCAGTTTCTGTTTCCAGTTACTGATTATATTGTTGTGTTTGCATTTACTGAATAATCCTTTTTGTTCTTTTTGTACAGACAAAGAACGACAAGTTCTCCCAATTTAGGAAAAAAGGGGTTCATCCAGAGCTTAGTGATTTGTGGGACGATGTTTTTGGCCAAATTGTTGCGACTGGAAAGCATGTTGTATCACCTAGCATGGAGCCAAGTTCTGTTCCTACTCTTGCCTTACCTGAAAATGATGGTCTTGCTTGCTCAGATAAAGAAGATTCTCTTGATGCCATATTAAGCAAAGATTTAGAGGATGACTCCATTAGCTTGCAAGCCCTTGTTGCTAGGGTAAATGTTGAATTGCCTTATGATGCATATCTAGCTTAAGTGCATGAAACTGTGAGTGGAAATTTGGACTGTGGTCCATCAATGCCAAAAGGAAAGGCTGGCATGTTATCTTTGTCCTCACCAGAAGAAGTGGTCAAGAAGCGTAAGAAGAGGCCCTCAGTTACAACTTTAGCATTCAATGAGCACATGAAGTTTGTTGGAGAAACCGGTCAAAAAATTCTGTCTCTTTTGGAGGGAGAACTTAGCAGCTCAGCTACTGGAAAAGAGAGCCCTACATATACTTTCAACGATTGCATTAAGCTTCCTGAAGAGATGGTAGCCTCTGGGAATCTAAGTGAGGAGTCTCCTATATGGTGTTTTGCAGCAAGTCAGTTTAAGGTGGAGGCAATGCGTGAGGTCTTCATTACGTTGCCTAAGCAATCTAATAGGCTCGCATGGCTGAAGTATGAATATCAAGTTGCAAACAACATCTACCAACCATCTAGCAGTGCAAGTCAGTGAAAAAAGACTCATTGAAGATGAGAGGCGCAAATGGAATATGTTCTATGGTTTTATTTTATGCATGAGACAATTGTTTTCGGAATCCTGTTTTCAGTTTTATGTAACCTTTAAACCTTATGGCTGAGGCACTGCAGAATTATGACGTTGAATGACTTTTATGGAATGTTTATGTTTTTATCTTCATTTTCTTGTAGATGATTTGTTTTCTAACACTGTTTAGGGTGCTGAATTTGTATTACAGCTGACTATGGATAGCTCTCCAACCTCAAGAAAGAGAAAAAGGAGTGAGTTGGTTAAGAAGCTAAGCCCTTTGATATATGTGTGGTTAGCCGCAGCAGCAGAATTGTCAGATGCATATTATAGGAGATTCCTTGTGAAGACCCCTTGCTTTGATTCTAATCTGACTGGGTATATGTGGATTAGACAGATTATGGATTCAGGTTCAGATGTCAGATGCATGATTGCATTTCGTATGGAGCGTCATGTTTTTGCAAATCTGTGTGATGAATTAGAAGCTGACTATGGCCTTAAACCTTCACGATATATGTGTGTCATGGAGAAGGTTGGTGTGTTTCTATACGTACTATCCATTTCAACATCAAATAGGCTATGTTCTGAGCGTTTCCAACGTTCCGGAGACACGATCTCTAGGGTCTTTCATCAAGTTAAAGATGCATTTGTTGGGAGGAATGTTGGTTTCACTGGTTTTGTGCGTAAGCTAGTAGAACCGCGAGATAGGAACTTCACAAATATTCCTAACAAGATTGCAAATGAAGAGAGATATAACCTATTCACGGTAATAATTTATTTTATAGTTACGACCCATATCTCTTATATATGTGTGTCTTCTGTTTTATATAAGGAGTTATAATTTCAAAATGTACCTTTTTAGGGTGCTATTGGGTGCATTGATGGCGTTCACATGGAATGCGTTATACCCGAGGTCGATCAATTTCCTTACAGAGATCGTAAAGGGTTTTGTTCTTTCAATGTCATGGCGGTATGCGACTTCGATATGTACTTCACGTACATATCCGTCGGTTGGGAAGGAAGTGCGCATGACACACGTGTGTTACAACATTCCATGAACACGGAATCTATGAACTTTCCTCATCCACCCAAAGGTATGACATTAATGCAGTAGTTCATTAATTTCGTATGTTGTCCACTACTTTCAGTAGTTCATTAATTGCAGTAGTACAGTGCATTGCATATATGGTTGAACAGTTTGCAGTAGTGCAGTGCATTAATTGGTCAGATTTCAAAATCTATATTTTAACTTATTTGTAGATATTATCTATGCGACAAAGGATATCCCGATCGAGAAGGCTATATGGTACCTTACTCAAAAACCAAGTACCACCAATCTCAGTTTATGCGGATGGCACCCGAAAATGCTAGGGAAGGATTTAATAGAGTGCATTCTTCATTGCGAATGACCATAGAACGCTGCTTTGGGATTCTGAAGAAGCGATGGAAGATGCTGAAATCAATGTCAAGCTATAGTGTTGAAACGCAAATTGATATTATTTGTTCTTGCTTTGCTTTGCATAATTTTATTCTACAGCACAAGATCAATGACAGGATCTTAGATGATGAAGACGACTTTGAAGAGGTCTTCAGACACTTACCAGAACCGGAGGGTGAAGACAACAATCGACGTGGTATGTCTAATGTTCGAGATGCAATTGCGGAAAGAATTTGGTTAAACAAGAACCGATACTTCTAGGTAATGGATGCCCTTATTATATCTTTTTGGAGGGAGGATTTGACAAGCAGTTTTGTGCGTAGTGTTATTAAACAATATGAGCTTTTTGCCATGGCCAAAACTGCTTGTCAAATCATTTTGGTATAGCTGCATAATTATAGGTTACTAAACTTCATGTGTTTTGGTACAATTGACTGCCGAAATGATGTATTGATGAAACAGTGCATGACAGTGCTTGAAAACCAAAGGAAATTACATTGCAATACAAACGAAACAATGCATAACAAAAGAAACAATTCATACCAATCGAATGACAAAGGCCAAGTTGAATTCACGTGAAACACCCATTGAATGGCAGTTTCGAAGTTTGAAATGCATGGCATTGAAGAAGCCTACCGAGTAAGCTTTGAATCGGTGAAACAATGTATGGCATTGCATTTTTTGCAGCCATGGCATGCATGCCATACGACAGAGAGAGCACAGTGCATGACATTGCTTCTGCTTGGTAACGTCCCATTGATACAGCCATGTCATTGTATTGTATAGAGTGCATGACAACTCAATGAAACATTGCATATAAATAACCAAACGGGCTGCATGCATTGTGTGCATAAAAAAAACAATAACTTTCATGTACATTTGACAAGAACGAAGGTGAAGAAGCAATGGCTGGTAATGTTATATTTTTTTTGTTAATTGTTGTGTCACTTGCGTAACTCACTTGCGTAACAAAAACAGTGCATGGCATTGTATTTTTTTTTCATGTACATTTGTAGGAGTAGTTCCTTTACCATGGACCGATCTTCAGATGCAGAGATTTGCCGAGGTTTTGATTGCCTATCGAGTTAAGTATGGAGCATATGAGCATTTTAGCTGGGGGATAGTACGAGAAGAGTTTGGTCGAGTATCAGGACTTAATTGTAGCGTAGTCCTGTTGAAGAACAACTACGATCGTTTGAAGAGAAAATGGAACGTATGGAACTCGTTTCAATCAACTTGCAATGTTCAATGCGACGCTATAACTGGCGCAATACTGAAAGACGACGACTGGTGGAATGCGCTCTTGGTGGTGAGTAATATTATTTATTTCAAAAGGCCCTCAGTTATTCATGCGATTTTGTTATAACTTTTCATATATATATTTTCCGATTCAGGAGAAACCGAAGTATGTGTGCTTCCAGGTGTTCCCGTTCAATCCGATAATGAAGAGCTTGCTAGCTCAGCTTTTCTACCCTTAAATAAGTTATTTGGTATGTCATAGCTCATTTCATATGTTGTTGTTAGAAGTTATTTGGTATGAGCTTCTAAGCTCACCTCGTTGTTTATGTTTGAAGTTATCTGGTATTTTGTTATTGTACTCAAATCCTTTCTTATAATAATATGAGTAGCACAACACCAAGGCTAGTTCTTGGGGCATATCAAAGTTTCGATCATTACATATCAAAGTTTACCAACATTCCGCGTCTACAAAAGATAACAAGCATTGAAACCTAGTTCTTGGGGCATATCCCAAAAATATATTGCATTCCCAGAAGCAATAGCACAGCACCAAGGCTACATGCAACAATGGTAGTCTTCCTTGACCTATGAATTAGTTTGATGTTTGCTTTCAAGAGATTGTCCTTCTGTAACGACAAACTTACATTGGTAGTAGCCAGTGCAGAAACTTGGTCAAAAAGTTCTCCATTTTCGTTACGGACTTGATAAATTTCATCACGTTGTTCCTGGAGCTCACTGGTGAGTTGATTTACCCGGAATCTTTGATTGTCTAACATCTCTGAATACTCCGTCACATGATTTCTTAAGTGTCTAGCAGCATCTTGCATAACCTGGACCCTAGGATTGCTATCGACTGTGTTAATAAGCCTATCGAACCTAGACACATCAAATTCCTACAATGACAACTCACAAGAATTAAATCACAATAGTTAACTGAGTTACATCAAGTATTCAACAACATATTACAACAACAATATAACTTGAACAAATTGGAGAATTGAAAAACTCAACAAGTATTGAACAACATACTCCAGCAGTCTTTCCTATCATTGAAAAACTCAACAATAGTTCAGCATCATATTCCAGCAGCAATAACTTAAGGAAAATGGAGAATTTCAATTATAACAACCCACATTCCATAACTATCACTTATGCTATTTCAGAAAATCCAGAAATTCAGGTCTAGCAAGATTACCAGCCACCATGGTTCAGGATCCACATCTCCAACCGAGCCACTGGATGTGAAATCGGTCAATGTTTGTCGCACCTCCCTTGGAAGTTGATCGAATGGCCCTGGATTGTAAGCATAGGAGTCGTCTTCATTAGCTAACATCTGCTCAGTGCTATTTGGAGAATACTCATCCATGTTGATGACCTAGATAAGAACAATAAACAATATGTTCAACTACATATTTATGTGGCAATACTCCCAGCTTCTTTCAACATTCACACAGCTTCTCAGAATCAATGTTTATAAACCTTATTTGACACTTTGCATCAAATATCGAAATGCTGAATAATTTCTGAAAACATGCACAAAAAATGACATGGACATTTTAACAAACACCTAGTGTGCACCTTAACAATGTCCATTTTCCTTGCTGAGTTTTCCTAAATTCACAACTCCATTATTATCATTGAAACTCAAAGACTAATCAAACCCACTGCAAGTTCAAGGAAAGGACAGAAATTGATAACTCCTCGGTTTTTACAAGTTCGAGCAGCAAATTTTGAATGCAAAAATTAGGGTTCAAGGAAAGTTCCAGCAATCGAACCCATTTGATGAAAAGAAGGGAATGCAAATTCGATGAAAACAGGATATGCGATTTCACACTACGGAAACAATCGAACCAATTTGACACTTTGCAAAAATTAGGTTCAAGCAATTTTACCTGGTTCAAGCAAGTTCGAATTTTATCTCAGCCTCGATGAACAAACTGCTTCCTCCAGATATGAGATTTGAGAATTATCAGGGGTAGAATTCGTAATCATCCAATGCTTCAACTCCAATTTTTTGCTTACCCTATACCCCCAAGGGTACAAAAAAGCCTTCAACTTCAACGCAAAACTGCTTCAACTCTTGCCCTTCAACTCCGACCAGAAAAATGCCGAACACGCCTATGGACTGCTTCAACGCCTATTTCTTTCAACTTCAACAGGGCAAAATCACCAATCCGAACGGGGCCTTATTAAATTGCACCGTAGCAAGAATTTCATCGAGTGTGAGTAATAGTTGAAGCAGTTGAAATTCACTATTTTTTCAATTGCCAACTCATTCATCCTTCAGCAACTCAATTGTTTTTCACCAAAAACACCAACATTTATTAAATTGCACAGGAAATTTGAGTTTGTCCAGGAGTACATTTCATGGACAAATGGATGGATGGTGACTAGTTACATGACTAGACTGAGGATTGCAAATTTTTGCAGGTTCATTCTTTTGCTTCTTCATTCAACTTTCTACAGTTAATTCTTACACAAGAACTTGGTGGTGTGGAGTAGAAAGAACACTCGTACACAAGCTAAAGATCATTTGATCATGTGCATGGGAATTCATAATCATACAAGGAAATAATGCTAGTACTTACGAGTGCAGCAACCTGAGCTTCAATAAGTTGATAACTAGATTTTGATCCCAAATATTGGGTGTAATCCAAGATGAACAAAACAATAGATTCATCATTACAAACCGATATGGTGTTTCCCATTTAGAGAGATGTTGCAACAAAAATATATAACTTGTTTAGATTCTCAAAAGAAGAAGCATGCCAACAACACATCTTAGCCTATATTTTGTTAAGCTTCTATTCGGTGCTGCTTTCTCTACACTAACAATTGATATGACTTCATAAAACAAAAACAAATTCCATCCTTCAGATGTTGGAGGCCAATCCTTTGGCTTCTGACCCTTTCATGATTCTGAGCCTCTTACAAGAACCCATAAACATCCTGCAATGCATCAACAAACAAACAAACCCACATCATCAACACTAGAAATTTCCATGTATTTTTACCCAAAAAGAAATCAAGAGAAAGAACTTACTCCCAAGGAACATCTCCAAGTAGCATCCAATCACCATCTTTGTCTTGATAAGTAGGCACAAAATCAAAAGCAGTGTAACCCTGAGTCTCAGAATACTCTCCAAGGCTCAACAGCTTGAACATACTCTCCAATTCCTTTAAGAGATCTGAATACCCTTTAAACCCTTTGATGTCAACCTTTCTCATGTAAGGAGCTCCATCCATGCTCACTTTCACATACATCATCCCCTTTTCTTCATTCTCATCCTTCTTCAGTCCTTGTTGCTTGAAGCTGTTCTTTCTGTATGATCTAATTGGAGGCCAACCCACCACTTGTTCCCTGCACAAAACAAAATTAGGCATGAGTAAAAATTCAACCAAAATGAAGAGAGGAGAAAAGTGAGTGAGGTTTACTTTGTAGAATGAGAAAGTGAGGTGATGCGGGAAGAGGCGGCGTTATTGGTGCCGGGCAAGCCCAGTCTGAGCTCAGTGTCATTGAGATTGAGATCTTTCTTCTCTTCCATTTTGTTTCAAAGCAGTCAAAACCCAGAACCCAAAAATGCAGAGAAAGGATGAAGATTATGAAGTTGAAAGAGGTGGTGTAGACTGTAGTAAATGGAAATGATGATTATGAAGTTGAAAGAGGGAGAAGAATGATGAGTGGAGGAGAAAGTCAAGGGGAGGGGACGGAGTTTGTCGGCGGAGGAGGGGGCACAATATAAAGCCAAAGGAACACCAATCCTTGTTGCCGTTACGTTAGAGTGGGGAGTGAACGGTCAGGATTCCACTTCACTGCATTTGCACCACGATTCATCTCAAGAAAGATTAATTTTGATTCTATCAAAACCAGAGACCCGTCTGTTCAAAGGGAAAAAAAAGGAACCCAACAAGGAATATCCTCATTTAATACAGGATACAAATCAATGCAAATATATGAAGCAACTAGAGCCGGACGCGGGGAAATTACACCTTTTTTTTTTACTTAACGTGTTAAATAAACGTGCTAAAATTAAATTGATGCTAATTATGTTCACAACCTTTAAATGCAACAATGTTAAATTTGTAACCCCAATCAATTAGGAAAATGACAAATGATTGTTTCGACAAAAAAAAGTCACTCTAACCCTTTAAATATAAATACATCAATGTTCATGGATAATTTTTTTTTTTTTTTAATAAGAATAGTTGAGCAACACGTCTTAAACGAAAACATAATTTGTTAACAATGAGACGACGGTGTGCTTGTTTTGGCAGTTTACTATATGCACGTCTTAAATTTACTTTGATACATAAACAAACAGTGTCATTAACAATCAGATATCATCACAAAATTTCTAGATTATGAATAAATTCACCCCTTGCGTACAAAATTTTCAATCTGCCTTAAAGAAGAGGAGAAAAATTAAGTCATCAGAACTTGTCCGAATAACTCTTCTATTACTCCCTCTGTCCCAATTTGTTAGTCTCATTTCAATTCGACACGTATGCCAAGACACGTTTTGTATCGTTAATATCTCTAGTTATATGTTTATAAAAATTATAATTATTTAATATTGTTAAAGTGTTCATTGAGACGAATCAAATAAGACCCCACATGACTATGTTTTTTCTTATATATTAGGAGAAATCTACAAGATTCTCTCGGTTTGTAAATAGTGTCACAAAATGAAATGAGACTAACATTATGGGAGCGAGGGACTAGTTTGCCTGAAACCCTACAAAAAAATTACAATATCAATAAAACTTCTCAAAATCTGCAAAAAAAAAAAGTCCCGTATACGAGTAATTTTCATTTGCTTTCATGATAACCGGGAAGGCACAAGTAGGTGTTACCTGGAATGAATTCGACAGAATCTCCATTGATCGAGCGAAGAAAAAGGGCTAAAATTGGAAGGTTTCTTCAAGAGATTAAGTGGACAATTAGAAGGAGAAGCTTCTATGGTTGACATTCTCCTTTAATAGAGTTCGTGGGACCCAAAATAGGTATCTTGATATCTCATTTGCCATAAGTCACAAACCCGATCAAAGAGGGTGCGACTCACCGTGATTGCAGATTTGAGGAAGACCACTGGAGAGAAAATAGTGCAATTGCTACTGGATGGCTGGTCGATTAAGAAACAAACGAAGACTCAATTAAGAAACAAACCGAGACTCGATTAAGAAGGTTTTCGACCCAAATCTGCAAGTATCCTTTTCTCATCAAAGAGTCCATCTACATCAGAACCAATTGAGAAGCATAACGTAGGAGATTACTCAGATTTTAACGGAGTCAGAGAGATCGTGGGAGTTGGGAGAGAGGCATTGAAGTTGAAAAAGGAGAGAACGTGGAGGAATGTGTAGTCGAGGGAAGCAGGCGAAAATGGTGGTGACAGACTGACAGTTTTCGACCCAAATTTGACTGTTTTGTTTTTACGACTTTTGGAAAGGCTCCGTTTTGGACGAATTTTATATGCACGAACTCGTATTGAAATTCTCTGTAAGATTCTGAAAAAAATAGATTTTTTTTCAATCTGTGACTAGGGATGGCCAGACCGGACCGGGTCAAAACCGGGACCGGACCGGGACCGGACCGGAACCGGTAGGAACCGGTTTGGTCACGGTCCGGTTCAGGTTCACGAAATATGAATTTCAAACCGCCGGTTTTTTATTGTTATTTTTTAAAATATTTTAACTGCCGGTTTTTTTTATTTTTTTTAAGTTTTATAAATTTATAAAATTATTTTTTAAAAACAAAACCGCTGGTTAACCGGTTAACCGGCGGTTTTGTTTTGTTTTTTTAATAAAAAACCGGTCCGGTTCAGCCCGAACCGGACTGAACCGGTCCAGAATCAGATTGAACCGGACCGGACCGGGAGCCATCCCTATCTGTGACGAACCACCTCATTTTCTTTGTGACGAACCTCCTTTAAGACCTTTGTCATGGATCTTTTCAATTTTTTCGTGACGGATTTGCTAAATATATCCGTGACAATTTTCAATTTCTTTGTGACTGATGTGCTAAATATATACGTGATGAATTGAATCCCGTGCTAAATAAAGAAAATGGGTGTGCTAAATAGTAAGGCTCGTATACAAAGCTTTGAACATCCATACAACTTTCAATCTCTGAATAACCAAAATGTTATACAACAATTAAAACATTCAAAGTAATCATATTAGAACCTATGAGATCACAGATGCTGTGGCAAACGAACAATCAAGCCTGTTGTTTTTTCTTCTTGGGTCTCCTCTTTCGGCGAGGTTTCGGAGCATCTGAGCTTGAGCTCACGTTGCTGGTCTGACCACCCGTTTGAGGATTTGATGATCCACCCCTATCACTCGAGGATGAAAAGCCCCGGCTGTTTAATGTGTTTCCTGATGATGACAGGTTTGATCTTCCCAACGGCTTCTTTCGGGATGAAGATCCAAACCTCGAACCATTACCGGTTGAACTTGTAAACGAACCATTATTGCGTGCACTTGTAAACGAACCATTATTCCGTGCACTTTTAAACGAACCGTTATTGCGTGTACTTGTAAACGGACCGTTATTGCGTGAGCTTGTAAATGAACTAGAGGCAGATGGACGAGGGGGCGGCATGAGAGCTCGAGCAGATATTTGCTTCTGCAACAATGTCGGTTGTTGGATAATAAGAAATCAGCAAGTGGAGTTAAAAATTGCAAATATCACTTGATAATCAGGATGAACTATAACCGTAACCTGATTTTTTTCATCACAGGACATGCCAGAAGTTGCTTTTCCAGAAGCACTAGAGGTTTGTTCCCTGTATTAGCATAATCCAAGTCAGACGCATAGGTATCTATTACATGGGAACTAGACGTCAGATGTGCTGTAATAAACAAGCCTGTATTTTGTAAATTGTGTTTAAAGGTAGAAACTAGTTCATACTGAATAAATAGGCAAAGGCATAATATTGTAAACTTAAATATTTTATCACATGTATATGTGATGCAGACCAATTGAGGATTGTGGGCATGATCAGGTCCTGTGGGAGCCAGGAGAAAAGTCTATGTGGTGCACAGATAATTTCACATGTGCCCACGTTTATATGATTTTGATCTGGTCAGTCATTCATCTTTTTCACTTCAGAATCAGCAGGAGGAATATTTGGAATAGCAGGGCAGGTAAACTATATGAAAAATGAGCACATATATAGCAACACCCCTTAACGAGAGAGAGCTTACCGTGCACTTTTGTCAGTTAGCTCATCATCAGCATCACCTTCATCACTTGAGGATCCAGCAGCAAAGAAATCGTCATCACTCAGATCGAGAAGTCCATCTTCCTCACTTCCTGTCTCTGTTGGAAATGAAAGAAATAATATTTAAAGGGCGAATTTGGGTATAAATCTATCATTTTGAAATTGTTAATACCTACGAAATATTGTTGTATGATTATCCTTAAGTAAAAATCAATTGTTATACTTATACCACCCAGCTGTTCACTAATGTCAGAAGTCAGAACTATTCTTATAAAGTAGAGAAAATATTTGCTTATAAGTTAGTCATTTGTTAAGTTACAAGTTCTTTAAGTTGTTATGCAAACACCTTAATGTTTGATATTAGGTGAATTTAAAATTTCGACAATTTAATCATATCCTATCATAGTAGGCCAAAACAAAACAAAAAATGCAAGATACTGAATAAGACTGACTGAGAATTTAACCTAATAATTCATCTAGTTGACTATCTACTAAACTTTGGACCTTCATCCAATCTCCAGTGTAACTTCAACCAATCCCTTGCGTTAATGGATAGACACTCAGGTCATACTCATGCTAAATTGTATACCAAATAGCAGACTTGATCTCACTCCACACAAATAAGATTGAGATAGAAGCCAAGGGGCATACCTTCAAGATCCTTTCCACTAGCTGCAGCAGAGACCAGATTGACTTTTATCTGCTTTCTTAATTTGTTTCTACTATCAACTATCTCTGCATCTTCACTTCCTGAAAATAAAGAAACATATTTTTCTGTCTTGGGGAAAAACTGCAGTTAAAAACACATGATCAGCAAGAAGTAGTAGTGCTTCAGTATAAATAAATTTGAGGCAATATATTCTAATATCTTAAAAAAACAGGTTGTCTGAGAATGCTGCAAAAGATATGGTTCAAATAGCAATATATTCTGTTACATAATATACAATCACAGGCAACATGCTCTTGTATCCAATAGGGCTTACCCGAACATATTCAAGGTCTTCCTTTAACTTTGAAAGCTGCTCTACAGCCTCTGCCTCTTGGGGCTGACCAGATGATGAACGTTGCGTCTTCTCCAGACGTCTAATCCTTCTTTCAATCTTTCTCCTCTCTGACCATTCAGAAAAGAACCACCAAACCTCATACAACAATCATAATATCATAGGTTGAAGAAAAACGAAACGGAGAATATTACTTTTTAGAAGGCTAATTTGCTTATAAATAACAAACCACTAAGTTTAAACACAACCAAGCAGGAAAAATTACCAAAGAATTTTATCTTCCGGTCACGCAAGAAAATTTTACGCTCTAAGGCTAAGCGATTGTGAATCTCTTGTTGCTTCTTAATCCCCTCCAGCTTTTTCTCTTGAGTCTCTCTAACATCAGGAGGTAGATCCTTATATCCAATTGTAGAAACAAACAAGAGTTAGACTCTTCAGCAAGTGATCAATTTCAGTTTGCAATCCAAGTCAAACAAACACTCGATAGCAAATAGTTGAAGGTAAAAGACTCGTTTTTTAAAACTGAGATGAAGTATATCACCATAAATAGTTACATGAGAAACTAAAGCCAGTACATAAAAGATGTTTATAGGAACCAATATTGAGTTCAGTGTCAGCTATCTCCAATAATGGGCAAAATGAACCGAGTAAATAATGGCCAACGGTGACTCGAGCTAGAACATCAATTTACAACTACAAGTGATTTCCACTACTCAGCTGCCAAACAGGAAATATATCGAAAGTGATTTGCAGCTAGCTAAACTTGCAGAATTCATGGTATATATATTAGAATTCCGAATCCATTTAAATCAAAGGTCATAAGGAATATTTCCGGTAGGTATTATCGGAAAATCTTGTAAGCTAATAATTAGGGTTAGGTAAATAAGTAGCGGAAAGTACCTTGCGCAGGGTGCGTTGAATGGAACGCATTTGGTTCTTAAGGGAGACAGTCTTGGGCTTCTTGTTGACACCTCCGGCAGGTCCTTTGATCCGGTTGCTGCTACTATTACGTCCGGCCACCCGACGCTTGTCATATCCACCGTGAGCCATTATCCGGCGGCAGCGGTGGTAGCGATAGGTATGATTTAAGAAATGAAATTGGTACGGGTAGTTAATGGACTGAAGAATGGGCCTTAATTACTGGGCCAAACCCTATAACCTTTTCTCGGCTCACGGATCTCAGCAGCCCATTTGTCTCATGAGCGTTAACGGATACCACTCTACTGATTCTTTCTCTTTCTCTTTCTCTTACCAGATGTTCTAGTCTCAGCCTGGCAACTCAGCAGATGTCGTAATATGGATTGATTTCATTCCATTGTGCCTTTCTGGCGCTGCTGCGTTTTTTTGTTTGTTTTCGGGTTCATCTTCTGTATTGATTGCCGCACTTATAATTCATAAATATTAGTGCAATTTGTACTGCTTAAATGCTAAACCCTGCATCTCCTATAATCTTCCAACTTTTTCCATCCTGTTGAGCATCGTCATCATTCTGCCCTCTTTCTCTACCGCCTCCGTTTCCTTCTTCACCCTGTTTTTGCTGTGTTTCGTCTCACGAGGACTAAATTTGTAATGGGCATTCCAAATTGTTAAAATTGATTTCAATTTTGTTGCTGATGTCTGAAAAACTACTATTGTAATGTGAGCTAAAGAAGATTACTTTGGCTCAAATATTAAAAATTGCTTCTTGGCTAAATTCGTGCTTTTAGTTTGGAGCATTGTTAGCTTACAATTCAGTTTCCCTCTTGAGTTCAATGGAATCAAGTGTATGTTGCTCTCTGGCATTGCTCACTTAGTCTTGCTTCCTTGAATCTCAGCTGGTCTATCTGCAATTTTCAGGGTGTATCTAGGCTATTCCTAAGTAAGGCAAAACATCAGTTTCTTATTTCTTAGTGGAAATTTGCTGTCACTCTAGGTTCCTGTTTCCATTTGGAGGATACAACACCCCAGAAACAACATGAAGTAAGTCAATTCTTCTCGGGTCATTCCTCATCAATCTGCAATTGCATTTGTAGTACTAAGCCTGAAGATCTGACCCTATCATAATATCAAGATTAGAAAACTGATGTTTAAGAACTCAATGGTTTTCTGTATGAAATAAAATCAGCTGGATAACCTGCTAGATGTGATTCTATCCCAACTTAAGCTATTCGGATCTTCAACAGCCACTTTTCAATAATGTAATTGCAAAAGTTTTTTTGACTGTTAGTTTGTTGACAGTGTCATTTATGTGGAAAGGTTCTTAAATGGAGCAGAAAATACCTTCCCTGTCTTCATCTTAAAGATAGTATGATAATGGGACTGTGTAGTGAATGCCCTCTCTTTTCCTGTCCTCATAGAAAGTAACCCCGTTTGGAATGGATTATCCCAGATTTTCTACATGTGGGGGCAATCTCTTCTTTTGGATCCGCAGCATTTTTCAGCCAAGTTGACCTTTTCCCTCCTTTCACAAGAAAAAAGACCTTTATGGAGCCCGATATTTTAAAGGGCTTAATTGATCTTCATAACATTATTGCTTCATATACTGCTTTCTTCCTCTCCTAAACATATGAATTTCATGAATGCATTCAGGTCCAATGAACAAAACATATATGTCATCCTTATTGCTTATTATTATGTATTTCATGTAGGAAGAAAGGACATATAAAGTGGGATGAGAATAATATAGGTGAAATTGAAAGGAACAAACCAGTAAGGCACAAGATCACAGAGCAAAAGACTCCTTACCACCCAATGATTGATGATGACAGTATGCTCTTTTAGTTCATATCAATGCGTTACATAGTGATGTATAATGTATTGTCACCGTTTAACCATGATGGATAGATTATTTCTCAGTTAGTATTCAACTTTCAAACGGTGAGGGACTTGGGATTACCTATGTTACCCGGAAACTCCTGAAAGTTTCCGACACGGAAACGTTTCGGACACTTGGAAACGGCAACATCAAATTTAACGAAAAGGGAAACGACGGGGAAACGGCAACATAAATTATATATCAATTTAAAGAGAATAAATAGTAGAATAGATATATCTCTAAAAGATTCATAAAAAAGATTAAACACATGATATTAAATGCCTTATAAAGTCAAATACAGTAACTTAACGTCATACGTAATTCTGAGTAACATAATCAAGTTTAACATTTGAAAAACTCACAAATTAATGGAAATAGAGGATCAAACAACATAACCATGCTTGTGGCAGGGGTGGTCGCTGGTCGGAGCCTCGGAGGTGTTGTGGAAGAGTGGGAGAGCGAAGAGGCGAAGAGATATTGAAGAGAAGCGGAAACAACTCTGAAATCGGGAATTAGGTTTCAAATTCTACATTCCTTTTTTTTTCTATATCTTTATTTTCTTTAAAAAAATTTAGGAAACTCCACCGGAAACGCGTTTCCTTCCATTTTCCGAGTGTCGTGTCCGATTAAAAAGTCAACGGAAACGTTGACCGTTTCCGAGCCCTCAGGAGACGTTTCCGATGTGTTTCCGAGTGTCCCGAAGTGTCCGACGCGGGATACGCTCGGTCCTAGGAGTTTCCGGGTATCATAGGGGATTACTAGATGGCTTTGCTTGCAATAAATTATCCTGCTACAATAAAAAAGTGAGGGAATTGTACATGTAAAAATTGTTGTAGCTTCTTTCCTGTTGCCTTGGAATGTTTTTTTATGCATGTTACTCACTAAAATATAGAACATAAATGGCAAGTTTGGCAACAGATTTCTGTGAGATAAGGATGACTATATTTTTGGTTCCTTCCTTTTGACATATCCTAGGCTCAGTATCTCCTGTACGGGGTGCTTTCAACGAATGCATTGCTGATGTTCAGCATGCCGAAGCAATACGTAATGCCTTGAGCGATGTAGCTTTATCTAGCACAAAGCAATCACACGGTTAAACATCTGATGAAGATGAGGATGATGCTAATGCTATGTAGGAGGATGAAGGTAGACTCCTGAAGTTTGTCTCATTATTGATGTTTTTTTTTCTTATGCTTTTTAACATTTTGTTAATTCATTGTATGTACTCATCTAGGAATTTTCTGATTCACCTATTTATGATTTTTCTATATCGTTTTGCTGTTTGTTATCCGAAGATTCAGAATCAGATAAGGGCAAAAGCTTTAAAGAACAGAGGCGAGCACACTATGACGAGTTTAAGAAAGTCAAAGACTCCATGAGAAACAGCTCCATGCATCAATCTAATGAGGAAAATATAGTAAGATCAAACTCTTCTTCATTTATTATACAAATTAGTCATTAAATTGGTATTGATTTGTAATGAAATTCCTTTTTGGTCATTTTGAATCAAAGTTCCCCTCCTATAAAATGCTCAACATGGACGAAGTAGCTACAGTCCACAAATTTCATCAAGACAAGTCCTGTTAGATAATGTAACCTTTTAGTTTAGATATGGTGTTATTATATATGATGATCTGTTGATCTAACATGACTGACTTCAGAATGGGTTTGACCTTGTTTTCCATATGGTATAGCAACACTGGCAGCAGGATAGGGACTGTACTTCTCACGCAGATCGTGATCTTAGTGTTGAACGTCCTGATGTAGACGAAGAACGAGCAGCACTAAAAGCAAACAAAGAACAAAGAAGGAGAGAAAAGGACAGTCAAGATAGGAGGAACAGGGTGAGAAATTCCATAGGCCAACCGTTTCCCGATAAAAGAAAGCCTTCTAGAAAGGAAGGGTTGGCAATGGCTCCTTCTTCCGACAAGAACAATGTGAAAAGTGAGTCATGCTTAAGATGCGGTCGTATATATACTTCTAAAAGTGGCATAATATCTGTTCTGTATAATTACATTCTGTTACTGATCCAGTGTTCTGTGTGAGATTGCTCACGACTTATTTACGTTATGATTTACTGGTTTGTGTGTTTTAAAATTGCATGTCAAATATCATCTGTGCTGATTTCTGTAGCAAGAGAGTTTATTTATTTGCTGACTCGATAGAGCCGAGGTCTATACTTGTGACTGCATATATGCCAATCCTATTAGTTTTTCTGTTTCAGATCCGTCAGAGTTATAGTATTAGGTGTTATCATAATCAAATAACTACTCGCTTGATCTTTGTGAATCTTTTTATAGGCACGTACCACCAAGAATTTACCTTTCGTGAGAGGGTCAAAGAGAAGTTAATTTCCAGAGCATTCTTGAAGTATATATTAAGATTATTACCTACCTTAAAATACGTACTTTCTATTCACCGCCCACTCAAATTGCTATTTACCGCCCAGTTTTTGTGCGTCACGCATGGAATAAAACCATACGTCGCGCACGAATTTTTTTTTTCAAAAAAATTCATGCGTCACGCATGGATTAAAACCATACGTCACGTATGGATTTTTTTTTATTTTTTTGCTTTTTTTTCCCATAATCTTGTAGATAATTTCAATACGATCGCGTGCATATAAAATTCGTCCAAAACGGACATCGTTTGCCCCTTCAAAAGGCTAAAAAAACAAAAAACAGTGAAGTAATTATGATTAAGTGTAACAAATCTATTACTCCGTACTTATAAATTGTAGTTATTAATTTTATTTAAGTATTAACATCACTAAATAAAATCTTTCCTAAGTTATCTACCATATTATAAAAAAATTTGAAAAATGGTGTGTTGTTTTAACGGACTTGCTGATACAATAAATTATGTGTGATAAATTTGTATTTTGGCCTTTTGAAGAGGCAAACGATGTCCGTTTTGGACGAATTTTATATGCACGCGATCGTATTGAAATTATCTACAAGATTATGGAAAAAAACAAGCAAAAACAAAAAAAAAATCCATACGTAACGTATGGTTTTAATCCATGCGTGACGCATGAATTTTTTTGAAAAAAAAAATTCGTGCGCGACGTAGGGTTTTATTCCATGCGTGACGCACAAAAACTGGGCGGTAAATAGCAATTTGAGTGGGCGTCAAATAGTAAGGGCCTTAAAATATCTATGACAACTTTATTAAGCATTCTTGAAGTGTCTTCATATATATATAGGCCCTTACTATTTAACGCCCACCCTTTTTGCTATTTACCGCCCAGGTCATCCGTGCGTCACGCATGGATTAAATCCGTGCGTGACGCATGGTTTTAATCCACACGCCACGCACGGAACAAAACCATGCGTGACGCATGGACACAAACCATGCGTCACGCATGGATTTTTTCCCTATAAAAGCCCAAAAACATCAAACCCTACCATTTTGTCATATTCTTCAACAACAACAACGGCGGCTGCAATCCATAACGCACCATTTTACCCCAAAATCCATCTTTCTCATCATCTTTTTTGCATATAAGGTATGTAAACATTAAGATTTCATTGTTATGGTATGGTATTGATGTATATATGAGGTTTTCATGTTTGATGATATTTACTTCAAAATCCAATGTGTATGTTAATTAGTTGATTAGAAATGATTAAACTTGTAATATATGAATGGATTGTGTACTTTGTTGATAATTTATTGACAAATTTGATATTTTCATGTGTATATAGTTTATTAGGGTTTTGATATTGAATTAGGGTTTTGTGAATTAGGGTTATGAATTAGATTGTTGAAATTTGGTATGGTTTTAATGAAATTATTGAAAAACTGTTATAATTTTGGAAAAAGTGTTGAGATTAGGGTTTGAAAGCCATGGAAAAACTGCAGAACACAAATTCTGGAATGTGCAATTCCATGCGTCACGCATGGCTTGAAACCATGCGTCACGCATGGATGGAAGCCATGCGTGACGCATGGAATTGCACATTCCAGAATTGTGTTCTGCAGTTTCAGATTGTATTTGATGATATGCTGATTGAGTTTTTGATGATATGCTGATTAAATTCAGTAAACTGATTAATTTTGTGGAATTGCACATTTTATGATGTAGATATGGATGGTGGTCGTCGACCTGGACGGGATACTCGTCAAAGAAACAGAGATCTGAAGAAAAACGATCCCATAGTTCCAAAACAAAGGAAGAAGAAGAATAGACAAGAATCGCCTCCTCGTCGTTTAGAGTTTTCTGATGAGATACAACAGCAACAACAACAACAACAACAACAACAACAACAACAACAACAACAACAACAACAACAACAACAACAACAACAACAACAACAACAACAACAACAACAACAGCAACAGCTAGCTTTGTCTGCTGCAGGTTTCGATCCCCAGGGTTCCCCTCATTACTTTCTTGGCACCCCCATTCTGATCCCACATCAAACTATGTTTCCACAACAAACACAGTTTTCAGGCTATCCGGGCTATCCACAACATGACCAATCATTTATGGAGATGATGAGGCAAGCTACTGGTTCTCATCAGTTTCAGAACCCTCAGACGGGTGATGACCAGTACGCACTGGTTGCTTGTAGCAGTGCAGGGCCATCAGCTGGGGGTGCCAATGGTGATTCTGATTCTGATTATGACCAGGAGCATGAGCATGAGGAACAGGGTCAGGAAGAGGATCAGACCTATGAGAATGTTCATGAAGAACATGAAGAAGCAGAAGAGCAAGAGGAGCAGGAGGAACAACCCAGAAGACGACGACGACGACAACCTCCGGTCAAAAACATATACGTCCCTCAGTTAGAGGGGGGTACTCCTGGAGGTCCACAAATTCCGGAGCTGCTCATAAGCTTTGAAGCTCATACAGCCTTTTTTGTGCAAAGAGGAAAGGTATGTAATTAGAATTTCGTTTATAGATTCAATACTTATCATAACTAATTTGGTTTATAGAATTTGTGATAATAAATTTGTTAATGTATGAATTGATTTGATTAACCAAATGGATTATTTGTTGAAATATTTGTAGTTTTGTTGAAAATTTGGTTAAGGTGTGCTGTACAGAATGCATAAACTGCTTTCTGCATTCTGTACATTGCACCTTAACCAAATTTATGCAGTTTCTGTATTCTGCAGTTTCTGGAAAAAATTTATGCGTTATTAAAATTATTTGTGTTACGTAATCAATTTACAGGATAGAGGTGTACTCCCTTACCAGACAAGACAATCCCAGCTGAAAGATTGGGAACTTAATTCTGACTTGTCATGGGGTAATCACGCAATTGCAACGGAGCTGACTCATCTCAGGGTATTGATGTACGATGTGATTGATTATCCGCTCATCTGCGCCTTTATAGAAAGGTGGCATCCTGAAACAAATAGCTTCCACATGCCATTTGGTGAGATGACAGTGTCGTTGCTCGACATCAAGAAGCTGATGTTGCTTCCTATTCACGGGAAAGCTATGGTGACCGACCCCACCGCTTCAGTCGGGAGAACTACGAACAAGAACTTTTTTGGTGAAAAGGGACGGCAAAATTTTCATCTTCAAAATGAACAGCTCGATAGTTATTGGATGAGCGCGAAAAAGTTTAAGGCGCACATTGAGGGCCTAAGAGTAAACACGTCATCCGTCCATGCCGACACACATCTTTCTTTGAAAGGACCAAGCCAACTGTCTCTAACATATTGCAGTACGGGAATATGCGCGTTCCAATCTCTCTCTATAGTATCCAACTTTTTTTCATATCCTTCTACGGTGGTTTCCTCGAACAAGTTGTAGTAGTCGTTGGATAAGTTTTTTCCCTTTAGTTTCGATCTCATTTCGAGGGAAGCTTTGGCCTCTATGTTTTTCCTTATATGTCGTCTACATAGAAGAAACTTTGCAGTTGGAAAAAGAAGATCCGTTGCACTCATTAAAGCTTGTTCACGGTCGGTGACAATGCAAGTGGGCGTTGCTCCAATTCTTCTATACATCTCTTGAAGTTGTTGCATTGCCCACAAATAATGCTCTTTAGTCTCGCCCTCAAGAAATGCCCCACAAACTACAAAGTTCCTCCATGTAGACGTGATTCCAACAATCTCGAAAAATGGCATTTTGTACCTGTAAATAAATAATTTGAAATAATATTATTGCAATGTTATGGAAAATCATATGTAATGGTCAATAATCACACAAAACTTACTTGATTGTGGCATATGTGGAGTCCATTATAAGTACATAGGGAAATGATTTCAAGAGCTTCATTGATTCAGGGGACGCAAAGAACATATCACCAATCATAGATGCATCATCTTTGCTTGTCCTATACTCCATGAAATAGTCGCTCTGTTTGCATTTGTAGAAAAACTCTTGGATAACAGTTCTTCCTTCCCTGTTTTCGATCCTCGTCTTGGCCATCAAATTGTATACTTGTTTTTTTTTTGTAAGGTTCTTGGGAGACTTGTTGAGCATAGTGTAAATCTCATTTGGTTTACAATGAGCCCTGGTCATTTCAACTACTGTACACACTTCATCAGGCGTCAATCTGCCTGCAAACGCATTCCCAAACAAGCTACTACCAATAGGATGGTTGTGGGTACCTAACATTACAGTAAGTTTCCAAGCCCCTCTATGCTCCTCTAGAAGCTTTAATTCGAACCAACATCTACATTTTTTCGTCTTGATGTTTTTCCTCACTCCCTTAGCTTTTGAGTAATTCACTCGTCCTCTATCACAGATAAGCTGAAGTTTTCCAGATTTTGTTTCGGTAGGTGCTCTACTCCTTCCATTGACTATGCAAAAGTTGTTGGCTTGTGCAATGTTAACGGCCCAATCCACTCCCTGTTGTCTAGAGGCGAATACCAAGTCATTTGCAAACAACTCTGAGTAATCAACAGAGACATATTGTTCTTCTTGAACTTCAATATCAAATTCTGGTGCAGTACGCAAAGGACGAAACACATTTAAGCTACTTGTGTCTGAAAGTGGCCTCATCAAATGCGAAGGCCATTGCGACAAACCGTAACCGGTTCCAAAAGATCCAGTGTTGATATCACCAAACTGTGATTGCGGTTGCTCCCATGTTGTCAAATCAATGCCCAAATCAAACGAAGGTATGTAGTCGAGGTATGACGGAGGTGGGCAGTCATTAAGAGTAATCTTGTCTAATCCAGTAAACACAGAAAAGTTCATCTATGCACAAACACACAGATAACAAACCAGTTAAGCTTCTGTATGGCAAATCCATGCGTCACGTGTGGATCCATTCCATGCGTAACGCATGGTTCCAATCCATACGTGACGCATGGAAATACAACATGCAGTTTCATTCATCTTTTGTCATGGTTCGTATGATTCTGTTAACCACACTATGTTTCATTAACATTTCAAACATCATACATCATAAATTCAAAAGTCAACATCTTTTGTCATACAACTAATACCTTTAACATGTGAAGTCCATAAAACCCAACAAGTCAAACCCCTAAAACAAGTCAACACCTTAAAAACTAATATTATAATACTTTTCAAACATCATAATCACTAAAGTAAACAAAAATTCACAAATCAACATCTTTAGTCATACAACTAATACCTTGAACATTTGAAATCCATTAAACCTAACTAAATCAAACCCTAAAAGAAGTCAACACCTTAAAAATTAATATTATGAACAAGAAATGTTACCTTATTAAGATTGTAACTTGAAAATGGTGCTTCTCCACCTCTTTCATTGGTGCATTCCTCTTCATTCTCCATATAGAAAGAGCTTTTTTGGGATAAAATGGTGTGTTTTGCTCTCAAGAATGTTCAACAATGGAGTTAAAAGGGTTTTGACATTTGAAATATGGAAAGAAAGGAAGATAATAGGGGTTAATGTAGGTGTTACGGAAATGGTAAAAAAATTAATGGAGTTATTACAGTAGGTGAGACAAGACGTGCTTGCTGCATGAGTTCTGAAAAGAAAATCCGTGCGTCACGCATGGTTGCCATCCATGCGTGACGTGTGGTTTGCAACCATGCGTGACGTGTGGTTTGCAACCATGCGTGACGTGTAAAATGGCACATGATCCCTTTGATTCTTAGTAACACTGATGTGTGCATGATTTCCAATCAAAATAAAATTACATATTGTCAAAGGTTGGACATTTAGGCCACGTAAGAAGTCCAAACAAAGGATATGCTACTTTACAAGTTAATAGTTGCTATTGGGCGTTACCCACATGGTTAAATATCCCTAATAGGCATTGAAAACAAGTTTCATTCCATTCGGACATCGTTTGAGTGTCGTTTCGTCAAATTGAGCCTTAAGTCCATTTAAGGCCTTTTTAGGCCTTTTAGCGTTTACGTGCCTCATTTCGTGTGAGCGAGACCTCTTTTCTACTGAATATCCCTAATAAGAGTATGTTGTATAGTAGTTTCAACAATAATCAACGTCAATGTTGTAGAATATACATATTGCGACAAGTTAGAGAAATACGACTAGTTTGTTTTTTACAAAGGAGGTGGTACTTTAAAAGTTAGAAGTTGTCATTGGGAGTTACCCACATGGTTAAATATCCATAATAGTCATTGAAAACAAGTTTCATTCCATTCGGACATCGTTCGAGGGTCGTTTGGCTGATTTGGGCCTTAAGTCCATTATGGCCTTTTTAGGCCTTTTAGCGTTTACGCATAGTTTCGAGTCCCGTTTTGTATGTGTGAGACCTTATTGGGACTTTATATGTCTTATAACACAATTGTGTATAAATTTTTCAAACATACAAAAAGATCAATGTTGCGACCATATATAATGCAACAAGTTAAGCTTGTGATGAGTAGTTTGATGTTTTACAAAGAGGGTGTTACTCTAAAAGCAAAAGGTTTTGATGCAAAGTTACCGACATGGTTAAATATCTCTAATAGGCATTGTAAACAAGTTTCATTCCATTCCGATGAATTTTCGACGACGTTATGGCGAATTGTGGTTTTAAAGCCGTTAAAAACAACACGACAAATGAATTATTTTGCGTGACATAACTACAAATACATTGAATACATTGAAATTGATTACATAAGCAAAAACATATACATTGAAATCCATGCGTCACGTATGGATACAAACCATGCGTGACGCATGGTCACATTCCATACGCGACGCATGGAATTTTTTGCCTATAAAAGGCCCAACATCAAAACCCTACCATTTTGTTCTCTTCCTCATTCTCTTGACGGCGGCTGAAGCTCTATCACGCACGGATTTACCCCATTTTCAACAATTTTCATCATCTTTCTACATATAAGGTATGTAAACATTAAGATTTCATTGTTATGGTATGGTATTGATGTATATATGAGGTTTTGATGTTGTTTTGATAATATTTACATATGTAGATCCAATGTGTATGTTATACTTTGATTAGAAGAGATTAAACTTGTAATATATGAATGGATTGTGTACTTTGTTGATAGTTTCTTGTTGAATTTGATATTTTCATGTGTAGATAGTGTAATTAGGATTTTGATACTGAATTTGGGTTTTGTGAATTAGGGTTATAAATGAGGGTGTTGAAATTTGATATGGTGTGGTTTTAATAAAATTATTGACAAACTGTTGAATTTCAGAAAATATGTTGAGATTAGGGTTTGAGAATAGATATTAGAAAGCAGTACTGAAGTTCTGAATGTGGCAATTCCATGCGTGACGCATGGGTTATAACCATGCGTGACGCATGGTTAGTGACCATGCGTGACGCATGGTTAGTGACCATGCGTCACGCGTGGAATTGCCACATTCAACATCAAGACTATGCAGAAGTTAATTGAGTATGTAACTATAATTTGGTTATGTTTGTGATTATACAGATGTCCTATTCCGATCAAGAATCTGATATTTCCGATATTAGTACGGCGTCTAGCATGGCAGACAACTTTGATATGCTTGAACGGGAGAGACGTGAACGGGAGAGACAAGAACGTGAGCGACGTGAACGGGAGAGACAAGAACGTCAAAGGGAGAGAGGGGAACCATCCACTAGACCAAGGATGACCGCACGAGAATACAGGAACCTCTTCAAGCCGTTCAACCCTCGTCGTTAGATCTACTTATTATGTTGAACCTTATTATGTTGAACCTTATTATGTTGAACCTTATTGTGTTGCACCTTTGAAGATTGAACCTTATTATGTTGAACCTTATTGTGTTGCACCTTTGAAGTGTTGAACCTTATTGTGTTGCAAGAACTACTTGTTTTTCTTAAGAGTGTCTATTTTGTTGGTATTTTAAAACATGTCGACTCGTTTCACTTTCAAACTAGGTTTCACATTTCAAATATCATAAATCAACATAAATTCACAAATCAACATGTTTAGTCATACAACTAGTACGTGCTGGCATGAGTTCTGAAAAGAAAAACAGTGCGTCACGCACGGTTTATGTCCACGCGTCACGCGTGACACATGGTTTTATGTTGCAAAATCTTATTTTTATATTTAGAATGCTTATATTGTTGTTATGTTGACGAATGTTCAACCTTATTATATTTCAAATTGTATATGGTACGCCATACATATTGCGACCTCGTTCGGTTTTCAAACTATGTTTCACTTACAAAGGTCTAAATTTGATTTTTCAAGTTACACACATGATCAAATAGACATTATAAGGATTGAAACAAAGTTTCATTCCATTTCGATAAAGTTTCGATGACGTTTTTGTCGAATTGGGCTTTATCGCCTTAAAAAAGACACTAAAAATGTGTTTCTTTGCACAATTAACTAGAAATACATTGAATACATTGAATAACCCTAGATTCATATATGCAAATACGTGCGTCACGCATGGATTGTATCCGTGCGTCACGCATGGATTTAATCCGTGCGTGACGCATGGATTTAATCCGTGCGTGACGCATGGATTTAATCCGTGCGTCACGCATGGATACAATCCGTGCGTGATCTGGAATGTGCAATCCGTGCGTCACGCACGGATTAAATCCATGCGTGACGCACGGATGACCTGGGCGGTAAATAGCAAAAAGGGTGGGCGTCAAATAGAAACTATGTATATATATCACAGAGATAATTTCCAGAGCAGAGTTACAAGGCTTGGTGGGTGCTCTGGTTTCTATAATGAGAAATTCTTTTGCAGTTAAATATTCGTATTTGTTTGTCCCAATTGTTCATATTTTGACTGAACGAATATGTAGTTTCTTCAGAAATTATTTTGATCTATGTTCAGTATCTCCAGGAAGCTCGGTTTGTTATGTCGTTGTAATCAGTGAATTTTGGAATTGTCTCTAGGAAGCTCGGTTTCATGACACGAATGCTCCCAAGAGTAATGCATACTATACTCTTTGAATCAATCATAGACTATAGAGGGGAAATCCCTTAACGGTTAGTGAGATCATGGTCGGCTTCAAGCATATTTCTCACTTGAAGAGTGAGTTTGTTTTACAATTTTTTTTTTGTTTAAAAACAAAATAAGACTACAAAGTATATCCATATATGTGAGATTATTTAGTAAACACCTACAATCTCCATTAAAGAGAAGATTGAGGAAGGAAAAGTATGTTGAGGATAGAGAATTCTGTTCTGTTACACAGTGAGTCACACTCACGCTAACACTCTTAATGACTAACAGCCAAGCCTTAAGAGCTATTTATAGTAAATGGGCATATATCTCACATACCCCCTCAAACTTGACTTGGTGAACAAACAACAAGACCAAGTTTGGAACTAAAAAAACGATGAGGAACTTCACCCAAGGCTTTAGTCATAATGTCTGCGAGCTGAAGTTGGGACTTGACATGAGCAGTGCGAAGAAAACAATCTGTAATTTTCTCTCGAACATAATGGCAATCAATGTTAAGATGTTTAGTCCGCTCATGGAAAACAGGATTTGCAGCTTTGTTATCACAATAAAGGGTCAAAGGTAGAGAAATGGGGATGACCAATTCTCTGAGGAGGCCGTGCATCCATACTAGTTCACTAGTAGTGTAGGACATACTCCTATATTCTGCTTCAGCAGACGACTTGGAAACTGTGAACACACTTGAGATTCCTCTTGTCAACTCGATCACTGTTAAGGTCTCTCTTATATCCTTCCCCTGGTCTAGGAGCCTCATTCCTTCCACTAGATTGTCTGTATCTATTCACAACAAATGCTTGACTGTCTGCAGAAGGAATACTAGCTGAAGTAATGCCTTTCTGCCTTTCGATCCTCATTACCATATGAAAAACTTTGTTGACTCCTGGTAAAGGTTCTAATGACAAGATATTACTGCGCACATGTTCATATGAATCATTAAGTCCCATCAGAAATTGTAACACTCTCATCTTCTGTTCCCTGTCAACTAATTTCTTGAGAAAAAGACATATGCAATTCTCCATTATTCCACATTCGCATACTGGAATTCCCTTAAGAAGTTGTAACTTATCCCACAGTTTCTTGATTTTTCCATAATAAGCAGCAATGCTAAGATTCTCTTGTCTAATGTTAGCAAGATCCTTCTGGATATGATAAACCAAAGGAGCATTAGACTCAGAAAACCTTTCCAGGACCTCACTCCATAACTCTTTCGCAGACTGTACGTGCATAAATCCCTCGGCAATTTCACTAATCATAGAATTTATGATCCAACATCTAATCATGTAATCAACACGAATCCACATAGCACGTTTCTCTTCAGAATCAGATGGAATCATGATCGTTCCATCTATGTAACCTAATTTCATTTTGGAACCTAGAGCCATCCTAACTCCTCTACTCCAGGAATTGAAGTTCGAACCATTGAATAAAGTCGAAACTATCTGAGAATCTGGATGATCTGAATTAGATAAGAATAGAGGATCGATGTATCCATTCTTACCTTGATTGTTGTTGTTCACGTCATTCTCTCCCGTTCTCTCCATGACAACAACCCCAATTCAACAAATTAGGTTGAATCTTGGATCGATATACACCAAAGCGTGCTAATCCAGTATAGATCAGCAAGAAATCATCAATCGCAGCTCAGGAATGTAGTCCCGCAGCTCTGATACCATTTGGAAACCAGAGAAATCTCTGGAGATCAAATTAGATTGTTTATCGTTCTTGAAGAACTTAACCCGAAAGCAATACAGAGTTTGTTATTTATACAAACGGTAAATGAAGCTAACTACTCTAATAGAAACGAAGCCCAATAAGAAACGGCCCATAAGGCTGATAGTGGCCCACACTATAAACTCCATATTTATGATTCGGCTACAACTATGGCTAGGGGCTGGGACTGCAGATTGCTTTCGTATGATGAAAATGACGGGGAATAAAGACCAGGTTTAACGCGATGTAATCAAGCTAGCACGAGACGCATTCAGGAGAGTTTAACACGCTGCAACCAAGCTAGCACGAGACGCATTCAGGAGAGTTTAACGCGCTGCAGCAACAACAGCACAACAGCACAACAGCAACGCGGACAATCAGTTGACGATTGACGACGTCGACCTCGGAGGGCTCGTCTGGGCTCGTTCGGAACTGGAATCGAGCACCGTCAGCGGCTACGGCTTTGTGTCGTCCAGCGCTTCATTTTAAAGATCAAGAAGAATAGAAAAATATGGTTTATAACTCTGGGAAGAGCACAGGAGCAGACTGCAGGAGAAAAGCGGGGATCGAACAGCATACCTTGTTTCAAATGCTTCGTTCAGGGGTCAAACGGAGACGAAATTGGATGAGATCGGTGGAATTGGATTTGTAAAAAAAATACCTACAATATGGAATCAAGAATCGCAGAAAATGAAGGGTTAATTCAGTGGGAATTTACATCAAACAGTACGATGCTGAACCAGCGCCGGGAGGAGGACTTTCAACATGAGGCATGGATTTAACGCGATGAAATCAAGTTAGATAGGGAAAGACACTCATGGAGGGAATTCAGGGCGCTGCCAGAAGATTAAGATATTCATAAGGGAATTTAACGCGTTGCATAACATGTGAAACGTTCCAAAAACAAGTTATCGCGGTGAAGATCGCTGTCGACTTCGGAGGACTCTTATTGGCTCGTTTGGAATCGGAATTGATCCCCGTTGGCGGCTACGGCTTCGTATCGAAGAGCTCTACAATATAGGATCAAGAATCGCAACAAAATATGGCTTAATTCAGCAGGAAGTTACGTCTAACAGCGCGTTACTGAAGCAGTGCAGGGAAGACAACTGACATTCTTCGGGGTCGAATCGATGCCGTTCGATAACGGATTTAGAAGATTCAAGGGTCAATCTTGACTAACTTGGATGCAAGGAATCGAAATCTGGAATCATATTGGTAGAAAGAGAGCTCGAAGGTATGGTTTAGGAGGATAAACAGAAGAGCAAGGTGAAAGGAAATTTTTGTCGGAAATGATGCACGACTACTACTGGTTTCGATTAAATTCGATGTCATGGGATTGGAATAAGCAGGTGAAGGGCAGAGGCCGTGAGAACATCGGCAAAAAAGCATGGTGGAAGCAAGAGGTCGATGTCTGGGAAAGATTAGAAGGTCGCGTTGGTAGCTAAGAGATCGCGTCTAAACAACGATGAATAATTCACGAAAAGAAGAGAGCGAGCAAGGAGATCGCGATGTTGGAAGCAGGGTCTGAAGATCACAAGGCAGGAGGAGCTTCCATAAATCCAGAGGCAAAGGAAAAGACGGCGTGTCGCTGGAATAAAGAGAGAAAAGAAAAGTTGGACGAAGCCCTCCATCCTGCTGTCCATTAGAAGGAAAGTGGGCTGGCATCAGAAGATAATAACAAGCTACAAATTGACAATGCAGGAGGAAGAGTTGAAGGGGATGGTCACAACTCTTAATTTTGAAAGTGCTTTATTAAACAAAGTAATTAGTGTGCAAAGGGAATGCGTACTGGGCTCGTCACGCTTCTAAAGGTACAAATCTAGACCCATCTCGTTTTGTTTCCGTTTGCGTTCAAGTTTAGCGGGCGACGGGATTGGAGGTGTCATCGCGTATTTTGAAGAAGGGGGTGAAACTTCTAAGCTTTCGCTTAGAATTGCCACCTCGTTATCTACAAAAGGCCGGTGTGAGACTTCTAAGCCTACGCTTAGAATTGCCACCGTGTTGTTCATCTCGCATCAGGGGATCACAACAGATGTGGAACTCTCAAGCTCGGCTTGGGGCTGCCATCGTGTTGTCGGTCTCTAGTTCACAGCGAACGGTGTTCCCTGAATCCCATCGCGCTTTTTCAAGCGGGTGATGTCCCTGGGTTGTCGTTGCGCTAACTTCGTACTGGCGATGTCCCCCAAGCATGTGCTTGGGGCTGCCGTCGTACTTGCTACAAGCTTCAGCGCGCTATTTCGGACGCTCATTCCTTCATGTGAAACGTAAGTAAAGACCTTCTTCTGTCACCACGTTTATGTTGTAGCGCGTTAACAAGCATCAGTTGAGTACTTCGAGCTCGCGATCGAGGTACTTGACCAACACTTGGGAACATTTTCTTTGAATTCTTGCAGGAAGAAAAAATAAAGACCGAGTTAACTTCCATGGCAATATGTCTATGCCTATGTGCTAATCTATGTCTACGCGCAATTTTATGTCTACGGGCAACTCTATGACAACGCAACGTCTACGAGCTATCCAAAGTCTATGCTCTGAGAGGCAGGATCTACAACAAACGTCATCTAAGAACACAATGATTTAAGCCTCCGTCCATTTGATTGCTTCAACAACTTTTTTCAAAAGCCGTTAAAGCATGGGGTTGTGATGGTGCGCGCTATTTCTACGAAACAACACTCGTCGCCTTAAATCAACGCGTTCAAAACGACAGCAAAAACTTTGATCAAGCGCGACAATCAAGCTGGTTATGCAAGCTGCTTATATATGCAGTTGATGCAAGCAGGTGATACAAGCAACATACTAATACAACAGGTAGCTGACAAGCAGCTGAACGAAACTTAGGGACCGTTCAGATGGTCCAAAATGCCTCCATCAACTAGTTTATCAGGCCAAAAAACTCATCTTCAACCAGCTGAAGCAGCAGGTGGCCTGTTCGGCTTGTCATGGCGAGGTAGCTTGGGCAGTTGATGAAAACCATCATCTTCAACTTCATACCACCGGTAGTTGACGGAATTCCATAATGTTTAATGTTGGGGGAACATTATGGGATTTCATCAACTTTAACCATGAGTTTATGGGATAATTTCTTGAAATACCCCTGGATATTTGGATTCAATTGTTTCCCGATCAATGGATGAGCCCCAATTTTAGGGTTTTTTCTTCAGGTTTGCTTCTTCATTCATGTAATTCGATTTTGTAATTGTTTCTTGATTGATTTTGCATATTCTTTCAATATACAATTGGTTTACTGAATCTCTTTGTCTGATTATGATTTTTGCATTGAATCAATTAGACACAACATGATAGTAGAACAATATAATAAAATAAATGGTGCATTCAAAGTGTTTGATAAAATGCCTGAAAGAGCATCTACATCTGAAATTGAGAATGTGAATATGGTGGGAGTGCTATTTTGTTAGATGACAGGGAATGTGATAAAATGGTGGGAGCATCTACATCTCTTTGTCTGATTTTGATTTTTGTATTGAATCAATTAGACACGAGTCATGATAATAGAACAATACAAGAAAGTAAATGGTGCATTCAAAGTGTTTGATTCTTTGAATGGATAAAATGCCTGAAAGAGCATCTACATCTCAAAGTGTTTGATAATTTGTGAATTCGTTTTACAAAGTTATACAAACATTAATTCAGTCTGGATTTTTGTCTAAATCTATACTCTTTTCATTTCAAGGATAACATGTTGATTTCTATGGGATGTTTCACGGCTTTGAAAGGGATGTTTACTATGTCTTCCTATATGCTTTGTGAGGTTATTTATTGTGATGATAAGTTTTAGAATCTTTCCTACAAGTTCTGAGATAATGGCGGTGTTGTACATTAAAGGAAGAACTCTATTGATTGTGCTTCCATATTAGATCTCAGTAGGTGACTAACTGCTTGAGGGAAGCATATAGCACAATACTGCGAAAGTATTATAAAACTGATTCTGCTGGCCTTGTTTCAAAAGTGTATTGTCTTTTAAAAGCCATATTAGTTAGTGTTTGCTGGCCAAATCCTAAAAATTCACACCTATGGTGGCTTAAACAGCTCTTAGATGGGATTAGTATGGACAAATTATATCTTAACATGTGACTTTTAAGGGTAGGTGGTTTAGGGTTATGACTGCTTGACCTTATCTTGTTGTTTTATAGGGAGTACTAATTATTGCATGGATTTGCATTTAACTGCAAACTAGTTACCCTAACTTCTTCCATGTTCTTTGTTTTCTAATGACTGGTACTAGAATGTTGTACTCCATTACTGTCAATCATTAACTCCTTTTAGGGTCTTAATTTTTACCTGCAACCTCTGAACAAATAATTCCTTAAAGTTAAAACTTATGGTCTTCATTCCAAGTGAGGATTTGAGTTTTTTAGTTCTTATCCTACACATATACAAGGGTATGTAATTTTGTTGATAGAATCCCTAAAGTAGACGATGCATTTATACAGCTGAATAAGGAAGACAATGATTCTGCACATGGGGGAGATGATTGTCATTGGCAAGCATTTCAAACTTTACTTTTGCGAAATGCCGATGAAGAAGATAATTCAAGAAAAAGTTGTATGCTCGCTGAGGAGAGTACTCAGGGTAGAAGGCAACAAGCTGTTTATGGAAAAGATCCATCCAATATTAGAAGACAACAAAATAGTGGTGAGGTTAATAACTGTCATGATATGCAGTTTGCCGAAAAGGGTGGTGGAAGTAATGATTCAATTTAAAGATTTTCAGATTCATGAGAATGAAGTCCTTTTCTAATTTTATAGTGATATACTGATATACTGATAGTTAATTACTAGCAAATCAAAGAATTAATGATTCAGTTTAAAGATTTTCAGATTCTTCCAATAATTAGTTATGGCCTTTCTCTTTGTTCAGCAGGGCACATGTATTATGTGTCTGAGTTATATCAGTCGGTTTATATAACTTGGTGTTGAATTTTCTGGATGTATCATTCTCTGTATCTGTTAAACATTTGTTTAGGCTAATGCTAATGATAGCTAGCAGCTGCAACTAATGACATTTTCATTTTATAACATACTATCAATTTTTCTATATAAATATGTGAGTAAAATTTTATCCCCATTTTACCTGCAACTTATGTTCCCAACAGCAGATCCATCAAGACCATTTTCCATGCTAGAACTGGGTGGCATTGTTATCCCTGGTGAGAAAAAAGAAAAGATGTAGACCTAACATTGTTTGGCTTCAAAAGGATTTCTATCTAATGTTGGCTTGTTAAAAAGGAACTTTCATCTTCATGTTTTTTGGATAAGTTTGCTATGCCCTTAATATTATAAGCTACTTGAACCCAGCATTGTATATAAGCAGGATAAGCTATAAGTTTGCTATGCCCTTTATATTCTGATGGTGTAGAAATTATTACTAGAGAGGAATCACATTTGTTAAGCGTGATATTTTGATGTTGTTGCGTGTCTATCTTTGCAGGAAAGTATGAATGTGTCTGGGGATGGCGTTGTTCAAAGCCTCAACTCTCAAGTCACTTTCACAGAAAACTGCTAGGCAACACAATCTGCCTCCACATCCCTTTTTATTGACCCTTGCATCTAGTGCAAACATTGGATCAGCAGCGACACCTATTGGAAATCCCCAGAATGTTGTGATTGCTGTTCAGAGTAAGATTTCATTTTTGGCATTCTTGGCTGGAGTTCTTCCAGCTATGATCGTAGGCGTTATTGTAAATGCAATACTCTTGTTGCTTCTGTTAGAGAGACTGAATCTGTTAATGGAGGAAAAAAGAACGAGAAATGGAGGATAATAGCCCATAGTATATTTGTTTGTAATTGTCATCAAATCATATGAACATGCTCTCCATGAACTGGATTTGGTGTTCTAATACATTGCTTGTAACGGGATTTTGTCTTACCATATATAACTTCTATAGATTTGAAGATGAATCGAATGGAACCTTTTGTTGTAATTTTGAAGCCTAAATCAGATGCATAATGATTGAACCATAGTCTCATACACACAATACTTACAGAAGAAGAAGGCATAACAGTTAGTAAAAACAGATGGCAACAAACAATCTGAGATTTCCAACTGAGCTGATTTCTCCATTTGTTGATGTTGCAGTAATTACAAGGCATAGAATCGATTAGGCTCGACTTCTGAATTGGAGAACAACAACCATGGTTTGTTAGGATAGATATGTTGCATCTTGTAACTCCTTTTATACATCTAGAAATCCTAGAGTGACAAAGACGCAAATCATATTTGTATCTCATAATTTGGTTCATATTCTTGAAAGTCAAAGTGTCAATAAGCATATTCAACTCTAAACAAAACCAGTAACAAGAGCACGAAATCATAGTTCTCGTTAACATAAAGTCTATTAGCTCAATTGGGAGAGCAATGTGATACATCGATGTGGGTTCGAATCCCACATAGACTAATGTATAAACAAATCTTATAAATATAAACGAATGTGTTAGTATTAATTTGTAATGTATTTTATTTATAATTTAAAAAAGTCTTTAAGATTTAATAAATAATTTTCAATATATACTTTGGTGAAATTAATTAAGTAAACATATACTTTGATTAATATTAATTAAGGAAATTTATTCAAACAAAACAAAAATATAACACACAAACACTTCAATCGAAAATTCATTTACAAAATTATATCCATGCCCTTTTTGGTAATTTTACACTTCAAGTACTTAACTTCAACTAGATTTTTTTTGGCCGAGCCGAACACGCTATTTCACAATTTTTACAAACAGGCCCTTAGTCTAGTGGGTTTACTTCCTCTATAAATAGGGATGTATAGCTTTTATTTGCAGGATCTTCGGCCCAACTCTAAAATATCGACTTAAGGCCGGAGGTTTGTGAAGGTCCTCGGGTATGTTCAAACTCATCGGCTTGTAATCTTTCGAGTCAAATCAATAAAGAGCGCGGTCTTCTCGATAACCAAAGCCAATTAGATTCAATTCGACCAGCTTGCTAAATCCGGGAACCAACAAGTATCATTATCAGTTAGGAGGAGATCATCAACATAGACAAGAGCAATGGCTAGCGGATTATCTACCTTCCTGATAAACAAAGAGTAATCCTGCTTTGATTGCACATATCCCATATGGAGTAAGAAAGTTGTTAACTCTTTATTCCATTGCCTTGAGGCCTGCTTTAAGCCATATAGAGATTTTTCCCGCTTACATACTTACACTGCTGCTCTAAGGGTGAGATTGACATCACTGTGGCATCAAGTGGAATTGCACCTTTGCTTATTCCTGAAGGAAGGATAGTGCACTCTCGATTTTTCATTCCTTCGGCCATTGATTGGAATTCGATTTGTCACACCAGTATATCACTACTAGATCTCCTTCAGTAGAGTTATTGGAAGTGGCTAAGCTCATTATCTAGGATGAAGCTCCTATTGTTAACAAGCATAATTTCAAAGCTCCTTATCCCAATTTACGAGATGTTCTCGTATTCTCCAACCCAACCTTTTGGGGAGAGGGTGGTTGTTTTTGGATGGGACTTGTGGATGAACTAAATGCTCGTATGATGACAACTAGAGAAAAGGTCTGTTGGAGCCGGTTCTCGATGAGCTCGCGAGGTCCATAGAGAGTTGAGTCAGGCCCATGAATCGCGTGCCGGGTCGGTCCAAGAAGTCAGCCCAGAAGAATAAAGCGGCCCATAAACAGGTGAGGCCCAATAAGAGAATACAATGGGACTAAGTATCGAGGGGCAAAACGGTAATAGACTCGCGTGGGTCCCAGGTGATAGTATAAAAACGCAACCCTATGGATAAGGAAAGGGATCCGCATCATAAGGGAAAAAGGCTAGACTTCCCTCTAAAGAAGAAGAAGAGCATAAGAGCAAACCCTAACCACAAACTTCCGAAACACTCATCTCCTAGAAGAATTTAGGCATAAAGCACTTGTTGTATCACTTATAGTTTCGTTGTAAAGCCTTAGTGTTGTAATAAGCGGTGGCTGAGCTTCTCGTTTTATTGTAAAGCTTGAAACGTGAAACGTCTTTGATAATATACTCTCCTTTCACGTTGCTTTTCTTTACTTTTGTGTATACTTGCGTTGTTTCTGTGAGTTCGGTTTCACGTATCTTTCTTATCGGAGCTTAAAAGAGCCGGAGCCGGTTTCCTTCTCGATTAAGTTACGCAAGTGTCAGGTGTCGAGAGTGAGGTTAATTTCGAGGAAGAAGACGAATAGTATTACATAAGTTGATTGTCCAGACGCCCTGTGTCACGCGAAGTGTTGTGTCGCGTGATCGCAATTTCTGGGCTCCAACACTGGCGCCGTCTGTGGGAACCTCCTCGCACAAGTAAGGCTTACTATCTATACTCGCGAAGTGTTTTCTAATACAACTATCTGAGAAGATGAATACCAGTGGCGAAAGAAGCGACAACACCCCTCGCCAGATGAGAACTCAAGACGTAAGTAGCACGCGACCACGTTTTCCACATGTACATGAGGAGGAAATTGTTCTGGCAGGACCCGCACTGGTACAATATCGTGCTTACCTGCAGACGATGGGACAAAGTGCGGGCGGAAGCCGAAACCAGCGACGGCCAAGTACTCGATCACGCGAGCACGAACAGAGTCAGAGCGGACGAGAGCAATCGGTCGCGGAAGAGAGTGCTGAACACGTACCTGACGACGGAATTTCAGTGTCGCATGGAACAAGGGTCGAAGGACGCGAAAGGCCTTGTCACCCTGGTAGATTCGATTTGAATCAACCCCCTGCGAGCCACGCGGGAGATCAATCTTACAGGGGGAGAACCGAAGGAAGAGGACAGGGGATTCACGCCGAGCAAAGACCTTCTCGCCGCCAGTACGAGGGGGAACCTTGTTACAACCAGGCCACCCACCCGCGGCAAGCCTTTGAGGCCTATCCGTCCGTCAACCCGACACTCTTGTTCGGCCCGACTGCTTTCGCGGGGCATATAGTCAGGTCAGTCCCTCTGCCTAATTTCAGATTTCCTATCATAAAAGAGTACAATGGTAAAGAAGATCCCAGCGAGCACCTAGCACGCTACAAGTATGCTATGCTCGCGAGGTGCCCTGATGAGGCCACAATGTGCAAAGGTTTCCCAGGCACGCTCGCGGGACCCGCCATGACCTGGATGCTCAACCAACCGTCAGAAAGCATCCATTGTTTCGCCGATCTAGAGAAAAGTTTCTTGTTGCATTTCGGCTCCTCGAGGAAGAGAAAAGTGACAATGCAAGAGGTAGTAGGGGTCAAACAAGGGCCGCATGAATCACTAGAGGACTACGTTAAGAGGTTCGCGGAAAAGATCTTGGAAGCTGAAGATTTCCATGATAAAACCGCTCGGGTCGCGTTCCTTGACGGGCTCAATGATGGAAGCACCTTCAAGCAATACCTATACCGCAAGAGAGATTTAGACTACCAAGGCATGCTCGAGAGAGCGTACACAGAAATTAATGTGGAAGCACACTCAGGAGTCGCTTTGAAGGGAAATAATCAGAGCAAGCCCGCTCAGGGTCATAAGAAAGAAAACCCGAACTGGGGGAATAAGCGCCATCAGGGTTATCAAGGGAAAGAACAGTTCGATTCGCGAGCACCCGGGTTACAGATTCAAGATCAGAATCAGGGTCAAAGACAGTTCAGGGGCCAAAATCACGATCAGAATCAATTCCAATCGCAAAATTTTGTAGCCGAACAGGACAACCGACGCGATGTTGAGGGCAGTGGGGATCGCAGTCATGACCGCCAGGGGCCCACCACCTGGTGCGAATACCACAGAGTAAATACTCACTCTACATTGGAGTGTCGGTCGCGACGACATCACCCAAGTGAGCAGGAGGTCCTGACTGCTCAGAGGGGAAGCGTTGATGCAGGTCACGGCGTCACGTACAGAGGAGCGTGGAGTAAAGGGGGAGGCAGTAGAACGAAAAATGAGACGAGAGAGCAAACCCCCGCGAGAAATAACCAGAATCAGGGACCTAATCGCCACCCGTCCCAGAACTTCCCTCGCATGGACGGCCATGTAGGCACGATCGCGGGCCGCCATGAACCCATGTCCCTGGGCAAACGAGAGCGAAGACTCGTTAACAACGCACCCAAGCCTCAGGGAAAACCGATCTATAGTGTCGCGAGATCGAAGTCTGAACCTTACACGCTTGCTTTCAGTGACAAAGAGGTAGATACCTGGGCTGTCGAGGCCGCTGACCCACTGGTCATCCATGCTCAAATAGGAACCAAGCTGGTAAAAAGAATCCTCGTCGACACTGGGAGCTCAGCCGATATACTATACTGGGACGCGTTCGAGAAAATGGGAATTGATCAGTCTACACTCAGGCCCACTAAAACCACGCTAGTAGGTTTCGCGGGTGACAGCGTAAGGGCATTGGGCGTCGTCACCTTAGATCTCATCTTGGGTGAAGAGAAAGGGTCAAGAAGGTCAGAAAAGATAGATTTTGTGGTGATCCCAATAACATCCTCCTACAACGCGATACTGGGACGCGAGACGCTGTGCAGGTTTGAGGCGGTCGTATCGATCTGCCATTTTTGTTTAAAATTTCCAACATTGACAGGAGTAGGGGTCGCGAGAGGAAATCAAGAGGAGAGCCGTATCTGCTACGTCTCGTCCGAAAAGGGCAGCACCAAGATCTTACTTGCCAACCAGTTATTTATTCCTGGATTGCCACGCGTTCTGGGAGAAGCTGAATTAGAAGTTCGCGCCTCGCCTAGACCGCGAGATACTGAGGGAGACGGGGAAGGGCATAAGCCGCATTTTGATGGGTTTGAAAAGCAGGTAATCACTCCTTTCCCCAACAAAGAGGAGAAACTTTACGTAGGGGGGAGACTGAATCAAAAAGTCGTACAAGAGATCGAGACCTTACTCACCCGCTCCCGGGATGTGTTCGCGTGGACGCCAAAGGATTTAAGAGGGATCCCGGCAAGTGTCATGACCCACTCCCTGAACATTAGTCCAGAGGTTAAGCCGCGTAGGCAGAAAAAAAGAAAACAAGCGGGACCAAAGAACGCGGCAGCTGCGGTAGAACTCGCGAAACTGATTAAAGCAGGGTTCGTAAAACCAGTGCAATACCCAACGTGGCTGTCAAACGTTGTAATGGTAGAGAAAAATCCCAAAGGGACGGGGAAGTGGCGCATGTGCGTAGATTTCACTGGTCTCAATAAAGCATGTCCCAAAGACAGTTATCCATTACCCTCGATCGACCAGTTGGTAGACTCCACCGCGGGTCATGAAGCTCTAAGCTTTCTGGACGCGTATTCTGGATATAATCAGGTAATGATGAACCCGGCCGACTCAGGACACACTGCTTTTATCACAGACAAAGGAACCTTCTGCTATAAAGTAATGCCGTTCGGTTTGAAAAACGCGGGGGCTACATTCCAGAGACTGGTGGACATGATCTTTAGCGACCAAAGAGGTGACACTGTAGAGGCCTATGTTGACGATATAGTGGTTAAAAGCAAAAAGCAAGCGGATCATACTCGCGACCTGGCGGAGGTCTTTGAAACCCTGAGAAAGTACGGTATGAGCCTCAATCCAGAGAAATGCGTCTTCGGAGTCACCGAAGGCAAGTTCCTAGGCTTTCAGATCAGTGCACGCGGTATCGAAGTCAATCCAGACAAAGTCCAGGCCGTAATAGATCTACAACCACCAAGGTCCATTCACGACGTCCAAAGATTCGTGGGAAAGGTCAACTATTTAGGAAGGTTTTGCGCAAAACTCGCGGAGCGAAACCTTCCCTTCTTCGACATACTGAGAAAGCCTAAAAACTTCGAATGGTCTGAAGAATGTGAAAGGGCATTTACGAGTCTTAAAGAACATCTGGCTAAACTCCCAATCCTCGCGTCCCCAATACCTGGTGAAGGCTTGCAGCTGTACCTCGCGGCTGGCACGCGTGCAGTTAGCGCTGTTTTAGTAAAGGAGCAACGAGTCCCCGTCTATTTCGTCAGTAAAGCACTTTTGTCGGCCGAGACCAGATATTCACCCGTTGAGAAAGCAGTGCTCGCGTTAATAACAGCCGCTCGTAAACTCCGACCTTATTTCCATGCTCATCCCATCGAAGTACTGACGGATTTACCCCTACCGTCTTTTATGAATAAACCAACAACCTCTGGAAGGCTCGCTAAATGGGTCATTGAAATGACAGAGTTTGACGTAGTCTATAGACCGCGACCCGCCATCAAGGCACAAGCTTTGGCAGATTTCATAGTTGAAACAAGTTTCAGAGAACTAGAAAAAGATATTATAGCTCCTGAACACCCCGCGTGGGTGATGCACATTGATGGATCGGCAAACGTAGATGGTTGCGGGGCTGGAGTCGTCCTGACTTCCCCGGCTGGGGATAAGATAGATCACGCGATTGCACTAAGGTTCAAAGCCACGAACAATGAAGCAGAATATGAAGCACTCATCGCAGGGCTGGAAATAGCCGTTCACGCGGGGGTACACGTGGTAAAGTGCGTGAGCGATTCCCAGATCGTCGTGAATCAGATCAATGGGACCTACGAAGCCAGGACAGGCAATCTCCCAAAATATCACGCGAGGGCCTTAGCCCTGATTTCATTGCTCGGGCATTTTGAAATTGAAGCGGTATCCAGAGAGGAAAACACGCGAGCTGATGAACTCGCGAAGCGAGGTTCCCAAACTCAGTATGCAGATATAGAATGCACTAGCGAAGGTCCCACTGCCATTATCAAAGAAGGAAAGGCCCCATACTTTTGGTTCGTGAAGTCTGAAAGCGCCATAAGCAATCAGGCGGAACTGATGGAGATAAGCGAGCCAGTCAGCGACTGGCGCACCCCCATAATTCAATATCTTGCTAGCGGAACAGGGCCTTCAGATCCGAAAGAAATGAGAAAGCTTGTCTCCATGGCTGCACGCTTTTACATGTGTCGCGGAGAACTTTACAAAAGGGGATACGGACCACGCGAGCTTAAGTGCTTGACTAAGATAGAAAGTGACGTGCTGATAAAGGAGCTTCACGCAGGATTATGCGGAACACACGCGGGTTGGAGACCAATGGTCTATAAAGCATTAAGGCAGGGAAGTTTCTGGCCCACCATGAAACAAGACGCACAACGCGAGTCTCAGAGTTGTAAGCCATGCCAGTATTTTGCCCCGGCATGTCATCAACCAGGTGTTGAGTTGCAGATAATGTCGAGCCCTTGCCCCTTCGCGATGTGGGGACTAGATCTATTGGGACCTTTCAAACCAAAAGCGCCAGGTCAACTAGAGTACATCATTGTAGCGGTTGATTATTTCACCAAATGGATCGAAGCCGAAGCCCTCGCGAGCACCACCGTCCCGGCGGTTAAAAAGTTCCTTTGGAGAAACATCATCTGCAGGTATGGCCTCCCTCACGAGATCGTAACCGACAGGGGACCACAATTCAATTCGCCGCAATTGTTTACATGGTGCAGAGACATAGGGATCACTTTAAGGATTGCTTCAGTCGCTCACCCGCATTGCAATGGCCAGGTAGAAGCAGTGAACAAGAGCATTGTCATGGACTTGAAAAGACGGCTAGAAGGCTCCAAAGGCATGTGGGCCGAAGTGTTACCCCTAGTACTCTGGGCAAACAGGACCACAGTAAAGAAAGCAACTGGAGAAACGCCATTTGCTCTCGCTTATGGAATAGAAGCCACGGTACCGGTCGAGTTCATTGTGCCTACGGACCGCGTGATTCAGTATAGTCCAGACGACAATGACGAAAAAATGCAGCTAGAGTTGCAAATGCGAGAAGAGACTCGCGACCTGGCCACCATCAGAGCAGCCAATCATAAAGCGGGCGTTGCGAAATATTATAACAAGAACGTAAAACTGAGGGGATTTGCCAGAGGAGACCTTGTGCTACGTAGAACAGAGGGGGGAAAGCTCGACCCCAACTGGGAAGGACCTTACATTATAGATCGCGAAGTCGCGCCCGGGGCTTATCGCCTCAAGGACCACTCTGGAAATCACATTGCCAACTCCTGGAACGTGATGCGACTTCGTCGTTTCTACGCCTAGTCCTCCCGTAAAACTCAGGTACGCTCACAATACTTGTGGTTATTATAACATGAAAAGCACAGGAAACGCAGTCGGGTCGCGTGTCCTCCTTCCAGCTTCCAGGGCTGAGCTAAAAAACTCCCCCTGGTCGCGAAAGTGGGGACTGCTCGTGCTTCCAGCTTCCAGGGCTGAGCTAAAAAACTCCCCCTGGTCGCGAAAGCGTAGACGGCTGGGCCGGGTTTGGCTAATAACCCCCCCAGTCGCGTGTCCTCCTTCCAGCTTCCAGGGCTGAGCTAAAAAACTCCCCCTGGTCGCGAAAGTGGGGACTGCTCGTGCTTCCAGCTTCCAGGGCTGAGCTAAAAAACTCCCCCTGGTCGCGAAAGCGTAGACGGTTGGGCCGGGTTTGGCTAATAACCCCCCCAGTCGCGTGTCCTCCTTCCAGCTTCCAGGGCTGAGCTAAAAAACTCCCCCTGGTCGCGAAAGTGGGGACTGCTCGTGCTTCCAGCTTCCAGGGCTGAGCTAAAAAAACTCCCCCTGGTCGCGAAAGCGTAGACGGCTGGGCCGGGTTTGGCTAATAACCCCCCCAGTCGCGTGTCCTCCTTCCAGCTTCCAGGGCTGAGCTAAAAAACTCCCCCTGGTCGCGAAAGTGGGGACTGCTCGTGCTTCCAGCTTCCAGGGCTGAGCTAAAAAACTCCCCCTGGTCGCGAAAGCGTAGACGGCTGGGCCGGGTTTGGCTAATAACCCCCCCAGTCGCGTGTCCTCCTTCCAGCTTCCAGGGCTGAGCTAGAAAACTCCCCTTGGTCGCGAAAGTGAGGACGGCTCGTGCTTCCAGCTTCCAGGGCTGAGCTAAAAAACTCCCCTTGGTCGCGAAAGTATGGGCGGGTTAGCGTCATGTGCAGTGCTACTACCTAAGGATAAAAACCAAAAGCTAAATGCTCCTCTACATGTGCAGTGCTAGGTATCCCACGCAAGAGCAGCACCATGACTAAATGCTTGACAAAGACCAAGAATACTCCATGACAACCACACCAAGGAAATGCTATCCTACTGCGCCGCGGCTAAAGACTAAAGATGAACCTCGCGTGTAACGATCATGCAATAGTTAGCAGAAGAATAGTTTGCAATGCTTACTCTCGCGACGTTATGTAACAAGTCAGTTTTGCCTAAATATACAGGATGGATCGTAGTTACGACACTTATCTCTTTGCATTTTCCTTTTTCGCAAACTTACTCATGTTTCCGAAACGCAAAACGGGGGGGACGAGACGAGATAAATGTGCACAAAACAAGCAGAACCAAAATATAGAAACAATGTAAAGCTCGCGACCATCATACCCATAACATAAAAGTTAATTACAAGGAGAGCACAAAGTTCGTAACCATCATACCCACATTAAACAGAAGTTGATTACAAAAGATCCCAATTCCGGATACAAAAAACATTGTTCAAGACAAAAGACGTTACTTTGAAACAGTCTTAGCAGCAGTCTCCGCGTCCTCGACACTATCCGCCTCCAGATCCACAACATCTCGAACACCAGACGCTCGCGAACCTGAACCACCCGCATGATCTACACTAGAACGCGTTGAAGGCTGAATAGTGTCGAGGAGGGCATCAGACGCGAACACCTTCCTCTTGCGAGACGAGAGGGAAGGAGAAGGAGGGCTCGGAACTGGCTTCTCAACAGGAGGGGGAGCGACCACCTTCGGGAGAGGGGGCCTGAGAACCTGACTCTCTTTACCCTTTACTATACCCCTCTCAGCCGCAAGACGCGTAATTCCCCATGCCTCGAGTGGAGTCTCCCCGTCATCAATGAAGGTTCCGGGCAAAGGGGGCTGGTACTCAGGAAGTTCAGTAGAAAGCCCGCATAGATCTTGAGCGTTGAAAGGGAAGTCCTTAACCTTGAACTTCAGCATCTGCATCTTTACCATGCAAAGGAGAAGCGTGTTAGCGGCATTCTTGTAAAAATCGACGCGAGCACGCTGGCGATAACCCCCACAATACTCCTCCACCGCCATGTTCCTCTCGTAAGCGATTCTCTCAGACATCGTCGCGTGGAGCTTCTCGTTTTCCTGTCTAAGGTCGTTCAATTGTGTATTGTACTCAGTGACGATGTTGACATGAGTAGACCTCTCATAAGCAAGCTGAGCTTCCAACTCCTTTATCCTCGCGTCTTTCACTGACAGGAACGCGAGCTCACCCTCCATCTCCTTCATCGTCGTCTTGGCCCTCGAAAGCTCCTCCTCCAAGGCTTTCTTTTCTCCCATAAGCTTAGACTTGGCCGCTCTGTGGGCGTCGCGAGTCGACTGATCCTCTTCCCTCAGCTCCTTGAGTTCATCTTCAGCGGCAAGCACCTTTTGAGTCGCGCTCGCGATGAGATTCATCCCCTACAAAAATGAAGAGTTAAAAACACCCCAAGAAAGCAAGAAATAAGTAGAAACAGGAGACTTACGGCGAAAAGAAGTTTGGACAAGCCGCCAGGCCTTTCCGAAATTTCCTCGTAGAGGCTAGGTGCGGGAGGGAAAACGGTCGGTATCGTCTCAACGAACGCACGCGTCGCGGATAAGCTATGGATGAAAGTCGGGTTCGCGACAGGGGTATCAGTAGGCTCCGGGGAGGAGACAAACTCCACTTCCGTCGTCCTCTTGCGTTTTTTCTCGACGATTTTCTGCTTCCCCTTATCGCGAACCGAAAGTACGCGAGACGTCTGGACCGGAGGAGCGTCCTCAGAAACGGTCGTCGCAAGCTCCGTTGGTGTTTCCGAAGCAGCGGCTGGGGGAGTAGGAGTCGGATCAGGGACGGATGAGACCATGCGGGTAGGCGCCTCGATGGTTGTTAGCGCGCCCGAATCATCAAGGGCCAACCCCCCCAGATCCGGAAGATCGGCGAAAAAGTCAGCATCTGCAAAAGCCACCACAAGTGAGTATAGTATAAATAATCGTAATAAACGCGAGTGTCGAAACAAAAACAAACAAAAACCTAGGGCATGAGCCTTGAGACTAAGTCCCCTGGCGACCAGTAAAGAGTCCGAGATAGCCAGCTCAAAACGTTTTTGAACTGCTTTGTCGGGGTAATCCTTGTAATCACGAATGAATCTGTCGCGAGTCTCCTTGGGGAAAAAGCATGGGGCCCTTCTCGCAGTGGGCTCGCGTACCTGGACGGAAATTTCAGAGCCAGGAGGGGGACAGACTAAAAACCAACAAGTTTTCCACCCCTCGATCTTCGAAGGCAATCGGAAGGCGCTAGGAGTCTTGGCTTGGGCAGTGTAAAACCCATCCTCGCGTGAGTTCTTCTTATACGAATTGATAAGCGCGTAGTGAGGAGTATTAGGAATTATCCCAATGTCCTGACATCGCATGATGTAGACAATCAGAGAGCTCCAGAAGTTTGGATGCATCTGAGAAGGGCTGAAGCCTAGATCTGCCATTACTTCAGTCTGGAAGGACGTCCAAGGGAGACGGAAGCCGGCTTCTAAAGACTGCCTACTCAAAGCAAAGAAAGACCCATACTGGTCGAGAGAAGTGCCTTCGAGATCGGGGAGGGCAAAGACGGTCCCCTCAGGGAAGGGATATCGCGTAGCAAGGCGACGAAGATCATCAAAGGTAAGACTGCTATGTTGGGCGGTGTTGGGAACTAGGGTGCGGGAATGCGTAATTCTCTTTGTAAGAATACTCACGCGTCCGGGACCCGCGAGAAAGGGTTTCTCTATAACTACGTAGGGCAAAGACCCCTTGTAAGAGAAAAAGCTGGCGAATTGACCGTAATTGGTCTCGGCTCGCTCTTGAATGACGCGAGACGGGAGTCTGGTTTTGGGTCTTTTGGGCGTCTTCGCTTTGCTCTTCTTAGATTTTCTAGAAATGCGAGATCGTCTACGAGAGTTTGGCTCGCGATCACCAGAACCCCCTTCAGATCCAGATGTGGTACGCCCCGAATACTCAGCCCGAGCTGAGCGTTCATAAAAATCATCGCTACCTGAAAGCATAGGCAAAGTAAGTTTCAGTTTTTCAGGGATGGAAAGAAGGAAAAAAGAACATCAAAATAAGGAGCAACGCGTGTCTAGAAGTAACTAACGCGAAGCTTTAACAAACAAGAAATCCCTGGAAAAGCTGAAACTCAAGAATCAAAAGGGAAGCCAAAACGACGTCAGAATGGACCAAGCCCAAGAACACGAAGAACACCACGAAGGTCGAAGATGGCAGAAATTGACCAAAACACGTTTTTTCCCAAACGAACGCACCAAAGAATAAGAGTCAAAATGGGATACAACGCAAAAACACCCAATGAACAAAGAATGACCTTCAGAAGCCTCGCAATTCTAAAGAACCAAGTGTAATTTCTGCGGGCGAGAAGAAGTGGAGCGACAATGGGGGCCCTAAAAAATCGAAGAAACGAAGTAGAAAAGAGAAAGGAGAGCGGAAGACTAACCTGCCATGGAGAATCGACTGCGAACGACGGCGAAGATGACGATGGAGAAGGAAGGAAAGCACCGGCGAAGAGTGTTGCAGAGAAAGTAGAGGTTGCAGCGGGTTTGAGAAGTTGCAGAGAAAATGGAAGTTATGGCGGAAAAGGGAAAGAGGAAGACGAGAATGGGTATATATAAGAAAAAATCGAGGGAAAGAGGGGTGCAATAATGAGTCAACACGTGGACGACATGCGCTCAGCGCGGGAATTCGTAAAGTTTTCGAATTCAAAACGTCGCCCAGAGAAAACGAAACAGGAATACACGCGACCCAATCACGCGATGGGAACGTGCAAAGTTTAAGAGCCAAGTTTACATCGAGAACGCGACTTCAAGAGGACAGGCCCAAGCCTTCAGCTATTCAGCATGAAAGCTTGGGGGGCTGGATGTTGGAGCCAGTTCTCGATGAGCTCGCGAGGTCCATAGAGAGTTGAGTCAGGCCCATGAATCGCGTGCCGGGTCGGTCCAAGAAGTCAGCCCAGAAGAATAAAGCGGCCCATAAACAGGTGAGGCCCAATAAGAGAATACAATGGGACTAAGTATCGAGGGGCAAAACGGTAATAGACTCGCGTGGGTCCCAGGTGATAGTATAAAAACGCAACCCTATGGATAAGGAAAGGGATCCGCATCATAAGGGAAAAAGGCTAGACTTCCCTCTAAAGAAGAAGAAGAGCATAAGAGCAAACCCTAACCACAAACTTCCGAAACACTCATCTCCTAGAAGAATTTAGGCATAAAGCACTTGTTGTATCACTTATAGTTTCGTTGTAAAGCCTTAGTGTTGTAATAAGCGGTGGCTGAGCTTCTCGTTTTATTGTAAAGCTTGAAACGTGAAACGTCTTTGATAATATACTCTCCTTTCACGTTGCTTTTCTTTACTTTTGTGTATACTTGCGTTGTTTCTGTGAGTTCGGTTTCACGTATCTTTCTTATCGGAGCTTAAAAGAGCCGGAGCCGGTTTCCTTCTCGATTAAGTTACGCAAGTGTCAGGTGTCGAGAGTGAGGTTAATTTCGAGGAAGAAGACGAATAGTATTACATAAGTTGATTGTCCAGACGCCCTGTGTCACGCGAAGTGTTGTGTCGCGTGATCGCAATTTCTGGGCTCCAACAAGGTCTATCTCGGTTCTGATAGTGTTGACAAGACTGAAGAAAAGAGTGACCACAACGAGCTTTTTATTCAACAAATTATTTGAATAATTTAAAGTGTTCTCGAATTCCAAATCATGAGTGGAAGTTGAGAGTGGGTGCCCCAATGATGTTGCTGCGAAACATAGATCAATTTGCAGCTCTAGGCAATGTTACAAGATTAGTTATCACTCAACTTGGCGAAAAGACGGTACAAGGCATCATTATTTATGGTACTAATATCGATATGAAAGTACCTATTCCTCGCATGCACTAGCCTTTCAGATTCTGCATTACCTTTCAAGCTGCAACATCGCCAATTTTCGCTCATTGTTTGCTTTGCAATGACGATAAACAAAAGCCAAGGACAATCTTTGGAACAAGTTGGGTTGTACCACTAGTAAAAAAAAGGCTTTAGACAACAGTTAAAAATGGGCACGGACAACGGTTAAGGAACCGTTGTCTATGCAAGCGCGGTCTATGAGAGCACAACGGTTGTTTTAAAGACAACGGTTCTCTTAGACAACGGTTGTCAATATTGTCTATGAACTTATTTTACCGTTGTCTATTGTCAAAAAATTTGATTTAGTAGGTTTAACCCATTGTAGATTGTACCCATCAACCGTTGTCTTATACTATTTAACCGTTGTCTTTCTTTATATTTAAAACATTAACCGTTGTCTATCTTTATATTTAAAACATTAACCGTTGTCTAAACAGTTATTAATTGTTTTCTATTGTAAATTTTAATTTAATTATTAATTTCACAATGGTATTTAACTGTTGTGTAAAGTGATGCTAATTTGGGGATTTCCCTAATTTATAGCATAGGAATCCATACGTATGATAAAAACAAAGGTTTCATATATACAATAATCAAGGTAGTGTATATTACATAATTAATAAAGATAATTAGATCATAATATTGTATTAATGTATTCTACTAAGTAAGAAATCTAATTAGAGTATTATCTAATACTACTCTTAGCTAGACACACCTGTATACAGATACTGTATATATATTTTGTAAGCAGGAGAAAATGAAAATTGCTAATGACATATTCCACTATGAGCTGCTGCTAATTGAAGTAGCTTGAATCTGATCTTCTACCTGCATTAATCAAATAATGAATAAATAAGACACACGTACTGCTACTAAGTTATCTAACTAATTTAAGTGTATCATGAATAACAAAAGCCAAAAACAACAAGCCGATCTACCAGGGTGATATTCTTATACAATTAAATCAAAGGATCAAGAGGTAATTCAAGTGTCTTGCTACAAGATATATGCTATGAGCAGTTCATGAAGAATAAACACATGTGCATATCAGTAAAACGTAGCAGGGTGCAAATCACTAGCTTTACTAGTTAGTTGCATTCTTGTATTAGTATTATGGCTAGCTTTTCCATCACTATATATACTAGTGGGTAGCAGCCAGCAAGTGTGCAGCCAACACCAAACAACACTTTGTGAAATTGTGCTCGATCAGCAAGTCAGCAGTGTTCTAACTTCTCAGCATTATTCAACTCAATTCAGAGTTCCAATGCAACCAATAAAACAAAACAATATCATCAAAATTGAAGCATGAAAACAATAGTAATCTCAGTAGCAACACAATAGCAATTCCAATCAAAATGAAACAGGAACACAATAGTATAGCGAATACAATAGCAAACAAAAAATCAGCAAGGTGAAATATTGATTCCATAAAACAGTAGCAATTGCAAATGAAAATGAAATCAGCAAAACCACATACTGAAACACTGCCCATTCGTCTAATTTAAAGAACTGCTGAATCAAAGGATTAATATAAGCATATTACCTTCTAGCGTCTAGATATATTGCAGTCAATTCCCAGTATATACACCAAGCTTTTCCTAATTATATTCAGTATACGTATGAACTTACCAATCAATGTAAGGGTCAACTAACTCAAATTTTGCTACCAGTAAACATGCAAATCCATGTTACAACAGCCTCAGTTATCATATCATGAAGATGATACATACCTCTGTAGTGCCTGAGCTTATCCTTCCAGAAGATCTGATCTCAATAATTTAGTTTCTGTTTCAAGTTTAAAGGGTCAACTAACTCAAATTTTGCTACCAGTAAACATGCAAATCCATGTTACAACAGCCTCAATTATCATATGAAGATGATACATACCTCTGTAGTGCCTGAGCTTATCCTTCCAGAAAGATCTGATATCAATAATTTTGTTTCTGTTTCAAGTTTAAAACAGTAGATTAATGAGAAAAGATATATGGTAAAGCCAGGGAAACAACTACAGAGTTAGAAATTTATAAACCACTGCTAACTCAGATGTTGGATAATGTAAATCATACATTCAAATAAGAATTTCCCAGTGATTCATACATTCAAATAAAAATTTCAAACAGAAACAAATAAAAATGACCAGTGGTTTATAAACTTCCCAGTGATTCAAATAAGAATTTCAGATGAGAATACTGGTCAAGGATTTTCTTGTGATGGATCTCATCACCAACTGCATCAAGTCCAAATCCATTTCTACTAAGCAAAAATAATTGAGAGCTGCAACAAAGAGCACGACACGTATGCTGAAAGTTTCATTCATTACAATTTTTCCACTGACTACTTATTAACTTCTGTATCAAATTGTGATTCTTCATAACTTATGGAAGGCTATTTAAATCATGGAGTCAGATAGATGGAGAAGTAGAAAACATATATAGATATCAAACCAAGACAGAAAATTCAGCAAATTCAAAGTTAATGGCCACTCAATCGATGGAGAAAATTCAGAGCAAGTTGACAACAAAAGAAAATAGCTGTAACCTAGAATTAGGGCTTGAATTCAGTAACCTAACCAAAATCTTCCATAGAAGCTGTAACCTAATGTGATAGGATTTCCTATCTTCTATCTTTCTTTTATGTAAACCCGGTCTAGCTACCGGTTTAGCTTTACTTTCCCTAACAAGCCGGTTTGTTCCGGTTAGGTCGTTGAGACATTCCATCAGCTCCTCCTTTAATGCTGATGCCGCCGCTTTTGTAAGAATCAATCAAAAACAGAAACTCTTTTCCCAACCTTTACTCTGTCAAGCTTTCATCTACATCTGTATTCTCGAGCTACCTTTTCTCATCTTGCAGGTAATTCCTGAGTACTTTTGTGCCAATACTCGGATTCATGTTGTAATCCCTGCATTGGAGTTTATCCTCACTGTTTGTACTGCCTCATTGGTATCAGAAGCCAGTCATCCTCCTACCTGTTCAGCTATGGGCGATACCAGAGCACAATCGCTGATTGAGATGAACCGCCAGCTCGAGGAGCTCCGCCTCCTCCAAGCTCAACAGTACGAAGCCGGCCAGCAACGTACTGACTCCCTGCGCGAGGAATTGGGTGGCCAACTCACTCGTCTGGAGAACCTGCTCACTTCCATGGCACCTCCGACAGATCCATCCACTTCCGCCACCCCACCTTCAAACCCTAACCCAAATCGCCCACCCGAACCACCTGATTTTACTCCTCCTGCTCCGCTCAATCTTGCACCACCACACCCTAGGGCTCCATTTGATCCAAACGGACTGTCGACACGGCTCACCAAGGTCGCCTTCCCCAAATTTGATGGCTCCCTTTTCCGGGAATGGACCTATAAATGTGAACAGTTCTTCCAACTGGACAACACACCACCGGAGTCCAAAGTCCGCCTCGCCGCGTTACACATGGACGGCAGAGCCTTACAGTGGCACCACAATTACATGTCCACCAGATTCAATCAGTTCCCATCATGGCCGGAGTATCTTGTTGATGTAGCTGCACGCTTTGGCCGCCTATATGAGGACCCCCTGGGAGAACTTGTAAATCTCAGACAAGGTGAAGACACTATTGAATCTTACCTTGACAAGTTCGAGTGTGCGCTGACACGCCTCACACTACCTGTGCCTCATGCTCTGAGTATTTTCCTTGCCAACATGACACCCCACCTGCAGCTTCACGTCCGCCAGTTCAAACCTCAATCAATGGGCGAAGCTTCCAGGCTTGCTATGCTCCATGAATCTGCTTTAGCCCAAAACCCTTCTAAACCCACCAAACACACTCCCTACAAACCTCACACATATACCACCCCAAAGACACCACCTCCCCCACTACTAACCAGCCCAGATTCAGCTAAGCCAATCAGTCAGCGCCAAGGTTTCCCCTCCCCAAAGCTGTTCAATGACAAACCTGCCCGCAAGTTCAACTATGCTGAGATGCAAGAACGTCGGAACAAAGGACTATGTATGTTCTGTGACGAGGAGTTCACACCAGGCCACCATTTAAAGCACAAGCGTTCCCAAATTTATGTCCTCGAAGGTGACGAGGATGAGGAGGCAGCTGAAACTGAACAAGCCCCACCTGAAGAGATCTCTTCAGAGGATTCTACCCTCTCAGTTCACGCACTGAATGGTTCAACACACTTCAATTGTATGCGTGTATCAGGTTCCATTGGAAAGACAAAGTTAAACATCCTCATAGACCCGGGTAGCACGCACAATTTTGTCAATCTCAATGTGGCCAAGTATGTGGGATGCGCTCTTGAACCTGTCAAACCTCTCGTTGTTAATGCTGTGGGACACAAGCTCATATCAGAATTCATTTGTCATTCTTTCTCTTGGCGCCTACAAGGTTATGAGTTTTCAACTGAGGTCCGCACTCTCCCCCTTGACTGCTGCGATTTAGTGCTGGGAATTCAGTGGCTCACCACCGTTGGCCCCGTATGGTGGGACTTTGTCAACATGAGAATGGAGTTTAAAACCAATGGCCTTAAACATGTGCTTCGTGGTCTCAACCCCGGCTGCCAAGTTGTGAAAGCCAGCAGCCTCAACAAACTCCTCTCCCACACCCCAGAAATCGCCCTGCTACAACTCTGTGATGCTGATACTTCTCCAGATCAACACTTCAGCTTCTGCAATGTCCAAGCTGCCAGTACTGAATCTATGGCTGACCCTGATCTCCAGTCACTGCTCTCTGATTTTGCTGATATTTTCACTACACCGACCACTCTTCCACCCTTCAGAGATGGTTTTAACCACCAGATCCCATTACAATCAGGAGCCAACCCAATCAATAAACGTCCTTACAGATACTCGAGCATTCAGAAGGACAGCATAGAGATGATTGTACAAGATATGCTGAACCAAGGGATTATACAAAACAGTGCAAGTCCTTACGCATCACCCGTCGTGCTTGTTAAAAAGAAGGATGGCTCGTGGCGCCTTTGCGTCGACTACCGGGGTCTCAACAAACAAACGATCAAGGACAAATACCCAATCCCACTCCTTGAGGATTTGTTAGACGAGCTTGGTGGCTCAAAATTTTTCTCTAAATTGGACTTGCGATCCGGTTTCCACCAGCTGCGAATGGAGCCATGTGATGTGTTCAAAACGGCTTTCAAAACTCATTCCGGCCATTACGAGTACTTGGTTATGCCTTTCGGCTTAACAAATGCACCTTGCACTTTCCAAGGACTTATGAATCATGTCTTCCGCAGCATCGCAAGAAAGTTCGTCTTGGTTTTCTTCGATGATATACTCGTGTACAGCTCGTCATGGTCGACTCATCTCCATCACCTGCATTCAGTTTTCCGCATTTTGCGCGAGCAGCAATTGTTCCTCAAGCCATCTAAGTGCATATTTGGCTCTACTGTGATCGAATACTTAGGTCACTTCATCTCTTCCGAAGGTGTGAGCACTGACCCATCTAAAATCCAAGCAATTGCAGATTGGCCAACACCTACTACACAGAAACATGTACGCAGTTTCCTTGGCTTGGCCAACTATTACCGCCGTTTTATCAAGAACTACAGTTTAATAGCCAAACCACTGTCCAGATTGTTGAAAAAGGATGGTTTTTACTGGGATTCCGAAACGGAAAACTCCTTTCTTGCTCTGAAAGCTGCTCTGTCGTCATCACCAGTGTTGGCTCTACCAGACTTCGACCAAACCTTCATCGTCGAAACTGACGCCTCCAACTCCGGTATTGGGGCTGTCCTGATGCAGAACCACCACCCCATCTGTTACATCAGCCGCTCTTTGGGCCCTAAACACCAGCTTCTTTCGGTGTACGAAAAAGAACTCATGGCTGCGGTGTTCGCCATCCAATCTTGGAGCTCCTATCTCACGCACCGCCCATTCGTACTGAAAACTGACCAGCGGAGTTTAAAGTATCTTATGGAACAGCGTGTATCCACTCCTTTCCAGCATCAATGGCTTTCGAAGTTAATGGGATACGACTTCGAAATTCAATATAAACAGGGCAAAGAAAACATAGCCGCCGATGCTCTGTCCCGCGTGTCTGGTTCTCAGTTATTGTCTCTCACCCTCACCCAGGTACACGCTGGGTTCTATGATTCAATCAAAGCCCTGTGGTCTTCGGACCCTGCCCTGCAACAGATTGTCGCAGATTTGACACGCGACCCTCTTTCCCATCCCAAATTCACATACACCAACTCTGAGCTTCGCCGGCAGGGCAAGTTGGTCATTGGCTCTGACCCCTCCGTTAAACTTCATATATTCCAGTGGCTCCATGACTCAGCCTTGGGCGGTCACTCCGGTCGCGATGCCACCCTTAAACGCATCAAAACGTTGTTCTACTGGAAAGGGATGAGTAAGGAAGTTAATGTTTATATCCGAAATTGCTCAGTTTGCCAAGTCAACAAGTATGACCCAGCTGCCAAACCAGGCTTATTACATCCCCTCCCAATCCCTGAGGGAATCTGGCAATCCATAAGTATGGATTTTATAGAGGGACTTCCCCCATCTGCATCCAAAACCACTATCTTTGTTGTTGTCGACCGCCTGAGCAAGAACGCTCATTTCATGGCTCTCGGTCATCCATTCACTGCTATTGAGGTTGCCCAATGCTTCTTGGACAATGTTTTCAAACTCCACGGCATGCCCACAAACATCATCAGTGACCGCGATCCTATATTTATCAGTGAAGTGTGGCAGGAACTATTCCGGATTCACGGGGTGCAAATCAATCTATCAACAGCCTACCACCCACAATCTGACGGGCAAACCGAGGTAACAAACAAAACGCTTGAAACTTATTTGCGCTGTATGACATCTGATGCGCCTCGCTCTTGGAGCAAATGGCTGCCCTTGGCCGAATGGTGGTATAATACCACGTTTCATTCCGCAATCCAAGCAACACCCTATGAGATCGTCTATGGACAACCCCCACCCTTACACCTTCCCTACTTGCCCGGCGAGAGCTCCTCAGTCCTGGTCAACCGCAGTTCACTGAAACGCGAAGAAGTCATTAACATGCTGAAGTTTCACATTCTGAGGGCCCAAAATCGCATGAAACAATACGCTGACTCCCACCGCTCTCCACGCTCCTTCGCTATTGGGGATTCTGTCTATCTCAAATTGCAGCCATACCGCCAGAACACCCTTAAGAAACAGATCCCACACAAGCTTTCACCACGTTTCTATGGGCCATTCTTGATTCTGGACAAGGTTGGTGATGTTGCTTACAAACTCGACCTCCCTCCAAGCGCAGCTATTCACAATGTCTTCCATGTGAGCCAACTCAAGCTCTGCCCAAACCCAGCTTCCACCAAGTCCAGCTTGCCTCAATTTCTGCTCGACATTGGCATCGATAAGCAACCTGAGGCAATTCTTGAGCGGAAAATGATACGCCGCCAAAACCATGCTTCTACCAAGGTCCTCGTTCATTGGAAGGGTGAGCCAATTGACAAGGCGACATGGGAGTTTTACCCGGACTTCACTGCTCGTTATCCAGAATTCGAGCCTTGAGGACAAGTCTCGTCTGAAGAACGGTGCACTGTGATAGGATTTCCTATCTTCTATCTTTCTTTTATGTAAACCCGGTCTAGCTACCGGTTTAGCTTTACTTTCCCTAACAAGCCGGTTTGTTCCGGTTAGGTCGTTGAGACATTCCATCAGCTCCTCCTTTAATGCTGATGCCGCCGCTTTTGTAAGAATCAATCAAAAACAGAAACTCTTTTCCCAACCTTTACTCTGTCAAGCTTTCATCTACATCTGTATTCTCGAGCTACCTTTTCTCATCTTGCAGGTAATTCCTGAGTACTTTTGTGCCAATACTCGGATTCATGTTGTAATCCCTGCATTGGAGTTTATCCTCACTGTTTGTACTGCCTCACCTAACCAAAATCGATGGATAAAATTCACAGCAAATTCATAAGCGACAGCAAATTCAGATCACTAACCAAAAGAAGAAGGGAACTCAAACTATCATAGAAGAAGGGGACTAAACCTAACTGCAAAATCAAACTATCAAAGAAGAAGGGAACAAAACCTAACTCCAAATCGCAAAAAACAGAAGCCCCAAACATGAGAAGAGATCGAGCCACTAACCCCAATCTCGTTCCTCGTCTCCTGCATCATTCGAACAGCAATCTCGTTCCTCGTCTCCTGCATCATTCGAACAGCAATCTCGTTCCTCGTCTCCTGCATCATTCGAACAGCAATCTCGTTCCTCGTCTCCTGCATCATTCGAACAGCAATCTCGTTCCTCGGGGCTGGTGGATCGCAATTAGGTCGGACCAGTTTGTGATTGAGGTATGGCTGCAAAGAAATTGCACGGGAGCGGTGGCGGGGAAGTCGACTAGCTAGGGTATGTATTACATTCCATCTTATCTAATTGGCGGTTTCTTTATCATTTTATCTTTAATTCCTGATAATTAAGATATAAATTAAAATTAACTAGATACGGGCCTCGCGCTCCGCGCGAGAAAATTGCGGATTTTCGTATGTGAATTAATATAGTTATACATTATTTGTTAATATGTTGTTGTTGTTATCAAATTTATTAATACTTGTAAATATAAGTATTTTTTATTTCCTTATATTTATATTTGAAGTAGTTTTAAAACATAATATTAGAATAAGTTTGCATTGTCATAAGAGAAGCTCACACATTAATTTAATTTGTGACTTAATCAAGTAGACTATAAATAAATATAACAGAGGGATATAAGAAAGATATTTAAATACATGTCCAAAAGTCCAATAGGAGGTGATTAAGAAATGAGTAATACATTAAATTGGTACCAATTTCATTCAATTTTGGCAATGGACAGCCAATTTTTATATAGATAAGATTATTGATAGACAACAAGTACCTATGGTGTTATTACATGGTGTTAACGGTTTCACTAATATTTGTTGTCTAATTTGAAAGTACATTAATATATAAGACAACGGTTATCTCGGAACCGTTGTGCGTGTTAAAAATTTAACATCTTAGATAACGGTTTTTTTAAGTGTTGTCTTTATTGTTAAATACAAGAGTTTAGACAACAGGTTTTTAATTAACCGTTGTCCGTGTTTAAAATATGGAAAATCGCCTACATAGACAACTATATTTTTAGAACCGTTTTCTATAGAGCGTCTTGTATGCTTCGTTTTGTACTAGTGTACCTTCCTAAACCTGTCTTCTTCCATGGATAATTTTGTGTCGCCTCATCGTGTGTCACCAACAAGGCGACTTGAAAGGTGTTAATTCTGGACGAGGGTAAAAAAGTGGTTTCTCACACGAAGAATGTTGTGTATAAAGAGGTGTTACAACGTATTTGTAGAAACACTAGGGTCATTATTGTAATTAGACCCTCAGATACATTCTAGAATAGTCCTCATATCTCTATATAAAGAGTAAATGTAACCTTAAAACAATTCAAAATGAAGGTTTTACATTATTCACCCATCATTGGGTTCTACTATGATATCAGAGCATTAGAGGACAAAAGTCCGTAGGATAAAAAAAAAACCTTTGCCCTCACAAAAAAATCTCGGCGCCGCCGCCTCCTATCCCTTAGCCTTTTACCCTTCAAAAACTACCCAATCCCTAGCCGTTACCTACACACAAATTCCTGCCATCACCATTCATTGTTACCCAATCCCTAGCCGTTCCATCCTTAACCAATCCTCACCACTCTTTTTCTGCAAAACACCTGCCACCTCCCTGCCACACACCTACAAAATTCAGCCCAAACGTAGCCGTTGCACCACTATTCCCACCACTCTTTTTTTTTCTTTCCCAAAAATTAATCCTTAACCACTCACATCCCTCCACGTTAGCACCCAAATCTTCCCCTCCCTGCCATTTTTGTCCTGGCGTGACCATGGACGTCGTCACCCGAGCTTCGAACCCGACGAACCCGAATCTCACTGCCTTCTCCTCCTTCCTCACCGTTAAGCTCTCCAACACCAACTTTCCCCTTTGGCGAGCCCAGGTAACCCCATATCTACGAGCCCATGGACTGTACAAACTCGTCGACGGCACCACCACTCCTCCACCGGAGTTTCTCGTCACCGAAGCTCCTAATCCTGCTTTCATCGACTGGCAGACCCGTGACCAGCTCGTCATGGCCATCTTGACGAGCTCACTGACGGAGGCCGTCCTCGCCCAGGTCCTCGACTGCACCACCTCCGACCCCATGTGGAATACTCTCATGGACCTCTTCTCTGCTCGGTCCAGTGCACAAATTGTCCACACCCGACTTCAACTCGCTTCCCTGAAGAAAGGAGCGGAAACGGTGACAAAATTCTTCAACCGGGCCAAGCACCTCTGTCAGCTTCTCGCCGCCGCCGGCCAGGTAATCTCCGACCTTGAATTCACTACTTATCTTCTTGTCGGCCTCGACTCCGGCTATGATGTTGTGGTCACGAGTCTCTCCACTCAACCGGCTCTGCCCACTCCGACTCAGATCTTGTGCCACCTCTTGGTTCACGAGGCCCGCCTCGCCCATCAGACCCAAAACCTCACCTCCAGCATCTCAGTCAACAACACTGAGGCTCACTTCACTTCTCATCGGGGCCGCTCCAACGGCCGAGCAAACAGAGGCTTCGGGAGACACACCAGGGGCCGGTCATCTTTCAGTCGGGGGCGTGGACCTCCGACCACGTTTTCTGGCGCACCAGACCAGCCCACAGTGTGCCAGCTATGCTCAATACCGGGCCACTCCGCTCTGTGGTGCTGGCACCGGTTCGACCAATCCCTGCAGGCTCCCCCTCCGTCCAACCTACAAGCTCAGGCGCACTACACTTCTGCCTCAAACACTTGGTTCCCCGACACCGCAACAACTCATCACTACACCCCGGATTTGGCAAATCTAAGTCTAGACAGCTATCATTATGAAGGTTCAGATTCGGTTTCTCTTGGCGATGGCTCTCAAATTCTCATTCAAAACCAAGGAACGGGCTCAATCCCAACACAAAACCGTATTTTTAAACTCTCTCACCTTTTACATACTCCTCTTATTACCAAAAATCTTTTATCCGTTCATCGTTTTTGCCTTGATAATATGGTATATTTTGAATTTCACTCTTCCTTCTTTGTTGTCAAGGATTCTCAGACCAAGCAGGTCCTTCTTCAAGGCCCCGCTAAGGATGACATCTACGAATTTGCAGCGGCTCGGTCTCCCACCAACTCATCGCCGCAAGTCCACATCACCACCTCACCTTCAACAGATCTTTGGCACCTTCGTTTGGGGCATCCATCGGATAGAGTAGCTTCCATTTGCTTGCAATCTAGTAGCATTCCAGAAAAAGGCCTTGTTGGCCCAGCCCATTGTCAGGCTTGTTCTTGGGTCAAGACTCATGCATTACCCCATCCACCTAGTCCATCACAATCACCTAGTCCGTTTTATCTACTTTTCATGGATGTATGGGGTCCGGCTCATGACACTTCAATTAAAGGCAATTCATATTATTTAGCTATTGTGGATGACTTCTCCAAGTATTTATGGCTTTTTCCATTCACCACTAAAAATCTTGTCCCCAAAATCGTCACCACGTTCCTCCAATTTGCCACCAAATTCTTCAAAACACAAGTCTCATACATTCAAACGGATGGAGGAACGGAGTTCAAGCCTCTAAAGCCATTATTTCAATCCATGGGAATTGCTCACCGCATCACTTGTCCACACTCCCACCAACAAAATGGAAGCATAGAGACCCGACACCGTCGCATTGTGGATATCGGTCTCACCCTACTCAAACAAGCCTCATTGCCTCTCAAATTTTGGGATTATGCCTTTGAAGCCGCCACCTACATTATCAACCGGCTCCCCACTCCCGTCCTCCACAACAAAATTCCCTACTCTCTCCTCTTTCATCAAACACCGGACTACTCCTTCCTCAAAGTTTTCGGGTGCCTTTGCTTTCCAAATCTTCGCCCCTATCGCTCCCACAAATTATCTTTCCGCTCCACTCCCACTCTCTTCCTTGGGTATGCAAGCAACTATCGGGGTTATATTTGTTTTGATTGGATTCATAACCGCACCTATATTTCTCGGGATGTCAACTTCCACGAAACCACATTTCCCTACACATCCCCCAATCCACAAAATTATCCAACTACCCCACCACTTGCACCTCTACCTAGCCTTCCTCACCTAATTCCCATTTCGGCTACCCCTCTTTCGTTTATCCCTCCCCAATCCATAACCTCAGACACGGCCCATTCCCCCTCCCCTACACAAGCCCAACCCAACTCACACAACCCAAATCCCTCCCCGCTTCCCCTTGAGCCCAATCCCCTCACCGAAACCCAATCTCCCATTTCTTCCTCCCAAGCCTCTGATTCCAGCCCAATCACTACTGGGCCTATTGGGCCTTCCTCGTCAGATTCCCAACAAAATGGGCCGGCAACTGTTGAAGATACCTCTCGGGCCTCTGCCCATCACACAGCACCAGATCCGCCTCACCATATGCAGACAAGATCTCGGTCCAATATATCCCGACCCATTCAACGGACTGACGGGACGATCCCCTGGCCCGAGTGCAATACGACCACCATAGTTCCGGACGAGCCCACGTCATTTACCGAGGCAAATAAATATCCCGAATGGCGTCAAGCAATGGCCTCGGAATTTCAAGCCCTCCTCTCCACCAACACTTGGACTCTCGTTCCGCCTACCACTTCATCAAATGTCCTTGGTGTTTGTTGGATTTTCAAGACTAAGAGGCATGCAAATGGCACAATAGAAAGACGAAAAGCACGTCTAGTGGCAAAAGGCTACAATCAAGTACATGGCCTTGACTATGGAGAAACCTTTAGCCCCGTTGCAAAACCCTCCACCATTCGTCTCCTCCTCTCTCTTGCGGCGATGCATCAGTGGACGACCCGACAATTGGATATTCAAAATGCCTTCCTTCACGGGTCCTTGACGGAGGACGTGTACATCATTCAACCCCCAGGTTTTACCCACAAAACTCTTCCTTCTCATATTTGCAAGCTAAATCGCTCACTTTATGGCCTTAAACAAGCACCTCGTGCTTGGTTCTCCCGCCTAAGTGACTCTCTCATTACCATGGGTTTCTCCGCCTCTAAGGCCGATTCCTCCCTTTTCATTCATCGTCAAGGGCCGAATCTTGTCTTTGTCTTGGTATATGTTGATGACTTACTTGTCTTATCTAACAATAGTGATTTTGCTAATGCCTTTGTCAAGCATTTGTCTTTACAGTTTCCGGTCAAAGATCTCGGGGAACTTCACTACTTTCTTGGCATCGAAGTCCGATGCACCAACGACGGCATCTTCCTTTGTCAATCCAAGTACATCAAAGACTTGATCTCTCGAGCCAACATGACCGCTTCCAAACCCGTTCGGACTCCAATGGCCACAAACTTCATGGTTGATCAAGATGTTGTCTCTCCCCCGTATCCCGACGCCACCTTTTATAGGAGCATAGTGGGAGGCCTACAATACTTGGCCTTTTCTAGACCGGATGTCACGTATGCCGTCAACCGCCTTTGTCAAGCAATGCACTCCCCGACGGAACTTCATTGGCAAGGCGTGAAGCGGGTCATTCGCTATCTCAATGCCACGGTGGACCTTCAATTTTGCCTCTCCTCCAAACTTAGTCACACTCTCTCGGCCTTCTCGGATGCAAATTGGAGTAGCAACAAAGATGATAGCCGGTCTACTAGTGCCTATTGCATCTACTTTGGAGATAGCCTCATATCATGGCAATCCAAGAAGCAATCCTCCATCTCCCGATCCACCACAGAATCCGAGTATCGTGCCATTGCTCTAGCCACATGTGAAACTATTTGGCTCCAAAGCCTTCTTCATGAACTCGGCATTCCCCTTCATCATCCTCCTACTTTGTGGTGTGACAACCTTGGTGCTACCTATCTTGCCGTAAACCCGATTCTTCATCACCGGATCAAGCACCTCAACATGGACTACCACTTTGTTCGTGAACGGGTCCAAAACAAAACACTTCAAGTGGCGTTCATTTCCACCAAGGATCAAAAGGCCGACATTCTCACCAAACCATTGCCCACGTCTTCATTTTTATCATTCCGATCCCACTTAGGTCTTCGACCTCTTCGGATCGAGGGGGGATAGAAACACTAGGGTCATTATTGTAATTAGACTCTCACATACATTCTAGAATAGTCCTCATATCTCTATATAAAGAGTAAATGTAACCTTGAAACAATTCAAAATGAAGGTTTTACATTATTCACCCATCATTGGGTTCTACTAATTTGACTCCACAAATTATGCAAAGTAAGTCCACAAACCCGTCATGATGTTCATTTATACCATTGTGATGCATTATAATATTCAATGATCAACACCCAATTTAATTTTTATATTGTTGCAGGTTTTACATCACGCCATGTCGTGTGACTGGAAAGTAAATTCTGCAAAACTGTATTTTACATTTTACTCATGTGTGTCAAGTTTCAATGGATGTATATGATATATGTTGTTGTGATATGATATTGTTTTTTTTTTTCTTTCAAAGTTGTAATTTCAAATTGTTGTCCATATGAATGTTTGTTTCTCAAGGCATAGTACATATTTCGAATGATGTGTATTAAAATATCGGTATCAAAAGATCATGAATGAGTTAAGCAATGAAATAGTTTATAACATGAAATTAAAATATGCAAAATCATAAATTGAATTAACTCGTGCGTGGAACGGGTGCTACACTAGTTTTATACTTACTTCTTCACGTCTCTAAGCTCTCAATATTTTAAAAACTATTATGACATCATCTAGAGAGGAAGTATATACCTTATGATTCTAATAGAGTAGTTGCCACAACCAAAATGAAAATCTTGAACAAAT